>OU452200.1:37013548-39519007 GCA_911728435.2 Apoderus coryli | reverse complement strand
TTTTGAAGAATGATACAAAAATACATTATTTATTTTATAAAATGCTTTATATTAATAATATATAAAATACAAAAATATATACACAACAAACATGAACATTAATTTCCTAAACATCACATTCATAATAAATCATAGTTACAGTAATATTACAATACTGGGAATGGCGCTGATACTAATCTAGCTCCACTAGGATCGACTGGAGCAGTAGCGTACGCTGTTAGAGGTGCAGGTCCTGCGAAATATGGAGCAGCAGCAAAACGAGCAAATGGCGCTGGTGCTACGTATGGAGCCGGAGCTACATATGGAGCTGGCGCAGCATATGGAGCTGCGGCAACATACGGAGCAGGTGCAAAACCACGTGCAGCTACCACTGGTGCAGGTTGAGCCACATAAGGAGCTGGTGCAAACGCACGTGCAGCTACAACAGGAGCAGCAGGCGCAATAACTGGAGCTGGAGCAAATGCACGTGCAGCTATAACTGGAGCAGCTTTAGCAACTACTGGTGCAGCAACAGCTAATGGTGCTTTTCTCACAACCGCGTTGAAACCGTTGATAGGGTCGGCAGTGTAGTCTACGATTCTTCTAGTACCATCAGGGTCGTTTAAACTGTATTGACCTTGGACAATACCACCGTTGCGGCTCTCAATATGGCTTTTGCTATCTCCTGTAATTGCGTCTTGTACGTCATAAGCGAATGAGTATTGTGGATTGGGATCAAAAGTTGCGTCGGATACTCTGGCGACTACAGCTGGGGCAACAACTGCAGCTGGCTGTGCGATCACTCCGCCATGGGCGACGGCTAATGCGGCAGCAAGTACGACAAACTGAATGTAGAAAAAAATTATGTTAGCATTATAATTCTGATTTTCTTTAGTAGTAATTCAATACATAACGATATGAGCAATTAATTATGGCGAATTATTTGATGAAAATTTTAACGACAGTTCTTTGTATACAGGCGTAGTCACGATAGTTCTAAAGTTTATGTTACAATATCGTTTTGGGTAGTAAAAGTTGATAAACTGCTGCAGCGAGGACATTGCGAGTTCTCAGTTCACCTCAAACAACCGCCTATTTCAGGCCAACATCCTACGATGCCTGTAGAAGCGCATGAATTCTTACTCTTTGACAGTAATTCAACGATCAGTTTAAAACTAAGAGGAAGCATCTGGTTGACAAACGGGTCGAACAAAAAAAGATGAGAGCGGATAGGGAGCTGTAATTTGAAGCAATCCTCAAGGGGCTCAAGATAAGATAATCTTTTTGTTGGAAAAGTGCAGCTAATCTGGTGAAATGCAATTATTCCAAAACTAGTTTTAAATTTATTGATTCAAGCGTCCATTTGTTCATAAAATACTACCATAGCTGCCGGCTATTGTCTATTTGTATTTTATTACAATGAAACTGTTTCTGAAATAGGATAGTTTAAAACTGATAATTATCAGGTGCATTTTACTCTATCCATTTCGTTTTAATTCTTTTGTTTGAAACAGTACACTGAGCTAAAATTATTTATCATTAGTGTACCTATATTAATCCTGTTTTTGTGATTTAAAATTGAAACCAAACAACATATTTCGCAAGTAGAGTAAAATTCCACCCTAATAAACATAGTTAAATAATATGCTGTGGAAATTAATTTGTCATGTAAAAGCGTTTCGTCGTTTATATTTTAACAGTGTGAGGGTAAATAAACACACTCTTCATTATAATTAGAAATATCTACCACAGCAGTTATGGAAGAATGAGCTTACTCTGTTCCCCAGCAGAGATTCAAGGATCCTGCGGAAAATCGGTACTGGTACAACTTACAAGAAAGAGAAAGGTGAACATTAAAAGCCCCACTTTCACATGTCACAGGTTGCTCGAGGGTTAGATGCCACACTGAGTGTACCAAACGGTCATACAACCCTACGTGGAGACAAAAAGATGACACTAAATATATACAGAAACAAGAACTTAATAGAGTTATTCGACAACTTAAATACAACAAAGCAGCTGGCTCTGATGGCACAGGACCTGGCGTAAAGCAAGGATGTGTCATTGCACCGACCTTACAGGCAATAGAATAAAAACCCGGCGAGATTGAAGGTGAAAATCTTGATGATCTCAGGCATTAGATTCAGGAAAAAACTGTCGGATGCCTTGCCAAGCACACGGGACTTTGATATTCCATTAAAAGTGGTCAATAAAGACCGACAAGCATGGAAAAATAGTGGCAGAGGTTCGCAGAGATCCGTATGGTATAGTAACAGATGAAAAAAGCGAAAACTGGCGTACGGGTTGGGTTTTATTTGGAGTGAGAAAAGAAGATCAGGCTTAAGACAAAGATTAATGTACACCAATCTTTGCTTAAGATAAAGAGAAATCCTACGATTTCACGGTAAACACTAACTAATGTTATGTTATACAAGGTGTTTCTAAAATAGGTGGTCAAAATTTGTGGGCGAATTGGGGACGTTTATTCATGAAAAAAACTTTAATTGTAATTTTTCGCAAAGTCCTTATTTACAAAGATACATTAAAGATGACTGCCTGACGATGATTTTTTGAAATATTTTCGAAACGAGTAAAGATGAATTAATCAAATGTAGCATATTTATTCACCTAGTTAAATGTCGTGAACTGATATGAAATTGAATAAAAAAGGATGACCATAGGCGGGTAAACAAGGGGAACTCTTGCCTTAATTATAACCTAGCTTTTTTTTCTTGTGACTTTTATTCCATTTCTGTCAAAAATGTGATAAAATAAAGTTTTCTACATAAAAAAGGTATACTTGTTTTTTCTCGAAAAACTTCAAGGAATCCGAGTTTGAAAATTTCAGTATATGCAGTATCGATCTCTTTCCAGTTTGTTTTTTCTTTCTTTATTGTCTAACAGGTATTGCTACCCAATAAATAACAAGACAAAATCTTACATAAACAAAAACAATTGCCTAGCATTAGCATACAAAAATACCCAACGTAGAACTAACTTAAAACTAACTGAAAAATATAAAAATACAAAAAAGGAAATACACGCATTAAAACGAAAGAAAATTGGGAGGATTACAAGAACAATAAATAATTAACACATGAACATAATTCATCAAAACAAATCCAAATCAGTAGCCTGCAAACATGTCTCTAAACTTTTCTTAAAAGAACCCAGCGATACATTAAAAAAAACAACGTTTTCATTAATGACTAATCGGTTGCTGAATTTACAAGCCCGAAATAGCGGTGCTTTAGATTTCTTAATTAGAAGGAATCTGTGGCACCCAAAATAAACTAGCGCTTCTAGAGTGAACCCTAGGGACACGAAACCATAGCTGCTGAAGCAACCGAGGAGAATCGAACATATTGTTGATCAACTTAAAAAGAAAGATCTGAGATGCGTCTCTCGGCTAACGGCCGAAATCCGAACCTTGTCAGTAACAGGCCGTGATCACACCCACGAGCAGGAAAATATCCATCAATTTTATATGACAAATATTTTAAAAACATACGTTGGATACTCTCCAATCTCTGTATATGAACACGGTAGATGGGCGACCAAATGATTGTAGCGAATTCCAAAATAGACACAACAAAGGCGAAATAGAGACTTTTCAGGCAGTCCATGTTGTTGACATCTCTGGTCTGTCTAAAAAAATAAATCCTAACATTCGCAAAGCATTAGCAGAAACTTGCTCAATGTGGTAGTTGAAAGATAAATCACCATCCAAGTATACACCAAGATCTTTGATTAAAGCGCGAATTATCGATGGTGTAGTTTCGCAAAAACGGATCTTGACGTCTTGTGTCACCGACTTACATTTGTTCAGATTTAGAGGAAGTCTATTTAGATCACACCATTCTGAGAGCCGACACAGATCTGTTTGAAGCTGTGCGCAATCGATCTCACAGACAACAGTGCGATACAATTTGAAATCATCGGCAAACAACAAATAATTGCTATTGAAACCAGAGCCAATATCGTTTACGAATATTGCAAAGAGAAGAGGAGCCAACGTACTGCCCTGCGGAGTTCCACTTGAGGCTGTGAATGAACTAAATCCATTGTATTAAACAAATTGTTGCCTTGCTCCCAGATAGGTCTCAAAAAAAGATATCAGATTCCTGCTGAAGCCAATGTCGCACATCTTCTGTTGAATCAGGGAATGATCAATCTTATCGAACGCCTTGGAAAAGATTTTGACATTGAAATACAGTTTGCTAACGAAAAGTTTTCCAAAATTTTATTAATGCTGTGTACTAAGGATCAGTTTTGTCCTAAAATTTTCAAACACGAATTTCTCGAAAACCTTTAAGTTTTTCGAGAAGGAACAAGTATGACTTTCTTATGTGGAAAACTTTATTTTATCACATTTGTGACACAAATGGAATAAAAGTCGCAAGAAAAAAAAGTTAGTTTATAATTAAGGCAAGGGCCCCCCGTTTACCCGCCTATGGTCATCCTTTTTTATTCAATTTCATGTCAGTTTATGACATTTAACTAGGTGAATAAATATGCTACATTTGATTAATTCATCTTTACTCGTTTCGGAAATATTTCAAAAAAATCGTCTTCTGGCAATCCCCTGTATTTTTGTAAATAAGGACTTTTCGAAAAATTTGAACTTAGGTTTTTTTCATGATTAGACGTCCCCCAATTCGCTCACAAATTTTGACTACTTATTTTAGAAACACCTTGTATAACACGCTGTTACCTAAAGGATGCTTAAACGGCCGCACTGTAGTTTCACTCCACAGTGGCGAAATCACGTAATGCACGTTCACATAATGAGAACTAGAATATTCTAAATCATTACAAACATGAATACTAAACTCGGCAGTTCAACTGTAGCATATTATTCAACTAAGATTATGGTGTAAAAGCATTTCGCAATTATGACACGCCAAAATTGCATTTTACGTGTTTTTTTTTTTGACACAAAACCGTTTTATACACGCTGTTAGTTTGTTTTAATGGGTGAGTGAACTTTGGGCTATTTCGAGTCGGAACTGTGCACTCATTATCAGTGGCTTGGAATTATTAAAACGCAAATTTCACTACGAATGACTAATTAATGGGAATGGATGATTTCTTGTAATAAAATATGATTTTAAAAATGTTGGGTTATAGGCCAAGATTGCTGGTTTTACCTACAAGGGATTTTGCTTAATTTAGCAGGGCCTCAGTGTAATTCAGTACAACCAGACCGAGGCATTTTATTTACGGACACAAATTCATGTAATTCTGAGGAAGCGGCAATATAGCCTGCGAAACGTCACATTTGTGTCAGTACAGGTATAGTGTTTTTCTTTATATAGTCTTATCAAGGATAATATACATATTCCTCGATCATTTATTATAATTCTCGAGACAACTTAGATAGATTAGAAATTGCAACACAACTTGCCGTGATTAGATTCTGAGTAGCAGAAGACGTTAAAGAGCATCCATGCAAAGAGGAACAATAGTTTGAATCGTTCGAACATATACAAGTGGGTAGAACAGTTTAGAATTGGCGCCGAAAGTGTCGGTGATGAACAGAGAACTTCACGACTGGTTGAATAAATAAATAAAATATATATATTTGTAAAAAAATTAAAAATAATTTGTGGACAGGTAAACAAAACATAAGAATAGTAATTAATACATACAGGTACAACGTGAAATAAATAAATAAATCAATTAAGATACTTAAAGTAAATTAATTAAGTAAATGTTCTACAGTTCAATATACAGGGTGGTCCAACGAAAAGTTTGCACCTAGCTTTTCTCTTTTTTTTGTAGTCGAATGCGAAAATGCTCGGACACGTCGATTTTGCTTTTGAGGGGGACACATTTTAAACATATTTTTCGATCTGCGCCTTTAACCCCCTAGCGGGGGTGAGTAACAACCCTAAAATTTTAAATGGAAAGAGGGGTCTAATGACTTATCATTTGAAAGGACACAAAATTGTCTTTCTAATGATACCCTATTTGTCGAATTTTACTAAAACAGTTAATACGAAAACGACTTTAAAGACATTAAGCCGATAATTTTGGTATTAATGAGAAATACAAATAAGTTTTAATTATTGCGAGTGAAAACACCTGCAATCGTTAGTACATTCCAATGTTTGTTAGTTTTAACATTGCTTTGTAAAAAAAGTAAACAAGCTGTTAAATTGATTTATTAAAACGTTACATTAACAAATGTTGAAAATGTGACCCATTTGATTCCATACAATAATACAGATTTTGTTCAAATCTATTTCTAACATTTTGTAGCATATCAGGTGTTATGTTTCTGCACTCTTCTGTAATGCGTTGGCGAAGATCTTCTATGGACTCGGGCTTCGTGGCAAAACATTTATTTTTTAAGTGCCCCCAAAGAAAAAAGTCTAAAGGCGATAAATCCGGTGACCTGGCAGGCCATTCAATTGGGCCCCTCCTTCCAATCCACCGTCCAGGGAACCGGTCATCTAAGAACTGTCTTACAGGAGCCACATAGTGCGGAGGTGCTCCATCTTGCTGGAAATAAAGCCGATCAGCAGTATGATTTTGGTCATCTTCTATTATTTGTGTTATTAAAGGATCAATTGTGTCTTCAAGCATGTTTAGGTACACTTCACCAGTTAAATTTCCAGGAATAAAAAGCGGTCCTATAATATGATTTCCTAATATGCCACACCAGACGTTTATTTTTTGAGGATACTGGGTATGAACCTCACGGAATAAATGTGGGTTACTGTCATCCCAGTAACGGCAATTGTGCCTATTTACAGCTCCATTCAAATAAAATGTGCATTCGTCGGAAAAACAAATGTTAAATAATAATTGCGGATCTTCAATTAAACGCTGGCTCATTGCTTCACAAAATTGCAGCCTTCTATCAGGATCATCCTCATTTAGTTCCTGTACTAATTTGATTTTGTACGGATGAAATTTGTACGCTTTTAAAATTCGTATTATGGACGAACGGGAGACACCTGAGGCTTCAGCTAGTTGACGGGTACTTTGACTATGATCCATTTCAACATGCCCTAAAACAGCGACTTCCACAGCTTCATTTCTGATCGGTTTCTGCGGCTGGTGTTTTACATTACAGACAGATCCGGTATCTACAAACTTTTTAACTAACTTGCCAACGTACACATCATTCACATTTTTATCGGGATGTCTCTCATTAAATAAGCGAGCCGTAAGTCTAGCACTACTATTATTTTGAAAATAAAGTTTAACAATTTCAACTCGTTCTAGAATGGAATAAATCATTTTGTACGGTAAAAGTAAAATAACTTGAGAAGCAACCAAACTGAATCAATGAAAAGACTAAAATAAACGGTGTAAATTCTTTTCCTACACGTATCTGCAGTTTTTATTTCAACAAAAAACGCAAACGATTAGTGAGGAATTTAGTTCTGATAAATAAGATCGTGTTTTTGAAATCCCGTTTTTCTTCAAAGTAAATAATTTAGAAATGATTGTAGTTGTTTTCAGTCGTAATAATTAAAACTTATTTGTATTTCTCATTAATACCAAAATTATCGGCTTAATGTCTTTAAAGTCGTTTTCGTATTAACTGTTTTAGTAAAATTCGACAAATAGGGTATCATTAGAAAGACAATTTTGTGTCCTTTCAAATGATATGTCATTAGACCCCTCTTTCCATTTAAAATTTTAGGGTTGTTACTCACCCCCGCTAGGGGGTTAAAGGCGCAGATCGAAAAATATGTTTAAAATGTGTCCCCCTCAAAAGCAAAATCGACGTGTCCGAGCATTTTCGCATTCGACTACAAAAAAAAGAGAAAAGCTAGGTTGCAAACTTTTCGTTGGACCACCCTGTATATACAAAACACACAATACAAACTACTATCTACTATCCAGTGTGTGAATCGCTCAAAAATTAATGCACGTTAAAAAAGTCACCCACTGTATAAAAAGCTTTTTCTAACAAATACGTCTTTAGAGCTTTACGGAATCGGGGAAGGGATGATAGCAATTTGATTTCCATTGGCAGATGGTTGTGCATTTTTTTTTGAATATAATCGAGCTTTTGATTAATTCGGAGGATGGGGCTGGCAGATAAAGATCATGTTCGGCGTTTCTAAGAGGTTAGTTATGGAATGGGCTTTCAGAGACATCTGACAGGTGTTTGCGGATTAAGCAGACCGATTCCAATATGAATAAGGAAGGTAGTGTTAGTATTTTAAATTTTCTGAAGAAGTCCTGGCAATGGGCTCTATAGTGCAATCTCAGAGAGTATCGAATAGCTCTTTTTTGTAATCTAAAAGTACGCCCAAATTGCGTTGCACAGCATGTACCCCAGAATGGGATGGCGTATCGAAGATGGGATTCGAAGAGTGAAAAGTAGACTGTTATGGAAGTTGACAAGTTAAGTTCTTTGGAAACTGATCTTAACGCAAAACATGCAGCGCTTACTTTTTTTGATAACGCATCAATGTGCAACTTCCACTTTAGGGAGCTGTCAACAACAAGGCCCAGAAACTTCACAGAAGAAACGACGTCAATAGTGGAATTATTAAGTTCAAAGGATGCAGCGCACCTTTATATGACATAGATTAAGTTTTCGCAGTGTTCAAGCACAACAGGTTAGAGTCACACCATGAATTGATAGTGATTAAGTCTTTGGATATGGTACTATGAAGAGCCACACTATCCGGGTCGCACCAAGTGAAACTAGTATCATCAGCAAAGAGACATACTTTACCGCTGATGTCTAGGCACGTAATGTCGTTGATAAAGAGCAAAAACAAAATAGGACCCAACACCGAACCCTGTGGAACTCCACAATCCATCGGCCTGCAAGAAGACACAGCCGCATTGACCTTCACACACTGACTTCTGTTGCTAAGGTACGACTTAAACCATCCCAGTGAAACCCCCTCAATTCTGTAGTGCCGTATCTTATTAATTAGGATATTATGACTTACACAGTCGAATGCTTTGGAGAAATCACAGAAAATTGATGCTATAAAGTGGAGACTGTTCAAGTTGGAGTAAATATTGTTGAAGACGGAGAATATAGCATCATTAGTGCATTTGTTAGCTAAAAATCCAAATTGGTGGCTAGTTAATACTTCATATTTGTGCAGCAATGATAGAAGTCTCCTTTTAACCAGTCTTTCAATGATAATACTAATAAATAATAATCCGAGACAAGAGCCGTATCACTGTTGAACTGGGATCTGATTATTAGGCTCAAAATAGAAATAATAACCCTCGTAGCACTTCTATATATTCAACTGTAAGCAATTCCTCACGCACCAATCCACATCAGGATTTATACACACTGCACTTTTTATTTCATAGAAAAGTAGAATGTCATTAATAAAAACAATTAATAACAGCGGACTCAAATTCGACCCCTGCGGTACACCTTACGTCGTGAGCACAAACGCAAAAGATTTAAAGCCGAATAAACACAATAAGATAAGATAAATATTTATCGGAACTTAATAATAAATATAATACTCAAAA
Source organism: Apoderus coryli (assembly GCA_911728435.2). Lineage (NCBI taxonomy): Eukaryota > Metazoa > Arthropoda > Insecta > Coleoptera > Attelabidae > Apoderus > Apoderus coryli. Next base: position 39,509,551 of record OU452200.1, on the reverse strand, counting down.
CGTACCTTAAGAGCCATTGTAACTTTTATTGTTATGATTTACGTTATAGTGATGGATTAACACTAGACTGATGCCTTTGGTGATTCCACGATGCCTTTTTATACTAATAATGTCCGAAATAGTTGACGAAACTTTCGTTTTAGATTGCGCTAGTCCTGAATATTAAACACTGTGAATTTCGTATATCCATAATTTACATATACACAACTAAACGGTTTCAATATTTCGAACGGTGTCAAAATTTTTCGTGAAACGTTCAATGTATATTAATTGAATTATTTGTAATGTGATGCTATTAAAGTTCGTATTTATGGTTAGTTTTATATTTGGGAATGCAGAGCAAATTATCATATACAGGGTGTTCATGATGAAGAGGTCAATGCGTTATCCTCGTTTTTTTTATTTATTACTGCCCAGACAGAAATCCAATAACATAATCGGCCAATAAAACTGATATTTATCACTAAACATCAAATAGATATCAAAAAACGTTTATTTAATTTGCCACTATCCTTCGTATGCGTACTCCGGTGTATAAAACGGTATTAAAGGAAGCAATTGAGAGGAGTCAATTGTCCCGTTTACGATCTTGAACAGAAAGATGCATACTTCCGACGTCTGTCAAGAGGCTTTAAATTAAAACGTTTCAAAACAACATCATGAGGGAATCAAATGTATCGCACTTCAAGCATAAGCATTTGGCAAATGTATGTGTTTTTCCCAAACTATTAGAGTGCATGGCACAGCCAGGACTCCAAACCACTGAGGCGTACTCCAATCTTGATAATAGAATTATAGAGTAGAACAAAAGTGGCAGAAGATGAAAAATACTTACAATGCAGAATGAAACCAAAACTCCTATAGGAAGCAGCAGTAGCATAAAAGCTGAGTCTCCCGTCAAACAACACACCCAAATGTCTCATTTTATCACACACTTTAAGTCGATGAGAATCAATAGTGTACAAGAAATTAATTGAGTTCAACTTATGAGTAAATGTCACCGAACAGCATTTACCTAAATTCAGTAAGGCTTATTCCAAGTGCGCCACCGATACAAGGTGCACAAATCACTTTCCAAATTTTGGGCAGTCAAGTTCAGATGCGATTGAAGAACAAATCATGTGCCAAAAATAAAGAATTACCCTTGAGGTGATATCATTAATAAAACACATAAACAAAAGAGTGCCCAATACAGAACCCTGCGGAACACCTGACGTACCGTAAACATTCACAGACCTAAAACCGCGATACTCAACATACTGGATACGATTCTGAAAATAGAAAGAAAAGAGAATAAAAGATTATTCCATAGCCCAAATTTCGACAATTTACTCAAAAGAACCCCATGGTCAATCCTGTCAAAGGCTTTGGAAAAATCGGCCTGGCCAAATACTGAAAACCATTGATGCTCTGCGTGAACTGATATTGCAAGATCGTCATGTGACCTATCAAGAGACTGAGACAATCTTAGGCATTAGTGGGACCAGCATACATTCAATATTGCATAAACATTTGATTGTCAAAAAAATTTGTCAATCGCTCAAAAAAAGGATCGTGTCGATTGGTCGAAAGAAATGCTCAAAAAATACGATCGCGGTGCTTCGAAACACGTCTATGACATCGTGACAGGTGATGAATCCTGGATATCTGCGTATGAGTCCGAAAGTAAACAACAGTCGACTGTATGGGTGTTTCAAGATGAGCCAAATCCAACAAAAGTTGTTCGGCCACGAAGCACTTCCAAGCAAATGGTCGCCTGTTTTTTCGGAACAACTGGACATGTCGCAACCGTATCACTAGAACAACGCAGAACAGCCAATCTGAGTGGTACACAATCATTTGTTTGACAGTTGTCTTCCAGGAAATCAGGAAAACCAACCGCCGAAGACGGATCACTCTTCACCACGACAATGCGAGCTCTCACACATCGGCTCAAACAACTGCAATTTTGAGCACCCAAAACATCGACTTGATGAATCATCCGCCGTATAGTCCTGAGTTGGTACCGAATTAGTTCTTTTTATTCCCGTACGTAAAAAACAAACTGACAGGTCAACGTTTTTCGACATCTGAAGAAGCGGTTGCTGCATTCAGAATGCATGTTTTGGAAATACCTCAATCAGAGTAGCAAAAGTGCTTCGACAATTGGTTCAAACGCATGCAAAAGTGTATAGATCTTCATGGGGAATATTTTAAAAAACAAAGTGATTTTCGATGATTAATTTTTGTTTTTGTTCTCTAATCCCGAAATATAAAAGGCAATCCTCGTACCTTATAATAATAACTCAAATCTCAATTCAAAACAATGCACAGTCAGACGTCCAAGTTTCGAATTAGAGTCGCCCTAAATGATCCCAAATGCTCAAAAAATAGTTGACCTTATCATATCAAGACTGTTACTCAACTGACATGCTCGAAGTAACGGTGTCTTTGTTCCATAGTTTGTACGCACTTGGGGTATCGTGAACAAATTCTTATTACGAACAAAAATATGATTTGAATTAGCTCAACCTTTGGTGGATTATTATATAAATTCACATTCAACTGACTCGGTGTTGTAATGGGAAGCTTCCTTACTGGCTTCTTCTTCTTTTGCTCCGCTATTATTTATGTCTGGTTATTTCATGAATAAATCAACTACAACTGCACATTTTTCTGTAAAGAAAAATGCCAATAAAATGTGAAATATAGTGTGACTACTGCCTCTACTACTAAGAATAGAAGGTATATATGATAATGTTTCGTTACCGTACATGCATCCAGACGGGATTATTCCATATTTCAACAGAACATGTCATATAGTAAAGGCTTCATATATTCTGAAGTTTCATGTTGGGTTTTTATTTTAGCAGAGCGCTGCCAGGTAAAATGTGTAAAGTATAGTGGCCACATTTGTCTAGGTTGGAATAAAACTTGTTAGAGGAAAACACAAGCATTTTTCCAGAGAAACGTTTTCATAACATTAAAAATTGTGTTCTGTTACTCATGCAGAGGCCTTTAGCAGAATTATGGAGGGTATAATAATTGACGGTTTGGAACTGGGTCCATTAAAATTTATATTAAGGATCTTATGATTTTGTCTCTCCTCAAATGTGTTATATGCATATGATACTACATTTGTGTTAAATGCTAACTAACTAACTAGCCTTCTAGTTACATGTTTACTGTGTAATAACAATTAAAGCTTACTTTTCAGTTACAATGTATTTTGTCTGGCTCGAGATTGCAATCGGATCCATTGACTTACGTGGTTTCGCTCAAACCAACACAACCGGTTTATTATTGCATAATACCTACCTAAACACATATTACAGCAAGAGCAAGGTGTATCAATTCATGTTGAAGAAATGTTGCAGATTTTATTGTTACTTTTACTCTCGTTATTGGAACCATTCACATTGACACTGACCTAGTTTATGTGGAGATATATTGTGGTTATATTAAATCAAGATCAGTTACAATTTATTAATTTTTTATACAGGGATATGCACGTAAGTTCTTGCAACAATTCTGGAATGTTGTACCTGAATATAAAGTAAGTTTAAACTATCAATATTAGAATATTTGGGTATATACCACTATGAAATCTACCCGAAATATTGTCTATCTCGGTCATGATTTGATATTAGAACAAAAACTTTGTTTTCCGCTATATTAGATATACGTTGCATATTTATCTTTGTTTAAACGTACACAAGAAAATATTATAAAATAAACCGTTGCCCTCGAGGCACGAATAAATCTCCATATTTAAGTGTAAAAGTAATAATTTTATGATATTTTTGTCATTTATCTAAATTTAATAAATTTTTGTTTTGTTTTAGACATCAGCTATTTTTTTAAGTATCGGGTTTTGTTCATTTTTCTTTGGAGGCACTATTTATACGTACATATTTAATATTTCAGATCTCCTAGGCTAAGTTCGTGTACGCAAAATAATTGATTATTTTTAGTTTTATTATAAAATTTATTTTTCCCCCTTTTCTACTATTTACGAACCCCTATGTAAACAAAATTGTTATGCTGCATTTTTTAGGTTATCTTATATCAAAGCATATATAATTAGCCAATTTTTCTGGTATATTTGGAAAACATTTTTTTTTCGTTTTTGACCCTTTTTATAGACTATTTCCGAACGCCTGTGTGAACCAATTCTTTTATGTAACATTTTTTAGGTTATACTCTATCCCAACTATGAAAAATTATTCAATATCTCGGATAAGTTTAAGAACTATGATTTTTGAAATTTTTGAAGCCTCTTTTAAACCCCTTGCCTACGCTCAATGTTAATCATTACCTATAAATATCCTGTAGTATTTTCGTACCAAATTTGGTTAAAATCCGTTAAGTGGTTTTTGAGTTATCAAAGATAGAATTTTTTTCTGACCCGCGTAAGAATAACTTTTAAACATGCGTGCATAGATGACCCCGTATTTCGCTTTCTTGGCTATTTGCTATTGTTGCATGTCCCGATACGCGGCATCTCTCTGTAAACGCTCCACAAAGGGTACCGACGATGGTAGGTATACTGTTTCTTATATTTACTCTGCCATTAGGTTTAAAACAAATTAGGTATAAAAAAAGTGTTAAAGATGTCAAATAAAACTCGATGTCAAATGCCATGACCTTTTATAAAATTTTGAAAAACCTAAATAGTGTAAGTTCCAGTGTGACGTTTATTGACTGTCAATTTAAATTTCAATACTGTCGTTCTACCATCGCTCACCATTTCTCTAACTTTGTTCAGTATAATATACTAAAGAAAGAATAATATTATTAACTTTCTCAAGTTTTTATTATGTAGGGTATGTTACATTTGAGATAAGCATAATATAATGTAAAAGGATGTGTTTGGCGACATCTAGTTTTATCGTTGGTAGTACGCCGAGTGAACAACAGTTCTTATATCGGCTGCCTGGGAGGTCTCTGACCCCATAAAGCAACTACCAACACATAGACGCGCCGATACTCCCTTAAGCGGGATCGCATATATTTGAATTGGGCTTGTTTAACAAAACAAGACTTAAAATCCGAGAGTTTGTCTGTCAAGCACTTTAGTGCTTGACCCATTTCACATAACCCATTTCACATAATATAATGATTGTTTGACGTATTTCAAATAAAGCCATATCTCTCTACCACCCTGTATAATAGCTTTCCAATTTGTAGATACACTCTTAAACCTCGGGCCATCAATTAGGGAGCAGGAGTATCCAGGCCTGGCACATAAGTTACTAGTATTATTTTATTTATAAGGAAAATGTGACTGATGTCCCCCTGAAACTTGCTAGAGAAGAATGAAAAATGTCAACAGTACACACAGTATTATAATTAGCACACATCATATGAATAGGTGATTTCAAATAGTTTTGTTACATTATGTAACAAGCAATTCAAATATAATTGGTGTCTCAAAAAATGCTTGTCAACAATAACCGATTTTTAATATTACGTCCGATTCTTTTTTCTGTGTAATTATAAGCAAGTACGAAACAAGTAACTTAGAGATCCCAACTGATATCAATTAAATTTCAGTGATCCTGCGTATACCTACATACCTACATGTCGTCTACCTCTACCTAATAATTATTTCACTGTTTCGACTTACTAAACAATAGACGACATAAAGACGACGGAGGTTGTTCCTGCATCGAATACTAAAATCACTCTATATGTATAGTTAATTTAGCATGCTAGACATAAACATAAACTTTAATAATAATTATTGTAGTATACAGTTTGCAATTGTTCTGTTCCAAATCGTTAAATTTAGGCGAATGGCATTTTTATTATGTGTAGCAAGGTATAATTTATTTGTTCCGTATATACATTTTAATTCAACAATAATGTAGGTATAGAGGTATTTACGCATTATTCTAGCTAAATTGATTAACAAAAATTAATTATCAAACATGAAATTGACAAAATGGAAAAAATCTATCGGTGCGAAATAGTGAAAAGCACACTATTATCACACGTCTACCATGGACAGACGAATCGGAATTAACCAGGCAAGGCACTCTTACTGGAAGAAATGAACATTAACATTAACTGGGGGTCGTAAAATAAATTAAAACTAATTTTCCTATAGCAACAAGTCAGCAATAATTGTTTCATAATCTTTTCCAAGTTGTGACTGTATTTGGTTGTCAGTATTGGTCGTGAAATATCGCCAGAATAATCAGACGAAGCACGTGGGTACGTAGTTAAGGCTTAATTGAAAAGCATCGAACGCAATAATGACACCACTAAAAAAAATAATTTTCGTAATGTTAATGAACGCTGTTAATTGACCAAAAATTCATACGAATAATAATAACTTTTAATCAATATTACGAAAACACAAAAAACATATTTAGTAATATTCGGAATTTTGATTGGTTTTTGATTAACAGTATTCGTAGATTCAATAATTATTGGGATAATGAATTAATTCATTGTGGCAATTATTAAAATATTTGAAATACGTCATATTAATGTATTTTTTAAACTGATGAATACTGCGCGGTACATTTTCCCAATGAACAGGTTTAATTGTGACACATTAATCAATGTAAGAGTTCATTGTCGCCATGAACTGCTATTATTGTTCAATAATGGCAATCATTGTCTTAATGTACACTGTTCATTGATATTATGTAAAACCAACGCGGTTTGCTGAACCCTCGGAATCCTTTTGGTATTTTTAAATATCGTTTTATGATTAAAAATGATGTAAGATTTTGCCAGCACATGGAAATCTTGCGTGCAATGATAATAATGACATAAAAACAATGGAATCGACAGCCGCACTATTACAGAAATGGGCTTTCTATAAGACCCAACCGGTTGGTATGTTTGTTCAATATTTTTAATAAACTATAATTTTAACTGTAATTTTTTTTTTCAGAATATCTTATATATTTATAATATTGAAGATAAAAGCAAGTACTTAACAGATCTTTTGTTGTCTGTTTTTGACTATCATGCACCAATGCGGACAGTGAGAGTCATAAAACATCCTGTTCATGGCTCACATATCCTATAAAAATTATGATCGAGAATAGAGATGCCGCCCTTCGGAAGTATAGGAAAACCAAACACCCCCAGGATTGGAAACACTACAAAACATTAAGAAATTTCACTCGATCTTATTTCGAAAACTTAATGTGATTGAAAATTTCAAAAATATCTATGGAAAAACTTCTCATTTCTGAAAAAAAAAAACTTTTTCCGACAACATTCGTTACATATTTCGTTTTCATTAAAACACATTTATTTGTTCACAAAATAAAATAATTCAGAAATTGCTTGACATCTGATTTAATAAAATTGAAAATGTCTGACACCTAACCAGATTCTCACTAAAAATAAATGTGTATAGATTTACCTTTACATGCATGTTGTCTGTTCTTTATATAAAATAAAGTTTTATTAAGTCTGTCTTTGAGATGAAACTGATATCAAAGTTTTGGATCACGTTACACTAAACTCGATTTAAAATTTGTTTTTAAACTCCATGGGAATAAATGGAAAGTATTTTGACATATTTTCTCGGTAGCTATTTTTTAAATGAAATTCTCTATATTTTTCAAACACTGTTTTTTAATACTTGACTATAAAGTAATAGTTAACTACAGGGTGACTCTCGGTGTCGGTCTCTAAAATTATTTTTTTGATTTACTGTTTGTAACAAATATTCACGAATTTTTCTTGAATCTACCAATTATTATTATTAACAAATAAATATTACTATAGTCAAGCAGTGAGTTATTATTTTTTTTTAATTTTCGTAAACAGTAAACTGGCGCTGGTGTGAACACAATAAAACCGGAAGTGTTTATTTTATCGAGACTGTTCACATCATCGAAGGTCTACTTAAAAATGCAAAATACTGTCAGCAATGATCTCCAAACTTAAAATTCAGGAAAAATAAATACAATAGGTACTTGCGAACATATCTATTAAATACATTTGTCCAGTATATTTATTAGAGTATGTTCTAATTTTTCCAGCTGACCATTGGATGGCTACCGCTTTGTCTTGAATGTTTCGTAGGCTCCTTATGTCATCAACGCCAATATTGTTTTGTTTCGCCCATTTCGAGACCACTTTTAGAGCTACCAGAACCTCTGTAATGAAAACTTTTTAGGTTTCTCAGCTTTGGTCTCAGATTCATCTTCTTCCATGTCGATTCCAACGATTCAGCATTTAGGATTTCCAATGATGCCGCAATTTTTCAATAAAAAAAAATAGTGAATAGTAATCGCAGTGGTTATAAAAACTTTCCCAATTACAAGTGGCTTCAGCTTATGAGATCCTAATGCGATTGTACAGCCCAGAAATGTAACTCTTTGCCTGGACACTTTGAGACCTGGTGCAGTTTTTTCACAACTTGAAATATACATTTCATCGGGCAATATTTTCCCATACAATCCAGTCTCGTCGGCGTTGTATATTTGGTGGTGTGTTAATTTTTGGGTTTGATTAGTTGCAAGAATTCTATACCCTAAATGGACTAACATTCTCGGAGGCGGATATTGTAGTTTTATATATATATATTTATATACAGGGTGTCCGGAAAAAGGAGGTCTATCCGTTAACGACAGATTCCTTGAGCAGAAATAATATGAGTTTAAAGATTTTTCATTTTAGCCCTCCATGTTCGATATAGTTCAAAGTTGAACATTTAAAACCAATATTTTTAAATAATTCTAGTATTTATTGAGATATTGGATTCGAATTTAGTGTGTTGCTTCAGCATAAAGAGTTACCTCTTTCCAAAAAACAACACAAAAAAAAATTCTTAATAGCCAAAATACGGGATGTTCAGTACCCATTGACCCCCCAAGTTTTTATTACGTACGCCAATGACTTTTAAACTAAGTTTTTGTAGGTTACTATGTATTTTTGATTTTTTTAACGCTTATAATATTTCGATCAAATCATTTATTTTTGAGATATTTTGAAAAGTATTGGCCCTGGTTGTCTATGCGGCTCACGGTATTTTCACTACTAAATCAAGCATATTTAACTCAAATTACCATTACCGTGCATAAAATTAAGTACAGTTTTTTAATTAGTAGTAGTAGTAATCTAAGTCTTTGAAAAAATATGAGGCTTCAACCTAAAGCCTTCCCCAGCTTGCAAGATTCTCTCTATTAAATGATTTTAACTCAAAATCGGAACCTTATAAACAAAATCTTTCATACAACACCAGCCTGAATAGTTCAAGGCAGTAAGATCTGGGGATCGGGGTGGCCATTTAACAGGAGCATCTTGGCCTCGCCCAATCCAGCGTTGGGGAAAGTTTCCATGTAAGTATCTCCTTACATTCCTAGCAAAATGTGCTGGTGCACCATCAAGTTGAAACCAACTGTTTTGTCTGATTAAGAGAGGCAAATCGTCAAGTAAGTCGGGCAGTATGTTTTGAAGAAATGCTAAAAATGAATCAACAGTCAAATTCCCTGGTAAAATTACAGGACCCAAAAAGAAATTATCCACAACACCAATCCACACCTTGACTTTAAAGTTTATACTTGCTGATGTGTCTCTACTACGCCATGAGGATTTTCTTCTGCCTAGATATGTGTATTATGAATATTTGTGACCCCGTTTCTCTGTCATGCATTTCGCATATCCACCTACATAGTCTAGATCTCAGTTCAAAGTCTTGAGGCAGCAGAGATTGTACTTCTTGAATGTGCTGTCTTTTTAAAATCTGGTTTACTTCAGATTTCCCAATGTTTTCAACCTTTCGGAATTAAAGCCGACCGACAATGGTTCGCGTCGAACGTTTGTGAATTGGCTGTCTGAAAAACTGAACGAAAACAACGCATTTTCCAAAACCAACAAAATTGTCGCATACGAGGCTCACAAAATCCACAAATAGTCCTCGAAAAACCATAACATCCAAAGAAAGTGACCATATGATGCGGTTAGTGGTCAGGCGGCATCATCGGCCCGTATTTTTTCGAAAATGAGCAAGGAAACGCCGTCACCGTGAATTCTCTGCGCTACCAAACCTGATAACCGATTTTTTGTGGCCACAATTTGCTAATTTTGACATCAGTGACCTTTCGTTTCAGCAAGACGGCGCCACAACCCACACAGCCGGCCAAACAATTCAGCTATTGCATGATAAATTTTCCGATCGCGTAATTTCTCAAATTGGCCGCCGCTGGCACTATAGGTTTCACTAGGTTTGTTTAATGTTTGTGAAGTTGAAGGGCTTTTTGTTTTCACATTTGCCCTGTAATTCTCTTTGTCTAAGAAATCATTTATTCAGAGCATTTGCCATCTTTGGATATTCGACCTTGTTAGAGTACGCTTTTTAATCCTACTGGACACTTTGATTTACACCTGTCATTATTTTATCTTGTTTTTTAATAACCAAGCAAACGGTTGACTTAGCAATTCCGTATCTCTTAGATTTTGACTTCTCATAGAGAGTTAAACGCTGTTGATCTCTGTTTCCCTTTTATTGGCCTATAAGGCTTAGGTAATTCAGCCATCTTTTAGTTATTTATTGTGTAGGTATGGAACTACAGCTTAGCGTGGAATCCGAACCAAGGTCATCGACTGACAGCCGCCAGCACCCATGACTAGCTGCTAGTCTATAGCTATTTGGCATCGGCAATGTATCGACCCGGCCGACAGAACCGTCCACTCATCCAATCACTCTCCGTGCCCCAGGAACTTGACTACCGTGATCGCATCGACATGTGTTTGAACATATCGCCATCCGCTGTTGATCTAACATAACTAACTGACATTAATCGTCAGCTGTCGAGTAATTAATGAAACTAGTTTCGATGCTACGCATTTCATCACCATCGCATGAATTTTCTATAGTCTAAATTAGCGATGGCATCTGAACCCGAGCAAAGACGCATCGTTTCCAATTCTCAGGGTCTACTGTATATTGTATTTCTATTCAGCAAATATACGAATATAGGAAACGAAACAATAGATAAAAGGTAAAAATAATAAAATATAATATATTTTTCAGAGAAACACTATGCCTGGAAAATGTTTCGTCAACAATCAAAAAAACGTCTATAGTCGCAAAATAATAATAGCGCTATACCCGTTCTATATTTTATGCATGTAAAAGGGTCGTAAACAAAAGATATTGGTATCTTGGGGATAATTATGTGAAAGGGACGCTTGTACAGCATAAATAACGAGGGTTGCAAAACATTCTGACATTTAGTGATATGGTTGATTTAATTGGAAACAGTTTTTCTTGTTTGTTATAGCGTAACGATTGTCTAAAAATGGTGCGACAGACGACAGTCTGAAGACTTCAGAGTCAAAACGTTACAGCATTTCTAGAGAAAACGAAAACGGCGGTCATTACGGCCAGTACATCTCAGAAATTAACCGCGGGAACCTTCAATATGTCTTAAGCCACACTTCAGCAGAAACTTCTTAGCAAAAATTGAATTGGTTACCTTAAAGTTCTTTGTTTAAGGAAGTTTGCAAGATAATCTTGAAAAACAAGGAAAAGCTGTTAACCAAATTTAACACCAATATTCCAGGAATTTTTTCAATAATTTTTTGCCAGAAAAATGTTGTCAATTCGACTGGCATCAAATATCAAAAGGCCGATATGAAATGCCCAACTCTTTGGCAAGAGAGGGAGCTGAAGAAGAATTTATCGGACTAGAACCTGCAATTGGCATAGCTTTTAGACAGCAGTCACTGATCCTGATACTGATCAGAAATCTGTTTCAATATACAGGGTGGTCCAACTTTTACCTGCATAAATTTTCTCTCGCTCGCACTTCGTATGGATTGTGTATGTGACCAAATATGAAAGTTGTAGTAATTCGTTATACCAGTTCTTGTAAATGAAGCTTCAACAATCCAGCAAACCTTATGCAGGAAATCTCTACCTACTTGAACTTTATTCAATAACCATTTGCAATAGTTATGCCTTTTAACATAGTCCTCAGGCAATAAATCTTGCACATCCCTAAAATGGTCAGCCTTTCTACCATTTTTATGAAGTGACTTAAGAATGGTTGACCTTGATATGTTAAGCATGACAGCAGTTCTTCGTGAACTTAGGTTTGGATTTCGATCAAACGTTCTTAAAATACGCCTTTCATCGGTCAAATTGTTTCTTCTAGGGCGCTGTCTATTGTTTTTTATGTTAAAAGTAGTATTTAAACCTTGTTCTCGAAAGCCCGATGAACTTGAGAGAAAACTTCTCTCGTTGGATGACGTCTATTAGGGAATCTGCGTGCATACTCCCTTGCGGCTGCTACTGCATTTTCTTCGCAAAAACCGTAGTATTGGTTACTAAATAGCCGCGGCATTATTATTAACACTAAAAAGAACACTTAAATGTAACCCAAATTTGTTGTGACAAAATGATTGACAGTTATATGTATGTATATAATGTGTTATTTTTATGTTGGTTTTGAATACATTTAATTTAGACGATTTTTATTTTTTTACTCGAAAATGTTGCGTCATACGAAAAAAAGCCAAGAGTACTTTTTTCTTTTAAGTTCAACAAACATTGCAGGTATAATTTTCATTTTGAGATAAACCAGTGGCGTATCTGTTTTTTCATTAAAAATTTCGCAATCGGTAGCCGTACGCACGCCACTGGTGGAAATAAAAATAATATTATCACATGAAAAAATGAAGCTAGATCACCTCTTCACACGTTCCAAATTTCATTGAAATATCTCAATTGGTTATCAAGATATTAATAAAATTCGATTTTTTTTCTTAAATTTAAATTTGTAACGAAGCATTTTTCTCCCATAGTTTATTAACCAAACTCACATTATTTGTCGATTATCTATCGATTCTGAAATTTATGCAGGTAAAAGTTGGACCACCCTGTAGAGGTAAACTTGTATTTCTTTTTGCCAATTTTGTGATATTTAGCATAAAATTATTACTAGACTTTTGTTGGGTTAATTCTTCTCCACACGGTATAAACAATCGTTTTTTGTAAAGTCCAAAAATGATGTTTAATAAAAGGTTTTATACCCATATCATTCTGAAAATTTAATAAAGCGTCCTTACTGGACAGGACGAGAAATGAAATATCCCTGTTTCCTCGATTGCTCTTATCGGTTAAAATCCTTGGGGATATTGCCTACACGACACCAGAGGACACATATCCGTTGTATGTGCATCTCAAGCGATTGTAGTGAAATCCCATGCGAGTTTTGACATCCAATCGTGTAAGGAGATAAGGTGCAATATACACACTTAAATAGATTCTCATGGACTGTTATTATAAGAAGGTATATTTTATATAGCCTCTAAATAAATAGGGGTAAACAAATTTTTCATCGCACTATTTTATTAATTAATTTTGTGTGCGACGCAGAGGGAGATATCAACTATTTCTTGGGTTATTCACAAACATATGATCCCATCCATCCATCTGACGGCTCTCATGACACTGTCACTTTAGGTTATTAACTATTTTTCAGTAATATTACTCCAAATACACAATACAACTTCTAAATTTACTACAACTATATGGAATAACCATTTTATAACACTACAATATACAACATGTTGATAGAAATTGATATTAAACATGAAAATAATGCCGAAAACTCTTAGACTATTAATGTAAACAAAGAAAATAAAAAACTATTTGACACAAGCAATTTGTCTGTCGTGTTAGAAAAAATATCTTATCAAAAACCAAATTATGACGTGAAACTAGAGGTGTCAACTATATTGGAATTTGTCGATATTTTTTTGAAAACCATTTTCATTACTATATTCTTATAAAAACATATGGGAGAAGCAATTTCGTATATTTTTAGTCACAATCGTACCAAAGAATAACGTACACATACGTAAATTCGAGTTGAGTTTTTCTGACCCAAATATATCATCTGCTTAATTGTACTACAGCATAATATAGAGAGATATGGTAGTCCTAAAAATGGAAACTTGACAAACCAACGATTTCAAAATAGAGAGATATGATAGAATAATAACTGCAATCAACGAATTTCAAAATAGAAGATACGGTAGTCCTAAAAATGGAAAAATAACGTCCACCACTATTAAGGTTAACGTTATTTTAACATTTGGCTATGCGCTAAGTATTTATCAGATTATAACAACATTACTTAATAAGCAGAATGTACAGGGTTAAACATTAATTAGTCCACATTTAAGAAATTTTAAATGTATAGAAATTTATATACGGGGTGAGTCAAAAATGTATTTCTTTATTTTGTTAAGGACAAAAAAGTAATATTTTGAATAATTTTTTGATTTCTTTAGATTTCAATTCAAGATTTTTTTGAAAGTTAAACTATAACCTCCTAGAGGTTATCTACGGGGTAACTCAAAAATGTTTATTAATGTTATTTATTATTTAAGACTTTTAGACACGGCAGCACGCTGATAACAGCGATAGGTGACTTTTTATTTTTTTTTTAAGAGAAATTTTTAGCATACACTTTAAACTTATATACGGGGTAACTCAAAAATGTATTTCTTTATTTTGTTAAGGACAAAAATAAAAATATTTTGAATAATTTTTTGATTTCTTTGGATTTCAATTCAAGGGGGTAACTCAAAAATGTTTTTGTATTGTTAGGTAGAATGGGCTCAAAAAATTTTTATACAGGGTGTATGTGTCCCATTTATAATTTCACCAGTTAGTTAGTTGGAACCTATATTATTAAAATTAAAATACAATATTTGGTATCAGGTTTCTGTGGTGTCATTGATCGAATTCCAGCTCTCGCAATACTTTTTTTTTAATTTATTTTTTTAATTTTTTTTTTTTTGGAATTTTGTTTTTGATTTTTTTTTTTTTTGCAACCCTCAATGACTTGCCATAGATAAAATTACCACAAGACGACTGGGAAATCCCGCAAGGGATTTCTTGTAAATAATAATTTATGATGATAATTAAAAAGTAATAAAAGGTTTTTCAAGTTCCTTTACTGAATATCGGAACGATGGGTATGAGGAGTTATGAAAATAATAAACAAATTAACTTAAAGATCTGAGAAGTCTATTACGGTTGCAGGTGAATATAAAATTAATTATCTGCTTGATTACCCACGATTATTTCTATAACCACCTATAGCCAACTCAAGTCATGAACTTTAAACAATGTATGTTGCATGTTGTATGTACGTGTTAATTCCGTAAATGTAGCTACGAGGAGTATAAACACACAATAAAGCTGTTGAGCTTTGAAGTTTGAATTGCTTCAATCTATTATAGCTTTGGTAGATGTAATATACGACATGAAGGAGAATCTAAAACAGGAATTACCCTCTCGGCTCCATCAAAGTGCATGGCAGTAAGGAAATTTAGGTAGTGTTCTACTCGATTTATTGATTTCGGATATGAAACAGTTGTATATCGTTTAGGAAAGGCTTCGTTGGATAGTGACTGTCACATTACTTGGGAAACCTATTGAATGCATCAAAAGGCATAAGATAACTGTGTTTTTTATGTCAAAAATTTTAGCATCAAAATTATTCGGTACAAAAATGGCAGGGAACTGATTCGATTTTTAGGCTAGATCAATAATTTGTAGTTTTAACAACATCTCTGGCACGTGTACCACAATGTCTTGAATGGATTTGTTTCAAAGTTTCAGGATTTTTGTCGCCTTTTGTAAGTTTTTTCCAACAGTTTTAGAAAAAATGGATTACATTTTTCTAAAATACAGGGTGTCCAGGAAAATATTTTGTACACTGATTAGGCTACATTTACGACCAACAGTATTGTATCATCACTAAATATTAGAATTTAGAGCGAATATAATCCACATTGGGTAATTTAGTGTTAGAGACAATACTGACTTTAGTTTTCAAGAAATTGTGAACTGTCAAATATCTTTTGTTTGTCAATGTACAAGTTGTTATTTTTTGCTATTAACAGTAAAGATTTTGTTAATAATAAAATTGCTGCTTTGCACAAACAAATTCCCAAAATATTTATCAGATTCTAATGCAGGTTTATACCGTAAGATTATTAACTATATTTTTTATTTGTTTCAATAAACGCACTTATCTATGATTTGTTTGTTTAAATTTTGTGATGAAAGGGCCGAATTAGCGTAACTTTTACAATTTACGGTATAGTTTGTAGGCCTAAATATTATTATTGTGATGAGCGAGAAGTGCCTGTTGTAAAACATGAACGATTTATGTAAAATAATAATAATTTTGAATCTACATGAAGACTATTGTCTATGAAACGCGATTGGTGATGAACAGCAGTTACGTCTACAAATTGAGGGGCAGCGAATCAAATCAAATCCAAACTAATGTCTAATTTAAACTTAGTTGGGCAGGCACTCATAGGCGTCGTCAAAAGGGAGTTTAATATGATTTACAAAAAAAATATTTTCAGCCTTAATAAAAATGTTGGAAATTTTTTGAAAGGCGATCCTGTTAAATCTTCTTTTTCTCTACCTCCAGTTAAAATTTTGGTACTGAGTCATAGTTTACCCTGTATATAACTAAATAAATGGTTATTCCCTCTACGCGTACCACAAAATTTGAATTTCATACCTGTTTAAGGCTGTGTGCGCTAAACAATATTAGGTGCAATTCCGTAGATATTTGTGGAACGACTTTCTGCATCTGTTTTAGACTACGGGTATTTCCACATCTTGTACAACAACAACAAAACTTTGATGATCCCGGCGCATTCAAAAAGTTTTATAAAAGTCACGCCACTGCACAATTTCTGTTTTCGTATTCAAATTACTGCAGGGATATAATAAGACTCTATTTTATGAATGAGGAAGACAGGAAAACAATATAAAATTATTTAGGTCACAGAACGGGGGTAATTCCTGTCTTGATTTCGAGAATTATATGAAACTCACAAGACGTTCGCACGATAATGATTATAATATATTCCCGGATATTTCCCACAGGATCATGGCCAGATGGCGCGTTATTGGCTGCTTTTTATAAAAGAGAAATGGTTTATAATTTGGAGATACTTTAGGATGAAAGCGCGCTTTTGCATACAAATATAGCTCTGCAATTTATTTGTTATAAAACTCCCACGATTTGAGTGCTTAGCAAAATAAATCACGAAGAACGCTACATTTCACGTATATTTAGGGAATTAATTAACTTGATTATTGCACCCATGTGTTAAAAATCACAAAACACTATCATTAACTATATTCACTCAGTGATTATTCACTGAGTGAATATTTTAATTGTTCAACTTCGGGCGACAGATTCTCGCACTCGTGTCGAATGTGGTCCTTGAGGGCTTCCAGAGTCTCGGGCTTGTTCACGTAAACACGGAACTTCAAAAAACCCCACAAAAAAAAGTCTGGAACGCTTAAATCGGGCGATCTTGCGGGCCAGTGCAAATCGCCAAAACGAGAGATGAGGCGACCCTGGAACGCTGCCTTCAGAATATCGGTTGTGGCTCGCGCAGTGTGTGCCGTTGCTCCGTTCTGTTGGAACCACATGTCCCTCAGTCCTAATTCGTCCAATTGCGGCAGAAAAAACTCGGTCAACATGGCCCTATAGCGCACACCGTCCACCGTTGTCGTTTGGCCAGCGGCATTCTCGAAAAAAAATGGCCCTATGACTCCTCCAGCGTGAACAGCGCACCATGCAGTCACTTTGAGCGGGTGTAATGGGTCCTCGTGCATCACTCGTGGATTTTTGATGCCCCAGAAGCGATGGTTTTGCTTGTTCACGTACCCGCTGAGGTGGAAATGAGCCTCATCGCTCATTATGAGTTTGGTCGAAAAATCGTCCACTTCTTCCTCGAGATTCAGAATGGCTTGGGCGTAGGTTACGCGCGTTTGGCGGTCGGCAGGCAGCAGCTGATGTACGGACTGGACTTGGCACGGGAACATGCGCAGGTCTTTGACCAAAATTCGCCTTAAGGACGTCCGGCTGATGGCTATTTGCGTGGCACGGCGTTTGGTAGATGTTTTTGGCGACAGCTCGACATCCTCGGCAACAGCGGCGATATTCTCGGCAGAACGGGTACTCCGAGGCCGGCCACTCTTGGCAAAGTGTCGTGTGGTCCCCTACTCTTCAAGGTTGGTGACCAAACGGCGCAGTGTTTGCGCAGTCGATGTCGGATGGCCGGGAAATCGGCAAAGGAATTCGCGCTGCGTCAACACGACAGACGAATTGTTACGCAAAAAAATAGACACGATTATTCCGCGTTCTTGGGGAGTGTATCGCTCCATGGCTTGTTCACTTGTATTCTGCATCTGTCTAGTCCACAAATGTCAAAACAGATTTGACATTGGCGGCCAAAACGAAAACATTTAAATTTACAAAGGTAGATGTACGAAATGGTCACCAATTTGTTCATCGCATTGGCCCACTTTGTAGTTAATGAATAATTTAAATTTGAACATTTGATTTGATATCCGAAAATTGTTTCATTTCAATATTCAAAATGGTCAAAATTTCATTTGGGAATTTCCACGTAAGTGATTCTCGTCTTATTTTTGGTCGTAGATTCTACCCCCAAAAAGTGGGGAATTTTTTCGGGACACCCTGTATACATTAAAATCTAAAAATGTGACAATATATACGAGGTTCAATTTAAAATAAGCAACTTCCCTCAAAAGATATTATTTTCAATATTGACGTGCGTAACGATTTTCTTCTTATGCCCATACTTTTACCAGCACCTGTATATTTTAATATAACGTTTTCATTTTCCAAATCGCGTAAAACTAGTCTTTCATAATAATATACCGCAAATTAAAGTTTACTTTCCATTTCAAGGACCACAGACGGAATGAGATTTTTTATTCAAGTACCGCCAGACAGTCCTGACCGGCCCCAATACGAATTTCGTTGGTAAATAACCCGTTTTTTGAGTCATTGCGAAAATAAATTCATTATTATTATAAAACATTGCAGACGCTCAAAACAGAACCAGCTTTATAAATTGATATAAAAGCGGATTTTTTCCGACAGAAATCATTCAGTCGATACCAAACATTGTTGATACAATTTTTATTTATATAAGCATTAATATGGCGTATAAGCGAGTGCTAGCTTTAGCTGCGTGTATTTCCGTAGCTCGATGTGGGGATTTGGTGCAACAGCCATTAGCTTACTCATCACCATTAGCAACAAGCAGCTTTAGGTAAGTTTGTGGGCTAACATAAATAAATTGTATATGCATTTACCACTATATTTCAAAGGGATGGAACCAAAAAAATAATAAATAAAAATAAATAAGCTACTTCTAAAATAACTACATAAAAGGTTTTCACAAAGCAAAAACTTCCATTTAAGAAAGAAGTAACCAACTAACTAGCTCGTTATTTCTCAGTGCTACAAAAAGGAATAATTTAGTGAAGAACTAAAAGTTAACTGAGTTGAATTCGCGAGTTGTAACGAAAACGGACCAAACTAATTAAATAAATAATAAAAACTATTTCAATACTGCTAAAAAACTTAAAAGAGCTTTGAAATGTTATTCAAATGCCCTAAACAAAAGTACGAGTACTACGCCGACCGTTCAATAAATTCTTAGAAAAATAAAATGTTGCCCTCGAGGCACGAATAGCTCTCCATATTTAAGTGTAAAAGTAATAATTTTATTTATCTAAAATTTATATATATATATTTTTTTTTATATTTTTAACAAAATATTCCATGTTACTGTGGATGTCCAATAAGTTGGCAAATGAAAAGACTGTCGCATCCACTAATTGTTTTGATTCAAAAATACATGTTTCGACCCTAGGGTCATCATCAGTTAGGTAGAAACGAAATTACATAACTATAAAGAGGAGAGAAACATTATCAGCAATCATCATCGCAAACTAGCACTACAACTTACCTAAGTGGAGAGGTTATATCAGAAATTGTTAGTTTTAAGACGATGTAAATCTAAGTGGTAAAATTTCCGATATAACCTCTCCACTTTGGTAAGTTGTAGTGCTAGTTTGCGATGATGATTGCTGATAATGTTTCTCTCCTCGTTATAGTTCTGTAATTTCGTTTCTACCTAACTGATGATGTACCTAGCTAGGGTCGAAACATGTATTTTTGAATAAAAACAATTAGTGGATGCCACAGCCTTTTCATTTGCCAAAATATATGTTTTTTGTTTTAGACATCAGCTATTGTATCGGGTTTTGTTCCTTTTTCTTCTCTTTGGAGGCACTATTTATACGTACTTATATTTTATATATCAGATCATCTAGGCCAAGTTCTTGTACGCAAAATAGTTGATTTTTTTAAAAAAATACGTTTTTTTTCTAACCTTTTTACCCCATTTTACTCTTTTTTCGAATGTCAATGTGGTCTAATTGTTTAGGTTAGAGTTTGGAAGAGCACAAACTTTTGTATTTGTAGATTTAGAAGAAAAAGTCATTCTTTATAAAAACGTCTGCTTGTGTCAAAACTACAATTTCGAGTACGAAATTTACGATTACTATACAGGGCATATCAAAAATAACATTTTTATTGATTTTGATTTCCTTGTTTTTTTTTTAATTTTATTATTTTAATAGTAGCTATGAAATTAACCACTTTGAGAAAAAAGTTTATTCGTGTTTTTTGCACAATTGGTGTAATAAATCACGGTTTTGAAAATATTTTCATAAAATTAAAAAAAAAAACAATCATGAAAAATGTTATTTTTGATATACCCTGTATAGTAATCGTAAATTTGGCATTTGAAATTGTAGTTTTTATAAGGAATTACTTTTTCTTCTAAATCGACAAATAAAAAAGTTTTTCCTCTTCCAAACTCTATTCGTGGACACATTGTACATATATGATATGGAGAGCTAAAAAATAGAATTCTAAATTATTTTAGAATTATAAACGTTTTTATCGCTTTGTTATATTGAGCTAGTGCTTGCTACTGTCAGCTAAAATAAAGACAATAGTGCGTGAAGCATTCTGCGCTGGGATTTAAGATAATCCGCATAAGCAAGGTGAAGGTCATTAATGAATATATAAAACAATAAGGATCCAAGCCCTGTGGCAAAAAAAGACATGCGAATTAAATCCCTCATTATCCTCAATCCACTCACGATGAAAACGATATGAGTGGAAGCATCTCAGAAAAGGTTCCGGAAGCTCAAACCCCTCCAACTTCTTCAACAGCAGTATCTGCGATCATCTTCGTATATTATAATTCGGCAAAATACGCAACAACAATGTGTTCGGATCGGGAAGTTGTATATTTTATAAAGCAACATAGTCAATTCTTATTTTGCTCGAGATTTCCTCGGCAGCAGATTTAACGTTACCATATTGGCAGCTTTTACAACAAATGGCTATACCCTCATAACAGTTTAATCGTTTTCGAAGCATACAATTTACGAGCAATAACTTTGACTCTACTTAATTAAAATTGACAACTGCTGTGTGGTACTTGTTATCAACATATTTTATATAGGGAATAAAGAAGTTGCACATATATGTGTAACATTTTAATATAATATAATTTTATTTATTTGATAATATAAATATAACTGATGGCTTATTAACGATACTTCAGAAAAAAATACTATTCTGAAATACATTTGACGCTTTCTGAAATACATTTGCTGCTTTCTGAAATACGAGGCATGTTTGTAAATTAAGTACCGTTTTGGAATTCCGCCGTTATAGCGAGGAACGAAGTGGACGACCTTCACTCATTACTGATGACTTGGTGCAAAAAATTGATAAAAAGTGAAAGAGAACTTGTGAGTTTCCTAAAGGGTAAGGTAAAGGGTGATTTTTACAAAATTGTGTCAGAACGTTTGAAGTACTACGGAAAGTTATGCCCACGCTGGTTCCGAAAATCCTGACGAAAGTATGTGAACTTCGTAGGAAAAGCACATTCCCTCATATTCTCTCGGCTAGTGCCTCGCCCATCAAATTCCATAGTCGTCGGGTTTCTTTTCCAACTAAGTACACAATATACTATTTTTAAACTCTTCGTTCCACATTTGTAGCCCTACCAAAATCGAATAACGTACAAAGATGTAAAGATTATCGGCTCATTAGCTTAATGAGCCATTTTTTAAAACTGCGTCTTCGAATCATGCACACTAGACTCTACAGAAAATGCGAGGAGGTAAGCGGATTTAGTCAGTTTCGCTTCAAGAACGGGTGTGGAACCAGAGAAGCCATCTTCAGCCTGCAGGCGTTGGTGCAAAACTGCCTTGATCAAAGAAAAAACGCCTTCATATGTTTCATCGACTATGAGAAGGCTTTTGATAATGTAAGACACGAACTCCTCGTAATATATCTTCAAGAACTTGGATTGGACAACAAAGATGTAAAACTGATTGCGAATCTATACTGGCACCAGACAGCTCAAATACGACCTCAAAACTCAGTAAAAACAGAGGAATTTGAAATAAAGAAAGGAGTCAGGCAGGGCTGCATTCTATCCCCAATGCTCTTCAACCTCTACGTGGAAAGGGTTTTTTGCTGAGATAGTACCATGGGTATTATAGTTAACGGTATTCCAATTAATAATATACGCTACGCGGATGACACCGCAATAATAGCCGATAATGCCAACGATCTGCAAACCCTACTAAATACTGTCAATGAGGCAAGTCAACAGAGGGGCCTAAAGATTAACATCACTAAAACGAAGTTTATGGTCATATCTAGAGATATCGTACCAAACGAAAATTTCCAACTCAATGGAGAGCAAATAGAGCGGGTCAATAAGTTTAAATACTTGGGGTCTGTGGTGGGCGACAAGTGGAACCCAGAACTTGAAATTAGGTGCAGGATAGAACAAGCAAGAACAACTTTTCTAAAACTAAAAAAATTCCTCACCAACCGGAATTTAAACTTCCAACTCAGGTACAGACTGGTTAAATGTTATGTCTGGTCGGTTCTCCTCTACGGAGCGGAAGCGTGCACGCTTAAAGCTGTTTCTATCAACCGAATTGAAGCATTCGAGATGTGGATTCTGAGACGGATGCTAAGAATATCGTGGAGGATGGCTGGTTTGGACGACCGAGAACTCCTTGAACACATTAAGAAGCGGAAGATCTCTTACCTGGAACACATTATACGGGGAGAGCGATACGAATTCCAACGCCTGATACTACAGGGAAAGATCGAAGGTGGAAGACGAGGCATTGGAAGGACGAAATTGTCCTGGCTTAGAAACATACGCCAGTGGACGGGAATAAGCGACTTCCAGTCGCTCCAAGAAGCCGCCATAAATAGAATCATATGATAAGAAAAACGGAGGACGCTTTACGCAGGAATCTGCATGGCAGCAAAAGAAGAAGAAGAAACTCTTTTCATCATTTAAAAAAATACTTCGGATACGCCGAGGACCCCCAATAACCGACCGAGTTCGAAATTTCTGAAACCTGATACATCCAAATAGTAATAAGAATACAGACACACAAACAAATTTGGAGATACCTAGTGTTAATCTTCGTTCATTACCTAATGTTCACTAGCATGTAAATGAAAAATGGACTAATTGGTTTGTCCAATATTTCTAATGCCACAAACAGGTTTCCCTGTAAATGCCAACCTGCGGGAGCATTGGTTCATCCGTAATACGCCCTGTAATTTTTTATTACCATTTTGCCTGCACCATGCACAATTTAAATCCGCATGCGAGAAACTAATTTGGCATTTCGCAATTTTTTTTTTGTTGAAGATTTAAGCCCTCATTACAATTGCAGTTGGTAATTTTAGTGGAAATAAATATGGTGTAGGTCTGGAGTTTTAAAAATTAACGGCGAAGCTGGGGAGGTAAATGGAAATAACGTGAGATTAAGGACCTGCCCATTGTGATTTGAATAAATCTATTTTGCTCGTTGGTTCAATTTGTAAATAAAAATTATTATTATTTTTTTGGAATATTTAAAATACGATCCTGTTGCAAATTGAATCATGGTTTCTTAATTGCAACCCTATAGCGTCACCCATGCGCAGTACTAATTTGGTCCTTCGAGCCGGATAGCTGCAAAATTTTACTGGGAAAAAAATGGGAAAAATTTAGTTATAATCTGTGGTTACTGGTAATATTGCGATTGGCATCCTAGACAGAATTCTCCTTCCTACTTGTGGAAACATTTTTTATAAAGTTTTCCTCCTTAACATCACGAGCCATTTGTGACTTAGGTCCGTCCGAGGCTTGAGATAGACGGAAATCCCAGAGTAACAGATGGATCCATCTTGGTCTCATCAGAAAAGTTCTATTTAGGTAATTTTTAACACTAGTTAATAGCAGTAACCTTCTCTCTATGTCAGTTTTCGAAGCGAGCCATGAATCCGCCCCAAACAGTGACTTTTTCACTTTTAAAAGCTGATCCTAACATATTGTTTACCTATGCATTAAACCAGGATCTTGCCTAATTCGAAGAGACATTGAATCGATATTGGTTCTTCCAAAATAACCATTAAAATCACTCTCTGTACTTTTACACATCTTGCTTTCACAACTAAACTCTAAGAAAAATTCTCTCCATATGCAGCCTCAACGCAGCTGATATCTTAATGGATTTATCTAAGCGCCAGTTAGTACCTAAAATACTATATCGGTTTTATGACACTGCGTTGCTCACGACAAACGGTTCCACAAACGCTCGACCTTAGTTGACCTCAACTTATGTCTCAAAAGCTATATTTCCCATGGTAATAATATTTAGAATTCATTTCGCATAATAGCAGAGCTACAAATATGTGATTTTAAATTAATCAAGTTTAATTTTAACTTTCAGATATGCACCAGCTATTAGCCAGCCAATATCGCACCAAACCCACATAACCCACCCCATTTCCTCATTTCCCCAGATCCGCTATACAGCACCACAGATTGAAAACCACCCCATCCAATATACACCCGCAGCAACCCGTTATACCGTCACACCAACACCATTCCTAGCCCAACAACAACATTTCAGTCCAGTGGTGACTAAATCAATCCAACCTTTACCTGCATACCATCCAGTTCAAGCTGTATCACCACTTTTCAAACCGGAAATCAGAGCTGCAGCTCCAGTTCATGCAATTGTTAAAGCGCCAGTAGCAACAATCGACGCTGAATCGTATGATCATAATCCACAATATTCTTTTGGTTACGAAGTTCATGATACTTTGACTGGAGATATTAAGAGTCAACATGAAACAAGAAATGGTGACCTGGTAAGATTAATATTTATAGATCTGATTATTGATTTGACTAATTAATTTTTTGTTTGATACAGGTCCAAGGAAGATACTCTCTTAACGAGCCTGACGGCACCAGACGTATCGTGGACTATACTGCTGACTCAGTCAATGGATTCAATGCAATTGTACGTAAAGAACCACTAGAAGCAAAGGCTGTATTAGCTCCAACTACACCATTCGCATTAGCAACTCCAGCTATAGCTAAGATTGGGACGCCAGTATATGGATCACATGCGCCTTCAGCTTATTCAGCTAATTATAATCCATCACAGGTGTATATACACTAAAATGGAATGGATATATTAAGGAAGACTGATTTAAGTTTAGTATTTTACTTATAAGAAGTAGGAGTTAAATAATGTATATTACAGTTGTTTTTAGTTTTAAGTAGTTCGTAATAAAAACGGTGACAAATTTAATTTGTGTTTTCGTCTAGTTATATATCTACCCCTAAAATGTCTGCTAATGATTAAGTTTTCGCCCAATGAACATAAACTTTAATGGTCTAATCTGAAATCCATTTGAAGCTTTCTGAAATACATTTAACGCTATCTAAAATACATATAATTATTCTGAAATACATTTGATGCTTTCTGAAGCACATTTAATTATTTTGAAATACATTTAATGCTCTCTGAAATACATTGAGGTATTCTGAAATACATTTAATTATTCTGAAATAGATTTGATGCTTTCTGAAGCACATTTAATTATTTTGAAATACATTTAATGCTCTCTGAAATACATTGAAGTATTCTGAAATACATTTAATTATTCTGAAATAGATTTGATGCTTTCTGAAGCACATTTAATTACTTTGAAATACATTTAATGCTCTCTGAAATACATTGAAGTATTCTGAAATACATTTAATTATTCTGAAATAGATTTGACGCTTTCTGAAGTACATTTCATTATTTTGAAATACATTGAAGTATTCTGAAATACATTTAATTATTCTGAAATAGATTTGATGCTTTCTGAAGTACATTTCATTATTTTGCAATACATTGAAGTATTCTGAAATACATTTAACTATTCTGAAATACATTTGATGCTTTCTGAAGTACATTTAATTATTTTGAAATACATTGAATGCTCTCTGAAATACATTGAAGTATTCTGAAATACATTTCATTATTTTGAAATACAGTGAAGTATTCTGAAATACATTTCATTATTTTGAAATACATTGAAGTATTCTGAAATACATTTAATTATTCTGAAATAGATTTGATGCTTTCTGAAGTACATTTAATTATTTTGAAATACATTTGATGCTCTCTGAAATACATTGAAGTATTCTGAAATACATTTAATTATTCTGAAATAGATTTGATGCTTTCTGAAGCACATTTAATTATTTTGAAATACATTTAATGCTCTCTGAAATACATTGAAGTATTCTGAAATACATTTAATTATTCTGAAATAGATTTGATGCTTTCTGAAGTATATTTAATTATTTTGAAATACATTTAATGCTCTCTAAAATACATTGAAGTATTCTGAAATACATTTGACGATTTCTAAAATACATTTAATTATTCTGAAATACATTTGATGCTTTCTCAAATACATTGAAGTATTCTGAAATACATTTAATTATTCTGAAATAGATTTGATGCTTTCTGAAGTATATTTAATTATTTTGAAATACATTTAATGCTCTCTAAAATACATTGAAGTATTCTGAAATACATTTGACGATTTCTAAAATACATTTAATTATTCTGAAATACATTTGATGCTTTCTCAAATACATTCGATGCTTTTTGAAATACATTTGACGCTTTCTGAAATACATTTGACGTTTGTTGAAATACGAGGTATGTGTGTAAATTAAGTACCGTTTTGGGATTCCGCCGTTATAGCGCTGCGGTCGGCAATCGGCGCCTGCAAGCTGGGTACAGGTATCTGTTGGCAAGCCATAACCGCCATTACAACAGCTGACATTCATCGTCAGATCTGTGAAGTTTACGGAGCAAACATTATGTGTGATGGAATGGTAACGAAATGGGTGAGAGCTTTTAAAGATTGCCGTACGAACGTGCATGACGAGGAACGAAGTGGACCACCTTCACTCATTACTGATGACTTCGTGCAGACGATTTCCGTTATTAGCGTTATCTTGTGAGTTTTCTAAAGGGTCAAGTAGTGTTATTTTTACGAAATTGTGTCAGAACGTTTGAAGTACGGAGAGTTACGCCCACGCTGGGTTCCGAAAATGCTGACGAAAGTTCATAAAAACAAACGTTTAACCAGTTCTTTCACATTCCTAGAGCGGTACAATCGGGAAGGTGCCGAGTTGTTACTGGCTATGAGACTTGGGTGGCTTACGTTATCCCAGAATCCAAACAACCATCCATGGAATGGCGCTATTCAACATCACCCACAAAATTGAAGTCTCAGCAAACAACTTGTGCCGAAAAAATCATGTGTACTGCTTTCTGGGCCAGGAACGGTGTTTTGCTTGTAGAGTTTTTGCCTCAATGTTAAACAATAAAAGCAGCAATCCAAAACAAAAGGCGTGGCATGCTGAGCACGTCATGACAATGCACACAGCAATTCAAACTCAAACACTGATTCGATCATTTGGCTGGGAACAAGTTGATGATCCACCCTACAGCCGTGATCTTGTGCGCAGTGAATTTTATTTGAGGAAGCATCTGGCAGGACAACGCCACGACGATGCAAACGCTGTCAAAACGACAGTGCTGCTGCAAGGGTTGTCTAGTCCGGCGGCAGATTTCTTCGAGAAAGGATTTCAAAAGCTGGTTGTACGGTATGACAAATGTCTCAATATTGACGGAAATTTTGGTGAAAAATAGTTTAAGGAATACGCTTTCATATAAAAATAATTACTACTACTAACAGTCCACTGTGTTTTTTCCAAAACGGTACTTATTTTAAATACATGCCTGGTACAATTAATCAATTTGCAGCAGTAAAATTGAATTTGATTATCTCGTATAGGTACAAAGTTTAAGTAGGTAGGTAACTACGACTTATATAATTTTCTTGAATGTGCTTTTACCGAAACCACTTCGCCTAACAAACTACACAATGTGCAGTAGAATGTTGGAATCAAATAATAAATTAAATTGTAATTGGTATGCGAACACCGTACGTGTGTAACTGCATGTGTATATGTGTTACACCACTAACCTCTAGCCTTAGCCACTGTAGAATAAATATCTACTGTGCTTTAGCAGTGTGAAAAGTAATACATTTTATGTAATTGATGTGTCTATTACGACGTTAAAATGCAACAAAATAATTACTTCATTTAGGCTTATTAAAAATTCATCGAATGACGTTCAATAGTAATTGTGACGAGTTAACCATTTATTTATTTGGATTACATCTACCCATCAGACAGAATCGAATTACAGGCCAGGTACATTCCAAAACAATAAAATTAACATAAATACATAACGTTTCAAAATGAAAAATGATACAAACATTGCAATCAGAAAAAAAAAACAAAGTCAAAATAAGAATGGCTTAAACAACAAATACTATTTATCTAAGAAACACTTTTTTAATATAAGAAATAGTATCAAAAAAACACATCAACATCGTCACAAACAGAACACATCTCAAACACTGGCGAAAAGAGCAACAAGTTGGTACATGCGGTTGGTAAGTAAAATCTAGAACCACAATTAAGCCTTCTCGTATTTGGAGTATGAAAAGGAATAATTTAAAGTAAGTCAGGAAAGTCAATGATGCCATTCACGATCTTGAATAGGAACACGAGTGAAATCTCATGATTGGATACTCCGCTACACTTAAACCACAAATATTTAACAATACTTCGCTAAATCCTCTCTAAGCTATCCCAGACTCTTATAGGAAGATGAAACCACATCAACCACATGCCCCACAAAACTAATAAGAGCACGTCAAAGAGCACCCGCAGATCCTTAACCTCATCGCACATTTTAAGCGAAACAGAGCTACACACAAATCTTATTGGATTTATTTTACGAGTAAAAGTTACAGAATAACACTTATTCAAATTAAGATCAAGCTTGTCACAGTGCACCAGTCAAGTAGGACATTAAAATAATTCTGCAATTGAAGACTTGGGGTAATTAGTGAATAAACCTTAAAATCATCAGCAAAGAGTAAGGAGCGACATTTCATGCCATTAACAATGTCATTAATAAAACACATTAATAAGAGGGGACCCAACACAGAACCCTGCGGCACTCCAGATGTTGCACGCATAATACCGGACTTGAAACCACGGTACTCCACATACAATTTACGTTCATGGAGATAAGTAGACAGAAATTTTAAAAGATCCACATATAAACCAAATTCCGAAAGCTTTTGCAGCAGAATTCCGTGGTCAAGTCTGTCGAAGGCTTTGGTAAAATCCGTATAAATAACGTCAACCTGACCCCCGCTATCCAATCTTTCTGCCAAAAACTAAGAGGGGACCCAACACAGAACCCTGCGGCACTCCGGATAATACCCAGGGGTAAAAATATAATGAAAAGTTCAGAATTATTTTTGAACAATTTATTAATTTTCCTCAGAAACCTCCGAAACCAAAAATATATTTTTTTTTTATATTTCTGGCAAATTTTCGTTTTTGAATTTATAAATACAAAACTATAAATTATGTTAAATTTAAATTATTATTATTTATTCGAATTTCTAAAAATCTCTCGAGTACTACCAAAGTTTGTTTGACGTCACGTAAAATACCAATTTCGTTTACATTTTTTAGTAATTCTTCAGAGTGATACGTAAAATACGGAAAATTTTACTATAAAAATAAATATGAGATGTTTATAATTAAAAAAAAAATACGCGTGCAGCACAGTACACGTGATAGAAGTGAATATTTCTTTCACGAGAGAGGAAGGGAATACGAATGACGGTACAAAAGGGACAACCGAAGGATAAGCAACGTTAAGCCGCTATATACATAATAGTGTATGCAAATAAAAATATGTGATGGTAATGTCACAATAGAGGTTCTACGTAGGTAATCTCAATGTCAATTGATTCTTTAAATAATCCTCTATATTAGTGGCAAAAACGTTAAGTTTAGAATATTATTTGAGATAGAATAATCGGACTCAGGATCTGCAACTTAGTCCATTTGCCACATGTTGTTTAATTATAATACTTCAACAATTATTTAATATTATAGGAGTTTGATAGTCAAAGTTTTTATCAGAAGGAGAGGACCTCACATCGGTTTTGCCTTCTATAGAATAATCCTGTACCTATAATATCGTACGTACAATTTACGCATTTAAATTACGGAGTTTCCTCCAGACTGACCATACTTGCGCTTGATAGTGCTAGAGTGAACATATTTTATCTTTACACGTAAATTTTACGTATCGTTAACAATAAGCGCTCATTTAATGTACGCCTTTTTTACGTATCGATACCAATACGCGTTCATAATGCCAAGAGGTCTAACAATGAAACAACTCACAAACCAGAGATAATCCAAACATACCAAACATGCATTGAAATCGCAAAACAGAATGATGGTCAATGTGTATTTTTGATAATTTATTGATTATGGCCTTCATTTGTGATATATACAACCATAATGTTATTGCTCATGGTGAAATGCGACTATACCATGTACACAAAAAAGTCGACATCAAATGGGATTTTTTTTTATTATTGAAGACTAATGTAAGCAGTTAGTTTTTGCTTGTCTAAAAAGCAACAATAACTCGCTTTACCTGTCAAATTTTTTATTAAAAATATGAAAAAGTGCCCTTATTTATTAAAATTTTGGAAAAATTAATTTGAAGAAATTGTTAGTTTTTGCATTTTCTATCGAGGTTTAAAATTTAGTCAATCAATAATTCTTCTTTTTAGTCAAATTTCCGAAAATTGTGACTTCTTCTTATCGAAGCAGCATTATTCGATTTTACATAATCTGACATACTGATGTTCGCATAATACAAGGTGTTTCTAAAAAAGCTGGCCAAAATTTGTGAGCGAATGGGGGACATCTAATCATGAAAAAAACCTAAATTGTAATTTTTCGAAAAGTTCTTATTAACAAAGATACAGGATGATAAAGGTGAATGCATGAGGACGATTTTTTTGGAATATTTTCGATACGAGTGGAGATGAATTAACCAAATGTAGCATATTTAGTCACCTAGTTAAATGTCGTAAACTGACATGAAATTGAATAAAAAATGATGACCATAAGCGGGTAACGGGGGGAGTCTTGTCTTAATTATAACCTAACTTTTTTTTCTTGTGACTTTTATTCCATTTGTGTCAAAAATGTGATAAAATAAAGTTTTCTACATAAAAAAGGCATGTTTGAAAATTTTAGGTCCACAGCATTAATAAAATTGATATTGAAATATAGTTTGCTAACCTTAAGTTTTTCGAGAAAAAACAAGTATGCCATTTTTATGAAGAAAACTTTATTTTATCACATTTTTGAAACAAATGGAATAAAAGTCACAGTTAGGTTATAATTTAGGCAAGGGTCCCCCCCATTTACCCACCTATGGTCATCCTTTTTTATTCAATTTCATGTCAGTTTACGACATTTACCTAGATGAATAAATATACTACATTTGATTAATTCATCTTTACTCGTTTCGAAAATATTTCAAAAAAATCGTCCTCAGGCAGTCATTTTTAACACCCTGTATCTTTGTAAATAAGGACTTTTCGAAAAATTACAATTTAGGTTTTTTTCATCATTAGACCACCTATTTTAGAAACACCTTGTATATCAAAATATAGAATGACTTCAAACTGTGGTTTTTAAAGTTGTTAAAGTCACCTGACCACAGTAGTTAGTCAAATTAATCTATTTTTCAGTGAGACCAAACTATATCTATATCTGAGACTTAATGAAAAGCACAAAAGCAAAATGAATAAATAAACAACATACAAAAAACAAATTGAGAAAAATATAGCAGCGCGCCTTCAAGATTATTTGCCTGTTGTGGTTTTTTTTCTCTAACTAAAAATATGCTTTCTAATATTTCCATAGCATCAGCGTCATAATAAAGCGGAAAAATATGTGAACGTAATATCCTGCCACTGTTTTTATCTGTTTGTAATCTTGGATTATGTCAGGATAACAAGTCAGAAAATTACTTTTCTGTCTTTGTGGCTATACAAACAATCTAATATAAAAATATATGCAAAAATAATTTTATAAAATAAAGCTGTTTTCACACCATCCGGTCAAGTCTAGTTGCGTGAGACGGTCCAAGATTCTACTGGCTAGAATTAATGTATAAATAAAGCAAATATGAAAAAATGGTTTCAAACTAAATTGGTCAAATCCAGTACAGTCCATTCGCGTCTCAATCTGACTGCCTGAGACTTTTCGTTGGGACTTGAGTCGACGCGTCGCAACGGGATTAAGCTGGACTGGTTTGGTATGAAATATGTAACTATTGTGGCTAAATGGTAATTAAGGGTATATTTGAAACATATTTTTTATATACACAGAGTGTGCCAAATATATGAAACATATCAAAATTGTTTTTTGTTTAATATTATTATAATTTTAGATTTTACGTTAAAATTAAATTCATTCATTTTTGCCATAGATTTCCTCGATTTCTTGGGTAGTTTCGCCCATTACTGCTCTAACTAGGAAGAATTGATGTTTCGGATGGAGTGACCTTTGTGAAAAGGCATTCCAGACTATCAAACAATATTTTATTTCAGCTCCGGTTCTATCATGTCCGAATTTTGATTTCCCATTTGTTATACAGACTGATGCGTCGGATTTTGGTTTGGGTGCCGTTCTCACTCAAGTCCTGGATGGTGACGAAAAAGTTATCTGTTTTCTTTCTCGCTCCCTTACAAAAAATGAGCGAAAGTATACAACCACAGAAAAGGAATGCTTAGCGGTGATATTCGCCATTGAAAAACTCCGACCTTACATCGAGGGCAGTCATTTCACAGTTGTGACGGACCACTATAGTCTCAAATGGCTCTTTAGTATAAAATATCTAGTTGGAAGGATCGCTAGGTGGTGTTTGCGACTGACAGCGTATGATTTTGATATCGTGCATCGTAAAGGAGTGGAAAATGTAGTTCCCGATGCGCTGTCCAGAAGTGCGCCCCTAGTGGATTCCGTTACGTATTGTAACATGCGAGAGAGAATTTTATCTCGACCGCGAAGTTATCCTTTGTGGCATGTAGAGGACAAGATGTTACTCAAGAAGGTTAGGCTTCCATATCCTGACTTGCCTGGTGGACGTGTTGAATGGCTGACGGTTTTGCCTTGGGAGAGGCGTGCGGAGGTGATTGCTCGGAATCACGACCCCCCGACGTGTGGACATTTAGGGGTTTCAAAGACCTGCGGCCGTATTTCGGAGAAGTTTTATTGGCGGAAGATGCGTGCCGATGTCGCCTCGTATATTAGGAGATGCCCAACCTGTTTAGCTACTAAATCTCCAAATCAGGCACCTGCTGGAAAGATGCTGAGTGCGCAACCCTCTGCGTTTCGTCCCTTGTGATATAGTGGGACCTTTGCCCCGCTCCCCTTCGGGTTTTTCTTACATTCTGTCTGTTTGTGATGCTTTCAGTAAGTTTGTCCTATTGTTTCCTCTGAGAGCAGCCGTAGCGTCAAAAATCGTGCGTATTCTGGGGGATCAGGTGTTTATTGTTTTCGGAGCGCCTGGACGATTAATTGTGGATAACGGGCAGCAGTTTGTCAGTAAAGATTTCAAAAATAAAATGCAGGAATACCATGTCCAAATCAAATATAACGCTAGTTACCATCCATAGGCGAATGGGATACCTTTCTCCCAAAAATTTCCTTTGCCATCCGTTCTGCACGGCATGAAGCCACTGGAATGACTCCAAATTTTACAAACTTTGGACGGGAGGTCCTTATAGATGGAAAATCAGTTGACAATTTGGTGGAAACTGCAGCTTCCCCACAGGATCCGCATCGTGCTGCTGAGGCGCTGGACCGCGTTTTCAAGGTTGTGAATGCTCAACTTTGTGAGGCTTTTGAGAGGAGTAAGGCCCGATATGATTTGTATGCATGTAATCTTCCACGATAGCGCCTAAACGCTTTAAACAATTAAGCTAAATTTTGGTGTGTCAGTTTGGGGGAGTCCGACGATGAACCCATTAGTTTTTTTCTGAAATTGCTTTAACTCTGTGATAGGGGTGGGCACAACCGTCAAATTTTCAAATAGCAGTAGGAGTCGAGTGATACATCATTTTAAAGCATTTTTTATCTGCTTTACAGCGATTGGTTACTTTTGATATTTGCCCCCGTAATTCTCGAGAAAATTGCTTTTAAAATTTCACCAGTTAGGTAGTTGAAACCTATCTTATGGGAATACTTATATTAGAATATTATGAAAAAAGGTTTTGAAGGTTATGTTGCACAAATCTGTTTTAAATTAGGTTTTCTCTTATTTTCACAGTATTTTTTGTGACTGATGATAAGGGGTATAGACGCTCGAAACTTGTTTTATACACCGTAATTATCTTAATAACGTGTGTCGAATTTATTATACTCTGTAAATGATTACAAAAAGTAAATAAAATTTAACAAACATAAGTAAGTAGCACCCATGAATTTATCAGACTGTATATTTAAACATGATCTACTTTTTTAGTGTTCTGTAATACACGTAATATTAATTATTTAATCGAAAACAAAAGTGGTCCACCCGGTGACATTTAGTACCACGCTGCGCTGCATTGACTGGTTCCAAGTGAACTTGACATTAGGCGTGGCGGGTTAATAAATTTGTAAATAACCTACATAATACATTAAGAAAATTAACAAAATCTTGATTTACTTGCTTTTGTAAATAAATAAAAAAATCTGGTTAAAAACTGAAAGTAGTAGAAGACAATCTCTAAAATATAAATAGAAGAAAAACGGTAACATTTAGTGCAGATCAAGTTATCAGTTCATCAGTATAACATTTACCATGGCTTCAAAGGTAAGAAAGGAAATTTATTCCTACGTCTTCAAAGCTCGATGAAGCCAAATTGTGTCTTCTATTAGAATTTTTTTTACCCCTAAAGTAAATAAATAATAATAAAATAAAGCAGGTTAGAGCTTAAAGCAGTTGGCATCATTTTCCCCATCCTGTGTGGACCCTCTGGGGGTTCAATAAAAAATAAATCATACTAAACGAATGGACCCGAATCTTCTAGGCTCAATTTTTATGAAAAGCTCAGTATTGTTGAACAGTAGGTATAATAATAGAGAATTGCAATAATTGCACTAAAGGTAGTTTATTTTGAGTAATTTTATTTTCAATTTTAATTTTTGAGTTCATAATCTAGTTTTTAGACAATTTTGTACAGAAGCTTTTATTGTATATCATATCATTAAAGCCTTTTTGGATCCAGCTTAGCTTAGCTTAGAGCTGAAGTTTTTCACAACAATTGTGGGAAGTAACTGGTCAAATTTAATCAAAATATTAATATTAACTTTAATTCCAGTTCATCGTTCTTGCTGTTTGCATCGCCGCAGCAAACGCAGGTGCACTTTACGGTGCTCCACTAGCAACCACATATGCCGCTGGACCAGTGTTGCAACACGCTCCAATCGCATACCATGCCGGCCCTATAGCTAAATTAGCATACGCTGCACCAGTCGCTAAGAGCGCAATTGTCTCTGACGAATACGATCCCCATCCACAATACTCTTACGGTTATGACGTGAATGACAGCTTGACCGGTGACAGCAAAAGACAAAGCGAAACCAGAGATGGTGACTCAGTTCAAGGTATGTAGTCTCAGTAGTAACTAAACTATCCAAAGAAGTCATTATTATTTGGTCTTCATGGAAATTATGTTGATCATCGTCATGTATACAATTTGCTGATAATAATAATAATAATATGACCATGCTCGATATCGAACTAAAACAAATATGGAATCAACAAAAAGTTACAACCATTCCTCTTATTATACGGTGCTGAATTTTATCTTAAACATAGAACTACAAAATGGTCTAAATGGCAGTAAGACTGATTTCAAAATCTAGGCCAGAGGAAGAAAAACATATGCAGTTAACTTATATTTTACAAAATAATAATAAAAAAAACATATAATGCATAATTTATCATTCTTAGAGCTCCCTGTCACATTTAACAGAAAAATAAAAACTATTAAGAATATAACAAAATATTACAAAAATAATCATTCCGACAATACAAAAAAAAAACACCACAATAATAATCAAAACAAAAATCAAAGCGGATTATGTATAAGATTAATAATGATAATAAAACTTTATTGCTCAACAGTACAAGAGGACCATTTACAATACATAAATACATAATAATAATCACAAAACTATTAATCAAAACAAAATAATAAGCAAATTCATAACATGTACAAGTTCCCGAACTTTAGAAAAAAAAATTAAAAAAATATAAACAAAAATATATATCCGAGATAATGTAATTAACACAAAATCATAATAATAATAATAATAAAATATATTCATGGCTGATACAAAACACGAAAAAACAAAATAGAAACAAGAAAAATAAAAGTAATCAATTAAATCAAACAAGCAATTAAAAAAGGAAAAAAAAAACTATATCAATATTTAATTCTGCTCCTTCTTCCGTTGCTCAGCTGATTCTAGGGTGTTTTGTACAATGTTTCTAACCTGTGAGTTGTTTGTTATACTTGGTACATTTGGATGTTCTCTATTTTCACATCTTTCAGGTTCCTATTCCCTTGTCGACCCTGATGGTACCAGACGCACTGTGGAATACACCGCTGACCCAATCAACGGGTTCAACGCAGTCGTACACAAAGAACCCATTGTCGCAGCTGCTCCACATCCAGTAGCTTATGCCGCACCAGTAGCTAAATACGCAGCACCAATTGCATACTCAACACCAATCCTACATCACTAGATTTATTTAACTGTTTATGATAGATAATGTTATTTTATATTTATTTAGACTGAAATTATTATTTTTTATATGTAAATATATGGTTTGAAAGTTATTTTGCGTTTGAAGAAGTCGTCCATTCTCTCAGTGGATTGCAATGTAATAAAACAAAGCATTCGTCACACTAGTTCAAGTGAAACTTTCATCATCAGTTACATATATCTTAAACAAAATGACATAAGGTAGTCATGTTGGATATCCACGGAACATAAAAACAATATGATTTACCAACAACAGTGCAATAGCACTGCTAAAGTATAACATCAATAAAACAGCAAAGACCTTATGTCATTTCCGAATTGCTTGTTACATAAAGCAACGAGAGATGACTGACAACAAGATATTTTTGGCGACATCTCTATGCTACTCGTAATATTACTGTAATGAAAATTATTTATTTCCTTATGGGACACCCTGTATAATTTTGGATTTTCTTATAGCCCCTAAAATTTTCTTTTAAAAAATATTTAACAAGTTATATATAAATTCAAATTCTTTATTCAGCCATCACAAATACAAATATTGTACAATTGGCAAGTCAAAAGGCAAAAGAAGAAATAAACAAAAAATACAGACAAAACCAACACATACATCTAAAAAACATTCAATAAATTAAAAAAATAATAAATAAATAAACAAATTTAAAAAATTACATAGCTATGACCACAGGCGAGCATCAGTACTCATTATATCAAGAACACGCCATCCATGTCAGAGTCGAACACATGACTCGGTAAATTCCTGCAGCGTGTAGAATGTCCCTGATATTAAAAAATCTTTCAATTTGCCCTTAAATATTTTCTCCGATTGAGATACCCTCAAGCGGCACGGCAGTATGTTAAAAAAAATAAATCCCGGAGTATTGAGGTGACTTTTTATATGCTTCATGGTTAGGTCTGGGGAGAAGTCATGTAACTGTCTAAAGAACCATTTGTTGCGAACACGTTGCGATTTCTGTAGATATAAGTCAATAATTTCAAAAGATAAATACAACAAACAGCACTCGTTTTTCTTGAAATATTCCTCTACACGAAAAGTTATAAGGCAAATTAAAAATTAAACGCATTTTTTTTTTGAATCACAGACACTCGTGCTATCTCACAACAGCAGCCCCATACGATAACATTATTTGCAATCGCAGAATATACAACATACATAGTAAACATTAAGAATTGATGCAATATTCATAATATGGCGCCTCAATGAATGAGTAAGGCGAGATAGCTTATTGCAGAGTCCATCCAAGTGATTTCGCCATTTTAGCGCTGAATCAATAGTCACACCCAGTACGCCAGCAGCCGAAGACCAATCAATTAAAATATCATTGAAAAAAACATTACATGTTACTTATTAAACTGGATAGCAAATGTTTTCCGATGATTTATTATTAACTTATTTTGAAAGCACCACATATCAAAAGCTTGCAGAAACACACTAATCTTATTCTGAAATTTATAATAATAATCATAATAATAATAATAAAGGACTTTTATTGCAACAGGATCTCGATTTGATATCACTATTGATGTGTCATCAGCGTACATAAATAACCTTCCAAATGGGATATTCAAAGGTAGATTCACAAACAATAGAAACAAGAGAGACCCTAAAATACTACCCTGCGGCGTACCAATAATAATATCCTCGAAAGAGGATGTCTGTGACTCAATCCTTACAGCAAACCTTCTTCCAGATAAATACGAATAAATCCAGTCATTAATCTGACCACGTATTCCCAAGTTAAACAATTTCTCCGCTACAAAGACCTTATCAACAGTATCGAAAGCCCTAGACAAATCAAACATGAGCGCGACAACATAATCGCCCCTGTCTGTCAAGTCATGCAAATGCAGGTTTCCGTCGAAAAACCAGACCTAAATCCATGTTGACAATTACTCGTCAACTGGCAGTCATTTAGGAAGTCAGTAATTTTCGAAGACATAATTTTTTCAAATACTTTAGATATTAGGTTAAGTAGCGATATCGGTCTATAATTTTCTACTTCATCGGCACGACCTCTTTTAAAAATGAGAATCACAATGGCTTCTTTGAGTTTCGACGGAAAAATCTCAGAAACAACGGCCTAGAATAGGGGCAAATGCAGCTTTACAACTCTTGAGCACCAGAACGGGAAACTCATCCCGACCAGTCAATCTGATGTTGTTCAAACCTAACAATATATTTGACTTTAAGACAATAATCCATACAAATCAAGTATGGCCATGCCTATTAATGCTGTTGCCAAGTTTCAACTGTTCCACACCAAAAATTTAGTATAAACAATTAACCAAACTCATTTATTGTAACAATTACATTATCAAGGATTGTTTTGACAACAAATGATACATATATTAAAGTGTCAACAATATGTAATTTACATAAACTAGAAATAACTATAAACAATCAAAACAATCCACAAAAGACAAAGAAATAAGCAACAAATTAACCACAAACAAGATACTAGAAACAACCAACCCAAAAATACATGAAGCAAACAAAAACACCTGCCTATGAGAAAACATTTACCACATATGCTCAAATTGCCCACCGTTCTGATCCAAAATTATACAGGATGTCCCATAAGGAAAAAACATATTTTCGTTACAGTACCTTTACGAATAGCCCTGTAATGAAACAGGTTACTACATCTTATTCTACATTGAAAAGTGCTGTGAGAAAGTTTTTGTAGAAATCAATTATGTCAAGTTATAAGCCATAAAAGAAACTAAGGAACGCCACCTAGTGGTTTAACCGTTACAGATAGCCAAATTTCGTTTGCACGAGTGAGCTTTTCATAAAATTTGACCATGGAGGACTTTGGTTAATTTCTTTCTATCTTCAACAGTAACATGAGTTCCCATAAGAAAACGCCTAATTTGCGTCACCCTGTACTGCGCCTGGTAGGTAAGTTTAGAAATATGACGTCCCATTACATATCAAAGAAGTTATAGCCACTTAAAGTTCTTAAAGATTAGTTTTTTAAATATAAAATACGTTCTATTGTTATACGCAACTGTAAATTTCGTTTAAATTATTTAAATACACTCCTCAGTATGTGAAAGATGAAAATCACAAAATTTTAGGTTAGGTTCAAAATGAGTGGGTGTGCACCGGACCCTCCACTGCGACATTTAATAGGTTAAGGTTTAGGTGCTTTTTAACCTTATTGCAACACTTTTATTTTGCTCGGGGAATCCGAAAAGGAAGTTCCACTAAATTATTAAATTTTAGATCTTTTAAAGCTTTGGGACACCTTGTATAATATGAAAATAATTATGTGCCATATATCGCGAGAATAACACTGTATAACTCAGATCAAAAAATATAGTTTCATAATTTAAATTACCTAACTCAATAATACACTAAATGTATATACCTACATACTAAAATAATAAAAATCGACACAACGAGAATGGCAACTATAATATCCCGTCACCAAACACGCAGAAAAAAAGTAAATAATACCACGTAAATATGACCTTTAATTAGGCGTAGCCGGTTCCTCGGCTATCACAATAACACTCTATGTTGAAATGTATCGCAAAGATCGAGATTAACTAGAAATGGTCCCTCTTTGGGGGACAACAACTCTCAAACTATCGAAAGAAATTAGTATAAAATGCTGGTGAATTTTGATATCAGTACACACATTTCATTTAGTCTTCATCAACTACATAGGTACAATAAGAAAATATTTAATTCGACATTCACTATGGCTTTCAAGGTATGTAGAAACAATAAAATTACTTAATACATCGTTATCGTTGAAAAAGTAGCTTCTCTGATGAATTATACAAATTATTATAAAACAACAAACAAATTCCTTAAACTCCCTCAAAGCTATGGATTTTCTAGCCTTTACGTATTGGAATTCCTAATGTTAATTCGTTATTTATCCAAAATTTTCCAGCACCGGGAATCTACAATTCCCACGATATTTTACTCGCTTTTGCAACGTTTCGTACATAACCCTAATAATTATGGGGAAACAACTGTTAGCCAAAATTACCTACACGGGGAGCTAAATGGAAGAGACTCTTTTAAATCATTCACTTTAAGCTCATTGCTTGTCGAAAATTATTAAACTCATATTTTTATAGTATTAAAAATAAAAAACTTTATCCAATTTTTATGGCTACCATTCGCTGGGTTAAAAAGTAATTTCTTTCTAACCAATATCAGAAACTAAAAATAACAAAAATTTCTTTTACAAAAAATTAGTAGTTTTTCAGTTCTATTCGATCACCACTAGAATCCTTTAAATCAAAACTTCGGCGATCATGTATACAAAAAAAAAAACCTTCAGAGGCTCTTTTTGTACTCTTGTTTTGCATGTTTACAGAACATTATAGAATAGTACAGTGCTTAATCTAATACAATTATATTCCAGTTTGTGATCTTCTCCGCTGTGATCGCCTTCGCCAACGCCGGTGACCTCCTTGGTCTCCACCCTGCCCCAGTCCTCCGTTCTGCTCCCCTTTACCAGCCAGCTGCACAACTGGTCCATTCTGCACCAATCTACCAATCTGCTCCCATTGTAAGAACTGCACCCCTCCTCCACTCTGCTCCAATTGTAAAAGCTGCACCAGTTGCCGTTGCGGCTAAAGCCATAGTCTCAGACGAATACGACCCAAACCCACAATACTCTTACGGATATGATGTACATGACAGTTTGACCGGAGACAGCAAAAGCCAATTTGAAAGCCGCAACGGTGATGTTGTTCAAGGTAATTTGAGTATATCAAGTTTAAAAAATAATTACTAGAAGTAACCTTTTGTACCTTTCAGGAGCCTACTCTGTTGTTGACCCTGACGGCACCAAACGTACTGTTGAATACACTGCCGACCCAATCAACGGTTTCAACGCAGTAGTCCACAGAGAACCAATCGTCGCTAAAGCCGTAGTCGCCGCTGCACCAGTCGCTTATGCTGCTCCAGTAGCTAAATTCGCCGCTCCAGTATCTTATGCTGCCCCAGTAGCTAAATTCGCCGCTCCAGTATCTTATGCTGCCCCAGTAGCTAAATTCGCTGCTCCAGTGTCTTACTCTGCTCCAGTAGCTTATTCTTCCCCAGTAGCTAGATTTGGCGCAGGTCCAATCGCATATGGAGCTCCAGTAGCTAAATATGCATCTCCCTTGGCCTACTCGACATCAGTTCTTCACTAAATATTTATTGCCTACTTAAAAAACTGTACTGAATTTTACCATGTAAAATTATTTATTCTGTAATATATAGTTAATGTTAGCAAATAATACCAATGAGTTTTAATTTTTAAATAATTATATTATTCCAACAATGTGTAGTTAAGATTAAAATTAGGGTTATTTGATACACTGTTACCTGAGCTTCTAGAGCTCTTATTCTGAATCAGCTGGAATAAAAACCCTTAAGTATCAAAATCTGCAACAACAACTCCTTGAGTTTGTGCCTCCTGTACAGCATGATTTTCAATTATATCTCCCTTAAACATCAGGGGACTGACCAAACACGCATGTCACAAGAACCCCAGAACAACGAGGGTGCAGGTCCCAGCAATCCAGATGGAGACACTGATCTCCTTCAAACTGATTGGGAAAGTGATCACTAATATTAATATCATTGTTCTTTTCTACGAGGGTTGCCTTTTATATTTCGGGATTAGAAAACAAAAACAAGTATTAGTCATCGAAAATCACTTTATTGTTTTTCAAAATATTCCCCATGAAGATCTATACACTTTTGCATGCGTTTCGACCAATTGTCGAAGCATTTTTGCCACTCTGATTGAGGTATCTCCAAAACATGCATTCTGAATGCAGCAACCGCTTCTTCATGTGTCGAAAAACGTTGACCTCTCAGTTTGTTTTTTGCGTACGGGAATAAGAAGAAGTCATTCGGTGCCAAGTCAGGACTATACGCCGGATGACTCATCAAATCGATGTTTTGAGTGTCAAAAATGCAGTTGTTTGAGCCGATGTGTGAGAGCTCGCATTGTCGTGGTGAAGAGTGATCCGTCTTCGGCCGTTGGTTTTCCTGATTTCTTGGAACTAGCAAATAAATGGTTGTGTACCACTCAGAATTGACTGTTCTCCGTTGTTCTAGTGGTACGGTTGCGACATTTGGCTCATCTTGAAACACCGATACAGTCGACTGCTGTTTACTTTCGGCCTCATACGCGTAAATCCAGGATTCATCACCTGTCACGATGTCGTAGACGTGTTTCGAAGCACGGTGATCGTATTTTTTGACCATTTCTTTCCACCAATCGACACAAGCCTTTTTTAAGCGATTGACAAATTGTGTGGGAATCAACGCGAACAAATTTTTTTGACAGTCAAATGCCACTAATGCCTAAGGTTGTCTCAATCTCTTGATAGGTCACATGACGATCTTGCAATATCAGTTCGCGCACAGCATCAATGGTTTTCGGAACAACAACTGATTTTGAACGACCTTCACGAAATTCGTCTTGGAGTGAACTACGACCACGATTGAATTCACCATACCATCGATAAACACTGGTCATTGATGGAGCTTCATCGCCAAAAATTGAATTAAGTTCATCCATGCACTGTTGTTGCGTTAATCCATATCGAAAGTTGTAAAAAATAATCGCATGAATATGTTCACGATTTAATTCCATTTTTGGGCCGAGATGAATCTTTTAAGTTACTGTAAACAACACAAATAGCGCTCGTTTGTCAAAACGTTCTGAGTACGTATAACCTCAAAAATGTCCAACTTTACGATAGAGCTGTCAGTTGCCAGATTGCAACACCAAGGTTGCCAAATCCCGAAATATAAAAGGCAACCCTCGTACTGAAACATGATTATCAAAAAGTATACAAAATGTGTGCTTCAAATTTTGTCTTTTTTTAAATTATCAAAATCTAAATTTATTTTTAAACATATTTT
Organism: Apoderus coryli; assembly: GCA_911728435.2. Classification (NCBI taxonomy): domain Eukaryota; kingdom Metazoa; phylum Arthropoda; class Insecta; order Coleoptera; family Attelabidae; genus Apoderus; species Apoderus coryli. The sequence continues at coordinate 39,465,606 of OU452200.1, read as the reverse complement.
TTGACTACCCTGTAACTGAAAACATTGTTTTAGATAAGTTATAATTTTTGTAATGTAAGTTTACAAATATTAAATAAAGCAATAAATACTCTTTTGGTAATTCCTAAACTGTTTCTGATTTTTTTATACACATTTAACTTTAAACTTGATTATGCGCAAATCTTCATGTTGTCCAGTAGCTTGGCTGGTTTCAGGACAACACGCCTCCATCTTGCCCGATTTCATGCCGCACACAGAAAAAATCATCGTACGCAATATTAACAACTCTTTTTTGTAGAATGAACACTCTGTTCATTTCTGTGCATCTCCCCCAGATAGCTATGTTATATGAGATTGCTGAATATACAGGGTGACATAGAAAAAAGTACATTGCATACTGCCACACAATAGAGGACACTAAAATAAGAAAAAAAGTTCCCATGAACACGGGTCCGCAAAGCCTTCGGTTAAAAGATACGGGGTGTTGAATTTTAATTTTTTTTTGGGTTTTTTTGAATATCTTTTGCCAGAGACGCAAGAAATTGATAAAATGTGGTATACAGGGGTTTTTTATCACGCTAAATTCAAATATGATCTTAGTTTTGTGATTACTGATAGAGGGCGCTACATACAAGGTTCCATCCCTATTGAATAAAGACCCCTTCACTAGGAACCTTCTGATTTAAAAAAAAATATATTACAGATACTACACTTTGTTTTCTTCATATATTTAAATTTATTTTATTTGTGGCCCCTGTCCAATATGGACTATTTCTTGAAATTATTAATTTACAAATCGAACGCATGAAAGAAGCTCATCTGCCATTGACCTTTTCCATTTACTAAACCATAAACACATTTTTATAATAATTATTAAACAATTGGTGACAAAAAATCCTTGTTGCATAACAGATAAGTGTCCTAACTTAAATTACAAGAAAATGTATTTTTATAATTTCCATGTTATACTATACCAATCGTTACCTACTAAACCAAGACCGCCACAACAAGAATCGCAGCTTTAATAATATACCGTGACCAAACACGCCCAAAAAAATAAACGTAAATATGACCTTTAATTAGACGTGGCCGGTTCCTCGGCTATACAATAACACTTTGCGTTGAAATTAATCGCAATGATCCAGATTGACAAGAAATGGCCACTCTTTGGGGGACAACAACTCTCAAACTATTGAAAGAAATTAGTATAAAATGCTGGTGAATTTTAATATCGGTACACACATTTCATTTAGTGTTCATAAACTGCATACACTAAGACAATACATAATTCTATATTCACCATGGCATTCAAGGTATGTACAAACAACAAAAATTGCTCAATGCATCGTTATTATTGAAAATTGCTTATAAACAATTTATGGTGAATTTTAATTATTTTTTTTTACCCTGGGAACCAGCGATTACATAAAACCATATTTTTTTTGTTAAATTTTAAGAATAATTATCATCCCTTGCACTGGAGGGTTTTACGATTGTTCTAAGCATGCTGCGCAGATGATCTTGGATGGTGTCTTGCGGAATTCGATTCCATTCCTCCTGTGTAGCAATTCTTAATTCTGCAATTGATGACTTTGGTATTGGGGTATTTTAATGTTCCTTCCTATGCAAACTTCCTGGGTGATCAAGATTTCATGCACAATTCCAGTGAAGGTATCCTCGTCTGTTGTTTATTTCTTGCCGGGTGATCTTTCTCATTCTCCTCTTGATATTGATTATATTGTTAATACGAATCATGATACAAGTAGGCCCAGTGGTTTGAAATCGTTTTATAACTTTAAAAAGGCTTGAAAGAAGTAAACAGGGCTGTTCCGCAAGGTCATATTTTGGATCCTCTTTTGTTTACAAAATATGCTAGTCAATTTCCAAAACTTGCTGAGTTTTCTAGATTACGAATCTACGCAGATGATACTGTCGTCGTTTTCTACACAAGAGTATATTTATGCTAATGAGAGAATAAAGGAAGACTTGTAGATTGTTTTATCAAAGTCGTTTAGGCGGTTTGGCCTCCCCTCACTTCGATCTGCAGAAGATCTTTTGTGAATGACTAATCTATAAATTGCCCATTTGTCCTACACTCTTCATGAAGTTGATGATTTCTCTGGAGGCTAAATTCCTTGCCTCATCGGGTGTTAAATCACCGCTCCAAGGTGTTTTAGTCTTTTGCTAAAAAGTGCCAAATCAAGTCTTAAATACCATTGCTCAAAAATCAGTGGATCTTACTATTAATCCCTCAAAATCTCTGGCAATTCTTTTCAGTAAAAAATATGACACTCAGTTTTTGTGATGCCACTTTTTTTAGGAAATAAAGTTATTTATTATTATTATTAATATGATGAAAACTTTAAAACGACCACAACGTTTTTAATCCCTCACGTGCAAAAATTAATAAATACAATTACAATAATTACATTTTTTACTAATTCATCATTCCGACTATCGTCTATATCCCATTAAAAAAACTTTTAACAAGATTATTCAAAATTCAATTTTTTAAAGTATTTTTATATGTAAACTAAATTATGTGTATTGTTTATTTATATTTCAGTTTGTGATCCTCTCCGCCGTCATCGCCTTCGCCAACGCCGGTGACCTACTCGGTCTCCACCATGCCCCAGTCCTCCGTTCTGCTCCCCTTTACCAGCCAACTGCTCAACTGGTCCACTCTGCACCAATCTACCAATCGGCTCCCATTGTAAGAACTGCACCCCTCCTCCACTCTGCTCCAATTGTGAAAGCTGCACCAGTTGCCGTTGCCGCTAAAGCCATAGTCTCCGAGGAATATGACCCAAACCCACAATACTCTTACGGATATGATGTACATGACAGTTTGACCGGAGACAGCAAAAGCCAAGTTGAAAGCCGCAACGGTGATGTTGTTCAAGGTAATTTGAGTATATCAAGTTTAAAAAATAATTACTAGAAGTAACTCTTTGTTATCTTTCAGGAGCCTACTCTGTTGTTGACCCTGACGGCACCAAACGTACTGTTGAATACACTGCCGACCCAATCAACGGTTTCAACGCAGTAGTCCACAAAGAACCAATCGTCGCTAAAGCCGTAGTCGCCGCTGCACCAGTCGCTTATGCTGCTCCAGTAGCCAAATTCGCCGCTCCAGTATCTTATGCTGCCCCAGTAGCTAAATTCGCCGCTCCAGTATCTTATGCTGCCCCCGTAGCTAAATTCGCCGCTCCAGTGTCTTACTCTGCTCCAGTAGCTTATTCTGCGCCAGTAGCTAGATTCGCCGCAGGTCCAGTCGCATATGGAGCTCCAGTAGCTAAATATGCATCTCCATTAGCCTACTCCACATCAGTTCTTCACTAAATGTTGATGCTCAAAAAAAACTGTACTGAATTTTACCATGTAAAAATATTTATTATGTAATATATAGTTGATGTTAGCAAATAATTTCAATGACCTTTAATTTTTAACAAGAAACATGACTCCTTTAGGACACTGCTTCCTGAAATATGAGTGTTTGTTATATAACGTGTCCCCAGATAGGTGAAACAATTCTTGTAAAAGACAACAAAATGTTTAAATTTTGTCTCTTGAGGTCCAGCTCTGCTTGGTTTGAAATTAATTTGAGACATATTAGTTTTGAAAAATCAAGTATGCCTTGGAAATTTTGAAAATACTGATATTTTACATCAGTAAAGTCTTCTTACTAGGCCTACTTGGATTTTTTGCTTTTTTTCTCTGCTTTTCGTTGGAAAACTGCATTTCTAGGAACAGAAACTGCAAAATGTTATTCAATAAAGTTGTTGTGAAAGAGGAGAGATAGTTTATTACAATATTCGAAAAATACAGGATGTCAATATAAATACAATACTTGCAAATACAACACAAATACAAATCACATAAATTATAGACGACAATATACAATAATTAGGACAATACTGCACAACAAAACAACGCAATATTGCCAACAAGAATCAAGAACTCTACAACCAATCACTCTCAAGAAATTCATCGACAGATTAAAAACAGTGATTTAACAAATATGTCTTTATTTTAGTTTCAAATAATTTGTAGTTAAACGACCGAATCTGCTTCGGTATCTTATTATAAAATTTGTAATTAAGAGAGTTATTTTTAGATTTTGTTAGTCTATATTTTGGAATGATCAACAAATCAGCCGACCGAGTACTGTAGGTATGATTACCAGAATGAGGCCGTAGTGAATCCCGAATTGAATGGATCTCCAATAAGGTATGATAGATAAAAACACACGGCAATGACATTATACCGTGGTTTACAAAATGCGGCTTGCAATGGTCAAGTGGCCCAACGCCAACCAGTATTCTGACCGCCCTCTTTTGTAATCTGAAAATTCTCAAGGCGTGCGAAGAACCACCCCAGAGCACGATGGCGTAGAGTGTGAATGGAAAACCCCAAAGTAAAGCTGTTTTAAGGACATGAAAATTTAAGTAACACGCAAGCTGTCTAAGCCAAAATAGAGCACTGGACAACTTGCGACTTAGGTGTTCGATGTGAGAGTACGAGTTAAGATTGTCATCTAAATAGACTCCAAGCACTTTGACAGTGTCACCACTGATATGGGAGAAATTAGAAGACAGCTTCAGAACATTGCACTTGTCCTAGTTAAGCCTTAACCCGTTCGCACCAAACCATTTCTTGCCAGCATTCAAGACCGAAAGGGATATAGTGTTCAGATTGTCAAAACTTGAACTACTCGACACAAAACTGGCATCATCTGCAAAAAGGGACGGAAATGAGATATCTGTCATATAATGGGAGATATCATTAATGTATATAATGAAAAGTAATGGGCCAAGCACAGAGCCCTGAGCTCACCCTTTTAAGAACTTCAACTCGACCAGCTACAATCCTCGTTATTGACCCAATTAATCACATCAATTCAAATGTGGCTGGGTCTGATGATATTACAGTTGAAATGGTAAAGCTTTGTTTTTTTTTATTTATTTATTATCTCCACCGAATGATAACAATAATTTATTTAACATTTAACCCCAAGTTAGTTTTCGAAAATATCCAAGAACTTAGTGCTAGTGACATGTTTTATAAACTCTCGCGCAACAGTTTTTGAGGCGTTTAGAGTGAGTCCATTATAAATACACCAACCCGATATTGATTTAGTTAACAGGTTAGCCTTTTGCACGATGTCAGTTTCAGTATGACCCGTATCTAGCACGTTTATGTAATCAGCATAGAGAATGGGAGCTCCTGTAGCTTCCAGTATCATTGGTAGATCGTTTATGATTATATTGAACAACGTTGGGGACCAACCGACCATTATTCCAATCTTAACTCATATTTTTAATGCGTAAATTGTAGATCATAAATTTCCATAAAGTTGGAAGTGGTAGTTCCTTTGTCAAAAAACCAGATTCCTGAACAATTGTCTGATCTGAGGCCTATAAGGTCTATATGCTTACGACGGTTGCCTTTTATATTTCGGGATTTGGCAACCCTGGTGTTGCAATCTGGCAACTGACAGCTCTATCGTAAAGTTGGACATTTTTGAGGTTATACGTACTCAGAACGTTTTGACATAAGAGGGCGTGTTGTTTACAGTAACTTAAAAGATTCTTCTGTGCCCAAAAATGGAATTTAATCGTGAACATTTTCGTGCGATTATTATTTACAACTTTCGACGTGGATTAACTCAGCAACATGCATGAATGAACTTAATTCAATTTTTGGCGATGCAGCTCCATCAAGGACAAGTGTTTATCGATGGTATGGTGAATTCAATCGTGGTCGTAGTTCATTCCAAGACGAATTTCATGAAATCAGTTGTTGTTCCGAAAACCATTGATGCTGTGCGCGAACTGATATTGCGTATGAGCCCGAAAGTAAACAGCACTCTATGTATGGGTGTTTCAAGATGAGCCAAATCCAACACAAGTTGTTCGCGCACGAAGCACTTCCAAGCAAATGGTCGCCTGTTTTTTCGGAAAAACTGGACATCTCGCAACCGTACCACTAGAACAACGCAGAACTGTCAATTCTGAGTGGTACACAACCATTTGTTTGCCAGTTGTCTTCCAAGAAATCAGGAAAACCAACCGCCGAAGACGGATCAGTCTTCACCATGACAATGCGAGCTCTCACACATCGGCTCAAACAACTGCATTTTTGAGCACCCAAAACATCGATTTGTTGAGTCATGCGCCGTATAGTCCTGACTTAGCACCGAATGACTTCTTTTTATTCCCGTACGAAAAAAACAAACTGAGAGGTCAACGTTTTTTGACACCTGAAGAAGCGGTTGCTGCATTCAGAATGCATGCTTTGGGGATACCTCAATCAGAGTGGCAAAAGTGCTTCGACAATTGGTTCAAACGCATGCAAAAGTGTATAGATCTTCATGGGGAATATTTTGAAAAACAATAAAGTGATTTTAGATTATTAATATTTGTTTTTGTTCTCTAATCCCGAAATATAAAATGCAACCCTCGTATATTAACTCGAACTCACTTTTTCCACCATGCCAATTAGGATTTCGAAGAGGTTATGGTACGGCCGCTGCTTTGGCGAAGGTTGTTGATCTGCTTATCAATAAGGATAATGGTGATGTAACTGGTTTGACACTTCTTGATTACAGCAAGGCATTCGATACAGTTGTGCGCAAACTAAAAGGAGACTTTACTAGTGTAAAAATCAAAATTTTCAAAATTTCCAGGTACTTAATTTTTCAAAACTAAAATTATGTGACAAATTAGTTTCAAACCAAGCAGGGCTGCACCCTAGAAGATCAACTTTAAACTCGGAAATTTGTTGGCTTTTACAAGAGTCATTTCAACTATCCGGGGAGACACTGTAGCTCAATTCAATGGGTTGATACGGTCAGATCTATATGACGGCCCTTAGTTCTAATTTGAGCCTTGCCTTATTATTTTTCAAAATGTTTGGTAACAAAAATAAATCATTGGATTCGAAATCAGGACTCTACGGCGAATCGCTCACTAATTCAACTTTTTGGTCGTTCAAAAAGTCCATTGTTTGACGAGATGTGTGAACACTACCTTAATGATCCATTATCTCAAACATAAAGGAGTTTTATTGATTTTCAACTTGTGAAACAACAAAAAAATAACTTTTAAAAATAATGTTAAATTATTCCTTTCTTTATTGTGTTTGTTCAGCATCGTGAATAGAGCTGTGAAGCGTAAACAAAACCGTCAAAAACTGGTATAAAACTTTGCTTTTATTGTGAATTATGACCAGAGTAGTAGCTTTAATACACATATTTATAAAGCTTTAAGTGTGATAACAGGTGCAAGATTCAAAATTCCATAAAAAAACTTCATCATGGACCCTCTGATTTTAAAAAGATATATTACAGATACTACACTTTGTTTTCTTCTTATATTTAAATTATTTATTTTATTTGTCGCTCCTGTCTTCAAATTATTACTTTACAAATCTACCGCATCAAAGAAGCTCATCTTCCATTGAACTTTTCATTAACTAAACCGTAAACACATTTTTATAATGATTATTAAAGGGTTGGAGCAAAAATCCTTGTTGCATAACACATAAGTATCCTAACGTAAATTACAAGAAAATCTATTTTTATAATTTCCATACTATACAGGGTGATTCATTATGGTTGCAACAAACGAAAACTGGAGATTCCTGAAAACAATTCAAGCATTTTTGGCCATTGAACCCATGTCCGCAAATGCTTCGTTATCGAGATACAGGGTGTCCAAATTGAGTGGTAAAATTAACTTTTTTGTTCATTTCTCAAAAACTAGCTAACCGATTTTGAAAAAATTTTACATGCATTTGACGACAGATAACCCAAAATATTCTGAATTATTTTGGCTTTCTTAACTGTTCATTGGCGTAGATATAGGGGGCATTTGCATAAATTTTATACATAAATTAGTTAAACACAGCTTTGACAAGCTTCATTATTTTAAATTATTACTTTTTTAAAAAGAGCAACTTATAAGCTACAAAAAAGTTAATTACGTCAATGTTGTGGTTTCTACCATTTTTATGGAAACCGATAAATTGCAAGTTAATGGTAGATTTAAATCAAAATAACATTTACCAGAAATCAAAATGAAAAATCAAAGTTGCCGTGGAAAACGATTTAATAATAACAAATTACTTAACAACAAATTAACTTAAAGTTCTTATTTGAGTAGTTTTAATTTTTGGACACCCTGTATAAGATTCAAAGTTTATTACAATTGTAATACCAAACTATTATTACACCTTAAAGTTGATTTCGTCAACATAACTTAAATACTTGCTAAGATTTGAAAGATGAAATTTAGGCTAGATTTTGACAAAATTCAATTTATTTAAAAAACCTTAAGGTTTAGGTATTATAAACGTTACTGATAGATAGATAGATAGTTTATTACAATATTCGAAAAATACAGTTTGTCAATATAAATACAATACTTGCAAATACAACACAAATACAAATCATATAAAAATATATACGACAATATACAACAATTAGGACAATACTGCACAACAAAACAACGCCATATTGCCAACAAGAATCAAGAACTCTACAACCAATCACTCTCAAGAAATTCCTCGACAGAGTAAGAACAGTGCTTTAACAAATATGTCTTTATTTTAGTTTTAAATAATTTGTAGTTAAACGACCGAATCTGCTTCGGTACCTTATTATAAAATTTGTAATTAAGAGAGTTATTTTTAGATTTTGTTAGTCTATATTTTGGAATGATCAACAAATCAGTCGACCGAGTACTATAGGTATGATTACTAGAGTGAGGCCGCAGTGAATCCCGAATTGAATGGATCTCCAATAAGGTATGATAGATAAAAACACGCGGCAATGACATTATACCGTGGTATACAAAATGCGGCTTGCAATGGTCAAGTGGCCCAACGCCAACCAGTATCCTGACCGCCCTCTTTTGCAATCTGAAAATTCTCAAGGCGTGCGAAGAACCACCCCAAAGCACGATGGCGTAAGTCAAGTGTGAATGGAAAACCCCAAAGTAAGCCGTTCTAAGGACATGAAAATTTAAGTAACACGCAAGCTGTCCAAGCAAAAATAGAGCAGTGGATAACTTGCGACATATGTGTTCGATGTGAGAGTACCAGTTAAGATTGTCATCTAAATAGACTCCAAGCACTTTGACAGTGTCACCACTGAAACAGACACTTAATTTGATCAGAGGATCTAAAAGTGCAATAATATACAGAGGATTCCATTTAAAAAAACACAACTTTGATACTTTTGGTGTTACGTAAATTTAGGACTAGTCTCTGGTCAACTGTAACAATATAGACATGCGCGGTCTAGACTCAGTAGAGACGGAGGGGGTTCAATTAAATAATCTTCAAAACAAAAGGTTGTTACAAGTTTAAATATTGAACTGCTAAATTATATCAAAATATGAGACCAGAGCTATAGCAAAAATTTAAACTAAAATAAAACGGTTCGTATAATATTAAATAATAATTATATTGTAAAATATGGACAATCGGTACAAGATGATTTTCCTGAAGTTCTATAAATTCTTTTAAAAATTAATAATTATTATAACTCTGTAATAACCACAATCAAAATACATATTTGCAAATATCTCGTTGGATAGTTTTAAAGGAAAAATTATACATATATTGATAAATAAATATTATGTCCACTATGTGGTACTTATCGTGAATCGTTAACGTCGGGATCCTGCGGGATACTAAAGGTCACCGTAACTTGTAATCATTATAATCATAGTCATAGGACACCAGATCAACTCGAAACATATATTATGTACATCTCATATATGCTACCATGGGTTTTTTTTTGGTTATGGCTTCGAATAATATATTCATACAAAAGTCCAACAAGGAAAACGTCTAGAAAAATATCGCAATAAATTACAATGTATTCTTTCAGGAATAGAATAGAACACAAAAGAAATTAAAATAAACGACGTTTTATTTCTTATAGGCCTGTAGATCCTTTATAATAAAAAATTAACACAATTATTTTTACCATGTAAACATCCGTAAATACAACCCAAACTATAATTGTGTAAGGAAATTGGAAAACTTAGCCGTTCAAACGAAAATTATTTACTTAATCACTGTTTCTACCAAAATGCCAGCCTATTTTACACTGGAATACCTACCAGTACATACACCGTACGCGGATCGTCCGGATAGTGAGATAGATAAAAAACTTTGGGGAAAATAGATAAAATATAAAACTGCTACAGATTTTTAATATCTTTGAATACCGGATGTCCTTAAAACCGTTTCATTGGGTTATTGGGTTCAAAGAAGCAAAGGAACTATGGATGGAAGAAAGATGTATTGAAATAGAACAGTTACAAACAAGAGGTGATTCATTTGGATTGCACAAAAAAGTAAAAGAAATATCACATATATACAGAAAACAACACAAAAGTCGAATACGCAATGATCAAAATGAGTATATAACATCAGAAGAAGAACTAGCAACGACATGGAAAAAATACGCGGAAAACATTTTCAATGATATAAGACGACAGCAGCCAGTGCATACGCTGCACTCTGATAATTTATCGGGGCCCTCTATAATTAAAAGCGAAGTGATATATGCCATCAAGTCAACCAAGATGTACAAAGCCCCAGGACCAGATGACATCACCGTAGAAGCAATTAAGTTGTTAGACGAAGAAAATGTAGAAATGCTAGTGAATTTGTTCAATCGCATATATGACACTGGCCACATTCCATCTGATTGGCTGCGATCAACGTTCGTAATGATCCCAAAGACGACCAACGCCATGAAATGTAAAGACCATCGCCTTATCAGCCTAATGAGTCATCTGCTGAAGGTATTCCTTCGTATTCTACACTCTAGAATGTTCAATAAACTAGAAGATCTAAGCGGAGACACACAGTTTGGTTTTAAAAGCGGAATGGGGACTCGTGAAGCCGTTTTCTGCCTGAATACTTTAGTACAAAACAGCTTAGACCAACAAAAAACGTATATATGCTGTTTATTGATTACGAGAAGGCCTTCGACAATGTTAGACATGACACCTTGTTGAAACTTCTGCACAATGCCAATATTGACGCAAAAGATATCAGAATCATCCAAAATCTATACTGGAATCAAAAAGCCTGTGTAAGATTTGAGAAATCACTAACAACAGACGAATTTAAAGTTCTAAAGGGGGTTCGACAAGAGTGCATACTGTCACCAATACTATTTAACTTATACGTCGAAACTATATTTTCTGAGGCGCTGGAAGACTTAGAGTGTGGGATTAAAGTAAATGGTATACCAATTAACAACATACGGTATGCAGACGACACCGTAATCATTGCTGACAGTGAAGAGGACTTACAACTAATGCTGGAACAGATAAATACAGTTGGAAAGGGGAATGGTCTCAAAATAAACATACAAAAGACAAAGTACATGATAGTAAGCAGAAACCCTCCTCAAAATGCTGTGTTAAACTTGGAAGACCAACCTATTGAACGAGTGCAAAACTTTAAATACCTTGGAACCAACATAAATGAACAATGGAATTCCGAACAGGAAATTTGCTGTCGCATACAACAAGCGAGGCAAGCTTTCACAAGCCTAAGACCCTTTCTTTGCAACCTGACATTGTCCCTCAAATTAAGATGCAGAATGGTGCAGTGTTACGTCTGGTCCATCCTGTTATATGGAATGGAAACATGGACTCTGAAGATCCGGTCGATAAACAAGCTAGAGGCTTTTGAAATGTGGTGTCTAAGAAGGATGCTACGTATATCGTTGGTAGACCTAGTTCGAAATAAAGACGTTCTTAGAAGGGCGGGATGCGAAAGAGAACTTTTCAACATAATCAAGAAGCGGAAAATTGGATACCTGGGCCACATACTACGAGGAGAGAAGTACAAAATACCACAGATAATTCTCCAAGGAAAAATTGAAGGGAAGAGAGGAGTAGGACGTAAACAGATGTCCTGGTTGAGAAACATCAAGAACTGGACAGGCATTAGCAATACGGGCGAGCTCTGTCGCGCTGCGGAAGCAAGGACCCTTATTATGATGAGATAGTCGCCAACGCACTAGAAGTGTACGGCATTTTAAGAAGAAGAAGTATAATATGAAACCAATTTTAAAAAGTAGCCATAGTATATGTGCCTACATGTCCAATAAACGAAACATTTTGAAAGTCAAGAAGTTTGGCTACAATATTCCGCGCCATAAAGCGTGAATAACCCGGTATACAAAATTGTATAACCAACCAATTTGTACCTACAAAATCAAGACCGCCACAACAAGAACTGCAACTTTAATAATATTCTGTGACCAAACACGCCTAAAAAAAAATAAATAAACGTAAATATGACCTTTAATTAGACGTGGCCGGTTCCTCGGCTATCACAATAACACTCTATGTTGAAATTTATCGTAAAGATCCAGATTGACAAGAAATGGCCACTCTTTGGGGGACAACAACTCTCAAACTATCGAAAGAAATTAGTATAAAATGCTGGCGAATTTTGATATCGGTACACACATTTCATTTAGTGTTCACCAACTGCATACACTAAGACAATACATAATTCTGTATTCACCATGGCATTCAAGGTATGTACAAACAACAAAAATTACTCAATGCATCGTTATTATTGAAAATTGCTTATAAACAATTTATGGTAAATTTTAATTATTTTTTTTGTACCCTGGGAACCAGGGCATACATAAAACCATATTTTTTTTGTTAAATTTTAATAATAATTATCATCCCTTGCACTGGAGGGTTATAGCCAAATAAATTACAAGCTAAAGCTGTAAGATTGAATTGAATCGGAAAGTGTAACAAGAACGACAGTATGACGATCATTATGGTCAAATTTCAAAATGTGTCTTGTGTCGGTTAGCAATGAAGATAACCTTATGCCGCTTTTGCGAAATTTCCGAAAAATCGAGCCCATGACATATATGTTGAATTTTATCTACTCAGGAAAGAGGTTTTCCCCGTCTAAACAGACCAATAATTATTCACATTTCTTAATCACGGTTTGCTTTTATGAATGTTTTGGCCTTACTAAAGTAATGATATTCCTGGGTTCCTCTTTCATTTTTCAATATTTTGGAAGAGGTTTTACGTATATCAAGTTGAATATTTTGTCCTTTATATTTTAACAACACTAGTTTCAAATAAAACAACAAAGAAACCCGAGCCTTTTTGTTAGATTTTTGTTTCAAACAAAGAATATTTACACTAAATTGTTTAAGGAAGACTCTGTTATAGAGAAACCAATAACATTGTCAAAAAGCCAGAGAGTTAAGTTCATCAAAGTGAAGTTGATAATCCAATAATGCTCAAATTGACGTATTATGTTAATTGGATTATAAAAGTTTAGAACTCGGACAGAATGTTTGTTTGCTAAGGAAACGGTAGTAGTGTTTTGTAATAACACAGTGTATTTGGACGTTTCATGGTTGAGACATATAAACAGGGGTGTTCCGCAAGGTTATATTTTTGGTCGTCTTTTGTTTACAATATATACTAGTCAATTTCCAAAACTCGCTGAGTTTCGTAGTTTACGAATGTATATTGCGCTTTCTACAGAAGAGTATATTTATACTAATAAGAAACTATAAATCAAGACTTAAATACCATTTTATCTACTTAGGAAAGAGGTTTTCCCTGTCAAAACAGACCAATAATTATTCACAATTTCTTAATCACGGTTTGCTTTTATAAATATTTTGGCCTTACTAAAGTAATGATATTCCTGGGTTCCTCTTTCATTTTTCAATATTTTGGAAGAGGTTTTACGTATATCAAGTTGAATATTTTGTCCTTTATATTTTAACAACACTAGTTTCAAATAAAACAACAAAGAAACCCGAGCCCTTTTGTTAGATTTTTGTTTCAAACAAAGAATATTTACACTAAATTGTTTAAGGAAGACTCTGTTATAGAGAAACCAATAACATTGTCAAAAAGCCAGAGAGTTAAGTTCATCAAAGTGAAGTTGATAATCCAATAATGCTCAAATTGACGTATTATGTTAATTGGATTATAAAAGTTTAGAACTCGGACAGAATGTTTGTTTGCTAAGGAAACGGTAGTAGTGTTTTGTAATAACACAGTGTATTTGGACGTTTCATGGTTGAGACATATAAACAGGGGTGTTCCGCAAGGTTATATTTTTGGTCGTCTTTTGTTTACAATATATACTAGTCAATTTCCAAAACTCGCTGAGTTTCGTAGTTTACGAATGTATATTGCGCTTTCTACAGAAGAGTATATTTATACTAATAAGAAACTATAAATCAAGACTTAAATACCATTTTATCTACTTAGGAAAGAGGTTTTCCCTGTCAAAACAGACCAATAATTATTCACAATTTCTTAATCACGGTTTGCTTTTATAAATATTTTGGCCTTACTAAAGTAATGATATTCCTGGGTTCCTCTTTCATTTTTCAATATTTTGGAAGAGGTTTTACGTATATCAAGTTGAATATTTTGTCCTTTATATTTTAACAACACTAGTTTCAAATAAAACAACAAAGAAACCCGAGCCCTTTTGTTAGATTTTTGTTTCAAACAAAGAATATTTACACTAAATTGTTTAAGGAAGACTCTGTTATAGAGAAACCAATAACATTGTCAAAAAGCCAGAGAGTTAAGTTCATCAAAGTGAAGTTGATAATCCAATAATGCTCAAATTGACGTATTATGTTAATTGGATTATAAAAGTTTAGAACTCGGACAGAATGTTTGTTTGCTAAGGAAACGGTAGTAGTGTTTTGTAATAACACAGTGTATTTGGACGTTTCATGGTTGAGACATATAAACAGGGGTGTTCCGCAAGGTTATATTTTTGGTCGTCTTTTGTTTACAATATATACTAGTCAATTTCCAAAACTCGCTGAGTTTCGTAGTTTACGAATGTATATTGCGCTTTCTACAGAAGAGTATATTTATACTAATAAGAAACTATAAATCAAGACTTAAATACCATTTCTCAAAAAACAGTGGATCATGGTCTTACTATTAATCCGTGAAAATCTCTGGCAATCCTTTTTAGTAAAAAATATCATATGTAGTTCTTGTGTTGGCCCTTCCCTTATTGGGAAATAAAGTTTTCTATTATTATTATTATTATTATTATTATAATGAAAACTTCAAAACGACCAAAAGGTTTTTAATCTTTCACGTGCAAAAATTGATAAAGAAAATTACAATAATTAAATTGTTTAGTAATTCATAATTCTGATCATCTAAATTATTTGTATTTATATTCCAGTTCGTGATCTTCTCCGCTGTCATCGCCTTCGCCAACGCCGGTGACCTACTCGGTCTCCACCCTGCCCCAGTCCTCCGTTCTGCACCCCTTTACCAGCCAGCTGCTCAACTGGTCCACTCTGCACCAATCTACCAATCCGCTCCCATTGTAAGAACTGCACCCCTCCTCCACTCCGCTCCAATTGTGAAAGCTGCACCAGTTGCCGTTGCTGCTAAAGCCATAGTCTCAGACGAATACGACCCAAACCCACAATACTCTTACGGGTATGATGTACATGACAGTTTGACCGGAGACAGCAAAAGCCAATTTGAAAGCCGCAACGGTGATGTTGTTCAAGGTAATTTGAGTATATCAAGTTTAAAAAATAATTACTAGAAGTACCCCTTTGTTATCTTTCAGGAGCCTACTCTGTTGTTGACCCTGACGGCACCAAACGTACTGTTGAATACACTGCCGACCCAATCAACGGTTTCAACGCAGTAGTCCACAAAGAACCAATCGTCGCTAAAGCCGTAGTCGCCGCTGCACCAATCGCTTATGCTGCTCCAGTAGCTAAATTCGCCGCTCCAGTATCTTATGCTGCCCCAGTAGCTAAATTCACCGCTCCAGTATCGTATGCTGCCCCAGTAGCTAAATTTGCCGCTCCAGTGTCTTACTCTGCTCCAGTAGCTTATTCTGCGCCAGTAGCTCGATTCGCCGCTGGTCCAATCGCATATGGAGCTCCAGTAGCTAAATATGCATCTCCATTAGCCTACTCCACATCAGTTCTTCACTAAATGTTGATGCTCAAAAAAAAAAAACTGTACTGAATTTTACCATGTAAAAATATTTATTTTGTAATATATAGTTGATGTTAGCAAATAATTTCAATGACCTTTTATTCTAAACAAGAAATATGACTTCTCTAAGATATAACACTGACACTGTTTCTTGAAATATGAGTATTTGTTATACAGTGTGTCCAGGGGCGTAGTGATGCCGTTGCGGGCCTGTGTTCCAAGGAATTTCCGGGCCCACCCTCTTACCGCCACACCCATTGAAAAACAAAGTACCAATATTTATACGTTTATTAAAAAATCAAACAAACTTAACCAAAGCACAATTTAAAATATAAAAACAAAAAAATATACATGCCATTTCTTAAACTATGCAAGATAGAGAGTTAGTTAAATTAGACAAAAGTTCACACATTTCGTATTTTATCTAAGCAAAAAATAATGCAGGTCTGTATTAAGGAAAAATCATTGATGATGACTACTATCGAATCGAAACGTCAGAAACCGTACTTGAGTTATACTTTATTTTAAAGTTAGCGACAAATGAAAATTTAGGCCTGCATTTGAAAAAACAAAGTTCATGGTAGCAGCTGCAAAACGAAAGGGTAAAATGTGTTGATTTTGAAAGTGCCATATTATAGACATTTTTTAATTGATTTTATCTTACATAAATCACCGCTAAAACAATTCCTAAATGAAACAAGTTGATACGATATCGTATCGGAAATGTCATCGGAATATTTGACGTACAATTCCTGACTCATCCGATACAATTCAGCATCAGCATTATCTGCAGATAATCCACAAAAAGTTTTGCAAATTTCACTTATCCCGGACGTTCTATTTTTTAACTGAGATATTATAATATCTAACATTGTATAAAAAACTTTAATTTTGAACCAGTCTTCATTTGATTCTACTTGAAAATGATTTTTCTTTTCATCAAAAAATCGTTTAGGCCTAGTTATTTTGTAAAAACTCCGCCTTTATTTCCCATTACGCAGCCAAACTACTTGATTCGCTTATCAATAAATTCAAAATTATTTCTAAGCGTTTTCGTATTATCGAGAGCAGTATTAAACATTTTTGAGGCCTGTTCAAGGTTTTGCTGATTATTTTACAGTAGTCTCGAAAGAGCATCAGTACACTTCAAAATTTTTGTTTGCAAAACGAATAATATCATAGTTTCAAATATTTGTAGTTTTTGTTTCAAAGAATTTGCTTCGTCAGCCTCTGTTTTGTTATAAGAAGAATATAATTTGTGATAAAACTTTTAACAAATTTACATATCTAAATCTTAGGGCGTCTAAAGCATCGTGCCTTGACGACCAACGTGTTGATTATGATTACAATCTGGCAACGTTTAATTTTATTTCCTAAATTTGATAGGAACCATGTAATTTCCATGTTCACAATAGTTAAAAATGTCAATTTTTAGGGGGATTAGAATTTAAATTTTGACTTAAATAATGCAATTACAGAATATTTTTTTCTTAATTTATTTGTGGTCTCTTTAATAAAAAAAAACAGAAAAATCCGCTCCATAAGAAGAAGAGGGAGCCTGGACCCATATATACTAATGGTTTTATCATTTTTCATCAACAGTTACGTCCCCAAATCATCTGGCATCTAACTTGGGTGTGCGAAGGCATAGGTAAAGATAATAGAAACTTTGAAAAGAAGAGGCCAACACTTTGTTCTGCGGTCTGGGACCCATCTTTGGGCCATAATATGATGGAAGGACACTGAAAATGGGAAAAGGGACAATTAGAGTTCTATTGGAGGACTTCTCCATCTTTGAGACAATCTAGAGATTAATTAAACCCTCAAAATCAAACACCAACTAGTTTATCGAAATGGATATAAATAAATGACTTTGACACGACACTATCCGATCCAAAAATTAAAACTAAACTAAAGGTTAGTAGAACATTAAGAAAAAAAGCAACATACACATTTTCTCTCTCTCTATATACGAGTATGTGTCAATTTAATTCTATTTTAAGGCAGAAACATCAGCTGCAGTCCGGGCACTACAGGTTCATTAAAACTTTTACCAAATGAATGCAAATCACAATTATAAACACACATAAACACAAACAACTGACCGTAATCAAATTTACTGTTGGGTTTTCAAAATGAACTCAATTTACACGAGAGAAAATAAAATGAATTATTTCGAACACTGCACAGTGTGGGCACAGGTTAAAATAATATACAGTTACTTCACCTCGTGTCGGCACGTTTGTTGTTCATGTTGATAAAGCAATTCGCCGCGCTTATAGTTATAGTATAGTATCTTATAGTATATACAATGTGTCCACGGATAGAGTTTGGAAGAGGAAAAACTTTTTTATTTGTAAATATATAGAAGAAAAAGTCATTCTTTATAAAAACGTCTGCTTGTGTCGAAACTACAATTTCAAATACCAAATTTACGACTACTATACAGGGTATATCAAAAATAACATTTTAAATGATTTTGCTTTTTTTTGTTTTTTTTTAATTTTAGGAAAATATTTTCAAAATCATGATTTATTACATAAACCAGACAGTCAGCAGCATATGTTTAAGAAAAAAAAAAAATAAAATAATAAAATAAATAAAATGCGGTCCTTTCCTTTCTTTTATATAATTACACAATTTTACACAGGTTAATAGGTGATACTTAAAACTATTTATAACAATAAAAGTAGACTCCGATAAGAGTTCCCGAAACGCGCAGAACTCAATGTTTTTAAATGTGCAGGCAAATTGTTATAGACAGCATAAATATTATAAGTAAATGATCTCAGGAAAATTGCACTTCGATGAGGAGGAGGAGTTAGGAGTCCTTTGAATCTTAAATTTAGCGTATGCACATCAGACCTAAAACCAGTTTTATTGTACAAATACGGAGGTCTTCTTAACAATATTATCGAAAAAAACAAACAAGCTAAGTGCAACTTTCTCCTATTCTCCATATTCAGCCAGTGAGCAGCCTTAAGTTTGTGAGAGACAAGCTCGTACTTACGGATACCATAAATATATCTTAGACAACATTTTTGAATACGTTGTATTCTGTTTTTATCAAAACTATTCAGACAAGGCCCATAAACAACATCGCAATAATTAAAGTAATTTAATACCAATGAATCCGTAAGCATAATCTTCATAAAATTCGGCAAAACATGACGATGTGGATCTTCAGATTAGCGTAAGCTTTGTTTAAGTTTGTAGTAATATGCTGAGTAAATCTCAGATCAGTATCAATTTCCAATCCTAAACTCTTCCCAGATTTTTTACATGAAATTGTATTATTATCCACATTTACCTTAAATAATTGCTCCGCTATTTCTTTATGTTTGCCAAAAACCAATAAAACTGATTTAGATGGATTTATTAACCTTTGGTGTTTTTTTGAATTTTCCACTAAGCGTGCTATATCGGTATTGAACAATTGTAAAGCCATATCAAGGTTGTTGAAATCAAAAGAAAATTTAATTTGTCGGTCAGCAGCATATTCGTAATTCTGCGAATACTGTAAACATTTGTATATATTAGATGTGTAAAGACAAAAAATAAGGGGTGCTAAGACCGAGCCCTGAGGTACCCCAGATAAAAGACTGCCTAATTCTGATTTACCGTTTTCAGTCTCAACAAATTGAGATCTGTTGTTAATGTAACTTGTCATTAATGTTAGTGCTGAGTTAGAGAACCCGAAAATTTTAAGATAGATATGAGGAGTGATTTTATTTTATCGAAAGCCTTAGAGTAATCTCGCATTAAGAGAGCAACCGTCCTACCAAAATCGATGTCACGAATTATATCATCAACAATATCAAGTAATGCTGTAGTGCAGCTATATCCCTTCCTAAAACCAGACTGTCTCAAAGGTATATTATGTTTTAAGGTAAACTCGTAAATTTGTCTGAACATTATTTTTTACAAAACTTTCGACATTGGCGATAGAATTGAAATCGGCCGTAGCTCATTGAAATCCTTCACATCCACCCCTTTTGGTAGAGGATACACCTTCGATATTTTTCAAGGATCTGGAAAAACATTTTCAAGTAGACACGAATTAATAATGTTAGTAAAATAAGGCAGGATATACGGACAACACATAAGTAACATATTTCTATCAATTTCATCTGGCCCTACCGCTCTTGATCTTATTTCATACAAATATTTTTGAATCACAAATTCATCTACAAGAGTGAAACTGAAAAAACTTTCAAAATTAACAAAAAGGTGACGATTATAATAATCTTTCAACTCCCTATATATATATATATATATATATATATATATATATATATATATATGTATAGTAATCGTAAATTTGGTATTTGAAATTGTAGTTTCGACACAAGCAGACGTTTTATAAAGAATTACTTTTTCTTCTAAATCTACAAATAAAAAAGTTTTTCTTCTTCCAAACTCTATCCGTCGACACATTGTATAGATATAGTATATATACTAGCGGGCCAGAAATGTGGCTGGGCATGCGACGAGTCGATGCCGTTTTCAGCGTCTACTGAATCTTCTTATCTATAGTTAATATTCGATGGTGTGGGCACCGAATAATAAAACTGTGGTGTGGGCGACTAACACATCAGCAACCCGTATCTCTTTCATTTCTCAGTTTTATTATCGGGATAATGTTGAATTAGATGAAATCTATTTAAAGTTTAATGCAATTGTATATAAAATGAAATTATTTGTTAAATGTCATGAAGTATGTGGTATCGAGTCAAATAATCGGTTGATTCATTTTTTGGTCAAAGCTTTTGTTTCAATCATCGCCTAGTAATCAAAACACAGTAATATCGTCGTTTGCGGAAAAGTAGTACTTTCCGCACTTGTTAGATAGTTAACTATTTCAAAATATTCGCATTTATGATTAGCATGCGTTTGAGCAATTTTATATGTTGGTTATAAATGCATTAAGCAATGCTATTTCTTTGTCTGCATCACTCATATATTTTAAAAACATTTAAACGAACGATACTTGCAAATTTATAAATATTACGTTCCAATTTCCTCATCAATACGTCTTGCTGGTGACGCACTTGCGTCGTGTTGATCGCGCACGCGTCTCTATATTTGCGCTTTGCGTTGGAGACTCATACTTAAGTTATTTTTAAACGAATACGTATAAAACGTAAAGAAATATCAAATTATATTCTACGTAAAATAAAAATCACTTACATCATTATTCGTAAAGCTGGGTATAATGGGTTCATCGCTGTTTTCCCATTTGCTCGCTATTCTAAGTGTTTCCGCAGTTTTTTCCTGAATTGATTTGTTTTCGTCAAGTAATGTCAACTCATAGAATTCTTGTATATCTGAAAAATAGAAACAGGAATTAGCATACAATTCACAAAGCAACTATTCGTGTAAAAACTGTAAATATTTCGATTCAGCATTTCCTGATGCAAAAGTCAAAATAGCGTCAGTTATAACTAAATTTACTGGCAGATTGTTCGGTATGTGGATTCTCACAAAAATCTTCCGGATTGTCAAGCTGGGTTTCGCTCAGGATTCAGTACTTCCACGGCTCTTAACCAACTGACGGATGACATTGTTAGAGGAATTGATGATAAACTACTGAGGTGTCTTGTAACTTTAGATTTCTCGAAGGCTTTTGATACTATAAGTCATACTTTGTTGTCTGCCAAATTGAAGTTTTATGGCTTTTCTGTTGGTGCTATGCAGTTTATTCAATTTTATCTATCTAATCGGACTCAACGTGTATACGTAACTGGCAATCGGTCATCCTTAAAAAATGTGAGTTCTGGAGTTCCTCAGGGATCAATTTTGGGGCCGCTTCTTTTCCTATTGTACACGGCAGATATTCTTACATTTACAAAATTTTATAAAGTCAATGCCTTTGCAGATGACACGCAGGTTTATTTATACTTTAATAAAACAAATACTGGTGTAACTATTAAAAATATAAATATGGATCTTCAATCCCTACAAAGCCTATCAGCAAAACATAATTTAAAACTTAATCGAGAGAAGTGTCATGTTATACTTTTTGGTAATAAAACCTTGCGTGCTCTAATACCAGATGGGTGTATTAAGATAGGTGATGTCCCATTGAATCTGGTTTCCAATGGGAAAAACTTGGGTGTGGTGTTTGATCCCGATTTGAAATTTAACCTACATGTTAAATATTTATTAAAGAAATGTTTTCGAACGTTAAAGTTGTTGTTTTCATACGGACATCATTTCACGCCTTCTCTAAAAAAAATGCTGTCCGACTCGTTGGTTCTCTCCAAGCTTAGTTACGCCGATACTGTTTACGGACCTTACCTCGATAAACAAAATCAAGCCAGAATACAGAGGGTACAGAACTTCTGCTGCCGGTTTGTTTTTTGCTTGAGAAAATATGATCACATATCACATAAGATTAAAGAACTTAATTGGCTAAAAATGTCTGAAAGACTGGAACTCAGTTTTTGCTCTTTATTATTTAAAATTATTAAAACAAAAATACCGAAAGTACTGTTTGATAAGCTGAGCCCGCGTTCATCCATTCACAGCGTTAATGTAAGATCAAGAAATCTGCTACATATACAATATATATAGTATATAATAGAACAACCATGTTTAAGAAATGTTTTACTTATCACGCGGTAAAATTGTATAACTCTTGTATTTCTCAACATGTACAATCCAGTTTAAACTCATTCAGAATAAAAATAAGAAATATGTTGTCGAGCAAACGTCAGTAGCCTTTCAGGCTATTAATAACACAGGCCAACAAAATGAAAAAAAAAATTTGGTGCCAGAAATCTAACATCTGATTTTAGATGTTTTTAATGTGCTGATTCCAAAAATGCCACCAGATTTTTTCTATCAGCTCTAGTTTTTGAGATACACGTTACAGGTTAAATGATATATTTTTTTCTGATAAAGGACAACAAATAAAGAGATAAATATGTACTTAATCGTCAAAATAGGAATTTCCCAGAATCTAATTAGCCAAATGGATACCTGGAATTGTCCCTGACCCAATGTTCCTATACTAGGAACTACTCAATACAATGCTCTTACTTATTTTTATACCTGTAATTGCCTATGACCCGATCCTTCTATACCTGCTTGGCTGTACTTGATTTAGTATATTACTGAGTTTTCCCAAGTAAAGTTGTGCTATCATTTTGTGTAAATTTTGGTCGTTTTGTAGTATCAAGACACTAAACTGAAACAATGGCATCCACAAGCAGACGTACCTGTGCAAATCATCCCGATGTTTTTTGTTATGTGTGTGGTGAATACACTTTGAAAGAGAGCAGAAAAAGGATTTCTGACTTTGTGAAAAGAGCTTATCTTGCCTATTTTGGCGTTCATTTAGGAGATCAAGATAAATCTTGGGCCCCACATTTCATATGTAAAACATGTGTTGAACATTTGCGACAGTGGACAACTGGAAAGAGGAAGTGCCTAAAGTTTGGTGTACCAATGGTTTGGAGAGAACCGCGGAACCATCATGACGACTGCTATTTTTGTCTCGTTAATATTAAAGGCATAAATAGAAACAATAGACACAAATGGACATATCCTGATCTAGATTCTGCAAGAAGGCCTGTAGTGCATTCGGAAGAAATACCCGTTCCATCATTCAGCAGTCTACCCAAACTGACAGAAGATGATACAGAAACATCAACGTCTGACGAAGTTAAAAGAATTCAATCAGAAAACGACAGCGATTTTGAAGCAGATTTAGCAACTCCGCAGTGTTTCAATCAAGAAGAACTAAACGATCTTATAAGAGACCTGAATCTCTCAAAGGAATCCGCTGAATTACTTGCATCCAGATTAAAAGAAAAAAATCTACTTTGTCGAGGTACTAATATTACATTTTATCGTAAAAGAGATAAGGATCTGCTGCCTTTTTTCACTCAGGAAAATGACTTGGTATTCTGTAACAATATAAAAGGGCTCTTAGAAAAAATGGGTTTGCCTGAATACACTCTAGATGATTGGCGCCTTTTTATTGACAGTTCAAAACGTAGTTTAAAATGTGTTCTTTTACATAACGGTAACAAATATGGCTCAATTCCTATTGGTCATTCTACTACCATGAAGGAAGAATATGAAACAATAGCATTAGTTTTGAGAAAAATTAAATACGAAGAACATCAGTGGTCAATTTGTGTTGATTTAAAAATGATTAACTTCCTCCTTGGACAGCAGAGTGGTTATACAAAATATCCTTGTTTTTTGTGCCTTTGGGACAGCAGAGCTAAAAATGAGCACTGGGTTAACAAAAATTGGCCTTCAAGAGATGTCATGATTCAAGGAATACAAAACGTGATCAACGAACCTTTGGTTTCAAGAGAAAAAATCTTACTTCCGCCCTTGCATATCAAGCTAGGCCTAATGAAGCAATTTGTGAAGGCCTTAAATCGAGATGGAAATTGTTTTGGGTATTTGTCACGTAAATTTCCTGGCATTAGCACGGAAAAACTAAAAGCTGGTATATTTGATGGTCCTCAAATAAGGCAACTTGTTAAAGATCCACAATTCACCACATCAATGAACGAGACTGAATCTAACGCTTGGAGTTCATTTGTTCAAGTAGTACAAAATTTTCTTGGCAATCATAAAGCAGACAATTACGTAGAATTAGTGGAAACTATGCTTTCAAATTTTAATATTCTCGGCTGTAACATGAGTATAAAAGTTCACTACCTCCACAGCCACCTAGATCGTTTTCCAGAAAACTTAGGTGATTGTAGTGAAGAACAGGGGGAAAGATTCCACCAGGATATTAAAACTATGGAAGATCGTTATCAAGGACGATGGGATAGCCACATGATGGCGGACTACTGCTGGAGCCTTCAGCGAGACTGCCCTAGTAAACTCCATTCTAGAAAATCGTATAAAAGAAAATTTTTATGTGATTAGTGACTAATGTAATTATGTAAATTAAGTTTTTGCAATAAATACTTAAATCCATGTGTCTTTGTTTTTTTTAACTGTCAATAGTAATATTATATATTATAACAGTTATAACGTAAATTATATACACAATTTTTTAAAAAATCTCAAAAACTAGATCTGATAGACAAAATCTGAGAACCTTTTTACATTCTGCATCCAAAAATTACTCAGGAACAGTTAAAAAATCGCAGGCACCAAAATGTGTGTTGGCCTGTGTAATATTTAATATTTCATTTATGTGTGTGTTTTGTCTTATATCCTAAGATTAGCTATATGTATTTATACATTATTAATGTTAATAATGATGATTTTTATCATAATTATATATTTTCTCTTTTATAATCATAATAATGCTAATTTATATCTTTTTTTCTCTTTTGCAGCATATTGTTATTGTTGTTTATTGTCTCGTTGTCGTATTCTTGTTGTTAATCGAAACAAATTAAAGTACCTACCTAAGTAGTGTAGAAGTGAATTGTCATGTCTGTGTAATTTGCAAATTAGGGTAAGTGCTTGGAATAGCATATTGCTAAACTTCGCCTTGTTTGTAAATTTCTTCCAAATAAAGACGATTTATTATTATTATATTTGAGGAAATACCTTGTAGCTAATCAAATGGCCTATAACTTATTTTTCAACCAAATTTATTCGTGTTTTTAACGGCTACCTAAACTGTATTTACAGTTTCCAGTCAATTAGTAAATTTAACCACACTTTAGCTAACGCCAACAATGCGTGCATACTATGGATATCGATTGCATTGAAAATTGATGAAAAATGATTGTAACCATAAATACAGACAGCGATGATTACCAACAGAGCTTACACAGTTTGTTACTGTCGTCGTCTGCCATAACTGCCTGGACATTTATCTTTCCTGAACTCGTGTTGTGCAAAATGAGTAACAAAACACTATTTCTACCCTCACTCTGAATTCAGTTGATGCATCTGTGCTGATTTATGGGGATCAAGCCTGTCGACCTGGGACACTATCGAATATGGACATGGATTATATATATTCGGATATTATCTATCTGAAAATGTTATATGTGATGTAGGTGTAATGATTTGCGATAGATTTGCTTGATATATATTTCTGAATTAGAGATATTATTAGGTTTTTTGTGTTGAAAGGGAGAACTACAAAATATATTATTTAATACAAATATTTGCGAAAAAAACCATACGGATGGATCTGTGGCTGTGAGATTTTGATATAAGGTTTGTTTGCTCTAAAATGCATAGTTAACTAGATATTAATTTTAAAAGTCAAAAAACATGCCGCATTATAAGCCATTTTTTATAGTTACGCCAATGCATTTTGCAAATAGTAGGTGTTTCATAAGATTTCCAACATCCTGTAGTAAAATAATATATCCCACATTGGTTCGAAAAGCTACCCATTATACAGAGTGATGACATTTTGCAAACCCATCAATAAATTAAATTAATAAAGTTTCCGTAAAATAAAAAATTGTTATCATTTTTTAATCGGCAAACGTCATATTTGACATAAAATTTCACATATTTCCAAAACGGCTGGACATAAGCACAGCATTAATAAGTACAGCATTCCGTCTCCACGTTCGCACTTTGAAAAAAAGTGTGACGTAAGATGCCGCCATTTTGGGTTACAAAACAGGTCCTGACTAAGAATAATTATAGTTTTTGGTTTCTAACCACAGTACTGTATTTTTATTTTTGTAAAAATATTTAAGTACATAATAATATCGCTGTCAATTTCAGAAATATTTGTGGTGTGTCATAGTGATTGAAAACAACCTTGAGTGGTGTTATCAGTTAAATGTCGACATGATTGGGTGATTTTTAATAACAATAATAATAATAACTATTGGAAAAAGTTGTTATTGTCAAAAAAGAATTAAGATTGTCAAATTTTTGATTAGTTTTCAATTTCTATATTATATTGGTCAGTTAAAATCGTTTCAGTTTTGTATTTAGTTTGTTATTTTTCTTTATTAATAAATCGCGTTTATTTCAATTTTCGTGGTTTATTATGAATATCGTTGTAGTGAGTTAAACGGGTAGTTTAATTCACAAATTACAACAACTGCAACTTTAAAGGCAAATTTTGGCAAAAACTTCTTGAAACTTTATAATGATATTGTCAATAAAATAACAACTAGCCACGCGACAACTTGTGTTTATGTTTCACTTGTATTTAGTTTAAAAACATATTAGATACTGTCATTTCGTAATATAAATTTTACGGTTATACAAATAGTTGTTATAAACGTAAAATTATCTAGTATTTATCTTAATTTTTACTTATTACTCACCTAACAGGATCTTTGGGGAAGCGAAA
Source organism: Apoderus coryli (assembly GCA_911728435.2). NCBI lineage: Eukaryota > Metazoa > Arthropoda > Insecta > Coleoptera > Attelabidae > Apoderus > Apoderus coryli. Next base: position 39,438,327 of record OU452200.1, on the reverse strand, counting down.
AAAATGTTTAGAGCAAGTGTACCGCTTATTGGGACAACATTTTGCAACACACACATGTCCTCCGTGATTATTCATTGTATGAATCCCAAGACACGTTAATAAAAATAAAATCCTTTTAATTCTCACGAACACTATACCAAAAACACAAAACACAGATTTAGATTTAAACACAATATTTATTTATCTCGTACACGCCGACAATGAACTATATATTGAACACAGTAGTGAACTGTATCTATCTACGTCAATGCGATTATTTTGACGTTGTAACCGATAATGGCGGCATGCGCGACGATATGCGCAGGACGGCTTGCAAACGTGAAAGACAGAATACTGTATTATTTATTATACTGTGACATAAGTACGTATAATATATTATGAAGTATTTTTAGAATTACAAGTAGAATCAAAAGAATATATAATTTATACAGGGTCGTGTTTAAAATAAGGAAGTTGACATCCACTTCCGGTATAACCGGAAGTGCTAGATGCTTGACAATATTTTAGTCGAATTGGCCATGTCTACGTAAGTACTGCACGAGATTTTCGGAATGTTCCACAAAGTAGTTTGTCTATAATTGATAAAAACCCTTATCGTTGGAACACCCGATATAGGATATGTTGCAAAATACTTCTATCTGATCTACACTTCTGATATTACTACTTCTCACCCCAAATAAATAATTAAGTACATCTTCCGGCAATTAGTTTTTTCTCCATAGCACAAAATATCCAACATGAATTTATGAAATGAACGGATTGCTCCTTTTTTGTTCTTTCTATAAATGAGATTATTTCAACTACTAGAATAAAAATTATAAAAATAATTAGAAGCTATTAAATTTAAAATATTTCTTAATATATAAATAATATTTCGTATCGAGTCTACACCATGATACATAAAATCATCTGTAAAATCGCGGCTCGTGCTGTACTATTTTATTATTCAAAATATAGAGCTAACAAACTTATCGCTCGCTGCGTTGCCAAATTTCCGGATCTCGTCTTGCACACTGTGTGTATATCCAAGCACAGTACCGTCACCTGGATGAACTAAATTTGTATATGTCGGGATAATAATGGTCAAGACGAGATCCATAGCAAAATCGAGCTACCCATACAACCCACTGAGTCAAATAAACCCTATATACACGGAGAAAAAGGAGAGATCCGAAATCGGATCTCGTCTTTCCAAAATGATCTCACCTTGTATGGTATACATCTTCAAATGATCTCGCTTTGTCCACTAACATATCTATGTCTATATGGAGAGTATTAGTTTCATGAATTTTTTTTTTAATTTCACTGAAAATACTTTTTTTTAGTCATTTTATACATAAATAAGTAATTTTGACAAAATGTCTGTGTTTTGGGAAACATTGAGCGTAGGCAAGGGGTTTAAAAGAGGGTTAAAAAATTAAAAAAAATTCATAGTTCTTAAACTTATCCGAAATACTGCATAATTTTTTGCGCATTTAATTGAATAACCTAAAATATTGAACATAAAATATTAGACCACATTGTCGAAAATAGTGTAAAATGGGGTAAAAAATATTTTAAAAAAACGTACCTCTTTGCTAGTATAAGATCTTTGTAAATGTTGGAAATTTGGGTCACACTGCCTGCCGATCACCACTGATGAGTCGTGGATCGACGAAACGGCCGTCTGGTGAAAGCATGATAGTGTGAAACAAATTTCCAACATAACTTAAAGTCTTGTTGCTTTATGTAACAAGCAATTCTTAAAATATTTAACTTAAACAATTAAACCACATTGACATTCGAAGAAAGTGTAAAATGGAGTAAAAAGGTAAGAAAAAACGAATTTCTTAAACATAGCAGAAATATTGACTAGTTATTTAGACCTTTGATAGAATATAACCTAAAAAATGTGTTATAAATAACTCGTTTTCATAGGCGTTCGTAAATAGTGTTCAAGGGGTCAAAATAAAAACATATATACTTCCTAAACTTATTCGGAATACGGAATAATTTTTCGTAGCGGTGATAGAATATAAGCTAAAAAATGTTACATAAATGAACTGGTTCACACAGGCGTTCGAAAAAGGGTCAAAAACGAAAAAAAAATGTTTTTCCAAATATAACAGAAAAATTGGCTACTTATATATAGCTTTGATATAAGATACTACATGCAGCATAACAATTTTGTTTACATAGGGGTTCGTAAATAGTAGAAAAAGGGGCAAAATAAATTTTATAATAAAACTAAAAAAAATCAATAATTTGCCAAATAAAACATGAAAAATAAAAACTGCAAGTCATAATATATTTTTCCATATTTTTCATTGAAAAACTATTCCACACAAACGCACAATTCGGTGTGCCAAATTAAACTATTTTGTGGTTGGTCGGCCATGAAATGGGTTGGTTGAAAAGTATTTACGCTTTGAGGTCGCGATTCCCGAATAGGTTTAATTGTATTTACGGTAACGGCCGTCCTGGCTGACAAAGCGTTACCAAAATACATAAATTTCCACATTTGTACAACTGCGAAGCACCAAGCACTTTCCGATAATACGTTGAATAAACTATATGGTTTTGGCATTATGGCAGCACGGGAAATTATGTTTAGTACGACAAATTTACACCAAATTGGTTTATATTTATTTATTGCATCTGGATTATGCTTGTATGTATAGAAGGGACAGTGTGAAAATATACCGTGGTATGGGGTAGTATGTAGAAATAACAGGGCTCCATTTTGCAAAACATGGCAAGTATACAGGGCGGCCCGAAAAAGTGATACATGTCAAAGTTGTTATTTTTTAATAAGGTATTTTGATAGTCTCTTAAAAATAAATGGGATTTGGTATATCACAATATATCGATCTCTCTCGGGTGTTAACAATTAATAACCAAAATAATAATAATAATCTTTATTCAATATGAAGCACAATTACAGAAATCATGTCATGTTGAAAAGGCCTGAGTGCAGCCAAACAATGTAATACATTGGTTGTCTGTCTTAACAACAATTATGATAAAAATTAGTACCTGTATGTATATGGAAAACTGTAAATTTTAAGTCAATAATAAAAAAAGAAAAGAGTTAAATTCCTGTTAAGGGATTTTAGGGAATTTTTAATATCGTTTAATAGCTCACATAAAAAACTAACAGTATAATAATAATAATAATAATACATTTATTTGCATTCAAATCATAACAACGTACAGATTAAGTCAGAATATCATAAATACATAACATAATACTGAATTGATATGCAAAATGGAGTTGAAAACAATTTAAAAAAGTTCTAAGCTCAATCCCAAAATTCATAACTTTAGAACTAAATTTCTAATACGTCCGACCAATAACTGCACTCCTTAGTCATGCCTTTTACTACAATCAAAGTTTACTACTTTCCACAAAAAATCTGAAAAGAAAAATTAAACAAAAAATCTATTTGAAATCCATAAGTCGATTCCTGTATTTAAACTTAAAAGCTGTAACCCCTAACTTTTTGAAGTCCTCAGGTATGTTATTGTATAGCATATAAATTTGGTAAGAAAATGATCTCTTGAATAATGAAGTTTTGTGAGGCGGGGGCGAAATAAGTCCGCGAAAACGTAAGTTCAACGTATGAATATCAGTCCTATATTTAATTTTATTAGAGAGGTATGGAGGACGATGGTTATTTATTATATTATGAAATAAAACTAGCGAATGTAGCTTTCTTCGATCCTGCATGCTCAGCCACATAGCCTCCCTCAACTTGTGCGAAACGGGCTCAAATTTTCTAATTCCATACACGAATCTAAGGCATGATTTCTGAACCTTTTGAATTCTGTCTTTATCAGAACAATCTAGGCACGGTCCATACACAACATCACAGAAGTTAAAGTAGCTTAAGACTAAACTATCGGTAAGTTTTTTTTTCAAAGGTTGTGATAGTAGATGCCTATGGGGATATAACATCTTTAATGACGAATATGCTCTCTGGATATTGATGCTCACATGCTTCTTAAACCGCAATTCGACATCCAATTCCAAGCCAAGATTTCTTGTTGAAGTTGAGAACTTTAAACTTGAGTGATTTACTTTGATATTCAGTTGCAACTCCAACAAGCGCCTGTTTTTACCAAAGACAAGAACGTCAGACTTAGAGGCATTGATCATGTGCTTTTGAGATAGCTCCACAATTCTGTTAATATCCTCGTTAATATCTTGATTAGCCAGATAATAGTCGTCATAAGTAAAGCTGTAGTAAATTTGCCGGTCATCCGCATATATATGCTCCTTGCAATGCTTTAGACTTGACCCTATGTAGCATGTGTAAATGTTAAACAATAAAGGTGAAAGTATTGAGCCTTGTGGAACTCCACACGTCAGTCTTTCCTTTGAAGATTCCCCATTACTTGTTTGAACAAATTGAAACCTGTTTTGCAAATAGCTGTGAAAGAATCTGATTGACTGTTCAGAAAACCCAACAAATTTCAAAACGGATAGAAGCGTCTCATGATCAATTGTGTCAAATGCCTTAGAATAATCCAACAGAACAAGCACCGTGCTCTTGCCCTGGTCCGTCGCACGAATTATGTCATCAACAATGTCCAAATTTTGCTATCAACTCTATAATAAAATTGTCTAAAACTTATTCCCCAACTTTCAAACAATTCAATGTACGGTAACGTAACTATTTAAATGAATATATAGGTACATTTAAAGTTTCACTATATAGATGACAAATATATCTTTTGTCAAATGGAAAATATTGCTAGATAAAGTTTAAAAGCTACATCAGAAAAGTTCTAATAAATATAAGTATGATTCAAATCAAAGTTTTGCAACTTTTACATGCAATGTGTTTTTCGTGGTAAAAAGTTCTTTGGAACTTCAAAAGCTCGGTTGCTCTTACCACATTTAGAAAAGCTTACATGCATAAACATGTATGAGTAATAATAGAAATAATCTGAGTTTAAATTGTTAACATCAACAGTCGCCAAAAAGTAATTTAAAATATTTCAACGCGAAACGCACATCAGTACATATAAATCATTTGGCGAATTTGTTCTTTATTAAACTGACTTAATTTTTGACGTAAATGTGTAGTGGAAAATTGGCTTACATGTATTGAATGACGTTTTACACCCAAAATGTAAAATTTATTTTAAAAAAGTATATATTTTGTACTAGCAATATCATATTAACATCTTTTACCCCATAGTGTTAAAATTTACGTTGGTCAAATTCACTAACATTATTTATGTTAATTACCACTGGATATTTTTTACTGTGTAGAGAGATGATAATCGTTAGGTAGCAAAAATGATTCTAGCAAAATAAATACAATTTTTTCACCTAATGAAATTAATGCAAAGTAAACAACAAAACCATTAAATAAGAACAAAAACCGAAAATTCAAAAAAAAAAAAAACTGATATGGGCAACGTTAATTATAAGTTTATCCTAACCATCGACTAAATTACGTAATTACAGTAGTTGTACCGTAGTCGTAAAAACAAAATATACATTTACAAATATAACCTCAGGCTTAAATAGCTTTAATTTCATTCCAGGTTTGGCGAGAAATCCTAACAAATTAACTGCAGGGTTATGTTGCGAAATCCACATACAGGGAGCCTACTAATTCATAGGGATATAGTCTTAAACTGTACAAGATAGAAAATTGGTTAAATTCGAGGTGAAACTAGACAAAAGTTACTCAGTTTTGTGGTCTTTAAAATGCTACGAAAAACCTACGATATACAGGGTGTCCGTTTTAAGTGATACCACTATTGTTATCTCAGAAACCTTAAGAGGTACGAGGTCGGTTAAATTAGAGAAAAGTTGCGTTTTTTGATCCCTATTCAGGATCCGTTGTCAAATTCTTCTTAGTTTCTGATATACAGGGTGATTTGTGAAAAACGCCGAAGTAGATTTTGTCGAATAGTTTTAAAACTATTTATTTCCGGGATACGATTTAAGTTAGAAAGTTGTTTAGCTTAAATTTCTCTACAAGATTCTGACTTACTTTATATTTAACCACCGACGTTTCGTCTTTCAGCAACTACCATCAAGTTTGTTTTTTTTAAATACGGACCTGAATCTTATATTTTATTTTCTTAACGTGTTTGTTATATCAGTCAGGCATGTCTGTGGACGTTTTGTTATGAAAATAACTATCATCAAAATTTTTCCTTAGTACCGAACTGACTTATTTCTTTGTTCATTTAAATCACCAATACCAACATAAAGCAATAAAAAATTGTTAAAACTAGACCGATTTTAAAAATAATTTACCTAATATTAAGTAATACATCTAAAAACTATTAAATGTAAAAAATGCAAGAAAAACAGCTCTTAAAATGATGAAAATATTTCCAATTTACTCTTAAACACATTTTCAGGTCCGTACTTGGAAAAAAATATGATAGAATAATTTAACGATGCAAATTTCCACCGCTCATTTAAACATCTATAGTCAAAACCCTTTTTAAAGCTGTTAATTTGACTCAAGAGTTGTTATTCCATCTCTTATTTACCGAACGCTTGATAATTCTTTATTAAAACACTTGGTTATCCACACAAATTAAACAAATTTGGTCTCACTGCATATTCAAAACAGACACCTCTAATAAAAAGACAAACGTAAAATACTAGGCCAACATCGCCAGAGAGGATTTGGAACACGAGTGGAATTTTTAATTTAAAATGTAGTTCGGTCGCATTCACACTAGAAAGGCAAACTCATTTTAAACCCTAATTACTCTTTGTGCAATTTATATTATGCAGAAAGATTAACTCAATTATTTACGGAACTCATGCATTCTTGTTACAACTCTTCATATTATACATGAAAATTCCCGCGAACTGTATGTCTTCCATTGGCGTACCATATTTGGTCGTCATACAGGTTGGCCTATAAGTGTGTGGGCGGAAGATATCTCAAGATCTATAAGCGATAGACAAAAAAATCCTTTACAAAACTTTTAGGCACTGTAGATATGTACAACCCAAAAATGTTTTCAATTATACATCCTATAGGATTCCTCCAAACTCATATAAGTACCAAAATTTAACTTAATTGGTTGAAGCGTTTGGGCGCTATCGTGGAAGAACACAGACACACAAACAGACAGACTCCATCTGAAAATGGTCTTAATCTCAGGGGACCTCAGCGCTTTCACAATACTTTCCCTAAAGGGAAAGTAATTGTGAATCCAAGCTCAACGACGATTCCTTTTATTAAAAAATCGCCTTCAAAAAAACAACCCTACATTATATAAGGCATACTCAGATCTCATGTCCGATTATTTCCAAAATAATTTCATGTCAATAATTCCTTCTACCCCCCTTTTATATTTCGGGATTTGGAAACCCTGGCGTTGCAATCTGGCAACTGACAGCTCTATCGTAAAGTTGGACATTTTTGAGGTTATACGTACTCAGAACGTTTTGATATACGAGCGCCATTTGTGTTGTTTACAGTAACTTAAAAGATTCATCTCGGCCCAAAAATTGAATTAAATCGTGAACATTTTCGTGCGATTATTTTTTACAACTTTCGACGTGAATTAACTCAGCAACAGTGCATGGATGAACTAAATTCAATTTTTGGCGATGAAGCTCCATCAATGACCAGTGTTTATCGATGGTATGGTGAATTCAATCGTGGTCGTAGTTCACTCCAAGACGAATTTCGTGAAGGTAGTCCAAAATCAGTTGTTGTTCCGAAAACCATTGATGCTGTGCGCGAACTGATATTGCAAGATCGTCATGTGACCTATCAAGAGATTGAGACAACCCTAGGCATTAGTGGGACCAGCATACATTCAATATTGCATAAACATTTGACTGTCAAAAAAATTTGTTCACATAGGATCCCACACAATTTCAAACACGTCTATGACATCGTGACAGATCATCAATCGTGGATTTACGCGTATGAGCCCGAAAGTAAACAGCAGTCGACTGTATGGGTATTTCAAGATGAGCCAAATCCAACAAAACTTGTTTGCGCATGAAGCACTTCCAAGCAAATGGTCTCCTGTTTTGGACATGTCGCAACCGTACCACTAGAACAACGCAGAACAGTCAATTCTGAGTGGTAAACAACCATTTGTTTGCCAGTTGTCTTCCAAGAAATCAGGAAAACCAACCGCCGAAGACGGATCACTCTTCAACAAGACAATGCGAGCTCTCACACATCGGCTCAAACAACTGCATTTTTGAGCACCTAAAACATCGATTTGATGAGTCGTTCGCCGTATAGTCCTGACTTGGCACCGAATGACTTCTTTTTATTCCCGTACGTAAAAACAAACTGAGAGGTCAACGTTTTTCGACACCTGAAGAAGCGGTTGCTGCATTCAGAATGCATGTTTTGGAGATACCTCAATCATAGTGTCAAAAGTGCTTCGACAATTGGTTCAAACGCATGCAAAAGTGTATAGATCTTCATGGGGAATATTTTGAAAAACAATAAAGTGATTTTCGATGATTAATATCTGTTTTTGTTCTCGAAATATAAAAGGCAACCCTCGTATACATCTTCCTCGGTCTATTATTTACCGCACCATTGCGTCATAAAACCTGACAGTGGTTCTACAAAGCTAAGGGTGGTTTTCGATGCAAGCGCAATAACCTCCAACGATATATAACTTGCTGAACCCAAGCTACAAGATATCTCAAAAATTCCCTTAAAATTTCGTCTACATAATCAAACAGATGTTCCCTAACATTAAAGTCAATCCTAACCGTCGAAATTCTTTGGCGATTCTCCAAAAGCGAAATTCTGCAAGAATACCGTAACATTGGGAGTTGTTAGCTCTCCTTATCTCGCTATTAAAACGCTCCAAGAGTTGGGCAGTATAAAGCAAAATAATTTTCCAAGAGCATCACATGTTATTTTTAATGACATTTATGTCGATGACACCGTCACTGGTCACTGGGTGTCATATATTGTCAATGAAGCTATCGCCTTGCAAGCCGAGCTTATACAATTCCTAGAAAAGAGTCAGTTTCACCTTAGAAAGTGCGCGAGTAATAGCCTAACCTACTTACCTCTGTTGATTTTAAAGGCCTTCAGTCAGCCTTAAATTTTGATACGGATTGATGTCAGTTTATAAAGATCCTTGGGTTGCAATGGAGACCTCCTTATATCAAGAGACAAATTCTTTCAGATATTTCTCGCATTTTTGATCCCCTTCTTGCATCTATATTAATGCATGCGAAATACATAATGCAACAACTGTGGGTTTCCAAGGTTGATTGGCATCTGATCTGATTCAATTTCGAACGTCTGGAAAATCTTTTCTTCTCAATTTGTGCTTCCGTGGAGATTATTTTTGGGCAGTCCTGTGTCTACGCAACTCTAGTTCTCTAACAACCAATAGACATCGAATATTAACTATAGACAAGAAGCGTCACTAGACACTGAAAACGGCAGCTCATTTCTGGCCCACTACTATATTGTACTATAATTATAAGCGCGGCGAATTGCTTTGAACTCACCTACATCAGACGTGCCGACACGAGGTGAAGTAACTGTCTATTATTTTAACTGTGCAATAGATGCTAAAAAATAAAATTGTATTGTACCTACTGGGTACGTGAATATGTTTAGACCACAGCAAAGTGTATTTCTCGTTCGTAACAAACGTTGTGTGTTGAATGCTTATATACCAGGTACGCCCAAAATATTTTGATAATTTTCAGACAAATTCAAATGTTGAATAACTAAAGTTAATTTTAAAATCATTTTTTTTATTATACGGGTGTTGTACATAAACTTTTCAGTCGATTGCTTTTAGCGACGCATCTGAAGTTGGCTACTCCGGTGTAGCCTATTTAAGAGTACAGGCCTTTTCAAATAATATTCAAGTGTTTCTGAATACTGCAAAGAGTAGAGTCGCTCGGATTAAAACTCACTACTCATTACCTCGGCTATAGGGCATGTTAAAGAAATATCCTCAAAATCCACTAATAAATATGGAGTTTCATTTGAAATTTCAAAGATGGGGCAACAGTAATAAGACAATAAAAATATGTTAAAAAGCTAGTTCCCGGCATCAAATAGCAGTACTCAAAGTTACAGAGATATAATAATACTTTCCATTCTCTAGAAAGTTCTAAGAGGCCATCGTCTTTGACGTACACTGTATATTCAAATATATAACATACACAAAAGCTGCTCGTGAACCCCAAATAGGTAAATATAAATTAACTTTACATGGAAAAACTGTTAACACTTTGTAAAACACCTTCCTTACACATATACCTGCTTGTAGCATTAAATAACTCCAGCACTTACGAGCCGCCAGTTCCAACAAGTAACTATCTATACAAACTCCTCGTTTCACCAACCTAACGAAACTCTATGCAACTACATTAATTATAAGAACAAGCGATTAAATTAGAGTCCGTGCTTCTATTCTAACGTAAGCACATCACTATGTTTTGAGAGGTTAACGTCGTCGCGGCTTCGACCACTTGATTATAAGGCAAACCGTTTGGCTTTAGTAGGTATAGTAGATTTCGAAGTACTTATCTGCAGTTTTATACATTCAAGCGTGTTGACACGTTTCCAGGGTATAAACGGTTTAATCTAAAGGATTTAAATATAACATTGGCGGGTTTTAGAATCTCCACGATAAACTGTGGCGCATTCATTCAACTATATTTTGTATCTACCCCTGTTGATTTATGTCAAGAAATCAAACAAATATAATATGACTCACACACACAATACAGTTCTACGGATATAAATGTGTGACAACCCCGCGGAGGGATTTGTTATTATTTACATTTCACGTTGACGTGTGGAGTGCGAGTAGTGCTACGTACAGTTTTATAACCCGAATTAAGTGAATTTTACGAGACTCTTCCACTTTACTGCATTTGTAGTGTGTAAAACTAGTTTTCCTTTAAATAATGGGGAGAAAAAAGTGCTTAGTTTGCATGTCGAGTGATTTTCCGACGGAGGTTACGTGTCACAAGTAAGTACAATGGCGTAGATTTTGGGATTTTGCAGCGATAGCATTTAACATAAGTTGTTTAAATATACTATACACCTAGTTGCAAAATAAACAGTAATATAATAAACAACAATAATTGTAAATTCATGAAATGCTTTATATTTCATAATTTCTCAATTAATAGTACGTAGCATATCAAAATATTTTGCTGGAAGCCGGAGTATCAGAGAAAGTTAACTTTCGTACTGTTGTTTGCTATTGAAATTGCAGTGTTTTTGGGGTCCCAAATTGGGTCTTTTTCTGCTACATACAAAATATACATCTACATATCCGGAAAAATTATGGCAAAATTGTTTTTAAATTTATATCCATTTAAACTGACAATCGTTTTACCACTTCACCAAAACACTTCTTTTAAATCTCGACGCGCGTTTCGCTAACAATGTTAGCATCCTCAGGAGAGAATTAAAACTATATCCATTTGGCAAATTCATTAAGTTTGAGTGAAGATACAAAATATTATATAATATCAATAAGAAACTGTATTACGCATAAGACAAATAAATAAAGATTACTATAAGTATACTTACAATTATTATTATAGAGACAAACTGCTTGCTGGAACTGAAACGATCGTGTCTGAAAGGGTCGGAAACGTTACATGTATGATGATATGCACAGACCTTTAAGTAAGTACCTTACGATAAAGAGAAGCTATGGGATGGGGTGCAAGTGGGCACTATGATCCTATATATTCTATTCATAGCACTTATTCATGTTTTATTTCTAGTATAGTAGAATAATTCTTGTAGGTTTCCCAGTGATCAAGCCGTTAGAAGAGAGTGGTGTACTTCTCTTAGAATATTTGGAAAATAAACATGCATATCGCACACAACCATTCCTGTTCGCCATGTTCAGTAAGTTAATATTTTTGTGCGATTAGAAATATTACAATTTGAGTTGAGGAAGAAAAGTATGTGCAAAACTATTCTAATCACATACATACTGGTTACCGCAACAATGAAGTAAAATATGTGTTTTTTTTTTCAGCCTGACTCAGCATAATGTGGAGATCAAGGACATTTCAAAAAGTGACACATTAACAGCAAGTTCCTCTGAAACCCTATTAATAATTGTATTTTTTTAGTACGTAATCATTAAAGAATCTAATCAATTGCAATAATTTGAGAACCGTCGAAGTTTTATTTGAGAACCGTCCAAATAGTTTTTTTTGTGTTGGTTTGATAATCATTTTTATCTTGTCTAAACTTAGTAGAAACAGATTCAGTTTCTCAGGTCTAGGAAAGATAATCGATTCATTTCAAATGTGGTTTCTTATAATTAGTAAATGTTAAAACAAAAATTCTAAATTATATATACCTTTCCATTTAATAATAAATATTTTCATAATATAGAAAGTATTTCCTTTTAATCCTAGACATCTATTATTTAATAAATTATATTTGAAACAATGCTACAGGTATGTATGTATTTATTATTGAAAACTGCAACCACGATTTCAAAAGAATTATACTACGCCACTGACATTTGTTTACATGCACTCTTTCTGTCATTAAAAAGGTAAATATTGACCTTTATGTTATGAAGACAAACATTGAAATTAGATGACATTTCTATATTTGTTTATTTTTCTGAGGAAATACCTTCATGTAAATTAAATATCAGACTATTCTTATATATGCATAGGTAGTTGGGGAGTTAACAAGGTTTCCCATATCAAAGAATACATATATAAAGGGCGTAGAAAACATTAACATGGGTTTTCATCCAGTTAGCTCTTCTGGAGATTGAGGAGTCATTATATAATCGTATTGTTCCTGACTTTACAAACGGTAGTGTCTTGTTGATCTTCTGAAAAATCTCCAACATAAGACATCTTAGCAATCAACAATCATTATTACAGTCGACATAAAAATGTATTTTATTTCTGAAACTCTCACCCTGTTAGGGGTATATTGTAAAAATGCCCTTGCGTCTTATTGGCTATTTTCAGTAGATAGTACCTACTTCTGATGTTTGTGAAACGTTTTTGGAAATACAATCAGATTTTGGAGTTTAGATTCGTTTTAGCTTGAGTTCTGTTCAGATGTGATTTCCAATTGTATAAAGTTAGATTAAATATTTTAATTTGTTTTTCGACTTATTTTCTAGTTTTTGTTTTAAAGTATACCAGTATAAAGACTAAGCCCATTTTATTTTCATTCTGAACTAGTGAAATTTTATAAAGTTTTTTATAATAATCGACGTTAAAATTTCAGTAAGTTTTTTGTTGATTCTTTTAATTGAAGGCCTTTTTGGTTCCAATCAATTTTTATAAAGGTTACCAATGACACCAAGTATAATTAACTATAATAAACCAAATAGGGCGCAATACAGGACCCTGCGGAATCCCGGACGTAGCGCGGACATTCACATACCTAAAACCGCGAGACGCAATATACTGGATACGATCCATCGTCAAGCCTGACAAATCCGTGTTGAACTATACAAATAAGGCGCTTAACATGCTCAAATATAATTCTATGCAAACAATTTCAAAACATTTGCCCTAGTTAAACTGGATCGCAATTGGGGGGTAATTTTTAATTCCTTCCCATCATCCACTCTCCACATAACTTGACCCAAGCTCCAACAGCTCAACAATTTCGACGTAGGAACTACAAAATCCAAATAAAACATCGTATTTTATACATATCCCTTAAACACGGAGGTCGGGTCCCATGGACCCGAGCCGCCCTATAATTCGCGATTTCGTGGTGGGTATGTGGGGGTTCCCGTCCGCCGGCCGTCTAGCCTTCTACTAGGAGATGTGCTGTGATATGGTATTGATTTTTTTCTCGGGCTTTTATTTTGCTAAATCGGGTCCCGAGGACCCAACGTCCGTGCTTGTGTACAATGGATAGAATGAAGAAGATTAAGGTAACTGATGATAATTTTGAAGCAGCGAGAGATGGTAATGTGGCTCAAGAAGTAGAATGTTCTAAGAGAAAGAGGTGCCACTTCTGCCTATCAGGAAAAGACAGAAAGACACAAAGCAGATGCCAAAAATGTAAAAGCCCCATTTGCCTACAATGTGCAAATAAAGTATGAAATAACTACTCAGCATAAGTTGTCAAGCTGAAATAAGTGTTTTTTTACACCTATATATTTTTTTTAAAGTTACATGTGTTTATGCAATCTAAGGAAATGTTTTTTGACGACTAATTAGGACCAGTTTTTGTTTTTAGCAATTTATATATCTAGAGTTGTTTTATTATTTTCGGATTCATTTATTTAGGTGCCAAACACATTAGATATGTTCTTTTTTGTACTATTTTACTTAAAAAAAAAAAGGTGTATTTGATATATTTTTAAAGTTACATGTGTTTTTGCAATCTAAGGAAATGTTTTTTGACGAATAGTTAGGACCAGTTTTTGCTTTTAGCAATTTATATTTCTAAAGTGGTATTATTATTTTTGTATTCATTTATTTAGGTGCCAAACATATTAAATATATGTTTTTTTTTGTATTATTTTATTTAGAAAATGATTAAAAAACGATTTCAAGTTCTAACTAGTGTTTGGATTATTACATTATGGTATAAATAAATAAAAAAAATTATGGGTCACAGGGACCCATGGTCCGTAATTATGGATATTTAACGCACCTCCGTGTATAAGAGATATTTTTAATTAGGTAATAGAATAGGTAAGCCTTATCCATATTAATTTGTTAATTGGATAATAATTCTCCAGACGACATTTGGCACACGACCCTCTCTGGATTTCAACATTATTGAAGCTCCATTTAGTGTGATGTGCTCTTTTGGGTCCCATTTATATCCCACAATGTGATTAAGTGGCATAGTTAGACTATTAGGGAACACACATATCGAGGTAATACTCTCGCAGTTAGATATATGAATAGGAATTGCGAATAATTTCTAGCTCCTAACAAAGAGAAACATTATTTGTCATGTCATTTTTTGAATAGGATTTATGCAAATCTACGAACTACATTCCGAAAGGTACGTGAACATTTTAATCATTTCATATAATTGTCAGTGAAGCAGATGTCTATACATCCCAGAAAGACTATAAATGTAGATACTCTTCACTCGTGAAAGTCGGTCTCCATATAAAACAGATCTACTGAAAATGGTAAATGCTTAATGCATTACTCATTTAGAAACCGTTCTACATAAGGCAAGACCACCAAAACCAAGGATAACGGTACAGAAATTAGTGGACGAAAGCTTTACGACTTTCGCCAATTTTGCTTTGCTTCATGTGGACAATATTTAGGAATGAAACCAATGATAACTGTAGAAGAAATTACTAGACGAAAGCGAACTTCCCCAATATTTCTTTGGTTCTATTTCATTATTGTAAATGTCCTGTAGAAATTTGTCCAATCCATATTTATTTTTAATCCTAATAAAATCTGATAGTGCTGTCTTTGTCGTCGAAAACCTGTAAAAAAGGCCCAATTTATAGCCACCATAACTAAAGTTACGCCGAAACAAGTAACCACAGTGCAGTTTAAATGGCAATTTTATTTTCGAAACTTTTAAATAGGCTACTTTTCAACTACGGTAGATAGAAAAAATTTCATATTTTTTTAGTTTTTTAGATTAGTTATGAAATTATTGCACAGGGTAATTAAACATGTGATCTACGGGGTAACTCAAAAATGTTTCTATTTATTTTCAATATTTTTAGGCACGGTAGAACGCATTAGATAGACAAATTTTCAGATTTTTTTAGTTTTTTAAATTGGTTTATGAAATTATTGCACAGGCTGGTTAAACATGTGTTCTACGGGGTAACTCAAGAATGTTTTTGTATTTTTAGTTGGAACCCATATTATTAAAATTAAAATACAATATTTGTTATCAGGTTTCTGTGGCGTCATTGGTACAGCGTTCTCACGTTTTGTAAATATTGTATATATATTTAGTTTTTAAGATACACATATGCTTGTAACTGTTTTGTATTATCGTTTGATTAATTAAATAAATGTTTGAAATTGAAAATTGAAATTGCTTCGCATGCGAAAGGTTACGGGTTCGAATCCCAGCTCTGCCAATACTTTTTTTGGATTTATTTTTTAATTTTTATTTTCTTTGAAATTTTTTTTTTTTTTTATTTTTTTTTAATTTTTTTTTACAACCCTCAATGACTTTTGTAATAGATAAGACTATCACGAGACGACTGGGAAATCCCGCAAGGGATTTCTTGTATTTAAAAAAAATGTGGTTTTAGACGCAACAGGTGTACAGTCGACATGATATTTAATGCCAGGCAAATACCGGGTATTCCATTAAGGGTGGACAGGTAGCATATCTCAGGAAATAATAGTTGTAGGACAATGGGGACAAAATTCTTTTAAGGAAATCGACCATGGGAAATCCCTGGAAATAGTTTTTTAGTCCCAACTATACCGCTAGGGGCCGTAATAGATACAGTAATGCGAAAAATGCATTTTTATTGAAAATTTCGCAATATAAGTTAAAAAAACAATACTACCACAGTAAAGCTACTGACATTGGGCATTTTTTGGTGTATCACTTTTTATTGTGCGGCTTGAAATAAAGGCAGCAGGGAAGGACGAAAAATAAGATAATGTCGATAACTTAGCCGATTTTATCAATCTAATTTTTGTTTGGGAACTGAAGCCTTGCTGATGAAAAAAAATAATATTTCAAATCATAATTGTTTTTTGCAACGCATAAGGTTTTTTTGATTTTTCTTTAAAAACTTAAATGGACTGATAGTAATATTTTATCAAAAATCAAAAGTAAATTGAATTTGCAACAAAAAAGTCCAAAACCGCACATCAGAATCTTTATTCGTTTCAGAGTTATGACCAAAAGAATGTTGTTCACCAAAATTCGTTGAAAAATCATGTATCTTTAATTTTCCGTGATCAAAAATGCAATGGGAAATAAAGAAATAGTTTTAAACTTTATTAAACTGATAGTTTAACAAATAAAAATAATGAAAAATTAATTAATTTACAATACGCATCATTGGTCACAAACAAATCCTCATTGGATGCGGGAAGTTGACCATCAAAGTAGATGGAGTGTAAACATGTGGTGTGGAATCGTACACGGCAGAATTATTGGACCATTTATAATTGATGGCCATCTGAATGGAGAATCGTATCTCCATTTTTTAAGAACTAATTTGCAAATCCTTTTAGAAGACGTTTATCGAAATCGCTGAATTGGAAGGGGTAGCCTATTTTTGTGGCCACCTAGATCCCCGGACTAGACAGTGTTAGAATTTTACTTGTGGGGAAGGATAAAAAATATGGTTTAATGGGGGTCATTTTGAACATTTATAATGTTGTTGTTTCTGTTATGTTATTATTAGTGTTATTGTTAATTTTTGTTATTTTCATTGGTTATCCATTGTTATTTCTTTATTTCCCATGGCACGGAAACAAAATGGTCCTCTATACATGGGTTTTATAGACCTTGTCAAGGCGTTCGTTTCTGTTAACCGTGGGGCTCTGTGGACGATATTGGAACTCAACGGATGTCCCCAGAAATTCATCAAGATACTACGACTCCTTCACGATAAAATGAAAGCAGCATTCTCAACAGCAGCGGACCGAGAGAACTCTTTCCAATAACAACTGGAATAAAGCAGGGTCGATTTTGTTTTCGATATTTGTAGGAACGATCATTCAACTTGTTAAGGATGAACTGCCGGGTGGAATAGCGTTCGTATACAAATTTGATGGCGACGGACTCTTCAACCTTCGTAGACTGCTAGCTGGGACGAAGATCGTTTTCACATCAGTCATTGAGCTTCAATACGCGGATGACAATGTTTTCCTAGCTGATACAGAAGAGAATCTTCAATATATACTAAATGCGCGCACAGGAGTATTGAGCCTGAACTGAATATAAAGAATACACAGATTCTCTACCAGCCTGCACCAAACACTGTGGACTAATTCGAGTTAACGGAGACAGACTTCAGAACATCGAGAGTTTCTCTTACCTCGGCAGCATTCTCGCGGCGACCGCCAATATCGATGATGAAATTCAGCATCGTTTAAGATGAGCAAGCGCATAACATCGACATATGAACTAAGTTGCGAGTGTCTAATGCTATTGTAGTTCGTACCCTTACGTACAGCTGTAACTCTTGGACCACTTATCGGAGGCATTTAAAAACCCTGGAGATGTCGAGAATTTTTGGAATTAAATGGCAGGACCGACGAACAAACATCAGCGTTCTGGAGGAAGCTGACTGGCCACGTAATCCGCATGCGAATGACACGCCTTTCAAAGAGAATCCTTCATTCACAGCTTAAGCCGACCTTAAGCACCATCAGGAAGGGCAGCAAAAGAGGATCTTAAGACCAACATGAAGAAGTGTGGCTTAGATGTGAATAACAACTAAGAACAGATCGCGAACGTCCGCCCGAGATGGGGCGTACCATTTATGAGGGTCATAAAGTTTTTAAAGAGCAGCGTCTACGACATGAGGATGTAAAGAGACAACATCGAAAGGAGAGAGAATGCATAGATGAGGCAGCGCATCTACAAGAGCCAATACATGGTAGTGTGTGGATGTGTCAATTTTGTGAGAAAATTTGCGGCTTGAGGATCGGTCTGTTTAGCCATCTTATAGTTCACAACAGAAATCATCCCTGAGTTGGAGTTAGTCATACTCGTTAGCGAGTGAATGCTGATGAGATTGATCATGTTCAAAATTATAGACCTATCGACCTCATGCCCGGCATCTAGAAGGTTTTGGATGTAACAACAGCAGAACAAATTTTTCTGAGAAAGTCTTGTTTCCCAGTAATAATCACCTGCATGGGAGGGACTTAAAACGCTAGTCCAAAAATAAGTTCAAGTAAAAGTATCAGAGCATAAGCAGATCCAAGACACAATTTTCACAACGTCTGGGTCGACAACTTCTGGCGGGATATTTTATAAATAACTAAACATCTCTTGTACTAACCACTGGATTAATAAAATCGAATTAGAAGGATCACTGATTTTTCAAAGGCAATCCTTTTCGGAAACTAAAAGTGGTCTTATTGAGTGGAATGAAATAGCAAGAAAAAACAGCGCGACAAGAGAATTAAATCGAAATAATTTTCTATTATCCAAAATAAACTGAGTGGATTCTAATTTCAACATCATTCCCTTAACAATCCTTGTGGGAAATAAATATAACTGATAAAAAAAATTCCTTTATCTAATATAAATTCTCTTTTTCGATCTCAATTCCTTTTCTGGCAAATAGCAAAAACCCTATATTTTCATTGATGATGTTCAATTCTCAAGCGTGCTTTTAATTTCCCATCCAGCCTATATAGGCAAGCAACGATATAGACATTGGATCTGTAGTTAGTCGATATAGAACAGTGTGGACGAAAAGTCACGCATGAATTCGATAAAATTTGAAGGATTTTTTGCAGAGGTCACTTTTTCCTGAAGTTCGTACGTGATTCTGTTTTTTGAATTTGCGATACTGTTCGTCTTATTCACATGCACTCTGTATTTTAGATAACCCAAAACAAAAAAGTCCTTAGGGCGACCTAGCAGGCCACCTCGCCCAATCCTTCGACGCAGAAATATTGACGCACTTTTTTTTGAACTATAATAAAACATGATAGCTCTTACTCACTCTAGTCCTCAGCCAAAACGAGTTCTAGGCCGTGTAGATCTCCACCAAAGCCAAACAAGTCTAAAATATATTAATCGCCAACATCCATCATCATCATTCGCGCAATAGCGTGATTAATCTGAAATATATTTATACCCAACACATGTGCAGATGCTTAACTAAATACAAACCAAGTTTATTTTATTTTTGCTAAAATATTTTGATTGTTGAAAAAATTGCATATTATTTATATTTCTTAGGAAAATAAAATCACGTCTACTCCGCAAAAAGTTATATACATGTTCAAATCATTACCATAATGTCAAACATGTTTCGAGATTCATCTCATCGCAGTGACAAAAAATCACACAAGTCATAATAAGCTTCAATGCAATTCAAAATTCATGACCTAAATTTTAATTGATTTTTATTTTAGTTATATAATGTTTTTTAACAAAAAAAATTTTTTTCACTAATTGGTAAGTCACTCTTTCATGTATGATTGTGAATTAATTTCTATTATTGGAATATCTTTTAGATGTATAGATGTTTGAATTAAGCTTATTATGAGAACTTCTGTGATTTTTTTGTCACTGACGATGAGATGAATCTCGAAACATGTTTGACATTATGGTAATGATTTGAACATATATTTAACTTTTTGTGGAGTAGACGTGATTTTATTTTCCTACTATACTTGATGCTTCTCTCTGCAATAGATTACTTTAACAAATATTTATATTTCATTCAATTCAATTCATAGAAAATCTGGCAACAATCAAGAAAAATTACAATAATCGCGGATGCCACACTTTATTTGAAAAAGTTTACCTCATTATTCGCGTAATACCGAAATCAATTGATCAATCCGAAATCTATTTACACACCCGACACAAGTGCAAATGCCTAATTAACCACAAACAAATTAGCCAAGCTCTATTTTTACAAAACTATATTATTGCAGTTAAATATATTTGATATTTTATATTAGCTTAAACTAAATCTGACAATGATGCAAATATCAAAGAAAAGTAATAAATATGACAACTATGACTAGTGCCATTTTGTAAATGGTTGAATTTGGGTGAATTTTATAGCTAATCTACCAATTTTTTGTGGAGTGTGTGCGTACGTTACGTAGACGTACTTTCCTTGAAATTCATGTGTGACTTTT
Organism: Apoderus coryli; assembly: GCA_911728435.2. NCBI lineage: Eukaryota > Metazoa > Arthropoda > Insecta > Coleoptera > Attelabidae > Apoderus > Apoderus coryli. Next base: position 39,417,575 of record OU452200.1, on the reverse strand, counting down.
CGTCCACACTGTATATATATATTGAGGCAAAAACTGCCTTTTCCTGATATTTTCGCTTAATTGGTTTTATTGGATAATTGAATTGAATGAAAGAGAATAAAGTCACAAATCATGCTAAAAGTGGCACTTTTATGAAAGTGCTGAATAGTTTCAGCTGACTAAAAGAAAAAAAGTTAGGACTTATTTTTATACAGGAACTGATCATGATTTACAACGACACCTACAAAAAAGCATTAATAAATGGTTCCTTATTGGAATATGGTTATTTCTGGATCTGAAAATGTCAATTTCGACATACATCTTGAATTATTGCAAAAGAGCTGATCTTAGATATGAAAATAGAACATTTCATTTAAAACTTGTGCGTCAGCTATGTCCCCTGGATAAACTTGATGCTAAAAAGAGGTAATAATCACAACCGTATACTAGGAGAGGAAGTTTCAGTAGAGATAGCCAAGGGTTATTTGCCTCGTTAAAGAAAAAGGCCACGAAACTGGTAGTTTGCGGAAAATAGAGTTCGAAAAGAATCAAATTTCTCTGAGTATAATTTCCAGCTGAATGGGTCAACAAGCAACCACTAAATCCACAAAATGTTACGGTTTCGTGTGGTTTGTGGTCCAGAGGAATCATCGGACCATATTTTATTGAAAACGAAAGTGGAAATCGCTACAAGAAGATGATCCGAAGCTTTTTGTGGCGGAAAATTGATGATTCAGACGTAGGGAATATGTGGTTTCAACAGAATGGTGCCACTTGTCACACAGCAAGAGAAACAATGGATATTTGGCAAGAAAAGTTCTAAAATCGCATTATTTCTCGTAGAGAAGGAGTAAATTGGCCACCTAGATCGTGCGAATTGACGCCTTTAGGTTTTTCTGAAATCGAAAGTGTACAGCAATAATCCTACAACAGTTCACGAGCTAAAACGAACATTATCGAGCAGATATCAACCATTGACAACAATTTTGATTGCAAAACGTGATTGATAATTGTGGTAAAAGATTATTATTAAGAATATCTGAAAAAAAGTCTTTTTTTTTATTAAAATTAAATTTTGGCCACTATTTTTTTTGTACTTGTCTGGCTGCAAACGAATGGTAGGAATTCATCAGTTTTCGCCGATACCCTGCGTCAATATTGGTTAAGTCTGGCGCAGATTGGACTAGTTTAAAGAAGCATGGTGGATGGAAGTCGGCAACTGTGCTAAAGGATACATTGAAGAATCTCTTAATAGTAAATTTGAAGTAGCTAATATGATTTTTAAAACGAAAGGTGAAATCTCTGGTATTAACACAAGAAGTAATGTTGCCCATTTACCATCGAAATAAGTTCAACCGGTGATTAATGATTGTAATAATTGCAATAGAACAAATAAATAAATAATTTATGTGCATTATTAGCTCTCCATATCATATATTATGTAATATATATAATATGGAGACTATTAGTTTCATGAAAAAAAGAAATTTTTAATTTCACCGGAAATACTTGTTTTTGGTAATTTTATACATAAATAAGTAGTTTTAAAAAAATGTCTGTCTGTCTGTATCCACGAAAACGCAAATACCGCTTAACAGATTTTAACCAAATTTGGTACAGAAATACTATTGAACATAGCAAGGAGCTGATTAGATTTTGGGAAACATTTAGCGTAGGCAAGGGGTTTAAAAGAGGGTTTAAAAATTAAAAAAAAATCCTAGTTCTTAAACTTATCCGAAATACTCCTTAATTTTTTATGCATTTAATTGAATATAACCTAAAATATTTATCTAAATTTAATAAATCTTTGTTTTGTTTTAGACATCAGCTATTTTTTTTTAAGTATCGGGTTTTGTGCCTTTTTCTTCTCTTTCGAGGCACTATTTATACGCAGATATTTTATATTTTCTGAAATATAAAATATCTGCTAATAAAATACTGGCCTAGATCTGTCTAGGCCAAGTTCTTGAACGCAAATTAATTAATTTTTTTTAGTTTTATTATAAAATTTATTTAGCCCCCTTTTCTACTATTTACGAACGCCTATGTAAACAAAATTGTTATGCTGCATGTTGTAGGTTATCCGTTAAGTGGTTTTTGAGTTATCATGGATACAAATTTTTTCTGACCCTTTTATAGAATTTTCACGGACGCCTATGGAACATTAATTTTTGTCGTGTATTTTTAACACCAATTCTAGTTAAATATAAAATTTTTTACATTTTAATTTTTTTTTATTTTACCCTGTTTTTACTATTTACGAACGCCTTTGTAAATAAAAATTTTATGCTGCATTTTTTAGGTTATCTTATATGAAAGCTATATATAATTAGCCAATTTTTCTGGTATATTTGGGAAACATTTTTTTTCGTTTTTGACCCTTTTTTAAGACTATTTTCGAACGCCTGTGTGAACTAATTCTTTTATGTAACATTTTTTAGGTTATATTTTATCACAACTATAAAAAATTATTCAATATTTTGGATAAGTTTAAGAACTATGATTTTTTAAATTTTTGACCCCTCTTTAAAACCCCTTGCCTACGCTCAATGTTAATCACCACCTATAAATATCCTGTAGTATTTTCGTACCAAATGTGGTTAAAATCCGTTAAGTGGTTTTTGAGTTATCATGGATACAAATTTTTTCTGACCCTTCTATAGAATTTTCACGGACGCCTATGGAACATTAATTTTTGTCGTGTATTTTTAACACCAATTCATCTCGTTAAATATAAAAAAATTTACATTTTAATTTAATTAATTAAGCTAAAAAATGTTTTATATAAATGAGCTGGTTCACACAGGCATTCAAAAAAGGTCAAAAACGAAAAAAAAATGTTTTTCCAAATATAACAGAAACATTGGCTACTTATATATGGCTTTGATATAAGATAACCTACAACATGCAGTATAACAATTTTGTTTACATAGGCGTTCGTAAATAGTAGAAAAGGGGGCAAAATAAATTTTATAATAAAACTAAAAAAAATCAATTATTTTGCGTACAAGAACTGAAATATGAAATATGTACGTATAAATAAATAGTGCCTCCAAAGAGAAGAAAAATGAACAAAACCCGATACTTAAACAAAATATCTGATGTCTAAAACAAAACAAAAATTTATTAAATTTAGATAAATGACAACAAGGTCATAAAATTATTACTTTTACACTTAAATATGGAGAGCTATTCGTGCTTCGAGGGCAACAGTTTATTTTGTCTATATTATGGGAACTTTGCCGGACAGAAAATTGTTTTTCGTCCTGGGGGGCTTTATTTGAATCGATCGCAAATATTTACGTGCATGCAAAGTTGCGTTAATTTGTTCGTATGCGCAACTTGTTTTGGGCGAATAGCTTTATTTGAAATTGCGATTAAACGTGTGCATCCCTACTTGCGTGCACGCAAAGGATGCACTCACTCGCTACGTTGCCAGTTATCTTTGTAGAGATCAACCAATCAAGTGTTTGGATTTTATGAAATTTCGACATAGAATAAGAAAACTACGTAGCTTTCTTATTCTATGTTTTCGATGACATATATTTGTTATTGGTTTGATGTTTTAAGGTTAGAATTTTTTAAATTAATATTAGTTTTCGGGATTGTTTTTATTAGTAATTTATTTAATACTCCCTAATCTGTGAATTTATTGTAAAGCATTGATTTATTATTTTTGTTTGTTGTTTGGCGCTATACCAATATACTAAACAATTTTGCAAATTTGTACACGATTTTCATCATAATCATATTATTGTTTGTTTTGCTTAAAAGAGCAGTTTTCATTGCTAATATTCGAACTGTGTCGAGTTTGTTCTAAACAGAAATACCATTGCTGTATAGATATACAGACATTTGTTATTTAATATTTTGTGTTTAATTTTAGCAAAGTCTATATTTATATATTGGATAAACTTTGGTTCCAGCGTTGGTTATGGCAAAGATTAATGTACATTAATCTTTGGTTATGGTTATAGCAAAGATTACAATCTGTTTTACATTTTAGAACTTTTGAAGATTTTACAGCTTGGAGAACACAGGAAAACAGATAAGTGGACTATGCTTCCTGTAGTAAGAATAAATGTCATAATGGAGAAGAAATCATATTATATAACTGCAACAGAAGTTACTCTAGAGGTTGGGCATTTATTTATTGATTTACTTAATAATACGGGTGTTTGTGGAAATCTTGCTTTTAGGTTTTGTAAGTACAAATACAAAACGCACATGCAGACTGGAGGTAGGTACTTATTCATATTCATGGTACATGTACCATGATTCGTAGTAGTGGAATGTGCCCCTCACGAATTTCAGGCAACGTGTAATTATGTACATATTTATTATTATCATTGTGTATAATTTAATATACATATATATAGCTAAAAATAAACTGTTGAGAATGTGACTTTTTTTACTTCCTGACTTCCTAGCATTAGATTATCTTCAAATTATATACACAATAAATTTAAGTAACATTTTCTCGACATACGAAATGAAAGTTTTTCAGTTGTATCAAGAAATCCTACTACAAAGGAAACTTCAACAGACTCTCTTATCGAATACCTTATACAGATTAATATTTTCATTATTTTACTGAAAAACTCATTCCAATTAACATCCCGCCACTTCAAGACCTGGCAATACATTATTATCAATTAAATTTTTAAAATTCATATTTAAAACATAAACCACCTGAAATAACTCAGAACTTTTAAACTAACAAAATTATTAAAAGATCCACCACGCGATAACCAAAATTAAAATTTATTTGATGTGAAATGTCAAAAATAAACTGACGTCTTGTCATGCATTGCGTGTACGAAAGTTGACTTGCGATCGGTATACCCCCATGCGCAAAAGTTGCGAGTGGTGTAAATTCATATCGTTCGCAGTGCATTTCAAATAAGCCGTGCACCATTTTGTAATCGCAAATGACGTCATTTGCGTACACGCAAAGTTGCACCGATTTCAAATAAAGCCCCCCTGTTTGTTATTTTTGTCCTTGCAAAACACTCAACAAGAATCTTAATGTTTTATAATGATTTCATAAAAGAACCCTTTTTTTCGTAAAGACAAATGTTTTGTATTTTACAATAATCCCTTATCTACACAGTCACGTGTCGTGTGTCGTGTTAGGATTTCATCAAATATAATCCTAGCTAAATCGACGAAAACAGTTTATTATGTATTTATGACGTTTATTTTAAACTCTGTTTCTTGGCACGTCATCCAATAACAATCCACCGCTTTAGCGTTTGATGATGTGCAAGAATATAAATCAAATTTACTTTCTGCTCCATTTTTGGAATCCTCTATGTATATAAATACATCCTACATAGCCAGAGGTATATTATATACATACGTCCATTCTTCTGTAACGCTCTTTGGAAAATTTCTATAGTAAAAGATTGAATTACATTTGAAGGAAACAATCGGATAAGAGCAGTATTTTACACAGGAGTTTGAATTAATGAAATTTTCCTTGAATAATTATTTTAAATCAAACAAAGCGAAACGCTGTTGGGAGTGTTTTGAAAATGAAATTGTTAGATTAGAGATATAGAGATGATACATGTATGTGTTTTTTTAAGGGTTATTATTTGTTATAGTGTTTTGTTATTTGCGTTCATAGTCATTATTATTGGAGACATGTTCCTAATTTGAAGAAATCAGTAGCAGCTAGTCAGCTCCTCAGCAAATTACTCCACTTTTAAGTTAATTTACATGAACTTCTACTACATAATAATATGTAATAATTAATAATAGTAAGAATTGAAATCTAATGCAAATGCGGTGTTATAGAATTAAAAGTACACGCTCCAACATTGGGTTTTCTTGTCCCCTCTAGTACAGAATATTTTTATTCATTCAAAGCAAGATAGCCCATAACACCTCAAACTATTTGTATTCGATACCTATCCCTAAACAATATTTAAAAAATCTACCTGACGTTTTGTGCATTCCTACTGTTGTTTTTTCAATTGAAGCCTCCACACTTCAACAATCTCTTCCAGATTACCAAGCAATATCTATTAGTCCGGTCAATTTAGATAAAAAATAAGAGTACAGCTACCTAAATTCCCATCAAGCTGAAAATCAGTAAGATTGTTAAAAATATGATTAAAAACAAAATTTGTCCTGTATGGAAAAAAATTTATTCAAGGTCAAAGGTAAAAAAAAATGAGTTTTTCGCGATTTTCAGCAAAACGGTAAGTTTTCTCATAAAAATACTTCAGACAAAAATTGTAGATCATAAAATTATCTACAAAAAATGTATCAATACTTTTTTTCCTACGAGCCACCGTTTTTGAGATATAACGATTCAAAAAGTTATAATCGTCATAATATGCACACGTTTCCGCGCCACCTCCCAATAAACACACGTACGTAAAAAAAAAAACGTTCAAATTTACTAATAACGTTTAATTAAAATCGTGTTTTTATTAAACGTTACATACATCGTGTAAAGAAAATCGTTTTATATTAGTGAATAAATAACAACTTTGTGTGGTGTTCAAAACACGTCAAAACCACGTTGATAATAATATTTTTAAAACGTTTTCAGAATACATCGGATACACGTAGAAAATAAACGATATATACACGAATTTTATTGTTAGATATTTATTTTTAAACAACTTTTCTAAAGAACATTGAAAAAACGTGTACTTGTATTTTTAAGACATTACATTCGTTTAGTTTAATGCAAAAAAATAGGTATTTCGAATATCGAATCAAGTGACCGTCAGAACCAAAAGGATTCCTCACCGCGATTTAACAAACCACATTTTTATTAATAAAAATAACGTATTAAAAATACGTTTTTACACTATTAAAAATGATCAATGTAGGTAGGTTTTTTCTAACACGTTTTTCTCACTGTTAATAAATCGGCGTTTTTTAAAAGGTGGGAAACCATCGTATTGGTTCTGACAGTGACAGTCACTTACCCTGTCGAATTTGGAAAGTTGAGTACACTAGTAAAAGTTTTGTTCCTACACGTTTTATTGGTTTCGAGAAACGTTAAAAACCGCAAACATGCGATCCGCTTAGTACGTTATTTTAACATAAAGATAATGACTGTTATATTTTCGTTAGGAAAATACCACAAGACGTTTTTTGTTTCTATTACTTAAGATTAATTTATTATGCGTTGGTTTTAACGTATAAAAAACGTTAATTTTATTAGACCTATTAATATACTATTAAAACGTTAGAAAAACGTGTGAATAGCTGAATATGGTTAGACATTATGTTAGAAAGTATGTTAAAAAAAACGTATTATACTATAATAAATTTAATATTCAAAATAACGTCATATTAACCTAAAAGTTTTCTGAAGTTAGATTTTGGTCAGAAATGTTCGTATTAAAAACGTTGAATTAAAACGGTGTTATTTTGTACCAAAATCAAACGGTTAATCTTTAAGCGTAACGTTTAATCAACCAATGACACGTTGATTTTACGTTTAAAAATGTATGTATGTGTGTTTACTGGGCTATAACGTAGTGTACTTAGCGTGTTTGAAAAATTAGTTCAATGTGTGTGTTTTTAAAAATAGTAATTCAACTCGACAAGAAATTATCACTAACGGCATTCGCTTTCTTTTTCCTATGTACGGAACTCCTAAAAAAACTACCTGCTTAGATAAATATAGATATGCATGTTTTGTTAAAAAACCAAAAGTAAAAAACAAGTACAATTAGCTTGTCTTCCTCCAACCTCAGTTGCTGCTCATCAACATCTTTTTCGGGTATAGTACCAAGGTCAAGTGTGGCTTGATAATCAGCTAGACCCTACAGACTGGGGTTGGAAGTTGGTCAACAATTCATTAGAACCAGTCCAAACTCTACTTCCACCTGCGCCGGAAAAACTGCTGAACACAATTTTTTGCAAATGTAAAAAGGGGTGCAGTGCTAAATGTGGTTGCAAAAATCGGACTGTTTTGTTATCAAGGCCGGTCGTGCTCTAATATTGAATCGCCGTTTGATTCCAACGAGGCGACATGCGATACATCGCTATTAACGCAGTTTACATGTACGCAGGATGAAGATGAAGAAGAACAAGACGAACAAGAACAAGAATTTGAAAGTTGTGACTCAGACGAGTAAATTTCACTACTTTTTTTTAACTTCAATTGCTTTTATCTTTTCAATCTCTGCTAATATCCATTATTTTGCAATAGTTTTAAATTAAACAGGATCACAACTGACCCGTGGAATAAGCCTACTGGGGAAACCACGTTAAAAAAAACGCGCTAAGTACACTACCTCATAGGTGGCGTGGAAAGGTGTGCATATTATGACGATTACAACTTTTTGAATCGTTATATCTCAAAAACGGTGACTTGTACGAAAAAAAAGTATTGATCTATTTTTATAGATTTTATGATCTACAATTTTTGTCTAATGTACTTTTATGATAAAACTTACCGTTTTGCTGAAAATCGCGAAAAACTCAATTGTTTTGGCCTTAAATAAAATTTTTTCCATAGAGGAGAAAGATGGGAAACTTTCAAATTTTATTTTTAATAATATTTTAAACAATCCTACTGATTTTCAGCTTGGTGGGAATTTAGGTAACTTCGAATGTCTAAATTGACCGGACTATATCGACTTTAATTCAAACGATATAAATACTCCAATTTACAAAAGCCTTATTCTTTCCAATAGGACTTCGTTTACGCTTTCCTCTCATCAAAATACAAATTACATATAACAAAATGAGACAAAATACGCTTTTGTTTGATTCGCAGTTGAATGAGAGAAAGCAAATAAGCGAATAAAAATCAAATAACTGGGTCACATCCAATCAAGTCGTCAATTGGGAATCGGTAAAACCAACACCCGCAAAAGCGCTCATCTGTTAATGGGAAGTGATTACATAAATGCGCTGATATAGACCAGATTTAAACTATTTTCTCTTCTTTACAGCTGTGAATGTGGATCTGCGAGAGGGAATATTGAGCCGCGTGTAAGAGGCACGGAAAAAAATCTTGTTTAAACTTGTGTGGGTCGCATTTTATCTGACAAATTGATAAACTGAAGATGATTTGTGAAAAACAAAGCTATGAAAATATGACACACATTTATTTGACAACAGGAATAAAGTTATTTTATGTGGAAAAGGTCTGGGTTGTGAAATCTAGGCAGGACAATGATATTATGAAGGGCAAAGACTACATGCCTGGTGTGGGTCATTAGCGAAAGTTTCTGAGGGCTTGAATGATCGCCCTATACCAAACAAAGTCATTAAAGTTGAAACCTGTGCCTTGCTTGATGGGTTCTGCAATTTAGGTAGGACAATGATATTATTAATTAATTTTTTGTGACAATAAAAAAAAACTGTAGATTGAATCCGTATTTTTGTATAAAATATTAAGTATTAAGGTTACGAAAATCGTCAAAACGTCAAATATCTTTTGCACTTTTCCATAGTCGGGAGTTATTTTATCAGTTACGCAGGGAAGCTTATCCAACTGGAGAGAAGCGACTTAATGCGAATTACAGGCCTTTTGACGGGACACCACCCAGTGAAGTACCATCTCAAAAAGATGGGCCTAACCGAGGACGACACTTGTCGGTTTTGCGAAGACGCAACAGAGACAACAGAACACGTGCTCTGCGAATGCATGGCACTTTTCTGCAAAAGGCTAAAACACCTTGGAGGGGTGACCCTAACACCCGACGAGGCAAGGAATTTAGCCCCCAGAGAAATCATCAACTTTATGAAAAGTGTGGGACAGCTGGGCAATTCATAGATTAGAGTCATTCACAAAAGATCGAAGGTCGAAGTGAGGAGAGGCCAAACCGCCTAAACGACTCCGAAAAACAATATACAATCTATTTTATCAGTTTAAACAAACATTATTCGCGCACGAAGCACTTCCAAGCAAATGGTCGCCTGTTTTTTCGGAAAAACTGGACGTGTCGCAACCGTACCACTAGAACAACGCAGAATAGTCAATTCTGAGTGGTACAAACCCATTTGTTTGCCAGTTGTCTTCCAAGAAATCAGGAAAACCAACCGCCAAGACGGATCACTCTTCACCACGACAATGCGAGCTCTCACACATCGGCTCAACCAACTGCATTTTTGAGCACCCAAAACATCGATTTGATGAGTCATCTGCCGTATAGTCCTGACTTGACACCGAATGACTTCTTTTTATTCCCGTACGTTAAAAATAAACTGAGAGATCAACGTTTTTTGACACCTGAAGAAGCGGTTGCTGCATTCAGAATGCATGTTTTGGAGATACCTCAATCAGAGTGGCAAAAGTGCTTCGATAATTGGTTCAAACGCATGCAAAAGTGTATAGATCTTCATGGGGAATATTTTGAAAAACAATAAATTGATTTTCGATGATTAATATTTGTTTTTGTTCTCTAATCCCGAAATATAATAGGCAACCCTCATAGTATTCAAAACTGTATCAAATCACTCGCCACAACCAGTACGTTGTTACGTGGAGTACTGAGAGTAAGACATTGGAGTCACTATAACGCCATTTACAAATGACGCATCCTACCCTCTATACGTTTATCAAGAGCTAAACTAAATTAAAACGGCCAAAAATCCCATCATGGGGGAATCCCATGATTGCATACACCCCATCACACTTAAATCACACATAACTCTTTGTTGAATTATTTCTATTCAAGTGCAATGCATAACTGACCCCCACCTCATATTCTAACTTGCATCGAACAAAAGTAGTAAAATACTGGTGTTAGGTGACACAGAATGCTTTGAATTTTGCATAATGAAACCCAGACTGTTGGTTTTCGTTAGTGTCATTAAAAAAACAAAACAAAAATATGCCCAGTAAAAGTTTGGCGTCAAAAACCACCCCCATATCTCTAATCTGATAGAGCGCTCTAAGCGGAACAGAGTCAATGTTATACCAAATCCTATTGGATTGATGCTACGAGCAAAAGTTAACTCACTCTAGTTAAGATCGATTTCAGTTTACCTAGAGCGCACCAGTCTAGCAAGACACTCAAATCATTTTGCAATTGAAGACAGTCAAAATTTGAGGTAATTAATGAATAACTTTAAAATCATCAGCGAAGAGTAAGGAGCGATATTTCACATCATTAACAATCTAACACTGTTCCCTGGGGCACTGCAGATGTTGCACGAAAAATGACCTGAAACCACGGTACTCCACATACAAGCCACATGCAGGAAAATAAGAAGAAAACAATGTTAAAACTTGAATAGATAAACCAACTTCTGACAGTGTTTGAAGCATAATTCCGAGGCCAAAGGCTTATCCAAACTTTCCAGCAAAAGTTGGGTTAAAGTGGCAGAATTGGTATTAGTGGAACTTCCTTTGCAAAAACACAACATGATTATACAAAATCCCATGCAAAACGATCGCCAAACACTTGCAGAATTAGACTGCATATGCGGCATAATAGGGCGGTAGTTTCTTGTTTTTCACCTTTAGGGTAGGGTTCATCGTTCATCCTTAACAGTATCCAGGAATTTGGAAATCCATTATGCTTCGATAAGAAACTATAAATAATTCAAATTGCTTTAGCAAAACCTGCGGCATAGTCCTTTACAATAAAGGTACGTACACCAACCCGATCTGCGAGGTATTCAAATATTCTAGCCTATTTCGAGACTTTTGAAAAACAGTGTACATGATTTGCTTTAATTTATCCAAGACACATCTAAAACCCAAAAAATATATCTATCTAATTGCATTACCTCCTTCAAAATAATATACGCAATATGCAATCACACTCTGATAATAGGTATCGACCAATCAGGAAAATTGCCTCGAGTGCAACGATATTGAATCTGCTGCATTTCGAGCGATCGCCTTAATACATACCCCAACAGGCACACAGTACACAACACCTTTTCAGCAAAATGGCGTTAACGTTAGAGCCGCTGGCTAGTGCTACCAATATTACTTGCTCTGCCTAACGGTTCATGCATGAAGAAATTTCAACTTAATTGAAAACTTAAATGGAAATTTCGGAGTTGCTTTTTCACACTTGGGGCGATCTTCATAACATTGAATCTGTGATTCTGTATTAATAGTGATCATCTAGATTTAATAAAATAGAAAGTGTCTGCCTCTATTAGTTTAATAATAATTTGGGTATTTCGTCAATTCTAAATCTTAAGCTAGCAAAAATAATCCTTTCGGATGAGGAATAAAAGCCACAACGTGATTGAAAAAATGTAAATTTGTCTCCAGACGAAAAACTAATCTTTATGGAGTCCTAACGTTTCGGGAACCAATCTGTTCCCGCCGTCAGAGGATACAAAACAATAATATTTAATCTGTATTTTAACTAAATGTGTGATAGTAGGTTTACCTACGACCACTACTGTAAATACTTAAAAACACACCGTCTCCGATCAATGTAAGATTCCTATTACGTACAGTAAAAAAATCGCACAGCTTGGTAAAAAAATCGTACAGTTTTCCTAGCAACCGCTTAGCAACGGTCAATACAAACAAACTTATTCAAAAACTGACATAATCTTAAATCAAATTTGAATGTGAGTGTAATATTATAAAGTGAAATTAGTTTGATTACATAAAAAATGTCGAGTGACAGTGAAATAGAAAATTTAACTCCACCCAATATTAGCGAAATTGCAGAAGCTGCTAAAAACAACTTGTTACCGGCAAAATCTGAATATCGATACAAATTTACTTACCAAAGATTCATGGAATGGAGATTAAAAAACGACGTTAAATCATTTTCCGAGAATGTAATGATGGCATATTTCCAAGAACTATCAAAAACGATGAAGCCTTCCTCACATTGGTCATTTTACTCAATGTTAAAGGCCACAATTAATATGAATCACAATGTCGATATTGCAAAGTACTCCAAATTACAAACTCTCCTGAAGAGAAAATTGGACGGCTTTAAATCCAAAAAATCCATGATTTTAACAAGCAAGAATATAAACGATTTTCTAGAAAACGCACCAGATGATAAATATTTGTTTATTAAGGTAATATATTGAGCTCAATATACTGTTAGATGTGTAAATTTATTTCAAATCGCCTTTTAGGTTGCTCTTATAATTGGTATAAGCGGTGCATGCAGGAAACAAAAATTGCGTAATATAAAACCGTCAGATATTCAAGACACAGTGAAGAATCTAATTATTAATATTCCGGATTCAAAAACTAAACGGCACCGTTCTTTTGTGGTGTCAGAATATTTTTACCCCAAGGTTAAAAAATATATAAACTTTCGCTCTGCAGTACATACAGCTCCAAATTTACCTTTTTTTCTAAACAATATAAACGGAAAATGTACCAAACAGTCTGCTGGTATTAACAAGTTAGGAAAGATTCCAAAACAAATAGCCATATATCTGGGACTACCAGAAGCACACAGAACACTGTTTTCGACGGTCGTCCGCGACTATTCTTGTTGACGCAGGTGGTGACTTATTAGATTTAAAAAGACACGGCGGGTAGCAGTCATCAGCCGTAGCTGAAGGGTATGTGGATAATGTAACAAAATCGAACCCGCCACTGGCAAGCTTACAGATTACGCAATTCTAGAATGCATGGGTGGCAGATCGCTTTCTTTCCAAGAATTTTCAATGTCAAACATGTCCTTTTTTTTTAAATATATATTCATAATAACACGAAATATTCCCATAGATTGTTGACATAGGATGCTTATTTTTTCTAAACATAAATACGAACGTACCCTAATATAATTCCCTCAATAATCAATCTAACAATTCGTCTAAAATATCATCTGCAATCGCAAGTACTAGGTAATAGTACAAATAGTATTAATGAAAATTTCATTGAGGCAACTAATAATGTAAATCTTACTTATGCTTCAACAAGCAAAACAAAAGATACACCTTTTGTCGTCAATAATTGTTCTGTAACTATAAATAATTATTATAATAAGAATAAATAATATAATAAAAAATAACATTTGTAAATTTAAATAATTATACTCTAGAATTATTACAATAAATACCGTCTCGTTGATGTTATCACGTTCTTAAATCATTAAGTTATTGATATTGTTACCAGTTCAGATGGAAAACTAGAACTAAATGATGTTGTGTGAATAAGTAGGTCGTAGGTAAAGTATAGTACGTAATACGTGTTGTAATGCAATTACGCATTCATAGAATTACGCACTAACTAACGTAACTTTTCCATTCGTGCGTAAAATGCTTTTTACAACACTTATTACGTAATATACTATTTTGGAATGCAATTGCCGCGAGAGCGTCAGAGTCTACAGAAAAAAGGTTTCCTAACCGTAAGGTGCCAGCCTTCCCGTTTAGGGACTGATTAAACAGCCTTAATTTAATGCAATTGAGAAATGATCACGTCTCTTACATACAAATATATGTCTCTATAAACTGAACAAGTAGATTCGCGTTATAAGAAAATGCATTTCTCTTTACAATCGAATGCTCCTGGATAGAAAGAAAAGTTTTAAAAATTTTATACTCTAAAAGTCTCTGTCTATTAACTCTTTAACTTTTATAAGAACCACGACCGCGCTCTTAAAATTGAAATCACTGAACGCTTTCATCACCCATTTAAAACTCTTTTCTAAAACACGTATTAGAGGTTTTTGAAGTTTTATGGAGTTGAACGGAAAAATATCGTAAACTCTCTATATGTGTATATAAAGCGTGGTGTAGAATAAACAAACTGGATACCAAGAGCTTTTGTTCTCACTTGTGAAAGTTGCCTGTATTGAGTTGACAGCTGAAGTTAAAAGTTTTTTGAGGCTTTTGAGGAGTTTTCAAAGAGAATTATGGAGTTGATATGTATAAATCCGAAATATTCTTCTATATACAAAGTTTGTATTTGAAATGACAATAATGGGTTGTGGCAATTGATGCAATGTGGCTTAAAATTATATTTATTGTGCCGCGATATCAATAATATACACATATTGATGGCCCCTATACATTGTGTCCCAAATTTGGCTTACATGCATTGTTATCTTGGAAACGGTTAGAGCTACAAGGTCGGTTAAATTAGGAAAGTTTTAGAGAATTTTATTCTTCTAGTTGTGTCTTGTGCGTACGCGCACGTTGGCGATCCTTAATTGTATACTGATGTCATTTGAAGGGTGCCATCTTATGCTTGACGGAATAGTGTGGCGGCATCTCTTACTCCACACCAGTCCCTTATGTTTCGAAGCCACGAGTGTTGCTTTCTACCTTCTATCTTGACTCTCAGAATATGACCAAGATAAGATTTCATTCGTACCTTGATGATTCCAAGCAACTCTCTCTGGACTTCAGCCATCCTCAACACCTCTTCGTTGGTTTTGCGCGCAGTCCATGGAATGCGGAGGAGTCTGCGAAGGGTCCACATTTCAAATGCCTCTATACGGCTCAGGGTCGTGACCTTTATCGATCATGTCTCTGTACCATACTACAGGCGGACAGGCCACACGTAGCACTTGACAACCCGAAGACGTAGCGCCATTGGGAGAGTACGGGCAAGCATTAAATTTTTCAGCTTCATAAATGTAATCTTAGCTTGTCCAATTCGTATTTTGACCTCCTCATTACAATCCCATTTTTGGTTAAGGGTGGCACCCAGATAAACAAAACGCGACACTTAATCTAAGCTTCTTCCGTCAACTCTGATCGCATAGTTGACAGGTTGTCGAGTAATGGCCTTCACTTTTGTTTTAGATGGGTTGACTGTCAGTCCGAACTGTTTACCGACTTGGTTTACTCTGTCTACAAGCTGTTGAAGATTTTCGGGTGAATGCGCTAGTAGGGCAGAATCATCTGCATACCTAATATTATTAATCGGGATTCCATTGACCTTAATTCCTTTTTTATCTTCTTGAAGAGCCAGCTCAAATATCTTTTCAACATAAATATTGGTGACAGAATGCATTCCTGGCGAACCCCTTTGGATATACAGAATGTATCGCTGTTGGTAAGAGTCTGTTGTAAGTAAAGACGCTGGATCACACGGATATCCTTAGAATCTATGTCAATATCTTGCAGCCTTGCTAAAAGAAGATCGTGTTTAACGTGATCAAAAGCTTTTTGATAGTCTATGAAGCAAATAAACACATCTCGCCTCTGATCATAACATCTGCCTAACCCCTTAATGAAACGAAACTGAGTTTCTCCGCTCATTGCTTCGCACTTACTATATATTCGGGCATGGATAACTCGGAGAAAGACTTTAAGAGCATGACTCATTAGACTTATCAGCCTGTACACTTCACAGTTTCTGGGGGCACTTTTTTTAAGGATGGGCACAAAGGTAGACTTGAGCCAGTCTGACAAAGAGATGTTTTTGGCGACATCGGTTCAGTTTTAGTCTCATGTTCTCCTTGATGCCGTTTTGTTAAGCTTCTGAACATCGTATTTTCGAGGATCTGTTCTTTTCCTTGTTATTTTAAGGTAGAGTTTAAAATTAGCTATTATAGGGTTATGCTCAGATCCAACATCAGCTCCCGGATATGCTGCCACACGCGTGATACTATTCTGGTATCTGTGATTTATCATAATGAAGTCGATCTGATTTCTGACTATTTGATTGTGATTGTCTTGTGGGGATCGCCATGTGTATAACCGTCTGGAAGGTAGTTTGTAGTAGGTATTTGTAAGAGGATGATTCTGTCTGAATAGGCAACAACATTTCGTACGGATCTCTTTACGTCTTCAGTAATTAAAAATCCTACTCCATTTAGATGGGTTTAGTCTGAATTTCCAGAGTAATAGAAAACTGTTCCCTGCTTATCACACATTCCACTGTTCGGCCAGCTACTTTCGCCGATTCCGAGGATGTCGATATTGAGTCATTGCATTTCTTTTATGGCATTGTCAAGTTTTCCAATACCAAAGACAGATCTCACGTTCCATGTACCATTCGATTAATAGCCGTCCTCATGTCAAGCCGGGGGATTCTTAGCAGAATTGTTTTTGTTTCCTGACATGAAAAAGTATTTTGGACAAAGGACGTCCTGGGGAGAAAAATGCGGTAGTTTCCCATTTGCTTTCCGCATCGCAGTACCACAGCCCTCTAGCTGCTTCAGCTTCGCCCAATGATAGAGCCAATTTCAGGATCAATTCCTTATTGTCACGGGTTGGTAATGATGATCGCTGCTGCCCTTCATCATGCTAGTTTTGGTCCGCCCCGGGTATGTAATTTCCCCAGTACCACCCATATTTGGGAGACTTTCCCCTATCCGCCACCTGGGGAGACGCCCGATGGGGGACTAGCAAACTCCGCACGATTTTATTATCTGACTTAAGATATGCATTATCTTTTATAGTATTTGAGATAATCAGGAAAAACCAAAATTCTGTATTTTTATTTTGGATACAGCCATGTTCGTAACTTTTTTGGTCGAGCAAACCACATGGTTTTGAATTTAACTTTATAAATTATGTTTTTAGGTCTATAACCAACAGCAAACAGGAAATTTAAATGGCAAACGGCAACGAAAAGTTTATAAATTCAGCTTTATGGAAAAGTTATATGACACAACATGTTATTAGTTTCCAATTTTTTATATAGAGTTTTACACTGTCATTTTTTTCATCCGCTAATATAAATATACAGTGCCTTCATTTCAAAACTTGTCGTATCCACAGTACCTCGTCATCTGAAATGGACACAATTTTGGCAAAAACACGTCGAACAAACATAATTATTTTACATAGAGAAGATCAATGAGTAGACAGGAATTCTGGGGGACGAGATAATCATATTTTCATAGAAGAACATTAATCACTTAGTGGCTAGAAAACCAGACCGACGAAGACGGAAACCTTAGACTGAAATTGCATTTCCGACAAGATGGGGTTAGGCAATGGCTGAATAAAACGTTTCCTTGGACATGTATTGGAAGGAGAGATGCCCAAGAATGGTCGCCATGATCTTCAGATTTAACACCACTGGACTTCTTTCTTTGAGGGTACTTAAAAGCTGAAGTTTATAAAACTCAGCCAGAAGATACTGATGACCTGAAAACTATAGAACATCTCGGGCGTGTAGACAGATATCGCGGGAAATATGACAAAAAGTACGGGTCTAATTAAGCATTTAATAATTTTCCCCTTTTTGTATACTACTTTAATCTACAGGGTGATCACATACATTTTACTCAATAACTATCTCCGTTAATTCTGATCACACAGTATAGTTTAAATTAGCAAAGTTGTAGTATTTTTTAGTCGTCAGATTATGGTGCCAGAAATTACGTATGTCAATGGACACTTTTTCATGGGGATATTTAAAATCTAAAGTTAATATGGACTTTCCTGAAAATATTCAACAAATTCAATAAAAAATAGAGCAAGAAATAAATATGCTTACTATCCAACCAGAAGTATTGAGAAGAACCCTGGACAATTTCATAAAAAAATATAAATTATGTGTAAATGAAAATGGGGACCATTTTGAATAGTTTCTTTAGTTGCTATTTATTTTAGTTTTATTTTTAGTTAGTTGTATTCATATCTTTGATAAAAACAAATCAGCACTGTCATAAATAGCCTGCTACAGCTGCGAAAAATGCATATTTTTCGAAAACTAGGTACGAAACATAACTTCAGTAAAGCATTAATATACAGAGTGGCCCATTAGTGTGTGGGCGGAAGATATCTCAAGATCTATCAGCGATAGACAAAAAAATCCTTTGCAAAACTTTTAGGCACTGAAGAGATGTACAACCCTAAAATGTCTTCAATTATACAGGGTAGTTCACAAACGCGCAGCAGACCAAACTTGATTTTTCTTAAAACGACACTTTGTATATTTGAATTCAGAATAAAAAGCATTACCGATTAAGAACTCAAAATACAGTTTATTCCATTTAAAATAACTAATCATATCTCCAAATTTTGTCAATGGATTGACATTTATTTATTTATTTAATCACCGACAAAGTTCATTTGGAAAAGCCGAGAGGCTCTATTATTCCTGGACGTTACGTCTAAATTAATATTGGACAACAAATAGGAAGACGATACCAAATTGTTTAACAGCTAATACAAAATTGTTCGAACTCTGACGACCCTGCGATCGCTCAACGTGTGAGCCTCAGCTCATCCATCAAAGCACCGTATTCAATCACACAATCAGTAGGTCGCGGACGACCAAGCTTGAAGTGAGCGTACTTAAGGAATAACCGCTGAACTTTCTCGACCTGGGCAATACGACAATCGTATGAGGGGGCCCAATTCGCCGAAGAATACTCCAAATACGGTCTAACGATCGTCGTGAACAAGGTTCTAATAGTATTGACATTATTAAAATCTGCCAACCCAACATTTTGAGCGACATGGAAGTCGAATATCTGATGTGATCGATATAATTCAAGGAGGTGTTCAGGTAAACTCCCAGATCCCTGACTGAGGATCTGTATTTCAGGGACGAATGATCAATAAAATATTCATATAAAAGTGGTTTTCACGTTCGCCTCAAAAGCAAAATCAACGTGTTTTTGTTCAACATCGTGCCTACTTTATAGATGCGCGTTATTTAGAGTTATTTTGGGTGGCAAGTAAAAATGAAAGCACTGTAGATATAGTAGTTTACGGTAGAGCACACATTAAATATTTACAAAAAACACCGCTTTTTGAAAATTTTGGTTGCGGGAAATTTGATATCAAATAAGAGTTCTCTGTAAAATTTCATTAAAATACGACCAATAGGCATCATATAGAGTCAAATAAAGTTTTATTCAAAATTGAACTGGTGTAAATAATTACATTCAATATTATCTACACGCAATTTGCGTTTTAAAATAGGTATATAATAATTAATATTAATTATTTGGAACAAAATTAATCAAGTATTAAAACTGAAGCAAATTTTTCAACAATTTACCAATTAAGATGGTTCTGTTGTAGAATTCCGGAAGAAAGTGAGAAATCTTGGTCTAATACTGGATGATGAATTACGATTCACAGCGCACGTAAGTAACTCTTTACAAAAAGCTTACTTAAATTTGAGGCTTTTATTTCAAAATAGGCATTGTCTACCTTCAAAACTTAAAATATTGTTATGTGAAACTCTAGTACTATCCCATTTAAATTTTTGTGATACAATATACGATCCATGCTTGACAGTAGCTGACAAGGGCCGCATCCAGAAATTGCAGAACTCTTGCCTGAGGCTCATATTCGGAATACTAAAGTTTGATCGAATCAGCCACACATTGACCCCAGCTAATTGGATAAATATGCAAGGAAGGCGAAATCTTCACATATCGGTGAGATATTTCTCTATTCTTCTGAATAAAACGCCTTTACAATAAAATAAAATTTCGAACAGACATCCATAATATCAACATTCGTTTTCCTAATTCACTAAATACCTATACCTATTCACAAAACAGAAATATTCAAGAGGTCTTATTCTTATACCGTCTCTAAATGCGTGAATTCTTGGACCAATGATTTAAGGAATACTTTTTCAAAATGTGTGTTTAAAAGAAAATTTAATAGAATCTTACGATCTTGATTTCTTTTTTTTTTTCATAATGAGGTGGAATGACATATCAAGCTTAATTAATAAGTATAATTCTGAAGATATCTTATATAGATTGTATGCTAAAAGTATTTATTTTGAGAGAGAGATGGTTTTGGCGACATCTAGCGTGAACAGGCAATATACCGGGTGAAACACAGTTTACAAACGATGGCCGGACAAGAAGTAACAACTCCATTATATCCTATTGCCAACACTAGATGCGCCCGAATCCCCTAGCAGGGAGGCTTTATTTAAGAATTGCTTGTTACATATAAAGCAACAAGACTTTAAGTTATGTTGGAAATTTGTTTCACACTACCATGCTTTCACCAGACGGCCGTTTCGTTGATCCACGACTCATCAGTGGTGATCGGCAGGCAGTGTGACCCAAATTTCCAACATTTACAAAGAGCTTATACTAGCACGAGAACTGATTGAGAGAGATATGGTTTTGGTGACATCTAGCGTGAACAGGTAATATACCGGGTGAAACACAGTTTACAAACGATGGCCGGACAAGAAGTAACAACTCCATTATATCCTATTTGCGAACACTAGATGCGCCCGAATACCCTAGCAGGTGTTTCACCCGGCATATTGCCTGTTCACGCTAGATGTCGCCAAAACCATCTCTCTCTCAATCAATTCTCGTGCTAGTATAAGCTCTTTGTAAATGTTGGAAATTTGGGGCACACTGCCTGTCGATCACCACTGATGAGTCGTGGATCGACGAAACGGCCGTCTGGTGAAAGCATGGTAGTGTGAAACAAATTTCCAACATAACTTAAAGTCTTGTTGCTTTATGTAACAAGCAATTCTTAGTATTTATTTTATTTGACTGTAATGTTTAGTGAGTGTGATTTTTCTTTTGTATTTATTAACAATGGGTTAACTGAACAGACGGTTATATGCATAAATGTGCATAGCACCGTACTGAATATCGCCCAATTGCGTATATATAAAAAAAATAATCTACTTGTTTGTTAAATATGCAACAAAAATCCTTTATTATTATTATTATAAGATTGATGGTGAAAATTGACAAGGAATTTAATTAAGATCATTCAATACAAATCGGTATGAGTATATATTGGTTACTGTTTGCTATTATTGTTAAGCTCATTTGCAATGAAATTGTATAATTTTCGCTATATGCAAATGAATTTGATTGATTCGATTGAAAGAGTCTGCGTTCTTTCATCGTGAACCACACAATTTCATTTTCATATTCCACCGACGCACACAACAGTTTTGAATTTGTTGCCAGTGCCGAACAAACAAGGTCCATAAACGGCACTACAATAATAGTTGAAATGTGTCAAAAATAATTAGTTACACAACATTTTGTTAATCCTCTGATACAGCACGTATTCGTCGCGTTGATTAAAAATCAGCTTCAAACTCATGTGGCAGTTTACTGTAATGAAAATAAAGTCTTATACAGGTACAGCTAAAATTAATAGGGATATCTCTACTTGGTCAACTGCATACTGCATAAAATATTATAGGTTATGTAAGAGTATGTGTTTGGCGACATCTAATTTATTTTGGTATTATGCCTAGTGATCAACAATTCACTATCTCGACTGCGTGTAATGGCAATGATCCCATAATACAAAATTACCAACACAAACAAGACTTAATCCGAGAGTTTGTCTCTGTGTGGGTATATACAGACAAACTCTCGGAATTAAGTCTTGTTTCGTTAAACAAGACCATTTCTTCTATTATAGGTTATGTTTATTAGCATCTTAGACAAAAAAACAGTGATAGCGATAGTGAATATACCCAGCTTAACACCACGCGGTCAATTTAATACTTTTAAGTCACCGTATTTAGACTTACGCCAACAGGGCGAGTATAGGTAAGTTTCTAAAAACAAATATTTGCCTAAAAATTATTATGTTTAATTTATTCAAAAGCATTAAAACAGTCGTAGGAAAAGTATATATAGTGTGAAACTCTTATGAAATGACCATTTCCTACGAGTATGATCGTTTGCAACATGAGCCGCAGGCGAGTGCTGCAAATCATACGAGTACGAGAAATATATTCATTGGTCATTTCATGTTCGTTGCACAATATACTATTCTGGCATTATTTTTAAAACCATTGCCATTTGAAAAAACAAGATTTTTACGGGTTTGCAAAATGTCATCACCCTGTATAATGGGTAGCTTTTCAAACCAATGTGTAATGAATTATTTTACTAGAGGATGTTGTACAACTTATGAAATAACTACTTTTTGCAGAACGCATTAGCGTATCTATAAAAAATGGCTAATAATGTGGCATGTTTTTTGACTTTTAAAATTAATATCTAATTAAGTATGCATTTTAGAGCAAACAAACCTTATATCAAAATCATTTAATAAGATGTCTGAATCGAAAGCAAAAATAATATATAGGGTGTTCAATTTAAAGAAACGTAAGTTTGATGTGCTACGGGATAATGTAATACCCTGTATAAATGGCACCTAGTTTAAAATATAGTCCTAATAGGTCTACAAAATCAGAATTTGAAAGAATTTTGAAAATCGGAATAATTTCGACACAGCAGACCGTCGCGTCTACGGTGACTCACCCTGTATATTAGAAATATCTTGAAACGCCTCTGAACCACATCATCATACTAACGCCCTCTTTCATTACCCTCTCAGCTATTCGAGCTTTTCCCCCACATTTCTCTATGTGTTTATTATAAACATAACCTCACTTGCACGTCAGACCCTATATAACAATGCCCGTTTGCCATATTATTATTATACAGTGCATTCATTTTAATAATTGACACCTCGTCATTTTAAGCAGACATGACTATCGGCAAAAACACGTTCATTTTAATTTAATATATAATCCCTTGTCTGAAAATCGTGTTAAGTTTTAAAATGAACGCACTGTATATATACACCTGTATAACAATAACAGTAGACAGTAGGTATATCAAAGGGGGAAATAATTTCTGCTCTCACGTGCATTCCATTAATCCGTAGACAAACTTTACGCCAGTTACGACTTCTGAGTGTTGTTGTTAAAGGGTGCTTGAGTATTTCTGCGTACTTCTGTTATAGAGACCATACGATTTCACCGTACAAAAGGGTTTGTATGGAGCAGAACTTGCTTGTTTTGTATATGATGGATAAATGAGGTGTAGCATAAAGTTAGTTTTGAAGGAGTTGGGACAATTATGGTGAAGACACCCTCATACTCTATTCGGTATTTGAAGGAATACAGAGTTGGATTTTTTGCACAGTCATTCAGCTTGATGAGTCACATTCCTTAAGATACTCTGACCTTTAAACTCGGTTTACTACGAGTTCGCAAATAAGGCCAATTCTAGATATTGTCCTTGGTTTTGGAAATATGGAAACAAGTTGTTCAGAGTATTATATTGCTCGTACTAGCAGGATTTAACAGCTGCCACTGCAGATGCTCTTTTAATAAAATCCGTCGAGATCCTGCAAATCTAAAAAAGTTTACTCCGTCATAAAACAAGCCCTATAGAACAAAATTATTACATAATTTGCAAAGGAGTTCAAGGTAAATTTTAAATGCCATATTTATGCATTTTTTGAAAAAAAAACAATTTGCTGATTGGATCATCTCCGGGTAAGTATTTACCGATTATCAATTGTAAAGATCAATCTTACCAGAAACTCAAAACAGCAGCTTTTTTTAAAAAATCCTCTACTAATTTCATTAAGTGTGCCTTTAAGTTTTAATAAGAAAGTTTTTTCCTGATAACTGCATTAAATGTTGTTGAATCAATTCCCAAACCTGGGCATTTATAATAGGGTTTATACTGATGAATTCTTTTCGTAGGGCTACGTCATCTTCGTAATTAAATCTTAGTCTTTTAAAACTATATTTCTTCTCCATCATTAACACACAGTACCAGAGACTATGTATTTTTTCACTGAACTACTACTAATTGAATTACGAACTGATTTGGTTGTAAACTAACCAACAAATTAACAAACATTTACGATTCTGAAATTAAAGAAAAAGACAAATACCTAATTTGATTAGTTTATCTCTGTCCAATATCTGAAATAACGACGGTCACTATTTCGCATAAATACTGGCAGTCAGTATTTTATTAAGGACGGCACTATTTAAGTCTCTAAGTGCGCATGCGTACATGTCAAAATAGCGTTGGCAGTAATACTGACTTGCTGCCCGGTAAGTCTCTATTAATTGCAAACATTACACTATTAAAACAAAATCGAAGAATTAAATAGTGGCAAACCTATTCAGATTTTCAAAATTCTTTCAACGTCTTACATTCTAAAAAAAAAACTAGTTTTACGTTTTGAGTTTTTCAAGATGTAAATAGATCTTGAAAAACTCAAAACGTAAAACTAGTTTTTTTTTTAGAATGTAAGACGTTGAAAGAATTTTGAAAATCTGAATGGGTTTGCCAATGTAGACCATCGCATCTAGGGTGACTCACCCTGTATAATAAATCATTGAATGCTGTTCTTCTAGTTGTATCAAATGAAGAAGTCCTAATCTAAAAGTATTGACAACGTTAGAGAGAAGTCGATGGCACTTATATGTTCTCACAAGGCACAAGAACGAATGTTCACTGATTAGAGGTGATACCTATTATGTTTGTTGAATAATGCTAACAAAGGGTCCAAAGATTCCATGTTGTTTTGGCGGCATGTATCTAACCTGTTGGTTATTATTCACTGATGACAAATCACCATGACGTTGTGCCGCACAAAAATGTTTGTAGCCTACATAACCCTTACTTTTTTACTAATAAAATCTAACAATGTTGCAAATTGTTCGTTTTATTCATAGAATCAGAACTCGTATTTAACATCCCAGTGTAAATTTTTATTAGGGTTGGTCACAGTGTTCTTACATTGCAGAACTATACAATATTTATAATATTTCTTTTTGTATTCGGCTATGTTCATAAATATTTAACGTCAGGAAATCAATCAAATATAATATGATTCACAAAAATACAGTTCTACGGCTATAAATGTGCGACAACCCCGCGGAGGGATTTGTTTATTATTTACACTTCACGTTGACATGTGGGGTGCGAGTAGTGCTACGTACAGTTTTATAAACCGAATTAAGTGAATTTTACACTTTACTGCATTTGTAGTGTGTAAAACTGGTTTTCCTTTAAATAATGGGGAGAAAAAAGTGCTTAGTTTGCATGTCGAGTGATTTTCCGAGTAAAGTTACGTATCACAAGTAACTACAATGGCGTAGATTTTGCGATTTTGCAGCGATAGCAGTTAACATGAGTTGTTTAAATCTACTATACAAAGGAGCCTCACCAAAAGTAGCCTACCGCACATTCTCAATATTTAACTGTATGTAAAAACACATGACATATTTTACAATTGTTTTTCTTCGGAGGAGATACGTACGAACTTTTACTCGTTTTCGTTGGAGATTAGAGTGAATAAGGGCTCTCACAGTTTATACTAGTTAATAATAGTAAAATAATTCTTGTAGGTTTCCCTATGATCAAGCCGTTAGAAGGGTGTGGTGTACTTCGCTTGGTTTAAGATTTGAAACGATCACTAAAAGTTCTTATGTTTGCTGACAACATTTCGCCCAAAGAGACATTAGAATATTTAGAAAACACTAGTTGTCCACTAGACGATTTTTGTATGTAAATTACCTGAAGAAGGCAACAGATGTACGTTGCCGAAACGTTGTTTTTTTAAAAATATTTAACAATAAATAACAAGGCGTTATTTAACCTGTTGTTGTAATTTGTGAGCCTCATTTTATCCTGGGATTAGCGTCTACAGCTGAGGTGGCAAAAAGTATGACAGTTACAGCCAGTTCTTCAGAAACTCTGCGTCCGAAGTTGAGGAAGAAAAATATATGCAAACCTATTCTAATCACATACATACTGGTCATCGCAACAATAAATTAAAATTTGTGCTATTTTTTTTTTCAGCCTGACCCAGCATAATGTGGAGATCATGGACATATCAAAAAGTGACACATTAACAGCAAGTTCCTCTGAAACCCTATATCAATAATTGTATTGTTGCCATACGTAATCATTAAAGAATCTAATCAATTGCAATAATTTGAGAACCGTCGAAGTTTTATTTGAGAACCATCCAAATAGTTTTGTTTGTTGGTTTCATAATAACTTTTATCTTGTCTAAACTTAGTGGAAACAGATTCAGTTTCTCAGGTATAGGAAAGAAAACGATTCATTTGAAATGTGGTTTCTTATAATTAGTAAATGTAAAATCAAATTCATAATTATATACCTTTGCATTTTTAATAATAAATATTTTCATAATATAGAAAGTGTTTCCTTTTAATCCCAGACATCTATTATTTATTAAATTATATTTGAAAAAAATGCTACAGTTCCTGCGTAGGTATGTATTTATTATTGTAAACTGCAACCACGATTTCAAAAGAATTATACTACGCCACTGACGTTTGTTTACATGCACTCCTTCTGTCATTAAAAAGGTAAATATTGACCTTTATGTTATGAAGACAAACATTGAAATTAGATGACATTTCTATGTTTACCACTCACATGGTGACGTGAATTGGCCACCAAGATCGTGCGATTTGCTTAAAGTCATATGTGGAAGAGTCATTCAAAATACTCCCACAATTATTATGACAAAATTATTTCTTATCGTGAGTCTAATAATTAATAAATGAGTGAAAATTTCATTAGTGGATTGGATTTCACTAAATAAAATTTTTGCTCTAGTGGTACTAGATCGCTTACCTTTTTTCACCGGATTAAATCCGTGCACTTCACAAAAAGTCGTCGGCACACCCCTCACTAACACTTCCCCCACTGGTGCCTCACTGGGCATCACACCACCCCCACTACCCCCCACAGTATCCAATGTCAGTACTGTTGATGTACTAGCGGCAGCAGTTACAGAATGCAGTCCCTCTCCATGCGTTCTTCGTCTCAACAATTCGGCTTCGTGTGATTCCGCTTGCCGTCGGCATTTCGCACACCGTTTCATTTCGCTGCGTACGCGCAGCAACCACACCATACCGAATAGGGCCATGTCGTATGATTCCGGCCTCATGGCGGCGGAGTCATAGTAGGTCAAGGCCAGCAGACACCTGCCAGATTGAATGAAGTCATGGTAGATTAAAGATAGTTATTTTTGAGCCTAAGCTTTTATGTTACAAATGATAACATGCTGTCAGATTCAATGCTCCTATTTCCTACCAGTTTTACTGAATAATGAACAAAGAATTGATAATATACACTTCTCACAGTTTGACGTTTTTAAAGGTATGTATGGTGTTATCCTGAACTGCGCATCTGAACCATGGATTTATTTAAGAGGGTGCCGATTAATGCTAAACGCATAATGGAGCAGTGAGCAAATGAGGGCTATATGCATGCCAAACGACATGCGAGGCATTCGTCATAAAGAATAATTTCTTAGGGCTTAAATGATATCGTTCTATACCAAAGAAAAGCATTAAAATTAAAACCTTTTCGTTGCCTGATAAGTTGTCAAATTTAGCAAGACAATGATATTAGGAAGGGCCATCTGCATGCCAAACGACATGCGGGGAATTCGTCATTTAGAATAGTTTCTTAGGGCTTACATGATAGCGTCCTATACCAAAGAAAAGCATTAAAATTGAAACCTGTTCGTTGCCTGATGGGTTATGAAATTTAGGCACAATGACAATATGAAGGGCTATATGCATGCCAAACGACATGCGTGATGTTGGTCATTAAGAATAGTTACTTAGGTCTTGAATAAAGTCAAGCGACGATGAATGAGTTTTGGTGCACAAATTGAGGAGTTCAGTAGTCGCTTTTACATCGTAATTCAATGATTTAATTAATATTTGAAGAGTCTTAGTCTTGGTATGTTTTTAATGAACAAAGAAGGCTACTAAAACCTGCCACATTCGAAAGACTAATAATAGTTGACAGTCATATACGAAGAGAAGAATTACCACTTCCGATTATATTTTGGAGGGAATCGAACATTAGTTATTGGAAAAATTGATAAATTCTAACCAAAATCCTTTCGATCCTACAGAAAACAGAACGACTTGCAGTTTTTGGCCCCACAGAGCATTTTTTTACAAAAATGCAACAAATTAATTCCTCAATATTCATTTTAAATGCACAAAGATGAGATCAGAGAAAACACAAATTTTTTATCACGTCGTTTGCTCGACTATACACGCTTGCTTACATCGCCGACAGTATGCGTGTTCAAACAGGAAAACATTGGTGTGTTTCCGTCGCGTTGCTCGCTGCTCTCATCTCTGCTTTGCGCGCAACTCCAGTATGCGCTTAGCCTAACCCGTTTCGAATTTTGGTAAAATTGGAATTCTTGTGTGAAATATCCCATTCGATGCTGTGCCACTCCCAGAATTTAAATAGGGAACGGCGTGTAAAACAAATGGGCGTCTGATTATTTAGAAAAACTGTGGCCTATTTGTTTGCACGAAGTCTTTGGTGAAATAAATAAAATAAACAATCAGTCGACTGATCATGCTTCATCAGGACAACACACATCTCATCAAACATTGGACCATTTGAACACTTCAAAAGTCTAATTGATGGGTCAACCGCCGTAAAGTCCTAGATTGGCATCGAATGATTTTTTTGTTGTTGCCAAACTTCAAGAATAAATTGCGTGGCCAACAATTTTCGTCGACTGAAGAAGCGGTAGATGCAATCGAAAACCAATTTCTGTTTTTTGATTGACTCCAAATATAGTGACTTCGTTTTAGGATAAACAAATAAGCTATTGAATAGCACAGGGCTGTTGGAACAAAGAGTGTCAGGCAACGGTATATTCAACCCAACTCCTGAAGTAAAATTATAAAGTTTTTGAGTGCAACTTAATAGAGACCTAGCTTTAATAAACTCCCTAAACTTCAGAAAAAATAATTACATTTTAAATTAATTAAAATTGAATAGTATTTAGCTTTATTTTATTACAAATAATTTTGTATGCAAAAAATAATTTAATTTATTTCAGCAGAATATGTCAAAACAAAATTACTGCCAGTAATAATTTATTTTCAAGTACGTACATACGTATATAAAAACAGGATAATAAATATTCGAAAAATGTAATTATAATTTAATATTTATTGAAAACGAATTACGTTTTAGTTGAAATACCTAATCGTTAAGTATTTTCGTAACTGAAATTAAAATTCTATATTTCTGCAAGTAGAATTAATTGACTGGGAACGGGGTAGGGTCCACAGTTGCCCAAAGCACCAGAAACAATGTTGAATCAGTTTCCATCAATTGGTAAGTAAGACAAAATATGTAAACTTTGTTGATTATTTGGTGACTTAATGCAGACTTCTTACCACACCACTTAATATATTTCATTTTAACGACGGAAGAGAACTGAGAAGTCACTTTAAAAAACTTTCTAAGGAGAGTTGTGCGCGAGTCTGTTGTAGGAAGAATTTTTTGACGAATATAGTGGTGTATAAGTGGAACGGTCTTAGTATCAGAATAGCACTAGACGCACTATGCTGGTTCATGAGGAACGACCGACTTCGTAGGGATTTAGATATCAACTCCTTGACGGAATATCTCGCACAGCAAGCAACATCGGTCTTTGAAAAGGCAGATCAACATCAGAATCCACTTCTGCGAGCAGCAGTGGACTACGACCCCTAGGAACAAGCAAGGTTCAAGAGGCCAAGATGCCAACTATGACCCTAGGCTCTATAGGGTGAAGACAACGTCAATTCTAGCGGCGTGCAAACAGACACAATCCATGCGGAAAAAACGTCAGAAGTTCCAAACTACTAGCAGACACATATAGCAGCAGACGAGACGAGAAATCTGTCGATAGATAGACCTTCAGGAGCTCCTGGAGGAATAGAAGTCATCGTTCCAGAAATCGGCGATTAGATAGCTCCTTTCCCCGGAGAGGTTTTAGTGGGTATTAGCAGGGACACCTTCCCAAGTTCGAGTCCCACACTCACCTGCGGATATTACAGGTGGTCGTGTCGTAAATAAAAATTTGGGACTGACGTCTCGCGCATGATAAGACTACTTTTTCCTCTAAAGATGGTATAACAGTTGGCTGCTGCAGGATGTGACTAATTCGAAATTGTGGTGAAAAACAGGCAGTAGATTCGTTAAAGGAAAGGAATAATTTAGAATTTTGTATTTCACATCTGCCAAATTTGATGTTACTAGGAAGGCTACTTTTTATTACAAAGCCGAATATATCCTTATGTAGTCAACTTAGATACTATACAGGGTGAGTATAAAGTGTGAAAACCCCTTTTCTCAATTATTTTCTAATGAAACCCTATAAAAATTGTTGTCGTATCCAGAAATAAATGGTCTACCTAAAAATGAAAAGAAAAATATACCATGTCGTTTAAAAAAAAACAAAGTTGGTTGCCATATCAACAAAGCTGTTAATGCTATAAAAATTGAAGGTTGGTTGTGCCAAAAATTATACCAAATAACTTTTCTTTTAACCTTTTTTCAAAATAACAATTATTTTCGGAAATATACAGGGGTTTCCGCACTTTATACTCACTCTATATATATTTTTAAAAATGTATCACCCTGTCTAAAAATAAACTACACCAGATTATTACACATTGAAAACTGTCATAAGAAGGTTTTTTCAAAAATCAATTATCTTTATTATCAAGAAAATTATGAGCCATCAAAGAATTTGACTAAAACCTAGAAAAGCCTTCTATAGCGACCAAAGGGTTAGATATATCGAAATTCTGTTTACACCACTGACACTAACTCTACTACGAATAAAGGGAGTTTCCATAAGGGTGCATCTAATTTGACTCAACGTGTACAAAGTTAAGCTGAAGTAACTGTGATTTTTCCAAGGGGTTGAAACGAAACTGAAAATTGGTGTTGTGAAATTCCGAAAAACAATTTGGCTGCGGTCAAGTTCGGTCCATCATTAATTTTTTGTAACATAGTTTCTATTAAGTTAGGGAGCAAGTTTGTGGCCTTAAAATGTAAATCTTACTTAGATTGATTTTCACTATTTACGTCATTCAATTAATATTTTATATTCAGTAATTTAATTTCGACCTTATTCCTAGGTACATTTGATCAGCGTAATTTACGCTGGTGTGGTTTAGTATTTTTTGTATTGACATATTCTGATTCGACATTAATACAAAATGCATGCCAAATTTTTGAATGGCCTATGAGAAAACCTCTGTAACAAGAAAAGTAATTATTTTAGATTACCTACATACAGGGTGTAAATAGGTAAGTGCGAAAAAATTTAATATATACTGGTTGAATCAGGTTTTTATAGCAGGACTTTAACAACTTATAGAATATAATTTTTTAAGATGAAAATCTTATATAACCATATCCGTAGACTCTTTGTTTCTGAGATACAGGGTGTCAAAGTTTCAGGATTCTTTCTTTCGGTTTTTGTAACTTTTCTCCAACAGTTTTAGGAATATTGGATTACAATTTAGTTGACTTGTTACCCCTACAGGGTGGTACATTTTTTGGAATTTGAGCTTCTCGAACTTTTTTGTGCCTCTGCTTTCTATTAACTAATAAGAAGAATATAATTAAGAACGAATCGGTTTACAAGATAGTGACATTTGGAGAAATAGGAAATCTGGAACACCTCATTATGAACTGCATTCGATTCGAAAATAAAACGAAAATATTTTTTAACGAATTAAAAGTATCTATTCATGGCTTTATCCTTCAATTTTAACTACATATTAAGTCTGAATAATGTTCCAATATACAAGACTTTGTTCAAATTGTCATCGGTACTAACTTGAAATTATTTTTTTTTTCAAACATAACAAGGATGCTTTGTTCTCAATCAGAGCCACAAACGAAACAAAAAAAAAAGTATTATGCAGATGATGATGTAACTATATTGACAATGGATTCGGTTAGAAAGTTCCCAAACTGCCTTTAGGAAAATGATCTTTTCAAATGGGTAATATGAGTAAATCTCTATTACAAAAAATATTAAAATTCAATAAAAATTCGTCCGTACAAACCTAAATTTAATCATTTTCTGAAAAAAAAAATGTCGCCATTTTTTTTTTTCAGAATGAAATGAAAAAAACATGTTATTTCTGATTAACCCTGTATACTAATGACAAATCTGATATTTAAAATTGTAGTTTCGACACAAGCAGCCGTTTTTATAAAGAATGACTTTTTATTTTAGATCTACAATTAAAAAAGTTAAAGAGCTGTCATTTTAACAAATTGGTAGTATGTATAATTTTTGTTATATAAAGACCCACACATCTTCAAAGTTTTCACACTTATTTATTTACACCCTGTATATAGGAGGAAGCAAAAAATGAAAACTAAGCTTAAGAAAAATCAGAAGCGCATAGCTCGCGTAATTTTCTAAAAGGCCCCTCAAAAAATTGCCTTCACTAATTATTGGAACTAACTATTGGAGACGCTGATAGAGCAGATAATTTAGAACCCTTACCTTGATACGAAAACTTGAGGTATATCAGAAATTCATTTTGGAGATTAGAATAGCTCTAATAGACGATAGTGGAGCAGTCTCTACTGTATACTCCCGTACTTCCATTATTGCAACATACCCCATAATAAATTCAAAAGAAAACTTAATAGGGGGGGGGGCGCTCATTTGGACACCTGGTATAAGAATTCGCATTGTGGTACGTTACTCAAATATGGTTAATGAGTTCTAAAGTTGTTGCTCTATCACGCTGCAAAGAATGCTTAAAAAATGTTGCCTTACCTTTGACGTTTACACATGCCCCACAATTAGTTGATTTTAAACCATGCTTCACACTTTCTTTTTGAGTTATTAAAAATGTTTTTGTTTTAAACGTAGTCGATTTTCACCATTTTTTATTATCCACTACTATTAGAGCTTTTTTAACACATTTTTTTTTTGTAAATGTAAATTCACATATTATCATGGCATGATTTAATATTCACAAAATTTAATTGAAAAATATATTTGCGTCAATTAAATTATATAATATTGTTTCTTCAAAAATATTTCTCTTAGAATTCATGATTTAATTTAATCGACTGTTTTTTACACCACTAACAATTTTATTTATATTTTTTGTTAATTTCTATCAGAAATAGTATATTGTATTCCTAGGCGGTAAAGTGTCATTTTTTAAGGCTGAAAGAAGAAATGTACGGGCGAGCTTTAGCGAGCCCGGACACTTCTTGAAGCCTGAAAAAATCACTTTACCGCCATGGTTTACACATTATTTTTCTGCCGGCACCGTACAATTGTAGGTAATACAAAAAAGAAAAGAAAATATGATTGCTTTCCTTTGTCATTAAATGTATTTCATCCGGTACAGTTTCAAGAAATTTTTCAATATCCGGTTGGTCGAAAATTTTTGATTTTTTAGCAATGTGGCCAACAGATTTCTTCTTTAAAAAAGCAGTCACTTTTTTAAAATTTCTAATGTTTACGATATTTTTAACTAATAGCGTAGATTTTAACATGGAATGAATTGACCACAGTGTTGAAGATTGATATTTGTGTGAAAGATCCGATAAATACGTCAAAATCACATTTTGACTATAGTTTTTAACATTTTTAGCACTACACCAACTCATAAACAGTTTATGCTGAAGGTCATATGTGGTACTTGATTTTTCCGGCAGCAAATTCATCGAAACTTCGTTCGCTTTCTCGTGAATTTCAGGCGGGGTACAATACTCAATTTCCTCGTCACTACGATCAATCAGAGATTCCATGCTTATTATACCTATAAATGATGAATCAAATTCAAATTGAATATTTTAAGACGCGCTCGATTTTTGACAACCACTGTCACATTGGACTGTCATCATTGTTAATAGCTTTTATTATTGTGCCGCCATCTATTACAAATACATAAAAATAATTTTCTTGCCTAGCCATTTTTGAGTGTTTTGTAGCGCTAGCCTTAGAAATGCATACTTTCTCGTCCCTATGGAAGCAGTAAAATTCAATTTTCTCATAGTGTCGGCAGAAAACAAATAAATTAGGCAATTTTCCTCAGTTTCCTTTGGGAACATCTGTAGGGGGTGGACAAATTTTGATGGTTTTATAAAGCAGCAGCAGAGCTGGGACGATTACAGCTAAAAAGTAATCGATTACTTATTTAAAATGTAATCAAGTTGTCATCGATTATCTCTGTCATATAATAGTAATCAAAATACGGTTACTATATATTGATTACTTTTGATATATAGACCTTTTATTTATTGTTAGTGACACACAAAAATCGTGGGACGTTCTAGGGCATTTTAATAACTTGGGACGTCTATTTTGCCAAATCCTGATTTATTACAAAAACTTCAACAAACCAAGAAAGATTTCTTTTTATATATTTCAAACTGAAACTGAGTGTGAGCATTTAAACGGTTACTAATCACGATTACAACCAATTAGTCGTGTTTTCTTAATTTTAACGTGATTACAAAAGTAATAAATTAATATAATTCACTCTATGATGGTCCAATATAGCTCGAAACGTTAAAATTTTGATGAGGTTCTCTATGACCTCTTCAGTTTGTCGTTATGTCTATGGGACACACTGTATAAAATTAAGTCAGATTCTTCTTGATTTAATACTAAAATTGCTGAAAATCAAAATACCATCGAAATTTGCCGACCCTGTACAAATATTATAATATTGTCACTATATACAGGGTGTTCCGGACATACTGTGTCAAATTAATATATGCTTTAGAATAGCCAATTTCAAGAGAAAAATTTGCAAGAAGCGTTAACGCTTTATTAACGAGATCAAATTTAGCCCCTGAAGATGGTTTTTGGTGAATATAAACGAAACGTCTCTAGATAAAGGAATGAAAAAGTTTGTTTATGAAATCGCAGTGGATTCTCTTGAAGGCTTTACCAACTAAACTGAAAATGCTGCGCTTAATGCTGTGAGTTGTGGGGCGTTTCATTATTCGAAGATGTCGGTTCTGCATAAATAAAAAAGGTGGCAACTTTCAGCAGTTGTTATAATAATAGTATCGTTTTAAGAAATTAATTCACGGAAGTAATGTACTTTTTAATTTATTATTGTATTTGCAATAAATTATTGTCCGTTTAATTTTGAAAAGTTCTACACCATTTCGTGCTCTTGTCTAAGCTTAAAAGTTTAGGTTTGTCGAGTGGACTCGTTTCATTGTTTAGGTCATACTTGTTTGAACGATCA
Organism: Apoderus coryli; assembly: GCA_911728435.2. Classification (NCBI taxonomy): domain Eukaryota; kingdom Metazoa; phylum Arthropoda; class Insecta; order Coleoptera; family Attelabidae; genus Apoderus; species Apoderus coryli. The sequence goes on along the minus strand of OU452200.1, from coordinate 39,381,919 downwards.
CAATTTGTTCCTTATGAAGGTTTTGGGTCGCGACCGTTCTCGCCGACCTCTGGTGTGCCACAGGGATCCAACCTTGGACCTCTGCTTTTTATAATATTCGTAAATGACCTGCTGCATTCCCTAAACTGTTGCCGCCTGGCCTACGCTGATGACCTTAAGATCTACACCGTCGTAGACTGTGCAGCGCTCCAGAGCGACTTGGATGGTTTGAATGGATGGTGTAATGCCAATAGACTGCAACTTAATACTGGCAAGTGTAGTATTGTTAGTTACACAAGGTCTAAGAGTCCTTTTTATTCGACTACAACTTGGATGGTGCCTCGCTGAATAGATACGACCATATTAAGGATCTGGGTATATTGTTCGATCAAGAATTCAGCTTTTCTTTACATATCGACGATGTTGTTAACACGTCATTTGTTCTAGGATTCATTATCAGAAACTGTAACCTCGTCAAATGTTTGTACAACTTACTGCATTTATCTGGTCGGCAAAATAAATATGAGGGTGCCTAGGTTGGCGACTAGGCAAGATCGGCCGTTTTATACTGATGCTCCAAGAACAAATCTTCTGCGACAGAGTCCTATTTATTTTATTTGTTCAACTTTTAACATGAACTGTTCTGAATTCGATATGTACTTTGACTCTGTTGCTAGGATAATTAGCTCAGTCATGATTTGATTGCTGTAAGTGTGCGGTGTCTCTTTCGTGAGTATGTATAGATGTAGTGTTTTTCAAAAATATTCTGTATGTGGCTATTGCAATTATTACTCATTATTGTTGTTGTTGTTTATTATTATTATAATTATCATTATTTTTATTGCTATTGTGATTATTATTGTAGTATTATGTTTGCATTTTTATTTCTCTTGTTCTTTGTAATTACTGATAATACGTTGTATGTTAGCAATAATTAAGTATTGAGTGGTAGAGATTTCCTGTAATTGGATTTTTTGTGTGAATCTGTTGGAAATATACGCTTATTATTATTATTAAGTACAGGGTGATCACGTATATTTTACTTAATAGCTATCTCCCTGTAGAAATGGACAGTAGTGCAGATTTAATTATTTTATCTCGTGTCGAAAATATTCGTCAAAATCCATCTTCAGGAGCTAAATTTACACGGTGATGTTATACTTATTGTACCTAACTATTTTTTAAAAAAATTTAATGTTCAATCAACTTTAATGTGACAATACATCCGGAATACCCTGAATACACTAAGTGCCATAAAATTAAGTTTTCCAAATAAATTCTTAGGTTATAGTTTTATGAAAACTGTTTTTCGTTCAATTCTTTTTTGTCTACACCAAGTGGCCAAAATATCTGTTGCTGAGAAAATATACTTGTCATGTTATATAGGGTGATCATGAAGTACCACGTGAAATTCAATAGTTTTTTTGTGCTTATCAATTTAGCGAAAGATTTTTTCGGTGCTTTAATTATAGACCTTTGAGAAACTGTCTATACATTGATCAAGCTGCGAAGGGTCCATAACAAAAACAGGACTAACAAATTCGAAATTATTACGCATACCTAAAAAATTAACTGAATCTATACCTACATAGAGTACATCATTAGAGAACCCACTGATAATATAAAAGCTTTCGGTTAAGGGCTAATATTTCTATAGAGAAACTTGGGGCAAGTTTAATAATAAACTCAGTGTTTTACTCAGTTTGCAGAAGTAGATATTTCTTTTTAAATTTAATAATCTAGTCACTTTATCTGGTTTACTATTTCATATCAAATACCGTTCCCAGCATTCTCAACGCTAGTAGTTAAAACTCACTAGAGTGAAACGTAAAGGAATGAAATAAGCTTTTCTAAGGGATGCATGTGAAAAACTCTATTAAATTTTTCTTACATTGATGTAATATCTCCATTATAATACCATAGCTGCTGTCTGGTATGACGAGTGTCACGTTTAACATAGAACATCATTTTTTTTTTAAAGAAAAACCATCTTTATAAATGTTTGAAATTTTGCCATACTTCAAAAACACCTGTAAATATTCGTTTCAATTTTGGTGGATATTTATTTATTTATTAATTCATCCTGAACATGCCCATGTATAGAAACATTTGCACGTTATGATGTGGTCATACATAAAAACATAAAATGTTCATAAAACAATAAACAACATACGTCAAAACAAACATAATTCACATAATTATCACTATCTACCAATGTCAAATAATTATCCTTTATCAATACAAGTCAAAGTTAAAACCAAGATTAAAATTACAATTACCCAGAAAAGTCCCCGTCTTGCAAGTCAAGCATAAAAAATCGTTGACAGACTGGAGTATGCCAATGAGAAAGTTGAACACCCTGTTTTCAAATTGCTTTTGTGACAGATTTCTTACAGTTGGGGCAACTTGTTATAGAAAATAGGGCCATAATAATTCTTCTGTCGTCGTTATTCACAATTATTTATTATTATTTGTCAATTTATTTCTGTCTCAGTACAACATTTTATTCTGTATGATGTGCCTTATAAATCTATCGTTCCACAGATTGGATGAATGATTTAGTTTAGTGATTTAAACAACCCCTAATAACTTTTCCCGCTTCTAATCATATTTTAAATATCAACATGTCTCAATAATTTATACCATCATCCCAAAATAACATCAGGCAGCCTGCTTTCCACTTCTACCAATCCCCATGCACCTCAAATAAGCATAAATCATCTCCGGTACACCCCGGAATTAATTTTCATTGTTGATGCCACAAAGTGGTTAGTAAATTTGGAATGTGCGGAGGGTGATTAATAATGATGATACTTGAAAATGGAAAAGATAAAATTGAAATAGGACAGAAAATAAAGAAACAAGTCAGCTAATGCAAAATTGCTCCAAAAACATTGATAGTTTTTTTTTAAACGTGACATTGTAACGAGAAAGTGTGTCAAACTTCGTTTAAAAATACAGACTTTTCCATAAATATGATCGTCGAAAAAATATGCGAAGTGTCACCCAACTTAGGACATCCTATACAAAAAAATAATAATTAAAAAAACTGCTGCCCTCGAGGCATAAAAGCACCTATGGTACATAAATTTTTTGTAACACTAATTTAACTACTTAAAAGGCTAAATAAATCATTTTTCCAGTACCCTCTGGTTAATCCGCCGCCATAAAATCCGGACCACCAGTCTGGATTACTCAGGTTTTGGAAAATACTGCTCTAATTTGGCTTGTTTTTTACCAGAATATATCTTCGTAATAACATGATCACGCATTTGACGTAAATAATTAACCATAACGCAGTGGCGGCTGGTCGGGGTAGGCAAGGTAGGCACCGCCTAAATTAAATACTCAATTTATTATTATTGACTCTATAATTTTTAAAAAAATAATATTGATTCTTATATTAATTTCATATTCTACCTTAAACCTTTAAAACATCCCCTTTAATTCAATAATTATCTATAGGTATAATATAACTACCGCAAAATAGGTTTACCGCTGGTGCTATAACTCACTACCGAGACTTCGCATTTTTACAGGCAACTGTTATCGTCGCCTACACCGTATACTCGTATACACATATACCTATGTACATATCAAAAGTTTTGCGCCACCGGTCACCGGGTAATAGCATCGAAAATATACTACGACTAGAAGGGTCACATTGAGTCCCCGCCCATTTACCTCCCTTATTGCTTCTCCACCGCTCTCAGTAAGTCTGGTCTAGATGATATATACCGCCTGTCCTTTGTTATACACGCTTTGATGATATACCGTTTGGAAATTTTGTTGTATATTAAATAATTATTAAGATTTCGATTTTTTATATAGTTATAAGTTTATCTTTGGAAAATAATAACAAAGTATTATTTGAACTGGAAATTGCGGCTTATTACTTGGGTATAATTATACTTAAAATTAAGAATTTAAACGATAAATGATTTAAAATAATCGCAATAACATTATAACAAAAAAATCAAAGCATTTATAATAAACTTCGTTATACACTTTTTTTTTTATTCTCGCTGTTTAGCCATCCATTTTGATTATCTCCAGAATACACTAATATTATTAACGAAAAGCGCATCGATACTTGATGCTTTCCTACATAATATTTGCGGACCAATACATTACAACATTGTTCTACTTGAAGTGCCTTCTCCATTCAATAAAGATCAGCAACAATCTTGACAAATTCATCTCTGTCTGGGGCTCTTCTTAGCAGGGAGTTTGAGTCTAAGTCTGTCCAATCCCTTATGTTTTTCAGCCAAGAGCACTGTCTACGTCCAGGACCACGTTTTCCCTCAATCTTGCCCTCCATAATCAGTTGCAGGAATCTGAACTTGTCCTGTCTCATGACATGGCCAAGGTAAGCAGTCTTTTTCTTTTTTATGGTCTCGAGAATTGTTTGATCCTTGTTCATCCGATGTAAGACCTCTTGATTGGTGATATGATCGATCCATGGAATACGCAGCATTCTGCGATACACCCACATCTCAAATGCTTCCAGCTTGTTAATACTTCTGACTTTTAACGTCCAGGCCTCGACTCCATACAGTAACGTGGAATACACATAACATCTAAGGAAGTTAAATCTGATGTTTAAATTGAGTGTCAGTTAATAGATTCCGCATTTTAATAAATATGGCTCTTGCTTGCTCTATGCGGGATTACAACATTAGGGAAATGTTAAAGTATGTATTTTGTTTGCACTTATTCTTTCCCTAACGTTACGTGCGGTCTAAAATTGTTGCCATTTCAGTACAAGGACTAACTATCATATGAGCTAAGTATTGGTTTTGTTAAAAAGGCTGTTTATTACATAATGTAATTTATTTAGCATCATAAATCGACAAAAGACAGCTTATTCGGACACACTGTATAATTATTATTATAATATAGGCATTACTGTATATTTATTCTAGTCTGGTATTATTAATTGCTTTTAAGGTAGTTAAAAATAGAGCCTAGTACTGCTTTTAATATTGTGTTTATTCTGAATGAATGCTGTTCTTTTTAAACTATGATTTTAAATGTGAAATCGTTAATTAATATTTTAAATATTCTCATTACTCTTTTTTAATATTAGTAGTACTGTTTAAAAATATTTGATTAATACATAATTTTCATTAATTAATAATAATAATTAATAAAAAAGTAAGTATTTTATTAACGTAAAATAAAATTACAGCTTAAATTAAAATGTTCAAGCATTTTTTTTGTAGACCCCGTAGTATATCATCGCCGTGTAACGTAAACATTTTGCGATATGTGACCTCGTATATGTCACTCCCAGCACGTTCGTCGGCAAGCGCTTTGTAACCGTAAGATGAAACGGCCGACAGCCTGTGACACTACTTATTTTTATATCTACGGTGGTAATAGTATGTACTACCAAATACGGCCTAAAATACATGTATTTTGCTGGAAATTGTTGTACTTTTTCTTGAATATATTTAAATAAATATATAGAAAAAACTGGTGGTGATTATATAATACCTATTGAAATAATATGTGCTCTATTGCGTAGGAACGTGTTTACGTTGAGCTTAGGCACCTACCCCGGTCGCCTTATATCTATTGTAGACAGGTAGGTATACTATTTGCACGAATTTCGATTTGTACGTTAGGTATTTTTGTTTACTGTTTTTTACATTACGTTTGAACTATTTGTTCGTTTGTTGTTTAAATACTAGTGCCATTGATGCAACGTGGACATTACAAAATACAGATACCATTAAATACTTGGGGATTATCATTGACTCTTGCCTTCGATGGGAACCGCAAATTAGAAACCTTACCCAAAAATTGAGATCATTAATTTATATGTTTGTTAGGCTCAAAACTATATTATCTAAGCCTCAACTAAGGACCACGTATTTTGCACTTATTCAGTCGTTGCTATCATACGGCATAATTGGATGGGGAGGAGTTTACTCGTCTACTCTTGTACCTTGTCAAATGGTTCAAAAGCGGATCCTAAAGATCATATATGGTGTAGAGGTAAAATTTCCAACTAATTTATTATTTCAGTCCTGTAATATCCTAAACATTAGGAATCTTTTCTACAAGTCATGTGTGACATACCTATCACAGGGTAAATGTTCTCTGAACTTCTGTGCTCACGGGCATAATACACGTACTAACCTACATGCTGTGGTGCCTAAAATGAATAAGTCGATTGGGCAAAGATGTTTTGTTTTAATTGTGCCTAAGTTATTGAAATGAGCCTTGAACTAAGAAAGAAAATGAAATGCTCTTATTTTAGAAAACTGATCACACAATGGTTAATGAAGCAGAATCCTAGCATCCTTTAAATTAAATTAAGCGATTGTTATAAACAAAACCGACTGTGTCTCTATCTTTGTTTTTGCTTTGTGTATAGTGCTGTCCAACGGCTGGCAGTCGAGTAGATATTGATTTACGGATCTCTAAGTGCCATCAGTATTGTTATGTATTTTATGGTTTATAATCAAACTATTCTAGTTTTAAAATTTAGGATAAGTAAGTCAATAAGATTAATTAATATGATTTAACATAACTAATGTATCCCACTATGTTCCTGGCTGTATTTATTTATTTGTGTATACCACACCTCAAACATGTACTAAATATTTGTGACAACTGATATGTTATTATGCAAATAAATTATTTATTATTATAATTATTATTATATTGATTAAAAACTGTATGTATTTAATTATTTAATAATAATAGTAATAATAGTTTGACTAGTACAAGTAAAGATTAGTGGTTGTGCTGCACAACTTGTTGCTGTAGCGGTAAGTAGTAATTAGGTAGTAATATTAATGTTTATTCAATACAAATAATTTTGTATTTTATTTGTATTTGATTATCTATTGGATTTCGTAGAGTAGTGAATGGGGTATAATTTTTAAAAATAAAAAAAATAAGATTTACCTTACGAAACTCGTATTTTAACGTGTTCTTTTTTACCTTGATAATTTTCTACGTTTCATCTAAGGCGCTTGACCTTGACAATCTAAAAAATTTCACCTGCGGCGCCTTTTTCTTCACATCCATTTTTTACTTAGTGCCTACCTAATAAAATTACTCACGAGCCGCCACTGCCATAACGTATGACATTCTATTTTCTTGAGCCCGTTTCATACAAAAATCTACGCCATTCAGAGCATCCTCAGATTTGACAATGCAACGAGATTTCGTCTGATGAGTTGTCCAGCTCAAAGGATTGAAATACAGGGTGGCAAGAAGTTTTGACAGATATGATATTACTCTTGAGTGAATGTCGAAAAAAAACTGTTTTCTGGCCTTATGAAGAACGATACCCCAATAAACACAGATATCCAAAAGATGAGACATTTAGAAATCTTTTAGAGTGATTTACGGCAACTGGGCACGTTGAAGATGTAAAAAAGAAACGGTCCCGTACAGTAGTTACGGAAGAAAATGAAGAACAGGTAATCACTGGTTGAAAACCCCCATATAAGTCAACGCGATGGAAGAAAAAATTTATAAATCAGTCGAACTTCAGTTCAGTGCGTTAATAAAAAAGTAGGTGTCACCCAAACGAGCTAGCTGAGGATCGAGATTCTGTTTTCTGACGAAGCAACTTTTCACAAGAACGGATCGGTTAACAGACACATTGATCACTATTAGTCAGATCAGAATCCTCATTTTATGTTGGCCACAAACAGTCAGTATAAATGGTCTGTAAATGTTTGGACCGGAATCATTGGAAATCATATAGTTGCCCTGGATGATTGCTGAGACTGCAAACGCCAATAAAGAAACGGGCAGAAAAATTTTACGTGACGAATTGAACATGAAGAAAGTCTGTGTGAAGATGGTCCAAAAAATTTGAGCCGCACCTCGTATTATATCTGGTCAATATTTCTGTTATGCTTAGGAAATATATATTTTTTTTTAAAGTTTTTAACCCTTTTAACATTATTTTCGAACGATAATATCATCTAATTTTTTTATGGTTAATGTGTTAGGTTATACTCTATTAAACCAATGAAAAACTATTCAATATTTCGGATAAACAAAAAGGTGATTCAAAAGATACAAATAATTACAGACCGTTGGTACTACCAAAGATTAATCTACACAATAGATAGTCAGCCCAATGCATTAAAATCAGAACATCTCTAAGTATGCCTGCCACTACGTGGCGTAGACTAGCGTGTAAAGCATAGAGCAGTATTGTCACAGCCAGAAACCGTTTTGTAGTTTATTAATATCAAAAACAAAACGCAACGTATAACAATTATTTAGATCATTTGCAACAGATATGCACCGGCAATGCTGTATTGTCAGAGAGAGAAATTGATGAAATTCTGTATTAATCTGGAGGGGATACGCAGGGAGGGTAGAAAAAAAAACAAGCGAATGTGGTGTGTGTCGTGCTGTTGCCAATTCGTCGGTAAAAGAAACACACAGGGTGATTTATTACAAGTACAGTATTGAAATAAAAGCCTAATCTCTATGAATTAAATTTAATATAATAATATTTAATCCATGTCATACATGTTTCAAGACTAGACCAGTCCCATGATCAGTGGCGAACAATCGTTAAATGAAAAGCTTTTAGATAGAAACATACTTTTGACTAAATATTTCACGTAGACAATGTGGCAAAGATGTAACAAGATTGTTGTAGATCTTATAATACCTATAATAAAAAAAATATCAGTGCTACCTATATTATATTAGGTATACCTATTATAATAGTCTGTCTCTTCTTCAGGTATAAGTTCCACTTTATCGGTTTAGGTACTTAAATTTTACTTCTTTTTAATGTTTCTTCGGGTAAATAATAAGTTCGGTAGGAATAGGGCTTTGGGTATGAAACAAAAAAGATAGAAAATAGAAATTTGATATAGGGGTAGTTCTAAGCATTTACAAGTTTGTGACGTGTAGCGATTTTCGATGCCGCCCCCGGAGGTATACATGAGGGCGGCGCAATGCCGTTTTAAATATCTCGTTTCGCTTTCTTGGAAAATAAAAAATTATAACTGATAACTGAAACTTAGTACTTAATACGTGGGCGTAAGAGGTAAGCTCACTTCACAGGTCTCTATTAATGAAAGAAGTTAACATTTTGAGCATCTGCGTAAAATTAAATGTATCCGTTTGGTGGGTAGTTTTGATTACAATAAGTCGGTGCCAAGCCCAAGCCCGAAACAAAATAAATCTATATTTACCTACTACCTATTTGGCTTGGTACCGACTATTATGTGCATTGTTGTCTTTTGAATGATATTTGTATTTTGTTATTTTTCGTATTTTTTATTAGTTCTTTTGACAGCTCTGGTGTCATCAATACACCTGTATCCCGAATTGCACCAAATTGCGATGCTATTGAACAAGCATATAATCCTAAATATAATATTCTTTTTGAACTACCTGTATCTCGAAAACCAAGCCGTAGCGGACCCATGTACATATGAAATTTGTATCTTAAAATTAGTCAAAGAATCACCCTTTAAAGTTTGTACAAGTACTTATGCAACACCCTGTATACATAGATACTTTGATTTGCAATTTGCAAATCTGTCAAACTAGGTAATGCTGTTTTTTTTTATTTACTTTCAAATATGGTATTATGTAATTGTATTCAAATTAAATGTTTGGGGATGATATTTACGAGTTTTATTTTTGTATATAGAGAAACTGTTATTCAGTTTTTAAGGATCAATCTGAAGCAGACGATTGTACTTGTTAAAACATGAAAAAAGTTATTGTCGTGATACTTTTAACACCCTGTTGGTGGGTTTTTAAAGCTTTTTACGAAACGTGTTAACAATACAATCTACATAAATCGTTAGTTTTTTAAAGTTTTATGATCATTGCACAAAAACCAATATTAGGGAGACTGTAAGTTTTTTTTCAATTCGGCGTTGCAGAATTTGAACCTAATTGTGATAATTGTGTTATTTTACTAGTATAGATATTTTTGAGTAAATTAATTCGGTTATAATCGATGAGTAGAATCTTTGGAGTAAAATACATTTCACAAAAACCCTGAACCATATTTCTCAATAGATTTAAATTTTCATTAAAAACAGATTAAAAATTCTAATTTTTTACATCCTGCATTTCGAAACCGTATTTTTTTAAATAATTATTGTCATGCTGGAAATTTCAAACCTTATTTACTTCAGCAACTTGTAAAAAGCACAGCCTTTTTAATATTAACATTTCTTAAAATCGATATTACGCGATAACGATTACTTTCTATCAATATCACAGAAGGATACATTTATTACGTATATAATTTGTTAGATTTTACATCTCCGAATTGAAACACACGCAAAAAATGTGCATAAAAAAGTTAGGGTAGCATTTCACGCCTGTATGCCCCTTTAATTTACCCGCCTCTGAGATTTATTTTTTCATAATGTTAACGACAAGTTGAATCTGCTGGTTGAGTTTGATCCTTAAAACTGAATCAGGTAATAACCGGAAGTCCTATCTATAACGCCAAATTTCGTTAATTTAAATATAACTTTTTGATGCATCCTTATATTCGAAATTTAAAATTAAATGACTAAAATAATATTATTTTAGTCATTTAAAATTATTGTCTAAAACATTTAATAAACCAGCCCTGTATATTTATACTATTATAGTAATTTCTTTTATTTTCGTACATACACATTAATCTTTGCGTAGATAGGTTATACCATATAATTTTATATCACCCGACAAAAAACACTGCTGCACAGTAGTACATATATGATACCTATAATATAAAAACAAACTCCCACCTCGTAGGGGAAAGTATACTCGTCCTTGTCTAACATTGCCCATATGATTATTTTATTTCAACACAATACATATAACGCCATCTACAATTTCCATGGTTGCATGTTTTTCTAATAGATGTAGCTCGTATCGAGACAGTTTCAATTTTTGTTTTATTTCCCATATACGCTGACTATCTATTGTGTAGATTAATCTTTGGTACTACAAAGTCAATTTAGTAAAATATTTGAGTGCTTATATAACATGAGACTTAATAATTATCTCGAAAAATTTAAGATCCTCTTTTGCAACCGGAATGGATTCAGGATCGGTCGATCAACAGAAACAGCTCTTAATCAGGCTTTGGACAACCTATACCAGTCACTCAATAATAAGGAAATAGCTCTTGGTCTTTTCTTTGATTTAAGCAAGGCGTTTGATTCCATAAGCCATGATCTTTTGTTTCTGAAACTGAATGCTGTTGGTATAACAGGAACAGCGGCCGCATGGATACGAAGTTCTGGGTATTTTTGGATCTCCCATTCTTTATGCAGACGATACTAGTGTTTTTGTTTCAGCCAAGGATGAAGCAGGGTTAGTTCTGGCTGCCAACGTGGTTACTGGGGCGATGTATCGGTGGTGTTAGCAGACTTACCCTTAATGCATTAAAAACGGTTGCTCTGCCTATATCTATAGCAAACAGCACCAGCAATAAGAGTTATCTGATACGTATAGGAGGTGAGTCTATAAAAAAAGTGAGTAACACCAAATTTCTGGGAGTGTATACAGACAGCAAACTGATCTGTGACATACATATTGACACCATACTACCAAAAGTCAGTAGCTGTGTGTTTCTGATAAAGAATATTAGAGGTACTGTATCAACCAGCATTCTGAAATTAATATACTTCGGCTTAGTCCAGTCTACCTTGGCATATGGAATCATATTTTGGGGACGAGCCGGTAGATCGACTAGAGTATTCAGGGCTCAAAAAAAGGTTATAAGAGCAATACAAAAAATTCCTCAGACAGCATCATGTAGGGAACATTTTGTGAATTTGAGAATAATGACTTTTCCTTGCCTCTACATGTACGCACTCATAATTCATATAAAAAAACAAAGTGAATCGTTGCTTAAAAGAGAAGATGTTCACAATTATGGCACTAGAAACAAAAATAACGTGGTTTTGCCATTTTCTAGACTAAGTATTGGTCAGAAAAATCCTAATTATATCGGCGTAAAGTGTTATAATAAGATTCTGAAAATTAACAAATTTAAGAACCTAACATTTAGGAGATTTAAGCTGGAGTTGAGAAATTATTTTGTGGATAAATGTTATTATTCTGTGGATGAATTTTTGAACTATACAAAGGATCAGTATGTATCTATTAGTTATTATGTTTGACAATCCCATAATATAACATGTTGTATTGTTATCATTCGGTGGAAATAAGATAAGAAATAAAAAAAAAAAAGTTTAAGAAGTATGAATTTTTGAACCCTTATTTAAACCCAACAATATTGATATTGGTTAAATTTTAAATGTCCTCACTTCTAAGTTTTCATTCGTTATCACTGGAAAACCACACAAAATCATACTCATTTGTATGCAACGTGGTTTGGCCATTTGAAGTTAGCTGATCGAACATGAAACACTAAGAATGCCCTTCAACCACATCATTGCGGTAAACTAAATTTAAAAGCTCGACTGACTACTTATATATACTTTACAGTCTGGGAAAAGTTCGTACACCGTGAGCTAACGAAAATTCTTTTTTGGAATACATCCAACTTCCTAACTGCATAAACTACCACTACATAGCAATCGTGCATTCTCTAGATCTGCACGTATTTATCAAAAAAGAGCCAGCCAGCCTGTCGGAAACTATCGATTTGGAACAGCGGACTTTTCATATAATGCACCTACCTATTTAAGTCGGTGCTTTTTTTAATAATATATTCATATGTAAAGTTTTCATTCAATGTAAATGTTAACAATAAGATTTCAATGATATCAAAGATATTATAATTACAATTTTTCAAGACGTTGAATGAGAAATGAAAATATAGCAAAATAATTAAATTGTTATACACACGGAACATTATACAGGGTGTTTAGAAGGTCGATAGAAAGTCTTGAGGAGGTCATATGGCAGACCATTTAGAATCTTTTAAGCCAAACATACCTTAGCACAAAGTCTTACGGCTTTCGACTTATTGAAGATTTTCGATTTTTAGTATGAATAAAATACTATGCGTTTTTTTCCTCTTATCACTATATGAAATAGTTTTTAAATATGTTAATGTATGGCAGAGCAAATGGCAATGAACCACAAGCACGACAGTTGGACCAAGAGCGATTTCCTGGGAGAAGATTGCCTAATGTCACAGTGTTTTACAATACTTACCGACGTCTTCACGAGACTGGAAGTGTCAAACGTAATGAACCTGGTGTTCATCCAGGTCGACATCCTCCTGAAGTCGAAGATCTAATCCTCCAAGCGTTTGCACATGATCCCACTGCATGTCCTAGGAAAGTTGCTGCTGATCTTGGTTTGTCGTCATGGAAGGTTTAGAGTACGATGTATCGTAAAGGAAAATATCCTTTTCATGGTATCGGCGTACAAGGACTTGAAGAAGGTGATTCTAATAGGTCGTTTTCTCTTAAATAGCGACATTGAGAATGGACGGTTTCTGGAAAGCATTCTATGGACGGACGAGTCCAATTTTTCAAAGGAAAGCATTTGTAATTTTCACAGTTTGCACCAAAATGCACACTGGAGTAAACAGGTGTCTTTCCAGCACAAAATTTTCGTTAATGCATGGGCCGGCGTCATTGGAGAAAGATTAATCGGTCCTTATTTTTTGCCAGAAAGATTAAACGACGACAGCTATCTAGAATTTCTGAAAAATGTTCTTCCAGCATTACATGAAGGAGTACAATTTCCAGATGATATGCAAATTGTTTTCCAAAACGACAGATGTCCAGTTCATTTCCGTTTAGACGTAAGACAATATTTTGATGATATTTTTCCAATTCTGTGGCTTGCTAGATCCCTGGACAAGACACCATTGGATTTTTTTGTCTGGGGGCGGGCTAAAGGGTTAGTTTATACTGAAGAAATCGTATCTAGAAATCATTAAATAAGACAAATCCGAGAAGCTTTTCAAGTAATGCAGCAAGACAGGTTACTACATACAACAACTACTGAAGCAAGACGTAGAGCTCGAGCATGTATTAGAAACAATGGTTCTCACTTCGAACACCAATAAAGCATGTTTCAATAGTTTATTTTGTTTCATTTACAAATTTATGATTTAAATTTCAAAATCCGAATATCTCGAAAACCGTAAAACTTTGTACTAAGGCATGTTTGGCTTAAAAGACTCTACATGGTCTGCCCTATTACCTCCCCAAGACTTTCTATCGACATTCGACCCTGTATATAATTTGAAAGCAAATTTGATAGTGTTTCAGAATATTTGATAATCTACAAGGTGCGCAATTTGATTTATAATGATTCTCTTATTATTATAATGATATTCGATATAATGATATAGTCATAATCTGTATGGTTTTAGATTAGCGATTTTTGCCAATATATGTTCAGAGTAATTGTCTGATTTTTACAATAATTACACCTACTTATAATATACAAAATGAGAATTGAGGCAATGCACTAAGCATGCGCTTAACTATCTATATGACGATAACAGCTTTATTTTTTAAAAACGTCAATCAATTCATTCATTTTTCGATTACTGTTGAAGTGATTAGACAAAATGAAAAACAGGATAGCATAATAATAATGATTGTTATTAAATTTTAATGTACCTAAGTAATATTATATGTATTCTATTATTATGACTCAAATATTCTCCAATTTCAGTTTCGATCTTTTTGTAAACTCTTCTCAACTTTCTCAATTTTAACTGTTAATAAACTTATTCTATTTAAACTTGGTATTCGGTGTTTCAATCTTTTAGATAAGGTCGTTATTGTTTTCAATGCCCTCATAGTTCACGTTAAACCTAAACGTGACAGTACCTACCCTAAATTGGAAATTATTTAATCACAACCCTTAAGAAATCAATATTAATATTAACCGGAAATTGGGTGTCTCGGCGAAAATGAAACATGGCAATTCAAAGGCATTTCTAGTTCTAAAAGCAAAAGCAAAAAGGACAAAAACGAAGTGTTTATTTCCGAATGATTTGCAAATATTTATCCAGATATTTGCTTTTTTTAAATAACCCCTTTTTTTTATTTTCAAAGAGGAAAATCCACATGTTGATATTTGATTTATTTATCGAGGTCTCCTAATTCATCCAGAACTTCCGTGTGAACGTTGGTTTTCTCAACACGACATATGCAAAATGGGCATTATTAATTAACCATATTAAATTAGTTAAAATTAATTAGAATATATACGGTCGATGGAAACCCATTTGATTTATATCTCTACTTTTCCCATTATTATGAATTCAATATTAATACCAGGTATTATTGACATATAGAAAGATTTCGCAGACATATAGTTGGAGAAATTGCGAAAACAGGGGAGAGCCTTTTCAGCTTTTCAGTCTAAACGTCTAACCATTTTTCATCCTCTTATATAAAAACGTGAAACATGGGCTTTTCAACTGGCAAAACGTGTCCGAAAAGATTTAGTAGACCAATTTTTATTATGCGTTTCTTGCTTGTCTCTCTACCCTGAACTCTTTTATATTCCACGATGGAATGAAGAAATTAAATTTGAATAAAATGTACTCTTAATGGTGGAATTTAAAAGAGCATATTTAGGAATGTGTACCTACGCAAAAGACTTTTCACATTTGATGCAAATAATTTCGATATGATATGTTATCAACTATTTAGCTGTTGTTTTTTAACCTCCACCAAACATTTTTTGTGTCCGACATTCTCTCACTGATGAAGTGCGTGAAGGTAGTCAAAAATCCGAAAACATTGATGCTGAGCAGAAACTGACCACGCAAACTCGTCATGTAACATGCTGTGAGATTGAGACAACCTTAGAGTTCCCCCGGCATTCCTAAAATATGACATGAGCTGTTCAAAAGGATTGCTCTCGTTGGATACCACTCAATTTGACGACAGCTCAAGACAGGGGTGTATCAAATGACATGATTTATAAGATACAGAATTTTTTTCTAAATCCCTACAAGCCTGAATCATAGTACCTACTTAATTATTGTAAATTACCACAAAGTGTTTATTAAAATTTGTTTTAGGTCAATTTTTAAGTAATTAGTAACATTCTTTATTAAGTTTTTTATATTTTTTTGACGTTTCGATCCTATTTTGATATTTCTCAGAAATGTCTACAATTAAAAATTGTTTTAAAATTAGTATAAGTAGTTAAATACATGATTCAAAAAGATCCACAAGTAACAATAAATTGACAGTAGGTAGACATCTTTTTTTTTTCGTTTATAGTAGAGTAGTTTTTATGTATATACACATTTTCGAAAAATTCACGCTTTCTTTGATTGGTTTCAGATCTTAAAATTTTTGTTCTTATGGACAAATGTATGTTTGTTAATATTTTGAATAATTGACCTAAAATCAAAAATTATAAAATTAAATATTTATAAGAAAAAGGCCAAAGAAAATTTTAAAAAAAATAAATAAAAATACACTGCTCAAAAAAATTAAAGGGACACCTTTGTATAACTTATTAAGTGATAGTTATATACAGACTGGCTTCTATCAACATTTGTAATGATACCAAAAAAGATGAACGCAAAAATGTGCAGTGACCATCGCACTATCAGTCTAATGAGTCACGTGTTAAAACTTTTCCTGCAAATACTGCATAGTAGAATGTACAAAAAAATAGAGGAACAATTAAGTGAAACACAATTTGGATTTCGCAACAACCTTGGAACCAGAGAAGCACTGTTTAGTCTTCAGGTCTTAGTTCAAAGATGCAGAGACGTGCAGCAGCCAGTCTTCTTGTGTTTTATTGACTTTGAGAAGGCCTTTGATAGGGTCAAGCACGACGAAATGATTAGAATTCTGCAGCTGGTGGGAATCGATGATAAGGACCTGCGAATCATTGCGAATCTTTACTGGCATCAAAGTGCAAACATTCGACTGGGACGGAACACATCAGAAGAAGTGGAAATACGACGTGGAGTAAGGCAAGGGTGTATCTTGTCTCCTTTATTATTTAATTTATACTCGGAATATATCTTCAGAGAAGCCTTGGACAATGTGGAGGGTGGTATAAAAATAAATGGAATAAACATCAATAACTTGAGATACGCGGACGACACGGTGCTAATTGCTGCTAGTCAAGAAGAACTACAAATACTTGTAAACAGAGTGACCGAATCATGTAACAAGTATGGTCTGAAACTCAATACTTCAAAAACCAAATTTATGGTTGTCAGCAAAACACCAATACCAGCAATACAAATCAGAGCATACGGGATACAGCTAGAAAAGGTTAACAACATCACATATTTGGGCGCCAATGTCAATGACAACTGGGACATTAGCAAAGAAATAAAGATCCGTATCGAAAAAGCTAGAACCGCCTTCTATAGATTAAAAAGAATTCTCTGCAACAAAGGAACCACTTTCAAATTAAAAATTAGATTAACACGTTGCTACATATTCTCCACATTACTCTACGGAGCAGAGAGTTGGACGCTGACCGACACATTATTGAAGAAGATGGAGGCTTTTGAAATGTGGGTCTACAGAAGAATTCTCCGAATACATACAGAAGAAGTCATACAACGAATGAAGAAAAGCACAGAAATAATTAAAACAATAAAAAGCCGAAAACTCGGATATTTCGGCCACGTGATGAGGCACCCAGGAAAATATCATCTCCTTCATTTAGTGATGCAGGGTAAGATTGCCGGAAATAGAGGTCCAGGACGAAGAAGAAATCTTCGAGATTGGTATCGCAAAACATCCGCCGAACTTTTCCGAGCTGCGATAAACAAAGTTATTATAGCCAATATGATTGCCAACGTTCGATAATCGGACATGGCACCAGAACAAGAAGATATACAGATGACTATTTAGATTTTGAAAGACACATATTTTCTTGTAATAAACCCATTAATAGAACTTTCAACTAATCCTTTATTTGTAAACTAAGATCAACATTTAAAAAAAAGTGCCAATAACAAAATGAAAAGAAAACATTTTTCAAATGGCAATGTTCCGCTATCTGAAAACCAATGTGTTTTAGTATCGCGTGTGCCCTCCAGCAGCACGAATGACTATTTGGCATCTTCTTGCCAAACTTCTCACGAGCCTTCGAATGTCTTCCTGTGATATACTGTCCCACTCTTCGATTAGGGCTTTTGTTAATTGCTGAAAGGTTTGAGGTGGATTTGGACGACGTCGAACACGTCTGTCCAATATATCCCATAAGATATTGACGTCAGGGCTTATCGCTGGCCAATCCATTTTACGAATTTCATGCTCGTTAAGAAAATCTATAGTAATCGCAGCAGTATAAGGACTGGCATTATCCTCCATGAAAAGAAAATCAGGGCCTATACCATATGCTGCAGGAATAACCTGATCTAACAGACTGATATCCATATATCAGCTGTAACACCTCCCAATATCACTACAAGATCGGTTTTTGCGTCCAAACTTATTCCTAGACCATTATCGGAGCATCTCCAAATCTGGATACTTCTTGAACAGCAGCAGTGGATTATCGTTCCTTCGGACGTCTATACACACGCAATCGGTCATCACAATGAGTGAGATGAAATCTTGATGCGTCTGTAAAAAGTACTGGCCTCCATTGTCGAAGTTGCCATCCCAAATGTTCACAAGCAAAGTGTAATCGCATAGTTTTATGATGTCGAGTTAAAACAGGTTTTCGTACCGGCCATCTTGGTTTTAAATCTCCTTCCCGTAACCTGTTTCTAACAGTCTGGTTAGAAATGGTTAGCTGATGAGCCATCCTAAGTGTACTTTGAAGGCCTTTTGCTGTCGCTATTCTTTTTCGCAAAGAAGAAACTACTAAATATCGGTCCTGAATTTGTGTAGCTTTGCGATTCCGACCTTATCCGGTTTGTCTTTTATATCATCGTTCAGTCTCTCTATAGCGATTTTACACACGTTTGATAACTGAACTACTGCGATTAAAATTTCTAGCTACTTGTCGATTTTCTACACCAATTTCAACTAAAGCTATAGCACGAGTGACTTCTATCTCGCTAAGATCTCTCATTTTGACAGATAATGAATTCAACAACTACAAACTGTCATGCCGTTGCCCGATGACTCATTGAAATCACAACTATCTTACAGATTGTAAAAAACTTCAATAAATAGTTGGACATAATGCGATTTGTTGTTGCCGCTATTGGACATTATGCTTTATGTTGTAAACATGTAATAAAGAATAAAAAATATTAAACACAACTGAGTGGTATTGGCACTTGGCAATCTGATCAAAGCTGCTTGTTAACACGTTATATTCCTTGGTCACCATGGGATAGAACACAACATAATCGTGAGATTTTGGAATTTATTTATTTTTTTAAATTCATAATTTTAATGTGTGTATTTTTATACTTCTTTATATATGTGTCCATGTTGTAAATAGTTTCTAAATAAAATTAAATATTCACAGAAGAAAAACAGGTATTGATAATACGAGGATTACGATAAATATGGGTAGATAATTTAATGTGACTAAGTTTTTAACGTAATTTTTGAATTTGGAATTTCTTCAATAAAGAACCGTAGTTTATTGCTGCAAACGCTTATCTAAAAAATGAATAAAATGTATCAAATTTTTCGAGTTTGTTGAAGTCAGATCAATATCGTATTCAGCGTGTACAAAAGTCCCGTTTAAGGTGTGTATACGGAATTAGAAAATATGATCCAATAAGCCACAAATTGCTTAGTGCAAAATGGCTTTCTATGAAAGATAGACGATTTCATCACGCTGCATGCATCCACCATATTTGTTCGAAAAGATTAGATTTAGGTCTGATGTACACAATCTTAATCTGAGGTTTAAGGGTTTATTGTTTCCTCCTGCTCATCGCGCCTTGTTATTCGAGCGATCCTTTTCCTATAAGGTTTATACTATCTACAATGGAATTCCTCACAATTTTAAGACTTATAAAATAACAACATTTCGTGTACTTCTTAGAAGCAAACTATTAAATTTGGTTTAATTTTCATATTGTGTAGTGGTTATGATTTCGAATTTGATTTTGTTTTCTTTTTGTTGTTTTTCTTTCTTTGTATTCATTGCAGTTCAAATTGATTTAGTTAATTGTAAGTTTTTGGGAACTGTTATAGATGTAGTAGTATAAAGTGTTCATTTTTCCGTACGGGTTAGAATATCAAAATCAGTTTTACTGCCTTCTTTGCAGTTATTTTTTAGCTTCTTGTAGTTATTATTGCGGTTGCTATATTGTAATTGTGATTGCATTTTTATTATGTTTACACGTTATGCATTGTAAATTGGACCGCGTTATGCATAACATGACAAGCGCCATTTTAAAGAATATAGATAAATGACTTCTAGTTATTAAGCTTTCTAAAAAAAACTGTCCATCAGATTGAGTTCAAATTTTATATGGAGATCAAAAGTACTAAAGAGAAATTAGTTTCGCAGTTTTATCATGATAATATAAAAAATATAGGTTTTGGGAACAAAAAAGCCGTTTGGTCGCTTATTGGTTTTATGCATTCCTGCATGTTTGAGTTTTGCATACTTTGACTATATGCCATTTTTGGCGCTTAGTCTTGTTATGCTAAATTCGGGCTGCATTTTTAGTTTTACATATTTTAACTACACGCCATTTTTGGCGTTTAGTCCAATTATGCTAATTTAATAATGATTAAACATAACTTGACCAAGCGACAAAATAACGGCTATATTGGCGGTTGGTCATGTTTTGCTAAACTCTCGTATTGACATCTTTGAATCTCTTCTTACAACATGGACTTGGCCGTATAATGCGTAATGACAATAAGTAAATGCATAATTTGGCGTTTAGCGTTTTTAATTATTTCTTTTAAAATAAAGGTCTCTATATGCCCATTAATTTTGTATAGTTAGATTACACCTTTAGAGATTAGATGGCGATATTATCTCAAAATTAACGAAATGGTGCTTGGTCATGTTATGCAAAACGCGGTCCAATTTTTCTTTATATATGACTGCAAATAAACTGATTATTATTATTATTTATTTGACAAAACATAAAACCAAACCCAAACCAAGCAATTTTCAATATAGATAAGTTGAGCTAAATTTTCGGCCAAGCAATTTGTGTTATTTCGTTGTATGTCATTTCCGGACGCCGGCGCCGGTGTGCAATCAGTTTCACAGTTTCTTTTATTCTAATTTATTCAAAGATCTAACTTTCAATTAGAAAACCCATTATAAAGTGTGTAAAAATTTTGCGGCAAAGAAGTTAGCTCGTAATCTACCGAAACGGCGAGATACCAACCAATCCACTTTCCTAATGAAAAAATCTCTTATTTACAATATCAATGAGCTCTCAATATCGATCCGCACCGGGTATAATTGCTAATTACCAAGTTAACCTTGAGTATTCCTCATCCGTAGCCGCCAAACTCGCTCAACCAAATAAACGTTCGGAAATTGAAAGCCCACCCGCACTAGACCTAATGCAATCGTGTTGTACTATGGCATCTTCCATACAATTACTGTTTCCATACCCCTCAGTGTACCATGTGCAGACATCGCACCATCTCCATTAATATTTAATATGCATAACACAAAATGTCTAGCGCTACGTTGTCAATGCAAATTACTCCATCAGAACAGTGGGAATACAAATGTTATTCCACACACCCTCCCTTTTGGAAATTTACTGATTTTAACCGCTGCTGTGGTGAACAATGCGATTTCCTACTTCACTTCCTTCGCCAATCAAATTGAGTCTATCATTTTGCATGAATAAGTATTTATTATTGGAATTCGCAATAATTCGGATTGGCAATGATATAGAAATAATTTAGGACGACTTTACTGAATTTATCTACGTGGGCTCTTTGAAAACAATACACAGCGCTTGTTATAGGGGGAGTTGAAGGTGTTTGAAAGCACAACATACTGAAAACTTGAAATTGTTTACTCAGATGAGCTGCCATTCATTTTGAGATAAGTTTTTAATGGGTAGTTTCATAAACTTCACTTTATCTACAAGGGTTGTTTGAAAACAATACACATCGTGTGTTCTAGCCGGAGTTGTAGGAATGTAACCATCTTGAATTATTTACATTCACAGTCATCAAACCCATGGTTACATACGCCTCATTAGTATGGTGGTCAAAAGTTAATATTAAGCATACACAATGCCGTCTTCAAAAGTTGCAACGGCTTGCCAATATATCCCATAAGAACTTGCCCCACAGCAGCGATGGAAACGTTGCTGCATATGATACCTTTGCCTGTCCTAGTCAAAAAAGAGGCAGCAATTAGCGCTCTAAAACTGGCACAGGTAATGGAATACAAATCTGGCGATCTCGAGGGACACATGGGAATCCTGATTCTAATACCTTTGGATTCAGGAAGAAAACCGTCGGACAATTTGCCACGCAAACATGATTTTGAAATCCCATTTGAAGTGGTCATGGGGGACCGTCAAATATGGCTAAATGGGGAACCAAGATTCCCAGAAAACACATCCGTCTGGTATACTGACGGTTCAAAAGGAATAGAAGGGAACACAGGCATGGGAGTATACGGTCCTAATTGCAGGCTCTGTGAATCTGTCAGGAAAAGTCCCACTATATTCCAAGCAGAGATCAACGCTATTAATCGTTGTGCTCAAGAATGCCTGCAGAGAGGCATCCCGGAACGGCAGATCAATATTATGTCAGACAGTCAAGCTGCGTTAAAAGCACTGAGGTCTTACACCTTCACGTCAAAGCTAGCATGGGAATGCAAACAGACCCTAAAGCACCTGGCAGCTCAGGGGAAAAAGATTACTCTGACATGGGTGCCAGGACATGAAGGCATAGAGGGGAACCATTCATATGATGAAAGAACTTCGGAGATGGGGAAAAAAAACAACTTAAGTCCTTAAGGCCTTTTTACGGGACACCACCCAGTGAAGTACCAACGCAAAAAGATGAGCCTAACCGAGGACGACACTTGGCGGTTTTGCGAAGACGCAACAGAGACAAGAGAACACGTGCTCTGTGAATGCATGGCACTTTTCTGCAAAAGGCTAAAACGCCTTGAAGGGGTGACCCTAACACCCGACGAGGCAAGGAATTTAGCCCCCAGAGAAATCATCAACTTCATGAAATGTGTGGGACAGCTGGGCAATTCAGAGATTAGAGTCATTCACATAAGATCTTCTGCATGTGGAAGTGAGGGGAGGCCAAACCGCCTAAACGACTCCGATAAAACAATCTACAATCTACATTCAGAAAGAATACAAATTTTATAGCTCAATCTAAATGAACCCCGATATGCTATTCAAATTGCTACTGGTTCCATTCAAGCTCAAGAATATCAACTTTCTTAATCTGTATTAAAATAATATAAAATTAATTAACCTTTTATAATTCTGGATCTCTGCTGGTCACGCACAATTTTTTTAAAAGAAATTAACTAAAACATCAGGTTATCCTTTCCAATATATGCATGTATATTTCCAAATCCCATAAACAACATAATATTTTCGACTAAAAAGGCCCTTTTCTAGGTAGGTACCAATTCTTTTATCACATTGGAAAAGGCACCAGAGATAATAAGTTTATTATTTCCAGATGTTGTATAATATTCGTAATAGATACGCACTTAAAACTTTTAGAAACATTTGGTAACAATCTATTTCAAATATTATTCACAAAAATATTATTAACATATCAGAAACTACCCAAATATATATACAGGGTAAGAAAAAAGTATATTCTACTGCCAGTGTGTCTTGGTTTTGTTACAGTAGTTTGAAAGCTGAACATACTGTAAGCTTCCAATGATTTACTCAGATTAGCTGCCACTTCCCTTACTTGCTTTATTTTATGAAACTAAAAATCAATGTCACTGGCTATAAAGCAAGTTTTTAGTTTTTAAACTAAGCTCATAGATGCATATTTATGAATGCGTTTTGTACTATTCAACCATATAAATTGAATTATACACATATCAAATATTTCTGAAAGTATTCCATTTCAAAGAAGAGTGGGTTGTATCTGGAAATGAAACGACGTCTACTCCACAAAATACGTTATAGCCAGACATGTTTCAAAACATTCTATTCCATCTTCAGTGGCATAGCACATATAGAATCTACACAAACTCGGTCATCAGTGAAAAATTAAAATGAAAATATTATTATTTAAAGTGACATATTAAAATTTTTGTACTTAGATTGATGTATTATTTGTTTTTGTATATCATTTTAAATTATTATTATACACAAATCCTGTTGGAACGACGCGACGTTCCATTTCCAAATATCAAATATTGTTACATTCTTATGAAGAATCAAAGTATTTCTCTAAATAAAACTGCCAATTAAAAATACCATTTTTACTATTGATACCGATCTCAGCGAAGAAAGAAATCAAAAACGTTTGATCCTAACATTGAAAAACTTATTTTACTTCCCAATATTAGAGTATCACTGTGTGTCATCTGGTTATGCTTTGAGCAGTTTTTCTAATGCGATCACAAAGCTTTCAACGGATTTCGGACCGTATAACATAAATATTTATTAAGAGAACCCATAGAACGAACACAGGTCATAGAGAAAAGTCTCATATATACCGTGTCTTTCAAATATCCCAGAGGAACTGTATTGTACTGCAGAATCTGCTTGACATAAACAATCAAAAAACAATATTTCCAAAGTGGTTTTAGAACACGCCATATCATAAGATAGATAGAAAGTTGAATTTCGTCAAAAAGTTATCAAATTATGTATTTAAAGAAACTAATTCAAATAGCTCAAATTGATCATTAACAAAAGCATTCCAGGCTGAGCCAGAATGTCCAATTAACTTTATATTAGATAAAGTTCAATAAGTTGGAACACCCTGTATAATGCGTGTTAGTTTTATCCCTGTCTTTAATTTGTGCACAATCAATTCGAACAAGGCACTAATTCGTGGTCGTTACTAGTTTGTGTATACAAGTGAATCCTAATTAGCAAATGGGCACCGAGTTTTGTTTGTGTAAAGTTGAGCTTTTCACAAACAGTAACGAAAATATCGATTTTCACACAGTAATGAATGGCCAAATTATAAATCATATCAAGTAGCGATCGATCAGGATTTCTTTGTCTGTAGAAAACTCACGTTATAAAATTAGATTTTCTGCCAACTTTTAGTATCCTAACAAAATGGGAAGGTGAGATAATACAAAAAACGTCTTCGAATGTCATGTTTGTCAATTCAACGAACTCTAGTAGAATCATAGAGATAGAGGAGAATTTCCGTAGACCAGTCTTTGTGGTGTTTGTTTTGTATCTATAAGAAGCACAGGCTTATTATTCTAAAAAGATTATTTTTTTACGATGCTTCAAGGGTGCATTTCTCGGAGATAGAACTTTATTTTAATGTGTATTTTCCCAAAAAATTGACGCAAAGGAAATTTTTTAGAAAAATGCTTAAAACAACCATTCTTGAATTGAAAGCAGCAAGTTAGTCACAATGCATAAATAGCGCCCGTAATATTTAACGGTACTATTTCTCCCGTCCACAATAAAAAAGCGGTCAGTATCTACAGAAATTTTGAAAATTGTGATATTGATATACTGTTTTTAATGTACCAGGTACTGATCAAAACCAGGGCATTTAATATGTTAATACACGGAAAAAAATACTGTTGCAGTTTCAAATATTAGTTAGTATTTGGTCGCGATTCATTGTTTCGAATACATTTATTATGGCTTCAAGTTCATGTAATTCCAACAATATAATACTTCGTTTTGAGGTAATTGCTGGTAAGTTATTAAATTTAAAATATTTTATATTTCCGTTAAAAAAATTTTACTGCACTCTAATACTAAGATCAAAATATAGTACACTGTAACCACTTCATTGGTTTAATAATATTATAGTTTCATTTAAACAAGACGTACAGTTCATTTAATGCATAAAACCATTCCGGCAAAAACATTTTATAATCAAGATTTAATCAACTTTCATAATATTGTCTAAATCACAATTATTATGGAAACAATAATCATGTTTTTAATACAATTTTTATATGCCATGGTGTCAAATACACATTATATTAAATTCAATGATTCTTCTCGTTAACCCAACAACATTTTTACTCGGTTGTACAGATCTGGGAGTCTGACAACACTCATTTAATTAATGCCCTGATTGCACATGTGTGGTTCGTTTTTCGGTATTTCCCATTTTTTATTGATAAAGCTAGCTAGCAGTAGCTGCCAGTACTTGTTGTTAGATATTGTTATGGACAATATTGTAGAATTGTTCAAAAAGTGGGGTCTATAGAAGATTTATTTCCTATTTTTGAAGGTAAGTACTAAGACTGACTACATAGTAGATTAAATGATTTATGATTAATGTTTGCATTTCTTAATACATAATACAGTAGGTAACTTTGTGTAAAAATTTGACTCCATTTAACACGTTAATTTTTTTATTATACCTACATAGGTAAAATTATTGTGTAACTAAACCAAATTGTTTTTTTACCAATTTTAGTATGTTAGATACCTTGGTTCTTGGTATTACTTATGCGTCATTCATTTATTAATTTTTAGGCAATAAAATTGCATTGGAAGACGTACAAGAACTATCTCATGAAAATATTAGAGTTGTTTCCTCAAATAGGAACTCGAATTCGGTTTCTTAAATCGTCAAAAATACCTACACGAAAAAGCTGATGGATATCCACAATATTTTGAACTTGGATGTTATATTGACTACAAACTTATTCTAATAATTTCTATCTATTGATAAATGATAATTATGAACTTCTTTTACCATCAACCCCCGGTAGCGCACGTATACATCCGCTAGTATTATGCTGCTTCTGAGGGGATGTATCTAATATCATTTAATTTTTGCTTTTTTTTTTGTTAGTTTGTATGAAACTATGGTCAGAGAATTTATTGTTTTTTTCTGTCAAACTGCAGTTATTCTTGATTTTATTGCACACCGAACACAAGTTCTATCTTTTCAATTACCAGTTGTACTATTGGCAAATATACTTCGCATTTGGCTCAGAATTTGCTTAAATAGTATACAATGAGTTGATATATTAGTACAATTACAAATCCAATAAAATCCGAACAGTTTGTAGTTTGTTGAAACAAATTTCTGTTGAATTCAACTGCAAGAGACATCCAAAGAAAACTTTGTGTCGTTTTGGTAAAAGAATGTGTTAGTTCAAGGAAAAACTAGTACTTTTGAATCAATGCTAAAACATACGGTTGATTCAATGAAATGTTGTATTTAAACCATTCATTGAAACTCAATAACACCTTGTAATTGAGTAGATAATACAATGGATTAGTTACCAAATATAGGCTTATACTTGAATAAAACGTTGTTGTATTCGAGGAATACTGAATGTAATATGTCATTGAATCAAAGGGTGTGTTTTTGGCAAACCTACAGATTTTTCTCTGTGTAGCTTGTTGTTATTGAGCGTTCACTTGATGAGCGTACCTGCACATTTGCAAAACACTGAGAGACGAACGATGGGTGAAAGAGAATAAGAAAAATCCAACCAGTCAGATATATAGGTGATCAAGTAGTTGCTTAATCAGAATGAGTATTTTAAACATGCCACATTATGCACCCTGGGCGTACAAACTGATGACGAAAATTGTGAATAGTTTTTATAAACAAAATAAGTTGCCTACTTTAGATATGGTTCGAGGAAAAATTAAAAACTACGGACAATATAATTACAATTTTTAGGGAAGAAACAAAAGTCGAAACTCCATGAAATCAATTTAATACATCACTCTGAGAGTGCCAGGTTAAATTTACCATACATGTTTCGAAGCTTCATCCTCAGTGGTAATACATCGAACATTAGTAAGGAATTTAATGCATTGTGTAACACATTGTTAGAAATATTCCAATTATGCGTAAAATCTAAATCACGTACGAAAGACCTGTTTCTTTTTGATCGGACCACTCTGTATTAAAAGTTTTAACAAGAAAGGATTCACATTGTAATGATGCTAAACCAGCATTTACGATACTATGATTTACGTAAGAGAAGGCAACCTATCATTTTAATATTCTTTGTACAAAATAAAACTTGACTAGCGGAAAGGAATTTCGTTTAAAAAAAGTACCAGAAACCCCATTAGAAAGTAAAAATAAACGTTCGCAGCTGCTGCCTTTGATGTTTGCCAAATGAAAAAAGGCCAGCAGAGTTTTAATAGCAGCGCGCCTACTGAATTATTTCTTTTTTGACTTAATTTAATTCCCTAACCGCCATGTTGCATTCTGTAACTTTTAATTGAAATAAAAAATGAGAGAAAAAAATGTTCGTTTAGTATCAAATATTTATTATGTTTTTGCTATGAACATGAATTATTACAATATAATTAATTCAAAAGACTTATAGTCCAAGGGTATCCTACATGAATAATCACAATGTATATTGGGAAAACTATAATTAAGACAGTTATAAAGGTAAACTAAGGTCGATTGGGTTGATGTTAACTTGTTTATTTCATATGGGACACCCTATATACCGGGTATTCCATTAAGGGTGGACAGGTAGCATATCTCAGGAAATAATAGTCCTAGGACAATAGGAGAAAAATTCTTTTAGGGCAATCGACAATGGGAAATCGCTGGAAATAGTTTTTTAGTTCCTAACTATACCGCTAGGGGGCGTAATAGATACAGTAATGCGAAAAATGCATTTTTATTGAAAATTTCGCAATATAAGTTAGAAAAACAATACTACCACAGTATTGCTACTGAGATTCGGCATCTTTTTGGTGTATCACTTTTTATTGTGCGGCTTGAAATAAAAGCAGCAGGGAAGGACGAAATTTTACCTATGATAATGTGTATAACTTTGGTTTGGCTTAACCGAATTTATTAATCTAATTTTTGTTTAAGAACTCAAGCCTTGCTGATGAAGAAAAAAAAAATATTTCAAATCATAATTATTCGCCTAAGGTTTCTTTGATTTTTCTTTAAAAACTTAAATGGAATGATACAAATATTTTATCAAAAATTAAAAGTCAATTGAATTTGCAACCAAAAAGTCCAAAACCGCGCAAGAAAATCTTTATTCGTTTGAGAGTTATGGCCAAAAGAATGTTGTTCACCAAAATTCGTTGAACAATCATGTATCTTTAATTTTCCGTGATCAAGAATGCCATGGGAAATAAAGAAATAGGTTTAAACTTTATTAAACTGATAGTTTAACAAATAAAAATAATGAAAGATCCATTAAAATTACCAAAATGCAGAGCTTTCATAAAATTTGTTAAAAGAGGTAGATCTAGATACCCATGAAACAGAATTGGGAAGTTTCCATGCATGGAGACAAATAAATAAACGCGAATATGCTGCTAAATACCCTGACCGAAGACACCATAGCAGAAAAGTGTTCCGTCGGTTAGCAGTCCGTTTACGAGAAACGGGAAGTGTAATAGTTGATCCAGTCCCGCTCAGAAGACGTCCATTTAGCAGTGAAGATAATATTATAAGCGTTCTTGCGTATGTGGAAGCGAATCCTCATGTAAGCGTCAGTGACATTTCTTCAGACTTAGGAATAAATCACACTTCAGCATATTGGATTTTAGAATCTTTTAAACTGCATCCTGACAGTATGGTTTTACATCAGGCACTTTCAGATGCCGATATTGACAAGAAGCGCCTATAGACTTTTGTTATTGGCTGAGAGATATGTGCACGGAAAACCCGCAATTTCTCTCACAGATTTTATGGACTGAGCCATTTTTTCTAGTTGTGGTAGTGTTAATTTACACAATACACATTATTGGTCACAAACAAATCCTCATTGGATGCCGGAAGTTGACCATCAAAGTAGATGGAGTGTGAACGTGTGATGTGGAATCGTAGTCAGGGTATTTAGCAGCATATTCGCGTTTATTTATTTGTCTCCATGCATGGAAACTTCCCAATTTTGTTTCGGTACTTAATTAATTTGCTGCATGAAATTCTGGGGTGGTCTAAAAATAACGTTAAAAATTAACAGTCAATTTTTTCAAATGGTATCTACAGGTCATTGTAGCTTGATGGTATAATATAAGTTTAATGATTAATTATGTAATTTCGTATTGTGATATTTGTGCCACTTCTGGTTATATTTTCGAAAAAACAATTTTTTGCGATTTTACTTTTTATTTATGTCTGATATTATTTTTACAGATATAAAAAATTAAAAGCACTTCCTCATTGTTACTTTTTGAGGAGATAAATAGCTTTTACAAATTCGGACTATAACGTTTCGTTTTTTAAATACGGCCCTGGTTTTTATTTTTAAATTTAAAGCTATTTACATGGATGCTCAACACCGAGTAGTGTAGAACAATAAGCTGCCGTGATTAGGACACAAATACAAAGGAAAATATCATTTAGAGTAGCAAAAATCACTTATACTGAAGGTAAAATTTATTTAATAATCATCATTTTTACACTAGATAAATCAATTTAACATTTTTGATGGTATAAATAAACACAACCGAAATTTACGATGGCCATATTCATTCATTTATGTTATAGTTACTTACCACTGGATATTTTTTCCCGTGTAGCTAATCTTATATTGGCAACGAAATACCCGTAGTCAAAATTTTCGCTTTTTAGAGAAACTAAACCAAGCAAATCCTAAATTAACAAGGTAAACTCCATTTCGGAGCCAATCCCAATTCCGGAGTTTTGTTTTTGTCGTACGTGTGTTTGACTGCTAAAGACTTGACTTTCATAAACAAAATAAACTGTATGCGTGAGTATTAAGCTGAATTGTTTGTTTAGTACACAAATTGGTGGGATTACGGGACATGTTTGCATAATAATTTGAAATTTGGATAAACTAGTTTTCATATGTGTTGTGTGTACATATCAGGGTGGCTTAATAAGCGTCCCTGGGACAAAATTGTATTACTTATTAAGAAAATATAAATGTGCAGTTGTAAAATTTATTTAAAAATAAACTGTAGACCTCGAGGCACGAATAGCAAGTGTAAAAGTAATATTTTTGTGCCTTTTGGTCATTTGCCTTTCTCGTGTAGACATCAGCCATTTACATACTTTTTTTGCTGTGTATTTTTTACAACAATTCAACTACTTAAAAGGTTAAATATATCATTTTTTCAGTCTAATTTTTTTAACCCATTTTCTACTACAGTACTCTCTCGCTAATCCGCCACCATAAAATCCGGACCACCACTGATTACTCAGTCAAATTTTCTGGTATCTTTCGCGAATATACAGGGTGTTAATTAAGTATCTGGCCAAACTTCAGGGGGTGATTTTTTGAGTGATGTGAAGGTAAAAAGTTCATATAAGCAGGTGTCCGAAAATGCATAGTTTTCAAGATACAGGGTGTCAAAAAAAATTTTTTTTTACATTTATTTATTAATTTTGGAAAATAATTATAAACAACAATTTTCCGTCAATATTTGGATTGGTATTGTAGGTGATTCCTTTATTGGACCCCATTTTTTACCCCCGAGATTAAATGGCCAGGAATATCGCCACTTTTTACAATTTGTTTTGCCGGGATTATTAGAAGAAGTTCCACTTGCAGATAGAGCAGCAATGTGGTTCATGCACGATGGGGCCCCACCTCACTTTAGCATCGTAGCACGGGAATTTCTGGATCAAACTTATGGAGGGCAGTGGATGTGTCGCGCGGGTCCACAGTCATGGCCACCCAGGTCGCCAGATTTAAATCCTTTGGATTATTTCCTCTGGGGGCATTTAAAGTCGCTGGTTTATAAAACTCCAGTCAATACTGAAGCCGAATCATGTCAGCGCATACGGGATTCATGCAATCAAATAAGACATACTCCTGGAATATTTCAGCATGTTTGGCAATCGATGATAAGGCGAGCTAATGCTTGCATCGAAGTTGAAGGTGGACATTTTCAACAACTATTATAAATTTATCTTTATTTGTTGTTATGTTGTTAAGTTCTTAAACGTTTTTTATTAAAAAAGTACTTTTTGTCAAAGTTTAATTAATAATACGTCTTTGTCTTGTCTTAGGCATTTATTTGCACCACTGAACTTCAATATTAGCAATAGTAAATAAGATTCAATTAGCATTTTACTATTATAAAAAAATACTGCCAAATCTCAACGAATTTGGGTAAAACGTAATTCGCAATAATTCTGTAAAAGTGATTTTTAAAATTATTCAGGGACATGCATTTAAGTGGTTTTAATTTTTTTTCTCGAAAACGATGCAAGATACAAAAAAATATCAACAGACAAAAAAGTTGTATTTTAATGGCTTAATCCAAATTTTTTTTTTTTATTTTAAAAAACTCAGTGGCGCACATTTTTTTTGTTATTTTTATTCGTGAAACTGCCGCTTACGACGCCACTGGAAGTCATAATCAACAATCAATGGGTGCCAACTTAGCGCCTTATCATAGTTCATAATACTGCCAAATTTCAACAAAATCGGTCAACAGGTGTTTGAGATATTAATAAATAAATGTAAAAAAAAAAATTTTGACACCCTGTATCTTGGAAACTATGCATTTCCGGACACCTGCTTATATGAACTTTTTACCTTAAAATCACTCAAAGAATCACCCCCTGAAGTTTGGCCAGATACTGAATTAACACCCTGTATATTTTTTCATTTTTGACTCCCTTTTACACTATTTTCGAACGCCTGTGTGAAGCAATTCTTCCATGTGACATTTTTTAGGTTATTTTCAACTTTAGTAAATATGTTTTTTTTTTAGTTTTTAACCCCTTTGTACACGTCAATATTATCTATTTTTTTACGGTTAATGTTTTAAGTTATACTTTATTAAACCAATGAAAAATTATTCAACATTTCGGGTAAGTTTGAGAATTATGAATTTTTTAAATTTTTGAACCCTTTTTTAAACCTTTTACCTACGCTAAATGTTTCCTAAATTTTAACCAGCACCTAGACATATCCTGCAGTGTTTTTGTACCAATTTTGGTTCAAATATGTTCAGAGGTTTTTGAGTTATCGTGGATACATACAGACAGACAGACAGACAGACTTTTTTAAAACTACTTATTAATTTACGTATGAAATGTTTTTCATGAAACTAATAGAGCCTCCATATACATAATAATTATATGATATGGAGAGCTAAAAATATATTTACATTAGGAAAATCATTACCACATTTTTGAGGGAATTTTAGTAATCTTGGTATAACTACACGAAAATGAGGGATTTTTTTTTTGAAAGGGTCCGTACGACTTTAGTCCCCGGTTTCACTGCAGCCTCATGGGCTTATTGTGAAAATCCCCGTATATTATGCCACCCAATCCAGCAGCCCTGTACCCTCCACTAACTTGTGGAGTTCAGTTAAGTGTTTGGTGTCAATATCTGCTGGCGCAATCAGCGCATGCCCAAAAATAGCGTGTCGTCTTCAAAATGAGGGATAATTTAGTGTTCTTTTCCTGTACTCAGAGTGTTCAAATGACCATATTCACCACCGTCATTTATGTTAGGTATTTACTACCACTGTCATATCTGGGGCATATACTGAGAGGACCTCCATACCAAGTCTAATACTGCAAGGAAAGATCGAAGGTAGAAGGGGGCTAGGTCGAAAACAACACTCTTGGCTCCGCAATATTAGAAACTGGTGTGGTATACTGGATGCCGCAACCATTTTTAGACAGGCTGCGGAGGGCACCCTAGCTATTCTGTGAACATAAAATGGACAAACGAACGCCGACGTGCGGCATAGCACATGGCACCCAAAGAAGAAGAATTTACTACCACTGGATATTTTTCTCTGTGCGGGTAGGTGCAAATTAGTGTCGAGTAGAATCGAATGTTGAATGAATATAAAAATCGGATGATCATTCGAATGATTTTACACTTAAATCGTTCTATTTTGATCTTTTACTTTTGATCTCTTACAACTGCTGGTGTTCCTATGTGCTTATTTTCGAATACGATTTCTCTTCTCGTCAAAATAATCCTCAGTTTCAGCAATTACTTCATCATTGGCCTTAAATTTCTTTCCAGCAAGCATTCTCTTGAGATCTGAAAACCGGAAAAAGTCGCTGGGGTCTAAATCTGAAGAATACGGTGGGTGGGTAAGCAATTCGAAGCCCAATTTGTTCAATTTTGCCATCGATTTGTGTCACGGTGCATTGTCTTGGTGACACAACACTTTTTTCTTTTGCCAATATGGCCGTTTCTCGATCCAAATGGGCACAGTAATAGTCGCTGTTGATGATGGTTCCTTTTTCTAGGTAGTCGATGAATATTATTCCGTCGCATCCCAAAATACAGCCGCTATAACCCTACCGGCCGACTGTTCCGTCTTTGCTCTCTTTGGATTCTGTGCTGTCCACTCAGCTGACTGCCTTTTGGATTCTGATGTGGAATAGTCAAGCCATGTTTCATCATTGTCACATATCGACGATAGAATTCCATTTAATTGCGGTTTACAAGCGCCAAACACTCCTCTGAAGCAACAATTCGTTATTGTTTTTGGTCGACTGTGGAACAAATTTTAGTAACGCCATCTATGTGTCATCCTATGGCCTTTTTGAATGACCTAGGAATAGGAATATTAATTGCCATTTATTGTTCATTCAAATGCTCTAACGAAAATAATCGAACGATCAGCGAGTATTCTCATCATCGGATGATCGATTACTATTGTTGATTCGACTGCGCCCACCACCAGGGGCGGCTAGTCCTATGAGGCAGTGCCTCACTAACTTTTTAACCAATTAACATTTTTTTACTGTTAAAAAATGGCGCACAGATTGATAGATTGTATACC
Organism: Apoderus coryli; assembly: GCA_911728435.2. Classification (NCBI taxonomy): domain Eukaryota; kingdom Metazoa; phylum Arthropoda; class Insecta; order Coleoptera; family Attelabidae; genus Apoderus; species Apoderus coryli. The sequence goes on along the minus strand of OU452200.1, from coordinate 39,347,244 downwards.
TATTATACCTACGCACATCGCACATGATGATTTGTTTTAAATTATGAAAATAACTGTCATGTAAATCGTGCGTCCATTTAATGCTCGCTATCCAATGAGGCAATAATGCCCTGCCCGTCGGCGAACGCAGAACGCAGAACGAGAGTAGGCCGTAATTAAATAATTTTAAGTCACAGGCAGTGCCTCTAGTCCCTATGCACGGCGAGTTGCCACTTTTTTATTGTTATCTACTACCACATTGATTAATATTAGTCTCCGATTTTTTTATTAAACAGAAACTGATCAGCTAACAGTTAACTGCTCACATTTTTATGTGTTGTATACAAAGTTTTTTTTTTAATTTAATAATTTATGTTTACTTACTAATTTATGTGAGTTGAGTTCATAATCTATTGAATTGCTATAAATTGCATATTCATTCATCGCGGGCATGTACTGATGTACGTATTTATTTTCAAAGTATTTATTATAAGAGTACACATTCCATTCAGCTCTATCAACGTTAAACTTGAAACACATTAATATCAATTGAAGTTGCACAATTCTGTCTAGCATACTAGGTATTACTGCAGCAATACATTAATGTGTGAAACAAAGATGGAAAGTGAAGCAGTGCCTCTTCATGCGTTTTTAGATATACAGCAACAAAACATCCACGTCTGTCTTACTACTTAGTGTTCTCTAGCTTTGACGTATTGATCATATACATTCTTTGATCTTTGTTCAATTCATCTTTCTGTTTTCTTTTGCTTTCTTATGTTTTGATTATAATATTATTATAGGTAGTACCTACCTATTTTGTAAATTATTATTTCTTTCTGGTTTTTCTTTATAATAATCGTAATAAATTAAGGGACACTAGGGGCAGGCAATAAATACAATAAATAAATAGGTATTTAGTAATTTTTCGTGTAAAGATTCTTAAAGTGAAGCATTTTTTTTTTGTGCTAGTGTATTGATAGTGAATGGTTAATAGTATGGAAAATAAGGATGTTCTAGGTCCAGGCTGTAGTGCACCAACGCCGACAGTAGTACAAGTAAACTTATATTTAGAAATGCAAAATTCTGAGGATATAATAAATTATTTAATATACGACGATAAACTATAGGTCGTTCAAGAATTAGCGACGCCTATTCCAGATTTAAGTAAATATTTAATAAATATTGGCCCCGCGAGAAAAACTAGGGGTTTTAATAATGATTGGTACAAAAAGTTTGATTGATTAGCTGGGAGAGCGGAGGTAAAAAAATTATTTTGTTGACCTTGTGTCATGTTTTCAGTCTAAAAATGGGTATTCTGATATAAAAAATTTAGCTCGTAGTCTGGATATTCACGACAAAAGTGCTGCACAAATTGGATGTAAATGTAAATTACTTATCATGAGAAAACAAAAACAAAATATAGCTTCCGTTATTGATAGTTCCCAAATAATCAGCAAATAATATACATAATATTATAATATTGGTAATTGGTAATCAACATTTTTTTTATAAAAATCTTTGTACTGCCTCACAACCCTCAGGATTCACGGACCGCCACTGCCCACCACTAGTGCAAACGATAGTCGCAAAATACTATAGTAGATAAAGTAAATCCTGTTAACCCCAATAAATTGTATCGCACTTATTCAAACAAACAAAAGGCAAATACTCACTGGAAGTTATTGCGTGTCTATTCAAATGTGTTTCAAAACAATTGCTTCTCAAGTAACGTTATATATCTTTTACGACGTGTTATTCTACACATAATATATATTCAAAAACTTTTAAGCCAGCCTAACTCATTTTAAAGTTGCAATAAGTTTAAGCTGTGAGATTTTACGACACTCGGCGTAAAACTTTCAACTTTAAAGACAGTCTAATGTATGGATGCGAATGGTGAATAATAACTGAAATGTTAAAAAAATATCTGGTTATTTCGTGTGTAACTCGTTGATGCGCTTGACAGTAGTTGAAGAGCCAACTCAATTCAAGTACACACAGGGTGTCCTAAATTGTTCTAAACATCTAATATCAAGGAAACATATCAAAGCTATAAAAATTATCTAAAACTCCATCCATTAACTTTCAAGTTATTGGGGAATTTATAGATTACGATCCACACGCTAAAAAGAGTTTGGTTAATTTAACAAAAATATTGTTAATCCAACAAAACCATTTGTTTCTATATCCACGATTAAATATCTGTTTGCACTAACAAAATCATTTAGTTAGATGCTAACTAAGTCCTAATTACCATAAATAAAGCTAGGGTTGAGAGAAATAAATATTTGGTAAATTCAACAAAATATTTTTTGAAGGCAACTTACATCTGCATTAACTTGATTCTAGATTTACTTACTTGAATTTACATACTTTATCCCTCTAACTAAATAATCACTTTTTTTTTCTATTTAGAGTTTGAAATAAAAATCAAATATTTATTAGACAAAAACATTTATTTGTACTTTGGCTTTATTCTCTAACAATAAAATTAAAAGCAAAAAAAAAAATTAAAACATTGTAGAGTTTAGAAAAACTAACGAAATAGACATTTAGCTTAATCAAATGTGCATAAAATGAGAACAAAGTTAAAATCAGAAGAAAATTAGATAATTCTATAAACTAAACATAAGTAGTATATTAAAAAACTCAAAATTAATACACAAATTTCATAAGTAGAAACAAAGACTAAATATTTGTTAAATAGAATTATTGACCTAACCAAAGATTAATCTACACAAGATTAATCTACACAAGATTAATCTTTGACCTAACTAAATGTGGGTAAAGAAAATTACTAAATTATTTACCTGAATTATAACTGTAAGGTACTTAATTATTTTAGTAAACACCCCACAACCAATCCATAAATTTCGCCCGACTCTCTTGTTGGAAAGTTGAAAACTTCGAGTGCTTATTTTTGCTACTTTTCACTCTTCTCAAACTCTAAATCAATCTATAACAAAAATGCTCAATGTAGGGAAATAGTAAAAACATATTAACTGTTTGCAAAAAAATACATGGAGCACACATATTAGAATTTTAAAAGTCTTCATGAAAGAAACTGGTATATTTTTTTAAAAGCGTTATCGATTTTATCACAATTGGGAGAATTAGGTAGGTATACTTACCTACTAATGTTTACCAAACTAGTTTTCAGTGTCTAGCGGCACATCAAAATTTGTTCTACTACCTACCTAATTACCTATATAATAATAAATATATTATATTTTATTTTATTATTTATTATTATTATAATATTTATTGTTGTTACTACATATTACCTATAATAATTAATAACATAAACGAAATGGTACTTACCAACTCAACAATATTCATAGATATCACCAAAGATTAATGTACATTAATCTTGGATATCACTAACTGACACAACAAACAAACACCCATCAGTTCTTGGTAATTTATAATTATAATAGTAACTAAAACCACAGTTTTTACCGCTAAAACTAACTCTAACTAAAATAAAATGCAAGGACAGAAGCAAATGCAACAAAAAGCGTCCAAACATCACTGCCATAGAATAATGTTTATACTGGGAATCCCCGCTTTCAAGGTTGCTGTCGGCTTTTGGGTTTTGGGACATTCAAAAATCAAAGCTACTTAGAACCAAAACACAGCCAGCAGACGTTGTTGCCAGAGATTCCAGCAATTACCATTCATAGGAAATAAATAATTTTGAAGTTTTAGGGAAATTAAAGTACCTAATCTAAAATATCAATAATATCTAAATATCTCAGATCGTACATTTACATTTTGACAATAAATTTAAGTACAAGGAGATGTCTATTATAAGTATAGGGAGATATCGATAAACCAAACTTAACGAATTAAGTAATATTAAAATAATATTTATTGGTAAATGATTGTGTAAAGATTTATATTTTATTATATGCATTTATAGTGTAGCAGTAAAATACACAGGAATATACCTAGGTGTCTATCATATTGCTATTTTGCAGATTAGATAGCTAGACCCTATAGGAAGTGACAACACTGAGCGTAATTACCTTGCAGGTACGACAAAATATTTATTTGCCAGAAAAATCTGATTTCTTGACAAGTTTATAATTTTACAAATATATATTTTGTCAAATAAACAAAATTGATATTATTCAGATGATTAGTTTCTGTTAATTTTAACCCAGATCTTTGTTTAATTTAACTAAATATCTCTTGTTTATTTCAATTCATTGAAATGACTAATGTAAGTAGATATATCTTATTTATAACAGAAAAATTACTTGAATATGCAAAATAAAGGACAAAATATTTTGCTTGAAATAAAAAAGCCTGTTTATTACTTTAAAGTCCATATTGCTATTACAAGTATATATAATGTTACCTTAAACAAAATTTTGGAAATAAATATATTCTGTAAATTTAACCAAACAGTTTTTAGAGTGCAAGCACTTAAAACAAATATTAGCATGTATTTTTGATGATATGGCAACTCTCAAAGAAAAATTACTGCCTTTTGATTATTAGACTCAAAACCAAATCTTATTAGGTAGATACTTTTTACAAAACAAAAAAAAATGTTCTGATGTCATACGTCACTAATTTTAATCTAAAACAAAATTTAATCCCCTTGTTATTTAGCATTATAAAAGCTCCGTTGTGCTTTCAAAATAAGCCGAGGCGAGTTAATACAATCCGGTTTGAAGTGGAAGGAATTCCATTCAACTTGACCTCGATTTGCCTAACAATATTCAAAGGATCCTTTGTTGAATTGTGTCAGATATGTGGGCGAAAGCCATTCATAGCATTCAATGGATTATGCCATTTTTTTATGTCAGCGTCTACGGAATACAGAAAGAAGTAGAGGCATATATTTATTAGTTATTGGTATACGAAGGCTAGGGCCTCTAGGGAGCTGTTCTTTATTGTTCTGTCGGTGTTAGCTATGCTTAAAACAAATACAAAGAGGAGATAACTTTTTTTTTGGTTATATCATAGATATTGCAATTAGGTGCTAAGTGCGATATGGCGGCGATGGTCAAACAAAGTGTTTAGGTATGTAAACATTTTATTTAAATAATTTTATAAAAAATATTATAAAAAAATAAGGGAAACTTGCTGTGAGGGTGTCTACTAATACAAATTCAATTATTTATTGTTATTACTACTTATTATTAATTATTAACCTTAATATACTTAGATAAGTCTGTTAATCATACTCTAGATTAGATTTGATAATTCCCATCCCAAAAGTTTATCTACAACTGTTTATTATAAGTAATTAATGGAGATTATAAGTAATTAATGGAATTTACTCAGTAATTTATGTGATATAGAAAATCAATCCATTTATATAACTACAGTTAGGGAATAACGTTTAAAATATTTTCAAAAATTAAGGTTAAAGTGATAGAATCAGGTAAACTCAAATATATTGATAAAAGTTATAAGTTTTTGCCTGATATTTTGGAGACCATAGACGGTCCGCACCATACAAAGAAGCCAAGTTTTATAAATATAGACATTTACGTGCCTACCGGTACTATAAACAGGTGTATTTCATCAACGTATGTTTGGATATTTACGAGGGCTGCTGTTGGACATTTTGAAAAATTGAAAATGGAAAGATTCAAATGTTGCAGAAGGGAACATGTTACTGTATACATGTGCGTTACATGTGGACATTTCTTTCACAAGGATTGTTCCTCTAAGTGGAAGGAAATGGGTCTTTTGGGAGGAAATAGGATCCATTGTTCGAGATTGTGTGCCAGGGAGGACAAACTGAAGCTTTGTGAGGAGATTATTGAAAATCAGAGGGTTCAGATTGGCGAATTGCAGAATGGTGTTGAGCAGAGGGATGCGTGCATTTCTAAAATGAGAAGAGAGTCGCAATTATTTTTGAATGACGCAGTTGATGTAGAGCAGTCCTACACTTCACAGATAGAAGCTTTAAATCAAACAATTCAATGCTTGGAGCGTAAACTGACTGAACTCAAGAAAAATGCTAAAAAGTCAGTTATGTCACATGCTGCACCACAGAACGATATTAAGACCTATAATAGAAATACACAAACTGATTTGGTGAAGAGCAGCGTAGCACGGGTTCAAACTGAGAGAATTATTGTGGCCTCTTGCAATACTCAGACCGATGAGCATCTTTCCGTTCAACAAGAAATATTGTCAACTGGGAGAGCTTCTGTAACTTCATTGGCCAGTGATACTGAGGGTGCATCGCCAGCTGGTGGGAAGGTAGATACAAGAAATCGCGTTCTGATATTGGGGGATGTCGCAGATGTTATGAGTGGCGTTGCTGGAGATAGATATCGGATTTCCTCAGTAATCAAACAGAATGCAGGTCTCTGTGATGTCATCAAGAATATAAATAAATTAACCGAAGACTATGGACGAAATGACTTTGTCATTGTTGGAGGTGGTGCCAGTGATGTGATCATGGGTAGGAGGTTGGACTGTGATACTCTGGATTTGTTAAGGGCTACCAGTTCTAAAATGAATCTTATAGTGCTCGCTGTCCCCGTTTATTCGACTGATTTTTATTTAAATAAACTGACTGATAGTTTTAATATATTTTATTACGATTACTTTAAAGATTTAATTATGACAAAAAGTGTTGTGTTTTCTCACATGAGCTCTATCATTAGTTGTAAATGTTTTTTAAATGGTGTATCTCCAAAATTGAAGAGACCTGGAAAGGTCAAAATTGCAATTCATCTTAAGAATATTTTATTTAATGGGATTAAGTTTTTCGTTAATGGACGACATCATACTGTACAACTCAGTAAGAATATAACGAAAAACGATGGGGTGAGCAGTGTGGCAGGTGAATTTCGTGTTTTTCATCTCAATATAAGAAGTTTGCGCTCAAAGACCGTCGAACTTGACATATTGCTTATGCAGCTAAAGTTTCCGGATGTTGTTTGTCTGACAGAGACATGGTGTGATGCTGTCGAACTCAAGAGCTTAAAGCTAAACAATTATCAACTAGTTAGTTGGTTTTCGCGTTCTTCAAGAGGAGGAGGAGTCTGCATCTTTGTGAAATTGAATTTGCTTTCTGATAGTAGAGATATGTTCACAGTACAGGCTTCTGAAAATAGTTTCGAAGTTTGCTGCGCAAAGCTGAGGATTTATGATAGGAATTGTTATATTGCTTGCCTCTATCGACCACCACAAGCTAATCTGCTAATGAGTTCAAGGTAAAATTGGAAACATTTTTGGGCTCGCTCCGATTTCAGGATGGGGGTCTTTTGTTGTGTGGGGATTTTAACATAAATTTTGCAGAAAGGGGCGAGAGGAATGTTGTTGAGGTCTTGAATCTCTTTGATGGTTTTAATTTGTCACAATGTATTCATGACTTTACTCGTATACAGGGTGAATCAGGGACTATTATCGACAACATTTTCTCTAATTTCTGTGGTGACCTCACGGGGGCGCTTGTACAGAGTACGAACTTGTCTGACCATTCTTATCAGATTGTGACTTACAGTATTTTAAAGCCTGTAAATGATAATAATGTTAGATTTATTGATAAGAGGTATTTTAATGATCTGTCTAATATTGACCTATTTAAATATTATATATCTCACGAAACATAGGCTGATGTGCTAGGTGTTGTTGGTGTTGATGAGAAATTTACGCAGTTTATTGATAAGTTTCAAAATATAGTAGATCTTTGTTTTCCTTTGAAATCTGTTAAGATAACAAATAAGATAACACGTCATTCTTGGGTGACAGATGACATAATAGCTGAGGGAGAGTTTTTCAGGGAATTGAACTATGAATACAAGATTCACAAAAATCAAAATATTAAAGAGCTGTATACAGTGCTATATAGGAAACATAAGAAACGAATAGTTGACGCCAAGAAAAATTTGAATAATTCACGTTACTATGCGTCGCATAATAGGTCCAAGGAATGTTGGAAGATAATTAGGGAAGAAGTCAACTTGGGTGATGATCATCGATACCCTTCTACATTTGTCGACAGAGATGGAAAGAAATATCCGTGTGGTCATCAAGCAGCGGAGAAATTTAACCAATATTTTCTTGACTCTGTTGAAGATTTGGTCGCATCGAGTGATACAGCATTGAACCGTGAACTGCCGCCTTTTAACAACCAGTCTCTCTTCCTACACCCTGTTCGTGAGTGGGAAGTACGCAAGATTTTACGCAGGATAACTCGAAAAAGTTCATGTGGCCCAGACGGTATCCCCTGCTCTCTCTTGAGGCATGTGATCGAGAGTATTGCACATATTTTAACACATTTGATCAATCAATCTTTTCTTGATGGGAAATTTCCGCAAGTCTTAAAATTGGCCAAGGTTGTACCCATTTAAAAAAAAAAGGATCCCCATAATATAGAGAATTATAGAGGCATTTCAGTTTTATCTGTTTTCTCAAAAATTTTTGAAAATGCATTCTATGACCAACTCAATGGGTTTATAAATAAATATAATATACTTGGTCAGAATCAATTTGGTTTTAGACAAGGTATGTCTACTCGGGATGCGGTTATCCAATTCGTAAATAGTGTGCTGAAAGGGTTGGAGGAAAAACAAAAGTGTACGGATTTATTTTTCGATTATTCTCGTGCGTTTGAGACCGTGAATCATGAGAGAATCTTATCCAAGCTTTACAATTATGGCATTCGGGGAACATCTTTAGATTGGATAACTTCCTATCTATCCGGAAGAATGCAGAGAGTGAGTCTCAATTGTGATTGTGCCACATTTGAGTCGTCAACTCTTGAGGTCAACGTTGGCGTTCCTCAGGGTAGTACACTGGGACCATTGCTGTTCATATTATTTATTTCTGACATGTCTGCACAAATGAAATCCGTTCGCAATATCACACTTTTTGCAGACGATACATCAGCAATGGTTTGTGCTGATAACATTAGCTGGTTGAGTGTTAAAGGAAACGAATGTCTGGAGGATATGCGAAGATATTGTACTGACAATGGTTTGGTGATGAACCTTGGGAAGACAAGTCATATCCACTTTTCTGCTAAGGAAGTCGACTATAGTGTGAGAATCCGGAGTGGTAATTGCAGCCTTGTCCAGAACAACACTGTAAAATTCTTGGGTGTTGAAGTCGATTCACTTTTAAGTTGGTACATGCATATTGAAACCGTTTCCAAGAAGCTCTGTAGACTATCATTTTTAATCTGGAAACTCAGAAGCTTCGTATCTCTTGATGTGTTGTTGTCATTTTATTTTGCGCATGTGCATTCTGTGCTGTCCTATTCGGTTGTAGTGTGGGGTAACTCGCGGCGCATAGACGAAATTCGGATATTACAAAAAAGAATCATTAGGACAATATCATTTAAATCAATGAGATTCTCATGTCGTCAACTATTTAAAGACTTAAAAATTTTAACAATAACATCAATTTATATTTTGGAGTGTGTTTTCTATGTGTATTAAAACAAGGAAAGATTTATAAGCACAGGACAATTGTCTGATTATGATCTGAGATATAACTTAAATCTCAAACTACCTGTCCATAGACTCTCCCTTACGGCGAATAGTTCACTAGTAATGCCGTTAAAAATTTTTAATCATCTACCTCAGCATTTCAAATTGGTTCGTAGCCCGAAACAGTTTAAAATGAATGTTAAAAACTGGTTATTGAGATATAGTTTTTATACACTGAATGAATATTTTACAATTTCTTGATTATATATTTTGTATTGTAAATTTACAATATTTGTCGTTTGTGAACTTTTATGTTATGTATTCTGTGAATTATAATTTATTGACGCATCCTTTGTACTGATGCTGTACCTGATGAATAAAGACTATAATTATTATTATTATTAAGTTCCCTTAATTACCTCTCATGCGGTATGCTCTTAATAATTAGTCGATTTCATCATGACCTTCATCGAGATTGGTTCATTATAACCAAAGCAGCATAATAGGATTCTTTCCTTATAAAGCATGCGATATAACTGTTTCCATTTGCACAAACAAAACAAATCCTAAAAATCTTTTTGTGAATACCTACTTACCTATAATCTGTTTTATTCAGGTCTTTCCTGAGAAATCGGTAGAGAAAACGTTGAATATAACGAAGTCGTCGTTTCCATGAAAAGGAGTTTTCTAAAAGGAGATCAGGGGTTTGCGTGTGGGTTTGGAAATCAGGTCAATAATTCGATGCGGAGATTTTGATCGAAATACACGCCAGTGTGTATACTTATATTTAAAAGAAAATGGTGTCGTTTCAATTTAGATCATTCTCAAGAAGGGCCGATACAAGATGCGATCGAGGAAAATCCCAGGATGATACTAGTAGAGTAAGTAGGCAGTTAGGTGTCTCCCAAACGATATGACAGTGAGCAAAGTGTTCATAGCTAAATGGACCACCCCCGTTAACGTTGAATTTGATGATTGGGACAAAATTTTCCCAAATAAAAGTTTAACGATGTGAAAAAGTGGTCCATTCTTAAGTGGATCTGTAATTTTAGTGTTTGAATCAAGTACGTTTAATATAATTTATCAGCCAAATATGTTTCGGGACTAGACCAGTCCCATCATCAGTCGCAAGTTAACAATCGAAAAAACTTTTCACTACAACATACAACTAGACTCTGGTCGAAAATCCCATTGAAGTCTGGAAACACACCCCAATTTTAGATCGCTTATTGATATGTTAATTTAACGCTAAACTTACCATTTTTCCATAAAATGGTAAGTTGAGCTTAAAAAGTCCTGAAACATGTATGGCTGATAAACTCTATTAAACTTACTTTGTGGAACTTTGAGTTTCATTCAAACACTAAAACTGTAGCATTTTTTTCGTAATGTTTTAAAACAAAGCAAACTAGAATAATTGTATTAAATTTAATCTATTTACTTATTGCGTATTCGGTTTGCACGATTTCGAATTTCTCCTGAGTGTCTTTATGTTGTAATATTATTTCTTCCTTCAATTTTTCACTTTTTGCTTCAATAGTCTTTTCCAATCCCCACATGTTCGCTCAAACACCTCTCGGTGGGATCACGGTAGTCAAGTTCCTGGTGATGCGGATAGTGGTTGGATGGTGCTTCCGGTCGATCGGTAGATTGCCTACGCCAAGTAGCTACATAGTCGTGGATGCAGTCGATGAAAGTGCTTCAGATTCCACGCTAAGCTCCAAAACTCACACAATAAATAACTAATAAAGATGGCCTTATTACCTTAGTCGTAAAGGCCAATAATAGAGAAAAAAAAGAACAATATTTTATGACAAAACAAACAATAAAGTAGATCTCCACACTTCCAAGGGGGGGTGCCATTAAGTTTGATGCTGCCATTCACGAATTATCACGGACACCAAATGGTTGCTGGAAAACAGCAAGAGTTACACTACAACTACAGGCCAATTTCCCTTCTTTGTAATTTCTCTAAAGTTCTTGAGATGGTAATATATGAGAAAATTTATTCTCAGCTTCAGAATAGATTCTCTGAGCATCAACATGGGTTCTTGAGTGGTCGTTCATGTGTTTCTAATTTGGCTGTGTTTTCTGAGAACATATGTTCAGCTATCGATGATCTCCGGCAGGTGGATGTGATTTATACCGATTTTTGCAAAACATTTGACCGTATAGATCACTACATATTGTTGTATAAATTACAGAATTTTGGTTTCTCTTATGGTTTGGTCAACTTCTTCCGATCATATCTATTCGAACGATTACAATTTGTAGAATATGAAGGCTTTAAGTCTTTTGTTTTTCCTCCCAGCTCGGGGGTTCCACAGGGCTGCAATATCGGTCCATTGTTATTCAATATTTTCATTAATGACCTAATTGAGTCTTTTACGTGTGGTAGGCTTGCTTATGCTGACGATCTTAAGATCTTCCAGCCCATTAATTCCCCGAATGACTGCGATCATCTGCAGAGTAATTTGAACACTTTATGTACCTGGTGCGCGGACAATCGTTTAGAGCTTAATGTATCTAAATGCAAGATCGTTAGCTATTCCAGACTAAAGATCGCATTGAATTTTGATTATCAATTGAACAATGAGTCCTTGGAAAGGCTGAGCGAAATTAAAGATTTGGGTGTTGTCTTCGACAGTGAATTTACATTTATCCAGCAGACCGTCGCAAATAGAATGTTGGGTTTCATTATTAGGAATTGTCGGCAATTCAACGATGTTTTCACGGTTAAGCTTTTGTTAGATCTAAACTGAAATTTGCCGCGATTATATGGAACCCAATATATAATACTCATATTAGATTCTTAGAGTCTGTTCAGCGCCGTTTCCTTAACCCTAGAGAACTCGCGCTAAGAAAATTACGGCAGAACTCGCGTGTGAGCATTTCTCTCACTATTTTTTATTGTGTATTTTTTTTATTGTGACGAGACAAAATTAAACTCAAATAATTACACATCATTTTTAATGAAGTGCTACATCTTTTTTTTGGATTTTCGGTTTTTTCTTCTTGGGCAAAATCCACAAAATCCAGCTTGATCTTCTGCCGTTACACGTTCGGGTTCAGGAATGCCTACCAGTTCTCTACTTCGCTGTCGTCTGTTGAATGGCATACATATTACTGAAGCTCGGTATACTAAGTGTGGTTTCATCAACTGTTTTCATCCTCAGAAACATTTGACGATCTTCAATAATTTCTGTATTGTCTTTATACATTTGGAAAATACAAACGCCAGAACTCGCGCAATGAGAGAATCACTCACAAACCTGCACTTGATCAACAACTTCATATTATAACGCAGAACACAGTGTACTGAATTTTGAATATAACAAATCAGGGGGCGCAACGTGAACACAAAGTCAGCTAGAGAGCGAGGTAGGCTCATCCAGTGTCTATATCGTGAAATCTTGCGATTTTAGGCGAACCGTGAAAGAAATGCTCATAGCGCGAGTACTGCAGGGTTAAATATCTAGCCTATAAAGCCGACAATGTTTATCTTCTACGGGGAGTAGATCATGCGTCTTTGCTCTTGCGTTTTAATGAACCTTCTCCCTTGACCAGAAGAAACATTCACGCAGTCAAGTTTTTATACAAATTATTGCCTGCGTCGTTGATTGCCCATCTATTGGGATGTATTAGATTTCACGTTCCGCGATTGGGTGCTCGACATCTCGTGCCGTTCACGGTGGGCCCAGCCAGGACTAATACTTTGTTACAAAGTCCTGTTTACTTTATGTGTGACATTTTCAATCGGTGTTGTGATTTTGATATTCATGGCTCAACTTTGTCAGCTATTACTGATAGTTTATTTAATGGATAGTGATTATTTAATATTGAACTGATATTGATTGCATTTATTTTTGTAGTATTTAATGTCAATTGTGTTTATTTATTTTAAGAATTTAAAGTATACGTGGACAGAGTGAGTTAATTTTTTTTTTCGGAATATTTAATCAGTTTTTTATTGTTTTGTTTTGTAACGTATTTATTTGGTTGTTTTTTTTTTTGTTTTTTCCTCTTGATTTGATATGTATCTCATTTGAATTAATTCGAAAATGTATTTATTGATTTTCCTGTAAGTGGGTTGGGAATAAATGCGTATTATTATTATTATTTGTATAGATATTAGATAGATAGAAAAAAACCATGAATATAATTCCGAAAAACAAATTTCCAATTAATTCACATTAATTGTTTTTCAACAATTATTTCTCTTTTCCGTTTGACCGTTCATACGTGAAAATAGCGTTAGACATAGCTCACCAACGGGATATGTCAGTTTCATCTGGCTTGGTTAGTTAACGATCATAGATTACACTGCGGTCGTTATTGGGTTAAAAATAATTAATCAAAATGTCGTTGAATGATGTTGGTTGCTACAGATACATATACGTTTTTTTATGTTTCATTATTATTTTAAATATTGTTTTGATTTATGGGTTTATTAAAGATTCAATATGTGGATGATAAATCGCTATTTATATTCATGAACATCGATATCATATTAAATTCAGTATGGGAAAAAATAATTAATTAGTTAAGTTAGTGGTTCGATATCTGAAAAAATCTAACAAAATTAAAACCTTTTTGGGTGAGATAATTTAATAATAATAATTTGGATTCTCTTCAAAGCGAATAAATCCCCTTTTAACCTTAACCTGCGATATAGTGAGCAAAACTGAGCAAGTGATTTGTATTTTCTACTATTTGAACTTTATTCCTTGGACGACTTAAAGCTCAGTCCATTTCCTTGGGTAAACTCTATACCCATATTTGCTCAATCAAGATCGAGCTTGTCAAGGTTTCTTTCTGCGGGAATCTTGGGAACTTACCTCCTCGTAGTACGAGACGGGCAACGTCGTTAGGCAATTAGTCATAGTCTCTGCATACGCTTGCAACCTACGCCATAAAATTCCAACGTGGCTAAGGGTTCCGCACACACCTAACACTCCCTCATTTATCCTTCTCCCTTTAATTTCTTTAGTGTATCGCCTTTTTGCTTTTGTTGAGGGACCAGAGTCTTTTTAGTTTAAGGAGTTTTAAGTCAGCTTGCTGATTGGTCCACAGTATGCCTGTGGCTGTGGGAAGAGCTTCGCCAACTCTGATAATCTCCGCAAACATCAAAGATATTTCTGTCGCGGCGAAACCACCAAAAGCGAGAATGTCTCTAATTGTGGACCATCCATTACCAACGAACAACTATTGGCAATACAAATATATAAGAGCAATTAGATGGCCCAAAACACTCTACAAAAAAGTAACACAGCACAAGCTGACTTAAACTATTTAAAATTACTTAAACTAAAGATACCCTGGTCCCTTTAACAAATCAAAAAACAGGAAAAAGGGGGAGTGCTAGGTATAGGTAAACCTAGCGGAACCCTTAGGCGCGTTGGGTGTTTAGGGCGTAGGTTACAAACGCAAGCGTATGCGACGTTGCCTGCGCCTTACCACGAGGAGGCAGTTTCCCAAGATTCCAGCAGAGAGACCTTGACATTAAAGGCTTGGTTTAGATAAAAAATCACCTGTTGAACACTCGAAATGGAATTTCACCTAAGGCTGATATTTTCTTCTATGCTAGTTTATATGAAAAAAAGTCTTATTTTTATATGAGGAATCTCCAACTAAGTTATGAGCTATGATTTTTAAACACCCTGTATATACGAAACTGCCCTAACGAAAAGGATTTTGGGAGAACAAATTTATAGTCATTTTATATAGGTACTTTTTAAAAAATACCTACCTCGTATTTTCTCGTTATAGGTATACCCATTAGAAGAAAATGTAATAGTAGTTTTTGAAAGAGATACAATTGATATTATTTTGATGAAAAGATGTAATGTTCTTGGGTGAAATACGTTGTGTTGTATAATGAAACATTGTATGGATACCATTTCTATTATATCTGGAGAAAAGCCTTTTATCCATTTCATTCATTAAGATTATACAGGAGGTTAAATATACTATTATGAAAAATTTAATCGTTGCACTTCGTTATTTTATACCCTGATGAATAGCAGGGTTGGGGTGCAAAACTACGAAATCGATTAAGAAATAGAGCTGTAACCTTAAATAAGAAAGTAGGACCCCGCTCAGATATACTGGAACACCCTGTATACATTGTGTCCAAGATAAGAATGGGATAGCATTGGAATCTTGGAAACGGTAGGAGTTTTAAAAGGTGTTTTCGAAACTAACCTTAGCCGTTTTCGAGAATTTAAAAAAAACAACTTACAGAATTATGTTCTTTATAGTATATTAAGTATAAAGGGCGGTAAAGCATTCGTTGCAGTCCGCCGCTGTATAGACGCACGAGTGAGCGAAGTGAGCGAGGGCAGCTATACAGCGAAGGGCTGCAGCCGCAGAAAAATAAATAAAAATAGAAGTGGCATAACAAGAAACTAATCACAAAAATGTTTGTAGCCTACATAACCTTTACATTTTTACTAATAAAATCTAACACTGTTGCCAATTGTTCGTTTTATTCATAGAATCAGAACTTTTTATTAGGGTTGGTCACAGTGTTCTTACATTGCAGAACTATACAATATTTATAATATTTCTTTTTGTATTCGGCTTCCATTACATGTTCATAAAATATTTAACGTTAAGAAATCAATCAAATATAATATGATTCACAAAAATACAGTTCTACGGATATAAATGTGTGGCTACCCCGTGGAGGGATTTGTTTATATTTACACGTCACGTTGACGTCTCGGGTGCCAGTAGTGCTTCGTACAGTTTTATAACGCGAATTAAGTGAATTTTACGAGACTCTTCCACTTTACTGCATTTGTAGTGTGTAAAACTTTAAATAATGAGGAGAAAAAAGTGCTGAGTTTGCATGTCGAGTGATTTTCCGAGTAAGGTTACGTGTCACAAGTAAGTACAATGGCGTAGATTTTGGGATTTTGCAGAGATAGTAGTTAACATGAGTTGCTTAAATATACTATACACCTAGTTGCAAAATAGACAGTAATATAATAAACAAAAATAATTGTAAATTCATAAAATGCTTTATATTTCATAATTTCTTAATAAATAGTAGCATACATGTATAATGATATGCACAGACCTTTACATAAATACCTTACGATAAAAAGAAGATATGGGATGTGGTGCAAGTGGGCATTATGATCCTATATATTCTATTCATAGCAATTATTTATGTTTTATTTATAGTATAGTACAATAATTCTTGTAGGTTTCCCAGTGATCAAGCCGTTAGAAGAGAGTGGTGTACTTCTCTTGGTTTAAGTTTTGAAAGGGTCACTAAAAGTTCTTATGTTTGCTCACAACATTTCAACCAAATATGACATTTACAGCCAGTTCTTCAGAAACTCTGTCTGCGTCCGAAGTTGAGGATGAAAAGTATTCTTATCACATACATACTGGTCACCGCAACAATGAATTAAAATTTGTGTTGTTTTTTTTTTTCAGCGCGACCAAGCATAATGTGGAGGTCATGGACACATTAACAGCAAGTTCCTCTGAAACCCTATCAGTCTCAGAAATTGAAAAAGAAAAGTATGCACATTAAGCCTCCTGTGCGAGACATAGTCACTGATTAATGTGTTGTTATTAAAAGTACAATACTCTAGAAAACTCAGGTTTGTATGTTTGTTAAAAGACCAGCAAATGTGGCATTTTCAAAACCAGATTTCTAAAGGATTCTACCTTTGATTGCTTACCAGTTTACACGTTCCCCACTGACCAGCACGTGTTTTTCGAGCAGATCCAAGAGCCATAATTTAAATATCTAAATATTATAATGATTGATATACTTACAATTTTTCAGTTTTAATAAGCCTAGTAGTAAGATAAGAAAGAAGACACCTCATAATCCTGAAATTACTTATAATTAATTTATGTGAAATTGTTTTTATCATTTTTAGTACTTCCACATCCAGATCAGATTTAGATGGAACAGATTTAACAACTAGTTCCAGAAATCCCTCGACAAAACGGTATTTTTCATAATTTCGGAAATATATGATATCGGTGTATCGCATAATATACCTACTATTAATTTATGTAATTAAAAATTCATAATTATACAGTATGTCCACGGATGCGGTTAACAAGAGGACAAATGGATCAAAAATTGAAAGATACGAAAAAAAGTTATTCTTGATAAAAATGTTTGCTTGTCGAAAAAATAAGAACTACCATGAAAAAAAATATTTTAATTAAACAGGGCGTCTCAAAAAGGCAAAACTATAAAATTAAACAAGAGCAAACAGTCATATTTTGGTGTCTTAGCGTAAAATGATAAATAGAAAAAATGCTCCAAATTTAATCCTGAGCCTGATTCCAGAGTTACAGAAGAATATTTAAATTTATGAAAAAAATTTTTTTTTCCATGTGTCCATGTCCGCTATTTAATACTTTTACTTAATTATTACCTTTACATTAGGTACCTTATTGTTGTTGTAGTAGTTGTCAGTGTCAAAAAAATAAGAACTACCTACTATGAAAAAAAATATTTTTATTAAACAGGGCGTGTCAAAAAGGCATAAACATAATATTAAACAAATTAAAATGAAAATTGAAACGCAAATTAATAAACAGGAATAAACATAACGCACTCATAATCGTGATTCAAACACCCCTCCCCCATATTCAACACACTTTTCCCACTGCTTCCTAATGTGATCAAAACTGGCTCGAATTTCTTGAATTGTCAATGATTCCACGGCTCGCCTGATTCTAAATTTTAAAAGTTCAATATTGGAATCCATTGGTTGCGCATAGGTAAGCTGCTTTAGACGGCCCCAAAGGAAAGAATCGGCTAATGTCAGGTCGGGACTTCCTGGGGGCCATAAAATTGGTCCATTTCTTCCTATCCATCTGACACCGAACTTTTGGTTCAGCCATTCTCTAACCTCTCCAGCGCAATGTGCAGGGCATCCATCGTGTTGAAATTGCGATCATCCAGGGGCAGCTCTTCGAGATTATCGCAAAAGAATGTATCTAATAGTTGCAAATAGCTCGCTCTGTTACAAGTACCATCGAAAAAATAAGGCTTAATGATACCGTAATATGAAATAGCACACCACACATTGACTTTTTGCAGTACTGACGTCTTGCGTGATTTCTAAATTCGGGATTCCCTTTACTCCAATATCTCACATGTTGAGAAGCTACAGTTCCGTTGGTTGAAAATGTTGATTCATAAGAAAATATTATAAGCTTGTGAAAATTTCTATTGCCGTTTAAAATCTGATTTCCAATCCACAAGCAAAAATCTAGCCTTTTTGCTTCATCCCCAGCCTCCAAAGTTTGGTTGAAATGAGGCTTGTAAAGATAAATTTTATTTTCTTTTAAAGTTTTTTGAATGGTAGATTTTCCCACCACCTCTAAATTCTTAGCCCTGTTTCTTAAAGAAAGCAATGGATTTTCATTTACTGATGCCAATATCAAAACTGTACTGGCATCGTCCTCATTATATTGTTTCTTTTCTTTTTTAATATCAAAAACTGATCCTGCTCTTTCAAATTTTTTCACCAATTTGTGAACAGCAACTTTCGAAACGCATATGCCAGGAAATTTGCGGTGGAATTCCTCTACTACATAGCGATAAGAGCAGTGATTACTTCCATAGCATTGCACTATAAAAACTCTTTGTTCTACGGTCAGCATTTTGGAGAATACTTTAACACTGACAAGACAACTTTTTTTTGACACTCACAACTACTACAACAACAATAAGGTACCTAATGTAAAGGTAATAATTAAGTAAAAGTATTAAAATGCCAACATGCACACATGAAAAAAAAAATTCTTTTTCATAAATTTAAATATTCTTCTGTAACTCTGGAATCAGGGTCAGGATTAAATTTGGAGCATTTGTTCTAGTTATCATTTTACGCTAAGACACCAAAATATGACTGTTTGCTCTGGTGTAATTTTATATTTATGCCTTTTTGAGACGCCCTGTTTAATAAAAATAATTTTTTTCATGGTAGTTCTTATTTTTTCGACAAGCAAACATTTTTATCAAGAATAACTTTTTTTCGTATCTTTAAATTTTTAGTCCATTTGTCCTCTTGTTAACCGCATCCGTGGACATACTGTATACCTTTGCATTTAATAATAAATATTTTCATAATATAGAAAGTGTTTCCTTTTAATCCCAGACATATATATTATTTAATAAATTATATTTGAAAAAAAATCCCGATGGCAGCCAGTCGGAAAAGTAGATTTTTGATTTATGTATTTTTTATTTATACTTAGTCTACCACTGACACCCACTATTAATAAACAAATAACGGAATATTCTGACATTCGCCAAATATAACCAAAGTGTCATATTGACAGTTATTTTAACTGAAATACCCATTATACTATAATACATACGTCTTATTGTTATTTCACAGGTGTTTATTTGTCAAAATAATTACAGGTATAGCGGGTGATGATATTTTTTTTTATTTTTTGTTACTTTATATTGACTTACATTTACTTAAATATGCCAGCGATGAAAAAACTCTCCAAATAAATATTGTAGAGATTTAAGTGCTCTATCATTTGATATGTAACATCGGTATTTTCTATTAACAACGAAAAAAATATGATTTTTTTAAAACTTTGACAGGCCGCCATTCAGAAATTAGCTCTCCGATTTCAATCGCCAATGAACTCACGCGATTCCATGACCTAGCCGATTTTTTAACCAAATTTTGTTTCGATTGGTCAAAAAATGCGGCCTAGAACGTGACGCAAAGTTTCTATATCCCATATATATATATATATAGATATATAAACTTTTGAACTGAGGTCATTTTTAGGATCCAGGGGTCATAAAATGAAGTACTGCATAAAAATTTTTCAAAATTTCGGTTGTGTCGATCTCCTGAATAGTTAGATTTTTTTTAAAAATCTACTAAAAATGCGACAGTTCCTGCGTAGGTATGTATTTATTATTGGAAACTACAACCACGATTTCAAAAGAATAATAGGCGTTATCCTTTGACAAACCAGATGAGATAAACTTATGTGACAGGCTCACATGTCAGTGCTGAATATTTTAAACATAGAAAGAAACTGTCAAATTATTATCTGGTAGGTATAGGTATATTTCGGTACTACAATAATAATTAAAAAGTGATTACTAATTAATAATGGACAACTTTAAATAATTAAATGAGTTATTTAGCGGAATGGCAGTCGACTGACTTTCTCAATTAATTGTCAACTTATCCTCTAGATGGAATGCAAATTAAGTTAAGTGAGTGAAAACTACTGATGTTAACGTTATTATTGGAAATCTAACAGTAGCGCCATCTATGAAAAAAAAAAAGAGCGGGAGCTAAATGGTCATTTACAGCCCGCATATGCAAGCGATAAAACTCTATTTATGTGCTGACAGGCGAAAAAATTCTTTTAAATAAAAAACAATAAACAGAAAAATGTGGATTTTTTTTTTCACCGAAAACGTTGTTATCCTATATACGGTGTTAAGGTAATGCAAATTATCATGGCCTGTCTATTTTGATAAAAATCTAGAATATGTGGTGAGAAAAACAACATCAGTTGACTTTCACTCTGTTGATCAACAAAATCAATCATTCAGCATGCCGACGTTTCCACATGAGTTCATGTATCTCGCATGAAATATGTGATGTTATTTATACAGACACGATACTAGTAGGAATTTGAGGAAACACAGGGAAGAAAAATTCAAATTCTGTTAGATATAGTCGTAAATTTGCATGTTCTAATACAAAATAAGCTTGGTATGAGTTAGCCGCAGGTGAAATTCAGTAGCTAACAGTAATAGAGACTGCAGATGATATTATTAAAGTACCGTCATATAAACCTCTCAGTGGATACTGGAAGGTTTATATGACTAGCTTTGTTTCAAGAGGTAATCCTACCTCTTGAAACAAAGCTAGAATTGGCCATGATAATTAAATTATAACACAGGCCAAATCTACGTGTATACATATACAGGGTGTCCCGGAAAATGTGCGGGAAATCTCTCAGATACAAGCAGGATATGAAAAAATAAGTTATGTTTTGTTCCAGCGGGCACTCCTTACGAAGATATAGAGGGCCCTAAAAGGCGCCACTCGAAATCCGTAAGATAACAAAAATTTGATATGATTAACACAGGCAACAAAGATGTTGTAGTACATAGATGAGCGTTTCACCAAATACTTGTAATATATTGCGTTCGCAAAAGGTGTTTACGTAATTCTGCTTTACACGGTAGTAAATTTGACGCATCATATTTGAGCAAGTCTTTTTTGAAAAGGTTCATCTGTACTCTTAGATTTGTATATTGAACAAAACTTTTCGAATCGCGCATTATTTACTCAAATTAAGCATCAGATTGATCCAAAGCAGCACGGTTTTTGCCAAAGCCGCTCTACAGTAACCAACCTAACCTGTTTTCTAGAGGATGTATTTCGTACCCTCGGGGAGGGTCTGCGGATCGATGCGATTTATACAGATTTTTCGAAAGCTTTCGATGAGCTGGATCATTCGCTTGTCCTGCGGAAAATGTCGAGGTTGGGTTTTCATGAGGATCTTTTAACGTTTTTTGCCTCCTACTTGTCTGATCGACAACACTATGTCGAATACAATGGTCATAAATGGGAAACTTTCACACTCACCAGCGCGGCGTCTCAGGGCAGCTGTTTGGCACCATTAATATTTTCAATTTTCATTAATGACATATCCCAGGAACTTCCAAGCAACCATTTGATGTTTGCAGACGATCTGAAGTTGTATCGTGTTATTCGAGACACTTCGGATTGCGTATTGTTGCAGCGCGACTTATCTAAGCTTGAAGATTGGTGTAACTATAATAAATTGCCTTTAAATATTAATAAATGTAAGTTTGTCATATTTTCGAAATGGCAAACTGTTTATGAATATCGCTATCAGCTGAATGACACTGCGCTTGAGTGTTGTGATGTTGTCAGGGATCTTGGATTTTACGTCGACGCTGAATTATCATTTAATTATCATATTCAAAGTATTACCCGAGATGCACTACGCATGCTTGGCTTTTTGTTTCGTGTTACCAAAGATTTTAGTGATATTGAATGTGTAACTAATTTGTATTGTGCTCTGGTAAGATCAAAGCTTGAGTACGCCTCTATAATATGGTATCCCATTTATCAATCTCATGCAGGACACATTGAATACATACAGCGGAAATTCCTTAAATATTTAGCGTTTAAAATTGACGGTAGATTCCCATGTAGAGGATTCGATCATAGAGCACTGCTCGATCGCTTTCAAATGATTTCGCTGGCTGCTCGTAGAGTGTATGCCGGACAACTCTTTCTGTTTAAGATTATTAATAGCTTGATGGACTGTTCAAATCTACTCCGATCGTTGAATTTTAACATACCATGCCTCTCTACGACTATTTCACGTACCTGTTTTTCGTACTAATTATGAATCCAAAGCACCACTACTTCGAGCATGCCATACATGTAACATAGAAGGATTTAGTCAAGAAATTAACTATTTCAATGAGCCTGTAAGATCTTTCTGCGCTCAATTGTCTCGGTTCCTGCAAAATCTGGCCATCTGATGTGTGTGTGCGTATTTTGTTTTGTAGGATTATTAATTAGTTTATTATTAGTAGCTTATTTATTTAGTTATATTGTTTTGTAATTGAGTCTGTAACCTGTTAGACAATAAAGAATATTATTATTAAGTAATATCTGCAACGTTCATTTAACCATATAATTCACAAACTTTTCAAGCGTTGCTAACGTTTTATATTGCAATCTAGTTTCATCTGATTTCCCAAGGTCAGTTAGTGCTTTTTGATAATCCGCATTGTTTTCAACATTTTGGAATGGACTTTATTTGTCCTATTTATTCAAGACACGTCGTATAAAATATCTATTAATTGATATTCAAATTTTGACATGCAAATACTTAGCATTTAGAATGAATATTTGTTAATCTATAAATTCATATTACAAATATATACCTATAAAATATATAAATGTAGTGTTAATTAGACACATCATAATAATTTATGTTTAAATGAATAAATTTTACATATGAAATGTAATGTTATAACAAAAACAGCAAACGATAAATTAATTATAAAAATGTACGATTAAATAACCAACATTTCATACAAATGTCAATGATGAATTATTTTCGGGTGCATAAAAGATGCAATCTACCATAGGCGGTTCGTTGAAAACAGATTAAAAAAATCGGTTGTGTCGCCCCAAAACTAATGTTATTAATAATTATTATTATAATTGTATTATTTTCATTATTTCCAATAAACTAACGTAACAAACTAACTACTTTATTCAAAAATTAGAAACAAAAAATACGGTCAGAGCTGGGATTCGAACCCAGAACCTTCCACAACGCAAGCACACGCTTTATCAATGACGCCAAAAACCCGTTATCAAATTACTGTGCGGGAAAGTAAAAAACCCTCAGTAGTAGTTTAAGAGTCAAAGTTATTAGATGTCCCAAAACGAAGAAGGAAAAACTCATGGCGAGTGCTTTTACCTTAACAAGTGTTTAAGTTTTTGGCATCTGATTCCATATTTATACAATAATAGATAGCGGTGTCTGACGTTCTGAAGGATTTCTGGTGTAATGTTCAATCGATCAATGATTAGTTGACGGAAATCGCCCAGAGGGTTTTAGAAATTTTAGTTTTTATTTTCATCTACCAGGAAAGATTTCATTCAAATACTGACGAACAGCAAGGGTATAGAAACAATTGGAACAATCCTGTAAGCATACATAGGGCGGAAAAAAGGTCCACCAATACAGTCGCTATAAATTCCAGTCCACACATTAAGCTTCTGAGGGATGTTGAGTGTTAACCTCATGAAATAGGTCTGGGTTTCCCTCAGATCAATACCTTGTCTTCGATTTTCTGATACATCATGATTTAATAATCAAATGGATTCAATGGCAAACGATTGGTTATACTTTTCATCTACAAGGCCCAAAATGTTCTAAAGGTCGATGCAACCACTAAGGTTTTTTTCTCTAGAGAAATGTTTTTTATAATTTGACGTGAACGAAAGTCGAAACTCACTCACTTCATATTATTATATCCAAAACCCGTTTGTATCCGACATACAGGGTGCCAATGTTTTTCTCTTGGTTTTTTTAAATTTTTCTCCACGAAGTAAATCAGTCATCAATCAATTGAATAATGTTGTTTTCTTAGCCTACTTGTAAACAAAAGAAAATATTTGGGATTGTAAACTATAATCGGCAGTAAGTTCATGAATTTTATTTCGAATCCAGGAAAACAAATACTTATAAAATGAATTACGAGTCTTTTTATTTCGGGGCTCTATATAAAAATAGTACAAACGTGGGGCTATTATTTATAAAATCTTAGCACTATAGTCTTTTTAGCTAGAGATTCTTTGAAATTCGATGTAGTTCGTGTATTATATATTGTTTTTTTTTAATATGATTTTTACAAACTAATATAACTGCCAAAAATGGCTTCATCGTTATTGAGAATTCTGCTTCTACCATCTCAAGTAGGTACTTCGTAGAGGATAAGTAACTGTAGAAGCACATCTTCACCAGCAAAACGACTAAATATACCGGCTGTCCCACTGGGAAGGGATTCGATCGATTATGGAGAAACAACACAGTGGAACATCTGAAAATCAGGTGTAGTACGTAGGTTGATGGGACCAAGTCGGATAAAAAGTTTTCAGGAATCTGGTACTTCCGGTTATACCGGAAATAGGTGTCAACTTCCTTATTTTAAATACGATCCTATATAAATTATATATTTTTTGGATTCTCTTTGTAATTCTAAACATATTTTGTGCATAATATGTTATAGCTATCGCCAACCGTTTTCGAAATATTTGAAATTTTATGTCAAAAATGACGTTTTCAGAATAAAGAATAAGAATTTTTTATTGTATGGAAGCTTTAATAATCTAATTTGTTAGAATATCCTAGGAGATATAGACCTACTTTAGGCGCCTACGTATATTTTTTTAGTAAATATTAATACAGGGTGTTTGAAAATATCAAATTGAAAAAAGTGTCAAAATTTTTAAATGGCAACCACCCATTTTATATTTTTTTTATTTTTTTACATCAAAAATAAGGGCAAGTTTATGATAGGATGTCTATCCCACACACTGATAGTTTTCAAAATATTGACAATTTTACATTTTCTGTTACAATAGTGATATGAATCTGAAATTTAATTGATTTTAGTTGGTCATGATGGCTTTAGATCATTTTTGACATAAAATTTCAAATATTTCGAAAACGGCTGGCGATTTGTATAACATATTATGCATAAAATATAGAAATAAATAAAATTACAAGAAGAATTCAAAAAATATATAATTTATATAAGGTCGTATTTGAAATAAGGAAGTTGACACTCATTTCCGGTATAACCGGAAGTACTAGATTCTTGAAAACATTTTAGCCGATGTCCAGATTGTTCCACAGTGTAGTTTCTCCTGAATCGATCGAATCGCTTCCCGGTGGGACACCGGTATAGGTATTTGGGATGAATCATCATTAGTAATTTAAATTGTTTTTTAAATATTTCGTGTCCTGTAGATATATATTTCACTGTGGAGCTCGTGGATAAAAGGACGAAATAAAGGTACAACACTTTATGTAAAAGTCAGCAACGTTTCGAGGTTTAATTTCCTCTTTTTCAAGCTTTCTTTTCTTTTCAAAGTATAGTGTAGAAATACATAAAAAGTGGTCTATACACAATACTTTGAAAAGAAAAGAAAACTTGAAAAAGAGGAAGTGTTGTAACTTTATTTCGTCCTTTTACCCACGTGCTCCACAGTGAAGTAATTTAAATTTTAACAGTATCTAGTACTACCATTTATTGTCAGATGCGTTTTTAATAAAATTACTAATGAATAAAAAAAGACGGGACGATGTACTTGTAGCATGGCT
This sequence comes from Apoderus coryli, assembly GCA_911728435.2. NCBI lineage: Eukaryota > Metazoa > Arthropoda > Insecta > Coleoptera > Attelabidae > Apoderus > Apoderus coryli. Next base: position 39,320,923 of record OU452200.1, on the reverse strand, counting down.
TTTGTCAGAGATTTCTAGTTCTTTTTCTCCCTATAGGGAGGAAAAGTACTATTTTGCTCCCTCAATATAAATATATTCAATATAGGGAGCAGTTTATTTGCTTTCTGTAAACTGATTCCCAATCTACACTCTATAAATTATATTTTATATTTTCCTGATACAGTTTTTCTTATTAAATTTAATCTGTATCAAACAAACAAATTTTAATTAAATCACGCCCTTTAAGTAGTCGATAAAAGATTTATTATACAGTTTTTTCGCCGCTGCTTTAATATTTCAGACAGGAATTAATTAAAAAGCCAAACTATTAATCGAAAACTCCCTTTATTTTTCGGATTTTATTTTGCTTACTTTAATAATTTACAATTCAAATCATTGCAAGCGCAATTTCCACTTCAGGAGTTCAGTGTGTCTTATAATTTTTATTTTATACCCAGTTTCTCGAATTTGACGACTAATTAATATAAAGTGTACAATTCTCAATAAGCGTTGAGGGTGAGTAAGTAAGTATCCAACATTTGAAATTGTACTACTTTCGTTCATCAATCCGACTAAAAAGTTTTCAAAACTCTCGGTTAAAATGTGTTGTTTGGCCACATATACCTGCTGGCTCTCTGTGATAAGATCATTTCGATTCAGTGGTTTCTTGTCGAAAAATTCTACTATCAGCGATTTGTCGTTAATAAGGCAGGTTATCTCTGGCGTGATTGATGTGTGGTTGGTACATCATGACATAGTGCTGCAGAAACTAGACCAGTTTGGCTCTCTCAATGACTTGCAAATCTTTTTCAAATCATTTCTTTCAAATAGAGAGCAGTTTGTAACATAACATACTTGCTTTCTGGTCATCCACAGGGATCTAACTTGGGACCACTATTGTTTTGTTTTATTTTTATGATTTCGAGCTAAAACTGACAAATTACTGTTTGCTGACGACTTAAAAATATTTTTTTAAATAAATAGTCTTCATACTGAAGTGGAGTGAATGTATTATAATATGATATATATGAAAAAAATAGCTATAACCATAATATATATGTCATATTCTGACGCCCAATATAACCAAAGTGACAGTTATTTTAACTGAAATACCCATTATACTATAATAATCTAGAATTTTCATAATTGTTGATTATTTTTGACAAGTTCATTCCGACTCCACGTTGGCACTTTTAAATAAACTGTGACGTATGATGCCGCCATTTTGGGTTATAAGTCAGGTCCTGACTAAGAATAATTATAGTTTTCGGTTTCTAACCACAGTACTGTATTTTCATTTTTGTAAAAATATTTAAGTACATAATAATATCGCTGTCAGTTGCAGAAATATTTGTGGTGTGTCATAGTGATTGGAAACAGCCTTGAGTGGTGGTATCAGTTTAATGTTGACATGATTGGGTGATTTTTAATAATAATAATAAACACAACAATAATACAGACTTTATTAGTAAAAAAGACATTTTTATAAAAGTTGAAACAGTGCTTCCTAACTTAACCTAAACGTAACTTATATTTTAGCTTAAACCTATCTGAAAATAGTTTTACATCGCTGGCCAAATTAAGTAGGTAGCTTATGTTTACAAATTAATTTGTTCTATTACGTGTCAGACAGCGCTCTTAAACGAAAACCCCTGTAAATTTTTTATATTCTCCGGTAGAGCGTTGTAATATTTTGAAACCGTATAGGAAAATGATCGCTCAAAGATTGATGTTGAGTCTAGCGGTGGAGTAATGACAGGTTTATGAGGAATATTCACATCATACACCGATCCCCGGAACTTCAATCTTTCATATACGTATTCCGCCTATTTCCATCTGATGATTTTTATTAGTCAAAATTAGTGAATGAAAATACGACGTTGTCTCATTCTTAACCAGCCGATTTCCTTAATCTTATTGCTAGCCTCTTTCACTCCTACGAATTCCACATACAAGCCGTGTGCCTGAATTCTGCATCAACTGAATCCTGTTCTCAGCAATTTTAGTCAAACAAGAGCCATATATATATATTGTCAATAATATAACCCCTAGCTGATTGCGTTATCATGCTATCTCGCCACGAGACAACTTGTGTTTATGTTTTACTTTCATTTAGTTTAAGAACATATTAGATACTGCCATTTCGTAATATAAATTTTATGGTTATACCAATAGTTGTTATAAACGTAAAATTATCTAGTATTCATCTTTATTTTTACTTATTACTCACCTAACAGGATCTGTGGGGAAGCGAAAAAAATGTTTAGAGCAAGTGTACCGCTTATTGGGACAACATTTTGCAGCACACACATGTCCTCCCTGATTGTTCATTGTATTAATCATAAGATACGTTAATAAAAATAAAATCCTTTTAATTCTCACGAACACTATACCAAAAACGCAAAACACAGAATTAGATTACAAACACAATATTTATTTATCTCGTACACGCCGACAATGAACTATATATTGAACTCAGGAGTGAACGGTATTTATCTACGTCTATGTGATTATTGTGACGTTGTAACCCATAATGGCGGCATGCGCAGGACGGCTCGCAAGCGGAAAGTCAGAATACTTTATATTCTATACATATATATATATATATATATATATATATATATATATATATATATACTATTATTTATTATACTGTGATATAGGGACTATATTATTCTTTTCCTTTATTCTGAAAACGTCATTTTTGACATCAAATTTCAAATATTTCGAAAATGGCTGGAGATAGGTATAGGTATCCAAAAAAAATATAATTTATATATGATCGTATTTGAAATAAGGAAGTTGACACCTACTTCTGGTTTAACCGGAAGTACTAGATCCTTGAAAACATTTTAGCCGAGTTGGTCCCATCGATCTACGTACTACACCAGATTTATAGATTGGTCCACAGTGTAGTTTCTCCATAATCGATCGAATCCCTTCCCGGTGGGAATAGATATATAAACTTTTGAACTGAGGTCATTTTTAGGATCCAGGGGCCATGAAATGAAGGAATGCATAAACATTTTCAAAATTTCGGTTCTGTTGATCTCCTGAATACCTAGTTACATTTTTTTTTAAATCTACTAGAAATTCTACGATCGTTTAGTCTGTGTGTGTGTTATTGAAAATATACAAGCATCGTCATTGCGTTTTAATTGGTAATCGTTTGAATGACATATTAAATTGCAGATGCAAACAATACGAACGAATAGGTAGGTACACATATCCACTATATATGTAGGTATGTGCACTATGCTACGAGTGTCTAAACCGATAACCAAATTCAAAAACGCAGTTATTGGGCATTTCAGCTGTATGCGATTTGATCGACAAGTTATTTAATTCAACCGGATATTTCATTTGCAATTTCATTGGCACATACAGATAAGAGACTACTCTCCTATAGATAGAATAATTACTGTTACATATTACGTAAAGTGGTAACGAATATAGGGCTGGGGGATTGTAATGCTCTTTATCATGCATCAGTTGGGAAATTTCTCTTTGCAAAATTTAGATCAACCGCTAATACTATACAGGCTTTCATCAGCAATAGTTAGGAGATCCACTGTGTCCCAGATCCAGTTTAAACCTTGAAATGGGTGCTATTGTCACACTCGGTATATGGTAATAAAAATATTGCATCCGGTCGAACTAGGTATTTTTCGCTGATTAATAATTTATAAAAGTTCATGACTCTAGCATAGGTATTGTATCTACGAAATAGACAGAAATTGCTGATTAACATTTTTCTACACAAGCAGTGCGACGCCAGGAATAGTCAATTTCATTGGTTGATATTCGAAAGAGTGGAAAAAATCAAAGGTATGATATTATTTATGACACGGTAGAGGCTATCTCCCTATATTTTCTAATTATTTTTGTGACACTATACACAACGCTACAAGGTAGCTGGTTAAATTAGGAAATTAGATCCTCAGCATAAGGTGCATACTTGACTGAAGCCTTCCCTGTACACATTTTCTGCGACGAGACGTGAAAATGGAATATTCAAAATACAAGAGGTCCAAATAGTTTTCCAGCATTTTACTTGTACCGATTAGAATTTCGGTTAAATTATATTCATATATAAACAGCAGATTGTTAGTTTTTTAGAGCATAAAATACTGATAGCGTTAGACGGGAGATTTCACAGCCTGAACGTAGCATTCGTCCAATAAAAATATTGTGACGAATATAAAATGTCCCCAACGCTTAGAGAGAAATAAATAATACATCCAGCAACACAGCGTTGGCTTGATCTATAGTAATCAGATGTAATCGTTCCCAAATCTCGCGACTCAAACTAACCGAAGGCGACTCTGTACAGATTTAATAGGCTGTACCTCGTCCGGGGCAGTGCTGTGTTAATTTGGTAGGATGTGCCTCGCTTACCGTATGGATCTGGAATTGACGTACGCGCGCCAGAATGTTGAAGAACTGGAAGTGTTCGAGAAAAGAGACGAACCATATACATATATAGCCAACGTATAACAGGGACGAACAATCAGTCGTGAAGTGAAGTGTTAATAGTTGAAAACAGTGTTGTGACATATAAATAATAGTGAAAATAAATAGTACAAATAAATACAGTAATTTTAGTGCATTAATGTTATTAGTTTGTTCAAGTGATTAGTTATTAAGTGTACATAAACTAGTTTTAATTAAAGCTGGTTATTATTTCACACAACGAAGCACGAAAAACGTTACAATATGGACAGGAAGCCGCTGGTCCGATCACGTGAGAGCCGAATATAGTAATGGTTTAGGTAGATTTTTAGATAAGGCTTGTGAATTTGCTTAAGGTGTGTTCCTGGAAGACAGAGTACGTCTGGAGAGGTTTGATGTTGAATACGTTTGAGGCGTGGCAGGCCCATTTACCTACATTAATTAATTAACTAATTTCAACCTCACAGTTTTGGCTGGAGGCATTTTGGGGGAGGAAGGGGATACACATACAGTGCAGTGTGAGAGCTTTAGAAAATTTTATAACAAATTTATGTCTGTCACAAGCTTTGAGTTATATTTTGTAGTTTTTGGGATAATTAAGCAAAACCAAAATGCTTTAATTTTTGCCTTCAGCTCGTAAACGACTAGTATTATGGTTTAGAGGAATTCAGTGCAGCTAAAAATAATTGTTTAGCTTCGTTTGTTTTCGAAATATTTAAGGGTGACTTTACCACAACCGCATAAAACTCAACCAGCGTCTCTAGACGATTTATTTTTAGACTGTGACTGTTAAAGTCAAAAAGTTGATAAGCGAATGAGTAATAGTATATTGTGCAACGAACATGAAATGATATATATTTCCTACGAGTATGATCGTTTGCAGCATGAGCCGCAGGCGAGTGCTGCAAATCATACGAGTAGGAAATGGTCATTTCATGTGAGTTTCACACTATACTTTTTCTACGACTGATTTAATACTTTTGAATAAATTTAACATAATTTTTAGGCAAATATTTGTTTTTCGAAACTTACCCTTGTTAGCATATAAGCCTAAATACGATAAATTAGAAGTATTAAATTGACTAGGTGGTGTTAAACTATATTCACTGTCACTGTTTATGAGTTTTGAAATTAGCGAAATACTTAATTATAATTATTATTAATTATAAATACCAAAACTGTCAATTTGGTGTTTGTATTTTCGGCGTTGCTATGGTGATTTTTCATGCCCGCCGCTACTTTTGTCATTACAATTGATTACACAATGAAATTTTATCCGTGCGTAATAATGTTTCCCACTAGTTGCTAGGCAACTAGGGGGAAATATTATTACGCACGGATAAATGAAAAACAGCATTACAATGTACTACATTGTCAAATCATGATTGAACATATAATAAAGGCATTTAAAGACAGTCGTAGAAAAACAAATTTTCGTTGATTCGTTTTCAGTGCCAGATCGAATGGACCAATTTAAGCAAACATAATATTATATATTCTTATCACTTGACCTAAGTTCCCTATTTAAATTCTGGGAGGAACATCACCGCTCCAAGTGCACCCGTACTTCAATGTATCCACACATTACATATTCCAAAAGGTCTCTGCGCCTTGTATATAAGCACAACGTAGGTACTTGAGATTTTACTAGTCCAATTTATATAAGAGACAATTTTAGTCAAAAAAACTTTCGTCTCTTTAGAGTGTTGCCATACGTATCAGAAAAAGGTTAAAACCAAATCAAAAATGAACGTTAAGAACATTTTCCAATCAAATTCAATATGAACATTACACACTCAACAATATTATACAGCAAGGTTTTGCTGTTTTGCGTGTAATTAGAGCAATATGCACAATGGACGGAATTCAGAATTCCCATTCTCAGTTATTGTATTCGCTCTGCTGGTGCCGCCGCCTGTTATTGGTTAGTTTATGTTGGCTGCTGGAGGTTTCTTTGAATTGTACGACTTTTGTGTCATAGCCACAATAATAGTTACAGTATATCTCCTCGTACAGAGCAATGCAACCTTTGTGCATAATTCTGTAGTATTTATACAGGGAATATTTTATTTTGTGATGTACGAGTAGATATTTTATTGATATGAAAAAAATTAATATTTTATTTAGCTTTTTCGCTTTAAATTAACTGAGTATATAAGTACAACAAAAAACCAAATGAATCATTAAAATACAATCAAAATATATATTCAAGTGGGTTGCATTATTCGAAATTGTCGTCAGTTTAATGATATTTTCACAATGAAGGTGCTATATTATGCATTCGTTAGGACAAAGTTGGAATTTGGTTCAGTTGTGTGGAGCCCCATATATGAAGTCCATTAGGAATCAGTCCAGAGACGCTTTCTCAAGTATCTGGTTTTCAGAGCGGATAATGTTTATCCACCGAGAGGAAATGACCACGCCGCCATGCTTCTGCGTTTCGAGATTCTCTCCCTCGAGTTGCGAAGAATTTTATGCGGAATTAAGATCTTGTATAAGATATTACACGGTGCAGTGGACTGTACAGATCTTTAACAGGGGATAGCATTTCGTGTGCCCCGCCTAGAAGCCAGCCATGTTGCCCCGTTTACCACCGGTCCTTCCAGAACTAATGTATTGTCGCAAAGTCCGATATACTTCATGTGTGATTCCTTTAATCGGCATTGTGGTCACCTGGACATTAACTTTATTCACCAATGTTATTTTGACTAATTTACTATATACAATCATTCATGGAGACCTTATTATTGGAGAATATAAGTAATAGTTCTGATTTTCCTGAAGAGCCTTATTTGTCTTTATTTATTTAAGCAAAACCATAAAAGCAAACTCCAAGTTTTCACAACAAATCTTTTTTATTACATGACATTATCCAACTAACCCCAAAATAAGGTGCCTAAAGCCCGAAATCTCCGACAGGGATTTCGTTTTACGCACCACCAAGAATGAGAGTTGGAGGGAGTGTTTATTAGCCACCTTTTTTACAAGAAGGGGTTGAATTATCGAAATAGTCTATTTTGGGTGTGTTAAGTAGCATACAAGCGCCTCAAAATTACATGCCATTAATCTTAACAACGAAAGTTCACTCACATTTTGAAAGTTTTGGTTGTTGTTAGGTAGCTATGTGGTATGAAGTGTGGATTGTGTAACAAGAAATAATGAGGTTGTTATGGGTATAAATTAGAAGGGCGAGGAGACTACTTTGAATTGGATTTGGAAAATTTTGGTATATGTATTGCCGAATATGGTCTATTCAAATATCATAATACCAACCGCTTAGCACTTCCGGTTATACCGGAAGTTGAGAGTGACTTTGTTATTTTAAATGGAATTCATTGGATTCCACATAAGATTCTAGACATGTTTTATGTATCATGTCTTATACCTAAATCCAGTCGTTTTTGACGTATATCACAATTTATGTCAAAACTGACATTTTAGGGCTTAATAATAATCACATTTTTTTCTTATACAGAAGTCTTTAGTAATCATTTTGCAGGCGTTTTCTTATTAAATAAGGTCTCCTTTTTCCGATACATACGACATTTTCTGATTTATTCATACAGGGTGGTCAAAAAATTATACTGAAAACGATGTTATAAAAACAGTCGAAAGTCAGTTTTTTTCAAATGGAACAGGTATATTTGTATAATTTTATTTTACGTATCATTAAAAATTAAAGAAACTTTCTAATAGGTTACTGATTTCGAAAATGCATAGTTTTTGAAATATCGGCAATGTAACATTTTTTAGCATTTCCACTATTCTTGTATATTATTTTGACTAATTTAGTGTGCGAAAAAAATAATAAAAATTTTCTGCAGGCCCATAAACGTCGCATTGGAAAATATGTTTCATTCTTAACCATTTTAAAGTTAACAGCGATGGTAAAACGTGTTCATATTTGCGAAGATTACTTACAAATCGGCAACATTGGTTTTGTATTTTTTGCATTCGATACGCGATTACGCTATCTAAACAAGGAAAGAAAACAGCGTTACAGTACCTCATCCATGAAAACACCAAACTTTCTTCATTTTAAATAGTAAATAGTACCGGTTTGTTTGCATAAAGTAACCTTAAAGTTAAATAACATTGACGTGCTATGAAAGAGATGTGATCAGAAAATCTCAGCCTCTCGTCCAGATACAAGCCAAGGACCTTCACAGACGACACAAGTTCAACCCTCTGTTGATCAATTCTTAAGTTCAAATGCTTTTTTAAAAGGTTTCTACGTTTCTTAGGACAAAAGATAATAAACTTTGATTTACAGGGATTCAGTGTCACATTACTATTTACATTACTTGAATACATGCCCCACAAAGGCAACCTTTTTCAAATGGAAATCACAAAATTTTATAGTTTTATCTTATTTAGCATTAAACATAGGAACTTTGTATAAATAAGGTTGAATATTCCGAAAATTTGTAGTTTTGTTAAAAATTGGCAATTTAAGTGCTGGTATTAGTTTGTAATGAGCACAGTAAAGTGTTTTGCTACCATTTTTGTCAATTTTAAATTAGAATTTTACAAAGGAATGCAGTCAAATATTGAGAAGATGTAGACAAATAACGTCGTATCATCAACATATTGTAGATAATTACAAAGACAAAATCACAAATACAGCCATTAATGAGCCCTGAAGTAGATCCCTGGGGGACACCAGCCATAAAGTTTATGGATGATGACTGAAAATCATTAAATTGAATATACTGCTGACAGCCCAACCCAAAAAATGTTTTTTTGCAGCTATAAACTTTAAAAAATAGACCAGGAAGAATTTGAGGAAAATTAACCACGGAATAATTTCTAGTCCAAATCTGTACCACACCCCCAGCTTCAGATACAGTTGCTCCAAGCTACATGGGAATTAGTGCATTGGTAGAGAGGTCCCAGAGTTAACAAGGCAACACATCCTTCTGGTATACGGACGGTTCAAAAGGAATAGAAGGGAACACAGGCATGGGAGTATACGGGCCTAATTGCAGGCTCTCTGATTCTCTCGGGAAAAGTCCCACTATATTCCAAGCAGAGATCAACGCTATTAATCCTTGTGCTCAAGAATGCCTGCAGAGAGGCATCCCGGAACGGCAGATCAATATTATGTCAGACAGTCAAGCAGCGTTAAAAGCACTGAGGTCTTACATCTTCACGTCAAAGCTAGCATGGGAATGCAAACCGACCCTAAGGTAACTGGCAGCTCAGGGGAAAAAGATTACTCTGACATGGGTGCCAGGACATGAAGGCATAGAGGGGAACGAAGCGGCGGACCAACTTGCAAAAGAAGGCGCAAACGCTGCGTTCTGCGGCCCGGAACCCATCTTTGGCCTTCCAAAAAGCCATATGAAGGAAGAACTTCGGAGATGGGAAAAGGAAAAACTTAAGTCCTACTGGAGAAACGCTCCAGGCCTAAGACAATCAAAAAGGTTAATCAAACATTCAGAGGCCAATGCAGGGAAGCTTATCCAACTGGAGAGAAGCGACCTAAGGCGAATTACAGGCGTTTTTACGGGACACCACCCAATGAAGTACCATCTCAAAAAGATAGGCCTAACCGAGGACGACACTTGTCGGTTTTGCGAAGACGTAACAGAGACAACAGAACACGTGCTGTGTGAATGCATGGCACTTTTCTGCAAAAGGCTAAAATACCTTGGAGGGTGACCCTAACACCCGACGAGGCAAGGAATTTAGCTCCAAGAGAAATCATCAACTTTATGAAAAGTGTGGGACAGCTGGACAATTCATAGATTAGAGTCATTCATAAAAGATCTCCTGCAGGTCGAAGTGAGGGGAGGCCAAACCGCCTAAACGACTCCGATAAAACAATCTAACAAGGCAACATAAAATCAATCGTTTCAGTTGGTGTTTAGAACATGAACATTGGATATAGAGGATTGACCAAATGTTTAATTTGCCGATGAAACCAGAATTGGCATAAAGTCAACCGGTCTGCGAATTCGAGTTTTGAGGGGTTGTGGGGGACTAGCTAGTTTTCAAAATTCCAAATATATTCCGGAATAAATATATAATGTTTTGGGGTGAAAAACACTCCATTGACAGACACTAACTAGCCTAAGGTATGTCGCTCTAGTATTACAACCTGTAATAAGGCTTTGAAGAGGTGCTTATGGCGATTAATTTTATTTATGCAAGATAATGCTCTCCCACACACTAGCAGAGTGAAAAACTTTTTAGAAACAGAAAATGATACTGTTTTGCAGTAGTCCGCTTCTTCTCCAGAACTTAATCCCATAGAGCACTTGTGGGATGTGATTCAAAGAAAGATTCGAGCTCGAAATCTGGCAATTTCGCCCAACTGATTCAAGCAGCTTTAAGAGTGGGAAAATCTTCCTCAAGAAGAAATTAATAATTTGGTAAGAATACCTACTGCATATCAGTTAATCTTCGATATTCGTAATCTTGGCCTTTGAGTGAATGGAACAACGTCTAAATGGATAGGAAGTTATCTCATGCATCGTACCCAGCAAGTAGAGATTGCGGGCGTTCGTTCAGGGGTGGGAATTGTGAGCAATGGGATACCACAGGGCTCATGTTTATCGCCAACTTTATTTAATATATTTATTAATACCCTGCCGGACGTTTTGGGGGTTTTTGGCCTGCCCGTTCTTTATGCGGATGACACAAGTGTCCTTGTTTCAGCCGGGGATGAGAGTGGGTTGGTACGGTCTGCTAATGCACTAGCAGGCGCGATGCACAGATGGTGCGAACACAATGGACTGGCACTCAATGCATCAAAAACTGTCTTTCTCCCAATTTCAATATCAAATGGGAACATGGACCGAAGTTATTTAATAAGAGCCAAAGATAAATCTATTGAACAGGTCAGTAGCACCAAATTCTTGGGAATATATACAGACAATAAATTGACCTGGAGCACGCACATAGACATAAATTGATATATTTTGGTCTGATACAGTCTACCTTGATGTATGGTGTTATATTTTGGGGGGGAGCGAGTGGGACAGCGAGGGTGTTCAGAACTCAAAAAAGGATCATCAGAGCGATGCAGGGAATCTCTCAAACTACTTCCTGTAAAAACCATTTTAAGAAATTAAAGTTAATGACATTCCCTTCACTATAAATGTACGCACTTATAGTACATATAAAAAAAGAAAATGAAATATTGCCTAAATCAGAAGATATACATAGTCACAATACTAGAAATAAAAATAACTTGGTATTACCATTCTCCAGATCAACTACTGGCCAAAAGAACCCTAACTACATAGGTGTTAAATGTTTCAATAAAATTTTAAAAATACAAAAGTTTCAAAACATTTCTATCAAAAAATTGAAACTGGAGCTGAGAACCTTTTTTATAAAAAATGTTTTTATTCAGTAGAAGAGTTTTTAAATTATACTAATGAATAGTTTTAAGTCCCGAATTATAGCGGGTTATGTATGAATATTATTGTTTTTGTGTTGTATGTAATATTGTGACTATCCCATAATGTGACATGTCATATTGTATATTGTTATCATTCTGAGGAGCAAAGAATAAATAAAATAAATAAAAATAAAAATTCTCACTGTAATAAAATTAGGTTGAAGGATTTTCAATTATTTATCTAATAAAATGGATCAAAGACCGCACTGTATTGGCAAAGATTAATCTACACAATAGATAGTCAGCCCAATGCATTAAAATCAGAACATCTCTAAGTATGCCTGCCACTACGTGGCGTAGACTAGCGTGTAAAGCATAGAGCAGTATTGTCACAGCCAGAAACCGTTTTGTAGTTTATTAATATCAAAAACAAAACGCAACGTATAACAATTATTTAGATCATTTGCAACAGATATGCACCGGCAATGCTGTATTGTCAGAGAGAGAAATTGATGAAATTCTGTATTAATCTGGAGGGGATACGCAGGGAGGGTAGAAAAAAAAACAAGCAAATGTGGTGTGTGTCGTGCTGTTGCCAATTCGTCGGTAAAAGAAACACACAGGGTGATTTATTACAAGTACAGTATTGAAATAAAAGCCTAATCTCTATGAATTAAATTTAATATAATAATATTTAATCCATGTCATACATGTTTCAAGACTAGACCAGTCCCATGATCAGTGGCGAACAATCGTTAAATGAAAAGCTTTTAGATAGAAACATACTTTTGACTAAATATTTCACGTAGACAATGTGGCAAAGATGTAACAAGATTGTTGTAGATCTTATAATACCTATAATAAAAAAATTATCAGTGCTACCTATATTATATTAGGTATACCTATTATAATAGTCTGTCTCTTCATCAGGTATAAGTTCCACTTTATCGGTTTAGGTACTTAAATTTTACTTCTTTTTAATGTTTCTTCGGGTAAATAATAAGTTCGGTAGGAATAGGGCTTTGGGTATGAAACAAAAAAGATCGAAAATAGAAATTTGATATAGGGGTAGTTCTAAGCATTTACAAGTTTGTGACGTGTAGCGATTTTCGATGCCGCCCCCGGAGGTATACATGAGGGCGGCGCAATGCCGTTTTAAATATCTCGTTTCGCTTTCTTGGAAAATAAAAAATTATAACTGATAACTGAAACTTAGTACTTAATACGTGGGCGTAAGAGGTAAGCTCACTTCACAGGTCTCTATTAATGAAAGAAAGTTAACATTTTGAGCATCTGCGTAAAATTAAATGTATCCGTTTGGTGGGTAGTTTTGATTACAATAAGTCGGTGCCAAGCCCAAGCCCGAAACAAAATAAATCTATATTTACCTACTACCTATTTGGCTTGGTACCGACTATTATGTGCATTGTTGTCTTTTGAATGATATTTGTATTTTGTTATTTTTCGTATTTTTTATTAGTTCTTTTGACAGCTCTGGTGTCATCAATACACCTGTATCCCGAATTGCACCAAATTGCGATGCTATTGAACAAGCATATAATCCTAAATATAATATTCTTTTTGAACTACCTGTATCTCGAAAACCAAGCCGTAGCGGACCCATGTACATATGAAATTTGTATCTTAAAATTAGTCAAAGAATCACCCTTTAAAGTTTGTACAAGTACTTATGCAACACCCTGTATACATAGATACTTTGATTTGCAATTTGCAAATCTGTCAAACTAGGTAATGCTGTTTTTTTTTTATTTACTTTCAAATATGGTGTTATGTAATTGTATTCAAATTAAATGTTTGGGGATGATATTTACGAGTTTTATTTTTTTATATAGAGAAACTGTTATTCAGTTTTTAAGGATCAATCTGAAGCAGACGATTGTACTTGTTAAAACATGAAAAAAGTTATTGTCGTGATACTTTTAACACCCTGTTGGTGGGTTTTTAAAGCTTTTTACGAAACGTGTTAACAATACAATCTACATAAATCGTTAGTTTTTTAAAGTTTTATGATCATTGCACAAAAACCAATATTAGGGAGACTGTAAGTTTTTTTTTCAATTCGGCGTTGCAGAATTTGAACCTAATTGTGATAATTGTGTTATTTTACTAGTATAGATATTTTTGAGTAAATTAATTCGGTTATAATCGATGAGTAGAATCTTTGGAGTAAAATACATTTCACAAAAACCCTGAACCATATTTCTCAATAGATTTAAATTTTCATTAAAAACAGATTAAAAATTCTAATTTTTTACATCCTGCATTTCGAAACCGTATTTTTTTAAATAATTATTGTCATGCTGGAAATTTCAAACCTTATTTACTTCAGCAACTTGTAAAAAGCACAGCCTTTTTAATATTAACATTTCTTAAAATCGATATTACGCGATAACGATGACTTTCTATCAATATCACAGAAGGATACATTTATTACGTATATAATTTGTTAGATTTTACATCTCCGAATTGAAACACACGCAAAAAATGTGCATAAAAAAGTTAGGGTAGCATTTCACGCCTGTATGCCCCTTTAATTTACCCGCCTCTGAGATTTATTTTTTTATAATGTTAACGACAAGTTGAATCTGCTGTTTGAGTTTGATCCTTAAAACTGAATCAGGTAATAACCGGAAGTCCTATCTATAACGCCAAATTTCGTTAATTTAAATATAACTTTTTGATGCATCCTTATATCCGAAATTTAAAATTAAATGACTAAAATAATATTATTTTAGTCATTTAAAATTATTGTCTAAAACATTTAATAAACCAGCCCTGTATATTTATACTATTATAGTAATTTCTTTTATTTTCGTCCATACACATTAATCTTTGCGTAGATAGGTATACGTATACCATATAATTTTAAACAAAAAACACTGCTGCACAGTAGTACATATATGATACCTATAATATAAAAACAAACTCCCACCTCGTAGGGGAAAGTATACTCGTCCTTGTCTAACATTGCCCATATGATTATTTTATTTCAACACAATACATATAACGCCATCTACAATTTCCGGTTGCATGTTTTTCTAATAGATGTAGCTCGTGTCGAGACAGTTTCAATTTTTGTTTTATTTCCCATATACGCTGACTATCTATTGTGTAGATTAATCTTTGGTATTGTGATTCTCAGCAACTAATTTTTGAGTAAAAAATTCTTCAGCGAAAATATTAGGTATACCTACACAAACTGTAATTTACTTTTAATTATATTTTGTTCAAATTTATTATTTTTGCCTTCTAGTAATTACGAGTATAATACATTATTACAGACATAATATAATGTTTTAAAATATGCATTATTCAAAATGATTATTTGTTTGAATTTCACAGTATTTAAACTAAATAATATTCATTATTTGGCCAACGGGTTCAACGAATTTTATTGCACTCATTCTGTATGCATGCAATATTAATTGAAATTTTCTCCAATACATCCCATACATACAAACTATTATTATTAACTAAATTAAACCAATATGGAATTTTGGTTTTATCCGAATCATTTACTTCTAGTCGTTTGTAAATTTGAAATGGAATTGAAAGAGATCTGGTTTTCGGAAGCCAATTAGTTATGAAAACCAGTAAAGCCAAATATGTAAAACAGAAAAATAATGATTACAATAAAAATTCATACATTGCCTCCAAAATTCTAATTGTATTTCAGATTCCTTTTTGAAGTGAATACTTCTTTGGCCGCATGAGAGTGATTTTTCAAGGTCGCGTCACGTCACGACACGATTTAATATTTTCTTCCCGCAAAAGAGATGAAGTATATAACAAATATTAGGGAGAGAGAGACAGAGATATTTGTGGTGTATGCTACACACTATATCCTATACCATACACTATTATGTATATAGCGGCGAGAGAAAACGAGTTAAGTTCTGGAGAACAAGCGGACTACTGCAAAACAGTATCATTTTATGTTTCTACACTCTGCTAGTGTGTGGGGGAGCATTATCTTGCATAAATAAAATTAATCGCCATAAGCACCTCTTCAGAGCCTTATTACAGACAGCTTGTCCTGCAGGTGTTGTTGGAAACACAGTTTCGCTCGGTTGTCCTTTAGGCATTCGATGTTAAGCTTTCGCCTTAATTTCCTTCCCTGTTGTGGTCGTTTTGCAGATAGATGTAGGGTCATACTGGATCGCACAAGTCGGTGATCAGTCCAGCCATCATCAGTACTCGTTAAAGCTTTGGTACCCTTCACTTCTAAGGTACCATCGACAAGCAACCACCCTGTATGTGTTAAAAATATTCACCATGTCGAGGAAAGAATATTTTTTATGGACTTTTATAACAGAATAGTAAAATAAAAATACATTGCAAATGTGTCCATGCTTTTAACATTCAAGTCCATATCGCACTGTTAGATATCAAAAAGACTATTATACGCCTATTACACACATTAAGCTGCCTGCTTCTCAATTTTATTCCTACACCAGATAGTCATTTAAGTTCAATTCGATAAAATTTATGCTTTTCGCGTTTCCACAAAGATTTAAGGCCAACGCAGCAAAACTTGTGACGAATTCTAAGAGTTTTGTGGGATTTGCCAAAAGAATTAGAGACAACTACAATTTATTGTTCCTACATGCTAGCGCTTAAGTGCACTATAGCTAGGTAGTGTGGTGCTCTACATTCTCAACTATTGAAGATATATACTGCAAAATGACATTAAACTATTTTTAAAAGAAAATAAAGTTTGAATGGATAAGTTTCTAGATTACATTTTTAGAAACAGGGCGAGCGTTAAATTTTGAGCTGAATATAACTTTTGTTTATCATCGTACTTGCCAAAATCAAATCTAAGTCTGGATTCAACAGACACCCCAAGGTTCTTACAAGTATCATTTGAAACCAACACTGTATTATTTTGATTTGAACCCACTCAATCCTACCAATGGTGTCGGCAACAATTCCAGATATACTACTATCGGGTCCGCCATCTAACGTTTTTTTTTCAACTAGTGCTTATTTCGTGAAGGGTAACACTTAGCTCATGTCTGATTTGACAGATAATTAGTTTTATCCTTCCGCTGAACGAATATGGTTGTGTATATATCTTGAACAACGCTGGGAAATATTGCGACATTACTTTGAAAATCATGGTAATGTTGCAGAATGTGTGCGAAAATTGCGTACAGATTCTGGAAGAAGAGAAGCACCGTCAGCTCCGTATGTTCGTTATCTCGTGAAAAAAGTGAAAGAAACTGGCATCCTCATCGATAAACCAAAGCGTGAAAAGCCAAAAACAGTGCGTATACCCGAGAATATTGCTGCTGTGGCAGAAAGTGTGCGTGAAGCGCCATCAACATCAATTCACCGTCGGTCTCAACAATTGAACATTTCGGAGACATCATTGAGACGAATTTGGCATAAAGACCTTGGTATGAAGCTAGACAAAGTCCAATTGGTTCAGGAGTTGAAGCCAACTGACCATCCAATGCGTTTTCGCTTCGCTCAGTGGGCCTGCGATCGACTTACAGAAGGTGCCGATTTTGCCAAAAAAATCATCTTTTCAAATGAAGCTCATTTTGATCTTGGCGGGTATGTAAACAAGCAAAATTGTCGCATTTGGGGCACAGAAAACCCGCACGCATACATTGAAAAGCCAAAACGAGTCACTGTTTGGTGAGGATTTTGGTCCGGAGGCATAATTGGGCCATTTTTCTTCGAAAATGAGCAAGGAGTGGCCGTTACAGTCAATGGCGATCGTTATCGGGCCATATTGAACGAATTTTTATTCATAAAAATTGAAGAGGAGGATATTGGCAACATTTGGTTTCAACAGGACGGCGCTACGTGCCACACAGCCGAAGCTACACTCGATGTTTTGCGCCCTGTTTTTGAAGATCGCATTATCAGCCGCAGAGCTGATGTCGTTTGGCCACCTCGGAGCTGCGATTTGACACCGTTGGACTATTATTTGTGGGGTGCCGTCAAAGATAAGTATTACGCCGACAAGCCAGAGACAATTGACGCTTTAAAGGACAATATTCGTGAAGCCATTGGTGAAATACAGCTGCACACAATCGATAATGTGCTTAAAAGTTGGACCGATCGTGTAGGCTACTGCATGGCCAGCCGAGGCAGCCATTTGAATGAAATTATTTGTCATTATTAACCGGAAGGATTGTACTTTCAAATAAAAAAGAAATTTGAGAAAATATTCAGCAGTTTTTCTTTTATAGCATTTTCAAAAAAAAAAGTTATCTGGCAGACCCATTATATAATAGAACCATAATCATGTGGCTGTTGCCTTTGAGATCTTAGCAACAGGCAAGATAATTACTAATCTCTATTTTTTTGGAAACGATGATGTGGTGAGACATTTCTTTATATACCGGGTTCCCCATAATAGACTCCCATTTTATATTATTAACAAATTCACTACACTGAAAAAAAGGATCTTTTGGTTTAAAAGAAAAAGACATTTGCTCAAAAGAATGGTGCTCTTGGTATATGCCAAATGAATGACAACTTTGTCACAATTACAGCATTTCTTTGTGATATATGTTCAATATTCCTTTAAACAAAGCGAATATGCTTTTATGTGAAGTACCTAGGTATTGACCATAAGCTCAATTATTATTTTCTACGTTTCAATTCATTTAAACCAATAATATATTCGTTTGAATCAAATGCATGTTACTTTAGTCATAATGAACGCGCTTTTATTCCAAAGAATAACTGAATTTGTCACAAGACCTTCGTATTAGTAATAAATCCAGGAATCATGATGTAAGAAATCGTTGTAATTGGGAGAAAGTATTTTGGCTTCCCTTCAAGTTAATTATTAGCTATTCTTAATGTCATAGGGATTTTGGCTTAAGAGAATAATTCATTTACCTAAATGGCCTCAAATTTAGTAGCGAATTGAATACAGGGTTTTTCAGAAGCACCTAATTATACACAGAAAAATTACAGATTCAATTTCAAATTTTGACATCCTGTACCTTTATTAATATAAATTGTTGTATTAATGTAAATATGGGTCACTCGCAATATTTCAATTTGGAAAATCTGTAGTTTTTCTGTGTACAAAAAAATACTTGTGGGACACCGTGTCCATATTAGAGAGAAAAGTTCTGTTTTTCCCCCACCAAATAAACATTATTAATAAGAAGCATGAAAAATGAGACTTCCTTACACTTATACAAGATGACACAGTTGTTCGTTCTGTTAAGAAATAAAAAGAAACATATGAAACAAGTCCTTATATTCACAATTTTAATAAAAAATAAACATTACATTTTTTTATAGAAAAATTTCTTTTTTAACAGGAACATATTATATAGGTATTTTTGGTACAAAAACTATAATGATATGTTTAGTGCCTAAGTACCTAAGTATAAACTACATATAATATATAAAAGAAAACAAAAATTAATTAAATTTTAACCGAATCTGTATCTCTGTTTTCTGATGTTGTTCATTTTTATCTTGGACACCCTATTTTCAAAAAACTGGTAAAATAATATATAATATCGTACATAAATTATTTACTTACATATTCGGCGGACTTCGTTTCTAAATCTTTAATACCTCTCGGTAATTTAATTTTTTCCCTTATCTTTTCGGTAATTAAATATATTTGCTGATCACTGAGATATTTCAACAATTCCGGTTCATCTATGCCTTGTTCTGCGCTTACAAAAAAAATTACAAATTATTAATATTATTGAATATTATAAGTATGATATTATATTAATCGCATAAAACCAAAGAATAATAAGGTTTTTAGCGATATTGTAGTAAGTGCTGTGAACTTGTAAAAAGGAATACGTGTTATTGTGTAAAATACGTAAACCTCTGCACAAATGCATGGATATTTTGTACTCAATTTTGGATACTTTGGGGTAAGAGAAATACTCTTGTAACAAGAGCAGTGCTTTTGTATAAAGAATTAGCCATTTTATGTTAAACTAGACAACTCGAACAAAGTCTAAACGTAATGTGGTATTTTTTGACCTATAATAAATAAGATTTTGGGTCTTGTCGGTGTTGTGTGCAAAGTCAATATTATTCGCTAATATGTAAATGTCTATTAAATTAACATAAGCACCGACAAGAAAGGGGCATTTCGCATTAGGTACCTACTTATTAAAACAATAAACAATTATATTACTTACCTTTAAATTTCGGCCATAAATGTTCCAGAGACCAACTAGCAAGCAACTGTTTAACACTCATGGTAAAACTAATAGAGTACTATTATAGTATCAACGTAATCAAATAACATCAAAAACCGTTAATCGCTTACACATTACACACGCACACGAAAATTAATGAGCATAAAAACAGTACGTAGGGTAGGTATAGGTACACAAAGCAACGGCTAGTAGAAAAATTACGAAATCGCAAGTGGCGCGATTTTCTTTACCCTCACTTTCTTAAGCCCATAGACGGATGATCTATTTACAAGAACGGCAACCAGTGCTTATTAATTATTAATTCATAACAAAAGCGCAGTAGCTTGTAACAAGATCATACAAAATATATACTGAGCTTAAAGTAACGTATCTCTTCCCAAATGAATCAAACAGCAAATGAATCAAGTACTTTATACAAGAAATCGTGATTTCTTTGTCAGAGAGTAGCGCTTTTTAGGTAAATGCAATTCTTTTATAATAAGACAAAAAACGGCAAAGGAATGAATTACTTTATCTTAAAGTAACCATTTTTATCAGTGTACGAGATAACTAATTAGGTTGTTCTCTGTGGGATTATCTTCTGTAGCCTTTGGGATTTAAGTAAATTATTAATCAAGTAGGCGCCTGTCACAAATAAATTTTAAATTAATAATTTCGTGGAACGTCATTTTTCTACGAGAAGATTGTTAGTTTTCATCAATAATTATTTAATTTTTTTGCTTTGAGACATTATTTCAACATCCGATTAAACTTTCATGAATTACTCAGTCCAACAACGTGAGTTTTGTGTAGAAAGTTACATGAGAAACAATTCGATAGAAGAAGTTAGGCGTGCATTCCGGCGCCAAATCGTAGAACTGTTAAGTTATGGGTTCGTAATGACGAACTGGTCGTTATTTAGATCCCCGCCAGATGCAACCAAGATGTACGAAGCTACTTCTCGGAATTTAATATTTCATCGTAAATATGAAACCCTATTTGGTTGCCTTTTAAAACGCAAAAAACGATCAAACTAAATTTGGCCTGAATATCTATTTGAAAACAGTGGTAAGGTTACTTTTCCCACAACTTCTAAGGTACCATCGACCAGCAAACACCCTGTATGTAAGTAGAAGACAAATGTTTGGTTTTTATTGCCTCAATTTCTATATGAATCGACCAATATAAGAAAAACAAAGAATCATTGGGCCACTAGGTATTCACGAAAGAATACTTCTCCAATGTTGAATTCAATTATAACTTCTGCTTCTAATATTATGTAACATTTCCAATAATATTTGCTAATTGGAATATATTCAGGTTGTCTATAGTGTATTATTGAAAATGATATTATCATTTACCAGCTACGCTTCAAAATGAGATCCCTTCATAATCTCTAATAACTGGTGAAAAGCCACAAAACCATAATTTGTCACCCGCAGCGACAAATTTAATGAGCATCATTTCGCCTGCTGTTTTTTTCTCCTTTATATATAGAAAATGTTATTTGACTTTTTTGACAAGGTTATGGAAGAGTATAAAGTTTTCCAAAAAGAAAAAAACTGTAATTTTGGATTTTCGTTGTATTTATTAAAAAAAATTAAAAATGTTTACCATTGTCAATTCGGATTATTCGTTGGAATTGTAAACACGTTGTTGATAGACTAAAAAACTGTATCTTATTTGCAATAAGGTACTTATCATCTACAAAAAAATTTTCAGTTGGTTGGAGTTGTACAGGACGAAATCCGGAGCGCACTAGGAAACCTCGCAAGTAAGTAAGAATTTTATGAATAATTTTCCCTTACAGAGACACAACAGGATGCTGACCACAATGACGTGGAACATAAACAGTCTGCTAGAAAGAAAGTTGGAACTTGAAGACATCATGAGCCGAAACGACGTTGACATCGTGGCTCTTCAGGAGACGAAAATGTCTCCGATTAACCGCGTAAAACTCCAGGGCTACTCCATCTACAGAACGGATAGGAATAGACAAGGACGTGGAACAGCGATAGCGATTAAGGATTCGATCCGGCACTACTCTCTACTTTCACCGGACGTAGAGAACATGGAGGCTACAGCTATTGTCATCAACATTGGATGACGACCGCTGCGGATTGTGTCAGCCTATAAACCACCACAGAATGAACTGCTCGAAGGAGACGTTGACACGCTTCTGTAGGGTAGGGACTCTGTGGTAATTATGGGCGATCTCAATTGTAAATCACCGGATCGGAACAGCAGAAACTCCAACCTAAACGGCAGGAGGCTCAACACCTGGAGCCAACCCAATGCCTCCCTTTTATGTTTTGTTTCGTCCTATTTGTATAAGCATTTAAGTTGTTCTATTTATTTCGGTTTTTTTTCTATTAAGTGTTGTCATTAATTTAATATTCTGCTGATGGCTGCAGGAGAGATTATTATTTGTTTTTTATTTTAATATACAATGAGTATTTACTTTAAATTTCTACTACTCCTCCGCGCGCTGTGATCGAAGACGATATATTATGTCAAGGACATTCTCTGTCGTGTGTGCTCGAATAAATTATTCTTTTTCTAGGGACGTTGTTGAACGTTATTTTCCGCTATTATTAAAAAATCCGAACTAAATCATATTTAAATTGGAATAGATCGTTCAATTTCTCAAAGTACCTGTCCATCATTATATAATAAAACTCAATCAACTCGAAGTTCAGCTACGTAATCAATTTGGTTGTCAATTTTATTGTGTGTAACCGGTTTCGGTCATAAGACTATCATCAGACACTAAACTAAAATACATGCAAATTACACAATACTATAATAAATAAATGTAAAAACAATTCAACACCAACCCAAACACAGAGAAGACAAATCGACGAATGTTCATGTCTTTACAATAACAAACATTTAAAATTGAAAATTATATAGTTAAAAGAATCTAAACAAACTAAGCAATATTATTTATCTTATCTATACAACTAAAAAAAATAATAAAAACAAAAACTGGTACTTATTTGCTACGGCGAACGTTGTTTGATTATTCAGACATGTCAGGATAGGGCTTTTTTGGGCCTTATACATTTCAAGATTTTCTAGAAGGTCCAATCTCTTGCCCTTGTTACATATGTGTATAGGCTTGAAATTGGAATCACTATCGAAAGTATGTTCCCGGATTAGAATATGGTCTGCAAATGCTGATGTTGTATTACAGATATCGGCATCCTTATATTTATTAATCAGTTTTTGGTGATCTTTTACTCTAACCTCAAATTTCCTACCTGTCTGAAGTCTTATGTTAAAATTCTTTGTTAAAAAACTTGAAAGTTTGTTTCATAGTTCCCCAAAATAGTAAATTGTAAAAATCTCTGTTCTATTGAGCATTGGAAGTGGAAGTGGAGAGAGACGGATGTTTACCGTTTTTAGACCTTTTAATAAAGAAGAATATCTCATCATCCTCACTTGATTTTGACATTTATAGGAAAGATACTTATGGGAAAGATAAAGGCATCTACTGTACCAAAACAAAGACACACAGGCAATAGAATTTACTTTTGTCCTACCCTGTATATATATTTGGGTAATTTTGGATATTTTCTCTTATTTTTATAGTTTTATACCTAACATGTCTAGAAGTCTAATCTTTTCGTAAATATTATACATCTGTAAGTAATAAATATATTATCTTGGGTGCCTGTGATAAAGAATTTGTACCTAGAAAAAGACCTTTTTTCAAGTCGAAAAGTAATAAACACTCTGTAAAGATAAAGAGGACTAGAAACAGATGGCTATGTTTCCTTGTTCGAAGAATGACATGTTTTAAATACAGAGGGGTCATTTAACATTCAAGATTCTCGAAATGTCTTCATGTAAATTCAATGTCGGACTTTTATTATTATATACAGAAGCTAGTAGTTGGGGAGTTAACAAGGTTTCCCATAACAAAGAATAAATATAAAGGGCGCCGAAAATATGAACATGGGTTTTCATCCAGTTAGCTTTTCCGGAGATTAAAGAGTCATTATATAATCGTATTGTTCCTAACTTTACAAACAGTAGTGTCTTGTTGATCTTCTGAAAACTCTCCAACATAGGACATCTTAACAATTAACAACCGTTATTAAAGTCGACATAAAAATGTATCTTATTTCTGAATCTCGCACCCTGTAGATGTATCTTTCTAGGGGTATATTGTAAAAATGGGCCTTTTTTCTGATTGGCTATTTTCAATCTAGGTACCTACTTCTCATGTATGTTAAGTGTTTTGAAAAGACAATCGAATTTAGATTCGTTTTGGTCTTAGAAGGGTCTAGATGTACCAATTTTATAAATTTAAAGTAAATATTTTAATTGTTTTTGGTAGATTTCTCACAGTTAAGAATTATTGTCTAGTTTTTTTTTTTGTTTTAAAGTACACCAGTATAAAGACTAAGTCCATTTCATTTTATTCTGAAGTAGTAAAGACGCCACTGCTGAGGTAGGGAGTAGTACATCGAATACACAGTTCTTAGATGACCCTTGAGTAATCCTACGCTAATCTTTGTTCGCGATTAAATTTGCATTACGTTAAAATCAATAAATCAGATCAGTTGTTCATTATGTAACTTTTCTAATTATAAAACGTCGAATAACATTTGTATACACATACAGATGATAGAGAATGAGATTTTCGAAGTACTTCAATGGCATTGAGATAACATCAATTTGCGAGATTAGAAGTTTAAAGCGGGTTCTGCTTTTGCTGGAGCAGGCAGTATAATACTTACTATATTATATGGGGGATGTAGGATCAATATTATCTCTGTCTCTATTTTCCAGGATTAACTGGGGAATTTATGCAAGAATTTGTTAACAGTGTCGTTTTCATTATCAGCATTATCGCATAGTCAACTGGGATATAGGCTACAGCGGTATTTGTTGAGATAGTCTGTGGTGACGGATATGCTATTCTGGTTAGTGTTCTACCACTTCCGTCTTGTTTAAATATTATCGGGTAGACATTTTCTGGCAATATTTAGGACGGTTCTTATTTATATTTACAATTAGTAATTAGTAATTAGTTTTTTTGTTTTTAGTTGACAAAATTCCTAAAGAAGGGGTCACTAAACAAGTTGGTTAGGTACTTATTTTTTTAGGTCTACAAACCATAAGAAACTTAATCTTTAGGACACTATGACTTGTCTCAAGATAATAATAATCAAAAGTAGAAATTAATTAAGTATAATTCTTTATTAAGATTGTAAATAAAACAATATGTAATTGATTCTGGGTTGCTACCTAAAACACAGTCCGGCTTTCGACAGAATTATAGTTGCTGTACAGCACTGCTATCAGTCACAGATGATTTTTCTATGCCTTGGACAAAGGTCATGCTACGGCCTTAATACTATTAGATTACAGTAAGGCATTCGACCGTCTAAATCATGAATTGCTGTCTGCGATTTTAAAATATCAGGGGTTCGGTGATTCGGCACGGAAGTTGCTAAGTAGTTTTCTTTCGGAACGATATCAGTGCGTTACTTTTGATAAAAGGATATCACAACAAAGACAACTTGTTCAAGGGGTGCCCCAGGGCTCTATTCTTTCTCCAATACTATTCTGTTTATATACATCCCAGTTAACATCTAAATTGAATTATTGTAAAACACATATATATGCGGATGACACCCAACTTTATATGTCTTTCTCACCGGAAAAATTTGTGGAATCCTCTGCAAATATTAATTTAGATTTAAATTTACTCATTAAAGCATCTAAGGATCACTGTCTAGAAATAAACCCCAAAAAATCCGAACTTTTATTGTTTGGAAATAAGAATTTTAGATTAAATTTTTGTCATTTGGTTGATATAAGAGTGGGCAATACCAAACTAGAAAGCGTAAAATCAGCCCGTAACTTGGGACTGATTCTTGACAATGACCTGCGATTTTCGGAGCATGTAAGTAAATGTGTCAAAAATGCTTTTTGTAATTTGAAAATGATATATGGCTGCAGACGGGTTTTAGATTACCAAACTAGGAAAGTACTGTGTGATTCCCTAGTGTTATCGCATTTTAATTTTGCGGATGCTGTCTATGGGCCATGCCTAACAAAAAAGGTAAGTGGTCGAATTCAGCTGATGCAGAATTCTTGTGTAAGATTGGGGGAATAAGGAGGGGAGAACGAGGCGTCACAGCCAAATTAAGAGAAATGGAATGGCTGAGGATGGAAGAACGTAGGATGCTGTACTCTCTTGTATAACAAAATAATTTCTGACAAAATGCCAGATTATCTCTATGAGAGGGTGTCGTTCAGGGGAGATGTACACAATATAGATATACGAAATAAATATACTATAACACCGCCTATGCAGTTGACGGCAATTTTTGAAAGATCCTTCTCGTATAATGTAGCTTGTATCTATAACAAGGTGCCCTATGATGTAAAACTGTTAAAGGGATATCGTTTTAAGCAAACAGTAAAGAATCTGATACACAGATTTGTATAAAGTTGATTGAAGTTGATTGAAGTCTAAGATTGATGTGTTTTTGTTTTATTTTCATTTTGTGTTTATTGTTATTGCTATTACCTATTAATAATTGATTTGTTCGATGGTATTTATGATTAAATAATTGATACTTAGGTTAAGTTAAGAAGTATAAACTAACTTCAACTTCGCCATTTGTAAAATGTTTATTTTTACAATAAAGCCTTTTATTATTATTATTATTATTATTATTATTAATAAAATAGAACCCGCCACTGGTAAACTTACAGATTATTTAGAATACATGGGTGGCAGGTCACTTCTTTCTGAGAATCTCCAATTTCTAACAAGTTCTTGTTCGAGATTCAAGTAAGTCAGTTCTAAATATATTTTCTTGCAAGCTGTTTTAAGATTTATAATTTTCTAAGTTCATTTTCTTGATTATTACTAAAAGTTAAAAGTTATTTTTATTTTACTCTTTGCGTTTTATTCAGAAGTTTATCAAAGCTGAATTATTGAAATAATTGCTTTAATTTTTATTGTAGTTTTTTTTTGTTTTCTTTCTTTTTATTAATATAAAGTAACTGAAGGTATTTGGATGGAAATCAATGTAATTATTCGTATTTACATCGATTTCCATTATACTAAATGCTTATTAAGATTGCATATAAGTTTAGAGTAGGAGCTTTTGTTTGATAATCAATTGTCTATTATTCTGTGTTTTAGTTTAATTATTTTTCGATGTTTAGTTTTAATTTATAGTTAGATTTTCTTTTTAGAATATTACAAGCATCCACAATGTTTTGATGCAATTTATCCTCGGAATTACTAGTCCCTTTGTTGACCATATTTTTTATGTCAGACCCTATCGAGAGGTGCAACGTATTGAAATATGGACTCCTCGTGGGCCAAATACATTCCCTCCCAGGATCAATACATTGCCGAAAAAAATTTTCGTCCCAGAATTCGCGTACCTGACGGTGGCAATGCACTTTGCATAAACCACATTCTTAGGCTCAGATCTATTGGTACATCTTCAAGGATTTTTTGTTGCAAAAACAATAAATAAACGACTCCATATAAGAACCTCATAGTGTTCTAACTTTAAGTTAACTATAAGATCTAGGACACTTTCTTTGTAAAGTTCTGCTTTCTGTGTTTTGTGATGGTTTAGATTTCTACCTCAAATTTGCTCATTTTTTAACAAATAAATTTAAAATAAATTAATTTTTAGCAAATTATCTGAAATATATAATGATTTTTAAATGATTTAAATGAATGTAAAATATTTCTCCCATGGTTATAAAAGTTGAATATTGGCATACGTAGACAGACAGCTATTCATACTTTGTGGGCCCAGTTTGTTTGATTGTCCCTTTTGTACCGTCATTCGTATTCCCTTCCTCTCTCGTGAAAGAAGTATTCACTTCTATCACGTGTACTGTGCTGCACGCGTATTTTTTTTTTTCATTCAACATTATAAATATTTGGAAGTTCGTTTACTGATTTACAAAACCTAAATATCTTTACACTCAAAAGCAAAATAGGCACTTTAAGGAAATTGGTGTTAAGTTCTATTCGACTCTCAATAATACGCAAATTCCAAATCTCACAGTTTTTTAATGAAAGCTGCGACCGGTTTCGACATTATTTCACAGGTCCTTTTCAGCCATAGAAACTACAATACAAATAAAAAAATAAATATAAAAAAATACAGAGATGTAAAAGGATGTGTTTGGCGACATCTAGTTTTTCGTTGGTAGTACGCCTGCCTGGGAAAAACTAGATGTCGCCAAACACATCCTTTTACATCTCTGTACCGTGTGGAGTATATACCACATTATTTACGAGAGTTTAGCTGTCAACTACTGACCGATCACCACTGATGAGTCGTGGGTCTGGTGAAAGTATAGTGGTTGACAGACAAACTCTCGGAATTTAAGTCTTGTTTTGTTAAACAAGCCCATTTCATATGTATTTTTATTGTAAAAAAAGAATCATATTTTCTAAAATGTAATTTTTAGAATGTTTAATTTATATTCTGAATTTTAATAGCAAACTGTAAAAAAATAGGTAATTTAGGTTTATACGATGTTTCAATGTATATCCATAATAATTTGAAAAAATAGTTCATTCTTAAGTGGAGTTGTGTATTTATATGATGAAATAAAAGTCTAATCTCCACCAAATATCTTATATAGATGTTTAATTTCCTCTTTCAACCATATAATTCTCGCTTGTTTTATTGCCTTCGTGGCTGCCGATGACTTACTTCTTGTGAATATACTAATATACTTTGGAATGAGTTGCCATTTTTTACACGTGGAATTGAAATAGATGTCTAATTTCACATATTTTCTTCTAAGTGTAAGTTTCTCATATTCTCGGACTAATTCAGCTTGACTAGCATTCGATAATTTGAAAAAATAGTCCATTCTTATTTTGTGGAGATTAGACTTTTATTTTATCATATATATACATAATGTTTGTAATGTTCTAGAACGACCTGAAAAAGGCGATAAACCATCGCCGGAACGTAGTCAATAAACTTAGACAAGCGGAATGTAACTTTTCGCTAAAAATTAAAACATTTTGTTTTGAAGAACCTGAAACCCCAAGAAAAAAAAGAAAAAAATTAATACAAATATAATAATATAATTTATATTCTAATATATTATAATGGGTTCGACAAGTTTTGAATATAAGTATTGCTCTATTTCGTAAGACAATGAGTACATTTAAAAGCGTGCTCTTTCGTTCACCCTCTACCAAATTAACTCTTAACGAAGTATCAGACGAAATCTTGTAACGTCGTCAAAAATTTTGTACACTCAATATTTCTAGCACGTTTTTGTCCCGATATATATATATGTTGTTATCTCTTTATTTTTTTAGGGGTCGTTCCTACAAAGAGAAAGACATACTGACACATTCGTGACTTTCATTTGAATTACTTTTTCCTAAATGTACAAAACACCGTCCAAGATGTGTCCCAAGATAATACAATTAGAACATATAGAGGGTAGATACTCGTACATGTACGAAATTTGTGAAATATAGACTGTCCAAACTGCAAAGTGGATTCAAACGTGTTGTGTTTTCCAGTTTTCCTTTACATGAGAGCAAGTTTTTCATTAATGTTACTAAACATGCTATATGTTAAAGGACTTTCGGTCCATAAATCTTCTGTAAACCGTATTTGTGAATGCAGGTTTATAATCGATGAGTAGAACCTACGACGGTAGAACACTAACCTATAAAAATACGTTTTACCACTTCACCAAAATACTTTTTTTATTCTCGACACAACAACAACATTGTTAGCGAACCGCACGTCGAGAATAAAAAAGGTGTTTTGGTGAAGTGGTAAATAGTATATTAGGTAAATCATTAGTTGCAGCCCGCCGCTGTATAGTAGACTCACGAGTGAGCGAAGCTGTTTTAGGTCACACTGTTACTAATTAATTCGCAAATACAATAAACTGGTGCCTCTAGGGTACTACAGAATTATACAGGGTGCGTTATTAGTGCGTCGGAGTTCGATATTACCTCAAAGACCAAAAATTTCACGCAAAACTAAGCAGCCAGTGTGTAGGCAGTCATAAAGTACGTATTATAAAATTATTTATATTTGTACAGGGTGGCTCATCTCATCAGGGTGAACCAAACTTACGTTTTTTTAAATGGAAAGCCCTATTTATTATTCCACAATTTCATTGGTTTAGACTTGGCATTAATCAAACCAAAAATTTAGAAAATTATACAGAGTGGTTCAAAAGTTACCACTAGCATTATATGCAAAACATGGCGAATTGTAAGGCTTCTGTACTGGAACTGAAATAATTCAATTGTTCATGTGCATATTTTTTATCCTTTCGGTCGAGTTCAATATCCCGATTTTAAATATAGGAAAATTAAATTGCTTGTGACATATAATACATTCGCTATTAATTATTCATCGTATATTTATAATAAAACCGGAATTACGAGTTCTGTTAAAATGTGCGGTTTTAGTATATTGTAGCAAGCCTAGTTTTGCTATAATTTGATTTTTTTTTCTGTGATAGAATTTCAATTTGCTTTTAACTAGCCCCCATGCATTATTTAATTAAATTCTGTATTGGTTTCGAGTTCAAACATGATATGTTCCAACGCATGTAGGACCCGAAATAATGTACTTTACACATGACAATCAAATTATAATGTACCTATACCTAATAGTAGATGCGGATATTGGTTATTTAGTAAAAATATAGCAATAAATCAATTTTTGCTCGGTATACGTAATATAATTATAACGGGTGATTTTTAAGCAACTTTCTTTTTGGCAGCTCAGCTGTTACTGTTAAACATGTTCAATTTGGTCTATGATTTAACCATGAATCGACTTACAAACGAACAACGCTTGCAAATTATTGAATTTTATTATCCAAATTCATGCCCGGTTAAGAAAGTGCATCTTCCATTTTATGGTCAGATTGGGCCTTCTAAAGCGGCTATTCGGAATCTTGTGACTAAATTTCACACCAAATTTACATTATTGGACATTAAACCACTAACACGTATACGTGTTTCTTCTTCTTCTTTTAAAATTCAAATTCTTTATTCAGTCATCACAAAAACAAATATTGTACAATTGGCAAGTTAAAAGGCAAAAGATATATACAAATAAACAAAAAATACAGACAAAAACAACACATACATCTAAAAAACATTCAATAAATTAAAAAAATAATAAAGAAATAAACAAATTTAAAAAATTACATAGATATGATCACACGCGAGCATCAGTACTCATGATAACAAGAAACGCCATCCATGTCAGAGTCTAACACATGACTCGGTAAATTCCTGCAGCGTGTAGAATGTCCCTGATATTCAAAAAGCTTTGAATTTGCCTTTAAATATTTTCTCCGATTGAGATTCCGTCAAGCGGCACGGCAGCAGGTGACTTTTTATATGATTCATGGTTAGTTCTGGGCAGAAGCAGATGATCACGCTTACGCGTCATGTCACTGTGTAAAGAACCATTTGTTGCGAACACGTTGCGATTAGTCAATAATTTCAAAAGACAAATACACCAGGGGTAGGGGGGTGAGTTTTTAAGGGTAAAAAACGATTAATCTCGGTTTTCGGTAAAACTGCAAGTCCTATGAGAAAAAGTTAAATGGCAAAGTTGTAGGTAATAAAAAGATCTACAACTTTTTTATCGACATTTTTTTCACATAACCTCAAAATTTCTGTGAAAAATTCGAATAACGAATAAAGTTTATGGTTTTTTATTTTTATCTTTTGCAAACAAATGAATTTTTCACGAAATTTGGTGAGAACTTACCTTTGTATGTCCCAAACATACAGTAATTTTTTTGATTAAGAATATTAATTTTTTCACCTTATTTTGACTTAATATCGAAAAAGCACCTTAATTTTCAATCGAAAATTCTCACGTCAAAATATCTGCTTTTTTAAAAAAGTTGATGTGTTTTTTGTTCGTTGAAATCTCTACTTTCTGATGGTATAAAAAAAATATACACTACTATGGTAAATGTTCTCAGAAAATGCAATGAAATGAAAAAACTCGATTCCTAATTTTTTTTTTTTTTAATTACTTCTTTTTGTCTCTTTGATGCATTTCTTCATCGTTAGATTCGGCAAACCTTCCCGATTCTAGTGG
The DNA here is from genome assembly GCA_911728435.2 of Apoderus coryli. Taxonomy (NCBI): domain Eukaryota; kingdom Metazoa; phylum Arthropoda; class Insecta; order Coleoptera; family Attelabidae; genus Apoderus; species Apoderus coryli. The sequence continues at coordinate 39,288,851 of OU452200.1, read as the reverse complement.
ATCTTCGAAATCTTCAAAACCATCACCGTCTTCGTCTCCAAGATTATTTCCGGTCTGCATTGGTTCTTCATCAACAATTTCATCTGAATCATCAACTTTTTTATATCTTCTTTGTTCGCATCTTTTGTATAAAAAATATTGGCCAAATTTGACACATTTTTATCGGCTAATAAAGAGTTGACGATAATTTTCTTTCCTTTTCCGGCAAATCCAGATGTTGGGTCGCAACCAGAAACAACAATGGAGAAATGCAACGATATTTTTTAAGGATTCATATTTGAAACTATTAAATCATTAAGAATTGCTTGTTACATAAAGCAACAAGACTTTAAGTTATGTTGGAAATTTGTTTCACACTACCATGCTTTCACCAGACGGCCGTTTCGTCGATCCACGACTCATCAGTGGTGATCGGCAGGCAGTGTGACCCAAATTTCCAACATTTACAAAGAGCTTATACTAGCACGAGAATTGATTGAGAGAGATATGTTTTTGGCGACACCTAGCGTGAACAGGCAATATGCTGGGTGAAACACAGTTCACAAACGATGGCCGGACAAGAAGTAACAACTCCATTATATCCTATTGCCAACACTAGATGCGCCCGAATCCCCTAGCAGGGAGGCTTTATTTAAGAATTGCTTGTTACATAAAGCAACAAGACTTTAAGTTATGTTATGTTATCGTCTGGTGAAAGCATGGTAGTGTGAAACAAATTTCCAACATAACTTAAAGTCTTGTTGCTTTATGTAACAAGCAATTCTTAAATAAAGCTTCCCTGCTAGGGGATTCGGGCACATCTAGTGTTGGCAATAGGATATAATGGAGTTGTTACTTCTTGTCCGGCCATCGTTTGTGAACTGCGTTTCACCCGGCATATTGCCTGTTCACGCTAGGTGTCGCCAAAAACATCTCTCTCTCTATTAAATCATTATTCGCATTTTCTGGGAACATTTACCATAGTAGTGTATATCTTTTTATACCATCAGATAGTAGAGATTTGAACGAACAAAAAACACAGCAACTTTTTTAAAAAAGCAGATATTTTGACGTGAGAATTTTCGATTGAAAATTAGGGTACTTTTTCGATATTAAGTCAAAATAAGGTGAAAAAATCAATATTTTAAATCAAAAAAAATACTGTGTGTTTGGGGCATACAAAGGTAAGTTTTCACCAAATTTCGTGAAAAAATAAATTTTTTTGCAAAAGATAAAAATAAAAAACCAAAAACTCGGATATTCGAATTTTTCACATAAATTTTGAGGTTATGTGAAAAAAGTGTCGATGTAAAAGTTGTAGATCTTTTTATTACCTACAACTTTGCCATTTAACTTTTTTCCAAAGGACTTGCAGTTTTACCGGCAATTTTTTCAGTACGCCACTGAATTCTACATTTACATGGAGTGTAAACCATGATATAGCATCCCAAAAGGTGAAATTTTTCGTTTTCTCAGAAACAAAATAACCCAAATTAATATTCTATTTCTGGCATCACAAGTTTCACAAAAAATGACGTCGCGAAAACCGCAAGTCTGTATCATTAACAGCTGTGATAGAAAGGATAGTGTTTGACAGAAAAACCATTGAGTTTTGTTTTCTTAAAGAAGTGCGAACAAAAAACTTATCGTTTAATGTAAATTATTAAGGATACGAATCCTGGATAAATAATAATAATTATTGTTGTTTTTCTAGAGCTGAAAATATTGATAGTACGTCATATAGAACTCTAAATTTAGAAGTTAATAAAATTTTTTTATTTATAATTATTTGTTAAACCACTTTGTAGAAATTTTTTAAAAAATCAAGCAATTATATAGCTGCACTAAAGGTAGTAAATCGTGGATTTACGCGTATGACCCGGAAGTAAACAGCAGTCGACTGTATGGGTGTTTCAAGATGAGCCAAATCCAACAAAAGTTGTTCGCGCACGAAGCACTTCCAAGCAAATGGTCGCCTGTTTTTTCAGAAAAACTGGACATGTCGCAACCGTACCACTAGAACAACGCAGAACAGTCAATTCTGAGTGGTACATAACCATTTGTTTGCCAGTTGTCTTCCAAGAAATCAGGAAAACCAACCGCCGAAGACGGATCACTTTTCACTACGACAATACGACCTCTCACACATCGGCTCAAACAACTGCATTTTTGAGCACCCCAAACATCGATTTGATGAGTCATCCGCCGTATAGTCCTGACTTGGCACCGAATGACTTCTTTTTATTCCCGTACGTAAAAAACAAACGAGAGGTCAACGTTTTTCGACACCTGAAGAAGCGGTTGCTGCATTCAGAATGCTTGTTTTGGAGATACCTCAATCAGAGTGGCAAAAGTGCTTCGACAATTGGTTCAAACGCATGCAAAAGTGTATAGATCTTCATGGGGAATACATATTTTGAAAAACAATAAAGTGATTTTCGATGATTAATATTTGTTTTTGTTCTCTAATCTCGAGATATAAAAGGCAACCCTTCTACATGGGCATGTTCAAGATGAGTTAATAACTAAAACTATAAACTATTTATCATAATGCATAAACTTTAAGTGCTCTTAGTACATCCTCATTATAAAATCATATCATTCTTATTGGAAAACCTTTGATTTCAAGGGAAATACGCATACCTTTCTTCATAATTTCTGAGAGTTTGAGAGATTGGCAGCTAAATTTAAATGTGGGAATCATTTTTCTATACTAAAAAATGTTTATTTTGCCCGATTCATCCTGTATTTTCCACAGTTTATCAATAAAACAATAGATGCAAAATGTGTTTGGATAATTTTCCTGCTGTTAAGTGCGACACTTCAAAGTGCACCATGCATTATTATCAATTTCAAAGCAAGTGATGCTTGGCTAAAGGCGTGCAAAATGTAATTGGGTGAAAAATGATTATGTGCCACCCTTATACGTCAAGCAATTTTCTCTGGAAAATCATTTTTAAAGCTTATAATAGATCTTATGCACGCTGGCAAAAAAACTCTGTGGATAGAATGAGATTTTTCCCACGTACAATGTGGCAAAACGCCTTATGATAAAATGTTTTAGTTTTTCGTAATCATCTTTATATAGAGCGTCAATTTTATCCCTGGTTAAGGACTTAAAATTGCATCAAATTACTTATTATTGGGTGCATTAGTTACAATGATTTTTTGAAGCTTTCGTTGTTTTTCACGTTGGCTCGGTTGGTCTACTAAGCCATGGTATCACAGATACTTAAGTGGTGCTCGTAAGGTGTTTGTTTTTCTGCGATCCAACGCCTTGTTAGCATTTGTGGCTCCTTCTTGCATACAGGAATTCTTTCACTCGTACATGGCAGTTGTACATTCTGTTATTACCCTCAATTCTTCCTATCTAGCGATATATCGAGAAGCACACATACATACCGGGTGTCCCACCGGGAAGGGATTCGATCGATTATGAAGAAACTACATGGTGGAACAATCTGAAAATCTGATGTAGTATGCTACTATGTCAGCAATTTCATTCCCATGGATTTTTTGGTTCTACTTATAATAGTTTAACACTATTCAGTTCTCCTAACACTCTAAGTTCCTCAAAGCAGTTCAATACCGGTTTGGAGTATTACTCGAATACCTTTTATCCATTTTATTTCAGTGCAGCTGAAAAATAAGTTCTTGAAATGAAATTATTGCTTCGTCGATTACATTCCATCGTAACTTTCCAATAAAACTTGTCAATAAACGTTTTTCAACACATGTTATTTCGATAATTCGGGAAAAATTGCTACTTCACACGAGCAACATCGTTTGAAGTATATTGAAAGAAATAAAGAAAAAAAATATGTAGTCTAGTATGGGAGATATATCTAAGGTGGATGTTCGAGGAAAAGTCTCCGGCTTTTTCTTTTTAATTTCGTGAGGGTTAAGTTCTATCATATTGTATGTTTTATTTTAAACCAAGTACGAATTTTCAATGCTACTTTTGCATTGTATTCAGGTACAAATGAATAAATTAAAAAAAGAAACAAAGAGAAGAAAAATTATATTAGACAACTATATACAGGGTGTTTTAATATTCGACACCGCCAACGCTCTACCCCAGAAAGCTCTCGCTAATTCATGTATTTTGATATAAAAAGTTAAACCAGTGGCATGCTATAGGGGTTAGTGACACTTTTTATCCCCCTATTTTTACTCCACGGGAATAAATAGATCTTTTTAATTTTCTGTTCATTTTTGCTTAAAAAAATAGTAACTTTTTATGGGACTAAACTGAACGGTTTTGCAGGAATTTGTCTCTGTGATTATTCAAAAGCGTCTATAAATATTTTGTAACAAAATAGAACCCGCCACTGGCAAGCTTACAGATTACGCAATTCTAGAATACATGGGTGGCAGATCATTTCTTTCTGAGAATTTCCAATATCTGAGAAGTCTTTTTTTTTTCTAATATATATATTTACGATAACACGAAATATTCCCATTTGTTGACATAGAGTTCTTATTTTTTCTAAACATAAATACGAACGTACCCTAATATTATGTGTTGCGACAAACATGGGGGGTCTAAGAGTTATCTGCGTCATAAAGATTATGCAAGGCTTTTAAAAATATTTTGTTCTTAAGATAATAGTGTTTATTGCCTTGTTATGTACTTTATACACCCTCTTGTGTATTTACAGATGTTTGAAATAACCGTTGATCTAACATTAAAATGTCTTTTTTCTGATTGGCTTATTTTCATTTTGTATTATCTACTATGTAACTTTTATGAGGCAATTCTGGAAAGGCAAAAGGACTTGAAGATCAGAATGGTTCTAGCCTTGATTGAGTAAAGTCGTGTTTTCTCTAATTATAAAAGTTAAATTAAATATTTTAATTTGTTTTTGGACTTGGTATAATTTTCAGTCAAGAATTATTTTCTAGTTTTTTTTTTCATGTTTTAAAGTATCTGTATAAAGACTGAGTCTATTTCTTTCTCATTCTGAAGTAGTGAATTGTATAAAGTTCCGAAGTTTCGATATTCTTTTAATTGAAAGCCTTTTTGTTTAATTAGTTTTTATTATATAAAGTTTAAAGTTATTTCTTTTAGTAATTGAAATAAATTCCATTTTCACTAGTATATTAGTCTCGTATAGGAATTAATATAATTATGCGAATTATATTAATTTTCCTATTTTTAAGTAGTACAAGTAATAACTACGATTTTCTCTAAATTCTCATTATCGCTTAATTGTTTTATTCTTTCTCTTTCTTTTATTTATACATATTTATTTCTTTATTGTTATTAAATTTCTTTAATTAGTTTTAATTATTAAATTAGTTGATTTTAGCCCACAAACTTTGTGTTTTATTTCTAATAAAGTTTTCGATAAATTATTGACAAAAGGGTCAACCAATTAAATATTTTCTTTTAAATAAAAAGTGATCCGAGATTATAATGGTAAGTCATTTTGCATTACTTCAATACAGATTAATAAAGCTTATTTTAGTTGTTTGTTTGTTTCATATAATAATTTGATTCTGTTATTATTCAAGATGATATTCTTTGTATGTTCTTCTTTATTTGAAACTGCTCGTAAAACTTGAATCGAACCCGTAACAATTTGAATAGCATATTGGGGTTCATTCGGATTGAGCTATAACATTAGTATTCCTTCTGAATTTCAAAATGGTTACAATTTTTTTAAAATTTCGTTACGATGTGTTCTTTGCAAGTGTTATATTTTGACATAAACAATCTTTTTAAAAAATAACCAGTGGCATGCTATAGCGGTTAGTAACACTTTTTATCTCCCTATTTTTTACGCCACTGGAAAAAATATATACAGGGTGTCCAAGATAAGAAATGGATAGCATTGGAATCTTGGAAACGGTAGGAGTTACAATATCGGTTAAATTAGAGAAAAGTTGTACAATTTAAACACCTTTTAAATGGTGTTTTCAAAAGTAAAGTAACTTTAGCGGTTTTCGAGAATTTTTGAAAATACTATTTTTTGTATTTTTCATTGTTACTTTTTGAGGAGAAAAAGATAGCGTTTACAAATTTACACTGCGACGTTTTGTTTTTGAAAAACCATCATCAACTTCGTTTTTTTAAATACGGCCCTGGATTTTTTATTTTGAAATTTAAATCCAATTTTAATTAAAAAATAGGTGGTATATCACACGTAATGGTTTGAACAAGTTTTCAATATTTTTAGCAATTATTTAAGTTTGGCATTTAACTGACTGAATGCAGAGTAGTAGGCTTAGCAAAAATATTCTTTAGTCGTAAACAGTTTTGCAGGAATTGGCCCCTAAACTAAAGTCTGCAAGTAAAGTTGAAAGATATAACTTTTTTTAAATTAGGCACCCTTTAATTGCAGACATTTAATTTTAATTTATTCAATCATCCTTACAAACAGAAACAAATAAATGAGAACAAACCAATCCTAAAGTATTAAACTACAGACACTATCAACACCCAACTCAGACATCAAAACAGATTATCATTGCTCACCATTCTCGATATCACTGCTTAAACATATCCAGGTTACTTTCAACTATATTGGCAAAAGACTTCCCTGTTTTATTGAAAATAAACTTTTATCCGTTATTCTTAAATTAATTTTTGGTACTTTAAAATTAATGTAATCAAGAAAATCACAATCTGTGTATTTCAGGTAATTTACAATAAAATAAATAAACTTGCTACATTGTATTTCTCTTCTACTTCGTAGCGTTTTGAATTGAAATTCTAAAAGCATCGATCTATAGGATATCATAAAAGGATATATATCATGTTTCCTCTTATATAATTACCTCAAAAATCTTTTTTGTACCTTCTCAATGAGATCATTGTTCACAGCAGCTGAGGGTGACCACACAACAGATGCATACTCTAAGTGAGGTCGCACAAGAGCATTGTATAGTTTTATGACTGTGGTGATCCCAGAGACCTAAGGGCCTTTCCAACGCAATGCTGGTAGTGGTTATTGAACCTAAAGTCTTCTCGGAAGGCAACTCCCAAATCCAGGGCCTCAGTCTTACGAGACAACACTGTCCCACGAATCAGATAATCAGAGATGATAGGCGCAACCTTCCTAGTATACGTAACTACAAAACATTTGTCAACATTCAATTCCATGTTGTTATGAAGACACCAGTCTAGAACACGATTTAAGTCCAATTCCGAATCGTCATGATCAACGACAGCACGGTAAATCTTAAAGTCATCCGCATACAGGACCGCCTGCGAATCACATATCACCCCAGGAAGAGCATTGATGAAAATGTTGAACAGCAGAGGACCCAGATTACTTTCTTGCGGCACACCAGAAGTGGCAATAAACTGACCCGAAAATGTGTTCCCTATTTTGACCGACTGAGGTCTTAGAAGCAGATATGAGCAAATAAATTGAAAAACTTTCTCAGACATACCAGACAGAACCAATTCTCTGAGTAGCAATCCGTGATCCACCCTGTCAAACGCCTTCTCACAATCCGTATATATAACATCAAGTTGTTTTCCTTGACCTATTATAGTTGACGTTTTGTTTAGAGGCAAATTCCTCCAAAAGCGTTCACTTTAGACTCATAAAAAGTTCTTACTTTTTTAAGCAAAAATGAACAGAGAATTAAAAAAAATAAAAAGATATATTTATTCAAGTGGCGTAAAAAATAGGGGGATAAAAAGTATCACTAACCCCTATAGCATGCCACTGGTTAACTTTTTAAAAATATTTTTATGTCAAAATATGACTTTTTTATATCGGTCGCTAAATTTGGAAAAAATATTTCAAGGAGTTTTTGAATTATGGCAAATTTTCAATTTGAAACCCTGTATCTAGACAACTAAACCCTCTAAGGGTATATGTCCCTATATCAAAATACATGAATATTACCTGCATATACTCAAATATGGACTACTTATTTAAACGCACAATAGTAGTAGAAAAAATTGCCAAATTTTTTGGCCATGTAGTGAGGAGGAACGGATTAGAAAGACTCACTTTGGAGGGTTGGGTAAATGGCAAAAGATCCCGAGGAAGGTCCCCAACAAGATATACAGACCTCATAACGAATATTACAGAGGAAAACTTAACACAAACATTCAAATTGGCCGAAGATCGACAACAATGGAAAGCCATTACATAGCCCATGATCACGATGCTCGCAGTCGAGCTCCCGACCAAGAAGAAGAATTTAAATTAACCTGTATTTGTCCATTTTCTGTAAAAAATATATTTTTTGTTGTTCTTCATAACACATCGGATCGTAACGGTGCCTATTAAATTAGTTTCATTTTTGGCAAACAAAATATCAGCACAAACTATGAGTATTCTGTTTAAGTTTAATATTTATCAAAACAGTCTACGTTTGGCGTTATTCCAATTTCTACAACAGCATCTTAACATCTTCTTGTATGCAAACATAAACTCCATAAAGACCATCTTATTATAAATAATGGATAATTATTTTCTTTTGAAATGCTTCCAAGCATATTGTAATTTCATAAAACTAAATTAATTTAACTTTATAAATACAGAGAAGAATATTTTTACAAGCTGAAGAAGAATGAATTTTGAACCTGTACAAGGAGACTGGGAAATCTAGTGATCATATTTAAACACAAATGGTTCAAAAAATTTGCACATTTGCACCTGTCACGATGTCATAGACGTGTTTCGAAGCACCGCAATCGTATTCTTTGAGCATTTCTTTCTACCAATCGACACGAGCCTTTTTTTAAGCGATTGACAAATTGTGTGGGATCCAACGCGAACAAATTTTTTTGACAGTCAAATGGTTATGCAATATTGAATGTATGCTGGTCCCACTAATGCCTAAGGTTGTCTCAATCTCTTGATAGGTCACATGACGATCTTGCACGTAAAGGCAAAGGCAAGGTCAATATTTTTTTTAATAATAAAACTTTGCCCTACATCCTCGCGATATCCCAAACCAAACATTATTCTACGGACCCTTCTCTGCAATGCAAAAATTCTGTCACTGTCAGCAGAGTGACCCCACAGCAAAAGCCCATAATGACACTCCGATAAAAATAGTGAGTGGTAGGCCATCCGAAACCAGTTTAGCGATTATTGTTGTGAGTTTTTTTATAGCTTTTCAATATGGTGCTGCCACGTAAGCCTCTAGTCCAGGTGGAAACCCAGAAAATCAACAGAACTGCTCTCAGCAATACCACACAAGTTCTTAAATGTAAAAATGCATGTCTTGGTTTTGTTTCCATTTAGCTTTAGTTTGTTTGTTTTAAACCATTCGTTTGCGCTATCCTTGACCAAACACAGACTTTGCTTTAAAATCGCAAGATTTTTATTTGAAACTGTTAATGAAGTGTCACCGGCAAAAAGCAGAAGTTCCGCCCTAGTCTATTAGAAAACGTTTAGATTATATTTGATCTTAGGATATTTTATCCCCAATTACTGATTTCTCAAAGGACTTTGATAGGTTGGATCACGCGACTGTTTTATATTCAAATTAGTTTCCATACAGATTTATTGCATTTTTCAGTTCCCACTGATGATTTAGATCGCAGGAGCTTTTGGCAACCAGGGCACTCGAAATTAGCAGGCTGATTGGAAACTAATGACTTTTTCCAGGCGACAACATTTTATCCATTCTACACGGAAAAAATTATCGTTGCGAATTCTAACTGAAAGATATTGGATTAGGATTGTTAGTCATCGTAATCATTGTTTCAGTTATCACGGCAATAAGGCCTTCTGTTTTCACATCGTTATGAAAACATTATATGTAGGTACATAGTCAACTTGATTATTGGTAGTATAACCATAATTTTTAGTGATTCTCACAAGAAATAATTTTTCGCGCCAGAAGCTCTCCATATCTATATGAATATTATGATGGTAACCAAACTAATATAGCTAAAACCCATTTTACAAGATTCGTGAACTAATCAAAACAGCCTGTAGCGCATCTTTAGTCAAATTTTTGATAGACAGTCGTAAGTAGATCGAGGTTGTGGAATTAGATTTTTCTGTATACTAAAACAATAACATATATATATATATGTGTTTGGCGACATCTAGTTTTATCGTTGGTAGTACGCCGAGTGAACAACAGTTCCTATATCGGCTGCCTGGGAGGTCCCGCTTAAGGGAGTATCGGCGCGTCTATGTGTTGGTAGTTGCTTTATGGGGTCAGAGACCTCCCAGGCAGCCTATATAGGAACTGTTGTTCACTCGGCGTACTACCAACGATAAAACTAGATGTCGCCAAACACATCCTTTTACATCTCTGTACCGTCATCGAAAATATCTACGGTGGTACCGTGTGGGGTATATACCATATTATTTACGAGAGTTTGGCTGTCAACTACTGACCGATCACCACTGATGAGTCGTGGATCGACGAAACGGCCGTCTGGTGAAAGTATAGTGGTTGACAGACAAACTCTCGGATTTTAAGTCTTGTTTTGTTAAACAAGCCCATTTCAAATATATATATATATTTTTTTATTGCGACTTTTTGTAAAATTACAATTGCAGCTCGTCTATCTTCAAATTATTTTACTCACAAATAAATAGTAAAATAATCTAAATAATTAATGTAAATAACAATACATGGGACATAATCATACACAAACAGTTCACACTATAACGCATAGATATAAATTTAGTATAACACATTCACGGAGGCTTCCATATACTCTTGTACATTATAGAAACATTCAAACTTAAAATAAGCTTTTACAGCTTGTTTGAATCTGTTAAAAGGTAAAATTTTAATAGAGCTTGGTAATTTATTATATAGGCTAACATCCACAGAGTTCTTCCCTGACAAACCAATTCTAAATACAGGAACCCTGATGTCGTCAGCACGCCGAGTTAAGTAAGAATGGCAATCTGAATTACTTGAAAACTTGTTTCTATTTTTATGAATTTCAAGCACCTGCTGGGATATGTAAATATTGGGCATTGACATAATGCCCAACTGCTTAAATATTGGTCTGCAATGATCCAGGCACCTCGCACCGACAACGATACGCACCGCCTTCTTTTGCATACGAAATACATTGATTGAAGTCGAGCAGATATGCACCATAACTTATATGCGAATGGAATAACGAATTACAAATTGCCAAGGCACACCACCTATCCACAACCGGCACCAATCTCAGCAGGAGAAAGACACCACTAGAGAGCCTACCCAAAAGCATATGGACGTGCTGGGCCCATGTCAAACGGTCGTCCAGATTTATTCCGAGAAACTTAACTGAGTGACCTCTAGATATGTTAGTGTTTGCTGAAAAAATGATATTTTGATTTTTTTTTATATTTAATTTTAAAAAATTTTGGCGAAACCATTCATCTGCTTTATTCTCTGAGACCGTCATCATCACTTTTAGAATCTCCACAATCTTATGAGTCGCCAGAACATTTGAATCGTCAGCATAAAGTATCGATTCATAGAGCCTCAAATAATTGGGAAAATCATTAAAAAAAATTATGAATAACAATGGACCCAGTGCAGAGCCCTGAGGGACACCCGTACTCACTGGCAAAAGATCAGAGACAGAATCCGCAAGGCGCACCAGTGGTTGTCTACCACAAACATATGATTTTAACAATTCCAAAGCAATGCCTCTCACACCATACCTCTCAAGTTTTGCCACCAGAAATCCATGAGACACGCAATCGAAAGCTTTACTCAAATCACAAAGAGTCAAACCCACCTGAGTCTTGTTTTCAAGGCCCTCAACAATATACCCAACCAGTTTTGAGACAGCCTGTATAGTAGATCGTCCGTGTCTAAGTCCAAATTGGGACATATTCAAAAGTTTATTTTTTTCAAAATAATTAGCTAAACTTCTGCTTATGATTTTCTCAAAGATCTTTCCGAAAATTGAAGATATTGAAATTGGCCTGTAATTGCTAGGGTCTTTAGTATCACCTTTTTTAAATATTGGTGTTACTCGATTAATTTTAAAAGCATCGGGAAATATATACCATTTAAAATACATTTATTGAAAATGAAAGTTAAAGGCTCAACAATAATATCAATATTAAATTTCACTATTTTAGAATTTATATTATACATATCAAAACAATTAGAGTTTTTTAGGTGTTGTAGGAGAAAGTTCGGACTTTACGCATATATTATTAGAATTTCTTTCAAAATTAACCAGTCTTCAAGCATCCCTTGACCTATTACAGGACTTGTAATATAATTGGAATAGGCAGTACACTTCTTATGTTTTATTGCCATATGATAATCTTTTTTTAATCTTTCATATAGTACATATCCGTCAATGTCGCTTGTGTTATCAGCAACAAGCTTGACGAAAGAAAGTTTTTCCTTCATAGATCGCAATTCTTTATCATACCAAAGAACTGGAGAGCTTCTCTTTTTTGTCTTTCGTAGAGGCAGACTTTTATCGATAGAATTCTTGAATGAGTCCAATAAAAAAGAAGTCATCCTGTGTATGTCATGCGTGCGGTATATCATAGACCAATCAACATTGGTTAACAAACCGTGCAGCCGCTGCAGCCCACTCGAAGTAAGGCATCTAATCACAGCATCGCCAGAATTTGCAATCCGAATTGGACTTCCTTCGACAAAAATAAATTGACCGTAGTGATCCGAAATACAGGGGTCAATCACACCCGTGACAACGCAGTTTTCATCGATATTGGTGATGATGTTATCGATACAACTGGAACTGAAACTAATTACCCTAGTACGCTCAAAAATAGTCGTTCTGCAACCAAAGCCAAGATATGGGAAAGCTCTGGTTGCGCATTATTACACTCATTAAAATGTATATTAAAGTCCCCTAAAATAATAATTTTTTTCCGTGTAATTAAGCTCTCAACGACATTTTGCTGCAAATATCTCAAGCCATCAGGAATTGTGGCGAGCTGTCACAAATAAAAGGAAAAAGCAGTTACTTCAAATAACAATTAACGTACCAACAAGCCGCAAGGACAAGTAGCATAATCTAATTCAAAGGGCTTCAAATTTCAAGTGCTTTGACGGTGCTGAATTTTCGTTGGAGGAAATTACTTCAAATACTTTTGATCTATCCGGATGTCTAAAGTATTTATATTCGATTTAAAACTTTAATTCTTTACAAGCTAAACTCACAAGCAACGGTCTAATAAATAAATAATTTCTGATCTCATCTGTCATCTGAATAAAATGGTCTAATAGAGTTTCCCGTGATGCTAACGAAACGACGTAATTAACTACATAATATAATTTAAACGCGCGGATCTTATTAAAACTTATAGTCGTAGACTTGCGAAAGACCCAAGCCGAAAGCAAATATAGAAGGGAATATATATCACAAGGAAGCCATGAAAGCGTCAACGTACCGATTTATCTAAATTGAATTTAGTCATTATATTGAAGCAAGTTTTCACAGTAAGATTTTGTTGGAATAGATGAAATGATAGGTACATAAGTATAATGAATACTTAGAAACCTGTTCATTTTAGTAGAAATATAGATTGTTCCGCCGTGAAACGTTCGCAATCTCACTAAAGTTTTGTGGCTTTAACGAAATTTGATATTGGGATGATAAAACACTCATCATTCGCCAGGTGTTCTGATTCCGGCTCATTTTCTTTTACCTTCTAACACAGTGATCGCCAACCTTCTGAATGTATTGAGCAACTTCGGTAATTGTAGAATGTACAGTGAGCTACTTTTTTTTTTTATTGAATGTACAGTGTTTTTGGGGCATTGGTGTGGTATAGGACGCTATCATACAGGACCTAATCAAGACCTAAGAAATTATCCTTAATGACCGTTTAGGCGTATGTCGTTTGGCATGAAAATATCCCTTCATAATATCATTGTCCTGCGTAAATTTCACGACCCCATTATTAGGAAAACAGATTTCAATTTTTTGGAGCCTTTGTTTGGTATAGGACGCTATCATACAGGACCTAATCAAGACCTAAGAAACTATCCTTAATGACCGTTCCGAAGAATGTCGTTTGGCATGCAAATAGCCCTTCATAATATCATTGTCCTGCGTGAATTTCACGACCCCATTATTAGGAAAACAGATTTCAATTTTTTGTGGCCTTGGTTTGGTATAGGACGCTATCATACAGGACGTAATCAAGACCTAAGAAACTATCCTTAATAACCGTTCCGAAGAATGTCGTTTGGCATGCAAATAACCCTTCATAATATCATTGTCCTGCCTAAATTTCGCGACCCCATTATTAGGAAAACAGATTTCAATTTTTTGTGGCCTTGGTTTGGTATAGGACGCTATCATACAGGACGTAATCAAGACCTAAGAAACTATCCTTAATGACCGTTCCGAAGAATGTCGTTTGGCATGCAAATAACCCTTCATAATATCATTGTCCTGCCTAAATTTCGCGACCCCATTATTAGGGAACCAGATTTCAATTTTTTGGGGCCTTGGTTTGGTATAGGACGCTATCATACAGGACCTAATCAAGACCTAAGAAACTATCCTTAATGACCGTTTCGAAGAATGTCGTTTGGCATGCAAATAGCCCTTCATAATATCTTTGTCCTGCGTAAATATCACGACCCCATTATTAGGGAACCAGATTTCAATTTTTTGGGGCCTTGGTTTGGTATAGGACTCTATCATACAGGACCTAATCAAGACCTAAGAAATTATCCTTAATGACCGTTTAGGCGTATGTCGTTTGGCAAGAAAATATCCCTTCATAATATCATTGTCCTGCGTAAATTTCACGACCCCATTATTAGGAAAACAGATTTCAATTTTTTGGAGCCTTTGTTTGGTATAGGACGCTATCATACAGGACCTAATCAAGACCTAAGAAACTATCCTTAATGACCGTTCCGAAGAATGTCGTTTGGCATGCAAATAGCCCTTCATAATATCATTGTCCTGCGTGAATTTCACGACCCCATTATTAGGAAAACAGATTTCAATTTTTTGTGGCCTTGGTTTGGTATAGGACGCTATCATACAGGACGTAATCAAGACCTAAGAAACTATCCTTAATAACCGTTCCGAAGAATGTCGTTTGGCATGCAAATAACCCTTCATAATATCATTGTCCTGCCTAAATTTCGCGACCCCATTATTAGGGAACCAGATTTCAATTTTTTGGGGCCTTGGTTTGGTATAGGACGCTATCATACAGGACCTAATCAAGACCTAAGAAGCTATTCTTAATGAGGAATCCTCCGCATGTCGTTTGGCATGTAGATATCCCTTCATAATATGATTGTCCTGCGTAAATATCCCGACCCCATTATTAGGGAACCAGATTTCAATTTTTTGGGGCCTTGGTTTAGAATAGGACGCTATCATACAAGACCTAATCAAGACCTAAGAAAGTATCCTTAATGATGAATCCTCCTCACGTCGTTTGGCATGTAAATAAATATATTGGGAGCTACGTATGATAAATCTCTTCGCGAGCTACCAGAATTCTCTTCGCGAGCTACCAGGGGCTAGCGATTGACGGGTTGGCGACCACCGTTCTAACATATTGACCAATTCCCGGTATGTTCTTTTAACGCAGCGTGAATTTCGAAGTCGTTTTCCACGTCATCCTGCACCATGTGCGCGAACAGTTAAGCGTCTGGATGAGCGTCCCTTGCTGCTGTGGCCGCGGATGTCCCAGAAAGTCCACAAACGTATAACGATTTACTTTATATCTCGAGATTTTAGTCTGCGTCATCCGGACAGCTACAAGGATCTAATTTTTGTTTCTCATCTTTATATGGATGATCTTAGGAAATACCTTAGTTCCTCTCATTTTTTTTGTTACGGCGACCTTTGGATTTATTGTATGACGTGAAATCTCAGATTAGTTATAATAGACTTCAGAAGGATTTGATGAATCACGGTTACTTAACCGCTTGTACTTACTTAGCGGGACCTTCGATGCTACCCTTTCTTTTTCTAATCATATTAATACTAAAATTGGTGAGGCCCTGAATACGTAGGCTTTCCAGGTTGGAACTTGCAGATCTTTTTTGGTCGTTGATGCGCTGAAGATGTTGTTCTATGCTTTTGTCGACCCAAGCTGGAATATTACCCAGTAGTATGGTTTCCTTATTATACGTGTTATAAATTAATTATTGGACAAGTTCAGCGTAAACTCCTGAAGTTTTTAACATATAAATAGGACGATGTCCTGGCTAATGGTTATTTTTAACATGAATTATCCACAATGCAATGAAAAACTTCTAGACAACACCTTGTATTTATTTTCAGGCATCATCAGACTTAGCCATGTCTTGTTCTTCGGTTCTTTTAAAAGGGCTAGATGTATTCTAATTTTATTCAAAAATACTTCCTACGATCTTTAATCTAACAGGACTCGCTTGGCTAGTTCTCGATATGTCCCTGGGTCCCTCCTAGTATCATGTTTTCAGACGGAAGCCATTCAAAAGGCTACAATCCTACTAACAAGTGGCCGGGATTCATAATCCACATTTTTCTTGTTTAAAAGGCCATCAGTTTACGATACTTGCTGATGTTAATTTTTTTTATGACTTTAACATTGAGTAAATGATAATATTGTAAATGATTTAAATTTTTTGACTTTTCCAAAAGAAAAAGCAAGAAATACTTCTTCACTTAAATTTTTAGTCCAATCCATAAAATAAAATGTTGTTCTTTTTTGTACGAACTTAGACGGTACTCTATTTCTATTATTTTTAATTTAAGTAAAAAAAATGTTAAAACTTTTCAAGACCGTATTTTTACCATAAAATAATTTTAGTGAAATTCTCACAACTGATAAATTTCTCCAACATTAACAATTTGTCAAACATCTAAATGATTTCTTTCAACTTTACTTCAGCTTTTTCCTGCAAACTTTTCATTAAGGTAATTTGTAAGTTAATTTTTTAATTAAAGAAGTTGAAATTGTACAGCTACACGCCATAAAGTTTTTATTAGATTCTAAAAGTTGCAAAAATTCTTTCTTTGAACTTCAAAGCGCACAAAATAATTTTAAGGGAGTAAAAATAATTAAAAGTTTATTTTTTCGCCGATGCGGTTCAACTTTACTTCAGAGCTACGTACGGACAAGTAAAGAATTACATACTTTGTGGATTATTAAGTAAGTTTATTTGGTTAAAAAGAAATGCATTTTAATGCAAAGGGAATATATTATTAAACCACCGAACATACCGGGTGTCCCACCGGGAAGGGATTCGATCGATTATGGAGAAACTACACTGTCGAACAATCTGAAAATCTCGTGAAGTACTACTAGGTCGATGGGGTAATTCGGCTCAAATGGTTACACCGGAAATGGTTGTCAACTACCTTATTTCAAACACGTCCCTATATAAATTATATGGGATGTCTATCCCAAAAACTGATAGTTTTCAAAATATTGGCAATTTTACATTTTTCTATTACAATAGTGATATGAATTTGAAATTTAATTGATTTTAGATGACCATGATTTAGATGACGTTATATTTTGTAGTAAATAAATTGATTTATAAATATATTTGGTGTTTGAATAATTTTTTTGTAATCGGGTTGTATGATTCCCAACACAACAAATATACAGGGCGTTTCATAAATTTAAAGGAGGTGATATACGAGGTAATTTGTAATAAAAAAGATCATATAACATTCGGCGTTTTTGTAATGCGTTTTATTTCTGTTAAAATAGGTATATTGCAAAAAACCCAGGGACTTTTTTAATTATTTTTTTTAGAACTAAGTATGTTTGTAAAAATTCTACGGCTTTCAAAAAATCTAGCAGCTTAAATACTTTTTCAAATGTCTGTACTGTAAAAAGTTGCAAGACTTTAAATGCGTGTAATTGAAGCCAACACAGTCCAAAAAAGTACCCCTTTACGTAAGCTATCTCTCTCTATATGACTGTAATTCCTCAACGCGTAAATACGAGTAATAGGGTACAGTTCCCCATCTCACAATAGACTGCGGTGTTTTCCCTGGGCTTAATCAGAAGAAGGCAACAGTTTTACGTTCCGAAACGTTATTTTAATTAAAAAATGGTTTTTGACATTAATAACATTTATAAATGAAAGACGTCTACTCCACGATAAATACTCGTATTACTCTCACTCCTCGAAATCATGGATTACTTCTTGAAAATTAATAACATTTAGTTATTCAATCCATGTTTTGTTTGTGAACTCCATCCCCACAGTTTAAAGCGAAAATTATACAATATGTCCATTATGTACCAAAAAGTGAAAGATACGAAAAAAAGTCATTCCTGATGAAACTTTTCCCTTGTTGAGAAAATATCAGAAACTTGCACAGGGTTGGTCAAAAATTCGAAAATGGTATTTGGCTTAAAAGCAATTCTTGAATAATGAATAAGATTCAAGATATCAAAAATTTAATTTTGTATACAGGAAGCATAAAAAGACAAGTAGTACGAGAGTTGCCTTTTATATTTCGGGATTTGGCCACCCTGGTGTTGCAATCTGACAACTGACAGCTCTATCGTAAAGTTTGATATTTTTGAAGTTATACTTACTCAGAACTTTTTGACATACAAGCGCTATTTGTGTTGTTTACACTGACTTAAAAGATTCACCTCGGCCCAAAAATGGAATTAAATCGTGAACATTTTCGTGCGATTATTTTTTACAACTTTCGACATGGATTAACTCAGCAACAGTGCATGGATGAACTTAATTCAATTTTTGGCGATGAAGCTCCATCAAGGACCAGTGTTTATCGATGGTATAGTGAATTCAATCGTGGTCGTAGTTCACTCCAAGACGAATTTCGTAAATGTCGTCCAAAATCAGTTGTTTTTCCGTAAAACATTGATGCTGTGCGCGAACTGATATTGCAAGATCGTCATGTGACCTATCAAAAGATTGAGACAACCTTAGGCATTAATGGGATCAGCATACATTCAATATTGCATAAACATTTGACTGTCAAAAAAATTTGCTCGCGTTGGATCCCACACAATTTGTCAATCGCTCAAAAAAAGGCTCGTGTCGATTGGTCGAAAGAAATGCTCAAAAAATACGATCGCGGTGCTTCGAAACACGTCTATGACATCGTGAGAGGTGATGAATCATGGATTTACGCGTATGAGCCCGAAAGTAAACACCAGTCGACTGTATGGGTGTTTCAAGATGAGCCAAATCCAACAAATGTTGTTTGCGCACGAAGCACTTCCAAGCAAATGGCCGCCTGTTTTTTCGGAAATACTGGACATGTCGCAACCGTACCACTAGAACAATGCAGAACAGTCAATGAGTGGTACACAACCATTTGTTTGCCAGTTGTCTTCCAAGAAATTAGGAAAACCAACCGCCGAAGACGGATCACTCTTCACCACGACAATGCGAGCTCTCACACATCGGCTCAAACAACTGGATTTTTGAGCACCCCAGACATCGATTTGATGAGTTATCCGCCGTATAGTCCCGACTTGGCACGGAATGACTTCTTTTTATTCCCGTACGTAAAAAACAAACTGAAAGGTCAACGTTTTTCGACACCTGAAGAAGCGGTTGCTGCATTCAGAATGCATGTTTTGGAGATACCTCAATCAGGGTGGCAAAAGTGCTTCGACAATTGGTTCAAACGCATGCAAAAGTGTATAGATCTTCATGGGGAATATTTTGAAAAACAATAAAGTGATTTTCGATGATTTATATTTGTTTTTGTTCTCTAATCCCGAAATATAAAAGGCAACCCTCGTATTCTCTAGCACACCTACTGATTTTCCAAATAATAATGACATACTTGTCTTTGTCATTATTAAATTAAGTGATTATTGAATGTAGAATCGTTCTCATCACAATCTACTGAGCAAAGGGTTTTTATAATACAATATTATCCGTCATAGAGACAATTTAGAGATCAATTTGTGGGAATACAAATAAGTCAGATCGCAGTCTGCAAAGGAAAAAAAAAGTTTAAAAGAACTGGGTCGGTTTTAAACATCAAAAAGAAAAAATATTATCATAACGATGCTGCCACAGTTTTACTTCTGCAATCTGTAAGAAAAACTCCCATAGAAGCCGTGCTAATCAGTTGTGAAAAAAACCTTATAGAACACCAGTTTTGTGGAGCACCTCAGGGAAAAATTAATCCAGACCACATCTTTCGGACGAAGCTTTAAAGTTATGTTTTGTAGTAGTAGTGTTGTAGAAGAAATCTTCGAAAAATAACTCTAGTTAAACTATGGGCCTTCCCACACATTAAATGCGGGATTTTTCTTTGCATTATAATGGTTTTTTTTTTCAAGCCATTGGTATGGTCTGTAAATATCATATTATGCACGGAATCACCCTGTATGAATCTGTTCGCTGAAATTTGTCCTTAGGTAAAGCCCGCATAACTGCACTTAATTTACGTTCTTCATCATACATACGCTATATACACATTATAAGCATGGAGCAAAAGGGAAAAGTGCATTAAATAATTTTCCATTTACATCATATCGTAAAATATACATGCAAATGTAATCGTGATTTTTCATATAATGCATAAAGCGGAAATATTCTTCAGCGTTCACAAACGATTTACTGAATTTTGCATCCACTTACGTTTCTGTATATAAAATATTTTCGTTTTGCTCTCTATCTTAAAGATGCTGTTGTACACGTGCGCTAATATTTCTCGTGAATTTAGAATTGAAAACAAATTTAGTAAGCACGACGTGTGAACTTGTGGTTTTAGAGTTCATGCGTTTTAACAATCATTTATTTGTGAATAAGTCAATATCCATGAAATTTTGTGGTTTAACTTTAAAAAATACTTGCGCTGTTTTCATTTTTAGCTCTCTATATCATACATGTAATATATGTATATATGGAGACTATTAGTTTCATGAAAAAAAAATTTTTTTTAATTTCACCGGAAATACTTGTTTTTGGTCATTTTATACATAAATAAGTAGTTTTAAAAAAATGTCTGTCTGTCTGTCTGTTTGTATGCACGATAACGCAAAAACCGCTTAACAGATTTTAACCAAATTTGGTACAAAAATACTATTGGACATGGCAAGGAGCTGATTAGATTTTGGGAAACATTGAGCGTAGGCAAAGGGTTTAAAAGAGGGTTCAAAAATTAAAAAAATTCATAGTTCTTAAACTTATCCGAAATACTGCATAATTTTTTACGCATTTAATTGAATATAACCTAAAATATTGAACATAAAATATTAAACCACATTGGCGTCCGAAAATAGTGTAAAATGGGGTAAAAAAGATTAAAAAAAAAAAACGTATTCCTTAAAAATAGCAGAAATATTAACTAGTTATTTATAGTTTTGATAGAATATAACCTATAAAATGTGTCATGAATAACTTACTTTCATAGGCGTTCGTAAATAGTGGAAAAGGGCTCAAAACATAAAAAAAAATATATTTCCTAAACTTATTCGAAATATGGAATAATTTTTCATAGCTGTGATACAATATAAGCCAAAAAATATTCCATAAAAGAATTGGTTCACACAGGCGTTCGAAAATAGTTTAAAAAGAGGGTCAAAAACGAAAAAAAAAAACGTTTCCCAAATATAGCAGAAAAATTGGCTAATTATATATAGCTTTGATATAAGATAACCTAAAAAATGCAGCATAAAATTTTTATTCACATAGGCGTTCGTAAATAGTAGAAAAAGGGGTAAAAGAAAAAAAAATTAAAATGTAAAAATTTTTATATTTAACTAGATGAATTGGTGTTAAAAATACACGACAAAAATTAATGTATCATAGGCGTCCGTGAAAATTCTATAAAAGGGTCAGAAATTTTTTTTATCCGTGATAACTCAAAAACCACTTAACGGATTTTAACCACATTTGGTACGAAAATACTACAGGATATTTATAGGTGGTGATTAACATTGAGCGTAGGCAAGGGGTTTAAAAGAGGGTTCAAAAATTTAAAAAAATCATAGTTCTTAACCTTATCCGAAATATTGAATAATTTTGTATAGTTGTGATAGAATATAACCTAAAAAATGTTACATAAAAAAATTAGTTCACACAGGCGTTCGAAAATAGTGTTAAAAAAAGGGTCAAAAACGAAAAAAAAATGTTTCCCAAATATACCAGAAAAATTGGCTAATTATATATAGCTTTGATATAAGATAACCTAAAAAATGCAGCATAAAATTTTTATTCACAGAGGCGTTCGTAAATAGTAGAAAAAGGGGTAAAATAAAAAAAAATTAAAATGTAAAAAATTTTATATTTAGCTAGTTGAGTTGGTGTTAAAAATACACGACAAAAATTAATGTTCCATAGGCGTCCGTGAAAATTCTATAAAAGGGTCAGAAAAAATTCGTATCCGTGATAACTCAAAAACCACTTAACGGATTTTAACCACATTTGGTACGAAAATACTACAGGCTATTTATAGGTGGTGATTAACATTGAGCGTAGGCAAGGGGTTTAAAAGAGGGTTCAAAAATTTAAAAAATCATAGTTTTTAAACTTATCCGAAATATTGAATAATTTTTTATAGTTGTGATAGAATATAACCTAAAAAATGTTACATAAAAGAATTAGTTCACACAGGCGTTTGAAAATAGTCTTAAAAAAAAGAGTCAAAAACGAAAAAAAAATGTTTCCCAAATATACCAGAAAAATTGGCTAATTATATATAGCTATGATATAAGATAACCTAAAAAATGCAGCATAAAATTTTTATTTACATAGGCGTTCGTAAATATTAAAAAAAAGGGGTTAAATGAAAAAAAATTAAAATGTAAAAATTTTTATATTTAACTAGATGAATTGGTGTTAAAAATACACGACAAAAATTAATGTTCCATAGGCGTCCGTGAAAATTCTATAAAAAGGTCAGAAAAAAATTGTATCCGTGATAACTCAAAAACCACTTAACGGATAACCTACAACATGCAGCATAACAATTTTGTTTACATAGGCGTTCGTAAATAGTAGAAAAGGGGACAAAATAAATTTTATAATAAAACTAAAAAAAAAATCAAATATTTTGCGTACAAGAATTTGGCCTAGATCTGAAATATAAAATATCTGCGTATAAATAGTGCCTTCAAAGAGAAGAAAAAGGCACAAAACCCGATACAAAAAAAAAATAGCTGATGTCTAAAACAAAACAAAAATTTATTAAATGTAGATAAATGACAAAAAGGTCATAAAATTATTACTTTTCCACTTAAATATGGAGAGCTATTCGTGCCTCGAGGGCAACAGCTAGTTGTTACTGGCGAGGACTGTCTCCTGAGTTGGGCATACTCAAACCAAAGATTAATTTTGCTTAAACAAAGGTACTGAACATGATTAGTTCTGCCTTAAATGTGAAACTCTTTAATTTAATCAGACAAGATAAAGACATTTTATGTGTACTGCTCTGTATATATAGACATGGGAACAAACTAATCCCACATTTGCATGTTGTGCCATTGTCGTTCACGAAAACGAAAAAAAGATAGGATACCTACCTTGGGAATATCTAATTCTCTGAATTTAAATGACAAACTTACCCGTAAATAGCTAGGGAAGATATACCTATATACTATTATGTAGTATAAATATGGTCTTGGCTAGGTACATGTGTACAAATAGGGTTGGAACGTTTTGGAAAAAGTGAATCTAGTCTGCAAAACGTTGGAAACACATTATAAAGCCACAAAAAAATTAATTCTACCCACAGATAAATTGCAAAACAGAAACATGGTTTTAAAAGGCTTCGACCGCTTCTTTATGTGATGAAAATCGCTGCCCAAGCAATTTTTGTTTCACATTTACGAACAAAAGGAAGTCGTTAAGCGGTAAATCATGCGAAGAAGAAATTTCGTCCTCAAATAGTAAACTGTTAAACGTGATAATGCAACGTTTTTGGTTGTCTTTATTAAGAAGAGGAAGCTGCGACACGAACGTCTACTACGAGTTCGTGAATATTCCCTGACAAAATAATCTCCTCCTGGAGGCATATAAATTGGCCTATTCAAACTTCTCGTGAACTACATAATAATAATTTCAATATTTTTTTTTCAATTTATGGTTGAACATGGTTTTCTTTACAAACCATCATTTCTTATATTTACAAAACTAGGAGATAATAAGTTACCAATTTTCACGGAAATTATTAAAATAGGTAGTTCTAGTTGACCAAGTTCCGTTTTCTATTACAGAGTTGTATGATACTACTGATTTTAATCCTTTTTCAGTTAGGCAGACAAATGAAGATTCCCTTGTAACAAAATAGAACCCGCCACTGGCAAGCTTACAGATTACTTAATTCTAGAATACATGGGTGGCAGGTCACTTCTTTCTGAGAATTTCCAATTTCTAACAAGTTCTTTTTTTTAATTTATATTTACGATAACACGAAATATTCTCATAGATTTGTGCATATGTAAAGGCTCTTATTTTTTCTAAACATAAATACGAACGTACCCTAATATTATGTGTTTACGACAAACATATGGGGTCTAAAAAAGCAGAAAAGTTATCTGCGTCATAAAAATTAAAATCTTTTATAAATATCATGTTCTTAAGATATTTTTTTTTGCTATTTTCTTTCCTTTGTGCAACACAAAAGTTACAGATATTTATTAGACAACAGTGTGGCCGATTTGCTCAAGTATTGCTTTCCCTAACATTGTCGATACGTTTATAAATTGTTTAAATTAAGGAATAAGTTGTAATCGATGGAATGTTGATATTAATTACGAGGTTTTTTTTTGCTTCCCAATGTCTGACTCATCAATGGGGTATGAGTCTTAGGCAGTTTTTTTTTCAAACTGAGTTAAAAGCTTTCATTGTATTTACGAACTTAGATTTTACCACTAATATAGTTTTGCTATATTACGGCAGAATTTGCTCGGATCTACAGCGAGGGAAATATCTACATCACATCGAATCATAATTGGTATAAATTAAATATTAATCATTGAATTCGAACCTAGTGGCTAGATTAATTTTCTTATTAGCGTTTAGACGGGGTAATACTCTCTGCATTCATTATCCTATCTATATATAACTCCGGTCAATTAATTCTGCTACACCCTCAGTAATCCTAAGTCACTATTATATTAAAGAACCATTGGAATGTAAAGCAGTTTCTCCGAATTTTTATGTTGTTGCAAATTATGTTTTTGTAGTTTAGTTCGCCTTATGTTATTTTATTTTCATATTTTTTATTTAGTTATGAGCATTACCATTTAATTATGATATTCCCATTTAAGTTATTTATTTCATATACTAATATAATACCAATGAATATTCTCCAAGTATTCCTTATAGCCATTAGATTGTAAAGTTGTTTTATTTCATATATTATTTTAATAAAAATTAATAGTAATAAACAATATTTTGAAGTTTTTTGTTTTACTCGATTACTGTACCTAAATAATTTTATATTCCTTCACCTACGACGTAAAGTTCCTCATATAACTGCTTAACAAATGACTTTATTAAAAAATAATGAATAGAGATTTTTAAACCTCATTTAAGGAATTAGGTACGTGAAGAAATATCAACAATGGATTCGTCAATTAAAACTTTATTTGGAGGTGTGGAAATCTACTCACTACACTAAAAATAGTTTATTGTGCAACGAACATGAAATGACATATATTTCCTACGAGTATGATCGTTTAGTGCTGCAAATCATACGAGTAGGAAATAGTCATTTCATGTGAGTTTCACACTATACTTTTTCTACGGTTGTTTTAATGCTTTGGAATAAATTTAACATAATTTTTAGGAAAATATTTGTTTTTCGAAAGTTACCCTTGTTAGCGTATAAGCCTAAATACGATAAATTAGAAGTATTAAATTGACTAGGTGGTGTTAAACTATATTCACTATCACTGTTTGTGATAATGTGTTTTGAAATTATCGAAATACTTAATTATAATTATTATAAATAATAAAACTGTCAATTTGGTGTTTGTATTTTCGGCGTTGCTATGGTGACTTTTCATGACCGCTGGTACTTTTGTCATTACCAGGAAATTTGCTGCACTAGTTGCTAGATAACTAGTGGGAAATATTATTACGCACGGGTAAATAATAAACAGCATTACAATGTACTACATTTTCAAATCATGATTGAACATATAATAAAGGCATTTAAAGACAGTCGTAGAAAAAATATATTTCCCTCCGAAAATAAATGTTGTTTCACACTAAAAATGGAAAATACACTAAATAAATCATATTTCTACCCTAACGAGGCAGTTTCGTTGCACTACAAATGTTTTTCAAATCATATTTGTTAATCATATTTACACTAAATATATGAGTGAACTAGTACGGCAATGTAGAACAAAAAACAAGAAAGTTTTGTATCTTCTTTATCTTTGTTCATAAAACGCTGCTAATTCAGTTCGAATATCAACACTGCAGTGTTCCTAAGGACACAAAATTTAATTAACCTGTTCTATCTCACATCATTAAACTCTCCAGTAGTATCCACTTTATTTTACAGTTAATATTCAGATATCTTTCTCTATTTGTATAGTAGAAACTTTGCCAATAGAGAAAAGGATATTAATTAAACTTTTTTTAAATTTGAAAAGAAAATCAAAAGAAACTTTCAATCTCAACTCTTTTTTTTTCGTCTTTAACTCTTTGTTTGCAGAATAGTAATGAAGTTCTTTCGGAAATCGATTAAATGAAAAATGGTCTGGTATCTGGAGAGTAAAAATTTCTGAAAGAATAATAAAGGTTCCGATTAAAGTTTCAGATAATTGTATTTCATTCCATTTTTAAGAGGGTATTTCACTGTTAGTATATCCAAGTAATAATCCGATGATAATTCTTAATCAAAATTTAGTGGAGTTTTTAATAATACAGTGTAGGGCACTCCATACGCCACGGTCTGGTTTCATGCCAAAAATTGTAAAATATCTGTATGTATCTAGCATAGGAACGTTTTAAATGGGACATCCTGTAATATTTAATTTCGGTGTTTCATCTCAAGTCTCGCATTAACACACCGCAGACTTAACAATTATTAGCTCTCCATATCATCATCATCAAGAACTCATAGTTCTTAAACTTATCCGAAATATTGACTAGTTATTTATAGCTTTGATAGAATATAACGTATAAAATGTGTTATAAATAACTTGTTTTCATAGGCGTTCGTAAATAGTGTCAAAGGGGTCAAAATAAAAAAAATATATACTTCCTAAACTTATTCAAAATACGGAATAATTTTCCATAGTGTGAATAACCTAAAAAATGTTACATAATTGAACTGATTCACATAAGCGTTCGAAAATAGTGTAAAAAAGGGTCAAAAAAGAAAATAAAAAAAAGAATTTTTCCCAAATATAACAGAAAAATTGGCTAATTAAATACAGGGTGTTAGTAAATAAGTGCGACAAACTTCAGGAGGTAATTCTGCATGAAAAAATAATGACAATTTGCTATATATACATATGTCCGCAAATGCTTCGTTTTCTGATATACGGGGTGTTAAAGTTTTTCTTAAAAACTGAAGATTTATTGATTTCTCTGAAACCGGTGGAGATATGCAAATGAAATTCAGTAAGAGGTAGTTATGGCGCATTTTTTGGCAGGCAATTAAGAATTTTATGTTCATCAGTGGCGCGCATACGGGTAATGATCTCAATATTTTTAAAGAAAAAAATGGTACGCCTCTGCAATTTTTCAAATAAAAAATCATTTTGGAATTGCTTGTTCCATTTGTGATAAAAAAATCTCTCTTGCTGTTTTATTTTAGGGGGCATCGTCTTTGTGCAAAAAAATAAAACATCTTACCCCGTATTTTTCATTTCTTTAATACATTATCAAGAACTATCTAATGCAATAAACATTAAACCAAAACAATAAGAGAAAATAAAACTAATAATAAAGAAACGCTAATTTGACATTTCGTTGAAATATTCGTATTTAACAGAATGTTGACAGTAGCCTACTAGCGTCGCCGCGAGATGTTTTATTTTTTTGCACAAATGCCCCCTACGATAAAAAAGCAAGAGAGATTTTTTATCACAAATTAAACAAGGAATTCCAAAATGATTTTTAATTTGAAAAATTCCAGTAGCGGACCTTTTTTTTCTTCAAAAAAATTGAGATCATTACCCGTATGCGCGCCACTGATGAACATAAAACTCTTAATTGCATGTCGAAAAATGCACAATAACTACCTTTTAAAACCCACTAAATTTCATTTTCGTATCTCCACCGGCTTCAGAGCAACCAATAAATCTTCAGTTTTTAAGAAAAACTTTAACTGTATCTCAGCAGAAAACGAAGCATTTGCGGACATGTGTTTATATAGCAAACTGTCATTATTTTTTCATGCAGAATTACCTCCTGAAGTTTGTCGCACTTATCTCGAAGCCCTTCGCTAGGTTGGATCATGCGGTGATACTTTGGAAAATATCTCTTATTGGTTTCGACGGCGGCCTTCTATCGTTCCGGTTCCTGCGAGATCTGAATATCTGATGTGTGTTTTGTATCGATATGTTATTGCTGTTAAATGTAGTGTTTAGCCTCATTTACTATTTAAATCTATTATTGTTGCCCCATTGTATTCTAGTTTCTGTCTAACTATTATGACTATATGGACTATTTCCTTAAAAATAAAAAAATATTATGACTATATTTATTTTCACTATTTATTTTAATATATTTTATGTCACAACACTGTTCTATCTATTGACTACTTCACTTCAAAACTGATTGTCTGTCCCTCTTATACGTTGGCTATTTATATGGTTTTCTCCTTTCTCAAACACTTCCAGTAAATAGTCGTTTGTTCTACAACATTCTGGCACGCGTACGATAAGCGAGGCACATTCTACCAAATTAACACAGCGCTGTCCCGGACGAGGTATAACCTATTAAATCTGTACAGAGTCGCGAGCTTTCGAGAACGAGTACATCTGATTACAATAGTAGCCAAAGCGGTGTTGTCGGATGTATTTATTTATCTCTAAGCGTAGGGGACATTTTAATATTCGTCACAATAATTAATTAATAATCTTCATAGAAATAATATATCTTTAGTCTTAATTATTTTTCTTTGCGAATATTGTCAATAAGTTAACTAATATAATATGATTTCAGGTATGGGAAACTGGTATTGAAATGTTTAACAGAAAATCTCGGCAAGGTATCACATATCTCTAAGAACATTGTCTGCTAGGTAATACTTACGAAGAGATAGCAAAGTTCTTACATATTGAAGATCGATTAGATAAAACAAATATTGGTGATTTTCTTGGGGAAACCCTGTAAATGATTTTTAAAATATCGTAGGACATGTATTGTTATGAACAGTTAAAAGGGTGCGCCTATGGACGGCTACGGTCGGTATTGACATTACAAAGGGATATCGAGTTGTGGTTTTTTATGTCATTTTAAACTAAAGTTAGAAAGACTATACATGAATTTAAATCAAAACCGCATATCGTTGTGCCAAAATTTTGGAAGGAAAGTGTAGCAGTTCCAAAATAGCATTCCTGTGTACGCCTCGAATGGCCGTAGCCTAGCTAAACTCATTTTGTATAATATACCTATAAGTTTGTAGAATAAAAAACATAATTCCAGAGCTTCCGTTAATCCTAAATCCGTTAAGAGACAATCTTTGCTAATGAAGTTCATTGGTGTATGGTATGGCCTACGCTTGCCAAAAGCAATTTATATGTAAAATTTTGGTTGAAAATATATGTTCTCCCACTAATTTAGAGGCAGAAGCATACCATTTGAATATAAAGGAAAAGGGGGAAATTATGTATCCAGTCTATGCATATAGTCAGTGTTCAAGTCAATGGCATGAGTTTCATATCGAAAGCATACGGAGATTAACTAGCAACAAATACAAAAATCGAATACCTATAAATTCACTATTATTTATAAATCAAACGACGACGTCAGCTTCACAAAATTCTTTATATGCATGTTCAAGCTCAGGTGGGGCAGATTTTGCCAGACATGTTACGCATTCTTATAATTCCATCTTCAGTGACATTATACGTAAGATTTTGTCAACAGATCGGTGAAATTTCGATGTCTATAGTTACGGCCCTGGCTGTTATATAGTTGACCTGAGCAAATAAAGGAAAAAAAAATCTCTGCGGATATTTTAAAACTATATGCTCCAGTTAAATTTCATTCTGTCTTAAATCACGTAGAGTTCATGTTAGAGTTATGATGGTCACTCTAAGCCACATAAATTTAATATACTGCGTTACATTTAAACCGTTGAAATATTGCCATATGGGGATTTTGTGTTGAGAAAGATTTCGTGGCATGTAGACGTGGAAAGGTACAATTTAAGAATTTTCTTTTCTTCTTGTTTTGTTCAAAAAATGATGGTTCATTCTCGCAAAAAATGTCACTTATTCGAATTTTAGAAAATGTAATAAATCCATTATGTGCAGGGTCGTTAGAAAACCGATGAAGACGGAATTTGCATTTCCAACAAGAAGGAGCTACACCTCATTACGCTCTTCGTGTTACACTGTAAAAAGAAATCGTGTAAAATTACAGCAAATTAAACTGGTTACCGGATGCCAACGACGATGGATGTGAAATCGCATCTCTAATGTAAATTGACAAAAGTGTGTAAAACATATATGTACAAAAAAATCTGTAAAATTCGAGACTATTTCGTTGTATAGTTACAGTGTGTATGCGTGGGAACATATATGCTTTTCCATTAACATGTCTGTAAAAAAACTTTAACATTACACCATAAAAGGTGATCGTGTTGTGTAATTACATTTTTGTTTTAAAACCACAGTTTAACAAAACCAAACTGGCCTTAAGTAACTTTCAAAATAAATTAAAAATATTTTTCAGAAAACTTCATTATGAACAAAAGAAAGTTGAGCTCTTGTTATGAAGAGCTATTCGTTCCTGAAAGGCACCAGTTTATTAACAAAAAAAACTTTCATACCCGTATAAAAATGTTTTGCGTAAAACCCAAGAAATGAAACATAGGCATATATGTTGACTATAGGGTATAGTCAACATATTATTAGCAAATAACGCGGACGAAATTTTCAAAGTGTTTTGTCGCTCTCCTGTTGTAAAGAAAACTTTAGTGTATGTGGTGTACTTAAATTTTCGAATAATAAAACCGTACATGCAGGTAATAGGTATTGGGACTGAGAGACCTAAAAGTTACACGGGTTTTTGCTCAACGTATTCCTCCCATAGGAATTGTTCGTTTGCGCGAGGTCATTGGGTAAAACTTTATACCATATAGGTACTTATATTATAAACAAGAATGTTTGCGAGAGTTTCTAAATAATGACGGAAAATTCTTGAATTTACCGGTACAATTTTGCCACTAAATGTCGGGTTAATTGTCAACAGCAATAACTAAGGATTGTGGACTGATTCATGGCGTCATTATAGGAAATAATTAAAAAATGTGAACTTATTTATTTATTTTCGAAAAATAATCCATGACGAGGAGTGAAAGTGTAATGGAATTATTTATTTATTTATTTATTTATTCTCCAAATGACATTACAAAATGTATAGAAGTCGTCAACGAAAAAAAAAACTCAAATTTTAAATATATACATACAATATTTACAATCTTCACATATAAAATAACACATAATTGTAACTTCACAAAGACTATTTAATGTATAAGACACATGTCAAAACACAACAGTTTCAAAATAACATCCCGAGAAAAATACTCGTTAACAGAATATATCGCCTCACATACAAGAAACGATTTTAGTAACACTGAGAACTTCTTAATTTCTTTTATAGACTTCAAGTTATCTGGCAGTTTATTATAGATCATGATCCCCCGGCAATAAATTGACCTCTGAGTCAAATTGTATTTAAACTTGTTTATGTGTAAGTCGTTTCGACTCCTTGTATTTACAGTGTGTATATCACGGGTTTGTGGAAAATTCTTTAAATTTTTTTGAAAAAAAAAAATACATACTTCATAAATGTATAGAGCGTATATCGTTAGAATATTAAATTTCTGAAACACCGGCCTACAACTCTGTCTGTCGGGAAGCGATAGTAACAATTGGCCTACTAGGATTTGTGGTATGGGCTCACCATATATTCACAGTAGGAATAGATGTAGACACTCGAGCATACTTTACTTCGGCCACTATAATTATTGCAGTTCCCACTGGGATTAAAATCTTTAGATGATTAGCAACCTTTCACGGATCTCAAATTAAGACCACCCCGGTTACCTTATGAGCTTTAGGGTTTGTTTTCCTATTTACCATTGGAGGGCTCACCGGAGTAGTACTCGCTAACTCATCAATTGATATCATCCTTCATGACACCTACTATGTAGTAGCTCATTTTCACTACGTTCCCTCAGGCGCGACTCCACTTGGGCATAGTAAAGCATCAACAACTGACATACAAGGATGAATTTAACTGACCCACCACTCTCTCACAATGAAGCTTCCAGGCTCAACCGCTATCCATCCGAACACCCAAGAAATCCACATAACATGAGGCAGCAATCTCATCACCGTCAACTCTTACAGTAAGAGGCTGACATATGCTTGGTCTAGAACTAAACCTCATCAATTTCGTCTTTGATGAGTTAAAATAAAGGCAATTTTTCTCGAAGAATGCGCAAAACTTCCGAGGAAGCACAACAGAATCCTCCTGAAGTTCATCTGCTGAAACATTCGAAAGCAAAAGCTGTTAAAGGGACATCTGGAGTACTGAGAATATCTCATTAACGTACAACACAAATAAAACTGGCCCCAGTACCGAGCCCTGGGAATGTCTTAATCCAATTGAATGCCGGTCCCGTAATTCCATAGCCAGATAAACGAGCCAATAAAATTTCATGATTCACACAATCAAAGGCTTTACTGAGATCGCAGAAAATCCCAGCTGGAGCTCACCTCGTTCTATATATCTCAAAATCTCTCCATACACTGCCTCTATAGTCTGTGTAGATTTCCCACTCTGAAACCCATGCTGTCTTCGTGAAATAATATTATTTCTACTCAAGAAAATACTTAGTCTGTTGAGAAAACAAATCTCAAAAAGCTTCGAAAATGACGATGAAATAATTAAAATAATAAATTTCTAACTTATGTATGTTTCCTTTTTTATATATGGCAATTACTTTACCTATTTTGAGCATACTTGGAAAATTTCCACTACAAAAAGATAAGTTTACAATATACGCAAAAGGTTTAGATATTTCAACAATAATAAACCTTATTAAAAATGGTGGGATTTCATCTATAGATGAGGAGTATACTCCAGCGGACCGCTTGTATTTAAGTTTATTCATTATTAATTCATAAAACTCGAACTCAGTAAAGGGACACATCATCGAATTCTGCGTTGTGAAATCCGAGTTAAGCTCACCGCCATTCTCGTTGCCCTGTACATTTCCAACTAATTCAATAGCAATATCGCTAAAATACCTATTAAAATTTTCAGATATTGATATAATGCCTCACCATAGACCAAGCGCTGCTGACCGCGTTCTCAGAGGTCATGATTTTGTTCTGATAATAGCCCTTCCTCACATCATTAACTAGTTTTCTGTGTTCCCGCTTTGCTCTATTATAAACATATTTTAAGGTAGGCTGTTCTTCATACCAACAAAACAAATCTTTCAAGTTTTTACTAGAATCGCGGACTCTCGAATTCATCCATTTTTTGTCACTATTCCTATAACATATATTTCTCAATGGAAAGTAAAAATTAAAATAATACCACAACCTTTCAAAAAATGCAGAAAAAGCAGCAGCAATGTCGTGGAGATCGTACAGATCCCTCCAGGATTCAGCCCGCAGCGCCCCGCGAAAGGCTACCATAGCTTCATCATTGAAAATACGCCTCTCCATAAAAGTGTACGGAGGTACCTCTGAAGAAAAACGACAATCCAAGAGAAGAGATCTTTGAAGGGCTATTGGTTGCCACACGTCAATATCTGACCCCTTCTCCGCACCCCATTCGATTTTATTATGGAAACACAAGATTTCAGCGGCAAGCAAACACCAAAAGAAACTAGTACTAAAGAAAATATGGATTGAATAAAAAACTAGTACAAAAATGTGCAAAAGTATCGAGACTTTGTGAAATAGATTATTTGACAAAACAGCCTACTTATATAGTAAGGGTTAATAATTAACAAAAACAAAATCGACGACATGTCTAGGAATTCTTCCGAAAACACATTATAAACTGGAATCTGTTTTATTTTCATTGTACACCCTGTATACATAGCTAGTGTAACATTTTGTGTGACCGCTACAGCAATTTTCTAATCAGCAAAGCTACTTCAACGAAGTTTTTTAACTTTTTGCAGAGTAACTTGAAAATAATTTGAGTTGTGGAAGTGGTTCTCGAAGCAAAGTTGAAATTTATTATTTCGCCTATAGCGATATAATCAGATAGGTACACTTTTCGATATTTTATTCTATTATGAAATGTGGCAAAATATTAAATTCATACTAGTGCTACTATTATATACACTGTGACCAAGGTAGGTAGGAGTTACAATGTCGGTTAAATTAGAGAAAAGTTGTACAATTTAAAAACTTTAGGCCGTTTTTGATTTTTGAAAAATCGATTTTTTGTGATTTCAGTTTTTATTTACTTCTGACATTATTTTTACAAATATGAAAATTTAAAAAGCAGCTCCATATTGTTACTTTTTGAGGAGAAAAAGATAGCGTTTACAAATTTTCACTACAACGTTTCGCTTTTTAAAAACCATCATCAACTTAGTTTTTTTAAATACAGCCCTGGATTTTTATTTTTAAATTTAAAGCCATTTTCAATTCAAATATTTCAGTATTTTTAGCTGTTATTTAAACTTATTCAAAAAAAATCGCCATAATTTGGCACTTAACTGACTGAATGCAGAGTAGTAGGTTTTGCAAAAACATTATTTCGTCGTTACTCGCAATTACTTATTATTATTTGCCAATTTATTTCTCAGTACAACATTTTATTCTGTACGCGGTTTTTTAAATTTAGTTGAAATTTCTGTTCTTTTTTAAGTTATTAAATAAACGCCTTTCTCAGATTAATGTTTTACGCAAAATAAGTGCCAATAACAGCTAAAAACACTGAAAACGTGTTGAAACGATTACGTATGATATACCACCTATTTTTCAATTGAAAATAATAATAATAATAATAATGCCTTTATTTTTTGACAAAAAAAAAACAGAAAATGTATAATTCTATATCTTAATGTACCAAAAAATTGTCAAAAAAAGGGGAAAGTTCACACGGAGTGTGCTCTACCACTTAACCCCATTGAAATTAATAATTAATCAAAATGTATGTAAAACAAATGAAAAAAAAAGAGAAAAACAGTGGATATATACCTATCCAACCCCTGTAGGAACATTAACAAAAACCAGATTACACTAATTGTAGATATTGTATACAGATCATATTTGGAGTACCAGAAAAAAATAAAAGTAGTCCCCCAAGTGTTTTGCTAACTGAGAAAGAAAGAAGTATAAGAATAAGGTCAATTAACAAGAGATAGGTGAGGTTTGCTGTGACCAAATCCTCTAAATGGCTTTAAATTTCAAAATAAAAAATCCAGGGCCGTATTTTAAAAAAACAAAGTTGATGATGGTTTTTCAAAGAGGAAACGTCGTAGTGTAAATTTGTAAAAACGCTATTTTTTTCTCATCGAAAAGTAACAATGAGCAAGTGCTTTCCTTTTTTTTATATCTGTAAAAATATTGTCAGAAATAAATAAAAACTAAAATCGTAAAAAATCGTTTTTTGAAAATTTCTCGAAAACGGCTAAAGTTACTTTACTTTCGAAAACACCATTTAAAAGGTGTTTAAATTGTACAAATTTAATTTAACCCACATTGTAACTCCCACCTTTTCCACGATTCCAATGCTATCCCATTCTCATCTTGGACAGAGTGTATATCTAATAATATACGTAGATTTTCATTTTCCAATAAAAATGTAAATTTTCTCTATTAGCTGACCAAAATTAAAATCCGAGACCCGCACTGTTTCTCATGTACAGTATGTCCAAGAGGAAAACTTCCTTATTTTTCATTTTATCGAAAAAACTCTTAATAAAAAGTTTTACTGCTTCTTAAACTAAGATTGGGATAGAAATATTTAACATTGCTTATACGGGGTGAAAATTGAAAAAACTTTAAATGGTACAAGAGTAAAGTTTCAGTTCGAAAAAATCCGTCTTTATTAATTGTTAATCATTGAATTTATTTTACATCAATTATTTCTAAATAACCAACAAATTTTTGTACTAGTAGGCGTTTATAGTGACAAGTTTATTTGACAATAAGCTGAAATAATTTATTAGTCTTAGTATTGTTAGATTAAAATGCTTACTTTACATCAAAAAATTTACTTGGTGCAATGGGAAATGTTATCTTCAAGTTATTCAGGAATTCAATGAAAATTTCCTAAGGATACTTGCCGTAGAATAATTTTGAAGTTTTTAAGCACAAATACCTAGATAAAAAAAGAGAAACGTTTTTTCAATTTTTTGTATAAGAAATGTAAACATTTTCTATTCCAATCTTACGTTAAGAATCAGCAAAACTTTTTTATCAATAAGAAAGTTTTTCCTTCTGAACATTTTTCCTGTGGACATACTGTATAGTAGTGTGATAATAAAAAATTCATCGAATTTCCGTGGTATATACATACTCCTACATAATATAAGTCGTATATTATTTGTTACATATATATCTTCCTTATATATTATTCCAGCTCTCTATTAGCAGTATTTCATAGCAGTTTTTTACCCTTTTATGCTTTAAATAATGGCTTTTCTTGTGCTGTTAGTTTGCGCAATTCTATGCCTTAAGTCCGGTAATCCCAGAATGTAAGAAGCTTTTGTTATCCTTGAGATTCCGGCCGATTTAATGGACCATTTTAGGCGCTGCATTATAATATATACGATAGCCACTTTATCATACGATTGCGCATGCAGAGATGACTTTCTTGCATCGACAAAATTGTAGCGTCTGCTTCTCGAATGCTTGTATTCATCATTAGAAATGGCAGGAATTTTCCACTAGTGTTTTTGTTTAATTTAAGCCTCAGCTCTTTAACTTTTCCCGAAATGTGAGAGGCGTCGAGGATTTGTCCTGTTTTTAAAAAGGGAGATAATAATAAAATAAGCATTTATTCTCAACAGGTCAAACCCACTTACAAGAAAATAAAAAATACAATTTCGAATTACTTGAAAACAAAAACATCAAGAGGAAAAAACCAAAAAAAAAAACAACCAAATAACTACGTTACAAAACAATAAATGCAAACAATAAAAAAAATTGATTAAATATTTCGGAATGTCAAAAATAATCAAAAATTAACACTCTCTGTCCAAGTACCTATACTTTCAATTCCTCAAACAAATAAACACGACAGTCTAACTATTAACATTAAATACTTCCACAAAAAATGCGATCAACAACAGTTCAATATTAAAAGAAAATAATCACTATCCATTAAGTAAACTATTAGTAATCGCGGACAAAGTTGAGTCATGAATGTCAAAATCACGACAACACCGATTGAAAATATCACACATATAGTAAACAGGACTTTGTAACAAAATATTAGTCCTGGCTGGGCCTACAGTGTACGGCACGAGATGTCGAGCACCCAATCGCGGAACATGGAATCTAATACATCCCAATAGATATGTGCAATCAACGGCGCAGTGCAATAATTTGTATAAAAACTTGACTGCGTGAATGTTTCTTCTTGCCAAGAGAGACGGTTCATTAAAACGGAAGAGCAAAGACGCATGATCTACTCCCCGTGGAGGATAAACATTGTCGGCTTTATAGGCTAGGTATTTAAAGAAACGACGCTGAACAGACTCTAAGGATCTAATATGAGTACTATATATTGGGTTCCATATAATTGCGGCAAATTCCAGTTTAGATCTAACGAAAGCATAAAACAAAAGCTTAACTGTGAAAACATCGTTGAATTGCCGACAATTCCTAATAATAAAACCCAACATTCTATTTGCGCTCAATACTACACTGACGGTCTGCTGGATAAATGTAAATTCACTGTCGAAGACAACACCCAAATCTTTAATTTCGCTGAGCCTTTCCAAGGACTCATTGTTCAATTGATAATCAAAATTCAATGCGTTCTTTAGTCTGGAATAGCTAACGATCTTGAATTTAGATACATTAAGCTCTAAACGATTGTCCGTGCACCAGGTACACAGAACTGCAGATGATCGCAGTCATTCAGGGAATTAATGGGCTGGAAGATCTTAAGATCGTCAGCATAAGCAAGCCTACCACACGTAAAAGACTCATTAATGAGAATATTGAACAACAAAGGACCGAGATTGGAGCCCTGTGGAACCCCCCAGCTGGAAGGAAAAACAAAAGACTTAAAGCCTTCATATTCTACAAACAGTAATCGTTCGAATAGATATGATCGGAAGAAGTTGACCAAACGATAAGAGAAACCAAAAGTCTGTAATTTATACAACAATATGTAGTGATCTATACGGTCAAATGCTTTGCAAAAATCGGTATAAATCACGTCCACCGGCTGGAGATCATCGATAACTGAACATATGTTCTCAGAAAACACAGCCAAATTAGAAACACATGAGCGACCACTCAAAAACCCATGTTGATGCTCAAAGAATCTATTCTGAAGCTGAAAATAGAGATAGGTCTATACAGGGTGATTCATTATGGTTGCAACAAACGAAAACTGGAGATTCCTGAAAGTATTTTAAGCATTTTTGCCATTGAACCAATGTCCGCCAATGCTTTGTTATCGAGATACAGGGTGTCCAAATTTAGTGGTCAAATTAACTTTTTTGTTCATTTCTCAAAAAGTAGCTAACCGATTTTGGTTTTACATGCATTTGGAAAACGATAACATAACTAAAATAATCTGCATTATTTTGGTTTTCATTAACTATTCATTGGCGTAAATATAGGGAGCATTTGGGTAAATTGATACACATAAATTAATTAAAGACAGCACTGACAAGCTTCATTATTTTATTTGAATTTCCTGTAAATGGGTGCCACCTGCTGGAAATAAACGCTCATTATCATCTGTAAATCTATTATTATTGGATTACATTGGCCACACCATTCGCCCATAATTGAGCGTCTCTGTTTAGAAGTTTAATGGTATAGTTAGTTGTTTTTTGTGTTCGTCCTTTATAGGTTCTAAAAGTACATTCAGGATACCTATATAAATTTACTGTTACGACCTTCGCGGTTTGTACTCTGATTTGTCGTCTGCTCTTTCCTTCCTGATGTCGAGCAATGTTCTATTCACAGTAGTTTCCTGCACGCAAGCAGATAGAACTGTGTATATATTCTATATTGCTAAACCAAAATGGCTACTATCCATGACCCGCGTTATTTTCCAAGTTTATGTACAGGGTTTCCAAAATTGTCTATCATTTTGCTCGAAGACCAGACGAAATGGAAAAGAAGATACTTCATACTGAAGTGGAGTGAACGTGTTGTAAGTGAGAAATAACAGTAGAAACTCCACGAAAGTTTAATAAATTACTCTGTGAGTACTAAACAATGGCCAAACATGTTTCGAGGCTACGAGCTTGATGTAACCGATAATGTGCTGACGGCCATGGACAACAAAAAATGTCCCATACTAGTATGACTAGATTACTCCTGGGCATTCGACACGTTGAATTATGATATTCTGCTATCCGTTCTTCATTACACTGGCTTCGATAATTCAGCGAGACGTTTGATTCAGAACTATATTAACGGTGGGACCCAGTGTGTGTTGATCTGGAGTCATTGGCTGAGTTGATGATGGGCAAAGTCCACAAACTTATTTTTCGGTCATCCTATGGACTCCGATATTCAACTGTCAATTCAGGGAATCAGCATTCAGGTGTCCGATCGGGCTAAGAGTTTGGGAGTTATTATTGATTGTTGACGAAAAAGTTATTTTGCGAGTCGCTAGTGTTATCACGCATGTGTATGGTCCATGCCTCTCTAAGATTGATTCTGGACGTGTTCAGCAGCTCCAGAACTCATGTTTGCTCTTAATTTCTGTATAAGAAAATACGACCGAATCTCTTACACTCTCTTACACTGTCCACCATCAAATGACTTAATATGGCCAACAGAAGGAAGTTAAATTCGTTGGTCCTTTTTCACAAAATCATTTTGTCTAAAACTCCGCGCTTTTATATCAAAGGATTACCTAACGCACTGTATCATCGAGCTACAATCACTCTGTACAAAATAAGCAAATTGTCTCCAAAAAACAGAAACCAATTTCCAAATTAGAGCAGCAGCATTGAGTTATAAATCCATGTACACGCTTCCATAATAACAGAAGGAAGTTGGTTCTTTAATTTGACAAATTGCTCCGTGAATCTGTTCAAACTTTAATTTGTTAAATCTACTTTAGTGAAGATGCGTTGTAATTTATTTCGGAGCATAAATAACAACAAGGCGAATTTCTTTGCCATGGTGGTGGTGCTGTGCTTTCAGACTGTACGTGTTGTTGAGTAAACCATGTATTTCGCTGGATTGAAAATGCTATCAAATAACATCCCTTGAAGTATTTCCTTTGAATTTAATTTATATATGATGTTATGGAGTATTTTTTGTTAGAATTAATTATTCTGATAAATTTCGTGTATAATAAAATGGTTCGTATACCATAAACCATGGGCGTAGCCAGGGCGTTCCATTGGGTGGGGCAAGGAACCTCATCTTAACATAAAAAATTTATTAAAAAAAACATGTTGGGTTAATAACTGATAAGTATTTTGTTTTAGCATTAACTTTCTAGAATTCTGGCTAAACTTTGACAATATTTGTTTTTCAAACTGATCCTTCGCGTTTGAAACTCTTTTTCGATGGATGCTTATCATGCAAAGCTCAACAAGCCGTTGTTCCAACATTGTTGAGCGTAACCAAGTTTTTATCAAACGCAAGGTGCTGAATGATCTTTCTATTGTAAAGGCAGTGGAAGGTTGTGCGAGTGAAAATTGGAGCGCTTTTTTAATGCCAGGGTAAAAAGATTTTTTTGTAAAAATCGTCTACTTGCTTCATGATATTTAAAATTTCCTCTTTGTTTTGTGGAAGTCTATTTACGGTAAAAATAATATAAACGTAAACAAAGCCTGAGTATAAGGTACTTATATGATGGTTCTCTGTAAGAGGATTCGATGTGGTCTAGCATAAAATTTCCCATTATATGAAATACATTCTAACAGTATCGGGAAAACAATTCCATTTCCCCAAACGCCGTTACGTTTTGTATTAATAAAGTTTTAAGCATCGAGTGGAAAAACACGTTTTTGTGTTTCATAATATTATAGATAGGAACGTATTGGGCGTAAATTTGGTTCTTTAATTCAGCTCCCGCATCAACATCTTCACCCCATAATCTATATGTGAATGAAATATTGCAAATTATGACGTCAGTAGAGTATTACTTAAAATTTCGTAAAACGAAAATGCTACTAGAAAGCTTACTTTTCAATTTCTCAATGTGGAACCGCCAAGTAAGTCCATAGTCTACGGTCACTGCCAGAATATTCAATTCAGGATTCTTAATCAACTGGTTAATTTTTGTTTGTGATTTATCTCTTAAGCTTTAAATGCTTTCAAACCAGGTCTCAGTTTCATCATTTCGATAACACCACAGATCAAATGCCTGAACCGCTAGTGAGGCAAACATAAAGACTGTCGCAGTCCCAATTCGAACACAGGTTTTCCGACCTGTTAAATAGGAACGCTGTTACAATGCTGCGAGATCCGTAGGTAATTTAACAGTTGTGAAATAAGAGAGTTTGTTGTGTATTATCGAAAACATTGAATAACGCCCTTGTAACAACCCTTGTATCGATAGGTAGGTGTAGGAGCTTTAAAAATGAATATTCCAAATGGATGTGACGCTGATAAATGAAGCAATCCCATGAAAATCAGTCGAGCAAAACAAAAATTCAAGGCTTTTTACAGATTTACAGCACTGAGGCGCTAACTTCAACTGTGTTCGACATTTTTAATTAACAAGATGTACAATAATCGATGAGTAGAACCTTTGGCGTAGAACACTAAACTGACAGTCGTTTTACCACTTCACCAAAACACTTCTTTTTAAATCTCGACGCGCGTTTCGCTAACAATGTTAGCATCCTCAGGAGAGAATTAAAACTCAGCGAAACGCGCGTCGAGATTTAAAAAGAAGTGTTTTGGTGAAGTGGTAAAACGACTGTCAGTTTAAGATGTACAATACTCTATTTGTGAATATAAAGCTTTGTAAGATTGGCATAAAAATATAACGGTTTAGTTTCTTCTTATACACCGAAGTAAAATGTTCATTATTCGTTGATGATATGAAGATTTGTAAGGCTGTTGAAAATCATTTCCACTCTCGTGAACTTCAACATGAGTGGTCAATACAAAACAAGCTACCTTTTAATATAAACAAATGTAAAGTCATGACATACACCTATTCAAAAACACCAATTAGATTCCCCTACACTTTTAAGAACTGCCTGCTCTCTAAAACTGATTCAGTAAAAGACCTTGGTATAATAT
Organism: Apoderus coryli; assembly: GCA_911728435.2. Lineage (NCBI taxonomy): Eukaryota > Metazoa > Arthropoda > Insecta > Coleoptera > Attelabidae > Apoderus > Apoderus coryli. The sequence goes on along the minus strand of OU452200.1, from coordinate 39,246,429 downwards.
TTGATAATAAATTAAGTTTCACAAACCATATAATTGATATCACAAATAGGTCCTATCGAAACCTAGACTTCATACTGCGAAACAGCAAACAATTTAAAAATAAAAAAACACTAACTTTACTCTATAATACATTCATTAGAGCCAGACTCGAGTACTGCAGTGTAATTTGGTCACCAATGTATACCAAATATATTTTGATGCTGGAGAGGATTCAGAAAAAGTTTGTCAGACAATCCAATTACTCTCTATATAATAATCACCAATCCAATTATGAATTAAATCTTAGGAAATATGATCTTATATCCCTTTTTAACAGAAGAAATCTGCAAAGTATTTTATACCTCTTTAAAATACTAAACGGTTTAGCAGTGGATTGTAGTACACTACCCTCAATAAATTTAACAGTGCCTTCTTCGAAAACTCGAATAAAAAATAATAGAACCTTTTATACAGGGTGGTCCAACGAAAAGTTTGCACCTAGCTTTTCTCTTTTTTTTGTAGTCGAATGCGAAAATGCTCGGACACGTCGATTTTGCTTTTGAGGGGGACACATTTTAAACATATTTTTCGATCTGCGCCTTTAACCCCCTAGCGGGGGTGAGTAACAACCCTAAAATTTTAAATGGAAAGAGGGGTCTAATGACATATCATTTGAAAGGACACAAAATTGTCTTTCTAATGATACCCTATTTGTCGAATTTTACTAAAACAGTTAATACGAAAACGACTTTAAAGACATTAAGCCGATAATTTTGGTATTAATGAGAAATACAAATAAGTTTTAATTATTGCGAGTGAAAACACCTGCAATCGTTAGTACATTCCAATGTTTGTTAGTTTTAACATTGCTTTGTAAAATAAGTAAACAAGCTGTTAAATTGATTTATTAAAACGTTACATTAACAAATGTTGAAAATGTGACCCATTTGATTCCATACAATAATACAGATTTTGTTCAAATCTATTTCTAACATTTTGTAGCATATCAGGTGTTATGTTTCTGCACTCTTCTGTAATGCGTTGGCGAAGATCTTCTATGGACTCGGGCTTCGTGGCAAAACATTTATTTTTTAAGTGCCCCCAAAGAAAAAAGTCTAAAGGCGATAAATCCGGTGACCTGGCAGGCCATTCAATTAGGCCCCTCCTTCCAATCCACCGTCCAGGGAACCGGTCATCTAAGAACTGTCTTACAGGAGCCACATAGTGCGGAGGTGCTCCATCTTGCTGGAAATAAAGCCGATCAGCAGTATGATTTTGGTCATCTTCTATTATTTGTGTTATTAAAGGATCAATTGTGTCTTCAAGCATGTTTAGGTACACTTCACCAGTTAAATTTCCAGGAATAAAAAGTGGTCCTATAATATGATTTCCTAATATGCCACACCAGACGTTTATTTTTTGAGGATACTGGGTATGAACCTCACGGAATAAATGTGGGTTACTGTCATCCCAGTAACGGCAATTGTGCCTATTTACAGCTCCATTCAAATAATATGTGCATTCGTCGGAAAAACAAATGTTAAATAATAATTGCGGATCTTCAATTAAACGCTGGCTCATTGCTTCACAAAATTGCAGCCTTCTATCAGGATCATCCTCATTTAGTTCCTGTACTAATTTGATTTTGTACGGATGAAATTTGTACGCTTTTAAAATTCGTATTATGGACGAACGGGAGACACCTGAGGCTTCAGCTAGTTGACGGGTACTTTGACTATGATCCATTTCAACATGCCCTAAAACAGCGACTTCCACGGCTTCATTTCTGATCGGTTTCTGCGGCTGGTGTTTTACATTACAGACAGATCCGGTATCTACAAACTTTTTAACTAACTTGCCAACGTACACATCATTCACATTTTTATCGGGATGTCTCTCATTAAATAAGCGAGCCGTAAGTCTAGCACTACTATTATTTTGAAAATAAAGTTTAACAATTTCAACTCGTTCTAGAATGGAATAAATCATTTTGTACGGTAAAAGTAAAATAACTTGAGAAGCAACCAAACTGAATCAATGAAAAGACTAAAATAAACGGTGTAAATTCTTTTCCTACACGTATCTGCAGTTTTTATTTCAACTAAAAACGCAAACGATTAGTGAGGAATTTAGTTCTGATAAATAAGATAGTGTTTTTGAAATCCCGTTTTTCTTCAAAGTAAATAATTTAGAAATGATTGTAGTTGTTTTCAGTCGTAATAATTAAAACTTATTTGTATTTCTCATTAATACCAAAATTATCGGCTTAATGTCTTTAAAGTCGTTTTCGTATTAACTGTTTTAGTAAAATTCGACAAATAGGGTATCATTAGAAAGACAATTTTGTGTCCTTTCAAATGATATGTCATTAGACCCCTCTTTCCATTTAAAATTTTAGGGTTGTTACTCACCCCCGCTAGGGGGTTAAAGGCGCAGATCGAAAAATATGTTTAAAATGTGTCCCCCTCAAAAGCAAAATCGACGTGTCCGAGCATTTTCGCATTCGACTACAAAAAAAAGAGAAAAGCTAGGTGCAAACTTTTCGTTGGACCACCCTGTATACCTACACCCAGAACAAATTATCAATATAAATCACCCATTACAACTATGGCTAGAAATTATAATTCATACCAGAACTATTGTGATATATTTAAAGATAGGTTGTAGATTGTTTTTCGGAGTTTTTTAGGCGGTTTGGCCTCCCCTCACTTCGACCTGCAGAAGATCTTTTGTGAATGACTCTAATCTATGAATTGCCCAGCTGTCCCACACTTGTCATAAAGTTGATGATTTCTCTGGGGGCTAAATTCCTTGCCTCGTCGGGTGTTAGGATCACCCCTCCAAGGTGTTTTAGCCTTTTGCAGAAAAGTGCCATGCATTCGCAGAGCACGTGTTCTTGTTGTCTCTGTTGCGTCTTCGCAAAACCGACAAGTGTCGTCCTCGGTTAGGCACATCTTTTTGAGATGGTACTTCACTGGGTGGTGTCCCGTAAAAAGGCCTGTAATTCACCTTAGTTCGCTTCTCTCCAGTTGGATAAGCTTCCCTGCGTTGGCCTCTGAAGGTTTGACAAACCTTTTTGATTGTCTTAGGCCAGGAGTTTTTCTCCAGTAGGACTTAAGTTGTTCCTTTTCCCATCTCCGAAGTGCTTCCATCATATGGCTTTTTGGAAGGCCAAAGATGGGTTCCGGGCCGCAGAACGGAGCGTTTGCGCCCTCTTTTGCAAGTTGGTCCGCCGCTTCGTTCCCCTCTATGCCTTCATGTCCTGGCAGCCATGTCAGAGTAATCTTTTTCTCCCTTTGCTTTAGGGTCTGTTTACATTCCCATGCTAGCTTTGACGTGAAGGTGTAAGACCTCAGTGCTTTTAACGCAGCTTGACTGTCTGACATAATATTGATCTGCCGTTCCGGGATGCCTCTCTGCAGGCATTCTTGAGCACAACGATTAAATATTTAAAGATAATTTAAAACAATTCAAAAAATGCTCTATCAAACCAACTTAAATCTGATTAGTATTGCTAATATGGAAGTTTCCGTCATTTAGGTTTTTAAGTTAGTGTTAAGTCTAGTTTTTAAGTACTTTAATTTAGGCAATTCTAGTTTTAGTTAAATTAAATACAACATGTTATTGGGAATTTATCCTGTGGTTGTTGATTATAAATAAATAAAATCTGCTTTTTCGAATTAAGAAGGCAACGAATCCATTTGTTTTGGTGATTCGATATGTATTTGAGTGCAAATCTACATTTCGTTATTAATTTTCCACGCTGTCATCGCCGATCTCAGAGCCAGCCGTTCTGGAAAGGTTTACCGTAATCTGCAATAATGAATAGCATATTTGAAGTACTCCTGCTTCACTTCTTGAACTTTGACCAATCTCGCACCGTATTAAATTTATTCCCATCCATATCTCCGCAAGTCCCTGCATGTTTCTCGAGAAGAATCCTTCTCAATAACGGACTTATTGGGCGTCACAAGACTTATTCACGATCATAGTCGCCTATACATCTTCACTTTTCTAAAATTAAATTTATTGAAAAAAAAATGGAAGAAATCGAATTTCGAGTTTTGATAAAGCATCGCTTTTTGATGTGTACGAACTCTGCTCCATCGATACAAATGGTAGAGAAGTGGATTGCTGAATTTAAACGTGGACGTACCAGAACAAATGATGCAGAGCGCATTGGAGCCCCAATAATAATAATAATAAGAAGTTTATTTGCAGTTCAAAATAAGATACATATTCAATATATTATAAATATGTAGACAAAAAAAAAAGAACCACAAAATGGGCTGAATGGCAGTAAAAACTGATATAGAAATTCAGCCCAAACTAAAATATCATATTCAAAGTATACTAACAGTGAAAAATAGATAAACAAAAAAAAAACAAACAAAAAATCATATTGTGAAGCTCCCAAAATTGAACACAAAGGTCTGAAAAATTACTCTAATTAACGCAATAACAACATAAACCATGTACAAATTCAAAAAAATATTAGTTAGAATCGTCATTTTAAATATTGGGAAATTGGGGATCCGTTCAAAGTGGATTCAATAAATAAGTGTTAAAGGAATATAGGTACATTTAAATTTTTTAAGTAATCAGGTATGCGGTTATAGATTTTGTAAATCTGAAAAGAGAATGATCGCTCAAAAATGGCAGTTCTGTGGCTTGGGGGAGAAAGAAGATTTCTGGACCTAATGTTTATGTTATATACATCCGATCGGAACTTAATTTTATTATACAGATATGGGGGTTGTCTAGTCATAAGAATTGTATGAAATAAAACCGCTGAATGTAACTGCCTCCGGTCGTTCATGGAGAGCCATTTGGTACTTAATAGTTTATGGCTTACAGGCTCGTACTTCCTAATCCCAAAAATGTACCTCAAACATGATTTTTGAACGCGTTGGATACGATTTTTATCAATATTTAGCAAACAGGGGCCATAAACAACGTCACAAAAATTAAAATTACTGAAAACCAGAGTGTCAGTGAGTCTAGCTTTAAGTTCAACAGAGAGAACGTGTCTATGTGGATAAAGCATCTTCAATCAGGCATATGACTTTGAAATGCATTTAGAGATGTGATCATTGAAGCGTAATTCGGAATCCAACACTAGTCCCAAACTTCTGACTTTGTCTGTAATTTGCAGTGATACATCATTGAGCTTAATTTGCATACAATTTTTAACATGTTGTTTGTTTTTACCAAAAAACAAGACTCGTGTTTTTGCAGCATTTATTGTTAATTGATGCTTATCAGACCAAAGGGCTAGGGAATCCAAATCGTAATTTATTTTCTGGTTGGCATTGACAGCATCCTCAACTTGAAATGTAAATCTCAGTTGACTATCATCAGCGTACATGTAACTTTCACAATATGCAAGACTTGATGGAAGAGTTATGGTATACAAGGAGAATAATAAAGGGCCCAAAATAGAGCCTTGAGGGACTCCAGAATAAATTTTAACTGATTTAGAAACACCTCTGCTACTCTGCACATATTGACAACAGCAATTTAAATAGCTGTCAAGCATTTGTACTGCTTTTGACGAAATTCCACTATATTTCAATATCAATGAGGTTGTTATTCCAGAAAATGTCAAAAAATTCACAAATTGATTATGAACGTTCGAAAATTGAAGGTGCACGAGCTTTTGGGATGCGAACGGAATAATATTCATCCACTACCTCCAAAAAGAAACCACCATCAACAGCGACTATTATTGTGCACTTTTGGATCGATTGAAGGCTGACATCGCAAAGAAACGGCCACATTTGCAAAAGAAAAAAATGTTGATTCAGCAAGACAATGCTGTGTGACAAATCGATGAAAATTGTGGCAAAAGTGAATGAATTGGGCTTCGAAAACAAGGTCTAATAATCCACCACCATTAACATTAGACACATTATTAAATTGAGTCCCAGCATAGAATTATCGGATACTTGCAGTACTTTTCCTGTCTTCCAAAGCATCGTTCCAAATAAGTGGAGCACTGAGATCAGCCAGAATAACGACGTTTCTCCCATCAACCAAGCTAATCGTGGAGGAACAATCAAAAACTATTTCATAATATGTGATACTATGTTGGTTGCATTATTTGACTCCTTCAAACTTTAATGTAGCGTAATTGTATTTAAGGAAAATCGTCCAACAGCGATGCTATTAAATTGTAATAGTAATAGTCATAATTTTCAAAGAGTTACAAAAGATTTGAAAGTAGCTACTATGGTAGTTTTACCATAATGGTTGCTATATAAAGCATTATTATATATTTTAGTCCCGACCGTTAGGGAATTAACTGAGCATAGCTAATAATAACTAATCTGCAATTACAGTGAGGCTAAAGAGAAAACTTTCTGCTACGGTTTACAAAAGCACTGCAATAATTGCTTTATTCTGCCATTACGAATTGATTGATACTTTCGTTTAATGTGGAGAGGTTTTTAAATTAATATGTAAAATTGCACTAATACCTTCCAGGTCGATGATGAAAGTCCTCCAAACCCGGTTTTAGAATCAAGCAATGGTCACTTAAAACTATTAGGATCAGAAATAGTATATGCCTTGGAAATTATGAAACCCGGTAAGGCTGCTGGTCCAGATCGGATACCCATAGAGCTTATCAAACTCTTTGGCGATGATGTGATCAATATTCTTCTGCACCTCTTTAACCACATTGATAAGGAGGTAATTTTGTGCTCATACCCAAGAAACCGAATCCAAGAGAATGCTCAGATTACCGAACCATCGCACTTATGAGCCACACCTTGATTCCGCGGTTCGCGAGAGGCGATTTTTAACGTACTTTTCCAGCGCTGTCACGATATAAAGCAAGAGGTGTAAGGGAATGCCAAAAAGATCCAGGTCCGTATTTAAAAAACAAAGTTGATGGTAGTTGCCGAGAGACGAAACGTCGCGGAGGTTAAATCTAAAGTCAGCATCTTGTAGAGAAATTTAAACTAAACAACTTTCAAATTTAAAGTGTATCCCGGAAATAAATAGGTTTAAAACTATTTGACAGAATCTAATTCGGCGTTTTTCACAAATCACGCTGTATCTCAGAAACGAAGAAGACTTTGACCACATGGTAAACGGATCCTGAATAGGGATCAAAAACGCAACCTTTCTCTAATTTAACCGACCTCATAGCTCTTAAGGTTTCTGGTTTCTCAACTATTCACTACTGACTGTTGTTTGTTATCTGCCTCTCTGTTATACGTTGACTATATATATGGTTGGCTCCTTTCTCGAACACCTCCACTGAGTAGTAGAACATTCTGGCGCACGTATGTCCATTTCAGATCCATACGGTAAGCGAGGCACATCCTACCAAATTAACCCAGCGCTGCCCCGGACGAGGTACAGCATACTAAATTTGTACTGAGTCGCCTCCCGTTAGTTTGAGTCGCGAGCTTTCGAGAACGATTACATCTGATTACTATACATATATCAATCCAAAGCGGTGTTGCCGGATGTGTTTATTTCTCTCTAAGCTTTGGGGACATTTTTTATTCGTCAAGTTATATATTTTTTCTTCTTATAGATTATGAGGTTAAATTTATTAAAGGTTTTTGGATTATTCAAGGACAAAAATTTTCAGAAATGAACCTTCTAAATTGCAAAACAAAATGGGAGGGAAAAGTCAAGTACTGTCATTTTTAATTGTAAAGTTAATCTTATATTTGGTAGTCAAATTTAGTAATGAATCTATCAAGTTCCGTGTTTGCTGGCTGAACGCCTAAGTCGAAAGTAGAAGTTTATTAAAGTGTCAAAAGCAGAAGGTGAAGTGATATTATGCAATTGAGCAAATTAATTAAAATTGACAACTGCTGTTTAGTACTTGTTATTAATATATTGTTAAGCAGCATTTTCTTGGCACCCATTTTAAAATATAATTTTAATAATTTGATAATATAAATATCTACTACTAAGTAGTATTCCACAGTCACTACTCCTCTGTAAACTCATAAAATTAGAATACCTACCTATTACCATGGAAAAAAAATCATAAACCCGCATTACACAAATTAGAAATACACAGAGTCACTACCATCAGGTGCTCCGAGCTAAACATGTTAGCGCCAACGTTCCATGCGATTATCCTTCATTACGCTACAGCAGTTTCCATTTTAAATGTTTCCCGCCAAAAGAGAAATAAAGATAACGCTACCGTATCCTGGCTGATTCTATATATTACCAGCAGTTATTAGTTAGAATGCCGCCTATCTTTGCAAATTGCAGATTTTACAAAAGAAACTATCTCGATTCCATTTCCAGTTATGGTTGTTTCCGTATGTCGTATGCGTATTATTATAAAACCAGGACTTCCACAAAATGACTTTGTACTTTTTCGATTTGTTTCAGTATTTCAATTTTGTCTACATACACTGTATATTTGATATTCGCTGCTCTTTCCGTCTATTACACGGTTGCACATGATTTTTGTGACCATTTAACAGAGATGGCCTGCCTCTCCTAATTGTCATGGGATCATTGATATTATTTGCACATACCTGACATTGTCTAGATAACATACCATGGAGGAAATTTAACTTAATTAAACAAGTTTCAAAATTATTTTGAAATATATTTTCTAATTTGGAAATGTATTGTTCAGCTCTAAAGAAAAAACAAGTGTAATTGATTACGGGCAAATATAAATTTATTTATTTTTAATAGAGTAAAATAAAATTGTTCTAATTTATACAATAGGTTTACCGATTTTCAATTCCTTAAGTATAATTGAGAATCTATATATTTTACCTGTTTATGGCCTTCAGAAAAACAACGCAAGCACATATGTTGGGAATTTCCCATTATATACCTACAAAACATAAAATAAATAAATAAATAAAAATAAAATAAAATGGACAATAAAACCTGAGACGAGAATTTACTACCTGCTAATATCTATAATAGTTAAAATATGTAATTCAAATTTAATAAACACTGTCAGAATTTAATAGAATTTTTGCACTCACATCACATAACTTGCAACAAACTTATCCGACGAAGATCCTGCAGTTCCAATATGTGGATGAATAACTCTTGCATCTTTCCAACTTGTGGGAAAAAATTTTAAACGCAGAGCAGTGTATCTTAGAATAAATAAATAATAAAAACTGAGCTTTATATTGTTTATGAACAGTATCTTGTTCACTGACATATATATTATTTATTTTTCTTCTCTGTTTATAATTATTATTGCAACAAATAGAAAGCCTATTCTGGAATAAAATGAGCAAAACCTTCAGAATAAAATCAGTTAGAAATAGAACACTTCGTATAGGTATATTTCCGGTTGTCTTTGAAATGTTCTGAATAAAATAATGGGAAAAATCTGTTTTTTCCTACGGAACAGACATATGATAAGTTGGCGAGGATTTTTGTTTTTTATGGGACAATAATTTATTGAAAATCTCTGTGAAATGATATAGGACATGAATAATGTATACGGTGTGAGATAAAATGTATGAATGTACAACAATCGGATGGCATATCAAATAAAAATGATGGCATTCTGCTACAAATATTTAAATATAGTATAAATAAATATAAATTAGCTATCTGACAAAAGAATATGACAAATTTCTTCAGAAGAAGCGAAGTTGGAGGGGTTTTTCCGAAAAGAATTGACGCCCATACTTAAAATTGTCCTGTCATCTACATAATTTAATTTTGATTTATATTGTGTCACAACGTGCAGTATACCTTTTGAAAAAAATAAATAGACAAATATATTTTTCCTTCGATTTCCATAAAATGGACATACGTGCGCCAGAATGTTCGACTCCTCTCTGGAAGGGTTCGAGAAAGAGGGCAAATCATATATAAAGCCAACGTAACAGTCGCCGACTATTGTCAAATTTAAATCCATTTTCAATTCAAAAATAGGTGATATATCACACGTAATGATGTAAACAAGTATTCAGTATTTTTAGCTGTTATTTAAACTTCTTCAAGAAGAATCGCCATAGCTTGTCACTTAACTGACTGAATGCAGTGTAGCAGGCTTAGCAAAAACATTCTTTCGGCGATACAATTATTTATTATTATTTGCCAATTTATTTCTGTCTCAGTACAAAATTTTATACTGTACGCAGTTTTTTATCTTTAGTAGAAATTTTTGTGCTTTTCTCAGATGAATGTTTTACGCAAAATAAGTGCCAAACTATGGCGATTTTGCTTGAATAATTTTAAATAACAGCTAAAAACACTGAAAACTTGTTTAAATCATTACATCTGTAATTTATTGTTAGAGTTTCAGTATCCAAGGGACTATTATTGTTACTAACGAACAAAACAAGCAACAAAACCATATACAAGATCAGGCACCTTGCATATAACCGTAACTCCCAAACAGAAGTTCATTATGACATAATATAAAGTCTCCTGTTCCAAGTGACTTTAGTTGGTGGTAGAATAGTCACTTTATTGCAACTGTTGTTCAAGAGTATTTTATGAGAAAATGTGTGACATAGTTGATGTCAGTATCATGTTAACTTTTGATTATGTTTGCTGGCAACTTCCTTATTTTCATAATAAATATATCTTACTCGTATACTCTGTTCGCCCATTTCACTTGTGACAAATGACTTTTCGAAAGTTTTGTGTCATGTAAATGGTGTGGATGTGCAAAAATAGTGCGATATATTTTTAAGTACTTTTTACTGTTGGAATGGTAAGGTGAAGTGAAGAAGTTGTTATAAAATAGTGTAGTGGCGGCTTGTGAGTTTCGTGTGTTTTGTCAATATTCAAAAATAAAAACTTTTTTGAGTGATATTTTATTGAATCCCACCGGGAACGGTTTCGATTTATTTTCAATTACAATAAGTTTGTCTCCACGCCAAAATTATTTTGCCTCAAAATCGTTTTCTATCAGGTACATTGACCGACAACGACTAAACAAGGTATACAAATGTGACCCAAACACTACCTGTTTTTGACCGGCCGGTATTTCAATTGTAGATAAATATTGTCTATTGTACCTGTAACTTCTGGTCTCAATGTATTTTTTAGGCATATGTGCAATGCATTTTTTGATATGGACTGGACTGTTACTTGTCCTCTCTCTTTCCTTGTGTAAGTGTGCTACTATTAACGAGTTATTAACACGTCATATAAGACTTAAGAACAACGCTAGATAATTATTGCAAATATAAATTTTTAGTCAACACCTCAAATATTGTTAGAGATCCTATATTTTCTAACATTGCAATGCTCATTCATATTGTTGTCAAAGTCCCGTTAGCGACACCTTTATTTTTCCATCCGTCCAAAGAAAGTTATTATGCCATGGATATACTTTCAGGAAATAACGGGCGCCACGCTTTCTTATATTTCGCTGATGCTTTTTTTTATTCACGTTACTTTTATAATACTTTTTCGCTCAATACGATGAACTGCTCTAATAAATCTATCTTTGGCGACGTTATCGTTGCTCTACAGTTTGTCTTTTATATTGAGTTTTATCGGTTTGCATGAGACGTATACATACATTTGCTGTAAAGTAATTTTTTTCTGGGGTCGAATGAATAAAGAATAAAAACGATAAATATTAAATATTGCTTCTCATCTCTGTAATACGGTCGAGCATTATAGAACCGAGTATTCTCAACTAACTTCATATCTCGAATAATGAGAAAATGTTCAATAGGCATGCTCTTGAGTAATGGATTCAAAAAATCTTTAAAAGTATTTTCTATATAATAATTATCTTGAACGCAGATCTTAACCGAGAGGACGGCGACGAGGTGATTAGATTTGAAGACACAGAGCATATCAATTTTTGGGAAACATCTGTATACGCCAATGGATACACCATCACTCAAAATGGACTTATATATATTTTAACGAAATGTCAAATTAGCGTTTCTTTATTATTAGTGTTATTTTCTCTTATTGTTTAGGTTTAATGTTTATTGTATTAGATAGTTCTTGATAATGTATTAAAGAAATGAAAAATACTGGGTAACATGTTTTATTTTTTTGCACAAAGACGATGCCCGCTACGATAAAAAAGCAAGAGAGATTTTTTATCACAAATTGAACGAGGAATTGCAAAATGATTTTTTATTTCAAAAATTCCAGTGGCATACCATTTTTTTCTTAAAAAATATTGAGATCATTACCCGGATGCGCGATTCTGATGAAAAATTCTTAACTGCTTGCCAAAAAATACGCAATAACTACCTCTTAAAACTTACTAAATTTCATTTGCATATCTCCACCGGTTTCAGAGAAATCAAGAAATCTTCAGTTTTTAAGAAAAACTTTAACACCCCGTATCTCAGAAAACGAAGCATTTCCGGACATATATTTATATAGCAAACTGTCATTATTTTTTCATGCAGAAATACCCCCTGAAGTTTGTCCCACTTATTTACTAACACTCTGTATATTCGCAAACTCTAATCGACTAATCATTAACCCAATACTTTTTCCAGTCACTGTAGTTATTTGTACTACTGTCGGTATCCTTTGGCAGGCATAATTTATTATACGTCTTATATACGAGGGAGAATTGTATCAAAAAACGCTGCATTCGATGCCCTTAATCTTTAAATTTATATATTTTACATTGACTTTGGATACATTGGATAGTATTGATACATTTTCGTTAGTGGATTTAGGGCTACTAGGCTAAAAAGGCGTCCTGGTGTTTGCTTGCGGCAGGCATACCCACTTGAAGTAAGAATATGTAACGTGACCACTGAGTTAACAAAATAATTTTACAGCTTGTAATTTTTACAGCTACAACTAATTAAATTTGAATTTATTTCTCCTAAAGAAATAACCACTTAAACTTTTATAATTATTTGAATATTAAGTTATACTCAACTTTCCAAAATTGAAGCCATTTACAAAAGTAAATTATATGTCTAATTGGTAGACAAATATTTGATAGAATATAAACTACTATGGAAGCGAAGTCTGCCAGCCGTCAGAGGAAAGTTTTCTATGTCGAAATAATTTCCCATTAATTACATTGACGCTGATTTTGACCAACCAAGCGCAGATGAAAGTTTCCTGGAAAACTTTGATATGCAAAAGCTCCATGTGTATGTACAGCAGAATAGATAACGAACTGCTGATGTCATTTTATTGTATGTGCATTGTATTTTTAGATTTGCGTGACAATAGTGGCGAATTTACCTTATACGTGCGTATAAATACTCCATATTTAAAATTTGTTAAAGTTGTTTGTATTGTTTATCTTTGCCAGATTCTAAATACTGAAACAGTAAGGCCATCGACCGATTGTATCTCCGAAACAGTGGTGATTAAAAAGTTTGAGTTCCTATTAGGCGCATCAATGAGAAGCCAGTGCTCACAACAGCAATATAGCAGTGATAATGTCCTACCCTTATCGCATGTAGTGTATACCTCTATACTGTTAACCTTCAACCGCTCAGTATAAACTAAACGCAGGCACCTAGTCACTTGCCTGCTTCCTATTAATATACACACATATTATTGCATATAAGATTATATTGAAGAATTTACAAAAATTCCCGAACAGCAGGAAATAAAATGTAGGGTTTAAAAGTTTTCGTACTAAGTGAGATTTATCAAAAAAGTATAAATTTTAGAGATGTCATGGGTTTTTGTAAAATAATAGACAGGTATTTTTATTGTTGCTATATAGGATAGGTACCTAGGTATTTTATTGATTAGTGTTATAAATATATCTCATTAATATCTATAGAAGTATACTAGTGTAAGAAAATTTCAAAAACAACCAAATCAAACTGAAATCTATTAATTTTCGTTCATATGGAACTTGGGGGTTCCTCAAGGTAGTGTGTTAGGTCCCTTATTGTTCTGAGTACATAAATTATGTAAAAAGTTCTTTCAAAAAATCATATGTCAGTCTGTTCGCAGACGATACCCTCGTTTCCATGTCTGATACCGATTTTAGGGAAACTGTGGATATTCTAAACGAAGAGCTTGACTGGTTATATTGGTTATGCGGAAACAAACTTAAATTGAATCTTGACAAAACCAAATATATGGTATTTCGCACCAAAGCTAATTGTAAAAGGTACATTAAATAAATAATGTGACAATTGATAGAGTGCCTGACATGGAATATTTGGGTGTCACCTTGGATTCACAATTGAACTTTAATGTACATGTCTCTACAATCTGTAAGAAAATTGGTAAAAAAATAGGTTTTATGCGAAGAATATCATTTTATCTATCCGACTGGACTAAAAAAGTTGTATATAATACAATAGTGCTGCCACACTTTAATTATTGTCAGTCAATATTAATTTCATGTAGAAAACAAGATATAAATCGGTTACAGATTTTGCAAAATAAAGCAATGAGGATTCTATTGAATTGTAATATTTATACCCCAGTCATATGTATGCTGAATACCTTGAAATGTGCCAGAACATTAATTGTTTAAAAAATCGTCAAAATTGCTTATATTCAAATATTCAATAGTTTTGCTCGTTTTCGTTTAACAAAAAAAATAGCCAGGAACTAAAAAATTCGTTTGAATTAACTCAAACTGCATTAGGGCCTATACAAACATTGTGTTGGTTTTGCAAATATTTGTGTTGGATCTAGATTGCAGAGTAGTCCTACATAGACCACAATATCAGCATCAACGCTTAATATTAAACTGTTTGCCTACATCTTGTAAATACACTGTATATTAAACGAATTCAAACAGATTACGATATTAGTTTCCAATGTATATTTTACTCAAACCTCAACTAAAAAGCGTCAATACCAGCTTTTAGTGAATATATATGTTATTAGGTCATGGGCAAGATTTGGTGAACAAGACTGAAAACTTTGTATATAAAATATATATTTTTCTAAAGCTCCATCTCTCATAAATATATACATGGGTGATTCCTTGAGTGATTCTAAACCAAAAAGTCTTATAAACATAGGCCCGATAACGTTTCATTTTTAAGAAACAGTGTGTCAAACATTACTTTTTTTTATGTTTTAGCCAATTTTGTTGAAATTTTGCAATGTTATATGTACAGGGCGGGCAAATTTCAATGTTTTTATACGGTAAAGCCTAAATCGTAATAGATAGAGCGAAACTAAGTGACATGTCACGTTCGATTTATTTGAGCTTAGTTTAATTCCGTAATCGGAGCGCGGCTAAGAGCTCGAGTTTTGACGGAATTAAAAACATATTTCTATCCAAACCACTTGCAAAACCACCTTCTAAATCTCGTAAGAACTTTTCATGTTACAGAAAACGAGTAGTTTCAAAAAGGCCTTCGAGCTGGGTTACTTGAAAAGGTATTTCAATGAAAATTTATGCAATTTTTTTGTATAAATCCAAAAGAAAACGTGAATATTTACATTTAATCAAATGGTTTTGGGTAAAAGAGAACACAAATTGAAAGTATGTCTCTTCGAGCTGGACAGTTTAAAGAGTTGAATATGTAGTTATAGAAAGGACCGTACCTTGTAGAAAAGACCGTAACGAGAATTTTTAGTTTAGTTTCAAAACAACATTTCCTTTTCAATCAACTTTATGAGCAACGACCCTTCGAGCTCGAGTTTTGGCGGAATTAAAAACATATTTCTATCCAAACCACTTGCAAAACCACCTTCTAAATCTCGTAAGAACTTTTCATGTTACAGAAAACGAGTAGTTTCAAAAAGTCCTTCGAGCTGGGTTACTTGAAAAAGCATTTCAATGAAAATTTTTGCAATTTTTTTGTATAAATCCAAAAGAAAACGTGAATATTTACATTTAATCAAATGGTTTCGGGTAAAAGAGAACACAAATTGAAAGTATGTCCCTTCGAGCTGGACAGTTTAAAGAGTTGAATATGTAGTTGTAGAAAGGACCGTACCTTATAGAAAAGACCGTAACGAGAATTTTTAGTTTAGTTTCATGTTTTGTCATTTTCTTTTTTCATTTAAATTTCGGTTGTTATTAGAGTTACAGGAAAAGTGTTTTTATAAAAGTTAGAGATAATTTGATTCGATGATTAATATGTGTTTTTGTTCTCTAATCCCGAAATATAAAAGGCAACCCTCGTACAACATTAAACCTAAATAATCCAGCTATGCATTTCTATTTTGCGTTCACGGTCAGTCAAGATTATGAAAGCGTTCTGAACCTGAGCCTGTGCTATAATACAAGTTCTGTGGTGTCAGGATTCTGTTCGGAATCAGTATTTTGGACCTTGTAAAACACCCAAGCACGTTTTTTTAGCAATTCTTTAGAGTGAATCGTAAAAATATTAAGAACTTACATTTCCAGAATAACCGCCTACAATTTAGATACAGGGTAACTCAAAAATGTTTATATTTATTTTCAAAAATTTTAGGCACGGTAGAACGTAATAGATAGAAAAACCTTTTAATTTTTTAGTTTTTAGAATGGTTTCATGAAATTATTGCAAAGGGTGGCTCAAAAATGTTTCATAAAAATTTTAATTTGATTTTTTTACATATTTTTTTAAGTTTCACAGTATTTTTAGTTAGAATGAGGTCATACATTTTTTTATACAGGGTGTATGTGTATTGTTTCCATTGATTTGATCAGGTTTTCATACCACATTTTCAGCGATAGGTTACTCTTTTTATTTCATTTTTTTTTAATTTTTTTTTCATTAATTTTTTTTTATTTTATTTTTTTTTATTTGTTGAACAATTTTTTGATTTTTTTCTATTTTCAATCATGAATACATTAGGATGAAACTATATAGTTCCTAGAGGTTATCTACGGGGTAACTCAAAAAAAATCCCACTCATTTATTAATGCCCTTAATAAATTTTTCCATGTAGGAAATAAAAAATTAACATTTTTGATATTTTTTAGTTTCACTATATACAGAGGGGTATTTTTAAGTTGTGTAGTTATACAATTTAGATACAAAGTAACTCAAAAATGTTTTTTGGACACGGCAAAACTTAATTAATAGGAAAACTTTTGAGTTTTCTTAGTTTGTTAGAATGGTCTCTTAAAATTTATTTATATACAGGGTCTCTCAAATGTAATTCTGTTTATTTGATTAGGTTTTCAGTTTTTTTTATAATCGTCAATGACTTTTGTCATAGATAAGACTACCACAAAACGACTGGGAAATCCCAAAGGGATTTCTTGTATAAAAATAAAATGATGACTTTTATAAATTTGTTTATAAAACATCCTGTACAACACGGACTTAACTCACTTTTTGGGTACCTTAGTTTTAAAACAAGCAGACTCATTCGCGTTCACAACACTTTCCCTGTGCGGGAAAGTAAAAAGTAAAGCGTATAAAATTTTGTTTGTGTTGTCCATTGATTTTTTTATTATAGGGCGTAATCTAGACAGATGCCAAGGTGTTTTTCCACACTTACCGACTATCAAAATATTGGATACAAGCAAAACTAAGTGAAAATATTATGTCGGTGTGTGAGAGCGTATAACTAACTCCAACTACCTATAATAATATAATACACATTCGGGCTCTGTTTACTTTGCGCTTCAGAAAGTGCAGCAAAATGTGAAAGGTAAATATTTTCGTAAACTAATTGTTTCCCATATAAAATTTCAGTTTACTCTATCGATTTGCCTTGAGCGTAAATAAGCGTCTATAAAATGAAATAGGTATTATAAAACCAGGTGTTAAGTTTTGGTTCTAGTTTGTTGTTATTTATCTTATTTATAAATGCAAGAGCACGTTGCGTCAATGCCTGATGGGGTTTAAATTATGCCAAATGACATACTTATGAGTAGTCACTTGACTATCGCAACCTGTCAAAATTTCTTTCCGCAAAATTTCAAATATGCCCTAATTTTTTGTCAAAGAAATAGGTTCTTTGGATAATTCTTTACTTATGTACCTACCAATTTTTAACCGTCTGATGCAATTTTTAATTTTTTCAAAATTTATACACCCGTAGACAAGTAAAGAGAGAGGACAAGTAACAGTCCAGTCCATAACAAAAAAAGCACTGCACATATGCCTAAAAAATTCATTGAGACCAGAAGTTACAGGTACAATAGACAATATTTATCTACAATTGATATACCGGCGGTCAAAAACAGGGTAGGTTATCAAATAGCACAGGTAGTGTTTGGGTCACATTTGTATGCCTTGTTCAGTCGTTGTCGGTCTATGTACCTGATAGAAAACCATTTTGAGGCAATAAATAATCCGAATACGCTTATATTTTAAAAAATAGAAATCCCATTTGAAGTGGTCATTGTCAAAATTGGCTAAATGGGGAACCACGATTCCCAGAAAACACATCCGTCTGGTATACGGACGGTTCAAAAGGAATAGAAGGGAACACAGGCATGGGAGTATACGGGCCAAATTGCAGGCTCTCTGAATCTCTCGGGAAAAGTCCCACTATATTCCAAGCAGAGATCAACGCTATTAATCGTTGTGCTCAAGAATGCCTGCAGAGAGGCATCCTAAAACGGCAGATCAATATTATGTCAGACAGTCAAGCTGCGTTAAAAGCACTGAGGTCTTACACCTTCACGTCAAAGCTAGCATGGGAATGCAAACAGACCCTAAAGCAACTGGCAGCTCAGGGGAAAAAGATTACTCTGACATGGGTGCCAGGACATGAAGGCATAGAGGGGAACGAAGCGGCGGACCAACTTGCAAAAGAGGGCGCAAACGCTCCGTTCTGCGGCCCGGTACCCATCTTTGGCCTTCCAAAAAGCCATATGAAGGAAGAACTTCGGAGATGGGAAAATGAACAACTTAAGTCCTACTGCAGAAACACTCCAGGCCTAAGGCAATCAAAAAGGTTTATCAAACCTTCAGAGGCCAACGCAGGGAAGCTTATCCAACTGGAGAGAAGCGACCTAAGGCGAATTACAGGCCTTTTTACGCGACACCACCCAGTGAAGTGCCATCTCAAAAAGATGGGCCTAACCAAGGACGACACTTGTCGGTTTTGCGAAGACGCAACAGAAACCACAGAACACGTGCTCTGCCAATGCATGGCACTTTTCTGCAAAAGGCTAAAATACCTTAGAGGGGTGACCCTAACACCCGACGAGGCAAGGAATTTAGCCCCCAGAGAAATCATCAACTTTATGAAAAGTGTGGGACAGCTGGGCAATTCATAGATTAGAGTCATTCACAAAAGGTCTTCTGCAGGTCGAAGTGAGGGGAGGCCAAAAAGCCTAAACGACTCCGAAAAATAATCTACAACTAATATTAAGCCGGGCCGGGTAGCCTAGACGGGATCATACAGTGACGACCGTCGAAATGCAGCTCTGTGGAGCGCGGCTACAAGTTGGATGGGTGACCGTCTGGGGAGTTTATTGGTGGTGGCCCAACTAGGTTGTAGAATGAATGTCGCGTGGTTGGTTACCGTTTAGGTTTAAGGGGGTTCATTATAGACGGTACCTTACCGTGGCCCAGCTAGGCGAGGAATGAATTTTGCGTGGTGGTAGAATGATAGCGAGTCCTGAAAAGGCACAATAAGCCTTCAAGGTTGAAGTACACCATTCGTACACGCCGGGGGATTATGTGCGTACCGAGGTGTGCGAGTGGAGGACCTAAAGGATGATAAAAAAAAACTAATATTAAGGCATTTTTCGCGATTGCAATATGAACGTTTAATATTCCAATTCCAGTTCAATTAGATAAAATAGGTATAACATAGTTTTCCACCTGTGGATGTAATAGTAATTTCTGAATAATTTTTACGCACGGTTATGGTTAAGGTTAGGTTAATTTGGAACAAATACCGTGACTCGTATTAGCTTTTTGCTGTGTTTTTGTGTTCCAATTCATCTTCGTTATAGTATAATATAAAATTAATACTAGACGAAGGATATAGGATTGTGTTTCCTTTTTCTGTTCGTACAATTTTCTATTTATATTAAAGACTGTATATTTACTGCGGATTTAACTTATACACTAGATTTATCGCTCGGTTTCTGGTGGCACATTTCTTATTATGTGATGCTCGCGAATTCTAATTTGTCCAAAATTACTGGTAACTCAACTCAATAATTTTCTATTTGATGTAACCAAGAATGCATCGGATATATATATATGACTGATCTAAATAACACCGCAATAACTAAGGGGTGATCATGTGATGACAATTAAGGTGGTTTTATTGGAAATCCCCTTCCCTGAAAATTAACGTCTTTCAACAAATTCTGAAAAATTATTTTTAATTAATATTAATTTTGTCTGTATATTAACTTAAAGAGAAGAAACTTGGAGAGCATTACCTGCCAATATTGCTGTTATTTAAATATTTGTTTTGTTTGTTATTTACAGACACAAAATTCTCATAATAATAAACCCTCCCTAACTAAAACTCAACTACTTTAGATAAATACCACCGGGCCGGAAGCTGCAGCAGTACACCAGTTAGCATTTTTAATTTGTTGACATTTTCATACTCCAGTTCTTATTAAAAGAGTTACTTTGGCTGCTATATAGTGGAAATAGAAGAAGAGAAAAAAAGACGAATTGAAATTAAAAGTCTCCCGACTGCAATCTAAATGGTAAATTGTGCCGTTGTGAAAAACGGTTTCATTAATCCACAAATTAAAGCCCCTATCCAGTAGAACATTATTTTTCTTTCCGCCTCGTCTTTTTGTGTTTTACATCGATTAAAGTCAACTATGAGATGTGTGCACGGCACTATAATAATAAGCTTTATTAATTTTTACAACAGGTTAAGCAAATTTACGGTTACGTTACTCGATGTGACATGCATCCATGGACTCTCAAAATGGTTTTAGACGAGGGCGCGTCACTTGTGTAGCATTCACGTCGTTGATGATATTTTGTAACAAGACACCACGCCACTGGTATTATGAATACTAGTTGGGTTTTTTATATAGATATTTTCTCTTAGTTTTAAAATATTATACCTAACATGTCTATTATATTATACAACATCTGTAAGTAATAAATTTATTATCTTTGGTGCCTTTAACAAATGTTCCTAAAAGAATTGTTACCTAAAAGAACGACCTTTTCCTTGTCGAAAATATTGTGTTTGTTTATGAGTTAGTCCAAAGATAAATGCATATATTAGAAAAGATAACCAGATGTTTCAGTTATAAGATGGTCAAAACATTCAACATTCTCGAAACACCTTCATGTAAATTAAATGTCGGACTTTTATTATTATATACAGAAGCTAGTAGTTGGGGAGTTAACAAGGTTTCCCATACCAAATAACAAATATTAAAGGGCGCAAACATGAACATGGGTTTTCATCCACTTAGCTTTTCTGGAGATTAAGGAGTCATTATATAATCGTATTGTTCCTAACTTTACAAACGGTAGTGCCTTGTTGATCTTCTAAAAAATCTCCAACATAGGGCATCTTAGCAACCAACAACCATTATTAAAGTCGACAGTGCGGCTGTGTCTGTGTTACAAATGTTTATCCAAAAAATTTAACATCAACATCTAGTGAATCTGTGGAATTGCTGACTGTTCTATGTACTGTCCCCATGACGACTGTAGAAAGCGAAATATGTTTCTCTACCCTCAAACGGATCAAAACATTTTTAAGAAACACTATGGGCCAGGAAAGGCTGTGCGCGTTAGCAATGCTATCTATTGAAAAAAAACTTGTGAAGTCCATTTCAAATTTTAATGATCAAGTCATCAACCACTTTGCTGTTCAGAAATCTAGGAGGAAGGACTTCACTTACAAACAGTTTAAATGGTCATGGTGAGTTTAGCAAAATGTTATTATCTAGCTGCTCTAACTACTTAAAAAACCTAATTAATTCTTTATTTTGAAAAATTTTGGGTGTTATTGCCTTATTTCCACCTTGTTGTGCCCCACCTCTTTCAGACCTCACGAGCCGCCACTGGTGGTGTAACCATCGATATAACACAATTGATCATGAGCCGCTTCTATCCGTTTTGTAATTTGTTGGCTTTTTTTTATGCAATCAATCAGATTCTTTCACAGCTATTTGCAAAACAGGTCTCAATTTGTTCGAACAAGTAATGGAGAATCTTTTAAGGAAAGACGTGTGGAGTTCCAAAAGGCTCAATACTTTGACCTTTATTGTTTAACATTTACACATGCTACATAGGGTCAAGTCTAAAGCATTGCAAAGAGCTGATGACAGGCAAGTTTAATACAGCTTTACTTATGACGACTATTATCTAGCGAATCAAGATATTAACGAGGATATTAACAGAATTGTTGAGCCCCCTAAAAAACATGGTCTCATGATCAATGTCTCTAAGTCTGACGTTCTTGTCTTTGGTAAGAACAGGCGCCTGTTGGAGTTGCAACTGAATATCAAATTAAATAACTCAAGTTTAAAGTGCTCAACTTCAACAAGAAATCTTGGCTCGGAATTGCATGTCGAGTTGTGGTTTCAGAAGCATGTGAGCATCAATATTCGTCATTAAAGATGTTATATCTCCATAGGCATCCACTATCACAACTTTTGAAAAAAAAACTTACCGATAGTATAGTCCTAAGCTACTTTAACTTCTGTGATGTTGTGTATGGACCGTGCCTAGATTGTTCTGATCAAGACAGAATTCAAAAGGTTCAGAGAACGTGTATGGCATCAGAAATTTTGAGCCTGTTTCACACAAATTGAGGGAAGCTATGTGAGTGAGCATGCGATCGAAGAAAGCTAGTTTTATTTCATAATATAATAAATAACCATCGTCCTCCATACCTCTCCAATAAAATTAAATATATAGGACTGATGTTCATACGTTGAACTTACGTTTTCGCGCACTTATTTCCGCTCCGCCTCTGAAAACTTCATTATTCAAGAGGTCATTTACTTACCAAATGTATATACTATCCAATAACATACCAGAGGACATCAAAAAGTTAAAGGTTACAGTTTTCAAGTTTAAATACAGGAATCGACTTTTAAATTTCAAATAGATTTTTTTTAATCTTTCTTTCCAGATTTTTTGTGGAAAGTAGTAAACTCTTAGTACTTTGTGGTGTATTTATTTGTGTATCCTTTGAATCACTCCTAAGGTTGGATGACGGAAGGAGAACAGGAGAAAAACACATACGATTTCTATGTTAATTTTTACCTTTTTTTAAGAATTAAATGTTCTTTCAAAATATAAAACATTATTGGGTAGAATTAGATGTATTTATTGTGCATGGTTAAGGGTCTGATAGTGAGTGAGTGTTTGGTGGTGTTTGGAGGAAGCGGACAAACTTTTTTTCAAGTTTTTGCATCCTCTAGGCACTGCTTAGTAGATTTAAAACGCTGCTATATTAGTTATTATCTTTCTTTATTTATTTCAACTTAAGGAAAAATAACATGTAACAATTAAGTGTGAATTTTGAAATAAATAAATTTGATTTGATTTAACAAGTGTTCAAAATGTTAAGCTTCTGGTTCAGTACCTACAATAATAGAGGTTGTGTTCAAAGCGGTTTCGGGCGTTTTCAAGCATTGCTGTTCTGTTGCGTCATCCGTTTACGTAAATCGTCTGGCTGAGTTTTAGTAATGCTTTTGTAATGACCCCACGTTATCTTAGGCATCACAATGATCAACCTATGTTTTACTCTAAATTTTTTGCCTCCTTAATTCATTCGATTGCAAGTTAAACTTGCGGCGTAAGGCTGCCTTATATTTGTTATTATTAACCAGACTTCTGTCTGTGTACTTTGGAAGCCCTCTATACACTCATTATTATACTACAAGTTTAAGGTCATTTTTAAACACGTTTTAGAGCTTTTAGACTGAAGCCTGGAGTTCGTGAGTGTAAAGAATAAAATCAAAGCAAACCAGAACTCAAAGATCGTGAACATAATGCTGGTATAAGCAAAAACAATGTTGTACCTACAGTTGAAACCTTTTCATCTTTTGTATTTCAAAATAAAGTTGAATGAAATCAAGAAACAATAAGCGTATAAGGGCATGTAATACTGAAAACAAAATTACAGGGTCTGACAATGGAATGTGATGGTTTTGTTACACTATACGAGGGTGGGTTTTTACTACCGAGTCATTTTTTGAGTTTGGTAAACACTTCTGAATTTATTATCATGCGCCGCACTGATCCTAACCCTTTTTTCTCTAGGTACATCTACCTTCAGCCCCGTTAGTGAAAAAGAGGTTCAATGGATTCGACAAGCCCATGCTTTCGATCAATAGAATTGAGACTTATTATTGAGCATAAAATTTTGTCTTTTGAAAACTGCGCCTTTGGCGTTGAAAGTGAACTTTCATCGATTACAACAATATTATTTACAAAAATGCTACTCAGTTACCAAATATTCCCAATCAAAGTACATCTACATGGGGTTGTTTAATATTTTTTGCCCCAAGTTTCTTTTAGTTTTGCTGTTACACCCTGTATAAATTACTAATTACACAAATAATGTGTGCTATTGCGTAGGAACGTGTTTACGTTGAGCTTAGGCACCTACCCCGGCCGCCTTCTATCTATTGTGGATAGGTAGGTATACTATTTGAACGAATTTCGATTTGTACGTATTTTTGCTTTGTTACATTACGATTGAACTATCTGTTCGTTTGTTATTTAAATGCTAGTGCCATTGATTAAAAAGTGTATGTATTTAATTATTTAATAATAATAGTAATAATATTTTGACTAATACAAGTAAAGATTAGTGGTTGTCCTGCACAACTTGTTGCGGTAGCGGTAAGTAGGTATTAGGTAGTAATATTAATGTTTATTCAATACAAATGATTTTGCATTTTATTTGTATTTGATTATGTATTGGATTTCGTAGAGTAGTGAATGAGGCATAATTTTCTAAAATAAAAAAAAATACGATTTACCTTACGGAACCCGTATTTTAAAGTGTTCTTTTTTACCTTGATAATTTTCTACTTTTCATCTAAGGCGCTTGACCTTGACAATCTAAAAAAATTTCGCCTACCTAACAAAATTACCCACGAGCCGCCACTGAACGATACCTGTATAAATTTGACAGCACTTTTGTCATTCAAAAGAAAAATGGAAAAAGTGAATTTCGAGTTTTGCTAAAGCATTGCTTTTTGATGAAAAAAATACAGTGGAACCAAACAATGGCTTGATAAACATTATCCGATCGCTGTTCCATCGAGACAAATGGTAGAGAAGTGGATTTAAACGTGGTCGTACCAGCACAGATGACGCAGGGCGCAGTGGGACATTTAGGCATAGTCTAATAAATAATACAATAGTCCCCGCACTGTAAGTAAATCCTTTGTTATATTGCGATCTAAAGCGTGCCAGCACAAATAAACTGTAAGAATACGGGTGAGAGGAAAGTGAAAAGGAGAGTAGCGAAGTGAAAACTTGCTTTGCTGTTGTTTAAATCCCTACGCTTACTTGGTCGACTGTGTATTGTAGAGAATGAAGAGAAATTCTGAGCGACCGGTGCACCAGAATTCTTGACGAGTGAGGGTCGGGGAAGATTCAGTCCCCAGTGACTTTTTCCTGTTTTCAGATCTCAAGAGAATGCTTGCTGCAAAGAAATTTAAGTCCAATGATGAAGTAATCGCTGAGACTGAGGCCTATTGTGACGAGAAAGAGAAATCGTACGATAAATCGCTATACTCGTTGTATAGCCCTCGAAGGCAACTATGTTGAATAATAAAATCGAGTTTCGTAAAAAAATTTTTATTCCCATGCTTACTTAATAAAAATACCAATAATTCATAATTTATGTAGTTCCTTTCGATAATCTAAATTGCTTTCCGTCCTTTGCGCTGGGACACAATATGAGAATGAAACATTTAAAAACGTAAACGTACTTGCCCAAAAATTACTGAATAAAAATAGGATGCGATTCAAAAGTAACCTGATAGTCCCCATATATAGGTAAATAAAAAAAGGAAATAATAGAATTTTGTGAAGAATTATGTAAAAATTAGAGTCATATCTACAAAATAATCTTTTATCAAAATTTTTTCTTTTCTGTTTTAGGAACCAAACATGTTTGGGAATAATTTTATTTTCGATTCCATTCCATTCCATTCCATTTCGGAGTTCTCTACACAAACGGCTCATGATGGAAAACATATTTGGCTCCTAACAGAGAAAAGAAAAGTTTTGATATTATTGAATTCTATAAATATAATTAACTACAAGAGACACGCGTATTCATTACCCTATACATTAATAACTGTAAAGAATTAAACATGGCGCAGTCGAATGAGGAAGTTTATAGAAGAGAACTTTGCTTACTCTAAAAATTTAGTTAAGTTGCCTTATTAGTTGAACAAAATGGCATCAGGATACTGTCAAGACCATTCAATATAATATAGTTTGTAACTTGTTTATAGTGTTGCAACTATCTGTGAAATGAATTATATTGTCTAAAGTTTAATCAAGGTAAATAAGAGAATGTCCTGCAGTTATATAATTTTTTAATGTATGTAATGTAACTCGGCAACAGTTCAAAAAACTAATACTCAATATTCTGAAGTTTATCAGAAATCTACGATCAAAAAATGTTAAAAAATCGATAGGCCTGCAGTATCGAATTTTAACTTAATTTTAATTAAACTTTCTTACTTGCCATCAAGTAAGAAGCAGCAATAAAAATTCACTAGTATAATTCAACTATTTTTTGCACATACATAACATAATTTCATCAAGGAAGCATATCTATGGTTGGCGGGACTATTAATTATATTCCAAAAAGCATCACTTTGAACTTGTTATATTATTATTATCAATCACTATTATCTGTTAATGTTTTAATAGTCACTGTAATAATAAATCACGTCAACAGGTAATTTCACCGACTGAAACAAATGACGATGATGCGTTGTTTGTTGTGTTTGCAACGCATGATTCCGGCGCCCGGAGTTTTGGAAACTGAAAGCTATTCTCTGTGCCGTTATGGCGCTATGCATCCCGAAGATTTTTTGGCGGCTGCGTACGATTTCATTATCTTATTGTTATTTTAGGAAAACAATCATAAATTGATTTTGAATTTATTTTATTTGTAGGTTTCGTACAACATGATTTTTCGGAGCCGATTTCCATTATTCATAAATCACATTGATTTAGAATTTTGATTTATGGATTAGAGGGAATTTCGGAATTTAAATATCTTAATTTGTGGTGCAGCGTAGATAGGATATTCATTTTTATACGGAAAGTACCTACCTATTGCTGATAGGTTCTTTATAGGTACAGGTTTCCAGTCTAGAATTTTCCTATTAACTCCCCTACATTCTGAAACGACACATTCTGGAATGCTTGTCGAGAACCGAGGTGATAAATAGAAGCCCAATCTGTGGGCACGGGGCATTTTTCGGTCATAAACAGTTGAGTGGAGAATTCAGAGAAAGTTATGTTATGTAATAATATTTTCAATGTTTTGGATATAATATATCAGTGAATAATCTGTTACTTCAGTTAATTTTACGCTATAATTAATGTATGTGAAATTTCTATCTAAAGTTAATAAACCTAAAATTATTTATTTGAGTTAATCATATTCTTTTATTTTATTCATAACCACCACCAAAATCAAGGGTCGTAGTTCCCAATTTGTTTACAGGGTGCACAGAGATAATTGCGTAGCGCCTGGCAATAAAATCATTTTTCTATAAATCACTCTGTAAATTTAGCTAGCCTGGAGTTTCATTCATTGCGTAAGTACCTTGTCTACGAGCAGTTCCCTGCAGATAGAGTCTCATTTATCCTTTGCTTGTTTTTTTTTTTGGCTTACTACAGTCAGTCTGAAGGTATATATAATTTTTGCGACCCCAACTAGTATAAAAGTTGTGGGTTATAAAATAGCGAGAATAAGATAGCGTTTACAAATTTTCACTACGACGTTTCGTTTTTGAAAAATCATCATCAACTTGGTTTTTTTCAATACAGCACTGGATTTTCTATTGTTAAATTTAACGCCATTTTTAAATCAAAAATAGATGGTATAACACACGTAATGGTTTAAGCAAGTTTTCAGTGTTTTTAGCTCTTATTTAAAATTATTCCAGAAAAATCGCCATAGTTTGGCCCCAGACCTGGGCAGTACTTAAGTACATGTACTTAAAATTGTACTTAAGTACATGTACTTATAAGTAAGTACATTTTGTTTTGTGTACTTACGTACCTGTACTTAATACGTAATTATTTTGATGTACTTGAAATGTACTTGAAGAATATCCGTATACGCTATATTCTATTTCTGTTGTCTTTTTAAGAATACAAATATGATTGATGTAAGTGCTTGTGCTAGTTTGGAACATGACCGTTTCTCCACTGCTGAGGATCCAGAATACATTCCTCCTAAGAGGAAAAGACAGATGAAGGAATTTCGCATAGATAACAATGTTGCTTCTACAAGTTCTACAGGCAGTGACACTGGAGAGCAATTTTCAAATATGCCAATAATTTTAGATGGAAAGTTTTTTCAAATAACTCATATAGACGACAATTAAACGATCAGGTTTCTATAAAAACAAATTTTCTAAAACATTTAAAAATGGATCACACGAGTGCGTACAGTGAATATTTTCACTACGACGTTTCGTTTTTGAAAAACCATCATCAACTTTGTTTTTTTAAATATGGATTTTTTATTTTGTTAAATTTACGTACGCACCCTGATATATGGCACATTTAATTTGGACAATACACAGGGCATTGTGAATGCGGGATTCTTTAGCAGTTTTATTGTGTATTCTTGGAATTAAAAAATCTATAGGAAACTAGAAATTAACGCTTATAGCAACTTATCATAGCCGTAGATAAAATGTCCGGCAGGTGATAGATAAAACACCAATCTCAAGACTTGCGGAACAATTTCTAATTTCCACCTCTGTTTTTATGCGGCATCAGCGCTAAAAATTAGCCTTTTCGGTAAGTAAGTTAATTCACCACTTTCCACTACATCTATAAACAAATCTCGATTACAAAAATACTTTCAAAATGTGTTTTACTTGTGTTTATCACAGCAAATAGAAAACAAAAAACATTTTATCGGGTTCCTACCTATTATTTTTTTCCAAGCTACATTAGCTGGTAGAATGGATTAAATATTTCAAAAGTTTCGCACTGATAAATCTATCTTTCAGGAGCTCTATATGCCATCGGAAAAGTTCCGTGGGAAGTAAACAACCACGTCAACGATTCCACTGATACACAATTTTTCAATTTTCTTTTTTTACATCTCTTTTTCTCTATCATCAAAAGGATTATAGGATTAGTTGAGGGAGAATTAAGTAATACGGTAAATTCGACAGACAAAAAAATATATTGTTATACTTAAGCAAATAACAATCTTTGAAAGAGACAATATTTTTAAAACTAACTACATAATCCTGCTCTTCATTCCAGGCAATTTTAAATGATAATATTCAAAAGACAATTAACTCTTTCAGGTGCTTTGGTACATAAACTGTACTAGAAAAAAAAAATGAAAAAAATTAAAGAATCCACAAAATTTGGAATACGTGGGTCGTTTCAAACAAAATATCAGGCCATATATATAGAGTGATTTATAATATCGAATATTTTGAAAGGATATAGAGTCCATGTGTGTGATTTTCAGTTTTGAAAATTAATTGAACATAAGGAAAACTTTAACCTCTATCTCACAGTTTATTATTGATATTGCAACCGGTTTCGACCTATCGCTTCAGGCCATAATAAACATCGAAGAACTATCCAATAACTTTGCGGGCTGTAAGGTGCTCGTTGGTACTTTCTCAATCCTCATAGTGTGTGTGTATTTTCAAACAAACCTAAATGTTACTCATTATGAACAATTATTTGATTTTATTATGTCTTTCTCTGTTAAGTATAATAATTATAAGCTGATGATACTGGGAGATTTTACACAACAAAAAACAACAACAAAATGCATGTTTGTTCATGATAAAACTATAAAAGATTCGAAGCTGAACTCTATTCACGATTTCAGGTCTTTGCTTAACTTGCATCAGTGCAATGGTATATTTAACAACTTTGATACCATTCTTGATTTAGTATTGTGTAATTTTAGTTGTACTGTCGAGACATGTCTTCCACTGGTAACTGAGGATGCTTATCATCCAGCATTACATATATCCGTTTTTTGTGTAGTGACGCTTCACGTCAAAAAAACTTTTCATCAAACATAGATGCAAAAAATACAATTTTAGTAAGGCCAATTATCCACTCTTGTATGAACTGATAGCAGGACAAGACTGGACATTTTTACGTCATATTTTAGACGTTAATGTAGCGGTAGCCGAATTCCAGAACCGACTGATATCAATGTTGGATACTGCTGTACCGGTTTATAAAACGAGATCTAAAGGATTCTCTTATCCATGCTGGTATCCATTGGACCTCATACCGGACATTAGGAAAAAACAAATGTTTACGTAGGTGGAGATGTTATGGCACACAGCACTACTTCGATAGGTTTCAATTGTTGAGATCTCAAGTAAAACAGAAAATTAGGTGGGCTTATGGCAGCTACGTTAACAGAATTCAAGACTCTATACAAAGTGACACGGCGCAACTTTGGAAGTTTATACGGAACAGAAAACAAAGGTCCCGTATCCCCGTGATGTTTGATAAGGATGGGATAGAGATATCTAATGCGCTTAACATTGTTACAGCGTTTGATAGTTTTTGCATAGTGTTTATGTTGATACTGTTACTGTGTTGTTGAAACTCACGATAATAGTGACTTGGTTGCAGTGGGCTTTCTGAATGACGATGACATCCTTGCCGCATTGA
Source organism: Apoderus coryli (assembly GCA_911728435.2). Lineage (NCBI taxonomy): Eukaryota > Metazoa > Arthropoda > Insecta > Coleoptera > Attelabidae > Apoderus > Apoderus coryli. Next base: position 39,215,809 of record OU452200.1, on the reverse strand, counting down.
GAAAACTGAAACCAAAGAGAACAGCTGGTGTCGACAATATGCCTGCATTTGTTGTTAGAGACTGTGCTTGCGCCTTCGTTGAGCAACTACAGCATATATTTAATTTGTCTTTACAGTCCAACTTGTTTCCGGAATTATGGAAGATAGCTCGTATATGTCCCGTATATAAGTCAGCTGCCTGTTTCCATATTACCAAATTTATCGAAAGTCTTTGAAATTGTACTACAAAATAAATTGTTCAACCAAATAAAATCAAAATTGGTCTATCAACAGCATGGATTTTTTAGACAATGGTCCACTGTGAGTAATTTGGTGACGTTTCTGCAGGATGTTTTCCAGTTGTTGGCAGGGATTGCAGGTCACGCAATATATACAGATTTCTCAAAGGCATTTGACAAGCTTGATCACTCTGCTTCGACAGCGAATGTATGACATCGGCTTCAGCGGAAACTTGATTGCTTTCTTTGACTCGTATTTAACAACCCGTCGACAATTTGTTGAGTATAATGGTTATAGGTCCGACTGTTTCGATGTATCGGCACCATTGCTGTTTGCAATTTTTGTGAACAGCATTGGTGACAGAATTTCAGGCGATCACTTGCTTTTTGCAGACGATTTGAAATTTTACAGGGTCGTACATTGCGATGACGATTGTGATCAACTTCAGAGTGATTTGAATATTCTATCTTAATGGTGTGCTCTAAACCGACTTCCTTTGAATGCCGCTAAATGTAAATTAATAACATTTACAAAACGTGTTAAACCAGTGCTGAACGTCTATGTGCTTAATGGGATAACATTGGAGAGATGCAATGTGATTAAAGATCTCGGCATTTATGTTGACAGCGGGTTGTCCCAATGACCATGTCTCACAGGTGTCGACGGCCGCTATGAGGATGTTGGGATTTATTTTACGACAAACGCGCAATTTTAATAGCATTGAACGCCTTAAAACACTAAAATACTTCTCTTTTGTGAGGTCCAAGTTGGAGTAGGCTTCAATTGTTTGGTCACCTATATATCATGTTCAAATATAAAGACTCGAGAGTATCCAACGCAAATTGTTAAAATTATGGATATTTTCCACCTCGTGGCTACAATCATTGTATTTTATTAGATAGATTTAATCTTAGACTGCTAGCTGAACGACGTATTTTTGCATCTCAGATTTTTATTTTTAAATTAATAAACAATTTGCTGGACTGCCTCGGTTGCTGCGGCATATATGGTTTCGTGTTCCTCGCTTGCAGGCAAGAAATTCACATATGTTTTGGGTGCCTCACATTTATACAAATTATGAAGGCAGAGCCCCCCTTTTTCGGGCTTGCAATCGTCTGAATTTACACGATAATGTTAATTACTTCAATGGCTCACTTAATTCATTTAAACATCATTTGCGTCTGTGTCTGCAAGCGAACGAAATGGATATTGTTTAATTAATTAATTTTTCGCCATAGAATTGTTTTCCTTTAATGCATTTTTGTTTGATTTTTTCATTTTTCTTTTTAATTAATTCCTAATTTGTGAATTTACATGTGCTTAGTTTAGTTATATCTAATTGTCTTGTAATTGGGCAACAATGCCTGTTAGACAATAAAGATTATTATTGTGATTAAAAAAATAAAAAGTACGACAAAAACACTTACGGGGAATTCAATACAATCGTTTGCAGACATATTTTTGCGCATGGAAATCTCCACTAATACGTATCTGGTAGCAACAATGTTGATAGACTGTTAAAGAGTAAAGAAGGGATTAGGTAATGAGGTATTTTGAAGCGGAAAGATTAAATAGTTAACTCATAAATTGAGTTCAAACATGGGTAACAAACAAGTAGATGTATAGTAACCTATATGGTTAAAACAATTCAACAGGCCACCAAAGCCGAGAGTCGTTTGCCAGTAATTCCCTATACCATGCTTAAAAAGTCCATGCCACTTGCAAATTGTAAACCATACTTCTTTAATTAAATTGAAAAGATATGAATCAACACCATGCGATAGATAGCGAAGTAATTCCCAATTCCGTGCAATAATGTATAGATAGACTGCAATAATTGATTCGATCAGTTTAGGATTCAAATTCGCGAACGCCGATAAATCCCTTGAGTACAATTTTAGCACCTAGCTGAAGCTCTGTACATAGGGAGTGGCAATAATACAGTATACCTACCTATAATAGTACTTACTATGCAGAGAATATAGTATATCAACGAAATTTAACAGCCTGTGTGGTTTTAGAGTGCGGTTTTGTTGTGTGTATGTATGTGTGTATCCCTGCCTATTGTTCTTCAAATTTATGAACTTTGGATTAAGAGCAGATACGCACGTCATGATGGCGATGGTGGTTGTGTGCCTTTGTCGAGTTATGGGTTATGTCAAATACGGAGCAAAAGCGATAACACATTTTCCGATTGATATCTGGGTAATATATTCCACATAGAGTTCAATCAAACAATACTTGACTAAAAATCATAAGTTACAGCATAACTTTGCTACACTATTTAACAAGTACTACAGTAGCTCACGTAAGGACCAAATTCTAAATTGTATCGGGCTATAATATTTATTTTTTGTACTGTTAAACATATAAGGAGAGTAAAGTGATTTTTAAAATTATTCGTGATCATCTGAGCATGACAAGTCAGTGAAAAGATAGGTGCTGGGGTGCATCATTCTCAATCTCTTTCCAAGCAGGTTCCATACAATTGGAGGAATCCTCTTATAATAATAAGCTTTATTTGGGGGTTCCCCATTTACAAGACAAAACTAAGTAAGTTTTACAAAGTTTGTGTGGAACATAAAATCAATTACAGCAAAAACATAGAGTTTGCTCTACAATACAATAGAAATTTCACATGAATTCCGTTAAAGTTTTAAAAAGAGTATAATAAATCCAATCTAGTTTATTTACAGTTAAAAGTAAGGTTAAAAAATTGAAACATTAACAGAGAAGCTTATAAAACAGTCACCGCGAAATCACACCTATCATTTGAAGAACAAAACAGCAATCCTCCTTCTAAAAACTTCGTGCATCACTGAAGTGTGCAGAGCAGGACGTTATAAATCCAATGAAGTCTCTACTCCATCTGGAAGGTGAGAAACTTCTAAAGCACGGCCTACTTAAATCACCCTGACTAAAAAGGCGACGAGGAAAAATTAGTGTTCTTCCAACAGCATTAGCTAATTACGGTTAAATTAGAGAAAAGTTGTACAATTTAAACACCTTTGAAATGGGGTTTTCAAAAGTAAAGTAACTTTAGCCGTTTTCGAGAATTTTTGAAAAAACAATATTTTGCATTTTTGTTTTTATTTATTTCTGACGTTATTTTTACAGATATAAAAAAATTAAAAGCACTTTCTCATTGTTACTTTTTGAGGAGAATAAGATAGCGTTTACAAATTTTCACTACGACGTTGCGTTTTTGAAAAACCATCATCAACTTCGTTGTTTTAAATACGGCCCTGGAATTTTTATTGTTAAATTTAAATCCATTTAAAATTTTAAAATGGCAAGTGGATAGGACATACATTAGGTCGGTGTATTGCCCGATTGTAAATATTGTACAGGATGGTCACAATTTTTTATTGTTCTTATCAATCATATTTATTCACATAACTTTTCCATTCTAAATAGCACACCCTATATTTCATAGCACCTGTCGATACTAATTAATGTTCTCTATAAAATGGAATTAGGCTTTTCTATACCTAACTGTCACCGTTTCCCAAGAAATAATTATTTTAACTTATTTATCTTATTGATTTGATTTTTAATAGTAGGTACACCCTGTAATTTACATTATTAAATTACTATTGGCTGATCGGTATTCGAATATTAAAACAGTTTTTTCGTAGACAAATTGGAACTTAAAAGACAACAAGGTTTATCTACCATCAAGTGCGACCATACTAATCGTACTTAAAAATTTTTACACTACAATTTATTGGGTACCTAATTCTAACAAAACAATATTTTAACTTATTTGTCTTATGGATTTCATGACATTTTCATAGGCTAGTTGGGCGTACTTTAGATCGTTTATTTCCTGAGAAATGGATTGGCCGCGGTGGTCCATAAAACCAGCCCCAAAGTCTCCAGACTTAACACCACCAGATTTTTTCTTATGGGGATATATTAAAAACATTGTTTATGATACGCCAACAACACGGGATGATATGAAACAGCGAATTAAAACTGCTTTTGATACAATTGCACCACAATTATTAGCAAATGTCAGACATTCATTTGAAAAAAGAATTCATCTGTGTATTGAAAATAACGGCCAACATTTTGAGCATTTTTTGTAGCTATAGTAAATAGGTATGTATGGTATAGGTCTTTTTTTGTTGTTAATTTTTAAGAATTATGAATATGTTCATGCTCATGAAGAGAGCCATTTCGTTAAAATTGTACGGAAGACAATAAACAGTGCGAAGTATTATTTTTTGCAAGATGAAGACTACATACGTTGCAAAATGAACCCCAAACAATAATTATGTTATAGGCTTAGGCAAGGAAAGAGTCTTTTCTAAGGTTATAGGCAATTGCAGAATAAACAAATGCATAGTAGATATCTAGAAGAGCGTCTCTGTTCATATGGTTCATCAGGCAATAAATTATGAAACACAGCTTACTGAGCTCCCGACTGACAGTGTCTACGTGGTTCATACATCTTAACTGTGGATCAACAGTTTCACCCAAAATAGTCGCCTGTGAGGACCATGTCAAAAGATGATCGTGAAAACGCACACTGAAGTTAGGTACAACAGTTCCAATTCATGCAGTCTTTGATTGATTAAGACTAAGACCATTCTGAAGCGCTTTCCCGTTTCCCATCAAGAGCGTCGAGTAAGAAGTCAACGTTGGGTTCACTGCGGAACGCCAAACACATTACCTAACAAAGTTGATCGCCTGAGAGCATACTACATCAGCTTCAGAAAACGTCCAGATTATAATATTTTAATTTCTGGATCAACTAGTCGAAAGCTCTCGATAGGTCCAGCATCATCGTGCCACTATTAGGAAACTAAATAACACAGATCGAGATATTCACAAGGGAAACAAAATCCAGATCAACATTAGAGTTAATTCCAATCAATAATTAAAAAGGTCTACCTTTATGTAGCTGCAGCTTGAGCAATAATGAATCAAAGTTGGTATAGTCTTTCAAGTATTTCCACAAAATAAACGAACTTATACGGCAGAAAAACGCTTGACAATAATTCTTTGTTAAGTGGTCGAATAGGCGAGCAACAATGTCTTCTCTCTGCTGCTTTTTTATTATTACAATTAACGTTTCCTGGGCTTGTAATTAATGTTTGAAATTGAATTGCCTTAATAAATTTCATTAAGAGGTTACAGGTGGAATTCCAAGTACGTGTGGATCTTGTTAGTAGTGTGAGGGTTGCAAGTTTGCTCTGGGACATTCGACATGTTAAATAAATTGGATAATAAAGACAAATTACTACATAAATCAACGATTATATAAATTATCTTTATTAAACCACAAAAGTATAGATTTTTCAAATATACAGGGGTATATAAAGCAGTGCGAAACAATTGAAGATGTGATTATTTGTTGAAAAATAAAGTGGGTCTTTTTAAATAAAAAAAAAATATATATTTGAGCAACCCCTGTTTAGATAAAGGACCCTAAAAACTGTGCCAAAAAAGTAGTTTGTTTATGTTTTTTCTTAAAAACAAAAGTTACTGTGATCAAGAAGGTACTCAAAAAATTTCTGGGTGAGATCCAACTGGACCTATCCAGCAATGTAGATATGCTTCATTTAAGCACCATATCTGAACATATTTTTGCATGTTTTAAATTGACAAGTAAAATTTACCTTACGTACTTGCAAAGATTATTAATCTTTGATACTTCTTTCTCAATTCTTCTTATTTTATTTGTGTGTAGTTATTTTACTAATTATATTATTAATTATATAATTTATTGTCCAAACAATATTAAATAGTGGTGGATTCTTAGGGAATAAAGACTTTGAAAAATGCTAATAGCTTTTATTCATTCAAGCGACGTTTCGCCATATATATATATACTGGCTTCTTCAGGCTCTCTGATTAAGGTTAAAGCTAGGATTTCACGTTGCACTTAAATTTCTAGCTTTAACCTTATTCAAAGAGGAAGCCAGTAAATATATGGCGAAACGTCGCTTGAATGAATAAAAGCTATTATATTATATTTTTAATTTTAGTGATCACGCTAAGACAGCTAAGCTTGGAGGGAAACTACAGTAGCCTTTATACCGAAAACAGGATGCCGTCCAGAGGATGACCCTAAGTCCTACAGGCCTATTAGTTTAACCTCCTTCCTACTGAAAACTATGGAAAATATAATAGACGAATACCTAAGAAGCGAAACTTTAAATAGGAAGCCGCTTCACAAAAGGCAATTCGCCTACCAAGCGGGAAAATCTACGATTAATGCCCTGCACTGCTTAGTAAAAGACATCGAGAAGTCATTTAAGGCAAAAGAAGTATCCTTATGTGCCTTTATCGATATAGAGGGTGCTTTTGACAATACCTCACATGAATCCATCAGTAGAGCACTAGAAGAGATGAGTGTCGACTCCTCACTGGTGAAATGGATTCAGGCAATTTTGAAAGACCGTGGCTGAAATAGGAGAAGTGTCCCCTCTTCTATGGCCACTAGTGCTGGATCATCTCATTTCATAAATGCATAGGGCAGGCTTTACTCTGCAAAGCCACACCGACGACATTGTTCTCACAGTTAAGGGAAAACACACATCGGTTATATCCAACCGCATGCAAATTGCATTAAACAAAATTAAAAACTGATGCGACGCTGAGGGATTGAATATAAATCCCAAAAAAACAGTGTTGGTAGCATTCACGAGAAAGAGAAAGGTGGACATTATTAACCCCACCCTCAGCGGTGAGAAAATTTGCCTTTCGGATAAAGTCAAATACCTTGGAGTAATCCTGGATAAACGATTAATCTGGAATCAGCATATAGAGAAAACCATATCGAAAGCCACAGCGGCCATATGGACGTGTCACAGGCTACTCGGCTAAAGCCAAAGCTCACATACTGGGTGTACCAAACAGTCATCAAACCCATGGTTACATACGCCTCATTAGTATGGTGGCCAAAAGTTAATATTAAGCATACACAATGCCGTCTTCAAAAGTTGCAATGGCTTGCATGTTTAGGAATACCAGGGGCAATGCGAACTTGTCCCACAGCAGCGATGGAAACGTTGCTGCATCTGATACCTTTGCCTGTTCTAGTCAAAAAAGCGGCAGCAATTAGCGCTCTGAAACTGGCACAAGTAATAGAATACAAATCTGGCGATCTAGAGGGACACATGGGAATCCACCTTTGGATTCAGAAAGAAAACCGTCGGACGCTTTGTCACGCAAACATGATTTTGAAATCCCATTGGAAGTGGTCATTGGAGACCGTCAAAAATGGGTAAATGGGAAAACACATCCGTCTGGTATACGGACGGTTCAAAAGGAATAGAAGGGAACACAGGGGAGTATACGGGCCTAATTGCAGGCTCTCTGAATCTCTCGGGAAAAGTCCCACTATATTCTAAACAGAGATCAACGCTATTTCGTTGTGCTCAAGAATGCATGCAGAGAGGCATCCCGGAATGGCAGATCAACATTATGTCAGACAGTCAAGCTGCGTTAAAAGCACTGAGATCTTAGACCTTCACGTCAAAGCTAGCATGTGAATGCAAACAGACCCTAAACCAGCTCAGAGGAGAAAGATTACTCTGACATGGGTGCCAGGACATGAAGGCATAGAGGGGAACGAAGCGACGGACCAACTTGCAAAAGAGGGCGCAAACGCTCCGTTCTGCGGCCCGGAACCCATCTTTGGCCTTCCAAAAAGTCATATGATGGAAGAACTTCGGAAATGGGAAAAGGAACAACGTAGGTCCTACTGGAGAAACACTCCAGGCCTAAGACAATCAAAAAGGTTTATCAAACCTTCAGAGGCCAACGCAGGGAAGCTTATCTAACTGGAGAGAAGCGACCTAAGGCGAATTACAGGCCTTTTAACGGGACACCACCCAGTGAAGTACCATCTCAAAAAGATGGGCCTAACCGAGTACGACACTTGTCGGTTTTGCGAAGACTCAACAGAACACGTGCTCCGTGAATGCATGGGACTTTTCTGCAAAAGGGTAAAACACCTTGGAGGGGTGACCCTAACACCCAACGAGTCAAGGAATTTAGCCCCCAGAGAAATCATCAACTTCATGAAAAGTGTGGGACAGCTGGGCAATTCATAGATTAGAGTCATTCACAAAAGATCTTCTGCAGGTCGAAGTTAGGGGAGGCCAAACCGCCTAAACGACTCCGATAAAATAATCTACAGTCAATCATGCTAAGATACCTGAGCATACTTCTTTTTTAGAGTTGAATAATCGAAAAACTTCGCAACTTGCAGTGTTAAATTGTTGTTCAATCTTCTTCAAAAACTCCTTTTTTATTTTATTATTATTTGTGGAGGTTTTTTTTATTTTCTAGTATAGCAATATTTTACTTCACAAGAAAATTAAAAACGGTTTCTCCTTTTATGCTAAAATTTGTTGATCTCTTTGCTTAATTCATATTCAATTTTTTGTCTAAGTAATGAGTAAATAAACGGTTTCTACTTATACCTTTTACATACACGGGTCCAATTAAGCTGTCATCCACAATTCCAATCCAAACGTTCAACGAAAACTGATGTTGATAATTTTTTACTAAATATAGTAATCAATCAAATTACTTAATTTTAAGTCATGTGTCAAATTTCATCCAATCACCTCTGGATTACAGCGATAATACCCTAGATGTGGTGTTTTCAGTTTGGTGTTTTTTTTTTATTAAAAATTAATTAAACTCCAGGAAAAATACTTCAATGACTTCAAAATTGTATTCGACCCGCTTACCAGGGTGATATTCAAAAATGCGCGAGATGCAAGAAATGCAAAACGTAAAAGATTACAGCAGGATCCAAACAAACGAAAATGCAGTTCATCAAATTTGAGTTCAAGTGATTTGGCTAGAATCATTGGATTATGGTATGAATGTACACTAGAAGGTTTACAGAAAAAATATTGTAGCTGTTGAGTCAGCTTGGCGAGGTGGTGAACCAGCTGATTGCCTTATAGATTATTTCACGATTGAGAAAAATAATGATGGAACGCCAACCAACAGAATTGAATACAATCCAATATTCAGTAAAACATGCCAAGGAGGATCGAAAAGTTGTACAAATAGTAAGTGGCTTGTTCCAAATATTGCAAACGAAAGTGCATGCCCTGTTCGGTTATTCCACAAATTATTGTCCAAAAGGGGGAAAAATATTACTTCCAGTCGCCCATTCTTGAGACCAAATCGTTTCTGGAAATCCGAAAGTGACACATGGTTTGACAATGTACAGGTAGGCAAGAACACAATTAATATGTGGACCAAATCATCCCCGCAAGCTATTGATTTGGACACGTAAAAAGATATCCAATCATTCGAACAGATCAACTGCAGTTAGCCATTTGGCAAATAATGGAATTCCTGAACAGCAATTAATAAAAATAACAGGACATAGCAGCTCTAATTCAATTAAACCGTACTTCAATATTAACCAAGAACGCCATGGTGAAATAATCAACACCATGCGAGGAATTTCTTCAACAGTGGAAATTAACAATCCGTCAACTTCAGCAACCTCTTCTTCCAATGTAACATTTACCAATTGTACTTTTCACAACTGTAGTTTTAAATAAAAATGAATAATATTTGTTTGATTAAAACTAATACATTTTGTATTGAAAATTATTAAACGTCAGATTGACAATCAAATTTTTGATCTCTACAAAGTAAAAAATTATCTTATCGAATACTCCTCGGACCTTGATAAATACTCAAAATTTTGTCATAGAGAATCCTTCAAGCCTGCGGCCTTGGGCTATTATCAAGCAACACGCTTTCCGCATTCTCTATGACAAAATTATCTCGGTATTATCAAGACCCTAGGGGTATTACTACTTACAAATATCGCATTCGGATTTTCATCACACCATAAATTCCTTATTGCATTTCTTGAAAAACTTGCTTTATCATTAATCAAAATCAACATCAGTAGTTGAGGAATTTCAACAATTTTGTTAGAAAAAACGATCAACTTAAAATCAAAAGTGACATGTACAAACGTTTCTTTCAAAAAATTTTCCTTCAAATTTTATCAAATTTATGCGTGAGTTTTTAAAATAAACCACTCGCTGTAAGTTTCTTGCTACTATTATCTGTGAAAGTAGTTGAATAACTACTCTATAAATCAAAAGAAGTCGTCAAAAATATAAATTTATTACATAATGTACAAGTACACAAATTCCATATTAATTATAATATAAAATCAAGGTTCATCCTATTATAATTAACAATTAACAACACAAATATTGATTTTCATGTGGTAGTTAACGAAGGAAATGGATTCTGTTTACTAACAACCACCTTCCGATGCTGATGGCTAATATAACCCTTAATTTTCCCATCATATATCAAATTAGCCACAATACATTGTGTCTCATCTAGATCGACATCTTGTCCGAGATATTCTAAAGCACACTGAAGTGATTCGACAGGAATTTGATGAGTGTTTAGCATCAGATATACTTTTCTGAATAAATTCCGGTATGCGATAATTTTCAGTTTATCCATAATGAGGTAAATGCCACTTCTTATGAAAAATGCTTCATGCTGCTCCATTATTTCATCAAACAATTTTAGATTACCTAAAACAGAAATCAGTGATATACAGTCAAATATAAACTAGAATTTCACTTATCAGAAATTCTCAAAAGGACCCCTATTTACATGGCGATAATTTTCTTGAATTTTAAAGCAATAGTCCATACTAAAGTGGAGTAAAGGTATTATTTGAAGTCACTAAAAGTCAATGATAACTAACTAACTAACCAAACATGTTTCGAAGCTTCGAGTTTCATCATCAGGGGCTAAGTATAAAAGTTAAAGAAAAGCTAGTTATATGTACGAGGTGCGGCTATTATATAACGAGACTGCTTATGAAAAAGAGTTTTATTGTAAAAGTTATTCTACAAGCGAATGCTCCCCTTCAAAGTACTCCCCTTTCCTCGCCACACACCGCTCCATTCGTTTTTTCCATTGGTCAAAGCAATTCTGGAAGGCTTGTTTTGTGAGAGGATTTAGGAGCTCCGCCGATTTTCGCTTCATCACCTCTTCGATCGACTCGAACCAGCTTCTTTTTAAGGCAGACTTGATCTTCGGAATTCTTGGCGATGGAGTTTTCCAAGGCATGCTTAGTTTCAACATCGTACTGAAATATCCAGGTTTCATCGCAACTAATGATGTTTCCATCAATTCAGGCTCTTCATCTAACCTCTCAAGAAAATCTGAGCAGATCTGTTGACGGAAGAGTTTTTGTTCGGGGGTCAAATTTTTGGGACCATCTTAGCACAGACTTTCTTCATGTTCAATTCGTCATGTAAAATTTTTCTGACCGTTTCTATATCGGCGTTTACAGTCTCAGCAATCATCCGAATGCTCAAACGACGATCTCCGCGCACAATTTCATTGATTTTGTTCACTGTTTGCGGAGTTCGACCTGGACGTTGGTCATATCGATATTCTCTCGGCCTTCAGAAAACCTTTTATGCCATTCGAAAACACGTGAACGAGATAGAGAATTCTCACCGTAGACCTCTTTCAACAATTTATAGCACTCCGTAGGATTTTTTTTTCAGTTTAATGAGAAATTTCACATTGATTCGTTGCTCGTGTTTTTCGTTACACATTAATTTATTAAGTAAAAATTACATTACACAACATTACATACAGAGTGTCCCAAAAAACATTCCCTACCCTGTGGGGGTAAAATCTACGACCCAAAATAAGACGAAAATCACTTATGGCAAATGTTTATTATTATTAGTTCACTCAGTAAGCGGTGAAACCGATGAGACTGTCGCCCGATTTGTAAAAGATAAAACTCGGCTCAGTGTATAAAAACATGACGATTCACTATAACGAATAGTGGATCATGTAGCTGCGCCGATCTATAAGCGTAATGTCCAGTCTGTTCTTAAAACCAGTGTTGTTCCCAGGTGCTTTTTCGTATTAGATTTAGTACGTTTTGAGAGACTTCATACGTTAATACGCCGGAACGATATTCTAGTAAAAAACGTACTAGATTCTGGCGAAATGGCTAATAGATACGAAGAAGTGAAACTACTGTCATCTGTCATCTCATCTAACCATCTTTGGCTGGCTTCTGTGTGCATCTGAATGAGCAAGGAAGAGGTCAAAAAGAAGAACAAAGAAAGAAAGATCGCATTAAACCTATAAAAAAATAACAAACGGTTTTGGTTTTACCACACTACAATTGAATTTCGCGCGCTTCTTCGGGTTCGAACCCACTAACTCAGATAAAGTGATGTGATATGCTCACATATCAATGTCAAATCTTCTTTTTTTTTTTTTTTTTTTTTTTTTTTTTTTTTAGAAAAAGTGATTCATTACATTATTAAACAAGCAAGGTTACAATTACTCGATTACTTAGGTTTTTTGATTTTTTAAGGAAATTGTAAATCTAGTACGAAAATTATAATCTAGTACGAAATTGACGCGCCATCTAGTACGAAAAACTGAACTCTCTCCAAAGCCTCAATACCCTTAACAAAATAAGGAGACTATACACTATTGGCATATTCCAGGCTCGGCCTGACAAACGACTTGTACAGCTTCAGAACCATGTCATTCGACCTTGATCTAAATGCATTCTGGATCAAATACCACAATTTGTTGGCCTTCTTCACTACCGCCGAGACATGGATTTCCCATTTTAAATCATTGGTAATAATCACGCCGAGATCCTTTTGCTGGAGAGTTGGTCTTATTTCGTGTCCACCAAGGGTGTAGGATATTTCGAGGATATTTGGTCCCAAATGGAGGACTGTACATTTGTCCAAATTCAAACTCATCAGCCAAGTTGATGACCAAGTCATCACTCTGTCGAGATCGGTCTGGAACACCTCAGCACTCTGCAGCGGATCACAAAACAATTTAGAGTCATCAGCAAAGAAACTTGTATTTGCATTTATATTTCCCGTCAGATCCGATATGTAAACCAAGAACAACAGCGGGTCCAACACCGAACCCTGAGGCACCCCGCTGTGGACCGACAGGCTACGGGAAATCGAACCATTCGCCCTAACCCGGAAACCCTTAATCCATCGCAGGAGTTCTCCGCGAATACCATAATGTTCCAGCTTCAATAGCAGACGAGCGAATTATGACCATTTTGAATATTGAAATTAGACAAATGTTTCACTTGGAATTAATAATTTAAATCTGGTCATCCTTGATAAAAACAGATTCATGCAAAAAGAAAATCTGCATCCTTATCATATAAAGCCGATTCAAGAATTGCATACTGGGTAAACTGAGTTGCGCTTATGATTTTGTAGATTTTTTTTAAATTGCCTGGACGCAAATGAAGACATTTTTAAACAAGTACCGTAGAGTGATGAAGCCCATTTTAACCAGCAAGGAGTATTCAATCAGCACAACTTGCTTGTTGGAATTACAAAAATCAGCACCAAATTAGAGAATCACATAAGCAAGCACGCTGGAGCTTAAATGTGTGGCTTTGTCTGTTGAGATATAGGATAATAGAACCACAGTTTCTACCTAGGATACCAAACGCCGAAAACTATGCCAATTTTTGCGATAACAGATTACCAACTCTACTGGAAGAAGTTCATTTAGTACAGCGGCCAAATATTGTATTTCAACATGATGGTGCACCTGCCCGTTATTCTCGAAATGTTTGAGAGATATTAAATCGACGTTTTCTCAACCAATGGATGGATCGTAGAGGACCAATTTCTTGGCCTCCTAGGTCACCGGATCTCAACCCAATAGACTTTTGGCTTTGGGGTTATCTGAAAAACACGGTTTACCATGTCTTACCCAACAGTAAAGATGATGTTATTGTTCGCATTTATGGAGCTTTAGCACACATTACAAACGAAGCAATAGGCCGTGTAGAAAACAATTATTCAATAAAATAGTGAGGATTCCGAACACTTGCCTTTGTAAATTGAAATGTTTTTGTTTTATTATGTGTTTAGTTAATAAATAATTTGAACATTTGATTTGATTTTCGAAAATTACTTCATTTTAATATTCAAAATGGTCACAATTTCATAAGGAGATATTTTTCGAAATTTTGACATAAATAATTTTTGTCTTATTTTTGGTCATAGATTCTACCCTCAAAGGGTGAGGAATGTTTTTTGGGACACCCTATATATATTATATATATTTCAGTTTATTAGAAATTTAAATTCCACTCACCCCAATATGACAAGGAAGTTTAAAAAATTGGACATACGTTTGAAAATTTAAATGAAATCAGTAAACAATTTTTAGATTTAATGTTAGATGATGATACATATTATGCTGAAAATTTAGATGAAACTAACTTAGAGATCGATGAAATTATAACAGACAAATTCAACATTTTACAAGTTACAATCGATATTCAAGTGAAAGAAAACATAAACGAGACACAGTGGACATCTACTACGAATAACTCAATTAAACGTCGGCATTTCAAGTTATCTATAATTGAATTTAAAGTTTGGTGGCGAAATTAAACACTGGTTATCGTTTCCTCGAATACATGAAGATGATTAATTCGGAAAGGCGGTAAATGTAATTATCTTAGGAATGCTAGGTACAATCCTAAAATCTAAAGCAAGACAAATAGTTTCCGGATATCCTTATTCACCTCAAAATTACGACAAAGCTACAAACTAGATTTCGAAAGCAAGATATTTTGATTGAATTTTGCGTTTGAGAGTTTTAAAATTAGTTTTTTTTAAGAAAACCTAAATTAAATGTTTTATAACCTAAAACATATTATGATGGTATGTCAAAACAGCTTTGGAGACGTTACCACTAAAAAATATGCAGCATTTTGTACCCACTGGTAGAATCTTGTCTTTCCTCAGCGTTGTTACGAGATTGGCAGTTAGAAAATATAATTAAATTTTTGAAAAAAGAAATAGAAAACGAAGACAAAATTTCATTAGCTACGGCTGGTTTTGGACTACGAAATACGAGGATTCTTCTTTTTCAAGTGCCGTGTCCTCCCAGAACATTGGCGATCTTCACTTTGTCCACAGCAGACCTAAACAGTGTCGTAGTGCTTACTCCATACCACTGGCGAAGATTCCTGCGCCACGATGTTCTTCGGCGACCAGGACCACGCTTTCCCTCTATTTTTCCTTGAATGACTATATGAAGCAATTCATATTTCGGATTTCTGATTACGTGGGCAAAGTACTCTTTTTATGGTATCTTCAGCATTCTTCGATAAGCCCACATTTCGAAAGCCTCAATCCTCCTACACATTGCCTCAGTGAGGGTCCATGCTGAAGACATAGCAACGCAATATGCGTATTCTTAGGGGAATTCTTAGAGCTCTGTTGGTTAACACTTTCTGCATGTTCTTAAATGATGTTCTCGCTTGCTCTATTCTGCTATTGATTTCTTGAGTTAGATCCCATTCTTCATTCACCCAGCAGCCCAGGTATTTGTATTTTGGTACTCTTTCCACTATTTCTCCATTTATGCTAATATCTGTTAAGTTGTCAGCTATATTTTTGTTTTTGCTGACAACCCTCCATTTGGTGTTCTTTATATTTAATCGTAGACCCATTTGTTGGCTGCGGTCTGTTACCGCTAATAACAGTGTCTGTAGATCATCTTTATCTGTTGCTAGTAGGAACGTGTCGTCCGCATATATTTTGTTGTTGATGACCACTCCATTACGAGGATTGCCTTTTATATTTCGGGATTTGGCAACCCTAGTGTTGCAATCTGGCAACTGACAGCTCTATCGTAAAGTTGGACATTTTTGAGGTTATACGTACTCAGAACGTTTTGACATACGAGCGCTATTTGTGTTGTTTACAGTAACCTAAAAGATTCATCTCGGCCCAAAAATGGAATTAAATCGTGAACATTTTCGTGCGATTATTTTTTACAACTTTCGATGTGGATTAACTCAGCAACAGTGCATGGATGAACTTAATTCAATTTTTGGTGATGAAGCTCCATCAAGGACCAGTGTTTATCGATGATATGGTGAATTCAATCGTGGTCGTAGTTCACTCCAAGACGAGTTTCGTGAAGGTTGTCCAAAATCAGTTGTTGTTCCGAAAACCATATATGCTGTGCACGAACTGATATTGCAAGATCGTCATGTAACCTATCAAGAGATTGAGACAACCTTAGGCATTAGTGGGACCAGCATACATTCAATATTGCATAAACATTTGACTGTCAAAAAAATTTGTTCGCGTTGGTTCCCACACAATTTGTCAATCGCTCAAAAAAAGGCTCGTGTCGATTGGTCGAAAGAAGTGCTAAAAAAATACGATCGCGGTGCTTCGAAACACGTCTATGACATCGTGACAGGTGATGAATCGTGGATTTACGCGTATGAGCACGAAAGTAAACAACAGTCAACTGTATGGGTGTTTCAAGATGAGCCAAATCGAACAAAAGTTGTTCGCGCACGAAGCACTTCCAAGCAAATAGTCGCCTGTTTTTTTGGAAAAACCGTACCACTAGAACAACGCAGAACAGTCAATTCTGAGTGGTACACAACCATTTGTTTGCCGAAGACGGATCACTCTTCACCACGACAATGCGAGCTCTCACACATCGGCTCAAACAACTGAATTTTTAAGCACCCAAAACATCGATTTGATGAGTCATCCGCCGTATAGTCCTGACTTGGCACCGAATGACTTCTTTTAATTCCCGTACATAAAAAACAAACTGAGAGGTCAACCTTTTTCGACACCTGAAGAAGCGGTTGCTGCATTCAGAATGCATGTTTTGGAGATACCTCAATCAGAGTGGCAAAAGTGCTTCGACAATTGGTTCAAACGCATGCAAACAACCAAAAGCCCCATAGACAAATTGTTAAGCAAGTTGTTAATTGTTTGGATTATAATATATCCTTGTCCCTAATTATAATGGCAAGGCATTATGAAAATGTCATATTAATTTTAAATAAAAAATACCTAAATCGGGTTAATGTGTAGGTGTAGTAGAGAATCTAGTTTTATGTAGCACAAATTTAATTTATTTGGAAAATAAAAGTACAGTTTGCCTGAAAATGATTACTCATAGTTATGGATAATGCAAATTCCTATTCACGCCTGAGCGAACATACACATAAATAAAAAATACTTCAACAAGAGAAGCTAATCTAATTTTCTGGCTATTAAAACAAATTTATTTCATAAAACCCACTCAACCTAAAGTTATTGCAAACGAATAATAATAATTATTAACAGTATTTTTTTTTTCGTGAAATTAAGCGGGATTTAGCATTGTTTTAGTATATGTTTATCTGTCTAGAACTTCTACAAAAAAAGTTAAATCTACAAACTGTGCAGTCGAAGATTTTGCTGCATAAATACTGTATTTTATATGAAAGAAAAAAGTTTAAATCTAGACCATCTATATGTTACACTGAGTTTCCGAATACTTTAGAGCATTTCTAGCTCAATAACAAAGACAGATCCTGGAAAGACGTCTTGGAGTTAGCTGAATCGACAAGATTTTTTCAGCGCGAAGTCCCAAAAAAAGAGGAACCCGGGACTAGAAAAATTAGCCTTTGTACAAAATCTCCAGTCTGTTCATACCTTCTTAAAATACTGAGTACTGTAGATTGACCTCTGTTTAGACGCAGTATCTTTCTGTTTATATCCTTCGTCACAGAAGCGTCTACAAAACTTGCAACGCCTCTCTAAGAATAGTAGGAGAGCGAAGAATTACTGCCCATCCTAGTCAAGAAAGAGGCTCTGAGACTAATACAGATGACGGAATACAAATCCGGCAACCTAGAAGGTCATATGAAAATTCCGAATCTGATACCGTTAGATTCAGAAAAAAAAACCGCCAAACGTGAAAAAAGTAACAGGCTCTTTGCATCCTTTAGGAAAAGTCACACAATATTTCAGGCAGAGGTCACCGCTGCGCCCAAGAATGCGAACAAAGAGGCATCTAAAAAAGGTTCATTAAATTTCAGGCCCCAGCACTAAAGTCATAAACTTTGACGTCAAAGCTGGGGTGTGTGCTTAACAACCGACTAAGCAAGGGAATTCTCCCCCAAACAGATCATCAACTTGATGAAAAGGCTGGGACAATGGGCGAACTCTACATAAGGGTCATTTACAAGAGATCCCTTTAGGTAGAAGCAAAGGACTCAAGCAACTCTACTACAATCTACAATATCCTTGCATCATATAAAGTTACCATTGGTGCCGCATCCCGTGTCTAACTGATGACAAAATTATAATTTTTCTTAAGATAAAGTAACAAATTATTCCCTATTGCAAAATCCTTCCACGACACAGATGATAAAACATGGACAATATCATATTCTTATTTGTGAGTCGGAAACTAAGTAACAACCTACTGTATTGGTCTCCCAAGATGAACCTCATCCCATAAGAAGCACCTCCAAAAACATTATCGTTTATTTCTTCGTCCGCACAGGACATGTCGCAACAATTCTTTTATTGGTTCAAAAAATAGTTAACGCTGAATGGTAAGTATACAGTAATTTGTTTACCAAAAGTAATAGACGAAATCAGGAAAAAAACCGAAAATGTCGCTCGTACACAGTTCCTCATTATTCATATTCACTTGATTTATCACTTATCGTCTTCAGGCTCAAAGACAAACTCGGGTACAAGTGCCAGTTTATGGAAGCAGACCCAAGACAAAAATTTCACAATGTCTGGGTTACCACGCTACTGTATTCCAGGCAGAAGTTCTGGACAAAATCTTCTCTGATAGCTAAAGGACCATAAACGCCCTAAGCTCATTAAGATCCACATCAAGAACGGTGTGGAATTGTTAAAACAGACTCTCTAATACCGAGAGAAACAATAATCTGACTCTGGTTTGGTCATTATCGTTTGAATCATCATCTCACGAGGTTGGGTCTCTTGGCAAATTCCGAGTGCCGGTTGTGCCTGGAGGATTATGAGACAGCGGAACATGTACTATGTTCTTGCCCAGCGGTAGCTATGACCAGATTCACAATAGTTGGTTTTTCTTGAAAGTGTTCTTGAACCAGTTTTTTGGTTGGTCGATTTTCTTGGGAAGACGTTCAAGATGAAACTAGTTTTTGAAATAAATATTGTGTAGTTATTTCATGTCACATTTCGTTTGGTACACAACGTTTCGACAACATTACGTTGCCTTCTTCAGGCAACAGAATCTTTTGGCACATTTTCACCCATGCCAGCCATATTTTTCTTGAAAGTTAGTAAGGTGCAAGAAAACTTTCAAGAAAAATATGGCTGACATGGTTGAAAATGTGCCAATTTCAATCTACTCAAGCATTAAACAGCAGCATGGAACACAGGTTTTTGATATTTGTAAGAGCTTTTCAAAATGTCTTAACAAGATTGCTAATCAAAAAAAAAAAATATATCTCTATTGAGATGTAAAAGTGAAGAGTTGTAAGAAATTTGAAAAAAGATTCTGTTGCCTGAAGAAGACAAGGTAATGTTGTCGAAACGTTGTATACAAAAACTAGCTTCATCTGAACCTCATTCCCAAGAAAATCGACCAACTAAAATACAATTAGCCTTAATCTAAATTCCATCGATAGTAGGTCATCTTTTGCTAATCATGTAGTTAACAACAAACATACTTTTGATCTCCAAACGGCCTTCACACCTCTGCATCTCTGTGATAAAGGTATCAAACTTAATAACCTCCAATGCCTAGAGATTTTGAAACAAACTAAATATCACAAAGAGGACTGTCTCAATGAACAGATTGAGTTTGATAGCTTTCCGTTTTATAGCTCCTTAAAGTTTGTTTAATTTTATATTAAACCTAGATAACCTATATTACATTGACAACCACATCTATTTATGTAGAAGATCTGTGCCAAAAATTTTGACATTATACTGACCGGTATTAAGGACGTTCTGCTTCTTTACTTCTAGCAATTATTATTCTAGCTTCCACATTAGCCTGCGAACCAACTTATGCTTCTAACTTGGGCAACGAACTAACAATTAATAACTCATTGGTGTCTGTACGAAAGGGTGGCTCCCTAATATATGATTAACTTCAGAATAATAAGTGACAGTACCTGACCTTTCCCCCCATTTTGTTCTTATTTCGCATAGCACATTGTTAATTAATTTCAAGTAATAACCTGTTAATAATTTAACTAAATGATTCGTAAGAAGAAAATAGTGAATATAACTAAAATCATGGGATATTCCTATAAGGAACCTCATGAATCTTATTTTACACCAATGTTAGTTTTAAGACGATGTAAATGTTATAAAAATTTCCCATATAACCTCTCCACTTAGTGCTAGTTTGCGATGATGATTGCTGATAATGTTTCTCTCCTCTTTATAGTTATGTAATTTGTTTCTACCTAACTGATGATGACCCTAGCTAGGATCGAAACATGTATTTTTGATTATGAAGTAATCCTTCTACCAGCGAGTCTAAAAGAAAACTCATCCGGCAAAATAATCGACTTCATTAAGAAGATTGTGCTGTTGAGTGAAATATAAATAGGTATGAGCCACAATAGACCCACGGTGGTCGCAGTGGAGGGTTCAATGCAGACCCACTAATTTTGAACCTACCCTACCAAAGGTCTTCATTTTGTTCCCAAATAAGAAGCAAAAATGCGTGGACAGCGATTTTCACCATCTGAAGAAGACACAGATAAAAGTGTATAAATCCCAGAGGCGAATATTTTGAAATACAATAAAATGTGACCCCCGTATGGTGGTAAAGCATTGATGATAAAAGTCCCTACTAAACGATTAAAGTTTAAGTACCTAATGACGAAACAAAAGTCAAATAGCCACGAAATAAGTACTTTGAGTCAGTACCCTGAGCCAAACATGTTTCAGAACCAAACTAGTTCCACCATCAGTGGCAAACAACAAACAATAAGAAAAACCTTCACCTTGTGCAACAAAAAGTTTAAACAACTAAGAAAGCATTCGAGCGATTATTTCCAATTTTTTCTTTTTATATTCAAATAAATAATTTTATTTATTAAAATATTACCTTGCGTTACGGCCTGTACTAGATCCCAAAATTGTATCACATCATACTTTTCCAACACTTTCTTATTGGGTATGTAACCCAAAAGCATTTTAACTGGCACCAAATAAATCAGAATCAATCTCTTGTTCTTCTGGAAGTTTCTGTGACAATTTTCGAACGCATACGTTAAATATTGATCTGCAGCTTTATAGTCACTATCAAACATCGCTTTTCTCCCGACAAAGTACCTGTAAGTGATCTGCTGTGCTAATGAAAACGATTCTTTATATGGATTACTTTCAATTGCTCGTATCAACGGTTTGCATAAATGCAGCTTGTTGATTCGGAAGTATACTTTAAATAATTGATTGACTAACGCCAGCATTCCTTTACGTTTCGAGTCTTTTTCGTCAGTTCGGTTGTCTGCAGCACATATTCGGAAACAGCCCATCAGACATTCAGCAGCTTTTTCCAAATATTCACCTAAACAACAATACAACACAATTTTCGTGCTCCATACACTCCACTAATAAATAAAAAGTACCAACCTGGTTTATCATTGATGCCAACACGTTGTTTCTCAGCCTGTTGAGCAATAAGTCTCAAATCACAACATACTGCGTACATTAATGGCAATGACCAGTTTTCCTCTTTCTGCGTTTGAAGTATTTTTGTAAAACTCTGAGTCAAATTACTTTGGAGTTGATAAGCTGTTAAAAAATCATTTTCGCTTAGAGCATACAAGCATTTTAAGTGTAGTATGACCAATTCATCTACAGGCGCCGGAAGTAACTTTTCAACCTAAAAAAACAGAGGTTAATGTCTTTTGCAGTTAAGTATTTACTTTACTAACCATGTTTTCTGGATTTTCAATTTGATAGTTTCGGTATTTTGCATGTTGATGTCTGATAGAAATATATATTGCAAGTTTATGGCCATCTCCAGCTCTCCAAGCCCGGTCAATCAGTTGTAAATAATTTAGAACATTCATAAAAGTCATTGCTGCAAACTAGTAATTACTATTATTATTACAACATATCTAAATAACTATAGAACTTATAAATATTTACGTACGTTTCATAAAACTAGTCAAACACGAATTACAATAATATTTTTATTTAAGTTAAAGAAAACAAACCTAACCATACTTTTACATTTCAACAAATCAATAATTACCTACCATAACCATCGCCATCACACGGCTATCACATATACTACAGTCCACCAGGAAACTGTAAAACGAACAATCCATATATGCTGTGAATCTGATTATGCTCATTCTCTAATAGATGGCGCAATCAGAGTTTCATATTGTGAATTATAGATGGCAGACGTGATGTGAATATGAAATTTCAATTTTATTCGGGTCGAAGATACAAAATAAATTTTTAAAACATAGGTAGGTAACTATATAATTGCCTACTTGTTTATTTTCCCTGTTGATAAATAATTAAATCTTAAAAATGATGCATAGTAATAATTAAAGCTAATTGATTATAGGTATTATACAGTAGACTTCACTTTGAACGTGGCTCACAAGAAATTCTGCTGATTGATTGAAGGGTGTCAATATAACAGAAGAGAGTAGAGAGAGGTATAAACTAATTTATGAAAAATGTGTTATTGAATACAGAAAGAAAAATAATTTCATTTTATTCAATGTTTATTATAGTTATTATTGAAAAATTTTATCGACAAAATGTTCTCATCCAAAATTACTTACGATAAAATATATTTTTCCATACATATGTATTTTCCTATACAACATATTGGCACAAATTCAAAACTAAAACACATGTGAGACACCATTCTAAAACAACCAATAGCGTAGCCTAAATGCGACAATATTTACTATAAAAAAAAATACTATACTTTGATTTTACCGAAGGGCTCATAAATCCTGAAAACCCCATCCAGTGAGATGTAAATAAAATTCAATATTAAATTTACGTAAACAAATGAAGGTCTTCTAATTTATAATGACGGCATAAACGGAGGTTTGTGATTACATTAGGCGGCAAAATCTCGTACACGCTGGTGCTGGTGACAACTATAGTGACATACAAAATAATTAGTTTGCGGAGACCGTTAGCAAATTACCCTTTTTGCTAGATACGCCTTTGACACTATGCTATATTTGCATACAAACACCAAACACGAGAGTAGTGCCAGTAAACT
Organism: Apoderus coryli; assembly: GCA_911728435.2. Classification (NCBI taxonomy): domain Eukaryota; kingdom Metazoa; phylum Arthropoda; class Insecta; order Coleoptera; family Attelabidae; genus Apoderus; species Apoderus coryli. The sequence continues at coordinate 39,192,481 of OU452200.1, read as the reverse complement.
AGAATTCTTCTAACCACAACCATATCATTATTGATTCGTGAATTTTATCCAACAACACAGAAATAACAATGTAAATAATTCATTACAATCATGGAAAATAATTAAATTAAATTTTAACGTAGAGTTTACATATATTATTTTATCCATGCAGAAAATAACTATATTTATATCTGCGTATACCAGTGGCGTGCCAGGAACTTTGGGAGAAAGGCAACAAATTTTAAACTCTCAAGTTATAAAATAACACATACCTATTTACCGCAATTTTCTTGCGTCAGATTCACTAACGCAATTAATATTTTACTTTCCCGCACCGGAAAAGTATTGTGAACGAAAAAAAATTGAGAAATTGAGATAAAGACGATTATAACCATTTTGACACGAAAATTGCCATTAAAATCATAGAAAATGCGATTAACTTTGGACCTTTTAAAGCAAAAGGGCAAGTGCAAAACAGTATGTTGTTAACAAATAAAATATTTTGGAATATTTTACAATACTTCCAATGATCAACCTAACCCTCGTGAAACTGTACAGGGCCTCCAGAATTCAATGTTATTACAAGTCAATTTTGGGTGTCACTTTTAGATACAGCGTTGAATCCAAAAAAATAACTTTTCAAGCTAATTTCATATCTCGGAAACTATGACAGATATCGGCAAGGTATATACAGGGTGTCCCATCGGGAACCAAAATGATCTTTATATTTATAGAAAACTATACGTAGAAGAATTTTAAAAATTTGGCAGTGTAAATATGTCGAGGGGCGTAGATGAGGTAAAATAGTTATACGTTATTAACACTTCCGAAAGTAGGTGTGTCAACTTGCTTATTTCAAATGGAACACCGTATATATTATTACAGTTTTGTATTCTACGCAAATTTTCAACTAGACTCATCATCATCATGTAAGCTTGTATGTCAAAAATTATGTTTGCGGGCTCTAAAATCATTATAAAATAAGAAAACGGTCATTAATTTATTTATATACTATTTCTATCTGAATAATAGTCATTTTATATGAACTGTTTTGGTAAGTATTAATACAGGGTGTGCAAAATGTCACGTCAAACATGAAAATGAGAAAAACGTCAAATGTCAATATTTTGAAATAGAAACCCCAATATTTTATAGTGTAATCTTATTAGCAATAAAAATACGGGTACATTTGTATAATGTTGTATATCTCTAAAATGTTTACTTTTTGCAATATTGCCAAATGGGTAAATTGCATATAGTAATTTTATTTTAAGTTTATGACAATGAAAATCAAAAACTGTCATTATGACGCTGTCACAATATTTCAAAAACTAACCATTTTAGAGATATAAAACCTTATACAAATTTACCCTTATTTTTATTGTTTAATAAGATAAAACTATAAAATATTGGGGTTTCTACTTAAAAATATTGACTTTTAACAGTTTTCTCATTTTCATGTTTGATGTAATATCTTGCACACCCTGTATTAATATTTACCAAAACAGTTCAAAGTTCTCATAGAATGACTATTTTTCAGTGAATATACTACATGAGAAATAAAAGTCAAAACTCTACCATCGTCGCCTTTAAGAATTATCAAACTGAAAGACTTTTTTCGTAAAGTTTCAAGTTTTATTTCTCTGTAATATTGTAGATAAGAATATAGTATCTGATATGGTTAGAATCAGAAAAAAAATCCCAATTTAACCCCGTAAAGCTATATGGCAAAAAACATTGATTTGATATGCATTTTAGCGACACTACGAAAATTTACATATTTAATATTTCCTTCTAAATTTAAAATTGAAAAAGTAAAGGGTGTAGAAAATTTGAGTGAATCACCCTGTACGTATTCATAAACGAAAAATGCTTAATTAATTTAAATAAAATAATATTAGGGGATGAAGCAGTGCTTTTTTTGCGTAGGTACGTGAAAAACACGCCTCTGCCTCATACAAAATAATGAAATGCATAAAATTTAAACCATAGGGATTTGTAATATTTAGAATATGCTACCGGTTACATATTTTTTATAAATGCAACAATATAATATAGAGATTTAATTGCAATTTATATTAGTGATATACATAATTACCACTCATATATTATTAATGTACTTGTAAATGTAAATCCGCAGGTGTTCGTCAAACCGAGTAAAATTGATAAATATTTTTAAAACACAAGGTACCACAAACATTTTTTGAACTATGATCAATCTTCAACCAATCAAAAATATGCAAACGTAAGTAGGTACAGGATCTGCGGATTCTGATGCGATTGATTTTGGAGCAATTATCTGTCAAATATTACAATACTTTCCTATGGATAACTCTTGACGTTTTCGTGAAAAATGTACATATTTATAATATTAGTCGAATTTTTAATTGAATCTCTTAGTTTCATGTAGACCACTCTATTATTTGATGATGCAGACCTATTTTGGCGCATGGTAGACTCCACTAATACGTATCTGGTAGCAAAAATTTTGATAGGGAGTTAAAGAGTAAAGATGGGATTAGGTATTGAAATATTTTGAAGTTGAAATATTGGATAGTTAGTTCAAAAACAGAGTTAGAAAATCATCATATTTTGCTTTGCAGGCATAATTTTGCGCATGGTAGTCGTCTCTAAGACGTATCTGCTAGCAAAAATTTTCATAGGGTTTTAAAGACAAAAGATGGTATTAGGTACTGAAGTATTTTCAAGCGGAAATATTAAATAGTTAACTCATAAATTGAGTTCAAACATGGGTAATTTTCTCAAATTTACAGATATATTTTTGTGGATGGAAATCTCCACTAATACGTATCTGGTAGCAAAAATTTTAATAGGGTTTTAAAGACTAAAGTTTGGATTAGGTAATAAGGTATTTTGAGGCTACAACAATAAATAATTACTTAATAAATTGAGTTGAAATTCAGCAACTTTTTCCTCATTTTGTGCTATGATTCTAATATTTAATAATGATAATATTACTTTATTACCTAATTTATATATTTAACAATCACTTGTAATTAAAATTGTACGTGACAACTTTCTGTATTAGACAATATCCATATATAAAAAAATCCCTCATATTTCCCTTCAAATATCCGCCATTTTCTTATAATTTTTTTATAAATTTAGCCACCGAACAAATTATTCGTAGTTGGGCCAGCATTGAAGAGATGCCGCTATGGGCGCCGCTTATAGTTCACTTTTTTTTTAATTTATACACAGCAAGACAAAAATCTAATGGTTTTGTTGTACATTAGTATAATCAAAGATTAATGTACATTAAAATTGTGTATAAATAAAAAAACACAGAGTAAGACATCATTTTTTGACATGCGTTACAATTACAAGCATTTATACGCAAAATAAATCTAATTAAAATCATGTCGTTTAAATTATAAATATTTGTACTTTCAAAACCAAACAAATTTTGATAAACGTCGGGAAGTAGGTGTATAGTTTTTTTTTCCTTTCCTTTGTGTGTTCAGTTTTTTTTTTGTATAATATATTTTTTTATTTATACAGAATTTTAATAAAAAGTTGTTAGTAAACTTGTATCAAAGAGGTAATATTAAAAACGTTGCAAAAATTATACTAACCTGTATTGTAAACTAAGTTGGTTTTGTTTTCAGTTAAAAAAAAAGAAAAAAAACCTGAAGAAGTTGCAAGTAATGCAACGAAACGTTGTTTGTAAATTTTGACACGGAAATAAAAATGAACTATTTTTGTTTCCTAAAATAGTGTATCAATATTGTACGAACCTACACCCCAAAAATATAAACCATAAAAATATGTCTATATTGTTATAAAAATTAAAATATTTAATGCAATTTTCCAGAAATTTTAATGTTTTTAATTAATAGAGGAATACATCCAGGTCATTTCGTGAAAATTATGTAAAATTAACAATTTTAATAGCCAAATAATTCCGTCCGTCCAGTCGAGGTTTAGGGCGGGTCATAGCTGTGCAACTGCGATACTTAAGATCACAGATGATATATTCGAGGCTTTAGATAAAGATGAGAACGTAATATTAGTACTTCTCGATTATTCGAAGGCTTTCGATCGTTTAAATCATGAACTGTTACTTGCAATGTTTAAGTATTTCAACTTTCGGCATGAGGCGTGTGGGTTACTTAGATCGTATTTGTCGAACAGAACACAGCGTGTCGTTTTGAATCAAAAGGTTTCCAAACTGTCAAATTAAAAGCCGGTGTACCACAAGGATCAATACTTGGTCCAATTTTGTTTTCAATATATACATCACAGCTTATAACATATTCAAAGCATAGTCAGGTTCATTATTATGCAGACGATACATATTAGCTGTATATCACATTTGCCTCGGATAAAATCACTGAATCTAATAACAAAATTAATGCGGATATAGAGCATCTAAAAAAGGCTTTAGTCGACCATTGCTTGACTATAAATCCTGATAAATCTCAGGCGGTTCTGTTTTGTAAACCTCAACTTAGAGAGCGACTCGAAAATCAGTTAAATATCATAATTGATAATTTACAAATAAAACTATAAAGTAATGCAACGAATTTAGGACTCTTACTTGATAAAGATTTGAGGTTTACCAAGCATATAACAGAGTGTGTTCGGAGGGCGGTTTCAAGTCTAAAATTAATATATGCTCAAAGAAAACTTCTAAATACGAAACTAAAGAAGGTCTTTTGCGACTCGTTGGTTCTGTCACATTTTAATTTTTGTGACGTGGTCTACAGTTCGTGTCTGTTACTTGTTGATGAGTAACGTATACAAATGATACAGAACTGTTGTGTGCGTCTCATAGGCGGGATGAGAAAATATGATAGAGGGGTCTCAGCAAAGTTGCGGGAAGTAAGATGGTTGAATATTTATAATCACTCAAAAACTACCATCATACTTATACCAGAAGATCAAGTTTCGTTTTGACGTACCCAACTTGGATCTCAGACACAAATCTATTATAACGCCGCCCAAACACAAGACGGCTCAGTTTGAGAGGAGCTTCTCTTACAATGTGGCCCATATGTACAACATGCTCCCAGATGAAGTGAAATTATTAAAATTTAAAAAAAATTTAAAATTTAAATTGCGTATTCGGAACATTATAGGGTAAATGCACCGGTTCTCGACCAGTCAACTAAATATTTAAGTTTGGACAAGCTTTTTTTAACGAAAAATATTAAATTTCTAATCAATTTTAGTGGTTGATGTATCTTTGTTATATATTAAAGAACATAATATATTGTTTTTTAAATTTATTAATTATCTAACTATTAAAAATCTTGTAAATAGCAAAAAAGTACATAATCACCTATTCTCGACCATCCCGCTAAATTCTCGACCGTTTAATTTCAGTTTTCGACCACCAAAGCCCGCATATAAATAAATAATCTCTCACATATTTAGATGAATAAATAAAACAAGCATTCAACGTCCGAATAATATACTAATTGTTTGTCTTATAATATACGTAAAGTACTATGTTGATTGCTACAAAATAATGTCCAAAATGATTTGATTTTCATCGCACCACTGACTTGTCGCCATAGTGACGTGAGACTTATGTCCATCTACAAAGAGGATAACGGGTTTCGGAATATTTTCAGTTAGTAACCATTTATTGAAATCGTTACATAGAAACTCGTAGAAGTCATCTGATGTCATCCATCCCTTTTCCGATCTGCCCAAAACCCAGTCTTTAGGCATTTTGTCAACCAATGCCCTAGGTGGTCTTATATAGGGAAAAAGCACTAATGGGTTGGCCAATTTGCCAGCAGCATTGAATACCACCAATACAGTGACGTTTTCTTTTTCCTTTCCTTGTGAAATAATATATATATCTTTGAAACCCTTCGTTCCCAAAACTTTTCCCGATTTTGGACAAAGCGCGAAACCGGACTCATCGCCGTTGAATACCCTTCTAAGATCTTGAAATAAATCGTTTAAATCGTTATCGCAGTTACAAACTCTATTAGTTTTTTAAACCATTTTCGATTCGATTCTTCTGTAACTACTGCTCTTGCTTTATTAATTCTTTCGGCTGTTCTAAAACTAATTTCAGGATTTCTCCTTAAAAAATTCAAATACCAAGTTTGGGTTTGTAAACCATTTTTAAATAAGGTTGTGTTAGTGTTCGCAGCAATTTTTTTAACAGTATCCAACAACATGGTTTTTGTTATCGGAAATCCACACTTCGCCAGATTAATTACCCAGGATTTTATGCGATCCTCTCCCTCGACAGTTAACAGAGGGGGTGGTCTAGGCTTTCTTAATATGTCTGGCACTCTTCCTTTGAGCCTATCAATAATCGTGGTCTGCGGAACGTTGAAACGTTTGGAGGCTTCTCTTATTTTTATTTTATTTTCTCTGATTTCATGTAAACCCGTTTTTAAATTTTCCTCGTTATAACTATACATCTTCCTTTCGACTTTCGTTTTTTTAGCTGTACGATTAACTTCTTTTAACTTTTTACTCGTAGATGCCACTAGAACGCAAAATTTTGAGTTGAAAACTCTAAACGTAAGTTTGCTGCTTATTCGCAATAAATAATAAAATGGTCGAAAACTCACAAACTGGTAAATCTGGTTTTCGACCACCAATTAATTAAATATCAAAAAATATGTAATTTAGATATAATTTGATGGTCGCAATCTAATACAGTAAAAATACGTATTAAAATGAATTGGAATAAACAGGAAATATCAAATAGTCTTTAAAAAAATTTAAATTTTAGAACAAATAAATAATCAGTGCTACTACCAATTCTCGACCGTTTTGGTCGAGAACTAAAAAATCAACTTTTTATATAATTAGTTTGCGACCACCACAATTTTCGAACAAAATATTAATTTATGTGTGTTTTTCCGTCAAATACATATATATTTATCCATAAACATTATTATAAATATCATAGGATACTCATAATTCGCCAAAAATTAAAATTACTTACTATTTTCTAGCGAGCCGAAACTTGTCTTTCTTTTACTTTTAATAGAACACAACCTTCTTTCAACACAGGTGGTCATTTACTGATTTTTCGCGCCAAACTTATGACGTTTGGTTCCCTTCCATGAATACCACGCTGAGAACAACTATGCTCGGGAACAAATTTAAACAAAAATAATAAAATATTTGGTGTATTTTTCTTATTATATCACTTCTAACCCCATTGTGGTCGAGAACTAGTGCTGGTCGGTTAACCGGTGCATTAACCCTATCCAATTTGGTCTAGTGGGGTAATGGCTGCAATGTCGAATGGTTTTTTGTTATGCTGCCAATAATTTGTTGTTTGTTTAATAGTATCTTGTTGATATTTTTATTTTTTGCATAGGGGTAAATTTGTATTGTGTTATGTATTATGAATATTAGGTTAAGTTAGGAGGCATACGCCGCATCTTCGCCTTTTGTAATAATTTTATTACAATAAAGTCATTTATTATTATTATTAATTACAATTTTAATTTTAATTTTTTTACTATTAATTAGTTACAATGCAACTTGTTGGAATAAACGTCCATTTTTTCCGTAAGTTTAAATAAAATTCAATCACATTTTCCTGGGGTATAATAATATTTGTTCAACGTTAAAAAAAATATCTTGAATCATCCTCCGGTATAACAATTAGCCTTGCGGCCATCAAATTGATGAGAGTTGCTCTTGCATTTTAATTAGAACAGCGATACACATCGATAAATGTTAGAGTGCGAATTTGAACCTGTTACAAAATTTAATATTCCTGCAATTTTTCTACTCAAATAAAACCAATTTAAAAGAAAGAAAAAAAACATTTCGAATTTGCATAAACTTCTGGCAATATTTTATGATTTTATGTGAAAACAAATTAATATTCGGGTTATCTATATAAATTAATTTTGATCCTTCCAATTATTAAATAGCGAAGACATGGGTGACTTTAAATAACCATTAGAGAGTTCGTTAGATCCACAACTTTTATATCACAAACCGGGAAAAATGTAACGTTTTTCTTAAACCTTTGTATTTTTTACAAAAATTAAGCTATTGTAATAAATAAAAAACGAAATTTGTAAAGAAACGATGTGCCGTAATAACAAACAAAAAAATACAAGGTGGAACAACTTTGACGCCTCACATGTGGTTTTAAAGGTAGAGTAAGCAAACACACTTTTTGTCACCCTGTACAAAATGACGTACGGTCAATCTTTAAATTCAAAACATGTGCTAGCTTTCATATAAATTTACCTACAATATGAAAAAAAAAATGAGTCAAATCGAATTTAAAATAACAAATTTATGAATCAGCAAAGTTCATCAATATTAGACAGGGTAATCGAAAAAGAATCGGATGCGTTGACCAGCAAATTGAACGGATTAAACGGAAATCAGAGGATAGAAGACGACCAAATGAAACTTCAGTTTGTCACAAGTAGGACGTTTTGGGACTGTATTGTCGCTTCTTCAGGCACCATATACAGTTGCAACGTAACAGGTTTTCCTGACAATGTTGCGTGATCCAAGTATTCGATAAGATAATTTTTTACTTTGTAGATATCAAAAATTTGATTCTCAATCTGACGTTTAATAATTTTTAATACAAAATGTATTAGTTTTAATCAAACAAATAATATTCATTTTTATTTACAACTACAGTTGTGAAAAGTACAATTGGTAAATGTTAAATTGGAAGAAGAGTTTGCTGAAGTTGACGGATTATTAATTTCCACTGTTGAAGAAATTCCTCGCATGGTGTTGATTATTTCACCATGGCGTTCTTGGTTAATATTCAAGTACGGTTTAATTGAATTAGAGCTGCTATGTCCTGTTATTTTTATTAATTGCTGTTCAGGAATTCCTTTATTTGCCAAATGGCTAACTGCAGTTGATCTGTTCGAATGATTGGATATCTTTTTAGACTTAGTGTCCAAACCAATAACTTGAGCGGACGATTTGGCCCACATATTAATTGTGTTCTTGCCTACCGGTATATTGTCAAACCATGTGTCACTTTCGGATTTCCAGAAACGATTTGGTCTCAAGAATAGCCGACTGGAAGTAATATTTTTCCCCCTTTTGGACAATAATTTATGGAATAACCGAACAGGGCATGCACTTTCGTTTGCAATATTTTGAACCAGCCACTTACTATTTGTACAACTATTCCATCCTCCTTGGCATGTTTTACTGAATATTGGATTGTATTCGATTCTGTTGGTTGGCGTTCCATCATTATTTTTCTCAATCGTGAAATAATCTATAAGGCAATCAGCTGATTCACCACCTCGCCAAGCTAATTCAACAGCTACAATATGGTAAACCTTCTGGTGTACATTCATCCCATAATCTAATGATTCTAGCCAAATCAATTGAACTCAAATTTGATGAACTGCACTTTCGTTTGTTTGGATCCTGCTGTAATCTTTTACGTTTTGCATTTCTTGCATCTCGCGCATTTTTGAATATCACACTAGTAAACGGGTCGAATACAATTTTGAAGTCATTGAAGTATTTTTCCTGGAGTAGCCTACTCGAAGTATTCCAAATCGTTTTTACAGTTGCTTCGTTATATTTAGTTCCGTCAGCTTTTCTCATATTTACCACATAATCTTTCAATATATTAGCCAAATTATGCAAACATTCAGTTCGTATTCTCTGGTCGCACAAAACTCGAGAAATATTTTCCCTACATATTTTTGATTTGATTGTATTTTTTGGTATATTATTAGATATAATATCATTAATTGCATCGTTAGATTCAATACCAAATCTTCGCGACATTTTTAAACCAGTTTTCAGTTTGACGTTTAATTAATTTTTAATAAACAAAACACCAAACTGAAAACACCACATGTAGGGTATTATCGCTGTAATCCAGAGGTGATTGGATGAAATTTGACACTTGACTTAAAATTAAGTAATTTGAGTGGTTACTATATTTAGTAAACAATTATCTTGATAATCCACATCGAAATTCGTATAAATCATCACACGAAAATGTCAAATATTTGGTGTATTCAAGTCAAACATATAAACTTTCCAGTGAAAACTACAGCTGACACCTAACAACAACAACTGTTGCCAAGGCTCAAAATGAGGATATATTATTTATATAAATTTATAAATTCGCTTTGACAGAAATAATTTGATACATTCCTATAGTATATATCACGTTGACTGCCCACGTTTTTTTTTGGAAACCAGACGCTTTTTGAGATCAATGTGCACTCAAAGATAGTGTCGATACATTTTGCTACCTGTAGCCGCATATATGTCTCATGCCTTGTATTTAAATCAATGGAATGATGAAAAGTAAGGCCTGACAGTCCGTCCTCTATATTTGGCCTGTATGAGACTTACTTTTTCCTACATTTTACCTAGTAAAACATTTTGGGTGGATATTATTATTATTATTTTATTTTTCAAGGATAATGACATACAAATATTATCTTTAAACTAATATTAATTAAAAACTTAACATATAAATGAGACATAACCTATAATAAACATTAATTTTCTTTGCTTTATGCGTTTTGAAAATACATGAGAGACAGTAATGTTTGTTGCAATCTCAACATTTTAGAGGCCTTTGGGGCATCTCACTTGCTGCAATATGTGTTCCTAAATTTTTCAACAACTCTTTATAAAACAAAAAACAACGTCTTCTATTAGTTCGACCAAGATCTTCAAGCAATTGACCTTATGATCAAATTTACATCTCGCAAGTTCAATAGTAACTAAACTCAAATCACAGTTGGCACCAAGTAGGTATATTGGTGCAGCTCGGCATCAACAAAAGTCAACGCGGAATGTTGTATAATAATTTTATAAGCAATATATCTCAACACTATCTATGAAATAGACATATTTTTTGTCCTTCAAAAATCTGCTAATGAATCCACGAAATGTAAAAAAATTGTGTATAAAAATCCAAAGTCATAATGGATTTAAGACATTCTGACGGCTATCGTAGTTATTGAGAGCAACGAGAACACCAGAAGAAAATCATGAAGTTGTTTTTGGTAAGAAAATCACGATTAATAATATTCATTTCCTGTATAAATTACATAAGTAACAAAAAAAGAAGTCCAAAATTAAAAAAATTCATAGTTCTTAGCCTTATCCGAAATTTGAACAATTTTTCATAGATTTAACAGAATATAACCTAGAAGTATCACTTAAGTGATTTAAATTTAATTAAAAATCAAATTTTAATTTCGACCAGTCAAGTTATACTTGCATATAACAGTTTACAAGATTTTTTGTACCTTGTATAAATAAAACAACTTAGTATTGCAAAAACTTACTTACCTACTTACTATCTAGTTCATTTTAGTCACAATATATTTAAAAAAAATGACACCTGTCAGCACAACGCACTATTTTTGTAAACAATCTAGGCACGCTTTGTAAGTTATAATTTATTTAACAGCAGTTGAATTAGATGTATGTAAAATCTAGCAAACGAAACGGCTTGAAATAGCAAAATTGATACAAGACATGACTTTTACGAAAAAATATGCGCAAGGTAAAAAAATATGTAGGGTTTAATACATAACGCCATTTTAAGAAAATTTAGTTTCACTTTTAACACCCTGTACCTTTTTAATGAAAAACTTCAAGCCTCAAAAAATATAGCATAAATTTAAATTTGTTAATTAGGCATTGCTTCTTATTTTAAATGACACACCTTGTATTAAATATGACAGATCGATATCAAATTTAAACAGATTTTAAAGACTTATTAGTTTTATTTACTTTATTTGTGTATAGATAGTCCTAATCGTATAACAAATTTTCAGGCATTTCTTGCCGTTACCCTCGTAGCTGCTGAACCATCAAAAGACAAACGCAGCATTGGGCATGACATTCCTTTGGGAGGAGTAACAGCTTTAGGTAACGAAACATATTTGAAAATGGCAACTTCCGATATCATCGGAAGTCGCACACTTTCAAATTAATTTAAATATTTAAACAAAATCAAATTTCACTATTTCTTTTCTCATTAAAAATAAATCAACATATCGCAAACAAAAATAAAATCAAGTGTTAAGGGCTAAAGTTCGTACATGACGTGAGTTGTCGTCAAGCAAAGGAACAAAAGGATGAACAAAATATCAAGAGGAGAACACCCTGTATAAATTTAATTTTTATTCCAAAAAATAATTCGGGAGCCAACTCGTCGTGCTTCTGTTTTCCTGAATACTAATAATAAAATGTTTAATCCACAGGTGGATATTCCACTTTAGGGTCCGGATACACAGGTGGCTACAACACTGGCGGTTACAGCACAGGCGGTTACAGCACAGGCGGCTACAGCACAGGCGGTTACACTGGTGGTCTTGATGCATCTGGCGTAAGCTCTGTGGTCTCTGATGCTTCAGCACTCGATGGTGCAGGATACTATGATGCTAGTGCCGCTGGCTTAGGAGTTGCTAGCACCGGTGCAGCTTTAGGAGTTGGCAGCGGTTATTATACTGACGCTGGAAGTTTAGGAGTTGCTAGCGCCGGTTCAGCTTTAGGGGTTGGTAGCGGTTATTATACTAATGCCGGAAGTTTGGGAGTTGCTGGAGTTGGTGGTTACTCTGGGGCTAGTGCAGTAGGTAAGAGGAATATTTAATTTCTGCTGAATTTAGAAATAAAATAAAGGATTTCCTGTATAGAATAGAAACTTTGCTTGAGTATATTTCAAAGATCCTTTGATATAGGTGGTGCCACAGTCGGCAGTCACACCCACAGTCACACACACAGTCATGAAGTACGCACAGTCAGCAACCCTGTGCCAGTTGCAGTACCTCATCCATACCCAGTTACTGTCGAAAAGACCGTACCAGTTCCACAACCCTACCCAGTCACTGTTACAAAAGCAGTACCAGTACCCGTACATGTTAAGGTAAGAATCAGCCTATCTACTAAACAAGAAATCCCTTGCGGGATTTCCCAGTCGTCTTGTGCTAGTCTTAGCTATGACAAAAGTCATTGAGGGTTGTAAAAAAAATAAAAAAAACAAAATTTCAAGAAAAAAAAATTCAAAAAATAAATTTAAAAAAAAGTATTGCCAGAGCTAGGATTCGAACCCCTAACCTTTCGCATGCGAAGCGAACGCTCTACAAATGATGCCACAGAAACTTGATAACAAATATTGTATTTTAATATTGTATGCCTAAAAATACTGAAGAAATCAAAAAATTATTCAAAATATTACTTTTTTCTCCTTAACAAAATAAAGAAATACATTTTTGACTAACCCCGTATATAAATTTAAAATTTATGCTAAAAATTGACTACAGTATCTTTCTATTTTATAATTAGTTGGTTTAACCAGATGTTAAAATAACGTTAATAGTGGTGGACGTTATTTTTTAGAACTACCATATCTCTCTATTTTGAGATTCGTTGGTTGCAGTTATGATTCTACCATATCTCTCTATTTTGAAATTCGTTTTTTTCTAACGTTGGTGTCACTTATTTTACTAATAATTTGCTTGACAGTTACCTTTTGTGTGCGGTAGCTGTCACAGTTTATATGAATTTTTTGGAATAGTGACATTTATAAAAGGAATGTAGTATGTGTGAAGTGAGTCATATTTTTAAAGATTAATACTTTTTCAATAGAATTTACGAATGGGTACGTTATTCTTACATACGATTGTGACTAAAATATACGAAATTACTTGTCCCATATGGTTTGCTAAGAATATAATCACGAAAATGAGTTTAAAAAAAAAATCGACAAATTCCAATATAGTTGCACCTCTAGTTTCACGTCCTAATTTGGTTTTGGTAATATGTTTTTACTAACACGACAGACATATATTATTTTCTTTGTTTACATTAATAGTCTAAAAGTTTTCGGCATTATTTTTATGTTTAAGATCAATTTCTATCAACATGTTGTATATTGTAGTGTTATAAAATGGTTATTCCATATATTTGTAGTAAATTTAGAAGTTGTCATTGTGTAATTGAAGTAATATTACTGAAAAAGTGTTAATAAACTAAAGTGACAGTGTCAGAGAGCCGTCAGATGGATGGATGTGATCATATCTTTGTCAATAACCTAAGTCAGATGGATGGGAAATAGTTAATATCTCCCTCTGCGTCGCACACAAAATGAACTTTTGTAGATGTAATTAAATTAATTAATAAGATAGTGTGGCCGCATTAAATCCCCTTGAAAAGTACCCGTTGGGATGCAGCAAAAAACAAGTTTTCTATATAGACAGATCCGCGGCTGCACCTTCTGTGCAGCTTTAAGTTAAGTCATTTTTTGCAGATTTTCAAAGACAAAGACAGCACCTATCAGATTTTATAAGGATTTACTAGCCATGACTAAATACAGTTTGTGTCTCCTTAGGTACCATATGAAGTCTCAAAACCTTACCCAGTCAGCGTACCTCATCCAGTTCCAGTGCCATATACCGTCAAAGTACCAGTCGAGGTACCAAAGCCATACCCTGTGCCAGTAACACACCAAGTACCAGTACCAGTTGAAAAACCTGTTTACGTAAGGGTACGTCCATCACACCGATATTTGCTATTGTTGCCTATTTATTTTATGATTGTAAATTTTTCAGGTACCTCAGCCCGTGTCAGTTCCTGTACCCCAACCATACCCAGTCCATGTACCAACCCCTGTGGCTGTGCAACATACTACGTAAGTGTAATATTATCATAACTATTCCAATTTTATTTATTTATTTTCTTTATTTTATTTATTAATCTACGGACAAAGTCCATTATTACAACATGTACAAAACAATAGCATATAACATAATACAGACATTATAAAACTTACATAACTCTAGACTATTCATTACAATTGAACTTAATAAAAAAAAAACAAAAAACCAGCAATTGCGCGACGTACAGCAGCTCGCAGGACTCCAACGCTCGCTGATGTTAAGGAATTAATGAATGCTAAATCATTTTAAATTTTAAAAACAAGAATTAGGGAAACCATTCATCTCTAGACCCCCTCCTCAAGCGACCGGCGAACTCACCAAATGGTGCGAAGAAATCGATGTTATGATTAGAACAACGATTCGCCAGTCGCGCCACTCTGGTGACAAAGGTATTCATAGCGTAGTTCGCGCGGTGGAACGAGACGTGAAAGAGATCAGAACTTCTGCTTTGTCTAGGGGGAACACGAAAACCAATCTGGGATAAAAGACTAGAAGATAAAAGAGTATTGTTTAAAATTTTATATAGTATAGTCAGATCCCTGACAACCCTACGGGCGCCCAATGTAGCCAACTCAAACTCACTCAGCAATACGCCGTAGTTGAAGTTAAAATCAACGGGTCGTTCACGGCCGAGTCTAAAATGAACGTACCTCAGAAAACGGTGCTGAACCCTCTCGATACAGACAGTGTGACAAACATAAGATGGAGACCACACCGCAGAGGCGTACTCCAAATGCGGCCTCACAAGGGACGTGTACAGGGCCCTGAATGTACCAATCTGACTGAAATCCCCCGAACAACGTCTGATGAAGCCCAACATCTTAATGGACCGCGATGTCGCGCGCCTGATGTGGTCGGTGTAGCTCAGTGAAGAATCCAAGTAGACACCCAGATCCTTGACCAAAGTCTTATAATCCAAAGCGTCCCGGTCAATAAAGTATTCGTGAAAAAGTGGATCCCTAGTACGGTTAAAATTAACGCAAAAGCACTTCGATATATTCAAATCCAACCCATTCGCCTCGCACCAATGCACAAGCCGAATAACATCCTCCTGCAAAAGGTAGCAATCGGATGGGCCTGCAATACGCCTATAACACTTTAGATCATCAGCAAATAACTTGATCTCACTATGAACGAAACATTGCGCTATGTCATTGACAAATAAGTTAAATAATAAGGGGCCCAAATGAGACCCCTGAGGAACACCAGATGAAACTAATATGGGCCTGGAATGAAACTCATTGATCCGGACAACCTGAGTTCTACCACATAAGTAGCTCCCCAACCAGTCCAACATAGGCCCAGAGACTCCAATAATCCCAAGCTTCTCAATGAGAAGTCGATGGTTGACACTGTCGAAAGCCTTAGAGAAGTCGGTGTAAATGGCATGAACTTGATATCCGTGCTCCAAAGCCCGGGACAAGTAGTTTGTGAATTCGAGGAGATTGAGCTCGGTAGATTTACCTGCCTGAAATCCAAATTGATCGGAGATCACCAATGGCCCCAGAGTGGCCGTCAGATAACGAGTGATCAGGTTTTCGAATAGTTTCGGAATTGAATTCAATATACAGACCGGTCGGTAATTTGTTACTTCATTTCTGTTGCCGGATTTAAAAATAGGGGTAATGAAACTAGTTTTCCATAATACAGGGAAAGTGCCAGTGGAGACCGAATGATTGAAAATAATTTGAAGCGGTCTAGCAAGCGAAAAGCTACAATTCCTGAGAAGCAAGGCTGGGATTCCGTCGGGACCGGCCGACTTCCTCACTTCCAAGCCAACAATTGCCTCCAAAATATCTGAGAGAGAGATGTGATGATCGGAAACATTCACCAGGGTGTCCCCGACACAGCCAACCGGAGAGTCAAGACATCTGTCGTTATACACTGATTCAAAATACGCAGCAAACAAATCCGCCCCACACTGATCGGCGTCGCTCGTTCGTTCACCCCATGATAGACGCGAGGGCAGGTCTGAAGATCCTCTTTTAGAATTAATGAACCTCCAAAAAGCTCCAATGTTCTGAGGCAGATCACTCTCAATTGCATTTGTAAAAGACATATAGCATACGCGAGAAAGGCGATTACATTCACTTCTGAGTCTGCTAAAGTCCGCATAATGGGTCTGCGAGCCTGTGATTTTGTAACGCTTGTGAGCCCTCTTCTTTTCAAATATGAGCTGTTTCAGCTCCAGTGAATACCACCGCGGAAATCGTTTAGAGGAACACCTCTTCTTGGGCACAAAAACCTCGAACGCATCGAATAAGATGTGGTAAAAGGTGTCGACCATGTCATCCACCGACCGATAGGAGAGAAGAAAATTTTAGATATTTTTTAACTTATTAACCTTTCCCTTTACAGTGGCTATTCCGGAGCTGGCAGTCTTTACGACACTGGATACTCAAACGCCTACGGAACCGGTCTTGGATATGGTACCGCCTATGGTTCTGGTTTAGGTTACAGTTCTGGTTTAGGTTATGGCTCTGGTTTGGGTTATGGCTCTGGTTTGGGTTATGGCTCCAGTTTGGGCTATGGTTCCGGTTTGGGTTATGGATCCAGTTTAGGTTATGACTCTACAGCGTACGGCAGTGGACTCGGTTCAGGTTCTCTTTACGGAACCCATGGTTTAGGTTACACGACTGCTGGTAGTGGTCTTGGTTATAGTTCTACTCATGGTTCATCATATGGTTCCAGTTATGGCTCAAATTATGGTTCCAGTTATGGATCGACTAAATCGTACGGGCCAAGTTATGTTGGTGGATATTCTAGTGGATGGAGCAAAAAGAAGTAGATATTATGTGTTGTATTTGACTTAGATTATTGAAAATAAAGAGATTGTGTATGAGAATTTATTTTTATTTTTACAAACTATGACCTCGACTAGGACCCCATGGGATCCAACTAATAACGAACTGCTGGAAACATGTCTCGGCTTTATAAATTATGAATATTTCAATTAATAAGTTAAAATAAATGATAAGATTAACATCACATATTTACAAAAAAAATATTCACAAATAAACAACATAAAACTATCTAAAATAACAAAAAACATTAGAGAACCACGAAAACAAATATAGGGTCGTTGAAAATTTATGAAAAATTTGGAAATATCTATTTTAAGAGATATTAGATCATGCTTTGATAATTATTATTATTATTAAAAATGTTAGAGAGAAATCCGTCAAAACTCAATTTTTTCAAGTGGAAACCCAAATTTTGTATAGTTTTATCTTATTTAGGCCAACTATGGATCTCTGTATGTATTTCTCCGAGCATTTTTTCCAGAAAAGCAACGTTTTTATGTCAAATGAGGAAAACCAATTTAGAAGACTCTTTTACTAACGAATAAAAAATATATTTAATGCCAATAATAATTATCATAATAGTTAAAGCCAAAAAATCCAAATAAACTCCACAAAAACTTTATTCACTAATGACAGGAGGACTAGTTTCGACCTAAGCAATCATAAGTCACAGCGGACCTCAAAAATTTAGTAACATTACATGAGAACGCAGAAAGCAATTCAGTCTAGTAAAAAATTTTAAAAGGTGACATGAAGTTATTGGTTGTCTTGATGAATCTACACTTCTTTAGAAATACTTCAGTTTAATGCTTAAAATAATGTTACAGCAATTTGTAGCTAGGCTAAACGGGCAATAAAAAATCTGAAAATGATCTTGAACTCTTGTTGGGAATTTCGCTCCTTCACATCAAAAAAGGGATTCAGAGTTGCATAATATGTGGTTCTTTTTTTATAATTAATCATTTATCTCAATATTCGATAAATAAAATCGACCTTAAACACTTTGGATCAGCGTTATGTTGTATTCTTAAAAATTGGGAGAATTCCAAGCGAGCATGAAGAAGTTGTCGTAGTGAAATTTGTACAGGAGTATAGGTAATAACAGAAATGAAGATTATCTTCATGCAATATTTTCTCTACTGGGATAGGGCTTATCCCGACTGCAATACCCAAGCGGCCTGTTGTTTGATCAAATTGAATATCATTCTGAATATCTTCGTGAGGCAGCTAAGCCATTAAAATTTGTTTGCACAAAAACGCACAGCAGTTTTTTAAGTATAGTAAGTCTATCAAATTTGAGTTACATAAGATTAGAATACTGAAATCATGGAAGGAATCTCCATAGTTGCAGGATTTCCCATTCCTTAGGAAACGCCCTGTACAACATACCTATGACGTTCATTTCATCTGATACTGCTCATGCTTAGAATCTGTGGCGGCTAGTGGATAAGAGCTGCAGCATATGCTCCTGATAATAAATAAATCAATTTTTTATGAACTAGTTATCTTATAATTATTTTTTTTTGTTATATTATTTCGCTATTATCCATGTTGTTTGTCAGCTCCCACTCGTCTCGGTTATATTATTATATTAGTCTTCCCTCCCCCGTGATATACGCTACACGTAAACTTCTCGTTGCTGTCTGGATTGGTGGTATACTTCACAATACAGGGTGATTCATTAAGGTTGCAACAAACGAAAACTGGAGATTCCTGAAAGTAATTTAAGCATTTTTTCCCATTGAACCCATGACCGCAAATGCTTCGTTATCGAGATAGTGGTCAAATTAACTTTTTTGTTCATTTCTCAAAAACTAGCTTACCGATTTTACCAAAATTTTACATGCATTTGGGGACCGATAACCTAACCTAAAAACTTTGACAGCAACTTTGCAATTTATCGGTTTCCATAAAAACGAGAGAAACCACAACATCGACGTAAGTAACTTTTTTGTAGATTATAAGGAAACTGATACCTAGGCACCAGGTAAGACAGCGTAGCCTGAGATCTGACGACTCACTACATCTCCCAGCGTATACCACTGCGTTGTTTCGCAGGACCTTCACTTACAATGCTGTGAAGCTATATAATAATTTAGAAGCTTCATTAAAAATACTTGGTTATAATACGTTTAAGGCCAAAATAAAAGACAATTTGCTTGCAGTACAAAATTCACAAACAGTTTATGGCAATTAAAGTACTAAATTGTAGTAAATTAGTAGCAGTTGATTTTCTGGGTTCTTGTGGTAGTTCTTATGTAAATTATTAGTAGGTAAATATGTCTATAGAATATGTTTTCCTTTTGGGTTAAGTATTGAATAGCATCATAGCTAGACTTCGCCCTTTGATTGAAAACTTATTATTATTATTGTAAAATGTGCCTATTGTTTATGTTGTTTACGTATTGTTAATTTTGATAGTTTATCACTTATTATTAATTGTGGGTTGTATAAGTTTTTTTTCAATCAATAAAGACGATTATTATTATTATTATTATTATTATTATAAGTTGCTCTTTTTAAAAAAGTAATAATTTAAAATAATGAAGCTTGTCAAACCTGTCTTTAATTAATTTATGCGTAAAATGAACCCAAATGTCCCCTATATCTACGTCAATGAACAGTTAATGAAAGTCAAAATTTGTGTTGTTTACAGTAACTTAAAAGATTCATCTCGGCCCAAAAATGGAATTAAACATTTTCGTGCGATTATTTTTTACAACTTTCGACGTGGATTAACTCAGCAACAGTGCATAGATGAACTTAATTCAATTTTTGGCGATGAACCTTAGGCATTAGTGGGACCAGCATACATTCAATATTGCATAGACATTTGACTGTCAAAAAAATTTGTTCGCGTTGGATCCCACACAATTTGTCAATCGCTCAAAAAAATGCTCGTGTCGTGCTTCGAAACACGTCTATGACATCGTGACATGAATCGTGGATTTACGCGTATGAGCCGGAAAGTAAACAGCAGTCGACTGTATGGGTGTTTCAAGATAAGCCAAATCCAACAAAAGTTGACTTCTTTTTATTCTCGTACGTAAAAAACAAACTGAGAGGTCAACGTTTTTCGACACCTGAAGAAGCGGTTGCTGCATTCAGAATGCATGCTTTGGGGATACCTCAATCAAAGTGGCAAAAGTGTATAGATCTTGATGGGGAATATTTTGAAAAACAATAAAGTGATTTTCGATGATTAATATTTGTCTTTGTTCTCTAATCCCGAAATCTAAAAGGCAACCCTCGTACTAGACCAGCGACAGCAAGGCGCCATAATTTATTTTATTTTTTATAAACTTTAATGTTTATAAAAAAATCGTGCAGATTTTCCCTGACCGAATTAGACATTATATTTATAACATTTATCAAACATGTATATTTCATCAATAATCTTGACATTCAATCTGTTTTCCTCAATCTCGTATATAAAATAACCTTGTACCTGTTCCAGTTTATTTTATTGTGACCAAAACATATTCGACTGCAAGCTTCCGATAAAGGAGCCATTAATTTGATTTACTCTGATAAATTGGGTACACCACTTGATAAAATTTATCTCCACGATGTCCGAGAGGGAAACTCGTATCTATTCACTGCCAGGACCAGGGCATTTCATCCGTGACTATTTCGTGTGCTGAGTGAACATGAAATGAGCAACGATCCTATCTTGACCGTAGCATCTTTATTATGCGGAGATATTGTCCGAAAATCGAATCCGACATAAAATTATTCCTTTAACACGTTTTAGCTCTCCATACCATATGCAATACACATATTATATAAGGTCATTCAATAAGTACGTACGATGAGTAAGAAATAAAAAAAATTGAGAAAACTCGATTTTATTATTCAACATAGTTTAAGGCGGGTATAGCAACTTTCCAACTTTTCGATAGCACTTTTATAGTACGGTTTCTCTTTCTCGTCAAAATAGGCCTCAGTTTCAGTGATTACTTCATCAATGGACTTAAATTTCTTTCCAGCAAGCATTCTCTTGAGCACTGGCGGCTCGTCAGGGCAGGCAAGGCAAGTAGTGCCTGCTCAGATTTGATTTCAGGGACATTTTTATAATAGTAATTATTGTATGCATCTACTATTTTTTTTTTTTTTTTTGTGAAAACTGTTAGTTATGTGTTATATTAATCTCACATTTCACTACGACTACCGCACCGTCACCCTGTGATTAAAGAGTTTGAGTTTCCATTAGGCCCATCAATGAGACGCCACTGCTCACAACAGCAATATAGCAGTGATAATTTTTTACTAAATATAGTAACCAATCAAATTACTTAATTTTAAGTCATGTGTCAAATTTCATCCAATCACCTCTGGATTACAACGATAATACCCTACATGTGGTTTTTTCAGTTTGGTGTTTTTTTAATTAAAAATTAATTAAACGTCAAACTGACAACTGGTTTAAAAATGTCGCGAAGATTTGGTATTGCATCTAACGATGCAATTAATTATATTATATCTAATAATATACCAAAAAATACAATCAAATCAAAAAAATATGTATGGAAAATATTTCTCGAGTTTTGTGCGACCAGAGCATACGAACTGAATGCTGAAACGAGTTTGCATAATTTGGCTAATATATTGAAAGATTATGCGGTAAATATAAGAAAAGCTGACGGAACTGAATATAAAGAAGCAACTGTAAAAACAATTTGGAATACTACGAGTAGGCTACTCCAGGAAAAATACTTCAATGACTTCAAAATTGTATTCGACCCGTTTACCAGTGTGATATTCAAAAAATGCGCGAGATGCAAGAAATGCAAAACGTAAAAGATTACAGCAGGACCAAACATACGAAAATGCAGTTCATCAAATTTGAGTTCAAGTGATTTGGCTAGAATCATTGGATTATGGGATGAATGTACACCAGAAGGTTTACAAAAAAAAATTTACCATATTGTAGCTGTTGAGTTAGCTTGGCGAGGTGGTGAACCAGCTGATTGCCTTATAGATTATTTCACGATTGAGAAAAATAATGATGGAACGCCAACCAACAGGATTGAATACAATCCAATATTCATGCCAAGGAGGATCGAAAAGTTGTAAGTGGTTTGTTCCAAATATTGCAAACGAAAGTACATGCCCTGTTTGGTTATTCCATAAATTATTGTCCAAAAGGGGGAAAAATATTACTTCCAGTCGCCTATTCTTGAGACCAAATAGTTTCTGGAAATCCCAAAGTGACCCATGGTTTGACAATATACCGGTAGGCAAGAACACAATTAATATGTGGACCAAATCATCCGCGCAAGCTATTGGTTTGGACACTAAGTGTAAAAAGGTATCCAATCATTCGAACAGATCAACTGCAGTTAGCCATTTGGCAAATAAAGGAATTCCTGAACAGCAATTAATAAAAATAACAGGACATAGCAGATCTAATTCAATTAAACCGTACTTGAATATTAACCAAGAACGCCATGGTGTAATAATCAACACCATGCGAGGAATTTCTTCAACAGTGGAAATTAACAATCCGTCAACTTCAGCAAACTCTTCTTCCAATTTAACATTTACCAATTATACTTTTCACAACTGTAGTTTTAAATAAAAATGAATAATATTTGTTTGATTAAAACTAATACATTTTGTATTGAAAATTATTAAACGTCAGATTGACAATCAAATTTTTTATATCTACAAAGTAAAAAATTATCTTATCGAATACTCCTCGGGCCTTGATAAATACGCAAAATTTTGTCATAGAGAATCCTTCAAGCGAGTTGCTCAAGGATAATAGCTCTCGGCCTGCGGCCTTGGGCTATTATCAAGCAACAGGCTTTCGGCATTCTCTATGACAAAATTATCTCGGTATTATCAAGACCCTAGGGGTATTACTAGTGATAATGTCATGCCCATGCCGCATGTAGTTTAGAATGAACTGTATACCTCTACTGTTAATCTTGAACCGCTCAGTCTAAACTAAACGCAGGCACCTAGCCACCTGCCTGCTTCCTATTAATATACACGTATATTATTGCATATAAGATTGTATTGAAGAATTTACAAAAATTCCCTAACAGCAGGAAATAACATGTAGGGTTTATAAGTTTTCATACTAAATCCGATTTATCAAAAAAGTATAAATTTTAGAGTTTTCATGGATTTTTGTGAAATAATAGACAATATACAGGTATTATTTTTATTGTTGCTATATAGGATAGGTACCTAGGTATTTTATTTGTTTCGTGTTATAAATATGTCTCATTAATTTCTATAGAAGTATACTAGTGTAAGAAAATCTCAAAAAACAACCAAATCAAACTGAAATATATTAATTTTAGTTAATATGAAACCTATTTAAACGCAAATACAATAGTACTCGTAATATTAAATCCAAGCAGGCACGGTTGCTCTATTTTAATAGACTAGAAAATGAACTAAGAGTAATGTGTTCCGATGTTGAAATATTTAAAAATTGCTCCAAATTATTATGTTTTACAGTTTTTTGTTCATAATAATTTAGTTATTGCTTTGCTAGAAATTTTTAAATTATGTAATTTAATACTTTGCTTCTGCGTCCGTGGAAAGAAGCTTTTCATGTTTAAAACAAACAAAAACCTTTTTTCGCAATAAAATTGAAGAATCTCGTTTAAGCAACTTGGGTTTAATATCAATCAAAAGCGGCCTTTTGAAGGATTTACAGTTTTTTATGATCTAGTAATAAATCATTTTGTGGGTAGTAAAAATCGACGAATTGAATTGATTTATAAAAACCTTTAATTTTTCTATTCTATAGTTAATATATAAGTATAATAAAATGTAAAACGCATAGCATAAAAAACAAATAAAAAAATATATAAAAATAAAAACAAAAAAAATAAAGAGTTACCTTACGAAACCCGTATTTTAACGTGTTCTTTTTTACCTTTCTTCATATACATATTTATATTAGTGCCTGCCTTTTTTTTCTCAATAGCAAAAGTAGCTTCACACAAAATGCTATTAGTTTTCTGTTTTTTTTTTTTTAATTTTCTCCGGGAATGTGTATTTTGGGTAATTTTAGGCGTAGATAATTTTTTTTTAATGTCTATAATACACTATAACTAAATCACGGCGCAACGGATTTTAACCAAATTTGGTTCAAAAAAATACTTTTGGACTTGCCGAAAAACTGATTAGGTTTTGAGACACATAAGCCGTAAATAAAGGGTATAAAAACAGGGTCAAAATTAAAACAAAAAGTCATATACTCTAAACAAAATTTCAATTACTTTTTTTTTTTGGAGTATCAGGTTCGAATTTTGAAATGAAGATTCCTTGTTTCATTTTTGTAAAGAATTGGTTTAATTTGTCATTCATTCTTTCCTTTATTTCCCTTTTCAATTCTACCATTCGACGTTTCGAGAATGGTTATTGTCTTCTTCACGGATCACATTATATTGTTTTCTAAAATATGTTGTCCTCAGCCCTTAAACAACGTCTTGAATTTTTGTTTTGTGAGCATTCTCACAACCAATTGTTTACAAAAATGAAATAAGGAATCTTCATTTCAAAATTCGAACCTGATACCCAAAAAAAAAAAGTAATTGAAAACCAAGGTTCAAGAAAACACAACGAAAAATCTAAACAAAGTGAAAAAATACGGTGATGGAAAATTAATGTATACAGGGCATCCATAATTCATGTGAAAAAAGGATCAAAATCTTTGAATATACAGGGTGTCAAACGTCAAAAAAATAAGAAAAAACGCAAATCTGATCTGATTTGCATTTGTCTAAACAGAAAATTTGTTTTAAACAAATCGTTGGTTTAGTAAATGTTCAAAAATACTGCGAAACATTTCCTGCTTCATTTGCGAACAGCGTGCATTACATATGCATATTACAAAAAAAAAACATGCGTTTTTTAATTAAAACAAAATGGTGTTCTTATTGCTTTTTGATAAAATTCACATTCGAATAAAAAACATCCCTCCCAGTTTGATACGCTCATGATTATCGTTTTAAAAATATTTTTGCTTTATGCTGTTTCCCACTTACTATACACTGTGTCCAAGATAAGAATGGGATAGCATTGGAATCTTGGAAACGGTAGGAGTTACAGTGTCGGTTAAATTAGAGAAAATTTGTACGATTTAAACACCTTTTAAATGGTGTGTTCAAAATTAAACTAACTTTAGCCGTTTTCGAGTATTTTTGAATAAACTTTTTTTTTGCGATTTTAGTTTTCATTTATTTCTGACATTATTTTTACAGATATAAAAAAATTAAAAGCACTTCCTCATTGTTACTTTTTGAAGAGAAAAAGAGAGCGTTTACAAATTTTCACTACTTGCGTTTTTGAAAAACCATCATCAACATGGTTTTTTTTCAGTAGGATTTTTTATTGTTAATTTTAAAGCCATCTTCAATTCAAGAATTATTTAATATTATTTGACAATTTATTTCTGTACGCGGTTTTTTAAATTTAGTTGAAATTTTTGTTCTTTTTGAAGTTATTAAAAAACACTTTTCTCAGATGAATGTTTTACGCAAAATAAGTGGCAAACTATGGCGATTTTACTTTAAAAATTTTAAATAACAGCTAGAAGCACTGAAAACTTGCTTAAACCATCACATGTGATATACAATTAATTTTGGAATTGAAAATGGCTTTAAATTTAACATTAAAAATTCCAGGGCTGTATTAAAAAAAACCAAATTCGTAGTGAAAATTTGTAAACGCTACCTCATTCTCCTCAAAAAGTAACAATGAGGAAGTGCACTCAATTTTTTTATATCTGTAAAAATAAATAAATAAAAACTAAAATCGCAAAAAATCGTTTTTTCAAAAATTCTCGAAAACGGCTAAAATTAGTTTAAGTTTGAACACACCATTTAAAAGGTGTTTAAATTGTACAACTTTTCTCTAATTTAACCGACATTGTAACTCCTACCGTTTACAAGATTCCAATGCTATCCCATTCTTATCTTGGACACAGTGTATATCATTCACACCACTTCAGTATAAACTATTTATTTCTTTAAATTAAACTTTAGTAGATGTGCAAAATTATTGCATTTCATTATCTAGAAACGGTTTGATAATATTCACCAAAAACCATCCTCAGGGGCAAAATTTGAATGCCCATGTTTATTAGAACCTTTTTTTGTCATAATACGTAGGTATAGATGCACACACCCTGTATGTCAAAAATACCATTCTATGATTCAATCTTGAATTCCCGATAAGAAAACATACAGAATAATATCCCACTGATGGTAAAATAGTAAATTATTTCCTTTAATTCTGCTTGTTGCCAAAACAAAAAAATATTTATCGCTTATATAATAAAAAAATTAAATAGCTTGTCCTTCGATCATATTTAAATAAGTCCTATAAATTAGATGATAAACAAGCACATCTTACCATTCTAGTTTTGCAGCTTGCTAAAAGCATCATTATTATTTAAAATAGATTCAAAAATCACGATGAAGTTTGGTGTTTTGGTACGTATCAAGATTTTATATAACTATATCTATTCCAAACAAAATACCAACAATTTTAATGCCGAATTCAAAACTTATTTAATTAAATGTAATGTAGGTATACACCAAACTTGAAGGGTCTTGCTTGTTATTTATTAATCGTGGAGTTGCTAATTAGAAAAAATCGGTAAAACATCGTATTATAATGAGTACTTATTCCTATGTGAAACATTTAATTGACACAAAAACGAAATATAGACTCAGTACTGTGTGGCAAACGAATCTGTAACAGCGAAAAATCCGATGTTGCCAAATTTAACTACAAAAAAACACTGAAAATCGATTTTTTGCTATTACAAATAATAATAATGAAAAAAGCTCAGCATTTTTAAGTGGTTGTTAGTTTTATTTTTATTTAATAATTATGATCTTCAATAAAATCGGCAATACCAATCAATAGGTGTTTGACGCCGGCGCCGCCTGAGCGTTCCTAATTGGTGCGTAGACCTTCGCACGTTTTATGCGGGTGGAAACTGAGTACTTCCCCGCAATTTTTGGCCCCTCTCTTGGAATATCGAGTAATATTGAATCATCCAGTGGCAGAGTGGTGTTATTTATACCTTTGTTGTCGTGTATGAGTTTAATATTATCAATAGTATATTGTGCAACGAACATGAAATAACATATATTTCCTACGAGTATGATCGTTTGCAGCATGAGCCGCAGGCGAGTGCTGCAAATCATACGAGTAGGAAATGGTAATTTCACACTATACTTTTTCTACGACTGTTTTAATGCTTTTGAATTAATTTAACATAGTTTTTGGGAAAATATTTGTTTTTCGAAACTTACCCCTGTTAACGTATAAGCCTAAATACGATAAATTAGAAGTATTAAATTGACTAGGTGGTGTTAAACTATATTCACTATCACTGTTTATGTGTTTTGAAATTAGAGAAATACTTAATTATAACTATTATTAATTATAAATACCAAAACTGTCAATTTGGTGTTTGTATTTTCGGCGTTGCTATGGTGATATTTCATGCCCGCCGCTGCTTTTGAACATATAATAATTAAGGCATTTAAAGACAGTCGTAGAAAAATATTGTATATTTGGTGTTCTGTTACTTTAGTCTTTTGCGATTTTGAACAATTTGCTGTTTTGCTACTTTGTTTGATAGTTCTTACTAGTTTTATTTATTTTTTAAAATGAACAAATTTACTCGCAGAAAAACTCTCAACGGCCAAACAAGAGAAGTTATAGCGAATGTTTATAGGTAGGTAATAATAAAAGTATACAATAATTGCATTCATATAAAGCAAAAAAAAAATAATCAAAAAACACACAAAAAATGAGCATATAGTGCCTCGTTTAACGTCATTCTTTTAATTGCCTACCTGTTTTATATACAAATACGGAGTTAACCTCAAGAGGGGCGCAATATTGTTTATTTGGAAAAGTGACTAAGTTTTGGAGGCAATTGAGCACATTATAATAACATTAGGACAAGATGACGACAGCTAGACTAATGATAATGATGATGATTAAGTTGACGAAATCTAACAGATTGCCAACTTCTATAAAGTAATACTAATTCTGATCCTTATATTTAATCAAAATGTTAAAAACAGTTAATTGTGACTCAAAGCAACAAAAAAATCCAACATATATTAATTATTTTCGATAAGTTGTTTTAGATTTTTTTTGTTTACATCAAGCAAGATTAGCAAAGTATTTAATTTATTTCGTTAAGTTGTTTTAGAATTTTGTTTTTCATAAGAATTTTTTGTTTTTATTTTTGGTATGCAACCTTTAGTACATATTTAAAATAAAATAAATAAATATCGTAATATACTTCTAGGGTGTTATAGTTTAATAGCAGTAGGTGCTTTTACCAAACACGTGTAGAACTTTTCATTTTTTAGACATTTTATGAATTAAATCAGCCAAGTTTTATTTCCCCTTACAGACGCCGCGCTGTTACAGATCCGTTTGCCACACAGTATGTCTGTGTGTGTATGTTCTTGGATACGTGGATTTGTTCTACAAGGGAGACTTTATTTGGCAACATTGGAATTTTTTATTCTTATTGAACAGATGTTTGTGGTTAAGTCGGACAGAACAAAAAAACTAATTTGGTTTATTGCAACCGCTTCGGACTATGGGAATGTCACAAAATAATAAATAACATAGAAGCGTTGCTCGTTACACATACAATCCCTAGGGAATAAAATTTACTTGCCAAACTGTTGAATGATTGAATCACTTAATTATTATTAATTAAAATTCCTAAACAAATCTGCGTATAAAAAATGGGTCGGGAACAATTCACGTTTGATAAAAATGGAAATTAATTTGCAATGCGAATTTTAACAAATCCAACATAAGTTAAATTTTTGATAAATGGTTTATAAATATCACCCTGTACTTATAGTGTTTCAGCACCATCCTCACCATAGTATCTGCCGGAACTATACCCAACTTAGATTATTTCAAAGTCAATCCAACTTTTGGAAAAGGTTATTGTATAAAATTTACTCATAATTAAATATTTCTAATGAATAAGAATTTTTAAATTTTAGATTTTAATTCAAGTGCATTTGGTTATGATTTCACATCCCCAACTAGCAGTTTTAAATCTGGATTTCCAGCTTTTGAAACATCGCAACATGTAGGTTTTGGAAATCCCGCATCAGTTAGATATGGACTATCATCTTCTAGTAATTCTGGATTTCCAGCATATGGATCAACGCCTTATGCAGATATTGACGAATCTTCACTTGGATATGGAGTGTATTCTAGTTTTCCCGAAGCTTTAAAAGCTTCGGGAATTAACACAGACTCTTCAGCCCATATATTTGGTGGTGATAGTTACAGTACTGGATATTTCCCTAGAACTGGGTCATTTGAGCATGATTTTCCTTTAACAGGTAACATCTATACATATACGAGGTGTCCCAGTTTTTTCTCGACAAACCTCAGACTTTGCTTCCACAGCTGAAAAAATCATTTGTTATTTTATAAAACCAAAAACTTCCAAAACTTTGACACACCCTAACACCCATTTTCGATACAATTTTGACTGAGTTTTTCCTGAAGTTTGTCGAGAAAAAATTGGAGACCTTATTTCCAATGCTGAATAGGACTTAGGGCGTTTGATAATATAAAAACGTACATTAATTTCAGGAGTATCCCAGTATGCAGTTGGCAGTAGCGCATTGTCTTCTGGTATTGGTTATGACCAAGCAGCAGCCTTTGGAAAAGCTTTTTCAGGTATAGCTAAAATTGTTCCATTTACAGATTTGTATTTCTTTCGCTCAAGACTTTTTCCTTATGATGAAACATTTTTACAAAATTTAAAATGGTTTTTTGTTAGATGATTTTTTGAAGATGATGAAAATTTTCATTAGCCTATGTTTAGGCTTAAGTGTTTCTCTTCGGTATTTGCAAGTTTTGTTTAAGTTTGTCAAATCTGTTCAGTCATGATATTTTCGATGGTAGAAATACTTAGTTGTGCTCATAAACGTAACCAGGATGTACCAATGGGGGTGGGTTACAACAAGTCCCCATTTTCCGCAGAGGGGGTCTCAGATAACCTCAAACCCGATTTTCGCCCTTCTCAGAAACCAATAACATTATTTTTATAATATTAATTACAATAATTATAGTTGAGGACCCCGGACAAAATTGAATTTTTTGCGGTTTTGGATATATTTTCACCTCTTCTATTATAGGCCTGTAAATTCAGGATAAATCAAATAACGTTATACCCTTATCTAATGGAAGTTATAATATGATGTTCAGATCGAAATGCATTATGTCCGCAAGGGTTGACACATCAAAACGCATTACAATACGTGGCCAATTGGAGGCAGCAAATTCGCTTGACATCGTCTAAATCATCTGATTTTTTAAATACTGCTGCTTATTGTAATTAATAATAATAATACTTTGTTGTTGGTCTGATGGAAAACGTTGATCAGAGTGTCTCTGTAGAAGAAAATAACCAAGGGTCGAGAAAAAAGTTATTTTTTATCCCTAATGTTTTGTGTTTTATTTTATTGTACCTACAGAAAAAAAAAATCGGCTGTGTCACCTCAAAACTTTCCCGACAAGTTATCATATTATAATCAAAAATATATAACCTGCGTAACGAAACAGAATTTTATTAATAATAATAATTATTATTTTGATGGTGTGGTTAATGGGTTTTAGACAATGTTAAGAAAAACCAATTTATTTTATGCCGACGTTTCGGTAATGTTTATTACCATCCTCAGGGCTCAAACAACGGTTTTTCTGTGTCGAAAATTTTAAAATGGAAAGATGCCAACCAATGAAGGTTGTTAAAAATTTTTGCTGTGAACAATACCTTTATGGCAAAGGAAGAACAATAATAAAAAAATTGAAAAATACTCGTATTTATGTGTTCTGTGGCCAGTGCATCTTTCCATTTTAAAATTTTTGACACAGAAAAACCGTTGTTTGAGCCCTGAGGATGGTAGTAAACATTACCGAAACATCGGCATAAAATGAATTGGTTTTTCTTACCATTGTCTAAAACCCATTAACCACACCATCAAAATTCCACCAATAGACAATCAAAATACACTTACAATATTCTTAAAGCTGGTACTGTGGCGTCATTGATAGAGCCTTCGGTTGGCATGTGGAAGGTTATGGGTTCGAATCCCAGCTCTGGCAATACTTTTTTTTTCTAATTTTCGAATAAAGTATTTAGTTTGTTACTTTAGTTTATTGGAAATAATCAAAATAACACAATTATATTAATAATAATTATTAAAATTCTGCCGCTCATATATTTTTGATTACCTATATTGTAACTTGTCGGAAAAGTTTTGGGGTGACATGACCGATTTGTGTTCCTTATTACATGTTTACAACATATAGAGCATAATGTCCAATATCGGCCACAACAAAACGCATTATATACAGCGTGATGGGTCAAAACGCATTATCTCCAACTATTTATTGATCTCAATGAGAACTATTTATTATTCGAAGTATCGACCAATATCTATGGAAACCCCTTACTATCCAGGTTTAAAACGAACGGGAACAAAAAATATTCGTTTTTTGTTGCTTGTGAAAAAAAACTTTCGATGGACATTGGTTAATGTTTTACATTATTAGCATGATTTTTTTTCAGTAATAGACAATAATAGACTAACCGCTACTTGTTACGCCTATGGTTGTGATTGCCAATAATATTTTATCCGTCGATAATGACAATGTTCCATCACGGTATATGGATACCAATAAAAGTTGTCATCTAATTGTGATAAAAATTGGCAGTTTTCAAGTAAGCATAAGGCTATTCAACATAACAGCCATGATAAATTTTATTTTTTCCAAAAATCTATAATCCTGCCTATATCGTGATATAAATTCATCATTTTTTCGCGCTTCGAAGTATCTTCTTTTTTTAAAATTTTTAGTAGATGTAATGAAAGTTTTCATTTTCAGGGTTTTCAAATCCCAACTTCTTCTCATGGCTCATGTTTAACCCCACTGTATTCTCTCAAATCAGACTTCCGCAACCTCCCATAGGATTTTAGACAGAGACCTTCTATGTCGATAAGTTTTATGCATGTATAGGGTGGGCAAATTTCGATGTTTTTATACGGTACCGCCTAAACCGTAATAGATAGAGCGAAACTAAGTGACACGTCACGTTCGATTTTTTTGAGCTTAGTTCAATGCCGTAATCGGAGCGCGGCTAACCTGATTAGTTTTCTATATACAGGGCGATTTTCATTTTTTGTCATTTTCTTTTTTCCTTTATATTTCGGTTGTTATTAGAGTTACGAAAAAAGTGCTTTTATAAAAGTTAGAGATAATTTGATGCTTAATGCAGTGGCGTATGAAGAATTTTTTTCGAAGTCCAATTGTTCAAGATATCGCTATCAACTTTGTTTTCTTAAATGGGACACTATATATATTAAAGCGTCAGTAGATTCCAAATTTCAATCCCTTTACAACCATGTATGATAAGTAGCTACATATTTACAAAAACGAAGCATTTTTCGATGTATTATGTTCATATGAAAAAAAAATCTTATTTTCGCTTGTAGAATGTCCCCTTAAATTATTTTAAGTTAATTTCGGGACACCCTGTATATTTTAGCGAATTAAAATCCTTAGTTTTACCTATACAAAAGCCTTGAATGGAAACTTATAGTCATCGATACTGTTTTCTTACTTTTCACCACAAAACATGTTCACATTATAATTACTTTTTAGACAGTGGAGCACAGAAGCACACCATTAACGTATTTACAAAGCAAGTACCCGTTGCAGTACCTCATCCGGTGCCAGTACACGTAACGAAAAATGTTGAGGTTCCATACCCAGTACCCGTTCCAGTACATAAGCCAGTACCATACAAAGTTGAAGTGAAAGTACAATATCCAGTAGAGAAGCCATTTCCAATCAAAGTTCCTCATCCAGTACCAGTTAAGGTAACGTTTTTATACTAAGTATAATGCAGGCAGCAAACTGCATATATTCCCCCATCGGTAAGCGGCTATTTACAGGAGCAGGACGTTTTCAACCAGATGTGAATTGGTAACAAGTGCACAAGGGCGTTGGAATGGTTTAGGGGGCTAATTGTAATTGCCTTGCAGGAATAAAAACAGGAAATTCATTGCTTATATTCTATTCTAGTCCTTCCTGTTGTTGCATGGGCATTTTAGTGTAAAGCAAAAGGATATTTTTTACCTATTTGTGGGAATATAATTTACTCTGTAGAGTACCAAGCTATGGGCGGGGATTTTTCACAATAAGCCCATGACTTGTGTCGAACGGACGGAAAAAAAAGCTGGGGTCATGAAGTCACATTTTCTTTCACACAACCACAATGCTTTTAAAGATCCTTTTCCATGAAAAACTGTACTATTTTTGAAGCTCCTTACTCTCTCGGCAGAGACAAAGAAAATCCAGCTTACCAGCCGCTGCTTGATGAAAATACAATGGAGATGTTTCAAAATATGAATCTTCTTCGGGAAACCTACTCTTAAAAAAAACTGTTGGTTTCTAGAACAAAAAAAATTGGTTGTGTCGGCCGAAATCTTTCCCGACAACATATAATATATTCATCCTAGCACTCCCTCAATCTCATACACCAAAATTTAGCTCAATTGGTTAAAGCGTTTCAAAATGGTTATATCCATCTTTATCTCAATTTTTTTAGCGCGTTCACAATATACGTTCGTACTTTAGCTTAGTTTAGTGGTGTTTTTAGATAAAGTCCTAAACTAACCCTAAACGACCGCCGGGCCGGGTAGCCTAGACGGGATCATACAGTGACGACCGTCGAAGTGCAGCTCTGTGGAGCGCGGCTACAAGTTGGATGGGTGACCCTCTGAGAGGTTTATTAAAAACAGACCTGGCGGTGGCCCATCTAGGTTGTAGAATGAATGTCGCGTGGTGGGTGACCGTTTAGGGGGTTCATTATAGACGGTACCTGACGGTGGCCCATCTAGGCGAAGAATGAATGTTGCGTGGTAGTAGAATGATAGTGAGTGCAGTATGGTTTTGAAAAGGCACAGCACAATAAGCCTTCAAGGCTGAAGTACGCCAATCGTACACGCCGGGGGCTTAAGTGCGTACCGAGGTGTGCGAGTGGAGGACCAAGATGATACAAAAAAATCCTAAACGACTCTTAACCAAATACGATTAGGAATAATTTACATTCTAGAAGCAAAATTTGAGCTGAATCAGATTAGCGGTTCTTTTCTTATCCCTGCGAGGTCGAGGAATTCCTAACCTCTAAAACTCTGAATCGACCTGCTAAATTTAAGTCCGATTAATTATCGTTCTTCCATTCCGTATCGTTGAATGTTAAGCAACCCCAAGGCATGAGCAAAACTGTAGGACTTTCGAGCCAGACATTGATTGGCAGTAAAATATTTTGTTTTTGTTATTCCAGGTAGAAGTCAAAGTACCAGTCCCTGTGGAGAAACCATATCCAGTCCACATTACTAGAACAGTAACAGTGCCAGTTACCAAAATTGTGACAGTTAAAATACCTGACCCAGTCCAAGTACCCGAGCCGGTACCATATCCAGTGGCTGTACCAAAAAGTGTTCAAATAGAAGTTCCACATCCAGTTATAGTAAAAGTATGATTGTTTTCAAATTTTATATTTGTACTATCCACCAATTAAGCATTCAATCAACACACAAAAAAAATATATTTTGTAGGTTCCTGAAGTTGTCAACCTTCGCACCTATGTATCCTCGGCTCAACTTGACTCTGTATCTCAATATGCAGATAATAGCTCTGGACTGACAGAGGAAGGTATTCCTAGTGGTATTCCTGCGGAATTATCTGAAAATTTTGCTTCATCCAGAAGCGATAGTTCTACTCCAGAAGAAACACCGGTAACGTCAAGCAGTTCTTCTAAAGAATCGGAGGAATCTTCAGAAGATATCGAGTTGACGCATACAGCTCCTGAGAATATTTATGGATCGGCACCTGTAGATAATAAAATAACTGAGGAAGATAGCAACAATAAAAGTGAGGATTCATCTGACACAAATAGTGAAAAAAAATAAAAATATTGTAATAAAATTATTGTGAAAAATAAATCATTATGAAATCGTATCTTGCTGTTTTCTTATACAGTTATTGAAGACCCTTGCGCGTGATTTGCATCACTTTCTTAACCAATTGTCTAACTTGGTGGTGTGAAAGCGTCGCAATTCTTTAATTGGTGCGATGGGTCTATTGAGGACAGAACTTTTGGGCATTTATTGAACTCCTTTAATCTTCATTCGATGGTGCTAGCTCAATAAGAACTATTTGGCTGTTGGATGATATGGCAACTTCGTCCAATACTGATTATATTATTACGAATTCTTCCCGTTTGGATAAAACTACGAACGTCCATTTAGGATTCTCTGATCATTTAGCTCAATTAACGATATTACTTATTACTATATCATTATAGAAGGTTTGATGATGCACCTATGCAAGAATTTGCCTTTTACATTAACAACGGTATGCCTGAGATTTCTGATGCCTTTGACGAAAAAAAGAAAATTTAAACAGGTTAAGGCAAAACATAAATGAACCAGCTGTAATGTAATTGCGGATAGCTAGAGAAAATGGATTGTAGGCAGATTTTAAATTGATTCAAGAAATGCGGATATAATAAATAAAATAGAACAAGGCCTTAGGACTCACCAATTTGGTCTATCAAAGATTTAACTTCACTTCCTATATGGTGCCGTGATCTTCTGGCCGGCCAGCCTCTTTCTTCTCTTGGGAAGTCTATCCAATTTTACACATAAATAATAACACAAACTGAGTACATACACGAACACTTCCAAATTACGGATGAATTAAATTGAATTATGAAAATTATGTTGATGATAAGAATAACTATATTTTTTACGTTAAGAACAATTTTTAACGGCGATGCATGAGAGAATAATTTATTAACAATAAGTCACCAATAGAAAACACGCGTCACTCGAATTGCTGACCAATAGCGACTCTTCTAAAGTTCATCCTAAAGGCCATCATAGACGCGCCAATTTATTACATTATTTAATGAAGAAAAATATGAAATTAGCAGTGCATTGAATTTAGATCATTATTAAGATTTGATGATTTAAACTAGTATATAGAAAATACCTTAGAAAGAAAAACATATAAAAATTTTACCTAATTGAGATTTGAAAACATATACAAAACAACAATAATATTTAAGTGTGGGCGCAACACCAGCCTTAAATAATTGCTTACAAAAATCTTAGAAGGGACGTTCGTAGGGGTATCTCGCGACCGACAATGCTCTACCTCAGAAAGCTCTCCCTTATGCATCCGTTTTCATATAAAAAAACCCAGTAGCATGCTATTGGGGTTAGTGACACTTTTTATCCCCCTATTTTTTACGGCACTGGAATAAATATTTTAATTTTCTGTTCATTTTTGCTTATAAAGTAAATAACTTTTTGAAAAACGGTTTTGCAGGTACTTGTTTCTAAATAAAAGTCTGCAAGTAAAGGGTGCGTCATCATAAGGTTGTGACGCCTAATTATTTTACTAGTCACCAAGCGACGTTTCGACTTGTGACTTAAAAAAAAACAATAAAAAGAATTTGAGAGTATCCGATTCAAATCAAAATATTAGGTGTGCCAGTGGCCGTTTCAGTCTAGCTTTTAGACAGTGGAGACGGGAGGGGTAGAATTACATTATAAAACATTTATTTTAAATTAGAACGCCA
Organism: Apoderus coryli; assembly: GCA_911728435.2. Classification (NCBI taxonomy): domain Eukaryota; kingdom Metazoa; phylum Arthropoda; class Insecta; order Coleoptera; family Attelabidae; genus Apoderus; species Apoderus coryli. Next base: position 39,155,348 of record OU452200.1, on the reverse strand, counting down.
ACATTATACTCGTATATTCAATTGTACAATTATTTAATACTCTCAGCACCTCCCTGTGGTATACCACTGAGCACACAACTCAGTAAAATATTATTATCATACTATGTATGCACATATATATATAATATGATCTTATTTCGTTACTAAAAATTATTATTATATCGAGAAACACAAAATTTATCAAAATAAATTCAAATGATAAACTTGAACTAGTTAAAAGTTAAATTTGGAATTATTAATGATTCATGAACAAATTTTTAACACAAATATTTAATTAATCAAATAAAAATTTAAATCCCACTTAGCTGAAATGATCAGAGTCGGGCACCAGACTCAGATCAGCATTATGTACTCGGTCTCTTGTGATTGCACCAAGTTAATCACAAATACGCGCAGCTCGTGATCGCTGGCAATTTGCCAATAACAGAAACTCGATACTACTATCTTCTGTTCAAACACGGTCCAAAACTCGGAATTTATGCACACGTTGGGGCACAATTAACGTACAAACAGTGTACAGGCCGATCCAACTACTTATCACACTCCAAAATCAAACTTGAAATTCTTATTTCAGCACTTGAAATTCTCAATACTATGCTTGAAATTCTGATTTCATCGCTTGAAATTCTCAATAATATGCTTGAAACCCTGCAGAAACCATTCCACAGTTAGATGCCAGAAATATTAATAAACTCTATATAACGACTAATTAACACTACAGCAATACAGAAAATGTACAAAATATACCTGCTAGAAAAACCTCATCAACCGTGTGGCCCCTATAGCAGAAAAACTTCACGACCTTCAAGGCCGCGATCGGATACGGCACTAACTTACTATTATGCAACGATACCGGTCACTAAATTTGAAAAATATATTTAAAGGCGTTTTTAAATTTGAACCCTGTATCTAGACAACTAAACCCTTAAGGGTGTATGACCCTATATCAAAATGCATTAATTAGCGACAGCTTTCTGGCCTAGTGCGTTGTCGGTCGAATATAGCAAAACACTCTGTATAACTATCTCTATTCTAAGCCGTAACCGACAATTTTCATAACAAATTCAAAACTTATTTAATTAAATGAATATATAGGTACAGGACACTTGAAGAGAGCTGCTTTTTATTTACCTAATTGCGCGAAGTTGAAAAAAAAGTTGCTAATTAGAAAAAATCCAACAGTTTTGGATAATACCTATATAATTGCATTGCATTGGTACAATAATATAGCGCTTAAATTCTATTAATTTAATTTCTGAATAAACAAAGTGACAACGAGGGACCTTTTTTCTAACATGATCTCAAACCTCTTTTATGAAAGCCGTTGTGAAGATGATTTTTTCTTTCTTCAGAGGTGTTGCCGGCTGCTGCGACAATATATTCGGCACCGTCACCGCATCGTGAGAAATAGTCAAATTACTACTTTTTGATAATAGTTGAATTCATTTAATCATTTTTTTGGAAAATTTCCTCCTATTTTCACTACAGCCTCACATGCTAGCAAATTAGGAGCTCATTATTCGGTATGATCCGTTCACGACAAGAATTATCAGGTTTTCTAAAAGGATAAATTTGAACCTATTAGGCACTCAGCTGCAAATCCAAAATTACCTTTTTGAAAAAAAGCAAGCAGTTTCTAATAACGGTAAAATTTATAATTTTCTACCCCACCGACCAAGGGAGTACTTCAAGGGTCAATTCTTGGACAACTGCTATTTAGCATTTACACATCCAACCATATACAGAATATAGAACAAAATTTCTTTACTGATGATATTCAGTTGTAATTAACCTTTGCATTAAAAGATGCTCTAACTGCCCTTGCACGAATTAACAATTATTTGAATTCATTTAGAGCTGTCTCAAGTTGAATGACGAAAAGAAACTGTCGAAAAAATTTTTATTTTTATTTTTATTTTTTAAGAGCGTCTATTTGTAAATTATTCAAATAAAGGTGTAAATTAACTTTTTTGATTTTAAATAAAAAAAAATACAATTTTTTCTTTGAATATTTTTTTTTATGGAAAAAAGGGTTAGCCTGAAACTCATGAAATATGATGTCAATAAAAAGTATGTATAGGAAAGCGACTTCTCAAATTTAAGCAGATTTACAGGGTGTCCTAGTTAATATTTTCCCATAAAAATACAATTTAGAAAATGTGACCCCCCTCAGATGTTAATAAACCCAGTAAAACGGCGAAAATGAACCTGACACGAAAAATTTATATACAATGTGTCCACGGATAGATTTCGGAAGAGGAAAAACTTTTTTATTTGTAGATTTAGAAGAAAAAGTCATTCTTCATAAAAACGTCTGCTTGTGTCGAAACTACAATTTCAAATACCAAATTTACGATTACTATACAGTGTATACCAAAAATAATATTTTTAATGATTTTGATTTTCTTCTTTTTTTTTTTTTAATTTTATTATTTCAATAGTAGCTATGAAATTAACCACTTTGAGAAAAATGTTTATTAGCTTTTTTGCACAATTGGTGTAATAAATCACGGTTTTGAAAATATTTTCATAAAATTAAAAAAAAAACAGAAAAACCTAAATCATTAAAAATGTTATTTTTGATATACCCTATATAGTAATCGTAAATCTGGTATTTGAAATTGTAGTTTTGACAGAAGCAGACATTTTTATATAGAATATTTTCAAAACCGTGATTTATTACACCAATTGTGCAAAAAAGCTAATAAACCTTTTTCTCAAAGTGGTTAATTTCATAGCTACTATTGAAATAATAAAATTAAAAAAAAGAAGAAAATCAAAATCATTAAAAATGTTATTTTTGATATACTCTGTATAGTAATCGTAAATTTGGTATTCGAAATTGTAGTTTCGACACAAGCAGACGTTTTTATAAAGAATGACTTTTTCTTCTAAATCTACAAATAAAACAGTTTTTCCTCTTCCGAACTCTATCCGTGGACACATTGTAGTTTTTTGTTTCTGTAGTAACCACAAGGCCTTAAATTTATGTCACAATTAACCCTTTTTTTACAAATATTTCAAACACTACTGGACCTAGGCATGTCAACCTTTATGTCATTTTTCTTGTCTTTTATAGCGGTATCTATTTATGTTAAAATATACAAGGTGTTGCATTAAGAAAAAGCAAGTTTGGCCTGCCGCGCGTTTTTAAACTACCCTGTATAATTGAAAAAATTTTGGGTTGTACATCTCTTCAGTGCCTAAAAGTTTTGTAAAGGATTTTTTTATCTATCGCTTATCGATCTTGAGATATCTTCCGCCCACACACTAATAGGCCACCCTGTATAACAAATAAATAAGTTATTTATGTGCATTATTTTGTCTATATTATGAGGGCTTGAAAAACGTTACGGGAATAATTCTGTCGGCCGGGAAAATATTGGAATGACAGGTTTTGTGGCGTCAAAAGGATCATAGAATGTCGATTTTTTGTAATGAATTTAGAAAAATTACATTATTATTATAAGTAAGCACATTTAAGTAATAAATGTATTATTATTATTATATTCTTGAAATAAAAGTCTACCTCCACACAATAAATTTTAATAGATTTCTCCAAAAAAAAAATTACATTCGTCAACATTTACCAATCATGTTTCGCAGCTTCATCAGTGGTTATCAAAAAATTTTTACGAGAAGCTATATCTTATCATTATTACATGTCTAATTGTTTAGAAAAATTAATCAACCCTGGAAAGAAGCATGTAAATATGTTGTTTTAATTGTATTATACTGATTTTGAACTTCCAAACTCACCATTTTGTGAAAATTTTTTTAGATTATATAGTCATACAAATTTATTCAATTTTGGTTAAAACATTAAAATTGATTATTAAAAAACTCTTATTATTCATAATATGAGTTATCATAGTTATTGTACTTTTCTTTTTATAAATCATCGAAAATTAACTTAATTAATGAACAAAGTTCTTAATTGATTGCTCCCTCACACAGCAATGGCGTTTTAAAAAGAGATTTTGTATGTATTGGATTGTATCAATTTTAATGTTTTAACCAAAATTCAATAAATTTGTATGACTATATTATAATCTAAAAAAATTTTCACACGCTGGTGTGTTTCGAAGTTAAGAATCATTATAATACAATTAAAATAACATATACACCCTTCTTTCCAGGATTGATTGTAAATATTGGAAATTTGCGTAAATAAATAAATAATCAATATGCCTTGATCAATTAATAAATAATAAAAAACCCCTTTACACAAATAATTGCTGTTCCAAATTAGTACATAAAGGAATAGAGGGGGCCTTAGCCGACCAACACAGCCAGGTGCATTATTAATATCATTCAGAAAAAATAACAAACTACTGTGGAACATCAAAAAAAAACAAAAAGAGGAAACAACATATAGGTACCTAATAATATATTCAAATCCAATAAAATGGATTTAGAAGACATCGGCAGATAATAATATATTAAAAAAAAATACGTCCTTCGAAATGTTGGCTATTTATAAAAGAACATTTTAAAATTTTCGGCATTACGTTACAGATCACAACGAAAATGAAGTGTTTTTTGGTAAGATTCAACAAATTTTTAATAGCACTTGTATGCAAATTGATTCATATTTTTATTAAATTAGTTTATAATATCAGATGTTGAATGTCAAGGCTTTCTCTATACCCAATATATTTGTTTATTTATAAATAGGAACTTACCATTCTAAAGTTCGTTTTACTTTTGTTACATCCTCCCTCATCAGTGGACAAAGAACACAAAATACACATTAGAAATTTATTAAAAAATCATATACACTCTGTCCAAGATAAGAACGGGATAGCATTGGAATCGGTAAGAGTTACAATGTCGGTTAAATTAGAAAAAAAGTTGTACAATTTAAACACCTTTTAAATGGTTTTATCAAAATTAAAGTAGCTTTAGCCGTTTTCGAGAATTAGTTTTTATTTATTTCTGACGTTATTTTTACAGATATAAAAAAATGGAGCGCAGTTTCTCATTGTTACTTTTTGAGGAGAAAAAGAAAGCGTTTACAAATTTTCACTACGACGTTTTGTTTTTGAAAAACCATCATCAACCTGAATTTTTATTATTAAATTTAAACACGTTTTCAGTGTTTTTAGCTATAAATTAAAATTATTCAAGAAAAATCGCGATAGTTTGGCACTTATTTTGTGTAAAACATTGATCTGAGAAAGGCGTTTTTTAAATAACTTCAAAAAGAACTCAAATTTAATTTAAAAAACCGCGTACAGAATAAAATGTTGTCAAATAATAATAAATAATGGTGAGTAACGACGAAAAATGTTTTTGCACAACCTACTACCCTGCATTCAGTCAGTTAAGTGCCAAACTATGGCGATTTTTCTTGAATAAGTTTATATAACAGCTAAAAATACTGAAAATGGCTTTAAATTTAACAATAACAAATCCAGGGCTGATGATGGTTTTTCAAAAACGAAACGTCGTAGTGAAGATTTGTAAACGCTAACTTTTTCTCCACAAAAAGTAACAACAAGAAAGTGCTTTCCATTCTTTTATATCTGTAAAAATAATGTCAGAAATAAATAAAAACTAAATTCGCAAAAAATCGTTTTTTTCAAAAATTCTCGAAAACGGCTAAAGTTATATTACTTTTGAAAAAACCATTTAAAAGGTGTTTACATTGTACAACTTTTCTCTAATTTAACCGACATTGTAACTACTAGCGTTTCCAAGATTCCAATGCTATCCCATTATTATCTTGGATACACTGTATATTTGATACAAACGATTGATCTCTCTAAGTGGTATAAAACACTTAATCAAGGAAACATAATGAATGAAACCCAAGGTTCTATATTAATTGTGAGACTAATTTCGGTCCATGACCATCTTCTTCAAATTTACAATTGTCCTAGAAGCAAGCAAAACTTATACAAGAAGAGGTACTACATACGCGTGGGATTCTTCTAACCAAAGAAAAAATGTGTAAAATATTGTATTATTTTGAGTGTATAATTTTAAATATACAGGGTGTCCCATTATTATGATTATTTAAATTATTATTCTTTGGATCAAATAAACTTGCTGTTTTGATCCCTATACGTAAGACTAACAGGTTAATAAATATATACGAAAATCGAAATTTATACAAATTAAATTATTCGTATTTTTCACAAAAATTCACAGCTTTCTTAAAATAAATTTTGTAACAAACGATACCTAGTACGCCCCTGTCGTGTCACTGCACGTGTGCTTTTTTGGGCAACCCTTTGACTACCGCGTACGGCATCCGGCATCCAGAGTGTTTACTTATTTTGACTTTAGCTTTTTATTCTTTTCTGCGATCTTTGTGTAATTTATTCAGTAGAAGACTAGATTTTGCAACATATGCATTCTAAGTTATAAGTTTTATTTCATTTTATTTTAAACATATAATATAACCTTTTAATTTGTAGTTACACCTAATTAATAAATTATTTAAACATATATAGTGTTACAATTCTTTATCAACTGATATTAGAATTCGCTATACCTACTTAAGCATCATGGTTTTCTAGAAAATAAATACGATACGTATATTTATACAGGGTGTGTCATAATATGTGGGACGCATTTACAGAGGTGATAGGACATCGAAAAAAAAGTAAAAAAAGTTCGAATATGTGTCCGAGATACCGGGTGTCAAAGTTCTAATTTACTTTTTGTCGTTTTTTAAATTTTGCTCCAAGAATTTTTAAGTCAGTAAATTGAAATTTGATACACTTATTCAACGACAAAACCCCATTAGTAAGAGTAATTTAATGTTAATTAATACCTACACATGTATGCTCTTTATTCCCCCCCCCCAAACTTTTTCGAGGAACGCCTCTGATCTTTAATAATAAGAAATTTGTATTTCCCATTCAATTTAGAAACTTGTTTTGTCGAAAAATGCTCGTTTTTCTCTAGGACTTATTGCCGATGACTATACAGGGTGAATCAAATTTGAGGTTCACAATAGGGATCTAGCTTTAACTAACTATTGTTAGAGGGTATATTTAAATTTGGCAAAGTTATAAATTTCTCGAACCAATAAAATGCCATCGATAAACTTAAAAAATATTTTTTCGTTTCCAAGATTTTTGAGATAATTCAAAATTGATATTTTCGTTTTTATTTTTTATTTATTTTACTCAACAAGTTATTCAAATATCAAAAACACATCCTCAAAGCAACTTTTTCTTCTCTACAATCTGGCAATGACAGATTTTAATTATGACGTTTCGTCTTTTGTCAAACATCATCATCAACTTTAGTGTTTTCTTATAGATATGGATCCCAATTCGGATCGATTTCTATGAAGTCTCCTTTCATTTGGTTGATGTCTTTCTGAACACAACTCAAAATATGTATTGGATGTTCTTCTAGAGCAGAGGTTCCCAAACTCTTTTGTTACATATGGACCCCCAAAAAGTTACAATTGATAATTGCAAATTTTAATTGATTGTGCTGTGAGTGATGTCAAACATAAAAGCAAAGCTGGCCAATTGAAAAAGTGACTCCATCCAACTTTTTACTTGTTTGAAATTGACGATTATGGACCTCCATTTTTTGTCAAGCCCAACGTAGACCCCCGTCGAGTCTCCAGGGACCCCTGGGGGTCCACCAGGAGCACTTTGGGAATTATTGTTCTAGAGTTTCAATTATTAGGATAGTCAAGTTGTATCATATCACGTTATTCAACAATAATAGAAACCTTGACTATTTTTTATCGTTTACAATACAATTAGTATTAACCTCAAATCTTAGAATTGTGGCAGAGGCGGCCATTGGAAACAATGGGTGTGTTGATTCTTAATTAAATGTTTGTAATTTTGTGCCTTACAGAAGATAAGAATATTATAAATTATGAAAAAAACCCTAACCGATGGTGTAAAAATCCAATATGGCGGCTTTAAGAAAAAACTACGTTGTTTATGTTTGACACAGGACGAAGCTTCAGAATATAAATCTGTAACTGCCACATTGTAGAGAAGATCCTCATGGAGGACCACGAATTTGAATCACCCTGTATACTTTTACAATCCCAAGTATTTTCTTATTGTCACAAGTAGGCTAAGGAAAAAAATTTTTGTTATTACAGTTTAAAATGTCAAAAACTGATTCAATTCAATTTACTGATGTACAAATTTTTTGAGAAAATTTCAAAAAACAAAAAAAAAAATAGAACTTTGACACCCTGTATCTAGGACACAAAGGGGTTTTGGACATATATTTATAGGAACTTTTTCATTTTTTTGAGATTCCCAGATCACTGTAAATGCGTCCCTCTTATTATTTATGACGCAGTAGTTCTTGATGTTTAAGTTAAATATTTAAAACCCAACCCAACCCAAATACAAAGATTTTATCAAAATATTTCAATTAACTTTGAACCTTCACCGGATATAGGACTCAAAATAAAAACAATTTTTAACTTTACCTATGTTTTGTTCTAGTATTTGAACATCTTCAATATCTGTCCTGTATCGTCACAAGTTTAATTACACTCAAAATTTTAATTTTATATAGCTCATCGTAATTTCTAACTACTAACTACATAACCATTTTTTTTTAGTTCATTACCCTCATTCTACTTATCACAACATCCCTAGCGAAAAACGAAGAAAATCCAAAAAAACCCAAACGTGAACTCAATCTTCATGGTACCGGTTCACCACTAACTGGTAACAGCTTCGTTACCAACTCATTTGGTTCAGGACTTGGTACTATCAACGGACTAACAAAATCTTTCGATCAGAACGCTGCTGTTTTGCCCACTAGTTCCAATATTGGATCATTCTCATCCGGATTTGGTTCCGACTTCCACGATGTAGGAAAATCAATCCCAATTTCAACAAGTTTCGACTCATCTGCACTCGCAAGTGGTGCCTTAGGAACTGGATCATTTGGAACTGCATATGGTTCTGGAAGATTCTCCTCTGCTGGTATTGATTCCAACAACTTTAATATCGATGCTTTAAGTAAATCAATACCAACAAGTTTCGACACACCGTCAGTTGGATCAGGCTCATATGCTTCTGGAGTAGGTTCCTATGGAATTGGAAGCTACGGTGTAGGAAGTCCAATATCCACAACAAATTTCGGTGCTTCCTCGGTTGGAACTGAATTCGGTAGTGGTACAGTTGGAGCTGGCACATTTGGATCTCCATATGCCACTGGAGTAGGTTCCTATGGAACTGGAAGTAACGCATTCGATAGCTCCGTTTATGGAGGTAGCGGTGCACTTGGCAGCTCTGCTTATGGAAGTTCTTTAGGAGACAGTCAAAATGCTTTACTAGGAGTAAAACCTTCATTAACAGAAACTTTAGGTTCGTTAGGCGGTAGTGCTATTAGCTCCAGATCGTTCGATACTAGTGCTGGTCTCAGTGGAAATAGTTTCGACACCATTGGTATACAAAACTATGGAGTTAGTCAAAGTCAATTAAGCAGTACTGACGAAATTAAAGCTTTTGGCGGTGCATCTACATTTGACGCCAGTTCCTTAGGATCTTTTGGAAGTATTCCAGCTCATAAAAATTTAGGATTAGGTAACTTTGTTTTTCTATGATATCTAACAAAAAGGAAATAATTGACGAATCATTTCAACAGATGCCTCCGAAGTACACACATTGCTTCAAAAAGTAGCTGTGCCAGTACCACAGCCATATCAAGTAACAGTTGAGAACAAAATACCAGTACCACAACCATATAGAGTGCATATACCTAAAGCTGTTCCTGTTCCAGTTGAAGTTAAAGTACCCGTCGACGTACCAAAACCGTACGCTGTCAAAGTACCTCATCCATACCCGGTACCAGTTGCAGTTAAGTGAGTGAAAATCTCAAACATTTATAGAACATATGAAAGTGATATTATCTATTTTTGTAGATATCCCGTGGAAATTCCTAAACCATACCCAGTATATCACACGAAAACCGTTGAGATTCCAGTAGAGAAACATGTTTTCGTTAAGGAACCTTACCAAGTTAAAGTACCGGTACCTCAACCGTACAATGTCGATGTTCCACAACCTGTGGAAGTTAAGGTTCCACATCAAGTTGTTCTAAAAGTCCCACAGGTGGTTCAGGAGCAATTAGGAGACACTACACAATTCGGACAAGGTTTGTATTATTTAATTTTCGAGTTTTAAGTGCTTCCGATCACAAGTATTAGAGAATAATGCTAAAATCTTCAGGTGCACTATCGTTTGGTGGAAATACCGGCTTCAGTGGTTCAAGTAACTTGGATCAAGCTTTAAATATTGGAAATCAAGGATTTGATTTTTCGCAAAACCAGCAAACATTCCAATCAGGATCTAGCGGGTTGGAAGGTGTGCAAGGAATTCAATCTGGATTTGGAGGCGTACAGCAAAATTACCCGGAATTTGAAAGTACGTATTTAATGACCCAAGACCCAAGAAGTATAGAAAGGGTATACTAGTAGTACGAGATGTTATCCTGAAAATGATTTTATTGATGCTTATTTTGAGTATTAAGAGAACTTTCAATGACTTAAACCTAAACAGCAACATATTTTCGTCAGTTGCCTTCGAATTTCACATTTATTTATCGCGTACAGGGTATCCAAAATTTAATGACCAATTACTGGCTTTATACGGCTCGGCACCGCTTATGTCCATCCATTTTTCTGCAGGATACCAAGAGGTGACGATAACTGACCATTTTTTCAAAATCTGTTCAATCACCTAACCATAGGTGTAACTCCAGTAAATTATCGGCTATAACAAAAATCACCTGAACTTCAAAGCGTTATCCTGGAGTTTTATTTTCTACACCTTCATGGAGTGAATTAAAGCCGCTGAATCGGCGGTACTTTTTATCCCGATTGCGTTTTCTCATAGTCGAATGGGAGATATTCTTCACAGCGAATCAAGGCTTTAGCTTTTGCCTCTATATGCGAAAATGTGGATCACATTTAATGAAGCGTTGGTCGTTTGTAAGCGCCTTCATTCAATCATTTATGTTCGAAACTTGATTACGACACTGTATACCTTGATATTGGAAACTTGTTTGAAAATGCTGTGAAACCACATAAAATCATCGAAGTTTAACATTCTGTATATCGAGCATGAAGGCCCACAATGGCAAATACCATAATAAAGTTGCTCTAAATTTTGTTCAAAGATTATTATGTGCATTGAACTTTTTTTAGGTAGCCAAGGAATTCCGTCAAATATCTTTGATAGCTCATCATTTGGATCTGGTTTGAGCCAAATCCAGGGCAGTGGATTTAGTGGAGTTCAAAGTACATTTGGTGGATTTCAAGGTGATGCACTTCTAGCTCAAGGCGGTGAGAGAGAAAATGTTGAATCGCAGTCTGTATCAGTGGATAGATTAGCTAAATTCAATAAATTTGATGGGTTTGCTACCTCTGCATCCAATAGCGCTAAAACAGTTATTAAATTGGATAAACACAACACTAAGAAAGAGAAGTTGTAAAACAATCAATTTCTTAAATCAAAAAGTATATTTTGTGAAGCACAACAATTAATCAAATAACATTGTAGAATTTTACAAAAAAATTTTGTGTAAAATACTTTTATTATTATTTTGTTTAAAAATAATGTAATGTGTTTTATTTTAGCTTATATTTTGAATATTACGGATGTCGGACCGGAAGTACTGCTTAAGTTACTTGCCGCTATTTTAGTTTAGTTTAACAATTCATATGCAGCAAGTCGTACTTAGTGGTTCCAAATTTATTATTGCAAATCATTCGGTAAATCAAAAAATCAACATGTTTTGATATTGTTCAAATATTTTATTCAAATCAATAACCAATAAGAAAATTTTATGGAAAAGCATATTACATTGAAAAATATAACAAAATCCTAATGGAATTTGTTTTCCAATAACTTATTTAACGACCCACGTCTCAGTTCAAATGAAAATTATTTCGTAAACCAATAAAATTACATGTTCTTATCAAAACGTTGGCAATAGTATTTATTTAGGCTCAACTTATATATATATATTTTTTAGTATATAGTCCATTCTGGAGTGGAGTGTAATTTATTTACGACAATAAAAAACCAGAGTCTGTCTCCACAAAATCAATACTCTAGTTTATTCAATCAGTTCATTTAACATGTTTCGGGATGCACATCCCATCATCAGTAACATACAAACAATTACGAGTAGCTAAATAGACATCGGCCTCAATTACATCAATAAATAAATCAGACCTATAAAAACAATAATTAGAGTATTGATTTTGTGGAGACAGAATCTGTTTTTTTATTGTCGTAACTAAAAAATATATATTTTTACAAATAATCATAAAGGCGATTATTTTGAATATATATATGCCTTTATTATATGTTCAATCATGATTTGAAAATGTAGCATTGTAATGCTGTTTTTCATATACCCGTGCGTATTAATATTTCCTGGTAATGACAAAAGTAGCGGCAGGCATGAAAAATCACCATAGCATGTCAAAAAATGCGCAATAACTACCTCTTAAAACCCACTAAATTTCACTTACATATCCCCACCGGTTTCAGAGCAATCAATAAATCTTCAATTTAAAAAAAAAACTTTTAACTCTATCTCAGAAAACGAAGCATTTGCGGACATACGTTTATATAGCAAACTGACATTATTTTTTCATGCAGAATTACTTCCTGAAGTTTGTCGCACTTATTTACTAACACCCTGTATAATGAAGGACCTATTTCATATTACCCAAAAAAAAAATCAAAACATAATTTTATATTTGCTATAATAGTTTTTTAAATATAATTTATAATGCTGCTTATTTCGTTAAAAGTCGTAGATTATTTTACAAACCCTTTTTATTTATTTGCTTACTGACCTCATCAACTTTAGACAGCTGTATCTCTAGAACTATTCGGTCCCAAAAAACAAATTAGTGTCCTTTTGTTAGAAAATTAGGCCTTCTTAATAAATATATGATAACTTTAGCCGTTAAATGGGTCCTTAGTGGTCAATATTGGCAAACACTGAAAAATAACTGTAAAATTTTCTTTTTTTGGGAAATGTGCAAACCTTTAAATTGCTGTATCTTATAGAAACTGTTTCACATACAAAGACCAAATTAATCTCGTTCTTTTGTAAATTTTATTTACTTTAAAATTATATATAACGACTTTTGCTGTAACATTAGTCCTTGGTGGTCAGAATTGTCAAAAAGCATGAACATTTTACACGGTTTTAATAATATTTAACAATGATCTTTCGAGGTCGAGATCTCGTAGATAAAGCAAAGTGACATTTCTATAATTGCCACTTTAATAAACCATTTTAAATTTATTAAAAGACACAATATATCAGTGAAAACCCGAAAAATAAAATTATTACTTATTTCGTTATTATGATGTTGATTCATATTCCATTCTGCATAATAACTATAATTATTTAGCTCTATTTTCTTTTAGCATAGCTTTAATACAATATTCGGATAATGCTGAAAAGCTTTCATCATTGGTTAATAAGGCAAATCTCTCTCTTCGCTTTGCTTTAACATTAATTTCCTGTCGTCAATATTGGCTTTTATCCCCATAAGTATTATCCTATATAGTCTTAACTCTATATCTAGGTTTGAAGTTTAATATTGCAACATAAATCTTTTAAATACGCGCATCATTAAAAACTATTGTAAAACTATAGAACACTTAATAATTAAAATGTTACTGCAGTGTACTTACAGACAAGTTGTCTCACTGAATGATGCAAATGTTTCAAACTTACCTGAAACAAAGGAAATAAATAAATATGAATGTTTTACGAATCATTTAAAAAGGTAAAACAAGAACACTAAGTACAAAACGGCAAGTCATTTTTATTTTATTTTTTAATAATCCTACAAAGATACGTAAGTGCGCCAAATTTCATTTTGATATCGAGACGCGTTTCGGAAATATTACTAAAAACACATCGTCAGGAATTTAAAAATAACACCCTGTATATGAAAAACTAAGCATTTTTAGCTCTCCATATCATATATGTAATATATGTATATATGGAGACTATTAGTTTCATGAACATTTTTTTTTAATTTCACCGGAAATACTTGTTTTTGGTCAGTTTATACATAATTAAGTAGTTTTAAAAAAATGTCTGTCTGTCGGTCTGTATCCATGAAAACGCAAAAACCGCTAAACAGATTTTAACCAAATTTGGTACAAAAATACTATTGGACATGGCAAGGAGCTGATTGGATTTTGGGAAACATTGTAAATGTAAAAAAATTCATAGTTCTTAAACTTATCCGAAATACTGCATAATTTTTTGCGCATTTAATTGAATATAACCTAAAATATTGGACATAAAATATTAGGCGTTCGAAAATAGTGTAAAATGGAGTAAAAAAGATTTTAAAAAAACGTATTTCCTAAACATAGCAGAAATATTAACTAATTATTTATAGTTTTGATAGAATATAACCTATAAAACGTGTCATAAATAACTTACTCTCATATGCGTTCATAAATAGTGGAAAAGGGGTCAAAACATAAAAAATATATATTTCCTAAACTTATTCGAAATATGGAATAATTTTTCATAGTTGTGATACAATATAAGCTAAAAAATATTCCATAAAAGAATTGGTTCACACAGGCGTTCGAAAATAGTTTAAAAAAAGGGTCAAAAACGAAAAAAAAACGTTTCCCAAATATACCAGAAAAATTGGCTAATTATATATAGCTTTGATATAAGATAACCTACAAAATGCAGCATAAAATTTTTATTTACAGGCGTTCGTAAATAGTATAATAAAAAAAATATTTAAAATGTAAAAATTCTTATATTTAACTAGTTGAATTTGTGTTAAAAATACACTACAAACTATGTATGTACCATAGGCGTCCGTGAAAATTCTATTGGCCAGAAAAAATTTGTATCCGTGATAACTCAAAAACCACTTAACAGATTAGAACCACATTTGGTACGAAAATACTACAGGATATTTATAGGTGGTGAATAACATTGAGCGTAAGCAAGGGGTTTAGAAGAGGGTTCTAAAATTAAAAAAATCATAGTTCTTAAACTTATCCGAAATGTTGATTAATTTTTTGTGCGTTTAATTAATATAACCTAAAATATTTAACATAAACAATTAAACCACGTTGACATACGAATAAAGTGTAAAATGGGGTAAAAAGGATAGAAAAAAACGTACTTCTTAAAAATAGCAGAAATATTGACTAGTTATTTATAGCTTTGATAGAATATAACCTATAAAATGGGTTATAAATAACTTGTTTTTATAGGCGTTCGTAAATAGTGTCAAAGGGGTCAAAATAAAAAAATATATACTTACTTCCTAATCTTATTCGAAATACGGAATTATTTTCCATAGTTGTAATAGAATATAACCTAAAAAATGTTACATAAATGAACTGGTTCACACAGGCGTTCGAAAATAGTGTAAAAAAGGGTCAAAAAGGAAAAAAAAAATTCCAAATATAACAGAAAAATTGGCTAATTAATTATATATAGCTTTGATATAAGATAAACCACAACATGCAGTATAACAATTTTGTTTACATAGGCGTTCGTAAATAGTAGAAAAGGAGGCAAAATAAATTTTATAATAAAAAAATTCAACTGTTTTGCGTACAAGAACTTGGCGTAGAAGATCTGAAATATAAAATATGTATGTACGAGTATAAATAGTGCCTACAAAGAGAAGAAAAAGGAACAAAACCGGATACAAAAAATTGCTGATGTCTAAAACAAAACAAAAAAATATACATACATTTTAGATAAATGACAAATATGGAGAGCTTTTCGTGCCTCGAAGGCAACAGTTTATTCGATATATGTTCACATGAAAAAAAAATCTTATTTTCGCTCGTAGAATGTTTTAAGTTAATTTCGGAACACCCTGTATAGTAATTATTGTAAAACTAGTAAGCATGCAATAGAATTATAATAATAATATAATAAATAAATAAAAAATACATTTCTTGGTCTGCCCAAGGCATTTGATGTGTATTTTTCGCAAATATACAATTTTTAATCTAATTTTTAGATGATAGTTTCACCCAGTGAAAGAAATTGATTTGAATATTCCAATTAGTTTGATACTTAGTTTAGTAACATCGCTAATGCGGTATCAACACCACTTTCTACATAATATGGTAATTCACACAAATTAATTAACATTGTTAATGATACAGCATCACTATTTTTTGATATCTTTGTGTATCTACTGTGATGCCCTATATGTTTATTAGTAAACGATTTTATAGAGGAAATTAATACATTTACGACACTACAACCTTTTGGTTTCAGAAGGCCTGGGGCTATGTCTTGAAGGACTATCTATCATCTCTTCTTTCTCCTCTCGGCTGCTTCTTTAATTATCTGCTTCTGACGTTTTTTCCGCTTTTTCCATGGGATTTTATCGACGATGTCAGGCGCAAAGACTTCTTTTAGTTGTCTACTCCAACTCAAGGATTTCTGTTGTGAACCCTAAGATGGCTAAACAGATCGATGCTCAAGCCACAAATTTTGTCACAAAATTGACACGCCCAATCAGCAACGATGCTGTCTCTTCGCATTCTCATGTCGTCGACGCTGCTCCTCAAAAACTTGATGAACCTCGTAAATGGTACGCCTCCATCTCGGTCGGTCGTTCGCGATCAGACTTCTTCATGTTGGTCTTAAGAACATCCTTCTACCTCTTTTGCTGACCTCCCTGATTTCGTGAGTCGACCTTAAGGTGTGAATAAAGGATTCTCTTTGGAAGGCGTTCAGTTGGCATGCGGATTACGTGGCCAGTCTATGGCAGCTGGTGCCTTACAATCATCGCCTCAATGCTAGTTGTTTCAGGTTCCACCAGAACGCTGATCTTTGTTCGTCGTCGGTCCTGCCATATTTAATTCCAAGAATTCTTCTAAGACATCATTGATGGTACTTCTCTAGGCTTTTGAAATGCCTCCGATAAGTGGTCCAAGACTCACAGGTAGACGTAAGGGTAGGAACTACAATTCCATTATACACTCGCAAGAAAGTTCGAACGTCAATGTTATGATCATCGAAGACTGTCGTCTTCAGACAGCCGGAAGATGCGCTTGGACTTTCCTCCAAGCGACTGTAGCGATCATCGCTATGGGTACGTTTTCCTCCGAGCGTTTGCGACGATTAAATTTCCCGCATGTATCGGTAATATTACTTCATTGTTCGTTCGTTCTGTCTCGAATATGTGGTGGGACAGCCACACTGTTTGGTGCAGGCTGGTAGAAAATCTGTATTTCCTTTATATGTTCAGTTCAAACCCGATACTCGTGTATGCGCTGTTAAATGCATATATTGAAGGTCCTCTTCTCTATCAACTAGGACAACATTGTCATCCGTGTATTGAAGCTCAATGAGTGATCTTCGTCGCAGCTTGCAGTCTACGAAGGTTGAAGAGTCCGCCGTCATCAAATTTTTAGACGATCTCTATTCCCCCGGCAGTTCATCATTAACAAGTTGAATGACTGTTCCCACAAACATCAAAAGCAAGATCGGTGCAATGACACAACCCTGCTTTACGCCAGTTGCTACTAGAAATGGCTCTCCCGGTTTGCTGCTGTTGAGATCTGCTGCGTGAAGGAGTCCGGATGAATTCCTGGGGACATCCGTTGACCTTCAATATCCTCCACAGAGCCTCACGGCTAAAGGAGTCGAACGCCTTGACAAGGTCTATAAGGACGATTTTCTTCCCGTGAGTTTTCCTGTATTTGCCTGGCACTAAATATCATGTCGGCTGTACCCCTGTTGTCTCTAAAACCACATTATGTGTCCGGGAAGCACCCTTTCGAGAGGGAATGAAGATGATTGGACAAAATTCTTACAAGAACCTTTCCGGCGATGGAGAACCTTCAGGTCGTCCAAAAGAAGTCGTTGGATGATCGAAGATTGAAAACGCATGAGTTGGCTGAGGCTGTAGGGATCACATTTTGCATGCATATTTGGATATGAAAAAAATGTTGGCACGGTGGGTACCGCGAGTCCATACGATCGACCATCAACACAACCGTGTGACCATTTCAAAGGAGTGTTTGGTGATGCTCAGCCGCAATCCAAACGCGTTTTTGAGCCTTTTGTTACCGTAGATGAGCATGGATTCATTAAACCATACCAGAGATCAAGCAACGTGTACCGAAGAAGACTAAGATGGCCTGTCGGCTCTCCATATCATGTATATGTAATATATATATGGAGACTATTAGTTTCATGAAAAAATGTTTTTTAATTTCACCGGAAATACTTATTTTTGGTCATTTTTTACATAAATAAGTAGTTTTAAAAAAATGTCTGTCTGTCTGTCTGTATCCATGAAAACGCAAAAACTGCTAAACAGATTTTAACCAAATTTGGTACAAAAATACTATTGGACATGGCAAGGAGCTGATTAGATTTTGAGAAACATTGAGCGTAGGCAAGGGGTTTAAAAGAGGGTTCAAAAATTAAAAAAAAGCATAGTTCTCAAACTTATCCGAAATACTGCATAATTTTTTACGCATTTACTTGAATATAACCTAAAATATTGAACATAAAATATTAGACCACGCGATAGGTTCCACCCTTTCTTAAATACCGACAGATAACAGTTGACGAGAGTATTGTTGCCATTAAAGTTACTGCACAGCAAATTAAAAAAAGTGACGGACTTATCAAACCAGCCTCGTATCGTAATAACGCAAAACTATTAATAAATCATTACTTCGATCTTTGCCATAGGGCGGAGAAGCGAAAAGTGATACGTACCTTTAAATCAAAAGAAGCCTCATCACGGAAATGTAATTATTATCAGGAAGTGTTTGATAATCAGAGAGAAAAATATAAAAATTCGCTCAATGAATAAATAAAATAGAGATCTGCGTTATGTACGCGAGATGACATAATGACAATAATCATAATTCATAGGACATGTGGACTATGTATTCTAAAATATTTTGGTAAATGTAGATATTCTCATTTTTTTTGTGTGAAAGTTTGGATTTGAAATTAATATTTTTATTGGGAGGAATTTGTGTTTTAATATAAAAAGATGAAAATTTTATATTATCGATATCATTCCATCTACTTTCGTTCTCATCTTTGGATATACACAACATGGGTGTTCTCGCAGTAAGTTATATTAATATAATTTTTTTGTTTATTTTTCTTTTAATTTAACATTAAGATAATAAAAATAAATAATTTAAAGTTCAAATTAACTATTAAAGCTCAAATTACCTATTAAATGATAGCCATGTATATATAGCAATCGATTTTTTGGCATTCTTTGATTGTAGATTTATCGAAACTGCCTGATGCGGTTTTTAATATTTTAAACCATTGTTCTTTTGGCTTACTGTCGTGGTGGAGCCAAGTTGTAACACTCCATCCAACGACTTATATAGGGTGGAATATTATAGAAGCGACAATTTCAATCAGCAGATCTTTTTTGTTTTCAATTTTACTGACCATTTGGAGGAAGTCGATGAATATCATTCCGTTTGCGTCTTTGCTCGGTGTGGATTGCTGTCCACGCAGCTGATTGTCTTTTGGATTCTGGTGTCTAATAGTGGAGCCATGTTTCATCCATTGTCACATATCGACGATAGAATTCCATTTTATTGCGGTTTAACAGCGCCAATCCCACCTCTGAAGCATCAATTCGTTTTTGTTTTTGGTCGACTGTGTGGTCACGGGGCACCCACTTTGCACAAGCTTTCGCATATCGAAATGCTTGTGTAAAATGGTAAAAAGACTACCATCTAATATCTTTACAATGTCAGCTAGCTCGTGCACCTTCAATTTGCAATTGTTCATAACCAATTTGTGAATTTTTTTTGACGTTTTCTGGAATAACAGCATCATTTGGGCGTCCACTGCGCTCTGCATCATTTGTGCTGGTACGACCACGTTTAAATTCAGCAACCCACTTCTCTACCATTTGTATCGACTGAGCAGAGTTCGGAAAATGTTTATCAAGCCATTGTTATTTGGTTTCCGCTGTATTTTTTTTTCATCAAAAAGAAATCTTCTTGAAGTGCTTATCCTCTGTGGATGTTGGCTATCACATTGGTCCAAATGACTCTAATCACCGCCGCTCTGAATAGTGCTGTTGACGTCATTCCGATCCATGTTCGCAGATTTCGCAGCCATGATATTCGTCTGCGTCCTGCTGATCTTCGACCCTCTATTTTTCCCTGCAGGATAAGTTGAAGAAGGTGGTATTTTTCACCTCGCATGACATGAAAAAGAAATGCTTTATCAAAACTCGAAATTCACTTTTTTCCATTTTTATTTCAATAACAAATGTTGCTTCACAAAAAATGCTAAAAAAATCAATAGTCAGATTGCTGTCAAATTTATACAAGTATCGTTTGAAGATTAGTACTAAATAAAAATCATATGGAATAAATTGTAGTAACGCCATCTATGTGTCCTACGGACTTATTGAATGACGTAATATATCTTTTAAATACCACATTGTGCAACTTTTATAACTGATTTGATGAACTCGTTTTACCACTTCACATTTTTATTTTTGCTGATGATGCCTTAAACCGAAACACTTTTTTACATTTTATTACAAATTAAGCCCATTTCGATCGTTAAGACAATTTTTTTGGGTTTCAAAATACTTCTTTTGCTTAAGACTTATTTCTACACATAAAAATATATTTTGATGAGGATGCTCCATCAGCTCGTAAGGCAAGCTAATTTTCTGCACAGATTGTCAAGGCTCAAAAAACCTCTGAATAAAACACGTCTACTCCAAAACATGTTTTTGTAAAAAAGGTTTGTCGAAGAATTATAACTGTGCGATTTATACTTTGGCTAAACATCTACCGTAGGAGAACCTTAAAAATATTTTAGATGAATAGCCCTATTAGGGAATAAGTAGTGTTAGGGTTAAATAACTGCCCTTGATGTATTACGAATAGCATGCGCAAGTTAAACTTTTTTTCTTGTTAACATACTGACCCTTTTTTAAAAAATCCGCGGACGTTCTATACACATTAATTTGTTTAAAAGTTGTTTTAGGTCCAGTTTCATTTGTTAAGTAATTCTTCTTACTATATTTTGATTGAAACATTCAAGGGTGCCTTTTGCTCACTTCATTATTATAATATTTGTCACTTTTGACCCTAGTTTATACCGTTCACCTACACCCTCTGAGTTTCAAAATCTAAAGAGCTCCTCGCCATGCCCAATAGAAATTTTGCACCAAATTTTTGTCAAACTCAATTTAGCCATTTTACCTTCCCGCACAGGGAAAGTATTGTGAACGCGCGGAAAAATGAGATAAAGACGGATATATAACCATTTTGAAGTTCCTTGAGACAATTAGGGCTATTTCCAGATGGAACGCTGTCTGTCTGTCTGTCTGTACGTATTCTTCTACGATAGCGCCTAAACGCTTACTAAATTTTGATATATGAGTTTGGGGCGGTTCTAGGCTGAACCTATTAGTTTTTGTCGGGAAAGTTTTTGGGACGACACAACCGATTTTTTTAGTAATCGTGTACATGGACGCACATAACGACAGACATTTTTTGAAAAATGTTATTTATCTCTAAAATGACCCAAAACACGTATTTCCGGTGAAAATGGAAATATCATGAAACTAATATCTTCTCTTCGAATGGAAAATCTAAAAAAAACAAATTTACTTTGACTCAATTCTAGTGTCACATGTTCTGGAATACCCTGTATAATATTGGCATGGCTTAAATAGCGTCTTTTCATGAAGTTGATATATGTTAAGTAACGAGGAATCTGTTTCAGGTATTTTCTGCGATCCTAGCCGTTACAACTCTAGCACACTGTAGCGGATTGGGCCATGTTGATCTGCCAACCCATTTAACACCACCATCTTTGGGCCATGTACACGGTTATGCTCCTGGGTTTGGTCTTGGATCTAACGGGGTCCATGTGGATAGTCATGTTGGTCATAATGGAGTTCTTGTTGGTCTTACCTCAGGAGTAGGAGTGCATCATTCACATCCAGAAGGTAAAAAACCCATATAATATGTTATTAGAAACAAACATATAAGCAACTTGAATTATCGCATTTATTTTCGTCGTTAATTCTTTTTAATAGGTTTCGAACACTCGTTACCGCTCCAACAAGGTCATCTAACTGGTGGAGTACCATTTGGAGCTGGACCATTACTAGGCGCTGGACCATTACTAGGCGCTGGACCATTATTAGGCCCTGGACCATTACTAGGCCCTGGACCATTACTAGGCGCTGGACCAGCATTTTCAAATTTACAGGGTCCAATTGTAAATGGACCTGCTGTTGCCGGACCAGCGTTTCTTCCTGGTGGTCCGGGAATTCATGGAGCACCTCTTGTATCAGGTCCAGGACTAGTGGGCGGGCCAATAATCGGATCAGGTAAATAATTATAGTCTGATTATGATAAAAAAATTATCTTTAAAACAATAATTTCTTATCTATAGGAGTTCCTGGAGTAAATCTAATTGGACATGGTGATATTCTACATGCCGGTCTTCCAGGCGGTCATGGACCTGACGCACATGGCCACGTAGTCAACGGTGGTACAACTTACAGTCATCGCTTCCAAAGATACCCGATCGACGTACCACAACCCGTACCAGTCCCAGTCGACCGACCGGTCCCATATCCAGTGCCAGTTCCACGACCAGTAGAAGTACCCAGGCCTGTCAAAGTCGATGTACCAACCCCAGTACGTGTAGAAATCCCCCGAAGAATCCCAGTGGAAGTACCACGACCATATCCAGTACATGTCAAAGTCCCAGTGCATGTTAAGGTACCAACACCAGTACATGTACACGTGCCAAAACCGTACCCAGTCATAGTACCAAAACCTGTAGCATTCCCGGTACCTACACCGATTGAAGTCAGAGTACCAGTTCCTGTTGGTGTACATACTGATGCTCATATTGGTGTACATCCGGTACATCATCCCGTGATTCATCATGATGACTTTATTGTCGGCCATGGACATGGTCCTCACATTGGTGTTCATCATGGACCACACGTGAGCCTGCATCATGGGCCAGACTTTGGTTTGCATGGTGGCCCACACTTTGATGGGCATGGTGGGCCCCACTTTGATGTGCATCGTGGGCCACACTTTGATGGGCATCATGGGCCACACTTTGATGGGCATCGTGGGCCACACTTTGATGTACATCATGGGCCTAAAGTTTTTGGGCCTAGGTATGGATATGGACATCCATGGTAAACAATATTTCGATGCAAAATTATAAAATGAATTTGTGTCCGTAAATATAAATGAAAAATAATTTCGTGGCATAGCGGACAAAATGACTGGTTTTACCTACACAAGGGATATTTTTTAATTTATCAGGGCCTCAGTCTAATTCAGTAGAACCAGACCGATGCATTGGTCGACAGATACTAACGAATTCGTTTCGCTCTTATTATGAGCTCGTCAGAGTATCATAGTCGTTGCCCACCTACAATATCGGCCTGCATTTAATCACAATGAGATATACAACAGTAGACATATGTAAACTAGTACCATCTACATACACATAGTAATGCATATCCCACCGTGGTTCTACTGAGTTAGACTGAGGTCCTGCTAAATTAAACAAAATCCCTTGTGTAGGTAAAACCAGTCATTTTGTCCGCTATGCCACGAAATTATTTTTCATTCAATATTTCGATGTTTCAGTAAAACACCAAAAATTAGTTTTTCAGTGATTTTGGTTCAAAATTTGTATCATTCTCCAAAGTTTTCTTTAGTTTTCTCAAATTTGGTTGCCATTTGAAACTACAATAGCTATAACGTTTCTTTATTCATTAGATATCTTTACCAGAATTAAAAACACTTATTATAGAAGTATTCTAAACAATTTAGAAAATAATCCCTTTCTGATAAAATGTTTAACGATCAAAAAATTCCTTTCGATAGTATAACCCTATAAGCTCCTATTTTTATTTTACTTGTGATATTGAACATATTAAAGTTATCACGAAGCCTCAACATAACCTCAATGTTGCTTAGAACATTATCTCCTCATGTATTTCAGCTAGTTAAAATTACGTTTCTTCCAGACTATTCTATTCAGCACTGTTGTGTATTCAAATCTAATTAAATGCATGAAATTTACCATGTGTTGCCAAATTTATTTTTTTTATTTGTTTATCATGAAAATCGACTAAGTGTTTTAAATTTGTATACTTAACTATAATTAATTAAATATCATGTACATACATACAGAATGAAATAGTCAATTTTGGGTTAAGTTTTTCTAGTATTTATGCATATTAATGATAAGGTGTTATTTTTATGTTATTATAATAAATGAATAATTGAAAAATCTCCAAGCGTTTTATTAGATGGTCCAGTTAATTAATTACAACAGGATATCATGACACAAAATAGACATACAATTATTATTGGGACACATTTCATCAATGTACATAACGCTTCATGCAAAGTGAACTATCCTGAAAGCAAAAGAAATTGGTGTTTTTTTTTCGAGAACTTTAAATTGGCATAAGAAATATAATAAAAATAATAAAATATCGGAAAAACTCTTCTATATTTTAGAGTCTTCTTGTGAAAGTTGAAAATAAAAATTATAAAAAATAAATTTCGATTTCGAAGTGATTATACAATAATAAATTCATCTAACAAAATCGCTTAACCATCATGATATATAAAAAGAAAAGATAGCATAATAATGTTAGTTTTAATTTTTATTAATTCAAACAAGAAAAAATAATGAGTTTCTCTTTTTTCCACTGATGATGCAACCGGTTTAAGTTCCGAAACATGTTTGGATGCGGATTATAAATTTCTATTAAATTTATTTTTGTGGAGATTCGACTTTTATTTCGTTAATGAAAAAAACAATGCTTCTAATAACAATAATAGCGTTTATTTCGCCAAAATAAAACAATTATAAAATACAACAATGTTACAGTAAAGCCCACAAGCCGGTTAACAACAAAATTTACTACAATAACAATGCTAAAGTAATCAGCAAAATAAACATGTCTAACTCACAAAATCTGTATAAAGATTGTCCCTGAGCGTAACATATCTAGAAGGCCACAGTAGCAGCAAATCTGGCTTCTAATAAACATTAAGTATAATTTTTAAAATATATTTTTACTGCACTACCCCATGCCAAAATTCCATAATTTATTCTGGATTCCACAAGAGCGTAGTATAATATTTTTAAATATTTTACTGTTAGTACAGCTTTGGAGCGTTTAAATCTATGGAATAGGGATCTTATAGTTTGAGCAACTTTGTCTATATGAGTGTCCCAGCGAACACGAGAATCAAAGAAAATGCCAAGGTACATGACTGAGCCGACCGGGTGCAAAACCAGATCATTGTGAGGTGTCCGGACACAAATTCTATCGAAGTCAGGCAAACCCAGCCTATCGCATGAGAAGGGCAGATAGTGTGTTTTTCTAAAATTGATTGTGAGTAATCTAGAATTAAACCAATCCTTCAACAGAACCAAATCCTGCTCAACCCCATCTTTCAAAGCATAGCAAGAGGCGTTTTCGTAATATATAGCAGAATCATCAGCATCGCTAATAATGGATTCATGAACAGGCAAATTTAATAATTCGCATAGCGAAGCGTAGTCCACGAAGAAAATTTAAACATGTTGGAGACATTTATTTAATAGTAACGGTAGGAAAAATTTATTAACATTACTTTTATTTTTCATTGCTAAAACAGAAGGAGCTGTTTTCTCAACTATTGTGCCGCCACTGAACGCTTCTGTTTACAATGTCGTTGAGGGATTGTAAAAGTCCGACAAACAACACACCGCCGATATCACAGTTGCGGCACAGTCGCTGAGAAAACATATCCTTCTCGTTTAGGAGTAAAGGCGAGGTTCCACCACCATGGAGCAGCAAACAAACGGTAAACATCAAAGAAATTATTACGCCTTCACGTTAATAGCTCTGGATTTAGTGCGAGCAGACTCTTTATAACCACAACCAAAGATTAATAGTCCCGGGAAGGTGTCTTTGTCAAAAAAAAAAAAAATCCAAACAGGATGATATTTTCAGGGTCACTTGGGGACTGCCTCCTGAGTATCAAACCAAAAAATCAGACTCGAACCACTGGTACGTTCTGCGCTATACGGGTTGTTTCATACATATTTTTTAGAGCAAAATGGCTTTCATAACAGTTATAGAGGATCGAAAGCTGAAGAACTTTGCCTTATGAATTTTGTGTAGCTCTAATACTTCTTACGAGTTACAACCTTCAAATGACGAGAATACCGCTAGCGACAGAGCTGGTTTTGTAAAAAAAAATGTTTACAAGAAAATGACCTTAATAAAAGTTTTAGTGTATCAAATGCAAAAGGAACGACAAGGGAGGATGCCTTCTAGGACCAAAAAAGAGCCAGCTCCAGCAGAGATTCTAAACCTTATATCATGCCAATGCGGAACACCCTGTAGAGCAGCTTGTGGTTGCCGTAAAGCAGATTTGCGATGCACACTGAGCTGGCGAGACCTGTGATAATGCACAACCATTGCCGTCACCGTACACTTGATAATGACAGCGATGATGATGATAACCAGGCACAAATGATGACAGTTGAACCATCGATCCGCAGGACGTCGAGGAAGACACTCATTTAACTGATCCTTCCAGGAAACGAGAAGGACGATTACATTGACTTTTTCATTGTCATGGAGCTCCAATATTATGTTTTGTAGGAGACCTCTATACATTTTATTATGTTTACAAGACCTACCCTGCGGTCTTCGAAATTTTTGTCAAAAGATAGCGGTGTAACGCGATAAGTATTAGAGCTGCAAAAAATGTTTATAACGCAAAGTTGTTCAGCCTTTGATCCCGTAAATATTTTATTATGGTCATTTTTATAAAAATATGTTTACAAAACCACCAATGTCGCCAGCAGAATACTCCTCATTTGATAGCGTTAAGTATCAAGGCCATTTGGCTCTACAAAATTTGGTTTTATACCTGTTGGAAAAAAAGGCTTTCTATGATTACTGTCCAAAGGTGTGGATCCCTCTTCTTTTAAAATTTTATTTTTTGTTTAACAAGGAAATTATTGAATAATGAAATGAATACAACAAAATAAACAGCATATGGTTCTGCGTTTTTTTACTATAACATATTGCTACATACTTCATATTTATACCAATAATTCTGAAATGTTAAGAGGAGCCGCTTTATACAAATTTTGGTATACTTACAAAGTGTCAGTGATTTATATGAGTTCTTCTGATAATTCGTGGAATTTATTATACTTTTAAACTATTTATAATGTTCATAACATGCAATCCAAAATTCCATGCAAAGTGAAAGTAGTGATATCAATATTCCATGTATCTGCCTAATACGTATACCTAATCTCTAATATTTTGAGATTGCGTTGTCCGATTTTTGTCTGAATTTGAATTTTGAATAAATCATAACACGTTAAATATTCGAGAAAGTGTCTTTTTAGAATTTTATTATAATAAAGTTATTACACTGAATGGAGAGAATAAATCGAAAAATAGGAAACATTATCATTTAAGGGGGTATTATTGTCATTATCTCTCACTTAATTCCCATCAATAAAAACTATCAAAAGTATTTTGAAGTGAAATTGAAGCAACAAATTTCGTTGGCGGCAATTAGCAAATCTATAACTACTGGTAGTCCAGGGAAGTTGTCAGTTATCCAAAATGCGGATAGCCCTTCTTAATATCATTGTCCCGCCTAAATTTCACAACACATCAGGCATCGAACAGGTTTCAACGTTAAAGGTTAAAGCTTTTTTATAATATACAGGGTTATTCACGCCATACGACACGGAATAGTGTGGCTAAAGTATTTAATTTCCTAAAAGTTTTATTCATGGGTTCGATAAAAATGATTTATGGCTACATTTTAAAAATATTGTGAATCTATACAGAGTGTCCCAAGTATAAGAAATTAATCATAGTTGTGTTTTTTTAAATAGAATGCCCTGTATATGAATATATTTTTAGATTCCCCATTCAAAATAAACCTAACTTTCATTAAGGTACATCTCACCTAAACCTAACAGTTTTTTAAATATTTTAATTTTTATAAAAATATAAACATAATTTGAATGAAAAAATTCACACCTATTCGTTTGTTCTTTTTAAGCCAGTCTGGGCTGATAGAAATACCCACTCATCACTTGTTACGCCAAATATAAAAAACCCCCAATACTAAATACAGGGTGTCCAATAATATAAGTTATATGAACGTAAAGTTGTTTATTTCAAATGGAACACCCGGTGTATGAGGTCAAAATTAGATGCACAAAGTAATTATCTGTCAAATATTACAATACTTTGCTATGTATAACTCTTGTCGTTTTCGTGGAAAATGCACATATTCATAATATTAGGCGAATTTTATTTGAATCTCTTAGTTTCATGTAGACCACCCTGTATTTGATGATGCAAAAATTAAAGTTAAAGAAAAGTTTTCCTATAGATATGTATATCTTTAATTTTGCCTGGCAGCAAATGTATCACACGTTTGTGACATCACTCTGTCACATTATCCATAAATAATAAACAAATTTAGATAGTATTCGTTAGTATAATTTATACACCCCCCATGATTATTACTACTTATTAATATCTACAATTTGTCATAATTGTTGATTATTTTTGTCAAGTGTCATATTTATTTGCTATCTAAAGCCATCATGGCCAACTAAAATTAATTAAATTTCAAATTCATATCACTATTGTAATAGAAAAATGTAAAATTGCCAATATTTTGAAAACTACCAGTTTTTGGGATAGACATCCTTTCATAAACTTGCCCTTATTTTTGGATGCAAAAAAATATATAAAATGGGGGGTTGCCATTTAAAAATTTTGAATTTTGACACTTTTTTCAATTTGATTTTTTACCCTTTTTTTCAAATACCCTGAATTAATATTTACTAAAAAAATATACGTAGGCGCCTAAAGTAGATCTATATCTCCTAGGATATTCTAACAAATTAAATTATTAAATCTTCCATATAATAGAAAATTGTCATTATTCTTTATTCTGAAAACGTCATTTTTGACATAAAATATAAATATTTCGAAAACGGCTGGCGATAGGTATCACATATGATGCATGGAATATGTTTAGAATTACAAGGAGAATCCAAAAAATATATAATTTATATAAGGGTCGTATTTGAAATAAGGAAGTTGACACCCATTTGCGGTATAACCGGAAGTGCTAGATTCTTGAAAACATTTTAGCCGAATTGGCCCCATCGACCTAAGTCATCATCAAGCCCCTTGTTGCGCCCAGTATTGAGCATAGGCCTCTCTTCCTCTCGACCAGTTCTCTCTGTTTTGTGCTGTTCTCGTCCACCCAAATCCTACCACTGGCTTTATGTCGTCATACCAACTCATAATTGGTCTTCCTCTTTCTCTCTTTCCTTCCCATGGCCTCCAGCGTATTATTCGGCTATTCCATCTGTCGTCCGTAAGCCACATGTCCTGCAAAATTCCACTTCAGGCTTGTGACTTTCTCCATTATGTCTTCGACTTTAGTTCTTTGTCTAATCCATTCGTTTCTCTTTCTGTCTCTTAGTGTTACGCCTATCATAGCTCTTTCCATGGATCTTTGTGTTGTTCTCAGTTTATTCACCATTGTCTTCGTGAGAGTCCAGGTGTGTGCTCCATTGCCGGTATTACGCACTGTTCAAATATTCTTGTTCTAAGGTATTGTGGTATCTTTCTGTCCTTAAGTATATGGTCTAATTTGCCGAACGCCGCCCATCCTAATCTCCTTCTCCTTTCAATCTATATCTCCTTATTACCCTTTCCCATCTCTATTCGCTGTCCCAGATATATATATTCTTGGACATTCTCCAATATGTGCCCGTCGACTGTTATTTGTACCTGGTCTTGGCTCATTATCTTTGTTTTTGTTTTATTCATTTTTAGGCCGATTTTCGAAGATTCTCTGTTTAATTCGGAAAGCATTCTTTCAAGATCTTTTGTGTTGTCCGCGAATAGAACAATATCGTCTGCAAATCTTAGGTGTGATATTTTGGCTCCGCTTATGTTCAGTCCCATATTTCCCCATTCAAGTTTTTTGAAAATTCCTTCTAGAGCTAAGGTAAAGAGTTTTGGGGATATTGTATCTCCTTGTCTGATACCTCTTTTGATTTCAATGCTGTCTGTTTCTTCATGTAGCCTGATTTTTGCATTTGATTTTTGGTATATATTTTTAAGAAGATTCTTGTACCGGTGATCTATTCGTGCTTTGTCTATTTCTTCTAATATTGCCCAATGCTCCACGGAGTCGAATGCCTTCTCGTAGTCCACGAATGCCATGTGTATTTGAAGGTTATATTCTGTCGCCTTTTTTTCTTTACCGTAAGTAAGTGGTTATTAGTGCTGTATCCTTTGCGGAATGCGGCTTGTTCCCGGTTGGTAAGCATCTACCTAAGTACTACACCAGATTTTCAGATTGTTCCACAGTGTAGTTTCTCCATAATCGATCGAATCCCTTCCCGGTGGGACACCCGGTATGTATAATAGTGTTTGACATAGACAAATTCCCGAAATTAAGTTTTGTTTTACGTAAAAAATATTATGTTATCACAAATGTATTTGTTTTATTAAATACCTACCATTTACTAAAGTACTTCTCAATTTCTCAATCAATAATCTATAATTATTATATATTCCTGTAATTACATGCTATAATTAATTATTCCAATAACAGATTGAACTGTAATTATCATTATGGCTCCTTCCAATATTATGTAAATGAGAAATCTTTGTTCGAACTCCAAGACACTAAATAGTAATTAACATTTTAGCTTCAACCATATCATTTACCTGAATAGGGTTGTCACAAATATCAACAAATTATTAGATATTAGATTTTTTTCACCGGTAATTTTTGATGTACTTAAATAAGCATTTTTTTAAATAAATAAAATAATAAAAAATCTACGTAACAACTTTATAACAATCCAATTATATGTTTTAA
Source organism: Apoderus coryli (assembly GCA_911728435.2). NCBI lineage: Eukaryota > Metazoa > Arthropoda > Insecta > Coleoptera > Attelabidae > Apoderus > Apoderus coryli. The sequence continues at coordinate 39,124,374 of OU452200.1, read as the reverse complement.
ACAGCTGCCATAATGATTAATATACGAGGGAAGTCTAAAAACTAAATATTCACAGCCTCATTTTATAATCTTAATAACTTTGCTAATATTGACCATGTACCAATTTTATCTGCCTTCTATCTTAGGTTGTAGGTTGATTGGAAAATTGACAAAATGATTTAAAAAATAAATAAACTTTTATAAATCAAAGGCGTCTACCCCATAAACTACTTTTATATAGATGTTCGAATTAGACAAACATGTTTCGCAACTTTACTGTTCCATCTTCAGTGGCATTAATAAATCGTACAAAGAAATCAAACCTAGTGTCTTAAGTTATAATATGGAATAGAAAAAATTAAAGCACTTAAACAATGCTGACAAACTACCTACCATTTTGTGAAAAAAACTTTTTATTTAATAGTAAAATATGAGGTCAGTCGTTAAAACTTAAAATTGATTAACTAGCAAAATTCTGTAATACTCCCTTTAATGTGGAATATTTCTTTTTGTAAACCATTTCAATAAAGAAGAATTTTTGAAAATACACTTTATGTAGTTTGACTTTAACCAAATTCAAAAATCGTATCAAGGAACACTGCAAAGTCATAGATAATGCTACCCGAGATCATCTGGACGAGATCAACAGCATTTCGGCTTTTGCTAACCACATTGTAAATGACAGACACTCATTTTCTATGCATATCAACTCCAAAATGCTCCATTCTTGTCCTAAAAGCACCCTACTAAATGTGTTTGTCAAGAAAAGGTGGTATATTTGAGCATTTGCTGTAATTTAACGTTTGTAATTAATTATTACCTTATTATTAACCTGTTTTTAGCTCTCCATATCATATATGTAATATATGTATATATGGAGACTATTAGTTTCATGAAAAAAAAATTTTTTTTAATTTCACCGGAAATACTTCTTTTTGGTCATTTTATACATAAATAAGTAGTTTTAAAAAAATGTCTGTCTGTCTGTCTGTCTGTCTGTATGTCTGTCTGTCTGTCTGTCTGTCTGTATCCACGAAAACGCAAAAACCGCTTAACAGATTTTAACCAAATTTGGTACAAAAATACTATTGGACATGGCAAGGAGCTGATTAGATTTTGGGAAACATTGAGCGTAGGCAAAGGGTTTAAAAGAGGGTTCAAAAATTAAAAAAATTCATAGTTCTTAAACTTATCCGAAATACTGCATAATTTTTTACGCATTTAATTGAATATAACCTAAAATATTGAACATAAAATATTAGACCACATTGGCGTTCGAAAATAGTGTAAAATGGGGTAAAAAAGATTAAAAAAAAACGTATTTCTTAAAAATAGCAGAAATATTAACTAGTTATTGATAGTTTTGATAGAATATAACCTATAAAATGTGTTATGAATAACTTACTTTCATAGGCGTTCGTAAATAGTGGAAAAGGGGTCAAAACATAAAAAATATATATTTCCTAAACTTATTCGAAATATGGAATAATTTTTCATAGTTGTGATACAATATAAGCTAAAAAATATTCCATAAAAGAATTGGTTCACACAGGCGTTCGAAAATAGTTTAAAAAAAGGGTCAAAAACGAAAAAAAAACGTTTCCCAAATATACCAGAAAAATTGGCTAATTATATATAGCTTTGATATAAGATAACCTAAAAAATGCAGCATAAAATTTTTATTCACATAGGCGTTCGTAAATAGTAGAAAAAGGGGTAAAATAAAAAAAAATTAAAATGTAAAAAATTTTATATTTAACTAGATGAATTGGTGTTAAAAATACACGACAAAAATTAATGTACCATAGGCGTCCGTAAAAATTCTATAAAAGGGTCAGAAAAAATTTGTATCCGTGATAACTCAAAAACCATTTAACGGATTTTAACCACATTTGGTACGAAAATACTACAGGATAATTATAGGTGGTGATTAACATTGAGCGTAGGCAACGGGTTTAAAAGAGGTTTCAAAAATTTAAAAAATCATAGTTCTTAAACTTATCCGAAATATTGAATAATTTTTTATAGTTGTGATAGAATATAACCTAAAAAATGTTACATAAAAGAATTAGTTCACACAGGCGTTCGAAAATAGTGTTAAAAAAGGGTCAAAAACGAAAAAAAAATGTTTCCCAAATATACCAGAAAAATTGGCTAATTATATATAGCTTTGATATAAGATAACCTAAAAAATGCAGCATAAAATTTTTATTTACATAGGCGTTCGTAAATAGTAAAAAAAAGGGGTAAAATGAAAAAAAAATTAAAATGTAAAAATTTTTATATTTAACTAGTTGAATTGGTGTTAAAAATACACGACAAAAATTAATGTTCCATAGGCGTCCGTGAAAATTCTATAAAAGGGTCAGGAAAAAATTGTATCCGTGATAACTCAAAAACCACTTAACGGATAACCTACAACATGCAGCATAACAATTTTGTTTACATAGGCGTTCGTAAATAGTAGAAAAGAGGGCAAAATAAATTTTATAATAAAACTAAAAAAAAATCAATTATTTTGCGTACAAGAATTTGGCCTAGATCTGGAATATAAAATATCTGCGTATAAATAGTGCCTCCAAAGAGAAGAAAAAGGCACAAAACCCGATACAAAAAAAAAAAAAAAATAGCTGATGTCTAAAACAAAACAAAAATTTAGATAAATGACAAAAAGGTCATAAAATTATGACTTTTACACTTAAATATGGAGAGCTATTCGTGCCTCGAGGGCAACAGCTAGTTTTAATTGACAATTTTTTTAGATGATTTGACGTTTGAACAATTTTGTCATTTTAACATTTAAAGACTGAATTGGTGTAACCAGGGGAAACATAAAGGCCTCTCAGCTCAATTTAATAATAATAAAGACCTTTATTATTGTAATAAAAAAAATTGCATCCGGTCGCACTAGCTATTTTATGCTGATTTAATAATTTATAAAAGTTCACCAAAGTTTATACAAGTTCATGACTCTAATATAGGAATAGAAACGAAAATTGCTGATTAATATTTTTCTAAAAAACGGTACGACCGACGCTAAGAATAGACAATTTGGTTGGTGTATATTGGTAAGAGTGGAAAATAATAAAGTTATAAATATTGTTGTAACAGGAAGTTACAGGGGATTTTTATTTGCACTTCGGTGTAATAAAGTTTGAAGAGAGTGGTTGGAGATTTGGCGGCTCGGACCATGAAGTCTCCCCGCGTTGGAGCACATATGTGTCCGATGCTCCGCCGCAGGTTCTCTAACCACAAAACTCTTTCGGTTTATTTTACGGGTCTTCTCTCCAAACTTCGGTGAAGTAAACTTCGGGTCCTAGAAGCGCTAATCCCCCCGTTGGGTAGTGTCTTAAGATTTATAGTTTAGAGTTTTAATTTTAACCATTATAAATATTAAATATTTTATTAACGCGAACGAAATATCAAAATTGTAATGTAAGTACGAACTTTTGATTATTATAATTGTTGATTTTTAAACTTGTCCTTTTTTATTAAATTGATTTTTGTACATTTTTTAAATAATTAAATAAATAATAGTTAGTAATATTCATCTGACTTTCCTTTTAATTGTAATATAGTTTCTTTTAAATTAATCAAGTAACTATTAACTGAGAGACGCAGCTCAAATACAGACCGTCACTCGTTTACGAGGGAGAATCAATAAGATCCTCTTTCGTGAGCGTGATGTAAGTGGGCGATTCTCGAGTAGCTCAACAAACCTAGCGAGTAACTTAATAAAACTCAATCCTTACTTTCTAATTCTTATTGCAACATGGTGAAGGCACCGTTCCTATAAAATCCATATTCTTATACTAATCTCTGTACAGAGTTACAATAATACAAGACAACACAACAACAACAAACCTGACAATAAAACAAAACCTTAACCAAAAATAAAGAAAAAATTCAAAAGTTTCATAATCTTGACTCTTTTATCAAAAAAACATCACACATAGCATGGTCCTTTACAAGCGTATTTACATTTTCAAGGCATCTATCTATACTATAGGCAAAAGTCTATCTAAATAAGGGATTTCTGTCTGAGGCAAAGGCTCTGAACCTATCTATCAGCGTATTTCTGGAATAAATAGAAGTGTAGTTGTGGCGAATATCATAAATAAACATTAGATCTGCAATATCTCTTCGACGTTCCAGGCTGACTTTATTAAAGGCTAGTAATTGGTCGTTGGTATGATATAATTTTTTTTAACACTCTCCAACAGATCAGAGTGCACTTTCGCAGAGGTACTCCACACAACCAAGGCGTACTCCAGTTTTGAGCTTACATATGATGAGTTCTATAACAATTCTTAAATTCTTTGCTCGTTCATAGAATTTAGTTTCCAGGGCACAACAAAAGAAATTCGTTCGACCTGTATGTTTCTAGATGGTGTTAATTAATGCCGGGCAAGCATAGTAAATAATTTTTTTAACAACCGAAAGCTGAAAAATATTTAGTTTGTAGTTTATAGAGTTTTTACCTCAAATCATTTGGGAAGCAGGAATTCAATATTCATTGCATTTTCTATGGTGCGTCCAACCATTTACCTTCCAGTAGAGTTTCTTGGGTATGGCAATAGACCCTCGAGTGGTCGCAGTGGAGGGTCTAGGCGGAAGTTAAAAGGATGTAGAATTTTTGTGTTGTAGTTCGCCAAAAATCCTCGCTTTTAACAGAATTATTTACGTATATAATGACCGAAAACCAGTGGCGGCTCGCGGGTTGGAAAAGAGGTATGGTATGGTATTGGGTTATAAAAAATATGGGTAGATAATTTATTGTGACGTGAATAAGCTTTTAAACACCTTGTAATTTTAGAAATTGGGGTTTCTTCAATAAAAAAACTGTAGTTTATTGATGCAAACGCGTATCTAAAAAATGATTCAAATTTATCAAATATTTTTCGATTTATTTGAAAAAACGTAAAAAACATATTCACTTTCAAAGCCCTCTAGCGCCAATACCAAGCAATTTTGTATACATATAGATAAGTTGAGCTAAATCATCATATTTTCGGTCAAGGACTTTGTGCTATTCCATAGTACACGTCACTTTCGAACACCCTGTATATTATGAAAGCAAACCTTATATGAAAAATAATAAATTAAAATTCCATTTCAATTGCTCTAATTAACCACAATAAAGGAAGTGAGTAACATTCATACGGTTTGCTGACAACTCTAATACAATTTCACACGAAATAATTAAAATCCCTAAAACATTCCACCCTTTACTGACAAACTCCCTTCAAACAAAATCACGTTTATATACGACCGACATCGACAATAATTCAAAAGGTAAAACTACTTAATCACAATTGACTGTTGATTTTCTGCATTTCATTTTAATCTAGCAAAATGGAGCTGAACACAAAATTTTCATACGGTCCCAATATGCCGAGAATTAATTTCAAAGATATCATAAATTTAAATTTGAAATGCCTTCAATTGTTCGGTTATTTGTCTTGTTCAGATGCACCAATGTACGGTACATATTTGAAGTTTATTTTCTCAATTGGTAAGAATAATTTATATTCCATTTTTAGACTGAACATCCTAATATACAGGGTGAGTCAGGTTTTTGTAGCAGGCCAATAACTGTTATTTTTTAAGCTTTTTTATCCCATTGGCTTACGTTTTAATGGGGTTTAAATTTTTTTCGTTCAAGAGTAAACTACCTTTAGAACATAATTTATTTCAAATCTGATAAATTTACTCGAGTCTTTGTCATCCAAAATACTACTAGTTCTAATTTTAATAAAAATCCATACAGTGTTTGTCATTAAAAATTTTGATTTTTAGTTAATAATTTGGAAAACAGTAATACAAAATTCCACGACGCCGCTGGCTTCTACGTAACAACCTTGTAGCATTGCAGATACGAGAAAAGTGTTTTTAATCGTAGTAAAAAATATAATAGTAATTAAGAAATTGAATTTGATTTTATATTTTCCGAAAAATCAAAAACTCATTTTATAACATTTTTATTATTTCGCTAATATTGAGTATACCTACCTACCAAATTATTATTATTACTATTATTATTAATTAGAAAATTCGAAATCTGGATACGCTCTAGATGATTAGGGTGTCTTCGATTGAATTCTTGTGGAGCCTCTCCACAATTTCGCACATTAGCTCCTACTAGTCTTACTATTTCTCAGTGGCGGCTGGTCGGGGTAGGCAAGGTAGGCACCGCCTACTTTTAAAACTTCGCCCTAAATTAAATACTCAATTTATTATTATTGGCTCCATAATTTTAAAAAAAAATATTGATTCTTATATTAATTTCATTTTCTACCTTAAACCTTTAAAACATCCCCTTTAATTCAATAATTATCTGTAGGTATAATATAACTACCGAAAAATAGTTTTACCGCTGGAGCTATAACCCACTACCGAGACTTCGCATTTTTACAGGCAACTGTTATCGTCGCCTACACCGTATACTCGTATACACATATACCTATGTACATATCATACGGCCTAAAATACATGTATTTTGCTCAAAATTGTTGTACTTTTTCTTAAATATATTTAAATAAATATACAGAAAAAACTGGTGGTGATTGTGAACTTTGATATAATACCGATTGAAATAATATGTGTTCTATTGCGTAGGAACGGGTTTACGTTGAGCTTAGGCACCTACCCCGGCCGCCTTCTATCTATTGTAGATAGGTAGGTATACTATTTGCACGCATTTCGATTTGTACGTTAGGTATTTTTGTTTACTGTTTTTTACATTACGTTTGAACTATTTGTTCGTTTGTTGTTTAAATACTAGTGCCATGGGTTAAAAAGTGTATGTATTTAATTATTTAATAATAATAGTAATAATATTTTGACTAGTACAAGTAAAGATTAGTGGTTGTGCTGCACAACTTGTTGCGGTAGCGGTAAGTAATAATTAGGTAGTAATATTAATGTTTATTCAATAAATTTGTATTTTATTTGTAGGTATTTGATTATGTATTGAATTTCTAGAGTAGTGAATGAAGCATAATTTTTAAAAATAAAAAAAAAATAAGATTTACCTTACGAATCCCGTATTTTAATGAGCCGCCACTGCTATTTTTGCCAAACTCAAACGCATCATTATTTATTTGTACACTATACAAATTAATTTAGTTTTGACGTATCAAAAGGTTTCTCTTTGACGTATAGTATTACAATTTGTTTCCATGGCCCACTGAATTTTTAAACCTTTTAAGTAATAAATATTTAAAAACTATGGTTTCAACTAAAAAGTTGAAAGCCGTAAACATTATTTCTCCAATTGTCACAGCAATGTGGAAGAAAGTGAATAATCTGAAGTTACCTAGAGCATATCCAGTTTTCGAATATTCTAAATGGTCAATATCAGAAAAATAATAAAAATATTAAAAAATGAGTTTTTGAACTTTCCAAAAAAATAAAATCTAAATACAATTTCTTAATTTCCATTATATTTTTTTACTACGATTATAAAAACTTTATTCCTGTCATTGTTATAAGGTTGTTACGTAGAATCCAGCGGCGTTGTAGAATTTTGTATTACTGTTTTCTTCCAAATTATGAACTAAAATTCAAAATTAAAACTTAAGTATTTTGGATGACAAAGACTCGAGTAAATTTATCAAATTTGAAATACATTATGTCCTAAGGGTAGTTTACTCTTGAACGAAAAAAAAATTAAACCCAATTAAAACGTACGCCAGTGTGGTACCGCAATTTTTACCTCGATTAAAATGTGTGCCTGATAACAGTACACCTTCCTATCAAAAATGATAAAAATCGATCAAAAAATACCAGAGCTATAGGCTTGTATCCATCTTAAATGGGACACCATGTATATATTGGTTTATGTAAGTTTTCTTTAACAATTTTAGGAATGATTAGAATTTAGTACATTTGTTACACGTCAAAAACTCAAGATCTGGGGTTATTGAGAATTTTTCAAAACCTACAGGGTGTTACATTTATGGTGTTCATACTGAATTTGAGACTCTCGAACTTTTTTGTGTGGCGCCTCTGCTTTATATTAAATAATAATTTAGAATCTCTGCATAACTTAGAAACTTTTTGGTCCCTTGTATGTTTTTCGAGAACTGTACTAATTTGGACAAAAATGTAGTTGTAATACAACGGCACTTTTGTCTAAATTAAAGATTGGTTAAAGGTTTTATTTTTCAAATGCAAAGAACAAAGCAGGAAATAGAAGATTAGTTAGTTTATTATAAATTAATAAATTATTAAATCAAGCCTGAAACTTTTTCCAGTCACTCTAGTTATTTTTATTAGTCGGTATCCTTTGGCAGGCATGATTTATCTTATCTTATATACGAGGGAGAAATGTACCAAAAAAACGCTGCATTCGATGCCCTTTTATAATATAAATAGGCATGGGAGCGGATAGCCCCGGTAGAATCGTTAAATTTACATATTTTAAATTAACTTTGGATAAACTATACTTACTAGTCATAAATACCAACTTAATTTCACCTCCTTTCAGAGACAGGTATTATAAAAGCATCATGTTATTCAGCTCTCCAAATGCACAGCTCCTGTGTATTGGACATCCATCAACTTTGACCAGTGGTGAATTTTCACTTGATATATAAAATCAATCAGGAATTTTAGTCCTCAAATGTCACATACCCAATCAATTTGGAGTAGATTACTGAATGAAAATGTTATCCCTTTAGCAGCAACCCTACGGTATATGTAAAACGTAGGCATTCCATAGCCGAACAAACTATACTCAGGGTTGTCGTTATTTTAAAACAGTGTTGACAGACGAAATGCTAGTGAAAAGCAAGAAAAAAACCTTTAGAATAAATTATTTCCACGTTTTTGATTCAGTTTGAGCAGTGGCATAGCCAGGTGGGGGCCAGGGGGGGGGGCGTTTCTTCTTATGCCAAATAATAATGCTTTATTTGCCTATATAACAATAGTTATTGGCATCGTCACATTCAGTATGTACATAAATAAAAATACAATATAAACAAACAAAATACTCAAACAACAAATACGTGTGTAAATAGTACAAATACAAAACAGTAAAACAAAGTACATAAAAATCACTTAAAACTTCAATAAATAGTCTAAAGGGGCACAATTCAAATATTACAAAAACAATCAACAGACGATAATATAAATTAAGATTAACAAAACACTAGAGTGTACAAAATTTGTTGGTGAGATAGTCAGCATAGCCATATGGGACAATCTCAAGAAGTTGTTTTTTCACTTCAACTTTAAATTTATTGTTGTTCGCAATATCTTTTATCTGACGAGGAAGGTGATTATAGAACCTAACGGCCATAACCTGAAACTGTCGATCTGTCAAAGCTAATCTGTGCCGAGGCAGACACAGGTTTTTCTTATGCCGCGTTTCATAGCAGTGTAGATCCTCATGACTTATTAAAGTATTGAGATTTTCCCTAATATAAAAAATGCACTGCCAAATATACAGAGCAGGAACTGTTAGAATATTTAATTTTTTAAAGAAGGGTTTGCATGGCTCTCTATATCCAGCTTTAACCATTATGCGTACAGCCGCCTTTTGAATTTTAAAGATAATTTGCCATTGCGGTGCCTTGCCCCAAAACATAACGCTATAACTAATCAGGACCTGAAAGTATCTCATATATGCGCAACGCAAGACTTCTTGTGAACATGTAGTCGATAGTTTTCGCAAAAGAGATAAACCACACTGGACAATTTTTTGGCAAGGCAATCGATCTGATCTTTCCATGTCAATTTTGGGTCTACAATTACTCCAAGAAACTTATAAGTATTGTTTTTGCTAGTAAAATTTTTCCTTAGTGTAAAATCAATCCTCTCCGTTTTCGTGAAGTTAAGAGACAGTCCGTTAGAGGCAAACCAATTCTCAGCACTCTTTAATTTGGTTTGGATTATGTTATGTCTGCATACTGAATTACTTGAGTATCCCTCAAATAAGATGATAAGTCGTTGACATATATAATAAATAAAAGTGGACCAAGAATTGAGCGCTGGGGTACTCCGGTTGTCACAGGCCTTACTTCTTAAAAAAACTATAAAACTAAAAATATTAATGTGCTTTGGCATTTGGGTTATTTAAGTTTATGTTTGCTTGCAAACACATTTGCCGTTTTTTTCTGACAAATTGACCCATGTTTTGAAGATCTGCCTGCTTGAACTCGTTTTGTTCCTGATGTAAGGCCAGGTCGAATTTTTCTTCCAGAAATGGAAGAAGGTTGAACACCTATTTCTAGCACCATGCTGAAATATTGCAGTCCTCATATTGAGTTATATCATTAATGTTTGTCTTGAGAATCATTATTTTCCTCTGCAGTGAAAGCAAGCTGTTGTTAGTCCTTATCCGAAAACCAGCAATCCTCAAACTCCGTCAGATCTTCGTCCAATAAGTATTTTCGAGCGGATTATTTATAATCAAATAATACATAACCTTATTCCTACTCGTCAGCCTGGGTTTAGACAGTATCACAGTACATCCTCTGCACTGGTTGATGTCCTGAATAATATAGTTACGTCTCTTGAGCAATCGAGTCTTAGTAATTTAATACTTCTTGACTATTCTAGAGCGTTCGACTGTATTAAGCATAGGATTCTCTGTGCAAAAATGAAGTATATGGGTTTTGATGGGAATTCTTTAAAATTGATCGAGAGTTATTTAAGCAGCCGCAGTCAGAGGGTTTTTTGTAATGGTCAACTTTCAGGTCCATTGAGAATGGAGGCTGGGGTACCTCAGGGGTCAATCTTGGGTCCTTTGCTTTTCATTTTGTATACGTCTGACATCTTAAATCAGTTACAGGGTGTTTATTATCATGCATATGCTGATGATACGCAGTTGTTGTACCATTATAAATTTGAGGAAAGTAAGGAGTCACATGATAGAATTGCGATTGACTTGGAAAAGATTCATGAGTTGTCTGAGGCTCACAATTTAAAACTGAATGCCACTAAAACTAAAATTTTGATGTTTGGAAATAAACGCAAAATCGGAATAATGAAACAGAATTTTCAAATAAAGATAAAGAACAGTACGATTCAGCTTGTAAGTCATGCAAAAAAATTATTTTTGATGATCGGCTTTCTTTAGAGCCACACATTGCCAAGAAGGTCCAGAGTGCTTAACTTTCATTAAGATTATTGTATACTAATAGACACTTGTTAAATTTTAAATTAAGAAAGATGTTGGCTGAGGATTTGGTTCTTTCGCAGTTCGCTTATGCGGACTTTGTTTATTGGTCATTTTTAAGACAGTGCGATCGGGTGCCTGTTCAAAGAATTCAGAATGCATGTATAAGGTTTGTTCTTGGCTTACGTAAGTACGATCATGTTAGCCATAAGATTAATGAGTTGAGGTGGCTTAATATGAAAAACAAGTTTAATGTACATCTGGCTACTTTTGTCGAAAAGCTGTTAAAAACATCTCATCCTGTGTATTTAAAGGAGTGTTTAGTACGGAGGGCAGAATTTCATAGTATTAATCTGCGCCATCTGAAATTGCTGCATATTCCTCGACACTACATAGCATTATATAATAAATCGTTTACATACAATGCAATCAAAATTTATAATTCTGTACCCAGAGATTTTAAGGACCTCAGTTTAAATGGTTTCAAATTTCATATTAAGAAGTATTTCCTAGATAAGCAATAACATTTTTGTATTTATGTACCTATGCTGTCCGCTTCCTCCAAACACCACCAGACACCAAACGGTTGCTCACGCACTATCAGACCCTCAAACAATATATCTTATTCTACCCAATAATGTTTTATAATTTACATGAACATTTAATTATTCTTAAAAAATGAGAAATGAACACAAAAAATTAGAGATTAACATGTTTTTCTCCCGTTCTCTCCCTTCATCCATCCGTAGGAGTGAATCGAAGGTTATACACAAATAAAAATCTCACGTATCAATATAAAAAGCCTTAAAAACAGACACCCAGCAGTAACATCAATGTAAAGTTTCTATATATTCAGACTTCAACCAAGTTGTTAGTTTGAATTTAAAATTCTTGAAATTAATTTTATCCTTTAATTCCAATGGCATTTGATTATACACCTTGTGGCCAATATATGCATGAGATCTATAAGTTAAGTACATTAATTTTTAAATTTAAAGAATTTATCTACTGAATTGCTAACATTTATTTTTAAGTTAATTCTGAGTTGTTTCTACTTTTGTGGCGGTTGTATTGTATTGGGACACTTTCAAAAAGAAACAAACATATCTCGACAGATTTACCAAATAAACACAAATATCTAACTAATTTGTGTTTATTTGGTAAATCTGGAGAGATATGTTTGTTTCTTTTTTTTTTGTGTTTTTGCATAGTACCTATTTGGTATTAGCGTTCATTTATATAATTAATTAGTATTTTATGTCTAAAATTTAAGAAAAAATTGTATGCGTACAAATTAAGTCCCATTTAAGTCAATACGAAATATTGCCTCTCAAACAATCGGGATTTCGGAAGGGATATAGCTGTGCGACTGCGCTGTTGGATATAACTGACGATATTTTGCGAGATCTTGACAATGGTAGAATGACAGCGTTAATTTTAATTGATTACACCAAAGCATTTGACAAAATCAATCATAAAATTTTACTAGCAATTTTAAAGTATAGTGGATTTTCGTCGAATGCAGTAAAACTGATTGATAGCTATTTGAGTGACCGCTACCAGTACGTTGAGACTATCAACGGCATCTCGTCTTCCAGCAGAATTTTCTCAGGAGTACCTCAGGGCTCCATCTTAGGGCTCCTATTGTTCTCATTGTATACTATGACACTCCCTTCGAGTCTTCAATATTGTGACAGTTATATGTATGCTGATGATAGTCAGATAAGATACACTTTTCCAGATTATGACGTGGTCAATGCTAATTATAAAATTAATACTGACTTGAGGTCTTTAGCCTACTGGTCTGAAAAACATCAGTTATTAATTAATGCGTCCAAAACTCAAGTTTTACTTTTCGGCAAAGCCAGGCATTCTATTTTAAATCTTATGCAGATTGAGCTTAATGGTGTTATATTACCAATTACTGACAAAGTCAGAAATTTAGGTCTAATGCTGGATTCCGAGTTGCGCTTCTGTGAACACATTTCTAAATGTATATCCAAGTCATATGCCTCTCTAAAAATGTTATATCCTCATCGATATGTACTTTCTACTGAGCTGAAAACTCGACTTACTAATGCTCTGGTTCTTAGTACTTTTAATTTTTGCGATGTTCTTTACAGCCCCTGTTTGTTGAGTACTAATAAAAATCGCATACAGCGAGTCCAGAAGTCATGTTTGCGTTATATTTTTGGCATCAGACTATAAGTCATAAATTTGCTGATACCAAATGGCTTTCGATGCAGAATAGAAGGCTCCTACACTCAGCTAAACTATATCATTCCATTCTGACCAAAAGACACCCTCCATATCTCTACAACAAGATTAGCTTCCGATCAGACGTTCATAACCTAAATATCAGATTTAGAAATCTTCTTTCCCCTCCCACCCACAGAACTGCAATATTTGAACGATCCTTTTCATTTCAGATCTATAATATCTATAACAACCTACCGCATAACCTAAAACATCTGAATATTGGTTCGTTCAAAAGAAAAATTAATGAACGTTTGTTGAATCCACTTTAGCAGATTTACTCTAAATGTAGTTTCTTAGTTTTATGTTAATCGTTATAAACATGGGTATTTGATAGTGATTATTTCTAGTTATTTTTGATTGCGCTACACGAGACACCCTTTGTATTTCTCTAATTATGTGTACAATGGTATTTTTTAGAATTTGTAATTTATTTTTGGGGTTAGATTTCTATACCAGTTTTTAACTGCCATCTAACCCATTTTGTAGTTCCTTTGTGTTTATGCATTCTAAATGTATGTATTGTAGAATTGGAATTTTATGTTATGTTAAACTACAAATAAATTTATTATTATTATTATTATCTACTATATTCCACCTCTTGTTCCATTTTAGTGCGGATAGTAGCAAAATACTTATTAATATCTTTATAGTCATAGTCCATAATTAAATCTTCTGGATTACAAACTGATTTTAATTGATTTAAAACGCTTTTTTCAACATTGTTGAACAAAAAAACACGCGATAACTAAGTAGATCCTAACCCATATACTAATCGTATAATACAATAGTACCAAATGAGAGCAAAGAAATAAAAAGGCGCCAAACCTGGGAAAGCTTGCAAGCGGGCGTCGCAGCTAAATTGGACCAAAGTATGTACGTGGTTAATGCGTTAATACGTTAAGAAAACACTGCAGCAGAGCGTTCCGCTGTATCGTAGTAAGAAATGAATCGTTAAAATAAGCTTATTAAAGTTACATCATATGCACCGTGGTAAACAATGTAATTACGCGTCCCACTGGCAGGCGTCCATTAATAATACGTTATCTTGAAGAACTTTAATCACGGTATGTTCTTCAATAAATATTTTTCGAGTAAAAGTCAACATTCGATTTATGTGAGATTACTTAATTAACATGTCACGTCCTAACCTAAAAATAATGTAAAAAAACAACGTAATTAACAACAAAAATTGTTTTGCTAGAAGAGAAAAAAATAAAATAAAAATTTAAAATTCCCTGATCCTCTCTGTTTAAGGATTGGTCCTGATTCCTTTCTTCATTTTCGAGACCATCAACATCTACATGTTGCGCGATGACTTGAATAAGGTATCCAGTGCATCCTATTTGATGCTAACTCATCTGGTACATGGAGTTAAAGTTTTCTTTCTCGTTAAATATGCGAAAGAAATAAAATATCTAACAAAGGAATTGAATACTGATCAATTTCAACCAAAAACAATTGAACAGTATGTCACACTGAAAGGTAAGCATAGAAGTGATATTCAAGTTAAGTACTCCAACAGTTTTCACATTTTTAGAACAATAATCGTGGATATGCATAATATATACAGTATGTCCATTTAAAAACTTACAATATCTCTTGCACCAAACAAATTTTCCAAAATCGCTCGAAACAAATTATCTACACAGTACAGAGGGGAACCACCCTCACTAAATATTCTTAAATGGGTTGGCATTACTTGTTCATACCGCATTGTAAAACCAGAATGCTTCCCGATGAAACCATACACCAGTCATGTGCGATGTAACAATATTCAGTTCATTAAACCAAATGTTCCAATTTTTACCAGGATCAATGTACCCCAAGAGCAATTCGTGTTTTTAATTCGCCTTAGGTCGCTTCTCTCCAGTTGGATAAGCTTCCCTGCGTTGGCCTCTGAAGGTTTGATAAACCTTTTTTATTGTCTTAGGCCTGGAGTGTTTCTCCAGTAGGACTTAAGTTGTTCCTTTTCCCATCTCCGAAGTGCTTCCATCATATGGCTTTTTGGAAGGTCAAAGATGGGTTCCGCGCCGCAGAACAGAGCGTTTGCGCCCTCTTTTGCAAGTTGGTCCGCCGCTTCGTTCCCCTCTATGCCTTCATGTCCTGGCACCCATGTCAGAGTAATATTATTCCCCTGAGCTGCCAACTGGCAACTGCTTTAGGGTCTGTTTGCATTCCCATGCTAGCTCTGACGTGAAGGTGTAAGACCTCAGTGCTTTTAACGCAACATAATATTGATCTGCCGTTCCGGGATGCCTCTCTGCAGGCATTCTTGAGCACAACAATTAATAGCGTTGATCTCTGCTTGGAATATAGTGGGACTTTTCCCGAGAGATTCAGAGAGCCTGCAATTAGGCTTGTATACTCCCATGCCCGTATTCCCTTCTATTTCTTTTCAACCGTCCGTATACCAGACGGATGTGTTTTCTGGGAATCGTGGTTCCCCATTTAGCCATTTTTGACGGTCTCCAATTTAGACAAGGGCATACGCAGTACCCTAAGAGATTCTTTCCCCGCTTTGTGGTCACTTCTGGTGGACGACCTGCTGACAGATCAAGAGTGCGAGGGGATGGCAACCATATACTGATGATCTGTTCATACGATCCAGATCAAGTTCTGAAAGCATCGCTTCTTCTAGAACGGGAACACATGTGGGCTATATTTGTTTATTTCGAGCGATTTGTGAAATTTTCTGATTGCTTCATGAGATTTAGCCATTGTAAGTTTTTAAATTGACACCCTGTATATACTCGGCACTATATTTAAAAAATATAAATGCAAATTTAACCAGCTATAAAAGTTTACAATGTCATTATGTTTTCAAAACTTTTAAAGGAATAAAACCGTTTTCCACAGTGGATATTTAAAATACAGGGCGATTCAAATAAGAGGACCACATTGAGATCTCGTAATCGGTTACAGTAAATTTGAATTTGTCGTCGAGTTGAGTAATTTTATGGACAATAATATGCTGTATAAATATAAAATGATTTGTTCGGGCTTGTTTAAGAAAACCAGACGTTGAATAATGTGTTCACAGGTCGACTTTCGAAATTCTCGTAGTAACCTACGTTTGACATTTCATCAAGAATTACCAGTTGTTTTGGCGATGAGAAAAAACTTAAAAATGACTGCAAATTAGAGAGATATTCATGCGTCAAAAGCAGCTTTATCGACTAATGTTAACATCGAATATGGCGTCCATATGAAAAAGTCCATATACAAAAGTTCGCATACCGCCCGAGACTCCTCTCATTTGAATCGACCTATAGATATAACGAATACACATTACTGTATGTATAACGAAATCAATTTCTCCTAAAAAGTTCCAAGCATGCATCGAAATGTATTAAAACTAATATCAGAAGAAAATATTCCAGTTGGAAACAAGTTGTTTCTAAACTTTGCTTCCACTTTCTTTGAACGTTTTCCTCAGGACAAAAAATAATACTTTTATTGTGTTAAAAAGAGTTGAATCGTTTTAGAGCGGACATAGGGAGACATCTATAAAGTTAAGCCTTAGTAGTGTTGTTCTACTTTCTTATATTTTTATTTAGTTGTAACTTGTAATTTACTTACTTCTCTTTAAATGAAAGTAAAAGAATAAACTACAATTCAGGAGCAAAATAAAAGGTTGTGTTTGTATAAAAGAATCTAGGTTAAGTTGTAGGAAAATTAATTGAATTTTCGCGTACATACGAGGGTCGTTAGATCTATCCCCGTTTACTCCTGAAAAGATAAATATAGTAACCAATCAAATTACTTAATTTTAAGTCATGTGTCAAATTTCATCCAATCATCTCTGGATTACATCGATAATACCCTACATGTGGTGTTTTCAGTTTGGTGTTTTTTTTTTTATCAAAAATTAATTAAACGTCAAACTGACAACTGGTTTAAAAATGTCGCGAAGATTTGGTATTGCATCTAACGATGCAATTAATGATATTATATCTAATAATATACCAAAAAATACAATCACAAAAATATGTATGGAAAATATTTCTCGAGTTTTGTGCGACCAAAGAATACGAACTGAATGCTGAAACGAGTTTGCATAATTTGGCTAATATATTGAAAGATTATGCGGTAAATATGAGAAAAGCTGACGGAACTGAATATAAAGAAGCAACTGTAAAAACAATTTGGAATACTACGAGTAGGCTACTCCACGAAAAATACTTCAAAGACTTCAAAATTGTATTCGACTCGTTTACCAGTGTGATATTCAAAAATGCGAGAGATGCCAGAAATGCAAAACGTAGAAGATTACAGCAGGATCCAAACAAACGAAAATGCAGTTCATCAAATTTGAGATCAAGTGATTTGGCTAGAATCATTGGATTATGGGATGAATACAGAAGGTTTACAAAAAAAAAAATACCATATTGTAGCTGTTGAGTTAGCTTGGCGAGGTGGTGAGCCAGCTGATTGCCTTATAGATTATTTCACGATTGAGAAAAATAATGATGGAACGCCAACCAACAGAATTGAATACAAATCCAACATTCAGTAAAACATGCCAAGGAGGATCGAAAAGTTGTACAAACAGTAAGTGGCTTGTTCCAAATATTGCAAACGAAAGTGCATGTCCTGTTCGGTTATTCCATAAATTATTGTCCAAAAGCGGGAAAAATATTACTTCCAGTCGCCTATTCTTGAGACCAAATCGTTTCTGGAAATCCGAAAGTGACACATGGTTTGACAATATACAGGTAGGCAAGAACACAATTAATATGTGGACCAAATCATCCGCGCAAGCTATTGGTTTGGACACTAAGTGTAAAAAAACATTCGAACAGATCAACTGCAGTTAGCCATTTGGCAAATAAAGGAATGATGATTTTGAGTATGGAGGTTTTAATACTCGAGCACTCTCAACTCTGAAATCTATTAAGAGGAAGGTTAGGAACAATAACCTAATTTTTACAAAGGCAGATAAGGGGAATTGTTTGGTCATTCTTGATAGAGTTGACTACATTTCGAAGGTTACTAATTTTTTAAATGAACCTTCTTTTTCATTGATTTCCAGTGATCCGACCCTTAAGTTTAATCAATTAGTGAAAAACACAATAAATTCGCTTACTAACACACTTGATACTTACTTCAATAAGAAATCATATTTTTTCATTCAAATGAACCCAGCTACTCCTAGATTGTATGGTCTACCGAAGATTCATAAACCTAGCTGCCCCATAAGACCTGTGGTTTCTTATACTAATTCACCATGTTCGCTTCTTGCTGACTGGCTCAATGTTACTTTGAGGGAACTTACGGGATTTAATAATGTACACTCGATTAAGAATTCAGTTGAGTTGTGTTCTAGGATTAAAAATGTTGGCGTGCCTTCTTCTTCTTTGCTGTTCTCACTTGATGTAACTAATTTATTTCCGAGTATTCCACCGGAGGAATGCATCTCTTTAGTTAGACATGAGCTTCTTCATAACAATGTACCAACGCATATTGCACTCGATTTGTGTTTGTTGCTTGGTTTGGTTTTGGAACAGAATTTCTTTCAATTTAATGATAAGTTTTATAGACAAGAAACGGGTTTGGCTATGGGTTCGAACCTTTCCCCGTTTTTAGCTGAAATTTTTATGAAGAATCTGGAGTGTTCTTTTCTTAGTGACCCTCAGTTTGCTGGGAGGATTCTATTTTATTACAGATATGTGGACGATTGTGTCATTTTGTTTGATGGCACTCCAACTGTTATTTTTGATTTTTTGAATTTTGTTAATTCCCTAATATCAATTTTACAATTGAATTCGAATCTAACAACAAACTTCCGTTTTTGGACATTTGGATTATTAGAGATGTTCTAGCGCATCGTTTTGAGTTTGAGATATATAGAAAACCGACCACAACTGACACTTTGATTCCTTTTAAATCTAACCCGTTTAGTCATATGTTCGCTTCTTTCAACTGTTTGTTTCATAGGGCTTTTTCTTTACCACTTAGTGGTGATGGGTTTGAGAGAGAGATTAATGTGATTAAACAATTAGCACATAATAATGGTTACCCTCTTCCAACCATTATGAAACTATATTTTAGATTCTATACAAGATTTAGACTTTCTTTTACGGTTGTAAGTCCTCTTGTGGAAAACATAAGATATGTCTCTCTTACTTATACCGGTAGCTATTGTCTTAAGATTGCTAAAATGATAAGAAGTAGTATTCCGGATATTGTCGTTAGTTTTAGAACTGTTAACAACGTTAGCCTTTGTCTAGTGAATTCTAAAGATAGAACAAATTTTTTGAAATGTTCGGGAGTTTATCGACTTTCTTGTCAGGACTGTGATAGCATTTATATCGGCCAATCTGGCCGTAGGATCCTTACGAGAATCAAGGAACATTTGTATTATTACAACCGTTATAAGAATACCGATATTTTTAATACTCCATCTACTTTTGCAAACCATCTAATCGCGACAAATCACAACTTCGATGTGTTGAATAATTCAACGTTATTACATAGGTGTAATAAGGGCTCCCGTTTAAATTATTTGGAGATTTTGGAGATCATGAAGGCTAAGTCAAATAATAGTGTCACTTGCTTGAATGACCAAACATCTTTCATTGAGTCCCCTATTATTAATTCACTCTTTAATTTGTAACGTGTTCAATTTTTGTGCCCCTCTTTAATGCTTTTTTTGCATGGCTCATTTAAGTTTACTATTTTTACGATTCTTTAGAATTTCAGTCCAGTTCAATTCAATTCTTTTTGGACATACTGTACTTATAGAAAAAGTTTAAACGTTTTTCGTTTCGTTTTTTCCTTTTGATATATTTGAATCTGGTCTTGGATGCATTAAAATTCTTATTTTATTTATTTATTCAACACAGGTGCTTGTTTTCGTGTAATGTTATTCGTATTCATGTTTGATATTTTTTCTACACAGATGTTTTTGTAAGAATGGTAAGTTTTTTACCTTATGAACTTATGTATAGATTTGTTGCCCGTTGTACGTTTTATTTATTTATTTATATTTTTTTCTCTTATGCGTTCGTTTTTATCTTTATTGTAGGACTGATGATGGCTTGTTGAGCCGAAACTAGTTTCCTTTATATAACTAAATTAAAAGTTTTTTGTGGAGTTGACTTTGAAAGTTTTTGTTTGTTTTCTTTTATTTGAAATAAAGGAAGTCCTGAACAGCAATTAATAAAAATAACAAGACATAGCAGCTCTAATTCAATTAAACCGTAGTTGAATATTAACCAAGAATGCCATGGTGAAATAATCAACACCATGCGAGGAATTTCTTCAACAGTGGAAATTAACAACAACTAACTTCAGCAAACTATTCTTCCAATTTAACATTTACCAATTGTACTTTTCACAACTGTAGTTTTAAATAAAAATAAATAATATTTGTTTGATTGAAACTAATACATTTTGTATTGAAAATTATTAAACGTCAGATTGACAATCAAATTTTTGATATGTACAAAGTAAAAAATTATCTTATCGAATACTCCTTGATAAATACTCCGAATTTTGTCATAGAGAATCCTTCAAGCGACTTGCTCAAGGATAATAGCCCTCGGCCTGCGGCCTTGGGCTATTATCAAGCAACACGCTTTCGGCATTCTCTATGACAAAATTATCTCGGTATTATCAAGACCCTAGGGGTATTATTATTGATAATTGATACTGAAACATTACAACACCAAACCAAACAATTTATAACAATTGTGTATTTAATAACTGTTCATTTAAATAATTTAATTGTATCAATAAAGATAATTATGGTTGTTGTTCATTCATATATTCGGTCGTTCATTTATCTTGCCAAAAAAAAAGTCCTTGTCTTTTTACTGTTGTGATTAAAATTGAGAGATTTTATTTCAATGAATTACAATTTAATTAATCTTGAATCATTTATATTTTAGATTATATACAAATTTCCAGAAAACTAACCATAATATTCCTGAATATGTGCGTAGCCACATGCACATTATGGGGACTTTTCCCCCTGGCGAATTGGGAACACAAGAAGTTACCATTGCCATGCTGGTATCCTTTTGATACCAGTTACTCACCGGTATTTGAAATCGTATATTGTGGACAGATTTTTGGAGCAGCGTTAATTGGCTTGGCTAATATCAGCATTGATACATTAATGTCAGGTAATAAACTGTCGAAAATTGACAATATTAGTAATTTGATAAGTTCATAAAAACCTCAAAGCCACCTGGAAATTTGCTCTAAATCTTTTTAGAAAGAATGAGAATGACACAAGCAATTTGTCTGTCGTGTTAGTAAAAACATATTACCAAAACCAAATTATGACGTGCAACTATATTGGAATTTGTCAATTTTTTTTTGAAACCCATTTTCATGATTATATTCTTAGCAAAACATATGGGACAAGCAATTTCGTATATTTTTAGTCACAATCGTATGTAAAAAAGAATAACGTACCCTTTCGTAAATTCTATTGAAAAAGTATTAATCTTTAAAAATATGACTAACTTCACACATACTACGTTCCTTTTATAAATATCACTATTCCAAATGTCATATAAACTGTGACAGCTACCGCACACAAAAGGTAACTGTCAAGCAAATTATTAGTAAAATAAGTGACACCAACGTTAGCAAAAAATATTTCCCAATTATGACAAACCAACGAATTTCAAAATAGAAATATGGTAGAATCATAACTGCAACCAACGAATCTCAAAATAGAGAGATATGGTAGTTCTAAAAAATAACTATTAACGTTAACGTTATTTTAACATATGATTAAACCAACAAATTTCAAAATAGAAAGTCAATTTTTAGCATAAACTTTAAATTTATATACGGGGTGAGTCAAAAATGTATTTCTTTATTTTGTTAAGGAGAAAAAAGTAATATTTTGAATAATTTTTTGATTTCTTTAGATTTCAATTCAAGATTTCTTTGAAAGTTAAACTATAAGCTCCTAGAAGTGAACTACGAGGTAACTCAAAAATGTTTCTATTTATCTTCAATATATTTAGGTACGGTAGAACGTCATAGATAGAAAAATTTGAAAGTTTTTTAGTTTTTTAGATTGGTTTATGAAATTATTGCACAGGGTGGTTAAAAAATGTTCAAACAAAATTTTAATTTGAAGTTTTTTGTATATTTTTTTTAAGTTTTACAGTATTTAGAGGAATTTTTTTTTTTATTTTTTTTTCCTTATTTTTTTTTTAAATTTGTTTTTTTGAATTTTTTTTTTTATTGGTTCTTTATTCTTTTTACAACCCTCAATGACTTTTGTTATAGATAAGACTACCACAAGGCGACTGGGAAATCCCGAGTTGTGGTTTTTTATATCATTTTAAACTAACTTTAGAAACACTATACACACTATGTACTTTACGAATATGATATTTAAAAAATCAAAACGGATGTTCATTAAATATTTATTATATTTTAGTAAAAATCAACAATATGAATAGACAAATTGCGTAAATTAAATGCAAAAAATTGTTCGACATAATTTTTGAAATTGGAATATTACATTTTCCCATGTTAAATTATCTTCATGTGGATATTAACTATTATAAGCTTCAATTGTTATTATAAAATGTTTTCAGGCTTTATAATGGCAGTAGTTGCACAATTATCCATTTTAAACAATTCATTGGAAAATATCGGAATGCTGACTGAAATTGAAATTAATAACCATATAGAGCTGCCTTTGCAAATGACGTGTAGGCCATATCATTGGGATGCCAAAATGGAAGAGATTCTTGTTGATTGTGTCGTTCGACATAATCGTATCACCAGGTACTACTCGTATAATAATATACTAAATCGAAAGTACTTTGATAAGCTTCTGCGATAATTGATATTAGCCTCTCAGATTTTAGTTGGAAATAGTACACTGCTCAAAAAAATTAAAGGAACACTTTTGTATAACCCTGTAACTTATTAAGTGATAGTTATATACAGATGACCATTTAGATTCTGAAAGACACAAATTTTCTTGTAATAAACCGATTAATAGAACTTTCAACTAATTCTTTATTTGTAAACTAAGATCAACATTTAAAAAAAAGTGCCAATAACAAAATGAAAAGAAAACATTTTTCAAATGGCAATGTTCCGCTATCTGAAAACCAATGTGTTTTAGTATCGCGTGTGCCCTCCAGCAGCACAAATGAATATTTGGCATACTTCTCACGAGCCTTCGAATGTCTTCCTGTGATATACTGTCCCACTCTTCGATTAGGGCTTTTGTTAATTGCTGAAAGGTTTGAGGTGGATTTGGACGACGTCGAACACGTCTGTCCAATATATCCCATAAGGGTTCAATTGGATTGGCGTCAGGGCTTATCGCTGGCCAATCCATTTTACGAATTTAATGCTCGTTAAGAAAATTTATAGTAATCGCAGCAGTATGAGGCCTTGCATTATCCTGCATGAAAAGAAAATCAGGGCCTATACCATATGCTGCAGGAATAACCTGATCTAACAGACTGATATCCATATATCTTGCAGCTGTAAGACTTCCCAGTGTCACTACAAGATCGGTTTTTGCGTCCAAACTTCCACCTCAGACTATTATCGGATCATCTCCAAATCTGGATACTTCTTGTACAGCAGCAGTGGATTATCGTTCATTCGGACGTCTATAGACACGCACTCGGTCATCACAACGAGGGATATGAAATCTTGATGCGTCTGTAAAAAGTACTGGCCTCCATTGTCGAAGTTGCCATCCCAAATGTTCACGAGCAAAGTTTAATCGCATAGTTTTATGATGTCGTGTTAAAACAGGTTTTCGTACCGGCCTTCTTGGTTTTAAATCTCCTTCGCGTAACCTGTTTTTTAACAGTCTGGTTAGAAATGGTTACCTGATGAGCCATCCTAAGTGTACTTTGAAGGTCTTTTGCTGTCGCTATTCGTTTTCGCAAAGAAGAAACTACTAAATATCGGTCCTGAATTTGTGTAGTTTTGCGATTCCGACCTTATCCGGTTTGTCTTTTATATCGTCCGTATCTCGAATAAATGAGCATAATCATGTTTATTTTTTAACAAATCACAAAAATAAAATGTAAATCCATTATGAAAATATAATTTTCATTTGTTAATAACAGCAAGCCAAAAAATTACAGGGTTATCCAAAAGTGTTCCTTTAATTTTTTTGAGCAGTGTATTAAGAAACATCGACTTAATGTAAAGGCACTGATTGGCCACTATGCCAGGAAATATATCTAAGAAAATTCAAAAAATTAAACCATTTTCTGTCTGACAATATAGTCCCTACTACACCTCTATAAATCCTGCTATATACAGCGTGTTTAAGAAAGACATTGCCATATTGCTAGAGGTGATAGAACTGCTCAAAATAAGTGCAGCTTGTTATATAAATGTTTGCCAAAAGGGCCTGCCTTTTCGAAATACAGTGAACTATAAAAATATTATTTTTACTATTTTACAATAAAAATAAATACATCGTCTCCACTAATAAAAATGTATTAAGATTCCGTTATAAAAGGGGACATGTTTCGGAGCTCCGCTCCATCATCAGCCTAAAAGGCAACAACATAAATTCTTAAACATAAATAACTATGGTCTTATAAAATAGAAACAGTAACCAAACAATATACAAACCTTAAATTTAAATCTCAAGTATTAAACATTGTAAAAAACAAACATATGGGCAAGGCCCTTGACAGACTGAGTTGGAATTTAATAATTAAGGAAGACAAAGCATACATTTAGGTGGTATATCTACAGGGTGACATAGAAAAAAGTACATTGCATACTGCCACACAATAGAGGACACTAAAATAAGAAAAAAAGTTCCCATGAACACGGGTCCGCAAGGCCTTCGGTTAAAAGATACGGGGTGTTGAATTTTAATTTTTTTTTGGGTTTTTTTGAATATCTTTTGCCAGAGACGCAAGAAATGGATAAAATGTGGTATACAGGGGTTTTTTATCACGCTAAATTCAAATATGATCTTAGTTTTGTGATTACTGATAGAGGGCGCTACATACAAGGTTCCATCCTTATTGAATCGGTCGTAATTTTTTTGCTATACACTGTATGTCATTTTCGACTGAAAAAAATTGTTATCCCTTCTTTTATACTTAAGAAAGGTATACCTTGTCCAAGTCGCTAGAAGCAATGGTTCCAGTACAAATGCATCTAAAAGCCGACAATGCACGCAAATTATTCAAAAAGCGCCAATGTAACCTTTGCAAAAACAATGATAAATAAAAATTAAATAATGTGTCATAATGACACTTGTCAAACTAATGTCATAATTGTTAACGGTATAAAAAGTTACGACCGATTCAATAGGGATGGAACCCTGTATGTAGCGCCCTCTATCAGTAATCACAAAACTAAGGTCATATTTGAATTTAGCATGACAAAAAACCCCTGTATACCACATTTTATCCATTTCTTGCGTCTCTGGCTAAAGATATTCAAAAAACTAAAAAATTAAAATTCAACACCCCGTAACTTTTAACCGAAGGCCTTGCGGACCGTGTTCATGGGAACTTTTAATCTTATTTTAGTGGCCTCTATTGTGTGGCACTATGCAATGTACTTTTTTCTATGTCACCCTGTATATAAAAATAAAAACAAAAAACGAGTAAGTGATACTACTAATAAAATATAGATGACAAACATAAAGAAATGGGACATACTAAACACTATTGTCTATTCATAAAATATTAGAACACAAGTAAAGTCACAAACAAAAACAGAGATGAAACAAATTATAATAATGCCAGGTTATATAGAACAATGATCGACCCAAACCTAACCGTCAAGCATCAACAGTCAGAAATCAGGAAAGTTGACAGAGAGTTTAGACTATTTTAGATGTAGTAAAGCCTCAAAAAAAGTGAATGGTTCGAATTTTAGTTGATCATTCAAACACACGACATTTCCGTTTTTGACAGTTTTATAAATTTCCAACAGGTTCAACTTCATTTTACTTTTTTACTATTTTTTCTAACACGGCAATGGATGTTCAATTCCCACAATCGCACTATTGGTCGGAAGAAAATCCTATGGTAAAGCGAGTGACTCATTACCAACACACATTTAAAATTCTAAACGGTGAGTTACACCTCGATTTTCTGCAGAATGATTTATTCGAACTTTTGTGAGATTTATCACTAGACGAACGAGCAGCTATGTTTTATATGCATGATGATCCTCCAACACAGTTTAGTAAAGCGCCTAGAAGGTGGATCAGTGAACATTTTCCCAATATAGGATAGGTCAGGGTGCTGATGCTCTACTCCATTCATTCATTCATCTGAAGTTAATTCTGTGAAAGAACTACAAATTAGTATTAAGTTGAATTGTAGAGCCTTAAAGGATAATCCTGAAGCAACACAAAGACTAATGTATTATCTAGCACCTAATATGAATTTCTTATTTTTGTCTGTATGTTGTGTTATACACACGATTTAATTTACCTTTTATAACATGAAAAAAAAATTATAATTTATAGTAGTGGTAGAGATTTAAAATGGACCTGGGCAGTTTATCCTAACAAAACGGTCGCCTTAAGAACTTACCTATTTATTAAGTTACCCTCGCACACCACCCGTGCTGCTTCAGGGTTCTTCTTTTGCTGGCCAGCCACACTACCCTACTTTACTTATTACGACACACGTTTAACTCTCCATTCACAATATACACAAAATAATTCTTGCGGGTGTAAGAAAAATATACGAATTAAATTTTAGAATTCATAGGACAACGACAATTGTCTATGGCGGTTATAAGTCGAATCGTCCCGAGAGAAAAATATCCTTTCGCGGCGCGCAGCAGTACAGTACTTAAAGCGAACCATACACGCGCAAACTAAACATATTAATTATAATAATGAAACTTAATGAAAATGATACCCAAAACCACTACAGATTTAAACTTGCCGAATACAAACTAAAATATGTAAGTGATTTAAATTGAAAACAAAAAAAAGAAAAAATGCTCTATAATGTAAAATTAATATAGATTAACGAGTGGACGCAACACTGTATTTTATGTCTTAATAAACTTAAAATATCCTGGAAACGGTAGATCCAAGCGTTTTCTCCGAAGATTACCTTTTTTGTTGGGTAATAAACGGGCTATCATTTTTTGTCATTACAAAGTCTCTAAAGTAAACATAAAAAAAGTAACACGTGTATTTTTAATCGATTCTGCGACCCCAAATATATTCATGTGAAAAATTTGAGACCGTTATTTCTAATAATTCATAGTTTTAGCGCATAGTCCGCTAATTTTTGGTTGCCTAGTACTTTTCATTTACTATAATAACACCAAATTTTGACTGATCCTGCGCGGAGAAGGACGACAGTTGAAAATTAATTGTCGCTCGAAATATACGTTAATAATTATTGTAATTCGATATAATTCACAAGTTTCAATAATTCAAGTTTCTAATTTAATTATGGCCGAGTTGTGATGGTGACGAATGGTTGTACACACTAATAAAACAGGGCCCCCCAGCTATAACTCAAGTAACAATCGGTAAGTCAATTTTTGGTGGATTTTACTTTTATTTTATTAATTCTATATATAAATAAAAATTCGCAATACAGTCCACAATTCACGATCACGGCATCACATAGTCAGTTACAAAAAATAGTAAAAATAACCCAACCCAACTCCCTGTATCTCGAAAAGGAAGGTCCCTTCGGCAAAAATTTATATAACAAGCTGCACTTATTTTCAGCAGTTCGATCACCTCTAGCAATTTGGCCATGTCTTTCTGAAAAACCTTGTATATACTGTATTGGTAGGGAGAACATGTATATCTTATGATTGTGATAATACGAGGGTTGCCTTTTATATTTCGGGATTTGGCAACCCTGGTGTTGCAATCTGGCAACTGACAACTCTATCGTAAAGTTGGACATTTTTGAGGTTATACGTACTCAGAACGTTTTGACATACGAGCGCTATTTGTGTTGTTTACAGTAACTTAAAAGATTCATCTCGGCCCAAAAATGGAATTAAATCGTGAACATTTTCGTGCGATTATTTTTTACAACTTTCAACGTGGATTAACTCAACAACAGTGCATGGATGAACTTAATTCAATTTTTGGCGATGGAGCTCCATCAAGGACCAGTGTTTATCGATGGTATGGTGAATTCAATCGTGGTCGTAGTTCACTCCAAGACGTGACGGTCGTCCAAAATCAGTTGTTGTTCCGAAAACCATTGATGCTCTGCGCGAACTGATATTGCAAGATCGTCATGAGACCTATCAAGAGATTGAAACAAACTTAAGCATTAGCGGGACCAGCATACATTCAATATTGCATAAACATTTGACTGTCAAAAAAATTTGTTCGCGTTGGATCCCACACAATTTGTCAATCGCTCAAAAAAAGACTCGTGTCGATGGTCGAAAGAAATGCTCAAAAAATATGATCGCGGTGCGTCGAAACACGTCTATGACATCGTGATAGGTGATGAATCGTGAATTTACGCGTATCAGCCCGAAAGTAAACAGCTGTCGACTGTATGGATGTTTCAAGACGAGCCAAATCCAACAAAAGTTGTTCGCGCACGAAGCACTTCCAAGCAAATGGTCGCCTGTTTTTTCGGATAAACTGGACATGTCGCAACCGTACCACTAGAACAACGCAGAACAGTCAATTCTGAGTGCTACACAACCATTTGTTTGCCAGTTGTCTTCCAAGAAATCAGGAAAACCAACCGCCGAAGATGGATCACTTTTCACCACGACAATGCGAGCTCTCACACATCGGCTCAAACAAGTGAATTTTTGAGCACCCAAAACATCATTTTGATGAGTCATCCGCCGTATAGTCGTCCTGACTTGGTATCGAACGACTTCTTCTTATTCCCGTACGTAAAAAACAAACTGAGAGGTCAACGTTTTTCGACACCTGAAGAAGCAGTTGCTGCATTCAGAATGCATGTTTTGGATGAAACATGACTTCACTATTACACACCAGAATCCAAAAGACAGTTAGCTGACTGGACAGCAATCGACGAACCGAATCCAAAACAAGAGAAGACGCAACAGTCGGCCGGTAAGGTGATGGCGTCTGTATTTTGGGATGCGAACAGAATATTCATCGACTACCTTCAAAAAGGAACCACCATCAACAGCGTAAAGATCCAAGTCAATTTTATTTTGAAAACATTCGCAGCATTTCTTAAGTGAAAGGAAGTCTACAGTTCAGTATCCTCCGCATAGTAATGCTGTCAACTTACAGAAAAGACCGCTAGAAAACTTGAGGTATATATGTAAATTAATACTGGTCCCAGTATAGATCCCTGCGGAACTCCCTTACTTAATATTTGAAAGCCAGAGGAAACATTACCCTATTTTACTCATTGTTGTCGGTTTCGTAAGTAACTGCCAAATAATGCATCATGCCATCAAAAGTTTTGTCTGTTGAACTGCCAGTTGCTTTAGGGATTATTTAAATTTCCATGTTAGGTTTAACGAAACTTCTATGATTCTAATGCCTAACTTCTCTGCTACGGCACTCTTGGCGCACCGTACTGCCTGTAGCCGCAACAGTGCGACAACTAAATGATCGACTTTGTTCTCGTTATACGTTGCACCAGAGTGGCTCCATTCCCTACCCT
Source organism: Apoderus coryli (assembly GCA_911728435.2). Lineage (NCBI taxonomy): Eukaryota > Metazoa > Arthropoda > Insecta > Coleoptera > Attelabidae > Apoderus > Apoderus coryli. The sequence continues at coordinate 39,094,422 of OU452200.1, read as the reverse complement.
TGAGCGTCGTCCAGGATGCGAACACACCATCCTACTCACGCATCCATTAACGCAAGCAACAGATTGCAGCAGTGTTGGAGTCTCCAATCCTCGTAGACACTCTGCCATTGAGTCGAACTGCAGTTTCTGTCAGGGGTCCTGTGATTGTTGATGTGCAGCACCAAAATTTCACGCACATGCGTACCTATTCCAACAAAAGAGAAGTCCAAACGGCAAATGGTGGTAACTGGGTGTGTTAGTTTAGATCGGTCTGTTTAGCTATCTTAGGGTTCCTGTGTTAGAATAATTGTGCCTGTCTTGTAGGATGTGTTAAATATGATTGCTTTTCAGATTTGCCAAGAAAGTTAACCGTGTATTTTCGTCAAGCATTCTGGGGCAGTTTGTTGTCAGCATTATTATAATCTGCACAACATTATATGAAATATCAACAGTTCCAGTTGCCAGTATTCAATTCTTTTCACTCCTGCTTTACCAGTCCTGCATGTTAATGGAAATATTTCTACTATGTTTTTTCGGAAATGAAGTTATATTATGGGTGAGTAAAAATACTACACAAAGTGCACCGTATGCGCGCGTACTATCCCTCTCATCTGACACAGGATTTACTTAGACTCAGACCCTGTTTTGATAGTATGACAAATGAAATTTTAGTAATGTAATTTTCTTGAACCTTGTTAGTTTTTTTATTCTTTTCCTTTCTTGGGATTTAAGGTACTTATAAGCAAAATTTTTTTTTCCTTTTGAAATATGTTTATTTCATGTCAAAGTACGTACAACGTTTCGGCTTATTCGCCTTCCTCAGGTACATCTCGTTTCTTACCAACATCGCATGATTTTGTGGAATTTTTGGCAGTATACCACTTTTAGTGGGTATTTTGTTTCAAACAAAAGGAAAAGAATAAAAAAACAAATGAAATTATTCCGAAACAGTTTAGACAAGACTTACGAGCTTTTTTTAAAACTTACTATAAAATGTACATGGTTGTTATGCGCTATTACAACTCTGCCACTTCGTTATTGGTTGATTTGAGTTTTAATTTCAGAGTTCGGCACTAACAAACTCAGCTTATAAATGTCAGTGGATAAGAAGTTCGGCAAACTTTAAAAAGAACCTGGTTTTCTTCATGACACGCTCACAATTCTCTACGAAACTGTATGCAGGAAACTTCTTGCTCCTATCGTTGGAAACTTTTGTTACTGTAAGTTTTTTCATTTTAATAAACACATTAGGGTGACTGTATATAGGGTGGTCCAAATCCAGAAAAAAAAATGTTCGTAATTTAGGACATTATTCTCATTTTTGAATTTGTCAATGAGGTTTGCAATAACATCGATGTAATGAAACACAATGAGCAGAAAATTGAATTGAGTGGATATCCTATATATATATATACAGGGTGACATAGAAAAAAGTACATTGCATACTGCCACACAATAGAGGACACTAAAATAAAAAAAAAAAGTTCCCATGAACACGGGTCCGCAAGGCCTTCGGTTAAAAGATACGGGGTGTTGAATTTTATTTTTATTTTTTGGGTGAATATCTTTTGCCAGAGACGCAAGAAATGGATAAAATGTGGTATACAGGGGTTTTTTATCACGCTAAATTCAAATATGATCCTAGTTTTGTGATTACTGATAGAGGGCGCTACATACAAGGTTCCATCCCTATTGAATCGGTCGTAATTTTTTTGCTATACACTGTATATCATTTTCGACTGAAAAAATTTGTTATCCCTTCTTTTATACTTAAGAAAGGTATACCTTGTCCAAGTGGCTAGAAGCAATGGTTCCAGTAAAAATGCATCTAAAAGCCGACAATGCACGCAAATTATTCAAAAAGCGCCAAAGTAACCTTTGCAAAAACAATGATAAATAAAAATTAAATAATGTGTCATAATGCCACTTGTCAAACTAATGTAATAATTGTTAAAGGTATAAAAAGTTACGACCGATTCAATAGGGATGGAACCCTGTATGTAGCGCCCTCTATCAGTAATCACAAAACTAAGATCATATTTGAATTTAGCATGATAAAAAACCCCTGTATACCACATTTTATCCATTTCTTGCGTCTCTGGCTAAAGATATTCAAAAAACTAAAAAATTAAAATTCAACACCCCGTAACTTTTAACCGAAGGCCTTGCGGACCCGTGTTCATGGGAACTTTTAATCTTATTTTAGTGGCCTCTATTGTGTGGCACTGTGTAATGTACTTTTTTCTATGTCACCCTGTACAGGAGAAATCACAACTATTTTTTTAGTGTCGAATTTGGACCCTGTGCATTTTGTAGACCGTGGATTTAAACTAGTAGAGTTGGAATAATAAAAAGTTGACATTTGGTAGTCAAACAAAAGTGAAAAAAATCCGTTTAGATTTATATGGCTCTCGTCTCCTAAGAAACATTTTCAGGAACTACTAAACAGGGTTGTGTCGTTACACCGATTTTATTTTCGATGTTTGTGGGAACGGTCATTCAATTTGTGAAGGATAAACTACCGGGGGGAACAGATATTGTCTACAGATTTGATAGCGTACCTTAGTAGACTGCAAACTGGGACGAAGATCGTATCCACATCAAGTATTGAGCTTCAATATGCGGATGACAATGTTGGCCTAGCTGATACAAAAGAGGATCTTCCATAACCGTTATTAACTATAAACTAATTTTCTTGCTTAAGACTATACTGTTTTTTTATTAATTCAGTTGCTATGCAGTATATGGACCGGGCGTTCTGTATGCCAAAATTTCATTCAACGGCAATTTTAACACGAAAGAAATTTTTCACTAGAGGTTAAATTATTTCCGGAAATTTTTTGAGCTTATGAATCGTCTTCGACTCGGGATAATTTTCTAAAAATATTCATGAGCGAAAAGAAATTTGGGTTATGTCAAAAAATGTTAAAAAAACCAATTTTGATTTGTTAGACAGTATATTGGCGGGGATTTTCAGTAGTAATACCCCTAGGGTCTTGATAATACCGAGATAATTTTGTCATAGAGAATGCCGAAAGCGTGTTGCTTGATAATAGCCCAAGGCCGCAGGCCGACAGCTATTAACCTTGAGCAACTCCCTTGAAGGATCCTCTATGACAAAATTTTGAGTATTTATCAAGGCCCGAGGAGTATTCGATAAAATAATTTTTTACTTTGTAGATATCAAAAATTTGATTGGCAATCTGACGTTTAATAATTTTCAATACAAAATGTATTCGTTTTAATCAAACAAATATTATTCATTTAAATAATAATCATAATTGGTAAATGTTAAATTGGAAGTAGAGTTTGCTGAAGTTGACGGATTGTTAATTTCCACTGTTGAAGAAATTCCTCGCATGGTGTTGATTATTTCACCATGGCGTTCTTGGTTAATATTCAAGTACAGTTTAATTGAATTAGAGCTGCTATGTCCTGTTATTTTTATTAATTGCTGTTTACGAATTCCTTTATTTGCCAAATGGCTAACTGCAGTTGATCTGTTCGAATGATTGGATATATTTTTACACTTAGTGTCCAAACCAATAGCTTGCGCGGATGATTTGGTCCACATATTAATTGTGTTCTTGCCTACCGGTATATTGCCAAACCATGTGTCACTTTCGGATTTCCAGAAACAATTTGGTCTCAAGAATAGGCGACTGGAAGTAATATTTATACCCCTTTTGGACAATAATTTATGGAATAACCGAACAGGGCATGCACTTTCGTTTGCAATATTTGGAACAAGCCACATACTATTTGTACAACTTTTCAATCCTCCTTGGCATGTTTTACTGAATATTGGATTGTATTCAATTCTGTTGGTTGGCGTTCCATCATTATTTTTCTCAATCGTGAAATAATCTATAAGGTAATCAGCTAGTTCACCACCCCGCCAAGCTAACTCAACAGCTACAATATGGTAAATTGTTTTTGTAAACCTTCTGGTGTACATTCATCCCATAATCCAATGATTCTAGCCAAATCATTTGAACTCAATTTTTTTTTTCAACTAGCAATAATCGCACCTCGGATAAACCTCATTGGTTACGATATCGCCACTGCGCAAAGCTCAAATTTGATGAACTGCATTTTCGTTTGTTTGGATCCTGCTGTAGTCTTTTACGTCTTGCATTTCTTGCATCTCGCGCATTTTTGAATATCACACTGGTAAACGGGTCGAATACAATTTTGAAGTCATTGAATTATTTTTCCTGGAGTAGCCTACTCGTAGTATTCCAAATTGTTTTTACAGTTGCTTCTTTATATTCAGTTCCGTCAGCTTTTCTCATATTTACCGCATAATCTTTCAATATATTAGCCAAATTATGCAAACTCGTTTCAGCATTCAGTTCGTATTCTCTGGTCGCACAAAACTCGAGAAATATTTCCCATACATAATTTTTTTTATTTTATTGTATTTTTACCATACCAAATCTTCGCGACATTTTTAAACCAGTTGTCAGTTTGACGTTTAATTAAATTTTAATAAAAAAAAAAACACCAAATTGAAAACACCACATGTAGGGTATTATCGCTGTAATCCAGAGGTGATTGGATGAAATTTGACACATGACTTAAAATTAAGTAATTTGATTAGTTACTATATTTAATAAGAAATTATCAGAGAATTCAAACTCACTTCATGCGGGACATTACAATTTTCCTACAAATAAAAATCCCGCTTGTATGTTATGAAACAAATAATATTTTCCAGAATTTCAAAAACTAAAATGTAAATTGAAAATACATTTAGTAATATTTTTGGAGTTCAATATTATATTCTCTTCTCTAAATTTGAAATCGATCCAGAAGCCAACTTTCCAAATAGCATCTGTAATTTTTTTGACCACAATATCCAACAAGTTTATAAGAATTACAATAAGTTTATAGATATCCGTTGAACTCTAAACCCGGGGCTAAATATAAAAAATGTGTTGGTTCAAATTCTACAGGCTCAAATCCTTTATTTAAAATGCTTCATAATAAAATTTGTTTTAATTTTCAGATCCTGAAGACATCATACTCATTTTTCGCAGTACTGAATAAACAACACTAAGAAAATTATTATTAATACCTACCTAGCACTACAAAAATGTCCTAGTACAAGAAAATAATATCGGTCTTAAAAAAAACATATTGTACGAGGGTTGCCTTTTATATTTAGGGATTACAGAACAAAAACAAATATTAATCATCGAAAATCACTTTATTGTTTTTGAAAATATTCCCCATGAAGATCTATACACTTTTGGATGCGTTTGAACCAATTGTCGAAGCAGTTTTGCCACTCTGATTCAGGTATCTCCAAAACATGCATTCTGAATGCAGCAACCGCTTCTTCTGGTATCGAAAAACGTTGACCTCTCAGTTTCTTTTTTACGTACGGGAATAAAAAAAAGTTATTCGGTGCCAAGTCAGGACTATACGGCGGATGACTCATCAGATCGATGTTTTGGGTACTCAAAAATGCAGTTGTGTGAGAGCTATATTAATAGTAGGAAACATCTTTTTAAAACGGAGTTCTCTGTAAACTCATTTCGATAAATGCGTTAATTCAAGGTAGAGATATTTATTACCACAAATATATTAGCCCTAAAATAGTTGAAGGACCAAAAAGCCAAACAACACAGATAGTACACAATCATAACTCACCTTAGAAATATATTGTCATATACCTCATTAAACAAAGGGCATACAATATGAAGACAATATAAAAGTGATAATTTGGTTATAAAAACAATTCCACCATCAAAGAGTTTGGCTTCGTACGCTTATCTTCCAAAACTCGTACAAGAATAATCAAAGATATCATCCAGTGAGACTTAACACTATGAAAACTAGCTTCGAAATTATCTCACATTGGGAATGAGCTATTCTAACCGGAAATGGCCAACTGAGAAAATAACCTTTCTTAAAAAATCTCCCAAATATCCAACGATAGATTTTATATTCAACTAGCTTCAAGCCGTATCACTGAAAACCTCCTCAATTAGAAAACACACAAGTGATTCACGATGAAAAAGTGCTGTAAAACCCGACACTCGATTCCTCTCATTCTTAAAAACCAAGGAGTGGACAAACTGCGAGACAAAGGTGCAATTGCCAATTGGATTCAAGAATAGTGTTTTTGAATAATAATATGACAAAGACCATTTTAATTTTATATAACGATTTGTTTCTGTAGAATCTTTAGCTCTAAGGTGGAAAAGACACTATATGTGTACGACGTTTTTAAGTCTTTTTCTGGGTTTTAGTACTGTAAAATTAGTCCATTGTGATTTGGTTTACTGATTTATTTTAATACTGTTTCTTGCTAAAAGGAAAAGTAAAGTTATTTTTGAAAGAAATAGATTTTGCAACCAATTAATTTATTTTCATTATTGATTGATTTTAAATTTTTCATAAATTTTCTTTCTATAGGTACATTTCGTTTCAATAAGCCTAAAAAAATTCAGTCACTTATCAGATCCAGATAAAAGAATTTAATAATATGTTGTATTAATATATTCATGGTAGATCCTATATTCCAGTTGCTAAAGAATCATATACTCATTCAATAATTCGAAGCACTTCCAAGCAAATGGGAAGTGCTTCGTGCGCGAACAACTTTTGTTGGATTTGGCTCATCTTGAAACACCCATACAGTCGACTGCTGTTTACTTTCGGGCTCATACGCGTAAATCCACGATTCATTCACCTGTCAAGATGTCATAGAAGTGTGTCGAAGCACCGGGATCGTATTTTTTGGGCATTTGTTTCGACCAATCGCCACGAGCCTTTTTTTGAGCGATTGACAAATTGTGTGCCATCCAACGCGAACAAATTTTTTTGACAGTCAAATGTTTATGCAATATTGAATGTATGCTGGTCCCACTAATGCCTAAGGTTGTCTCAATCTCTTGATAGGTGACATGACGATCTTGCAATATCAGTTCGCGCCCAGCATCAATGGTTTTCGGAACAACAACTGATTTTGGACGACCTTCACGAAATTCGTCTTGGAGTGAACTACGACCACGATTGAACTCACCATAAGTTGTAAAAAATAATCGCACGAAAATGTTCACGATTTAATTCCATTTTTGGGCCGAGATGAATCTTTTAAGTTACTGTAAACAACAGAAATGGCGCTCGTATGTCAAAACGTTCTGAGTACGTATAACCTCAAAAATGTCCAACTTTATGATAGAGCTGTCAGTTGCCAGATTGCAACACCAGGGTTGCCAAATCCCGAAATATAAAAGGCAACCCTCGTACCTCCCGAGACCGAAAACTAGTGTTTAGCCCACGTCTCTCCAAGAAAGCAAAACTGATGCTTGTCTTGACTGCAAAACACTACTTTCCGGTCTTGTAACTGAAATTACTATTTCAGAAAACAAACATTGTAATATTGTATGTTTACGTTATTGGGCAACCCTGTATAAGACCTCGATTTGCGGGCTGTTTGAAACTATATTAGGTAAATTCACTCCCCTATTTTAGGAATAAGTTTTTGTTTAGCATTAAAATCACCTGTAAACTATATAAATGAGCTCTATATTTATTATTTAGGTAAGTGCAGCAATAATAAACATTTTGCTTACATATCGTGAAGTTTTAATCTCATAAAAGGTTTGCACCGCACGTAACCTTTTAACCAGTAGATTTCCACGTAAATAGAGTTTTCAAAACACTCACACTAAATTTTACGCCATCATAGGTGCGCGTGCTTCGTATTTAGTAGCCTTTATGATAAAGTTTGCTAAATATTCGTTAGCTATAAAACTCTAATTGCGATGCAATAAAATTATGTGGTTTAGATATACAATGTGTCCACGGATAGAGTTTAGAAGAGCAAAAACTTTTTTATTTCTAGATTTAGAAGAAAAAGTCATTCTTTATAAAAACGTCTGCTTGTGTCAAAACTACAATTTCGAGTACGAAATTTACGATTACTATACAGGGTATATCAAAAATAACATTTTTAATAATTTTGATTTTTTTGTTTTTTTAATTTTATTATTTTAAAAATAGCTATGAAATTAAGCACTTTGAGAAAAAGGTTTATTAGTTGTTTTTGCACAATCGGTGTAATAAATCACGGTTTTGAAAATATTTTCATAAAATTAGAAAAAACCAAGGAAATCAAAATCATTAAAAATGTTATTTTTGATATACCCTGTATAGTAATCGGAAATTCCGTACTCGAAATTATAGTTTTGACACAAGCAGACGTTTTTATAAAGAATGACTTTTTCTTCTAAATCTACAAATAAAAAAGTTTTTGCTCTTCCAAACTCTATCCGTGGACAAATTGGATAGAGTTTGGTGGATCACCCTCATGGGAGGTTTGAATTTCAGGCTTCAAAAATAGTCAGAACTTATTTCCCCTTCGAAAACAAAGTTGACGTGTTTCGCCGTTTTTCCTTGTCAACCCAGAAATGCCTTTAAATTGCCTTTCATAATATCATTGTCCTGCGTAAATTTCACGACCCCATCATGACGGGAACCATGCCTGGATTAAAAGGGCTGGAGCCCCGCGGATCATAAGGGCCTCGCAGGGGCCCATGAAAGCTTAATCCTGCCATAGAGGGGCCCCATAAATCAACTTAGCCCCGGGCCCCATAAAAGCTTAGTCCGGCCCTGCGTATTCAGAATTGGTTGTTAATCCCTCCGGTATTTGTAGAGATAAAAGATTGATGTTATCACATTCCTATACCAATACCAGACTTGTACGAGATGAGATGAGTTCCATATTACGTTTGCATATTCTAAGTTACGAGAGTGGTTCGATAAGTCCGTGACTTTTAAAGGAATCCTTTTGTTTGGCAAATTATCATTTTATTTTTCTAATATCTCCTTTTATAGCTCGATACATTTTTTAGTCCAACGTGTTTCTAATTTTATTTATTCCTTTTACATAACCAGTTTTGTCCTAAAGTTTTCAAACTCGAATTTCTCGAAAAAGGACTTTTCAAAAAATTACAACTTAGGTTTTTTTCATTATTAGACGTCCCCAATTCGCTCACAAATTTTGACCACCTATTTTAGAAACACCTTGTATATGTTCTTTAGAAAAACACACCCCGTATTAACCACATTATTAGACATCGTTAGTCGCCCGGCATCATCAGGTTGAGAAAATACTGTGAATCTCACGCTCGAATTCGCTCGGTTGGTTATTATTCTCATCCTATATATACTCAAAACATTTGGGACAAGCTGGGATAGCGCACAAAAAAAAATTGCATCAAACAAACGGCTGCTACTGCTTGTTCTTGATGACACGTGTGCACTGAAAAGCGTAAAATGTTGGGCTTTTCATGAATGGATGATTATTTCATATTAAACACAAAAAAAATAATCTAGGCTTTCCTTTCAGTCTTTTATCCCTCTGTATGCTGATGATGTCGCTCTTATAGCAGTAGTGCCTTTATTTTAACTATAATGAGAGAATATACAACAATAATCCGAACATATTTCGGTCATTTTGGTTAGGTTGAGACGACAACAGGTCATTGTATAAATCGTATATATTATAGTTTCAAATCAACTCACATAAAAATAAAACGGCCATAGGTCTAGTAAGTACAAAGCTGCTATGGAAATTGGTGAGCCTTGGCAACACTGTACACTGAAAAAAATTCTAAAAATGACGCCTAATAAATAATTATTAAGGCTTTTATTTGTTTAACTCAAACAAAATTTATTTGATTCAAATAAACACTGTTTGTCCGGAATAAATAGAGTTATTTGATTTTTTTTTAATATTTATTTGCCCTGGGGTGCTTTGGCAGAAATAAATATTTATTTAATTTAAATATCAGATTAGAGTTAATTCCTGGTTATTTGAAACAAGTCCACTGTTATTTGAATCAAATAAATAATAATAAAATGAGCCGACGCGCATGGCTGTTGGGGATTCAACTCCATAGCGCACGCGTTTTAGTTTAGTATTAGTCCAATGTAGAAGGTATTTTTTATTGTGTTAGTTATGACTTATACTTATATATTATATAATAAATTAAAAACATAATGTCCGTTGAATCGTTATTATAGTGGTGTGGAACCTAGGGCACTTATATGACCGCTTTTCGTATGTAAGCGCCTAAATGTTATAAGTCAGTTATAATGAAAACGGTGACAAAAAAATCTTCAAATGCTTGAGTACTAATGCATGATTGTTTATTTCATGTAAGTATATGTATTTCGATACCTAAACCTATTATAATGAGATCCTTTTGTATATTATCGTAATGAATTGATAAAATATGTAAATGATCTTGAAATTGAGATTTTATTTAACAGTATTTAATACAAAGATGGCGGCTTGTTTAGATTTAGGGACCAACAAGAAAGTCACCCAATAAAATATGTATTCAGTTCAAACAAATATTTGTTTGAAACATATTCACGGGCGCTTATGTCAAACGCGAAATCAACTAGGCATATTAGGTATACCTACATAAATAAACATTTTTTTGTATTAAATATATGATTTGTTCTATCCAAATAAATAATATGATTCGGCAAAATCTGGTAGTTTGCTTCCAATAAATACTTGTTTGTTACAAAGAAATATTTATTTCTTCAAACATTCTTTTTCTAGATATTAATTTGCAAATATTATTAATAAAACCAGAAACTGTTTGGATCAATTGTTGAAAAACACCTATACACACGTAATATTTTTGGGGATTGTTTTATTTTGAACACCCTGTAAATCTGATTTAAGAAAGATATATATTATTATTTTTAAAGAGCACATTATTCAGTTGTAGCCAAAATTGTTTGGGTAATAGGTTCATTCTTTATAAAAGTCGATACAAAAATCTTAAATTAGATCTACAGGGTGTTCAAAATAAAACGATCCCCAAATTATTACGTGTGTAGGTGTTTTTTGAACAATTCATCCAAACAGTTCCTAGTTTTATTAACAAAAATATTTGTAAATTAATTTCTAGAAAAAAACATGTTTGAAGAAATAAATATTTATTTGTAACAAACAAAGTGTTTATTGGAATCTTTCTTCTAAATAACTCTAGTTAGTTCAAGCAAACAAATATATCCTTACATTTTCGGGCCTTGTTAACAAGTAAGTAAAAGTGCTAAGTCAAATACATATTTATTTAAATCAAATAAATATTTATTTAAATCAAATAAATACTACTTGGGTATTTCAAATAAACCATATATTTGTCTCAAGTACATGGGTTGTTTGTCGTATACCGAAGAAATATTTGTTTGGTTCAACTCCATTTTTTTTTATCCAAACAATTTTTTTTCAGTGTATCTTATTTTTTTTTGATATCCATGACACAGCTACGTTCATAATATCAACCAATTACGTAGTGAATAGTTTGTACTACTTTTTTTTTGTTTTAAATAAACTAATAATATCATTTATGGACGACATTTATGTGAATTTAGTCGGATGAGTGCCACGCGAAGAAAGCCACCAAGAAAGTCCATGCCATGTGGCTGAAAGACCACAGATTAAAGTTGAAGAAGATAGCTGGGACTGCTCACTGGAACGTGTGTAAAATATCGGCCAGATAACGCGCGCAAAAAGCGAATTCACGCGACCATATTCTCTAGCCTCATAAGATTACCTTTGGGTATTGAGAATATTATAAAATAAGAGAGTCGGTTCCTCAATAAGTGCACATGTGCACGAGCACTTCCAAATTAGTTAGTTTTCTCAGCATAATCATATTTAAATTTGATCATTCTAGCCTATCTTAAATATAAATTTAATATTTTAATAACATATGGACTATAATCAATACTGATAAATTTAATCTAATCCTGTCCCTTCGTGTTCGATAAAAGAAATTCAGAATCAAACACAAAAAACAACCCCCTAATCATTAATAAAAAAAACACCTCACCGCAGAGCTGTGCCACCAATCTTGTATTAAAATTCAATAACCGACTGTTTCTTTGTGGTGTAAGAAACACATTTGAATTTGTTAAGGTCATGCCGCGTCAGATCTTCCTCACAATTAATCCTAGTTTGTGCCATAACAGAAATCTTAATGTCATCGATGAAAAGCAACCTGCGTAATCTCAGATGCTCATCAAGATCAGTAATAATAAAAAGAAAAGCGGGCCTAAATTAGGTCCCTGCACAGAAAAAATAATTTGCTTGGTTTAAATCGATAAGTTTCCATTCAAGCATATGTTAGATTTGTATATCCCCGAGAATATATTTATTTCATTGTAGATTATCAAATTCTCAATGGTATTAATTTGAATGGAGCATATGAATATTTAGTTTTAGGATGCCTGAATACACATTTTAAGAGTAATTACTACTTATTCCAAAAAAATGTAGTCTTAAATTAAATAAACTGTTTACTCAATCATAACATACAGTGTTTAGAATAAAGTATAGCGTCTGATTACATTGAAAATTTAATATGCTTATATTGAGAATATGAATTCTCAAAGCAAGTATAGAATTAGCTTATATTAAACATTTGGTATGATTATTTTAAGAATATGAGCTCGTTCAGGGTTTAGAATAAAGTATAGCATCTGCTTACATTGAAAATTTAATATGATTATATTGAGAATAAGAATTCTCAAAGTAAGTATAGAATTAGATTATATTAAACATTCGGTATGATTATTTTGAGAATATTAATTCTCAAAGTAAGTATAGAATTAGATTATATTGACCATTTGGTATGACTATTTTGAGAATATATGCTCATACAGGCTTTAGATTAAAGTATAGCATCTGATTATATTGAAAATTTAATATGATTATATTGAGAATATTAATTCTCAAAGTAAGAATAGGATTAGATTACATTAAACATTTGATATGACTATTTTGAGAATATACGTTTGTAAAAAAAAACGATGGATTTCAAAAAAAAAATAAAAATACCAGTTCAAAATACAAATTTATTAAATATACAGAGACACCTCTGAATATATAATAACAATACATATATTAATAACAATAATTATTATATTATATTTGTGTACCTACTGTACTGTGCCACACGATCACAGAAAAAAAAACAAAAAAAAGAAAAAACAACCGTGTTGCGTGTCTTATCTCTAAATTTTTGTATTAATAATTTTTAGGTTTAATAATAAAGTACTTATATACATAATATTTTTGGCTATAGTAGCTACAGCACCAATCCACAGAAAAAAAACTAACAAAGTAAAAAACAAAACATTCAAAAATAATTCCAACAGTCTCTAGCCAAATCTGATCTGTTTGTCTAAGGTAAAGTATACAGTATACACGATGAGCCGATTAAATTCGTTTAAGTAAATTCAGGTAATTAGTTTCTGAAAAACCGCCCGGTCATGTCGAAGAGTATTTTTAGATGCGCATTTCTTAAGGTATAAACTTTGTCTCTACACTATTAAAATAGATTGGGTGTTCCAATAAAAAAATCAATGTGATATCGCCTTATATCCTATATAAGATATCGTGTAAAGAAACTCGTGCATCTAAAATATTGATCAACATCTCCAGAGGGTTTGTCCAGAAATTATTTACCTGAATTTTAAACGAATATGATCCTTTGTCGTAAATCCACTGTATATAGTGTCACATTTATTTAAAAATATATCTAACAGAAAGTTTACTCTTTGAAAAAAAATAAAAATAAAAAACACTATGGCATTAGTATACCTGAAATCAGGTTTGACCTGTAACATACAGGGTGGCTCATCTAATAGTATGCACCTAGCGTTTCCTCTGTTCGTGAAATTACGCAGAAATGATCGGGCACGTCGATTTTGCTTTTGACGGGGGGCACATTTTAAGCTTATTTTCTAACCTGCGTCGTCAATCCCCTGGCGGGATACATCAAACTCTTAAAATTTCAAATGGTAAGTGGGGTTGAATATTAGATTCTTTAAAAGACCGTTCAATTCTCTTTTATAACATCTTATTTGTAAAATTAGGCCATATAGATTCCCAGATACTGCTGTACCAAAAATTGTGATTATTTGTATTTTTCAACCTAGCAAAATCTAGGCCGCTGGTTTATGAACAATTAGATGTAGTAGTGTAAAGCGTTTTGCAACGCAAGTGGTTTAGATTCTACAGGGTTTAAACCTAAAAAAATGACAAATTTCAAACATATTTCGACAATGCTTTGACCGAATTTTACGAACGAAATGCCATTTAAAAGAGAATCGAAATCCGTTTTCAAGGAGTTATTACTCGACTCCACTTTTCATTTGAAGTTTTAGGAGATTGAAGATGTAGGTTGGAAAATATGCTTAAAATATGTCACTCTCCAAAGCAAAGTCCACCAGATCGGGTTGCATTGCGGGTATTTCTGCTTTAAGTTTCACGAAAAGAAAAAAAAACATTCGCATACTTTTCGTTGGACCATACTGTATACATACCTATAAAACCCTACATAAGAAACTATGTACATGCCTATAAATATCTAACCTTTTGATACTATAAATATTGAAATAGATGTGTATATTATTACCCTGTACACAATTTTGTAACAAATGAATCACTTCCTACGTTTCGCAAAATGGTTGGGAATTCAGAAAAGAGTTCTTCAGGCTTTAAAAGCTTGAAAGTATTGGTAGTCTTAACTTTGTACGCGTAATAATGGTCAATAAAGCCTATGGTTTTTAGCAGTAGACAGTTAAAATAAACTTCAGATTGTTTACTTTTATTTATTAAAATTTTTATAATTTTACAAAAATTTGGAACATTGTTATCAAGAACATTATACACAAGTACAGCATTGGTTTCATACTTAATACCATTTAGTTCATAATAATTTGACATTAAAAAAAAACTGAGCCTCTAAACAATTAGATTTTAATAATTCTTGCGAATCATGATCAACATCATTTATTTTACCGAAGTTTATTTTATCATTAAAACCTTCAGATGCCATTAATTTGTAACAAAATTTAAGCTGATTTCTTAATGATAACGAGAAAGGAAGATTCTTTCTACAACTCGATTTTTGAGAAACACCTTTAAACTCTTTATGTTTTGCTTCAAACCTCATACAACTTAAAAGGATTGGGGGGCCAATTTTTAAAATAATTCGAGGGTAATGAACCAAAAAATGAAATTTAGGTTTAAGATGATGCCCACTCAGCTTCATATAGTTTTTGTTGTGCTCCTCAATCAGAGATGCGAGAAGTTCTAAAGTTGAATTTGTAAAAGTTGTAGAAGTGATAGTTTCAACCATTTTAAGAGTAAGCAAATAAAATTCCCAAATTGTATTATTTTCTGGTACCATATCTCCTACAATGAAAGAAAAATTTCTTGTCAGGCAGATCATTTCAGCAGCCGACATAATGAGACATCCCTCATTTGATAGATGTTCTTTTTTTATTCCTGGGCAAACATTTTTTTCCGAATTGTCGTAGTTGCAATATTTGATTCGTGCGTTAAGCCTTTCAATTGTAAAATGTTTTTCTTCAATCAATTTAAATATTATAAGTACCATATCATATCTTAATACACCTTCATAAATGTCATGCATGACATCACAACACAAATTTTCGTAAATATGAAAATTTGGAAGTTTGTTCCAGATACAGTACTCCTTTATTCCAAGTTTATTGTCCACATGTTCTTCGTAGTTATCTTTATCCCTTAGACATTCAGAAATTTCAACAATTTGGGTTTTCATGACAGATTTTGTTGCAATACAAAACCTACAATAGTATGTTGAAGCAAACGATTCGTTTAAACCAAGAATTGTATGAATTCCCAAGTTATCGCCTGTTAGAACAACCAGACTAAATTTTATATTTAATACATTTCCTGTTTCAGATATTATATTTATACCAGTATTCTCCAAAAAAATAAGTTCCTCAATAAGTATGCTAAAAATTTTTTCATTTCCGAATTGCAATCTATCTCCACTATAAAAAATTACTGACAAAAATATATTTTCTAAACGACTAGCATATTCAGGAGGTACTGTCGCAATCGAGAAATAAACAGACCCAATTTTGTAGCATCCTGCATGTGAACCAAGAGGATTTAGAGATTCAAAATCATCGAAGTATACAATAATGGGAAAAATAATCTGATCTACGGAAAATATATTTTTCAGTCTCTGCCACAAACTGCCATGTACTAAGTTAGTCAGACATGGGTTTTCTTTGTCAAAATTTTTAAGTAATTTTTCTTGATAATTTAAAATTGTTTTAAAAACACCAGGAATTTCCAAAAATGACTTTAAAGTCTGGCCCATTGACACAAAATATATACAATGATTTTTCAGACTCATTATTCTTTCATTATTTTGTCGCCCCTGATTTTCAGTCATGCCAACTACTTTTTCTGTAGGTTTTATTAAACTCTTGCTTTTTTCAAAATATTTAAATCGTTTAAACTCTGTATTTAGCGGTTCAAACGAATTTTCCAAAATGTCAATCATATTGGTTATAGCATTTATGTTTTGTGTGGAAGCCTCAGTTTCAATTTTTATTTGCTCGCAACAGTCTTTAATAATATCCAACATACCTGATTTTAAAAACGCTACTATCGTTTCAATAAGAGCCTGTATCATAGACCTATTAAAACTTAAGTTTGCATATAACTTAGCAACTAAAGTTGTAATAGTTTTTTGTAATATGTCGGTAAATTTTTTAATGTAACAATTAATATCAAATGGCTGTTTTTTATTATAATTTGTATTAATTGTTACGTCTTTATTGGGTTCTGAACTTTGGTTTGATGTGTCACTTATTTCGGGGGATACAACAGTAGATACTGGAGCTGAGTTGCGTTTTGGTTTCTGATGTTCCAGATGTTTGGCAATGACATGCCTCTTAAAAATATCTCTTCTATTATACAACCGGTAACAATTATCAATTGGGCATTGGTAGTAATTGGATATTTTATGAGCATACTCGATATGTATAATATATTTTTTTATGCACAAAAAGTCTTTACCACACCCTACACATTTTATTTTAAAAGGCATTTTTACTTTTATATATGCAAGGGTCGGAAAATATTTTATTTTCTGGACATTAATAATGATAACATCAAAAGGTTAAATTATAGATATAGTTATGTACACACTACTCCTTAAACAACCTTAGAATTTCCAGATTTTCTGGATATATTATGTCAAATTTTGTAATAATGTTATAAACACCATTTTGAATTAACTGCAAAATATGCGCACTTTGCGGTGGATATTTTATATTAAGTGCATGGTAAGATTTAAATAATAAATCAAACGCGTCTGTTACAGATTGAAACTGGTACTTGACTTTGTCAAAAACAATGTATGTTGTTCTTATATTGTCAAGCGTATCACCTTCCACCACCAAGTACGGCTGGACAGTTTGTTTACGATCATAGGCTTTTTTAATGCAAGCATCCACACTCGCTTGGACGTCTCCAGGATTCTGAAAATATAGACAAAAGCTTAAAAATATAGCATGTATTATTTTAAACAAAAAAAAATGTTTTTAAGTATACATATTATTCATTTTACGGGAAAAGATTTTGCTCATAAAAAGTTCGGCATCGTCTAAAACTTAAAATTAAATAATCAGATAATATATTGTATATTTGAATGTAAACGGTTGTCCAATAAGAGGTGTTATATAGCCCGCTATTTCGGTATATGTCACTTTTGGAGCTGTCATTTTTTGACATTTGACAAGTAGAAACTACGCCATTAATAAAAATGGAACGATACACGCTTCAACCACGCATTGAAATTATTAAAATTCACTATAAAAATGGTTAAATGTGTATAATACGTCACATCTCTTTATTTACAATAACGAACGTTTCGTGCTATTATTAAGCACATCCAGCTTTAGGAAATAAGAACACCAAACATTCAAAGAAATAACATTCCTTCATGTCGTTTTTAACGACGAATTCAGTCAATGACTAATGACTAAATTCGTCAATGACTAAATTCGTCAATGACTAAATTCGTTTTTTCTAAAGAGAAAACACTAAAGATAAAACAATAAAAAAATATCTACCAAAAAACCGAGAAAATTCATATTAATATATAAAAATGGTGAAAATTTGGCACAGATGGTGCGTAAAACTAGAACATTTTTGGGTCGTCGTGAAGCACCTTGTCGGACCACAATACAGATATTGGTGGACAAAATTCGAGCTGTTGGGACAAGTTAGTGATGTGAAGAATAAAACCCGTGCACGTCGCTCAAGAACAGTCTAGAATTTGCTGCTGTAGCCGAAAGTGTTGAAGAAAACCCAGGTTTGTCTATTCCTTGTCGTTCTTCGGAATTAGTGATTTTTTATGGCCGGAATTGGATGGTATGGATCTGGACAACGTTTACTTTCAACAAGATGGCGCTACGTGCTACACAAGCAACGAAACCATTGATCTTTTACAGGAAAAGTTTGCGGGCCGTGTTATCTCTGGAAGAGGTGATCACAAGTAGCCACAGAGATCTTGCGATTTAAGACCTTGCGACTTCTTCCTTTGGGGCCACGTGAAAGAGAAGGTCTACGCCAACAGCACAGCGTCGATTCAAGCCCTCAAAGATGGAATTCGTGAGGCTATAGAGGACATAGGGCAGCCACTTTGCAATTTGGTTATGGAAAATTTCATGAAAAGGTTATGATCCTGGAGGCGTGGTCATGGTGCTCATTTGGCTGATGTTGCTTTCCATTATTAACGGCATACCTTCCTCTTTATAATGAATTAAACATCCGATCATTTATCTCAAAAAAGGGTATTTTCTTTTGAATATCAAAATAACACCTCTTATTGGAAAACCTTTTACTTTATAATTCTTATATTTCGGTGGTTAAGGGTCTTCACTTATTATCTATGCTTAGGCGAATTAAATTTTTTTGCGAAAGATTATAGTTACGGGTATAATTTTCCTAGACGGGATCATACAGTGACGACCGTCGAAGTGCAGTTCGGTGGAGCGCGGCTACAGGTTGGATGGGTGACCGTCTGGGGGGTTTATTAAAAGCGGACCGGGCGGTGGCCCATTTCGGTTGTAGAATGAATGTCGCGTGGTGGGTGACCGTTTAGGGGGTTCATTATAGACGGTACCTAACGGTGGCCCATCTAGGCGAAGAATCATGAATGTTGCGTGGTAGTAGAATGATAGTGAGTGCAGTATGGCCCTGAAAAGGCACAATAAGCCTTCAAGGCTGAAGTACGCCTTTCGTACACGTCGGGGCTTAAGTGGGTACCGAGGTGTGCGAGTGGAGGACCAGAAGGATGTTAAAAAAAAGTTACGGGTATAATTAAATAGTTGTTAAGTATTCGAACTCACCTGAACATGCAAAATAATACCCTCGATACTCTCTAGTATTGAGAATTTCCAGGTTTTTGTTCTTCCCCGTGGTGGAAGCAAATAGTTTAGCAACGTAAGTTGTAGAGGAAGCTTTTCATCTAAAAAGAAACCAGGTGTTAATTAAAATTGAATGTAAGTATAAATTTAAATATTTTGAACTTACCCTCATCACTTTTTCTAATTAATTGATTGTATAAGTTTTGGGCAGTACTGTCCTTGACTTCTTGTATTTTATAATTTAAAATTTTACAAAAAAATGAATCCCATTTCACATGAAAAGCTGTCTCTGATTCGGGGTAGATTTTTCCAAAATCTAAGCTAATCTTAAAAAAAAGAAATAAAAAAAGTTATATTTATTGTACAAATAAATATTAGTGACGCAGAAAAACGTGGCATTTGTGTTTATGGAGAAATGATTGTAGGACTTACTAAAACATGTGCTCTTAGGTCGTTTAATATGGGCCAATCTTTAAAATATTCGTTGACATTTTGTGTCACACTAGATGTTCTACATTGAAACGTTTTTCGCCATTTTTCTATAACTCTGTCCCATGGTTCGGTGTTGTGTTGCAGCCAAACAATATCCTCATTATACAGAGCTGAAAAAATCTCATTTAAAAACCTGCAAATCGTTATTAAAGAATACAATCTTTAAAAAAATGTCGGGGAAATACAAGGCATTTCATTATTATTAGTGCTGCAACATGTGAATAATCCAATAATATAATTTATTTATAAATTCATATTATTATAGCAAACTTACCTAAATCAGTGGTTGTATCATTATTTTCCTGCTCTACATCTAGCTCGTCAAATGACCTTTTAGTGGAATTGCTGCGCCATCCAGCTGTATCTCCAGAGCGAAAAAGAATATTTCGAACATGATTCACCAACTTGCCTTTGGCCATTACTGATTTTTTTAGTGGATGGTTTGCCTTGTGGATTGGCGGACAGTAATAAACGCCCAAAGTTTCCATGGGAAATAGGCTTATTATTTTTGCCCCTAGTATATTGTAGTCCTCTTGGGAAAGGCGGCTAACATACAAAATAACTTGTATTTAAAAAATCATATTAATACAGATATATATAAACATTTTCTAATAACATATTCTATAAGGTGTTATTTTAAGCAAATAGTCTTTATTAAATATACCTACTTACTTCTTAACGATATAATTATATAAATGCTTAACAATAATTGAGACCAGTCTGTTTCGCCTCGTGTTATCCAATTTCTTATTAGCGCCATAATAACTAATTATACTTTTGCCTAGAGGCGATGTTGTCAAAAGCGTTTTGAGGTCAAAGTCCTCAAATTTGGGCTTTAAAAAGTTAAGGAACTCGTTTTCAATTAGGATATTATGATCAATATTATTATCTGCATTGGTAGCTATGACAATTGGCATTGGGTCGCTTTCATCAATGCTCGAAATTTCGGAGAAATCCAATTCTGTTAATGTAGTCATGCTGTTTGTGTTATGCTAAAAAAAAAATACCTTTAAAATCAAAAGTCTTTCAAAGTTATATTATCTATATTATTTGTCGTTATATACAACGTGGTACTTTAAAAACAAGCAATGGGCTATAGTTTGCAACAAGTCTTAAAAATGTTTCGAAAATAGATTATAGGCACCAAAGTGGCCTGATTTGTTTTTAAAGGGGTTATTCTGCCCGCTAAGCTTCTCCTTAAAAAGTCAAATCAGTCTTTTTGCGAGGTTAGCTGTTAGGGTTGCCACCTGTCCTTTTTTTGAAAAAAAAAAAATACAAAAGATAGAACAGAAAACAAAAAGTACAGAAAAACAAATAATCAAAAGGAACAAAAAATAAGTAGGGCATAATACTAGTATGGTAGCTTTTTAATTACCATATACAGAGTGTCTCTAAAAGGTCTGTGCAAAATCATACCACAGATATGTGAGTCCAAAATAAGCCGAATAAACGTAACTTACCTAATTCCAAAATTGCTGCGTTTCGGAAATACAGGGTGATAAAGTTGAAAAATTAAAACTGAAAATATTTAATATTATGAATATTTTTCAACGAATTATCTTAAAAATTGGTACACCTGGGTTTTTTGGAGGGCGAAACCCAAGTATGGACACCATTTCACTGTCGCCGTTAGAGGGCGCCCACATTACAACTGTGATCCAATAAAATTACCGTAACTTTTTTCTCAGTATAATTTTTTACTTTTTTTGTTCACGAAATAATGCACTGTACATTTCCAAGCAATAAAAGTACTCTTTCGAAAGAAGTAGTCCATATCGAAGTGGAGTAGAATAGTTAAATATTCTTGAAATAAAAGTACTCTTGTTCAAATTGGCTAGAGTAAGTCGATTTCGAAATATTTCGGTTTTTAGTGTCTGGTGTCGCACTGGAATATTTTAATTATTTTGAACAATAAGAATTTGTTATTGCTTCGTATTGTCAAATATTTTTATTGCCGTTAAGGTACGGTCTCCTTTGTGCGACTAGTCCCTGGGCGTCTCAAGCATATTTTTTTTGCAAACCGTCCAAAAACATTTTTGTTTTCAATCGGAAATTCATGAATTTGTCATGATAAGTAGTAACAAACAGTGAGGAAGAATTTATTTTTATAATAGCAAATTCGTATTTTAATTATAAACTTTTAATACCTAATTGTTCAAAATGCCATCCGTTAACATCATCAGTGAGGAAAAATTTATTTTTGTAATAGCAAATTCATATTTTAATTATTATAAACTTTTAATAATTGTTCAAAATGGCATCCGTTAACATATGTACAAAGATTAATACGACGTAAAAAATGTAAATGAACTCTTTGCATCAATTCAGCATCGTTCGTCAACACATTAACTGCATTTTGTATTTTGCCACAGTTCTTCTTCACAATCGATCTGTCTGGAGTATACCATCGTTTTTAAAGATCCCCATAAAAAATAGTCCAACGGAGCTATATCCGGTCCGTGTTCGTTGTGCAAGTTTGTTAAACCACTTCTCGTAAAATATCCTTCATAAATACAATTTTCTTAGCCAAATTCATATTATGTTCTCGTTGCGCAGTAATGAATCCATAGAAGTATAAGCTTTGGTATTTGATACTAATATCAACCATATTTCATCCTTAATGCAATAACAATTTATTATTTTTCAAAATAATTAAAATCTTCCAGACACCAGACCCTAAAACCCGAAATATCTCGATAACGACTTACTCTACCGAATTTAAACAAGAGTACCTTTCTTGCTTGGGAATGTACAGTGCATTATTTCGTGAACAAAAAAAGTTAAAAATTACACTGAGGAAAAAGTTACGGTTATTTTATTAGATCACAATTGCAGTGTAGCACGCCCTCTAACGGCCACAGTGAAATGGTGTCCATCTCAGGTTTCGCACTCCAAAAATCCCATGTATATCAATTTTTAAGGTAATTCTTTGAAAAATGTCTATAATATTAAACATTTTCAGTTTTTATTTTCCAACTTTATCACCCTGTATTTCCGAACGCGGCAATTTTGGACTTAGTTACGTTTATTCGGCTTATTTTGAACTCACAAATCTGTGGTATGATTTTGTACAGACTTTTTAGAGACACCCTGTATATAAAAAATCGGTTGTCTCACTCCAGAACTTTCCCGGCGCGATATACATACAAACATACAAGTACTTTACTCAAATTATTCAAGGTTTTTCAGATTGTATAAAAATACGTTTTACCTACCTCTTGACTGTTCCCTTCAGGATTCTGCTCTCTCATTTTCATAATGTTTTCATATAACAACATTCGCGGTCCTATTTGGGGGACCATTTCTTTCAATAGTTCCGCATTAAGTAATGGCAGTTGACTTTGAGCAATTTGGTTATCTTGAGAAGTAAATAGAGATAATTTTATTATCAACAAATGTACAGGCTGTCCCAAATTTATTTAGACAGAAAACATATTCGGCCTTATACTTATCTGTTATAAAAAAAAATAGAATAACTATTTGTGGGGTTATAGTAAGTATATTCTGGTAAACAAAGTTAATAACAAAAACTTTTTAGTATTAAGTTGATAGTAATGGAACGCCTTATATATTTTTTAACATTTAAAAATTCCAAGATATTTGATTGATACATCATGTTGTAACTAAACTTAAATTGTCTCTGAGATACTGAAAGTTCAAAATCCACCTTTTTGCACTTTTGACATGCACTTATTTTGCGTAAAACACGCATCTGAGAAAGGCGATTATTTTAATAACCTCAAAAAGCACAAAAATATCTACTAAATTTAAAAACCGCGTACAGAATAAAATGTTGTACTGAGACAGAAATAAATTGGCAAATAATAATAAATAATTGTGAGTAACGACGAAAGAATGTTTTTGTTAACCTACTACTCTGCATTCAGTCAGTTAAGTGCCAAACTATGGCGACTCTTCTTGAAGAAGTTTAAATAACAGCTAAAAATACTTGTTTACACCATTATGTGTGATATGCCACCTATTTTTTAATTGAAAATGGCTTTAAATTGAACAATAAAAAATCCAGGGTCGTATTTAAAAAAACGAAGTTGATAATAGTTTTTCAAAAACGAAACGTCGTAGTGAAAATTTGTAAACGCTATCTTATTGTCCTTAAAAAGTAGCAATGAGAAAGTGATTTTAATTTTTTATGTCTGTAAAAATAACGTCAGAACTAAATAAAAACTAAAATTTGAAAAAATAGTTTTTTCAAAAATTCTCGAAAACGGCTAAGGTTACTTTACTTAAAAAAAAAACCATTTAAAAGGTGCTTAAATTGTACATCTTTACTCTAATTTAACCGACATTGTAACTCCTACCGTTTCTAAGATTCCAATGCTATCCCAGTCTTATCTTGGACACCCTGTATATATATATATTATGTACATTTATTGAAACACATTATTTTCTCCATTTTAAAATTTACAAAACCGATTGAAAAATACTTTATGCGTTACTCGAAGGAAGCCTTTCCGGGCACAATATTTTTACGGAAACTTTGTCTCTTGTTTTTATATAAGGAATCTCCACTAGGCTTTCGTTCAAGCTTCCGTCACTCTAAGATATATCCTGTATTTCATATCGATCGATACACATAATCGATATAAGTAAATAGAAATAAGTATCTATTAATAAATCCTAAATAAACTTGAATAATATTGCACACAAGAACTACAAGAACTACAGGAAGATCCACTGAGAACAGGAACCTATTTTGTAATTTCTGAGGGAACTATATTAAAAAAACCATGGAAATACCTACCTACCCAGCATTGAAAGTTTTTTTTTATACCAGCCCAACTCTAAGAATAAACCAAACAAATGCATCATGAAACGGGAATCATTTAACTTTTCCTTGATAATAAACATATTTTTTGTAATCTTACATGGGAATGGATAAGTGAAAATGAATCCAGTTTAGCCTTTGTTGGGTCAACATGTGTATTAGCATGTACCTACAAGTTTTACAATACCTACCCACAAGTACCTAGACTTAGATTACTTTATAAAAAGCTCATTTCTTATTTATATTATAATTAAAATTTAGAAAATATAGTTTATTCTGAAAGTATAAATTTTGTTATTACATAGGTAGGTAAACCTACTTCTGGTGTTAAAATGAACTCTTTATAAGTAATCATTAAAAAAAAGCCCCGGGAAACAAATGCCACATTAGATCCGCATATTTAATAATAATTATTGCTACTTGGTAGATAGTGTTGTAAGATACTATACTATAATTTTCATATTCCATTGTAAACACAAAATTCACTTACCTTTGAACACTTGAATTATGGAGTCTGGACAACCCCATTCTTTAAGAAGTACTTCCATTTCCTGAGCGTTTTGCTCCTCCATAACACACAATAATATATTTTTATTTTATTTTATTTATTTATTAATTAAACGGTTATAATATAACCGTTTATATATATATTATATATTATAGAGGTAAAATTTAAAATGTATTACAAAAACTTGAGACGATTTTTTAATTCTATAACTAGGTATAATACATCAACTACCATATTTAGGATAAGAATGCTCAAATATTCGTTTCTCAACATAAACATCAAAGTAACGCCGATATTTTTCAAGTTGGACTTCCCCGGTGTACTCGCGAGATCTCGGCTACGAATTATACGTAGGTTAGGTATGCAACTTGCAGAAAATGCACGGTCACAAAATGTAAAAGCATGGGCTATGTTGCCAGTAGCTCTTTAAGTTAAATAAACATTGCAAGTACTTTTTTAGATATCTAGGAAGAGGATTCATTCCAAAGGAATAATTCTTAGTTGTAATAGTTTTGTATATAAGAACTAAAGCTAAGGTGTAACAACCAAATTAGATTATGTTTGCTAAATACTTCTATTAGTTGTTTTCACACTATTAAAATAACAAATTGTCCTCAAACAACAAATACCTTTATGGATACCACTAGCATAATATGGAGAATCGAATTAATATTGTATGATTGCAGCAAAATAAATATACCTATGTACCTTCTTACATTGTCTTTATAAAAACAATGCTCTTTATAAAACAATGCACTTAGGGCAACACTGTGCAATATGCTTCATTGGAGACTATAGAGTGCGACCGAATCTCAGATCAAGATCAAAATGAAATGACGAATTTTTAACATGAAAATATATTATATTTGAATCAAGTTTGTGGCATATTCAATTTGAGTATACGAATATCCTTATTATAAGCTGATGTAGTCTTATTTAAAGAACACTGAATATTTAATATAAGAAACCATACATTCTTAAATCTAGGAGGTGGGTCACTTAAACAGAGTATGTTTGAATGTTCTAATGAAAACTATTTATTTAACGTGAACATTTTTGTTGAACATATGGAAATCTACATCTAAGCATTTAGAAATGTTCAATTTAAAATATTTTACTTCGAATGAGAATAAAAAGTCTTAGAACAAGTAAAAAAAAATAAGAATACTGAAATGTTTAATTTGAGTATTTGCTTTTTTCTGTGTGACGAACACGTAAGACAGCAACATAAAATGGTAATTTAAAACCACCATATTTAAGAAACTTTTTTCTGTTCTAGAGCACAGTAAACAAATAAGGTCTTTCGACAAACCAAAAGCACCACCTCAAAACTTTCTATTGAAAGCCTTTGAAAAATCCGTCTATAGTATTATAATAATTACCAGCAAATTCTGATGAATAAAATTTAAGATTCAATTTAGAATTTGTTGTGACTAAATGGCAAAATATCGGCCCGATACCGCGTTAGCTGGATGTGGACAAAAAGCGAAATTGTGGGACCATGAACTTCCAAGCAGTGTTTGACTCTGTTGAAAGACAAAGCTTTCATTGGTAGCCTCACCAACATCATACCACCCTCGTATTAAAAAAAATAAACAGTCAGCCATACACATAAAAATAATAGTAACGTAATATCAGCGAATATAGGAAAAGACTTAGTCGTTTAAATGGCTTTAACAAGATTTCTCAGGGGACTTCAAGTAATATAGCGCTACAAATTCTTATTAAATAAGATATTAACCCGCACTATGTAGAGTGGAAAACTAACTACAAGCTAACTAGTAGCTTTTCCAATGAACTTTAAATACAAATGTACAGTAAGTCCCACTAAAAATGCACCACACCGTGCCTTTAAAGTATTTTCCAATATCACAAAACAAACTGATCATAGTTGCTGTACTCTCTTTTGTAGAAATAAATGCTTCAAAGTGACTTACCTAAGAGAGCCTGGAACAAGCGTGACTTGAAGATTCTTATGACACGCTCGATTGCTTGACGCAGCGTCTGATCTTGTGGTTTTATCAATTTCGAATGATAATCTTCTAAAAGTTCCAAGGCACGATGGGCTTCTAGAAAATAAAAAAATGGATTAAGGAACTTGACTACTATAAAATGGGCATATATTCGAATTTCGATTACGCACATGACAACCAATATTTAGTTGGGATAGCATTGGCATCTTGGAAACAGTAGGTGTTACAATGTCGGTTAAATTAGAGAAAAGTTGTACAATTTAAACACCTTTTAAATGGTATTTTCATAATTAAACACCGTTTTCGAGAATTTTTGAAAAAACGATTTTCTGTGATTTTAGTTTTTCTTGATTTCTGACATTATTTTTACAGATATAAATAAATTAAAAGCACTTTCTCATTGTTACTTTTTGATGAGAAAAGGAAAGCGATTACAAATTTTCACTATATACGACGTTTCGTTTTTGAAATACGGCCCTGGATTTTTTATTGTTCAATTTAAAGCTATTTTCAATTCAAAAATAGGTGGTATATCACACGTAATAGTTTAAACAAGTTTTCAGTGTTCTTAGCTGTTTCAAGTGTTAGAGATAGGAAGTTCTTCATAAGGTTAGTTTCAAATTCTCAGACCAATTCAAATATAGGGTGTTCCATTTAAAAAATCACAACTTTGATCAACTGCGCTTTGTTGGGCCACCCGGTATATTTTAAAGTACTGCCAGTACATGCTCCTAAATATAAGAAATGAACCATAGTTGTGTTTTTGTAAATGGAATGCCCTGTATATGAATATATTTTTACATTTGAATAAAAAAATTCACACCTATTCGTTTGTTATTTTTAAGCTAGTCTGGGCTGATAAATATACACACTCATCAATTGTTACGCCAAATATAAAAACCCCCAATACTAAATACAGGGTGTCCAATAATAATAATACGCTTTATTCATAAGGTACATACATAAGTACATAGAATGCGTCAAGAATTGGAAGGAAATTACATATAAAAATAGAATTGTATAAAAGACACATATTGTAAAATGACATTACAGAATCAAGCACGAATTCAACAAATTGTATAAAAGACACACATATTATAAAATTAAATTACAGAGTCAAGCATGAATTGAATAATCAAAATATTCACTCAATGAATAAAAGCTGTTATCCAGCAGCCAATTTCTGACTTCATTTTTAAATTTACTGGCGGTATTTATTAATTTCAAGCGCAGAGGCAAATTATTGACAATTTTTATAGGCATTATATAAGAACTATTCGCTGAAAGGGAGAGTCTGTGCATCGGCAATTTTAAATTCAACCCACATCCCACATCTAAGTTCATAGTTCGATGATTGATTAGTGCTGGCAAAGATTAATCTACACAATAGATAGTCAGCCCAATGCATTAAAATCAGAACATCTCTAAGTATGCCTGCCACTACGTGGCGTAGACTAGCGTGTAAAGCATAGAGCAGTATTGTCACAGCCAGAAACCGTTTTGTAGTTTATTAATATCAAAAACAAAACGCAACGTATAACAATTATTTAGATCATTTGCAACAGATATGCACCGGCAATGCTGTATTGTCAGAGAGAGAAATTGATGAAATTCTGTATTAATCTGGAGGGGATACGCAGGGAGGGTAGAAAAAAAAACAAGCGAATGTGGTGTGTGTCGTGCTGTTGCCAATTCGTCGGTAAAAGAAACACACAGGGTGATTTATTACAAGTACAGTATTCAAATAAAAGCCTAATCTCTATGAATTAAATTTAATATAATAATATTTAATCCATGTCATACATGTTTCAAGACTAGACCAGTCCCATGATCAGTGGCGAACAATCGTTAAATGAAAAGCTTTTAGATAGAAACATACTTTTGACTAAATATTTCACGTAGACAATGTGGCAAAGATGTAACAAGATTGTTGTAGATCTTATAATACCTATAATAAAAAAATTATCAGTGCTACCTATATTATATTAGGTATACCTATTATAATAGTCTGTATCTTCATCAGATATAAGTTCCACTTTATCGGTTTAGGTACTTAAATTTTACTTCTTTTTAATGTTTCTTCGGGTAAATAATAAGTTCGGTAGGAATAGGGCTTTGGGTATGAAACAAAAAAGATAGAAAATAGAAATTTGATATAGGGGTAGTTCTAAGCATTTACAAGTTTGTGAAGTGTAGCGATTTTCGATGCCGCCCCCGGAGGTATACATGAGGGCGGCGCAATGCCGTTTTAAATATCTCGTTTCGCTTTCTTGGAAAATAAAAAATTATAACTGATAACTGAAACTTAGTACTTAATACGTGGGCGTAAGAGGTAAGCTCACTTCACAGGTCTCTATTAATGAAAGAAAGTTAACATTTTGAGCATCTGCGTAAAATTAAATGTATCCGTTTGGTGGGTAGTTTTGATTACAATAAGTCGGTGCCAAGCCCAAGCCCGAAACAAAATAAATCTATATTTACCTACTACCTATTTGGCTTGGTACCGACTATTATGTGCATTGTTGTCTTTTGAATGATATTTGTATTTTGTTATTTTTCGTATTTTTTATTAGTTCTTTTGACAGCTCTGGTGTCATCAATACACCTGTATCCCGAATTGCACCAAATTGCGATGCTATTGAACAAGCATATAATCCTAAATATAATATTCTTTTTGAACTACCTGTATCTCGAAAACCAAGCCGTAGCGGACCCATGTACATATGAAATTTGTATCTTAAAATTAGTCAAAGAATCACCCTTTAAAGTTTGTACAAGTACTTATGCAACACCCTGTATACATAGATACTTTGATTTGCAATTTGAAAATCTGTCAAACTAGGTAATGCTGTTTTTTTTTTATTTACTTTCAAATATGGTGTTATGTAATTGTAATCAAATTAAATGTTTGGGGATGATATTTACGAGTTTTATTTTTTAGCTCTCCATATCATATATGTAATATATGTATATATGGAGACTATTAGTTTCATGAAAAAAAAATTTTTTTTAATTTCACCGGAAATACTTCTTTTTGGTCATTTTATACATAAATAAGTAGTTTTAAAAAAATGTCTGTCTGTCTGTCTGTCTGTCTGTCTGTCTGTCTGTCTGTCTGTCTGTATGTCTGTCTGTCTGTCTGTCTGTCTGTCTGTATCCACGAAAACGCAAAAACCGCTTAACAGATTTTAACCAAATTTGGTACAAAAATACTATTGGACATGGCAAGGAGCTGATTAGATTTTGGGAAACATTGAGCGTAGGCAAAGGGTTTAAAAGAGGGTTCAAAAATTAAAAAAATTCATAGTTCTTAAACTTATCCGAAATACTGCATAATTTTTTACGCATTTAATTGAATATAACCTAAAATATTGAACATAAAATATTAGACCACATTGGCGTTCGAAAATAGTGTAAAATGGGGTAAAAAAGATTAAAAAAAAACGTATTTCTTAAAAATAGCAGAAATATTAACTAGTTATTGATAGTTTTGATAGAATATAACCTATAAAATGTGTTATGAATAACTTACTTTCATAGGCGTTCGTAAATAGTGGAAAAGGGGTCAAAACATAAAAAATATATATTTCCTAAACTTATTCGAAATATGGAATAATTTTTCATAGTTGTGATACAATATAAGCTAAAAAAATATTCCATAAAAGAATTGGTTCACATAGGCGTTCGAAAATAGTTTAAAAAAAGGGTCAAAAACGAAAAAAAAAACGTTTCCCAAATATACCAGAAAAATTGGCTAATTATATATAGCTTTGATATAAGATAACCTAAAAAATGCAGCATAAAATTTTTATTCACATAGGCGTTCGTAAATAGTAGAAAAAGGGGTAAAATAAAAAAAAATTAAAATGTAAAAAATTTTATATTTAACTAGATGAATTGGTGTTAAAAATACACGACAAAAATTAATGTACCATAGGCGTCCGTAAAAATTCTATAAAAGGGTCAGAAAAAATTTGTATCCGTGATAACTCAAAAACCATTTAACGGATTTTAACCACATTTGGTACGAAAATACTACAGGATAATTATAGGTGGTGATTAACATTGAGCGTAGGCAACGGGTTTAAAAGAGGTTTCAAAAAATTAAAAAATCATAGTTCTTAAACTTATCCGAAATATTGAATAACTTTTTATAGGTGTGATAGAATATAACCTAAAAAATGTTACATAAAAGAATTAGTTCACACAGGCGTTCGAAAATAGTCTTAAAAAAAGAGTCAAAAACGAAAAAAAAATGTTTCCCAAATATACCAGAAAAATTGGCTAATTATATATAGCTTTTATATAAGATAACCTAAAAAATGCAGCATCAAATTTTTATTTACATAGGCGTTCGTAAATAGTAAAAAAAAGGGGTAAAATGAAAAAAAAATTAAAATGTAAAAATTTTTATATTTAACTAGTTGAATTGGTGTTAAAAATACACGACAAAAATTAATGTTCCATAGGCGTCCGTGAAATTCTATAAAAGGGTCAGGAAAAAATTGTATCCGTGATAACTCAAAAACCACTTAACGGATAACCTACAACATGCAGCATAACAATTTTGTTTACATAGGCGTTCGTAAATAGTAGAAAAGGGGGCAAAATAAATTTTATAATAAAACTAAAAAAAAATCAATTATTTTGCGTACAAGAATTTGGCCTAGATCTGGAATATAAAATATCTGCGTATAAATAGTGCCTCCAAAGAGAAGAAAAAGGCACAAAACCCGATACAAAAAAAAAAAAATAGCTGATGTCTAAAACAAAACAAAAATTTAGATAAATGACAAAAAGGTCATAAAATTATGACTTTTACACTTAAATATGGAGAGCTATTCGTGCCTCGAGGGCAACAGCTAGTTTATATAGAGAAACTGTTATTCAGTTTTTAAGGATCAATCTGAAGCAGACGATTGTACTTGTTAAAACATGAAAAAAGTTATTGTCGTGATACTTTTAACACCCTGTTGGTGGGTTTTTAAAGCTTTTTACGAAACGTGTTAACAATACAATCTACATAAATCGTTAGTTTTTTAAAGTTTTATGATCATTGCACAAAAACCAATATTAGGGAGACTGTAAGTTTTTTTTTCAATTCGGCGTTGCAGAATTTGAACCTAATTGTGATAATTGTGTTATTTTACTAGTATAGATATTTTTGAGTAAATTAATTCGGTTATAATCGATGAGTAGAATCTTTGGAGTAAAATACATTTCACAAAAACCCTGAATCATATTTCTCAATAGATTTAAATTTTCATTAAAAACAGATTAAAAATTCTAATTTTTTACATCCTGCATTTCGAAACCGTATTTTTTTAAATAATTATTGTCATGCTGGAAATTTCAAACCTTATTTACTTCAGCAACTTGTAAAAAGCACAGCCTTTTTAATATTAACATTTCTTAAAATCGATATTACGCGATAACGATGACTTTCTATCAATATCACAGAAGGATACATTTATTACGTATATAATTTGTTAGATTTTACATCTCCGAATTGAAACACACGCAAAAAATGTGCATAAAAAAGTTAGGGTAGCATTTCACGCCTGTATGCCCCTTTAATTTACCCGCCTCTGAGATTTATTTTTTCATAATGTTAACGACAAGTTGAATCTGCTGTTTGAGTTTGATCCTTAAAACTGAATCAGGTAATAACCGGAAGTCCTATCTATAACGCCAAATTTCGTTAATTTAAATATAACTTTTTGATGCATCCATATATCCGAAATTTAAAATTAAATGACTAAAATAATATTATTTTAGTCATTTAAAATTATTGTCTAAAACATTTAATAAACCAGCCCTGTATATTTATACTATTATAGTAATTTCTTTTATTTTCGTCCATACACATTAATCTTTGCGTAGATAGGTATACGTATACCATATAATTTTAAACAAAAAACACTGCTGCACAGTAGTACATATATGATACCTATAATATAAAAACAAACTCCCACCTCGTAGGGGAAAGTATACTCGTCCTTGTCTAACATTGCCCATATGATTATTTTATTTCAACACAATACATATAACGCCATCTACAATTTCCATGGTTGCATGTTTTTCTAATAGATGTAGCTCGTGTCGAGACAGTTTCAATTTTTGTTTTATTTCCCATATACGCTGACTATCTATTGTGTAGATTAATCTTTGGTGCTGGTAAAGTTACTGATATGTGAATATACATAGAAAACACATTCTAAAATATAAATTGATATTACTGTTAATATCCTCAGATCTTTAAACAATTGACGACAAGAGTATCTTGCTGGTTTAAATGTCATCGTTCTAATGATCCTCTTTTGTAATAAAAATAATATAAGTTATATGAACGTAAAGTTCAATTTTAAATAACTTCTTTATTTCAAATGAAACACCCGGTATAAGAGGTCAAAATTTGATGCACAAAGTAATTATCTGTCAAATACTATGGATAACTCTTGACGTTTTCGTGGAAAATGTACATACTCATAATATTAGACAATTTTTAATTGAACCTGTAAACTTCATGGAGACCACCCTGTATTTGATGATGATGAAATTAATTATCTACTAATCACTATCAAGTTTTCCTATAGATATGTATATTTTTAATTTTGCATGGAAAAACCACATATTGGTAGTAATAGGAAGAATTTTAAACTTATATTATTGGACACCCTGTATTTAGTATTCGGCGTTTTTAGTGTGAATTTTTTCATTCAAATTATGTCTATATTTTTATGAAAATTAAAATATTGAAAAAAACTGTTAGGTTTAGGTGAGATGTACTTTAATGAAAGTTAGATTTTGAACGGGGAATTTAAAAATATATTCATATGCAGTGCATTCCATTTAAAAAAAACACAACTATGGTTCATTTCTTATATTTGGGACACCCTGTATAGATTCGCAATATTTTTAAAATGTAGCCATAAATTAATTTTATCGAACCCATGAATAAAATTTTAATGCAATTAAATAGTTTAGCCACACTATTCGATGTCGTATGACGTGAATAACCCTGTATAGAGAAAAAAAAAACAGTAATTCCAACAACTTCTATGATTTTTATTTAAAAAAGCTGAGAATGTTTCCTAGACTAAATGCTCCTTAAAGAGATCGATTCTTAATAAAGGCGAAATAAAACTCATAGAATACAAAGTAAATAAGTAAAAGATTGAAACTATGGGTCACATGCCTGTTTTTCATCAGAGGTTCGCAACAGCATTCAATGCTCGCTTTCCTTTTAGTAATTGAGCATTTTGACGGTCTAAGAATTATGGAGAATATTTTCAAACAAGCAATAAACGATTTGCGAACAAGCGTACGATCAGCCATGCAAACGATGTTATCCCTTTATCGGTTGGTCGCACATATCGGCATCGGTGATCTGAAGGCTACGCCAGTTTGTACACGCGATTAAGCTATAAAGAATATATATTTGAAAAGGGATTTTCATAAATCCGTTGTATAGCTGAAAACACACAGGACGGCAGAACTTTGCTCTACCCTTTCACGTATTATTCAAAATATTATTTTTGGAAAATCTTTCGCAGTGCGTCTTGGTAGGTAGTTTCTTGCTTTTGCAAAAACGCTAGTCTCAAGCCTCATAAGATTAGCTTTGGGTATTCAGAATATTATAAAATATGCCACCAACATTGTATTGAAATTCAATAACCAACTATTTCTTTGTGTAAAAAAAACATTTGCATTTGTTAAGGTCATGCCATTTTTGAATACTTGTTAGATCATCCTTCAAATGTTTGTACCACAATAGAAATCTTAATGTCATCGACGAAAAGCAACCTGCCTATAACCTCAGATGCTCGTCAAGATCATTAATATTAATAAGAAAAGCGGGACTAAATTAGCTCCTTGAGGAACACCTGAGATAGCAACATAAAATGGTGATTTAAAACCACCATATTTATGAAAGAATCTGTCTCCTGTTCCATGTGTTTGTAAACAAATTAATTATATACGAACTGCATCGAGATTTTAAGAAATAACCACAGCTAATGCTGAGTGTAAATTGATGATATCGCAAGGGCTCTGGATGAATCTATGTGTGCGGTTCTGGTTCTTCTTGATCAGAGCAAGGCATTTGATCTGGTAAACCATGACCTACTTCGTAATAAGTTATTGTACTTGGGCTTTGGTGAATTATCTGTGGCGTGATTTCGAAGCTATTTGCACCTGGAACCCAAGATTGAACAGTGTTTGCAGTATTTGTATATCCTGTTTCTTTGCGGGTTCTGTAATTCAGGTATTCGACAGTATCTATATGGCTGGCTTGTTACTGTACCGCAGCATTCGATGATGAAGTTTGCGGGAAGTTTCTCTTACATTGCACCAACCTTGTTAAATCAAGTACCTACTTGATATTATTCATTTGCCTCATGGTGCTTTTGTGAGTGAGGCCAGAACTCGAACTTTGTTCGGAGGATAGCTCACTTTTTTATTTGTATGTATTATGGATTGTTTATTTGATATTGTTGGTTTCTTTATGTAGAATCATTTTTGAACCGTTTACTTTTCATTTTTTAAGTTTATTTTGGAATGGAATCGAAGAGTGGGTCAAACCAAATCTCCGACCCTTTGTGTACTTACTTACTCTGGCTAATACGTGAACTACATGTTTCAGAGTATCATGCACAGTTCGCAATCTATAAAACTCATCATCTTCCACATTTATAATTATTATACCTAAAATATTTCTATGGTCTCCTCGACAACGATCAACGTCTGAGACTATACGAGGGTTGCCTTTTATATTTCGGGATTAGAGAACAAAAACAAAAATTAATCATCGAAAATCACTTTATTGTTTTTCAAAATATTCCCCATGAAGATCTATACACTTTTGCATGCGTTTGAACAAATTGTCGAAGCACATTTGCCACTCTCAAAACATGCATTCAGAATGCAGCAACCGCTTCTTCAGGTGTCGTTTGTTTTTTACGTACGGGAATAAAAAGAAGTCATTCGGTACCAAGTCAGGACTATACGGCGGATGACTCATCAAATCGATGTTTTGGGTGCTCAAAAATACAGTTGTTTGAGCCGATGTGTGAGATCTCGCATTGTCGTGGTGAAGCACTCTTTACCACGACAATTCGTCTTCGGCGGTTGGTTTTCCTTATTTCTTGGAAGACAACTGGCAAACAAATGGTTGTGTACCACTCAGAATTGACTGATCTGCGTTGTTCTAGTGGTATGGTTGCGACATGCCTAGTTGTTCCGAAAAAAAACAGGCGACCATTTGCTTGGAAGTGCTTGGTGCACGAACAACTTTTGTTGGGTTTGGCTCATCTTGAAACACCCATACAGTCGACTGCTGTTTACTTTCGGACTCATACGCGTAAATCCACGATTCATCACCTGTCACGATGTCATAGACGTGTTTCGAAGTACCGCGATCGTATTTTTTGAGCATTTCTTTCGACCAATCGACACGATCCTTTTTTTGAGCGATTGACAAATTGTATGGGATCCAACGCGAACAAATTTTTTTGACAGTCAAATGTTTATGCAATATTGAATGTATGCTGGTCCCACTAATGCCTAAGGTTGTCTCAATCTCTTGATAGGTCACATGACGATCTTGCAAAATAATAGTTAGCGCACAGCATCAATGGTTTTCGGAACAACAACTGATTTTGGACGACCTTCACGAAATTCGTCTTGGAGGGAACTACGACCACGATTGAATTCACCATACCATACATAAACACTGGTCCTTGATGGAGCTTCATCGCCAAAAATTGAATTAAGTTCATCCATGCACTGTTGCTGTGTTAATCCACGTCGAAAGTTGTAAAAAATAGTGGCACGAAAATGTTCACGATTTAATTCCATTTTTGAACCAAGATGAATCTTTTAAGTTACTGTAAACAAAAGAAATAGCGCTCGTATGTAAAAACGTTCTGAGTACGAATAACCTCAAAAATGTCCAACTTTACGATAGAGCTGTCAGTTGCCAGATTGCAACACCAGGGTTGCCAAATCCCGAAATATAAAAGGCAACCCTCATAGTATACGGACATATGCTGTGGTAATTTCGTAAAATCTCGATGCAGTTCGTATACGTTTGGATATTTTGTATCCTAATTATACTATCCAAGGAACGTTTGCTATTTTGATAAAAAGTCGGATTTCCATGAAAAAAGCGAGCTGCCTGGTTAGTATTCACAATAGCTGGCTAGTTTACATAATAGCAGGGTATCAGCTAGCCGTAACATAGCTATTATAAATATAGAAGTAGTATAAATATATGTTAAATATCTCTAAAATTTTAAGGGATCGAATTTAACAACTCGCAGTTGCCTCTAAATAAAAATATTATTGAAAATGTAATAATAGCATTAACTTACTCTTTAGCTAGACTTTTAGAAATATTCCGCGTCAAATAAAAAATAATATATTATAATGTATGAACAATAATTTAGCTAGTGTCAGATATGTAATTATAGTGGTCATTTATAATGGTTAAATTTAATGATACTACTGCATAGTGGCCGTTAGCGACAGTATCATATAAAATAAATTCTACGTGACACGATAAGATATAAACGTTGCGCTGCTTCTGTATTCTTTACTCCTAATATACAGGACGGCATTAGCACAGCTGCAAATCTGACTGAAAAAATTAAATAAGGCTTAAAACATAGCAATATTACCAACATAGCAAGGATTTAACAAACTATAACCTGGAGAACCAAGAGAGATTCTTAGAGGACTCCATAATGTGTCAGAATCAAGAAAAAACGTAGAGGAACGACATAAATAACGTAAGTAAAATAAATAATTCAATTAAGATTCCGATCGCAGTCGCACGGTCCGAGTTTCGCCCACGAACCTACGGTTGACATCTGACGTGGATGTATCCTCGTAAGTATCTATCTTGTGAACGTCCTTCGTATCTCATACATTGACGTACAATTTATACGTCACTTCTTCAGATGATGAACTCGTATGTTCTCACTTTGATGTCGAGGTATAATTCCAACTTTTTTTCGACTTTAACTCCTTCAATAACTACTTTGTTATGTTATTGTTTACCATAATGCATATACACTGTGTCCAAGATAAAAATGGGATAGCATTGGAATCTTGGTAACAGTAGGAGTTACAATGTGGGTTAAATTAGAGAAAAGTTTAAGCACCTTTTAGATGGTGTTTTCAAAATTAAAGTAACTTGAGCCGTTTTCGAGAATTTTTGAAAATACAATTTTTTGCAATTTTAGTTGTTATTTATTTCTGACATTATTTTTTACAGATATAAAAAAATGAAAAACACTTTGTCATTGTAACTTTTTGAGGAGAATAAGATAGCGTTTACAAATATTTTCACTACGACGTTTCGTTTCTGAAAAACCATCATCAACTGGCCTGCATTTTTTATTGTAAAATTTAAATCCATTTTCAATTCGAAAATACCTAGGTGGTATATCACATGTAATGGTTTAAACAAGTTTTCAGTGTTTTTAGCTGTTATTTAAAATTATTTAAAAAAATTCGCCATAGTTTTGCTCTTAACTGACTGAATGCAGAGTAGTAGGTTTTGCAAAAACATTCATTCGTCGTTACTGACAATTTTTTAGTATTATTTGACAATCTGTTTGTGTCTCAGTACAGTAAATTTTATTCTGTTCGAGGTAAAGAAATTTAGTTGAAATTGTTGTGCCTTTTGAAGTTTTAAAAAAACGCCTCTCTAGATGAATGTTTTACACAAAATAAGTGCCAAACTATGGCGATTTTTCTTGAATAATTTTAAATAACAGCTAAAAACACTGAAAACTTGTTTAAACCATTGCATGTGATATACCACCTATTTTCAAATTGAAAATGGCTTTAAATTTAACAATAAAAAAGCCAGGGCCATATGTAAAAAAGCAAGTTTATGATAGTTTTCCAGAAACGAAATGTCGTAGTGAAAATTTGTAAACGCTATATTTCTCCTCAAAAAGTAACAATGAGAAATTGCTTTTCATTTTTTTATATCTGTAAAAATAATGTCAGAAATAAATAAAACTAAAATCAGAAAATATATAATATTTCTAAAAATTCTCGAAAACGGCTAAAGTTAGTTTAATTTCTTTCCTACCGTTTCCAAGATTCCAATGCTATCCCATTTTTATCTTAGGCCGTACAGTCTTGATTTTTACAGAGATGCCCTGAATTGTCCCGTTTTGCGAATTAAATGTCAAATGTCCATTTTTAAAAATGTATGTAAATATGTTCCGATTATTATTTGTCAGTCAGAAAAAATCTCATATCCAGCCAAGAACACCCTGCCGTTTCCTTGATCAGCTACAATAAATTTAGTATAGCAGCATATGGATATTGAGTACTGTTAAAAGACCAAAAAAGGGCGTAGATCAAAGTGGCCTATTGACTTGGCGGGACAAGCGCGATTTTTAAAAATTGAAATCTGCAACCCTATTTATGCAACTTAAAATACAATATGATATAACCTACTAGTTTTTAAAACAGAAATGAGTAATAACATCTAAGCGTCCAGGAGTATGTATAATGAGTGTTATTATTTAACTTAACATGACATTAATGTAGGTACAGATTATTAAATACTTAGTCGTGAAAAAAATCATTTAATTCCCTTATATGGTGTAAGGAACGATTGGCTTAGAGTTTCTCGCTAAAAATCCTCCTCAGAATTGCATATATACCCTCGCTTTTAAGCCTCTCTATATTTTTAAAACACATTCTAAACTTAATTATCGAGAAATCTACAACACGTGTATTATTCCAGTGTGAACCCTCTTGGCATACTGTCTTTCATCACCAAAGATAGAAGACATGAGGCATATACCTATGAATAACACATTACATACGATCTCATTTTCCATTTTCCTGTTTTGTTTGTGTTGCATGAATACATAAACACAGGTCGATGTCACTCTTCTTCGTGAATATAAAACATAGATAAAATTGTTGAACCCCAGAGGTGGGCAACGCTACTTCCGGGTAAATAATAACACTATCCCCACCCAGGAACGTCAAAATGTATGGACACAAGTGTCGGCGTTAATCACCCTCACAGTTATTCTACCAAAAATACCAAAACAGAGTTAGAATGTTACGACAAAGATGTAAGGAAGAAAGATGAATATGTTACGAGCATTATTAATCAACAACAATGCTAACAGTAATTTCTATAGCTTATTAACGATTTAATATCATTAACCTTCTGCAGGGCGTAAATTATTTATATCATTATTACATATAATTTTTAAAAATAGATTTCGAGAAAGTAGTTACATAATTGGCGCAGTCGGTAGGATTGTAATGTCATCCTCTAACAGATAAATTGATGAACTTGCATTTATTCTGCTTACTTAAGTTACCGTAGTTTATAAAAAGTGTTTTGCTATGTATTGTAGCCAGTTAGAGACAAATTTTTGTATTATTCACTTAAATCATGTAAATTGTAATTTTTGAAAAATAAAAATAATTTTTAAAAACGGACTTTGAGAAAGTAGTTACATAATTCGCATGTCCTCTAGAGTCATCTCCCCTATTGATACATCCATCTCACACCGGAATCTATATCGATCAAGATCCTCAATGTTTTATTCAACTTTTGAAGTGCGAATTTTAAGTGACTCGTTGAACAGAATACGTACTTAATATAAACGTGCATGTATGTCACGTTATACGGCACAAAGTATCCCACAATACATAAAAAAAGACATGCGAGATACCCACAAAGAGTAAACGGAAATAAGGGCTGTACAAGCCAGGATCACAAACCCCATAGATCTAATTTATGTTGAGGCATGGGGAGAATGTTTTATAAATGGCTGTTTTCAGGTGAATGAATTTTTTACATTCTAAACTGTCGTAGACTGAATGAGAATTAGGTTGGAAAATATACAAGGACTCCCACTTACCTTTGTATCACAACCATACAGAAACGATGGTTTCCTTGATTTGGTCGGCATCAAATGATATAATTAGGACTGATTTTAATATGCAGAGCGATTTAAAATGGTGAAATTGAAATTCAAAGTCAGAGAAGGCAGATTTATTGTATCTATAATGATAATAAAGACTTTATTGCAAAAAAGTATACAAGTTGAGGCTTAAGCCTCCTCACATACACAAATTAGCAATACAATACAAAAATAAAATGAAACAGCAAACCACATGACGTTAAGAAAATTCAAAATTCCCTAGAAATTCCAGATATCTTCAATAAGTGATTTTGAATACACCAAAAAAGAACTATAAATATTACTAAAGAATAAAATCCTTACGCTACTTATACTAAATTTTTGAAAACATGTCTGACAGGCCGCTTAAATCTATAGCCCGTCAACAATTTCACATCACCCGGCAATCTGTTGTAATATTTAGCAATAGTATAAGAAAAAGACCGTTCAAGCATCGCAGTAGTATGGAATGGTGGCCCCTTTGGACCAGAGTGGCCAGGGATCCAGACCAGAGTCAGATATTATTGTTTCTCCCGATATTATAGAGTCTCTTTTGACAATTCCACACTGTTGTTGGTGTGAATCTTGCTCCTGCTCGAGCTCCTGAGCACACAGATCAATGGCCAGAACTTCTGTCTGGAATACAGTAGCGTGAGAACCCAGACATTGTGAAAATTTTGTCTTGGGTCTGCTTCCATAAACTCCGACACCTGTACCTGAGTTTGCCTTTGAGCCATCAGTAAACCAGCAACAGTCCGCGCTTTGCAACAAAACATTGTTATGCTGCATGTTGTAGGTTATCTTAAATCAAAGCTATATATAAGTAGCCAATTTTTCTGTTATATTTGGAAAAACCTTTTTTTTTCGTTTTTGACCCTTTTTCGAACGCCTATGTGAACCAGTTCATTTATGTAACACTTTTTAGGTTATATTCTATCACAACTACGAAAAATTATTCCGTATTCCGAATAAGTTTAGGAAGTATATATGTTTTTATTTTGACCCCTTTTACACTATTTACGAACGCCTATGAAAACAAGTTATTTATAACACATTTTTTAGGTTATATTCTATCAAAGCTATAAATAACTAGTCAATATTTCTGCTTTTCTAACCTTTTTACCCCGTTTTAGACTTTTTTCGAATGTCAATGTGGTCTAATTGTTTAGGTTAAATATTTTATGTTTAACTAAACGCACAAAAAATTATTCAATATTGCGGATAAGTTTAATAACTATGATTTTTTAAATTTTTGAACCCTCTTTTAAACCCCTTGCCTAGGCTCAATGTTAATCACCACCTATAAATATCCTGTAGTATTTTCTTGCCAAAAGTGGTTAAAATCCGTTAAGTGGTTTTTGAGTTATCACGAATACAATTTTTTTCTGACCCTTTTATAGAATTTTCACGGACGCCTATGGTACATTAATTTTTGTCGTGTATTTTTAACACCAATTCAACTAGTTAAATATAAAATGTTTACATTTTATTTTTTTTTTACCCCTTTTTCTACTATTTACGAACGCCTATGTAAATAAAAATGTTATGCTGCATTTTTTAGGTTATCTTATATCAAAGCTATACATAATTAGCTAATGTTTCTGGAATATTTTGGAAACATTTTTTTTTCTCGTTTTTGACCCATTTTTTAGACTATTTTCGAACGCCTGTGTGAACCAATTCTTTTATGTAACATTTTTTAGGTTGTATTCTATCACAACTATGAAAAACTATTCCATATTTCGAATAAGTTTAGGAAATATATATTTTTTATGTTTTGACCCCTTTTGCACTATTTACGAGCGCCTATGAAAGTAAGTTATTTATGACACATTTTATAGGTTATATTCTATTAAAGCTATAAATAATTAGTTAATATTTCTGCTATGTTTAAGAAGTACGTTTTTTTTAAATATTTTTTACCCCCAACGCCAATGTGGTCTAATATTTTATGTTCAATATTTTAGCTTATATTCAATTAAATGCGTAAAAAATTATACAGTATTTCGGATAAGTTTAAGAACTATGAATTTTTTTAATTTTTGAACCCTCTTTTAAACCCCTTGCCTACGCTCAATGTTTCCCAAAATCTAATCAGCTCCTTGCCATGTCCTATAGTATTTTTGTACCAAATTTGGTGAAAATCTGTTAAGTGGTTTTTGCGTTTTCGTGCATACAGACAGGCAAACAGACAGACTGACTGACAGACAGACAGATATTTTTTCAAAACTACTTATTTATGTATGTAATAGTCTCCATATATACATAATCACATGTATGACATGGAAGGCTAAAAAGGGCAAAGACAATGCAAAAGCAAAAATTCAAATCATAGACTTTTTTTTTCATTTTTGTTGAAAATTCTTTGAGGAGACTGACGCCTTGCGAATCATCTTCCTTGAAAGAGGTATTGAGTAATAAATTCGGTAAATAAACTCTCCCATATCCGAGGTGAGAGCATTGGGCATCAACAATTCCCTGAACCGTGGTAAAATATCTGAAAATCCAAAAGAAAAAAACGTCTCCTAATCCACAAAGACAGGAGATGTCACTGCAATGATTTACCTCATAAACTTAATACTAACGGACATTTCCCTGCGAATATAATCTACATGAAAGAGTAATATGGCCGGGTGTCAGCTGCTCCATTATACGTATGTATAGCAGGAGATTTTGCTAATGGTATATTTCACCCAAAATTATTTAGAACTTAATTTCAGGAAAAGATATGCTGTGACAGCAGAATACTACCTGTTAGAATGTGGAATAAGATAATATCGAAATATGAAGGAGATTAAATACGTACTAAGTATATTACTGGACATAAAATAATTATGGTCAGCTTATTTTTGCCACTCATAATATATGAGACTTTAAAGCTTTAATACAATTCATAAATTCAGTGTTTTGAGCTATTATCCTGTAGCCAGAAACATTAGGTAAAGCGTGGTATGTACCGTGTGTCCCATTTTGGCTGGAGATTGGCAGTTTCCACGAACGTTAGCTACTTTTTTTTGAAACTGAGGATACTGCAAACCAAACTTTCATGGCCCGATTCGTTTTTGATATACAGGTCGAAATTTAAAAATTTTGCATATAATTATTCTACCCTATACAAATGAGGGTTGTATTTGATTATTGCGCCCAAAGATCTATTTTAAAAGTACGTAATACGTATTTGTTTTTACATGCTATAAAAAACTGAAAATTATCTAAATACAAGGCTAATTATCAAAATATCGTAAAAGTGTTTTTTATTTATTTATTTCATTCTTTACAAACCCAAAAAAAGTTTGGTAATTACATGCAAAGTACCCACCTACGTAACAGACCTCACATACCTCTCATCTACACTAAACTTAAACAAATGAGTAACAAACATCAATATCGGCCCTCCTCAAGAAAGCGTCTTAGACCCCCTTCTTTTCCTTCTATTTGTTAATGACTTGCCTCAGCGCCTTACCTTTGCAACGCCATTTATGTCGAAACCAACTGTTTTTTACAGGAAGGCGCCGCATTATTCTGGCATAAGCTATTTTAACATGTTTGCCCTCTTCTATCAAAAAATCAGCAACTGAAATTATTTTTAGTTGAAAATTGTTTTTATACTCTGCAAGAGTTTGTCGGTTTTACTCTAGTATGGCAAGAAATCCCTTTGGGATTTCCCAGTCGTTTTGTGGTAGTCTTATCTATGATAAAAGTCATTGAGGGTTATAAAAAAAAAATTGAAATTTTTTTTTGTA
Source organism: Apoderus coryli (assembly GCA_911728435.2). NCBI lineage: Eukaryota > Metazoa > Arthropoda > Insecta > Coleoptera > Attelabidae > Apoderus > Apoderus coryli. The sequence goes on along the minus strand of OU452200.1, from coordinate 39,049,717 downwards.
ATTTTTTTGTATTAATTTTTTTTTATTTTTTTTTTTTTATTTTTTTTATTAATTTTTTTTCTGGATTTTATTGTGAGGAATTTGTTTTCATTAATTTTTTTCTTAACTTTTTTCTGATTTTTTTTTGTAATTTTTTTTTTATTTTTGATTTGATATAAAAGAATAAAAGAAATATAAAAAAAAAAAGTATTGCCACAGCTGGGATTCGAACCCCTAACCTTTCCAATGCGAAGCGAACGCCCTACCAATGACGCCACAAAATAATAATAAAAATAATATAGGTTCCAACTACCTAACTGATGAAATTTTAAATGGGAACAATACAGATACACCCTGTATAAAAATTTTATGATCCCATTCTAACTAAAAATACTGTGAAACTTAAAAAATATATAAAAAACTTCAAATTAAAATTGTTTGTAAACATTTTTAAGCCACCCTGTGCAATAATTTCATAAACCATTCTAAAAACCTAAACAAAACATTTTTAAGTTACCCCGTAGATAACCTTTAGAAGCTTATAATTTCACTTCAAAGAAATTGTGAATTAAAATCTAAAAAAATCAAAACATTACTCAAAATATTACTTTTTTGTCCGTAAAAAAATAAACAAATACATTTTTTACTCACCGCGTATATAAATTTAAAGTGTACGCAAAAAATTTCTAAAGTTGCAATCTAAAAAAAAAAAGTTAAATGTGCACAATCAATAACACTTTCAAAAATGAACTGGGACCACTTTGTATATAACTACACCCCTGTATACCGGGTCGGGCAGTACATTCGCCTCAGTCTCTCATAGCCTAACAAAATTGAAATTGCAAATTTTGTTTACGTGGGTGTATGTAGATCTACCAGGAGCATTGAACATAAATGTTTTTAAATATACCGGGTGTCCCAGAAAAGTGTAGCATATTTTTTTAAATGGAACACCCAGTATTTTTTGGATTTTTTAAAGACTTTGGATAAAATAAAGTAAAGTTATTGTTATGATCCCTATACCTAAATCTACCCGTTTGGCCAATGTTTGCGTTTTTTGCAAAAAATAGGGTCATTTTGAAAAACATTCTGTGCGTTTATTTTTTTAACTAAACCGTTTAAAATTTTAAAATGGGAAGTGGATAGGACATACATTAGGTCGGTGTATAGCCCAATTGTAAATATTGTACAGGGTAGTCACAATTTTTTATTGTTCTTATCAACAAATGTTCAATAATTTTGACCTTGCATTTCTAAACACTTTCCACGTCTTGTGACACGTATCGACCTAAGTACTACACTAGATTTTCAGATTGCTCCACAATGTAGTTTCCCCATAATCGATCGAAGCCCTTCCTGGTGGGACAACTGGTATACCTACCCTACAAATAACATGGAGGCGTTACTCAAAACACCTACCACAACGGTATCTTTATTTATAATACACCCTGCATGCCGCAAGCAAAATTGTATTGTTCTAAAACTTTTGAGAAACTTATAATATTGTATATCCTTGCATCCTACAACATCGCATAGTTCTAGACTATAACAACCAACGAACGTAGTAAAAGTTTTCGTAAATCTGTTCACGACACATGACATTTAAAATGAACACAGAGCTAAAACAGATTTATGGATTTCGTGTTGATAAATTAAGCAAATATCTATTTCACCTTTATAGAAGTGTTCAGGATCGGATGCAACCGGGCAATGGAAAATGTCATAAATACGATTTGACACTATTTTAAATGTCATAATGACGCATATTACCGCGCTAGTGCATTATTGAATACATTGCCACACTAGTGCGATAATGAAGATGAAGAAAAAAGTTACTCAGAATTAAACTCCGAACTTTAAAATCGTAACTTTAAAACCGAAACTTCACAACTGAAACCCAAAACCGGAACTTAAAACCGGAACTGCAAAACCGGAACTCAAAACCGGAACTGCAAACTGGAACATCAAAACCGGAACTTTAAAAACGCATCCTCAAAACCGGACCTTCAAAACCATTCCATTCCGAGTTCAAAGTTCCAAGTCTGAAGTTCGGAATTTGAAGTTTCGATTTTGAAGTTCCAATTTAGAAGTTGCGACTTTGAGGTTACGAGTCTAAACTTCCGATTTTAAAACTCCGATTTTAAAGTTTCTAGTTTAAAGTTCCGATTAAAAGTATTTCTAAGAGATTTTTTTTTATTTTTCGTTTCAGATTTTTTATGGAAAGTAGTAAACTCTTATTACATTGATTAAAGTTCCCGAGTTCAAAGTGCCGAATTTAAAGTTCAAAATTTAAAGTTCCGAGTTTAATGTTCCGAGATTAAAGTTCCCATTTAGAAGTTCCGATATAGAAGTTCCAATTTAGAAGTTTCGATTTTAAAGTTCCAATTTTAGTGTTCCGAGTTTAAAGTTCCGATTTTAAAGGTCCGAATTTAAAGTTCGGAATTTAAAGTTCCGAGTTTAAAGTTCTGAGTTTAATGTTCCGAGATTAAAGTTCCGATTTAGAAGTTCCGATATAAAAGTTCCATTTTAGAATTTTCGACTTTAAAGTTCCAATTTTAGAGTTCCGAGTTTAAAGTTCCGATTTTAAAGGTCCGATTTCAAAGTTCCGATTTTAAAGGTCCGAGTTTAAAGTTTTGAGTAAAAGTTCCGGATTTCTAATTGATTTTTTTTTATTTTTCGTTTCAGATTTTTTGTGGAAAGGCGTAAACTCTTATTACATGGATTAAAGTTCCCGAGTTTAAAGTGCCGAATTTAAAGTTCCGATTTTAAAGTTCTGAGATAAAGTTCCGATTTAGAAGTTCGGATTTTGAGGTTCCGATTAAGAGGTTCCGATTTAGAAGTTCTGAGTTTGAAATTACGACTTTAAAGTTCCAAGTTTAAATTCCAAGTATAAAGTTCCGAGTTTAAAGTTCCAATTTTATAGTTTCGATTTTAAAGTTCCGATTTTAAAATTCCGATTAAAAGTTCCGGAGTTCTAATAGATTTTTTTTATTTTTCGTTCCAGATTTTTTGTGGAAAGTAGTAAACTCTTATTACATTGATTAAAGGATTAAAGTTCCCGAGTTCTAAAGATCCGATTTTAAAGTTCTGAATTTAAAGATACGACTTTAAAGTTCCGATTGAGAAGTTCTGATTTTGAAGTTCCGATTTAGATGTTCCAAGTTTCAAGTTCCGTGTATAAAGTTCCTAGTTTAAAGTTCCGATTTTAGAGTTCCGATTTTAAAGTTCCGAGTTTAAAGTTCCGAATAAAAGTTCCGGAGTTCTAATAGATTTTTTTTATTTTTCGTTCCAGATTTTTTGTGGAAAGTAGTAAACTCTTATTACATTGATTAAAGGATTAAAGTTCCCGAGTTTAAAGATCCGATTTTAAAGTTCTGAATTTAAAGATACGACTTTAAAGTTCCGATTGAGAAGTTCTGATTTTGAAGTTCCGATTTAGATGTTCCAAGTTTAAAGTTCCGTGTATAAAGTTCCTAGTTTAAATTTCCGATTTTAGAGTTCCGATTTTAAAGTTCCGAGTTTAAAGTTCCGAATAAAAGTTCCGGATTTCTAATAGATTTTTTTTAGTTTTCGTTTCAGATTTTTTGTGGACAGTAATAAATTCTTATTACATTGATTGTAGTAAAAAGCATGACTAAGGAGAGCTGTTTTTGGTCGGAAGTGTTAGAAATTTGATTCTAAAGATATAAATTTTCGGATTCGAACTCGGAACTTTTATAAATATATTTTCAACTCCATTTTGCATATCAATTCATTGTTATGAGATACCGGGTATTCCATTAAGGGTGGACAGGTAGCAAATCTCAGGAAATAATAGTCGTAGGACAATGGGGGGAAAAAGGGGAAAAAATTCTTTTAGTGAAATCGACCATGGGAAATCGCTGGAAATAGTTTTTTAGTCCTAACTATACCGGTAGGGGGCGTAATAGATACAGTAATGCGAAAAATTCATGCAATAGCTTCAACTTGTTCTTGCTGTGCTCTAGATACGCCACTGCGTTCCTACTGTAGAATACCAAATCCAAGTTTTGTTTGTAATATAAAAGACGGAGCATTCTAAACAATCTAGGCTAGCAATAATTTTTCTAGACGAATATATAACCAACTACGTGATGCTTAGGGCTGCAAAGCCTGCACCCACCTATATCAAAATATCTCCTCGGTCAGAACGGTCGTTATTTTATTAGAATGTCTGAGTTGCATTCCTTTTATATTGTTGTATGTGATTCTCTATTTATTTCAAAATGACCTTAGGGGGTGTTTGGGAGTAGGACAAGGTAATAGAAGGGAGACTGGGTCGCGAAAAGAAATAATAAGAAAATAAAAAGAATACATCAACAAGAAAACGAGAAAAAAAAAAGTGTAAGTGGTAAATTTCATAGAAAATTTATTTTGCGTTTCTTTTGTGTCTTTTGACAGATACAGAAAAGTGAATTTATTTTCTTGCCTTTGCTTATTATCTTTTGATAAAGTGAAGATATTGTGTTTTATACACAATTTACGGTGGGATCGTATTGGAGATGGTACTTCAAAATTCCTTGCAGATTCAGCGAATGCAATCAAGTTTAAATAAGCGTAGTTTTAATAATAATAATAAATAAAGATTTGTTTTATTAAAGAATGTATATACCGCTGCACGTGCCCCATTAGTCCGGTCAATTTAGACATTCGAGGCTACCTAAATTCCCACCAAGCTGAAAATCAGTAACATTGTTTAAAATATGATTAAAAATGAAATTTGAAAGTTCCCCATCTTTCTCCTGGATGGAAAAAATTTTATTTATGGTCAAAGGTCAAAAAAATGAGTTTTTCGCGATTTTCAGCAAAATGGTAAGTCATAGCATAAACATACTTTAGACAAAAATTGTAGATATATATATAATTATCTACAAAAAATATATCAATACTTTTTTTCCTACGAGCCACCGTTTTTGAGATATAACGATTCAAAAAGTTGTGATCGCCATAATATGAATGAGTACGCCACGTCTCTATAGTTAATATTTATTTATTTATTTATTGTCATTACATGTCATTACCAAAAAAGGTTTACACAAGTCATATTAAATACTAAAATATTACATAACACAACATAAAAACATAGAAATGTATATAACTTAATAAAAACAGAAAGTCAGTGCTGAGGAATTCATCAATGGAGTAAAAAGCCCGGTCAATTAAGTAATTCTTTAATCTATTTTTGAACATTGCAAGGCTCAGTGTTTTCAAACTATCTGGTGGGACCATAATAATTTACAGAATTTCTGCTTCTACCCAACCACATATATTCAGGAAGAATGTCATTTTTGTTTCTGGTATTGTGGTTGTGAACATCATCATGCTTTATGTACAGATTGTAATTATTTTTCACATACATAATTGAATTGTAGATATAGAGACACGGGAGTGTAATTATTTTACATTCTTTAAATTTAGGTGTGACATCCTCTCTAAACTTTAAATCTGTTAATAATAATAATAAATTCGAACCACTCGTCTTTGGATTGCGAATACCCGACTTGCATGACAAGAGTGTCCCCAAATTGATAAAGCATATGAAGCCACACTGTGAAAAAGACCATAATATGCTGATTTCAGAACATTAAAAGAGACTTCACCCTTCAAACTTCGCAACATGAACACAACCTTAGACAACTTGGCAATGGTAACCTCGACATGACCCGCCCAGGTTAGCTTTTGGTCCAAAGTGACACCCAAAAACTTTACTAGACCATCAGAAACAGCAACATCCGTCTCACGTAATGTAAATATTTTAGTAGCTGTTTTATTGGCATTCATACAGAGTTTGTTAGCTGCAAACCAGTCAGCAGCCCTCGCCTGTGAATTAATCATACTTGAGGCCAGAACATCACTCGACAGTTCAACATCGACAATAGTTGAATCGTCTGCAAACAATGTCAGATCAGAGCATGGCAGATGTAGCGGTAAATCATTAATGAAAATCAAAAACAATAAAGGAGCTCAACAAGGGCTGAGAAGACTTTGACTCAAACATCGTTACAACATTCCTACCAGTGAGATAGGAACTCAGCAAACGAATCGAATTCGCACTCATACCGTATCGCTCCAGTTTACCCAACAAGATATCGTGTGAGACGCAATCAAACGCCTTTGTTAAATCAAGAAAAGAAGCCCCCACAAGCCTTCTACTCTCAAATGCGGTTATAACGCTATTTATAAAATTTTCTATAGCTGAAACGGTGTTAAGTTTCGGTCTAAATCCAAATTGTTTGTAATACTATCTATACGACTTTACTTTGTGCAATTAGAGAAGGCAAAACGGAATGGCCACACTGTATTCATAGCATGCATACTATAAACCCATTTACTTATGACACTCTCTTTTGTACTTCTCCTTCGAGCAATACCTCCATCTGTTTTCATAGCTTTCATCATAGACTGCTCGATTACCATGTCCGTTGAAGTTCCACAACTTAATTTGTCTGAACGTCTGACTGTGAAAAATCGTTCTGAATATCTTTCGTAAACTTCAGAATCTATCGAATTTTGTAATTGTTGCATATCCTGCAAGTAAAGGTGTGCAGACTTAGCATAAGGAAAATGTCCAGACGCGTGGAAATAAGGAAGCATTTCTTTGACGCAATTTAAATGAGCTTTCCAATCCCCCATACGCTCAGCTCTTAGGAACTCTTTAGCAATGGAAACCATATGAAAATACTGAATCCAAAGTTTTGCAGTTGGTCCTCGTTCCAATTTATTAAGTAAAGCTCCAGATCATCATCATCATTTTCAATATCATTGTATGAAAGAGTGTTATCTAATATGTGCTCGATATATATGATTAGATCTGCATCCATGATGTCATTAATTTCAACTTCTTTTAATATTATAATTGCTAAAGTAAGCTGAAGTAGTGTATGAGCTCGAATAGCTCTTGCTAAGCATGACCATTGAGCATTTTGTCTAATGATTTTACCGCATAGATTTCTACGAGTACTTCTTTCATGCCGCTTTCTTGCATAATTCCCCCAGGTAGAACAAGTCTGATGATGATTTTTGATACTTGAGAGCCCTCAGGTGCGGCTGATACAATTTCTGGAGCTTTAGCGTACAGGGGCTGGTTGAAGGTCACGATGCATACAGTGTGGGCATACCGTTTTGCATTCTCTAGTTCACAAACTAAAGTCGTATAGATAGTATTCACTATAGAGATGTATACAGGGTGGTCCAACGAAAAGTTTGCACCTAGCTTTTCTCTTTTTTTTGTAGTCGAATGCGAAAATGCTCGGACACGTCGATTTTGCTTTTGAGGGGGACACATTTTAAACATATTTTTCGATCTGCGCCTTTAACCCCCTAGCGGGGGTGAGTAACAACCCTAAAATTTTAAATGGAAAGAGGGGTCTAATGACATATCATTTGAAAGGACACAAAATTGTCTTTCTAATGATACCCTATTTGTCGAATTTTACTAAAACAGTTAATACGAAAACGACTTTAAAGACATTAAGCCGATAATTTTGGTATTAATGAGAAATACAAATAAGTTTTAATTATTGCGAGTGAAAACACCTGCAATCGTTAGTACATTCCAATGTTTGTTAGTTTTAACATTGCTTTGTAAAAAAAGTAAACAAGCTGTTAAATTGATTTATTAAAACGTTACATTAACAAATGTTGAAAATGTGACCCATTTGTTTCCATACAATAATACAGATTTTGTTCAAATCTATTTCTAACATTTTGTAGCATATCAGGTGTTATGTTTCTGCACTCTTCTGTAATGCGTTGGCGAAGATCTTCTATGGACTCGGGCTTCGTGGCAAAACATTTATTTTTTAAGTGCCCCCAAAGAAAAAAGTCTAAAGGCGATAAATCCGGTGACCTGGCAGGCCATTCAATGGGGCCCCTCCTTCCAATCCACCGTCCGGGGAACCGGTCATCTAAGAACTGTCTTACAGGAGCCACATAGTGCGGAGGTGCTCCATCTTGCTGGAAATAAAGCCGATCAGCAGTATGATTTTGGTCATCTTCTATTATTTGTGTTATTAAAGGATCAATTGTGTCTTCAAGCATGTTTAGGTACACTTCACCAGTTAAATTTCCAGGAATAAAAAGTGGTCCTATAATATGATTTCCTAATATGCCACACCAGACGTTTATTTTTTGAGGATACTGGGTATGAACCTCACGGAATAAATGTGGGTTACTGTCATCCCAGTAACGGCAATTGTGCCTATTTACAGCTCCATTCAAATAAAATGTGCATTCGTCGGAAAAACAAATGTTAAATAATAATTGCGGATCTTCAATTAAACGCTGGCTCATTGCTTCACAAAATTGCAGCCTTCTATCAGGATCATCCTCATTTAGTTCCTGTACTAATTTGATTTTGTACGGATGAAATTTGTACGCTTTTAAAATTCGTATTATGGACGAACGGGAGACACCTGAGGCTTCAGCTAGTTGACGGGTACTTTGACTATGATCCATTTCAACATGCCCTAAAACAGCGACTTCCACAGCTTCATTTCTGATCGGTTTCTGCGGCTGGTGTTTTACATTACAGACAGATCCGGTATCTACAAACTTTTTAACTAACTTGCCAACGTACACATCATTCACATTTTTATCGGGATGTCTCTCATTAAATAAGCGAGCCGTAAGTCTAGCACTACTATTATTTTGAAAATAAAGTTTAACAATTTCAACTCGTTCTAGAATGGAATAAATCATTTTGTACGGTAAAAGTAAAATAACTTGAGAAGCAACCAAACTGAATCAATGAAAAGACTAAAATAAACGGTGTAAATTCTTTTCCTACACGTATCTGCAGTTTTTATTTCAACAAAAAACGCAAACGATTAGTGAGGAATTTAGTTCTGATAAATAAGATAGTGTTTTTGAAATCCCGTTTTTCTTCAAAGTAAATAATTTAGAAATGATTGTAGTTGTTTTCAGTCGTAATAATTAAAACTTATTTGTATTTCTCATTAATACCAAAATTATCGGCTTAATGTCTTTAAAGTCGTTTTCGTATTAACTGTTTTAGTAAAATTCGACAAATAGGGTATCATTAGAAAGACAATTTTGTGTCCTTTCAAATGATATGTCATTAGACCCCTCTTTCCATTTAAAATTTTAGGGTTGTTACTCACCCCCGCTAGGGGGTTAAAGGCGCAGATCGAAAAATATGTTTAAAATGTGTCCCCCTCAAAAGCAAAATCGACGTGTCCGAGCATTTTCGCATTCGACTACAAAAAAAAGAGAAAAGCTAGGTGCAAACTTTTCGTTGGACCACCCTGTATACGTGGCGTACTCATGCATATTATGACGATTACAACTTTTTGAATCGTTATATCTCAAAAACGGTGGCTCGTAGGAAAAAAAGTATCGATACATTTTTTGTAGATAATTTTATGATCTACAATTTTTGTATGAAGTATTTTTATGATAAAAGTTACCGTTTTGCTGAAAATCTCGAAAAACTCATTTTTTTGACCTTTGACCTTGAATAAAAAATTTTCCATACAAGGGAAAGATGGGGAACTTTCAAATTTTATTTTTAATCATATATTTAACAATCATACTGATTTTCAGCATGGTGGGAATTTAGGTAGCTGTACTCTTATTTTTTGGTCTAAATTGACCGGACGCTTGTGAAAATTCTTACTATGTACCTATAAGGAAAAAAGCTCTCATCTTGCAAGTTATTTGAAATTGTCTACAGCAGAATTTCCTATAAACCATTAATCAATTTCGTCTCATACTACACTATTTATAGAAGAGCTCTATTATTATTGTAAAGACTTCTTATACCCCATTAGCATTCTGTAATCGATATTCTTTTTGTATCAGCATTATGCAACATCGTGCTGAAATTTAGATCACGTAGGCGCTATAGTTCACTTTTGTTTTTGATCACATTATTTAACAAAAAAAAAAAATGGGAAAATTGCATGAACTATACTAAGTGCTTTGCGAGAGCAAAAAATAGAAAAAAATCGGTTGTGTCGCCCCAAAGCTCTCCCGACATGATATAATATAATCAAAAATATATGACCTGCGTAACGAACCAGAATTCTAATAATTGTCATCTTATATTACGTTTTATATATAACTGTTGTGATTTTGTTTTGTAGTGTCCTGACGATTACTTTATAAAAGTCGAAACGTCAACAAGAGAAAGATAGTGTTTTTTTTACTGACCTATAACCAAACGGAATAGCACAAATTCCTTGGTTGAAAATATGATGATTTAGGTCAACTTATCTACACTATTGGACAAAAGTAGAGCAACACTTTCGAAAAATTAGTTCAAATCTCGATCTTATAATATTAAATGCATGATATCGTATTTAAATACTGTCTTAAATATCAACATAGGCTGCTATTATCGACGGCAACAGCTTTTTCCAACAATCAAAACAAATGAACTGATATTGACGTAAACTTTTAATACAATATTGTAATGCGTCAAAAGTAAAGCAACATTTTAATATTTGCCTAAAAAAGAAAGGTTTTAGTGACAGTAAAGGTGAAAATATTTTTGCTGAAGCATATAAAACGGCCAATCAATCCAAGGTTTCATCCCAAAATACGTTACACCCACAAGTAAAGGCAGTGTTTTCCATGGGGTTCTTTCTCATGGAATGGGGTGGGTCCTTTAAACTTCATTAATGACACCATGGATGGATTTGTCTATAGAGATCTAATGCAAAATGTAATGTTGCCTTATGCAGAGTGGGAAATGCCGTTGCATTTTATTTTCTAATAGGATAACGATCCAAAACACTTCCGAATTGTTCAATAGTGATTTCAAGAAAATAAAGTTCTGGTTTTGGAGTGGGCGGCACTATATCCTCAGACCTTTTATTTTATTTAAAATCTATGTGAAGAAGTTGAGCGTGGAATTCGTACACAAGTATTCACAAATAAACCATCGTTGGTAAATAAAATCAATGGAATTTGGATAAACCTTCCCGAAAATACTGTCCAAAAATTGATTGCTTCAATGCTGCGACGTTGCTGGCAAATAATAAATAATAATGGATATTCTATTAATTATTAACATAATACGTCTAGCTATTTTAATTATTAAATGTGTTTACTGTTTTTTTATCGTAATATGTAAAAAAAAATACTGTTGACACAATTTGTTGCTGTACTTTTGTCGCACTTCATTTCGTCGATCTTTATAATTATAAATATTTCTGTACCTGCATTTTGTTTAAAGTGTACCAAAATATTGTGAAATGTTACTAATATTGGGGATAATATTTCATTAAAATTAATTGGGAATTACAATAATATTTAATTAGTTTTTCAAATTTCAAAGAAATAAAAGCACTTTGTTGCTCTACTTTTGTCCAATAGTGTATATTCAAAATTGCGTGGTATGGGCGCTAGAGGGCTTTCAAAGGGCATATCTTTTTTACGTTTTTTCAAATAAATCGAAAAATATTTGATAGATTTTATTCATTTTTTAGAAACGCGTTTGCACCAATAAACTACAGTTTTCTATTGAAGAAACTTCAATTTCTAAAATTACAGGATGTTTAAAAGCTTAATCACAATAAATTACCAACCCATATTTTGTGTAACCCTCGTATAATCAATACCAGGTTTTTTCTGTGAATAGTTCATTTTATTTAGAAACTATTTACTCTCTTACAAAATTTTAGTTTGTGAAACACTTTTGAGATAAAAAAATATTTTCTAAATCCCCACAAGCCTGAATCAGTACGGAATAATTATTGTAACTTTGCTAGAGTTACGACTGGTGCTGACATAAAAAAATGAACAAAATACCACGCTCAACAATGAATACCTAACCTTATTCATTTAATGTTATGAAAATTCTAAGCTTTAACTGCTTCAGCTTCAAATCACCGTTTTACTGTCAAAATGTATAATTGCTACAACATACATTATATAGCAAACAGTTTGTAAACAAAATCACCTGATGTGTTTTTTATTTTACGTCAAAAACAAAGTTTGATTAGTCCCTGTATAATATCAACTAAACAAACAAAAGTGGCTTATTAACATAACCAGTATTTTTCAAATATCTGAAGAAAGCACTTGCTAAAACCTGATAGATACTAATACATTATCACTTTTCACAATATTATAACCTCACAATAATTTCCAATTTTTATAAATGCGAATTTGTTGGTTTATGAGTATTTTGACTACCTGTAATGCGATAAATCCGTTTACGTAAACTCGGTGTGTTATGTCTATAATAGTAATCGTGAAACATTTTATGTAAGAGAGGAGTTGCTGTGTTCCACGAGAGTTGACGCGCGTCCGTCGAAATGCCGGAGCGAGATGGAACTCCGGAGTTGGTCCAGCAGTGACGACGATTAAACTCTCGGCGCCACGTTGCCGTATTGTAATAAATACGCGCATCACACTTGTAATACATCTGAAGAAAATTGCAAAAATAGAAGGAGTTTAATGTACTGGGTGATCATTTATAAATGTTTGTTGTTTCACCCTATAGAAGAAAATGTTAAATACAAAAGTTTTAGGCTTAATGTAAACTATTTACAGCATATATTATCGTATATACAGGGTGCCCCAGTAAAAATTGATTCAGTTTAATTATCACTAGAAATTTCGCAATAATTCTAAGAAAGAAACGTGTTCCTACGATCTTAATTTTTTAAAATCTTTTAATTTGCATTAAGCAAGTTATGCGTGAGAAAGAAAGCCTGCAGAACGATATCAATCGTGTTTTGTTTATATGGTAAGCGTATAGAACGCAAGAAAACTGGTTTAAGTTGTTTTTCTAAATGTCCTGACATTTTAACTTTATTCCTTTTATTTCCACAATGTGATCTGTGATTGTTAATTAGTCCTTGAATGACTAAATTAGCTTTCTAATTTCGAGTTTACTCTTACCACTGATGATGAGAGTGTATACTCTCGAAACATGTATGGTTTTAATTTAATTTGATTATAGAAGATTATATTGTGGAGTAGACGTCTTTCATTGCATTACTATTTTTTTATTAAATATTCTTTTCTCCTGGTATCATATTTGATTCGCAATAAAACGAAGCTTTTTCAAAAATTAAATGTATTTTAAACAAAAACAAATACTAAAAAAAATGTGCCATGATACCGTAGAAAACATAGCAATGTAAAAAGCAAATAGAAATGTAAGCTAACATTAATAATAACTGTAATTTTATAAATAATATATGTAAAGATTGTTTATTTAAAAATGATTTTTTCAAATGAAGAACGGCAAAATATGTTGTTATTGTATGCAAAAAATAATTATAACGCGTCCTCTACAGTACGGGAGTATATACAACAATATCCAGAAAGACAGTATTCGTCTAGAGCGAGAATGACATGTCTGAAGAGAAAAGACAAAGGCGAACAGTTCCTGCAAACGAAAAAATGGATTTAAGTAAACATAGTGCTTCATTTTGAAGAAATCCCGCGAACATAAAACACTCATACAGAATTACAGACCCTATAAGATGCGAACAGAAGCGAAAACGAGTTGAATTTTGCCAGCAAATGCTGCAGAGAATGGGCGAAGACACACAGTTTCTTCATAACATTTTGTGGTCAGATGAATCCTCATTTTCAACCGGTGTAGTACCAAAGAAGCAAAACTGTAGATTTTGGAACACTGACAATCCAAAATTTGTTAGAGAAGGCGATTTCAAGGAAGATAGACGCTCAACGTATATGGTGTGGTAAATTTGCCATTAAATCAGTTACAAGATTCCATCAGCACCTCCTCATAACACGAGAAGTGCTCAAGATTTTTTCAACAATATCTTTAGAAAATGAATCGGCAAGTTTGGGATTATTCGATGGACACCAAGCAGTTATGATTTAACGCCTCTGGATATACTTTTATGGGCCGATATTAAAGAAAAAGTGTATTTATTGGACATTCAAAACAGAGAGTTGGTTGAGGAAGAAGTGAGTAGCTTAGTTGGAAATTTTCCCGAATTTTTCATAAACACTATTAACGACTTAAGAAATAGATTCGCAAAATGCATTCAGTTTTGTGTAAATTACTTTTAGTTTTTGTTTTGTTTTGTTTAAAATACATTTAATTATTGAAAAAGCTTAGTTTTATTGCGAATTCTTATTGAACCGTTTGAGATAGACCCATCAAATATGATATTTTTGGAATCAGTAGAAAAGTGTCTTCTCTAATAATAAAATATAATATAGAGGGTGTTCCATGTCATAATGTTTGAATATGATTTCAGGCATGTCGCCGCCATAGCTGTCTCTATTTTTTACTTAAAATACCACAATCAGATAGCAGTTTTACTTTTGGGCATGCGACGCGTTTAGAAAAGAGGGCCACGTGGAGTTGTCGCTATACGGCTCGTACCCGCAGCAGGTCTCGAAGAGCCTCTAGTGGATAGAATAATTTAGATGTAGAAGGGAAGTCGGCAAATTGGATTGGAAACTTCGGAATAAGAATTGGCTCTGAGGATCAGGGCGTGTCGGGATTGGCGAGGTGAAAAAACAGAAGTAATGTTGTTTCCAATCTGATCTCGGTCCCGTGCTTTGGGGTTGGGTTGGGCTTTGATGCGAAGCAAGGATAAACACTGACAGTTTCTTTGCGGATTGTCATTCATCAATTAGCTCAGAACTCGCACATTATAAAGTACCTGACCAAACAAGTAAAATTTGTAAAAACCATTATGGAATAGATGTCATCGGTTTACGAGGAATCTTGCCCAGGAAAAACAAGGGTTTAAAAGTCGCATGGGCTTTTTAAGAATGGTAAGGAATGGAAGACAACAATACAACACTATTGATTGATGCGGTTTATAAAGGTAAAAATGTTTCAATGAATGGACAATACTATACGCTTCAATCTGCTGCTTCGATAATTATAAATCACGCACCCTATAGATCAGAACTATCATAATAATTTATTTCCAAATAATATATACATTCTTCGAAACACAATTTATGTCAGCCGGAAATAAATGAAATACCTCCACTGAAACCAAAAAAAATGGTTTGTTCGTGCATCGTGCATTCGTACACGATCTAAACAACATAAGAATTAATATTAAAAAAATTTTAATACCCTAAACCGAAAGAAAAAACAAACACTTATTCATGAATTAGAATAAAAAACAATAGAACCAACACATCCGACAACTCCACTTCAATTTAATTATTTATTTATTTTTGAAGAACAATCTGAAACCCATGTTTTTATTTTTCTTTTGAAATGAAACCTATTTTAATATTTCTTATATATTCAGGAGTATTGGGATATATTCTGGGTGACAAGAAATTAAAAGAACGTTGCCCTTTCGTTTTAGACGCTTGAGCATTGAGAAAACTGTTTTTCTTTCTTATGCCTTGTATTGTGATCAATAGTAATTAACGTATGTCGTTTTTTCTTTTGTTGAAGCGAAATAATTCTATGAAAATACAATTGTCTCAAACAAAATATCCCACTCTCTTTGAACAATAATTCAGTTGAAAACAATTTAGCCCTATTAAAGATGATTTTAAGTAACAGTTTTTGGATAGTCTCTAGCGGCTTCACATGCACATTGTAAGCACCACCTCCACAAGCGCTGAACGATTATTATTGGTTATCAAGAAAAAGAACTCCTTGAGAAAAAATACTAACGATGAAGAAGCAAAGGCAGCTTCGGTGTATTTTTTGGCGGGAATCATCTTCAAAGTATTTTCACGCCATCTTTAAATATTTTATTAATTTTTACGACCATTTTTTTCCGCATCAGTTTTGTTATTTTATAGTCTCATATTGAACTCCGGAAGGCAATCTGCTGTTGTCACCATATCCGAGATTGGCAAGGGCCTAGCTTTTAGATAAATAACTGGCATCGAAACTTATTCAATTTTTTTAAAACCACGCTGGTATTTCTTTGGCCATAAGCATCCGAGGACCGGACTTGTCGCTAATATCTTTCACCAAAGATTAATGTACATTAATCTTTGCTTTCACTGTTAGTAATAGAATGAAGATCGGTTGGCATATTTGCAAAAGCGGCATACCATACAGTAATATTTTTTACATTACTAAATGTTTCAAGAACATCTTCAACTGGAGTGAGCCCAAATAAATGCAATCATTTGGGACAGTGCCAGATGGAAATTGAAATATCACATCTGTATTTTATCATTTGAACCCAATTTATGTCATCTCTATTGACAAAGTGTCGGTTTTTTCATATTTTTGTGGGATCGTTTCGTTGTCTCTCCTGAATCTTATAATCTTATAGCGCGAATGAAGTTATACTAAAGTTTAACCGCGTTCTCGCAAAGTTGCTCAGGAGAAGCTGACAGGATGATCAGCGAAACGTTGGCTAGTGTAAATTTGACAGGAGGATGAAAACTAAAGTAAATTATTGTTCCTCGGTCCCAAAATAAATTCCTAGCTACGCTCATGGATAAGTAATTAGCAGATTTACTTATTCATGAGTTTAAAACGATTTTCCTTGTTCCTCCTGACTTGCACAATGAAAATTGTAGATCTAAATTAATAATTGTGAGTAAATTTCAATTTATTATAAAAAGCGTTCTAAAATCCAATCCACTTACCTAATGCAACATTCTTAGTTAGTTTGGTACATCCATATAATTACTACATTGTGCTCACACTGTTAGAAAAACATTAAAAGTCTAGATAAACCACAAGCTCAGGTGCTTGTTAGCACAGTTTCAACAGCAAACTCGTTAACTTTGTTTTTATTTTAATGAACGTTTTAAAAAACAGAATGAGCATTGAGCATATTTATGTATCTTTACTAGAGCAACAGAAATAGTATGGTTTGTATTGTCAAAAATTTTTAATTAATATAAATTTATATGACACACATACCATTGACAAATGCTAATAAACAGGAAAACTAGGAATTAAGGATAACGAAGTTATATATGTATCCATTTTATTGAAACTGATCAATTTTGCTGCGACATTTTAGTAATTATATTCAACAAAGCCAGTAATGTCATATTTGTGAACTAAATCATGAAGTGCGTGTGGAGATACCGCAGGGTTCATTGCTTATTTCTACTTTATACGAGGGTTGCCTTTTATATTTCGGGATTAGATAACAAAAACAAATATTAATCATCTAAAATCACTTTATTGTTTTTCAAAATATTCCCCATGAAGATCTATACACTTTTTCATGCCTTTAAACCAATTGTCGAAGCACTTTTGCTACTCTGATTGAGATATCTCCAAAACATGCATTTTGAATGCAGCAACCGCTTCTTCAGGTGTCGAAAAACGTTTGTTTTTTACGTACGGGAATGAAAAGAAGTCATTCGGTGTCAAGTCAGGACTATACGGCGGATGACTCATCAAATCGATGTTTTGGGTGCTCAAAAATGCAGTTGTTTCAGCCGATGTGTGAGAGCTCGTATTGTCGTGGTGAAGCGTGATCCGTCTTCGGCGGTTGGTTTTCCTGATTTCTTGGAAGACAACTGGCAATCAAATGGTTGTGTACCACTCAGAATTTACCATTTCCTTGGAAGTGCTTCGTGCGCGAACAACTTTTGTTGGATTAGGCTCATCTTGAACTATACATACAGTCGACTGCTGTTTAGTTTCGTGCTCATACGCGTAAATCCACGAATCATCACCTGTCACGATGTCATAGATGTGTTTCGAAGCACCGCGATCGTATTTTTTGAGCATTCCTTTCGACCAATCGACACGAGCTTTTTTTTGAGCGATTGACAAATTGTGTGGGATCCAACGCGAACAAATTTTTTTGACAGTCAAATGTTTATGCAATATTGAATGTATGCTAGTCCCACTAATGCCTAAGGTTGTCTCAATCTCTTGATAGGTCACATGACGATCTTGCAATATCAGTTCGCGCACAGCATTAATGGTTTTCGGAACAACAACTGATTTTGGACGAGTGAACTACGACCACGATTGAATTCACCATACCATCGATAAACACTGGTCCTTGATGGAGCTTCATCGCCAAAAATCTAATTAAGTTCGTATGTCAAAACGTTCTGAGTACGTATAACCTCAAAAATGTCCAACTTTACGATAGAGCTGTCAGTTGCCAGATTGCAACACCAGGATTGCCAAATCCCGAAATATAAAAGGCAACCCTTGTACAATAGTATATTGTGTACTTGGTAGGTTTATAGGAATTATTCTGCATTGAGGCCAAAAAGTTTCGAAAATTCTCGTTTTTTTCTCAAATAGACTAGAATGACTAGGACATCTGCGAAACACAGAACCCCTAGGCATTCACATAGCAGGTCATGGATAACAAGGTTCCACATCAGAGGTTATAGCAATCCATATAATATACGAGGCATGTTTTTTAAGTAAGTACCGTTTTGGAATTAAAAAAAGACGTGCAAAATATCGCAATAATTTTATTTTTACATGAAAGCCTGTACCTTAATCTACTTTTCTACATAATTTCCGTGAATATTGAGGCACTTGTCATAACCTGGCACCAGTTTTTGAATACCCTCCTCATAAAATTCTGCCGCCTGACTTGTTCACCACTGTATCACAAATGTTTTGTCTTCGTTATCGTCTTGAAGACGCTGACCACCCAGGTGTTTCTTCAAGTGCAGGAACAAATGGTAGTCGCTGGGCGCTAGATCAGGGCTGTATGGAGGATGCTCTAGAGTTTCCCATTTAAAAGATTTGATGAGATCTTTGGTCCGATTAGCCACATGTGGACGGGCATTGTCATGCAGCAAAACGATACCCTTACTCAACTTGCCACGTCTTTTGTTCTGGATTGCACGACGCAGATTGTTCAATGTCTCACAATAAGACGCTGCATTGATTGTCTCATTACGAGGCAGAAACTCCACTAGCAATACTCCTTTTCTGTCCCAAAAAACTGTGCACATGATTTTCCGGGCAGAAATTGTTTGCTTAAACTTCACTCTTTTGGGTGATGATGAATGTCGCCATTCCATGGATTGTTGTTTCGATTCTGGTGTGACGTAGGCCACCCATGTTTCGTCACCAGTAACAATTTGGTCGAAAAAATCTTCACCTTCATTGTGGTACCGCTCAAGGAAAGTCAATGCACTGCCTAAACGTTGGGTTTTGTGCAAATCCGTCAACATTTTTGGAACCCAACGTGAACACAATTTCCGGTAATTCAAGTTCTCAGTCACAATGCGATACAAAACACTACGAGAATATTGAGGAAAGCAGTCGCACATTGATGAAATTGTAAAGCGTCTGTTTTCTCTCACCTTTTCCTCCACTTTCTGCACCAAATCTTCATTAACGACCGAAGGACGCCCACTCCGTTCTTCATCATGCACATTTGTGCGGCCATCTTTAAATGCTCTCACCCATTTCCTTACCATTCCATCACTCATAATGTTTTGTCCGCAAACTTCACAGATCTCACGATGAATATCGATCGGTTTTACGCCTTTAGCACTAAGAAATTGTATAACAGCCCGTACTTCACAATCGGCGGGACTCACGATTGTCGGAGGCATCTTAAACACTCAGTAAACAACGTATACAATGAGGAATCAGACTGTAATGGCGTCAGTGCGTAGACAAGAGATGTAGGTAACCAGCGCGCATGCGCGGAACGCCGACCGTAGCGCTGCGGCGGCGGAATCGCAAAACGGTACTTACTAAAAAAACGTGCCTCGTATATATAATATAAAATAATCTGATAATGAAAACACTGAGTTAACTAATAGTGAAATTAAGTATACATCAAAAAACGAAAAACAAATATATCCATATTCTATTGAAGAAATGGGTACGTTAACAAAAAACTTGACAGATAAAACCCTAACTGATAAAACTCGCGCACAGATAACAACAATAAGTAAACGAAAACCAGATGATACAGTGTGATAAAAATAATTTGGAAAATATAATTCCGTTTGGTTCTACAACAACAGGGATTTTTACACCTCGCACTTCACTACAGCGGTCACCACCACAAACAGACTATAAGAAAAGACCTAGCTACAAAGAGAAGCGAAGAAACACTGCGACAAATCAGGAGATTGTGAGACTAGTCAAGAATCCAATATTGAATCCCAAAATACAGCCGAAAATCAAAATAGCAATAGGATGAATAACGTGTTATCAGCACTAGACGACATAATGCACGTAGCAAACTTACAAAATAGTAATGGAACCAAAGACCTTAATAATACAGGAGACCACATTGTTTACGTTTTCAGGGTTAGCAAACATCGTTCCTTCCTTTATTTATCCTAATACAATCATTGCCAGACTTACAAATGTATTTGGAATATCTTTAAATTTTTGTCACAACAAATAAAAAATGCGCGATGTCAATAATTATTTGTAACTAGGATGTTAATAAAAAAATTTATTACTATACTTAGGTTATAAATTAGTTCATTTTAAGATTAAATTGTACAAAACGGGATAATTATTTTATTTTAGGAATTATTCTCATAGTAAAATAAAAGCGCACTACGGCAACATCGTTTACAACTTTACGCTTCTTGTACGACAGAACACGGCGTTATGAATGAAATTATAATTTGCGACGTTGACGTTGAGAAACACTCATGTCATTATCGCTTTTCATCGTTTTTTGAAGTATTTTCCTGTTTTGCGATATTCTTGTGTGTGTTTTTTTAAACTTTAAATATTTATTGAATAACTATGGTTCGTGGTTGTGTAGTTTGTGGAAAAGTAGATAGTTTATTTCCAGATTTAACTTTTCACAGGTAAGTGTGGTTATGTTTGGAAATTTGTTTGTGTTTGGTGTTAGTTTACACAGTGGCGGGGTTTGTTTGATATGATAAATTTGTTACATTTTGATTTTTATTTCTCTTAAATTATTAGTAACAAGAGCAAACAGATATTTTCTGAAAATGTAAGAATGTAACCGCTTAGTAATTCAAAGCAGCATTAAAGAAGTGGTAAATCTACGTAGGATATTACCTCCCTAGCTCTGTAGTATAAGGCTGATTATAGCCTCTTTACATTAGGTACTTATATTGTATTTTTTAAATTAGGTTTCCTCAGGAACCGGAAAAACGAAAACCACTTTTGCCAAAAAATCCATGGTTATGCTCGGATCATTTTTTCCCAGAGGATCTGGTAACGAAATCTAAGGGAGCAAGATTCGTTAGAAAGGGTGCAAATCCTCGACGGTGTGAAGGTGTTTTATTTTTGGATGATGCATCCACTAGGTAAAAAATATTTATAATTATATTTATTATATTATAATAATAATTTATATTCTTCTAGCTCTAACTCAACCACAGATGTTAGGTCTGTGGACTCATCTGTTTTTGGAACACCTCCAATACCGAAAGAATATCCTAAGTAAGTTCTGTTATTATTAATTTTTGGATGAAATTAAACTAGCTAAGTAGGTATGTGCATTAACCGCATTTATATCCATTTTTAGGATTGCTCAGCTATTCTTAGAAAAAACTATTATAGAGTCCACTGTTTCAACCGCTAATATGGGGTCCCTAATCAAAAGGTATCCTTTAGAAAGGCTTTTTAATATTTTGATATATTGAATTAATACATATTTTAGGTTTGAAAGTATAATTGTTAAATCTATTCCTGGCACCTCCAGAGCCAGTTTCATTAGAAGCCAACAAGGGTTCAACCAGTTCTGTGACAGAAACTGCATCAGAAGCAGGAGAATCCCATTCTGATATAATTGAAGCCCCTGTAGCTAGTGGAAAAATTGGAACTAAAAAGAGGTAGGTATTACACCAACATGTTTCAGAAGCGGGTGATATAAAGGGGCTGAAGCTAAATGTTGCTATATTTGGTACATTATTCAAATTTACATTTTACCGTTATGAAATTTTGATATTTGTTCATAAAAAGCTCTTTTTTTAGTATAATTTACCAGGGGCTTGATATTTTTTAGGAAAAGGCGTTATCCTGGTGATATGGATAGTAGTGACTTTTCAACCCCTACTAAGAGAAGAAAAAATATAGGAATTTTAAAAAATAAATATATTGATAATTTTAAGGAACAAATCACAGATACCTTGAAGCTGGCGAAAAAATCAGAGGTGATTTTTATCATGGGCGATTTTAATGCCAAAGTAGGAAGTACACCACGAGAGGATATTACCGGTATATACGGATTAGGTACAGAAAACGATGGAGGAGACCGGCTAGTTGAGTTCTGCCAGGAACATGATTTCATTGTCTCAAACACCTTTTTTAAACTTCCAAATAGAAGGCTCTATACGTGGACCTCTAGCGCCCATACCCCTGAAAGAATTATTCGCAATCCAATAGACTTCATACTTATTAAAAAGCGATACAGAAACTGCATAAAGTCTGCAAATACATAATTAATTTGTATATTCATAGTAATTATTATGTATTATCATTGTGTATAATTTAATATATGTAGCTAAAAATAAACTATTGAGAATAATGTGCCTTTTTTTATTTCCTGACTTGCTATTTGTAATGCATAAAATGATTTTAAAATTAGATTATCTTCAAATTATACATAAATATATTAATTTAAGTATCGTTTTTTCGATATACGAAATGAAGGTTTTTCAGCTATATCAAGAAATACCTACTACAAAGAAAGATTAACAGACTTTCTTAGCGAATACCTTATACATATTAATATTTAAATTATTTTACTGAAAAACTCATTCCAATTAAATATCGACTAAATTTCAGTTTCAAAATAAGTTGAATAGCGGTTAAATTCTCGGCACGTTGGCTTTTTAATGTATGCTATTAATTATATATTTTATACATAGTTCAAAAGCAGTCAGCGATCAGTACGCCACTGGCTGCAGAACGCATACCGGAGATTACAACGTTGCCAATGAGCAACTTGAAGGCGACAAGGATAAGTCTTTCTCTCTCTTACACATTACTTGTTTACAAGTAATGTTGGCTCGTGTTTGAAAGCACGTTATCAATGAAATATTTTGTCTCCTGTGTTACTAAGGTCTTTGGATGGAACTGATATAATACTCAGTGCACAAATAAAACTAACCATTCAAAACGCTTTATAATATAACAAAAAATCTGACAAAAATGATTGATCATTTAAAAATTTTAGAGAATGAATGAGAATTCAGCTGAAACAAATGGGAACTACTCAACAAAAAGAACGTACGCGGAACAAGCAAAGAAACCAAAAAATGTGCTCCAAGTTATAGAGAAAACAAACCAATATTCGACACCAACATGGAAAATACCCCCTACTCAGACCAAGCACGAAACTATTGTTCGGATACCAAATGAAGAAAATTCGAAAAACGTCCTGGGGAAAATCAAACAAAATATAAGTATTCATGATATAAATGGAGCCCTAAAAAGTGTAAGACAGTTGAAAAGTGGTGGTGTTATATTAGAATCGCATAATACCGATCAACACAAAAAACTATCGAACATTCTCCAAAATAATAAAGAAATTGTAACAAAAGAAATAACTAACCTAAACCCCATGTTTATTATCACTGGAATTGAAATTGGCTTCACATTAGAAAACTTTATCAACGAACTTATAAATCAAAATGAAATTATCTCGAACACCTATGGAACAACTACAGGACCTTTAAATTACAGATAGTAAAACACCTTACTGAAACTTATAATTTAATCTAGTGAATTATAGAATTAATGTAGTAAATACAACCTTATGTTTAAAGTCTTAAACGTAAATTAGTTAATGTTGTTTAAGTTTAATGTTTAAGTTAGTTTTTAGTCTAGTTAAAGTTAGGTAGAGCATATTTATTTTTTTGTTATTCTTGAACCGCTATTCTAATTCTTTTCAGTTTACTTTCTTGGGGTGTTCGGTTCTTATAAAAAATTCTTCTTTATTTTACATAACAATATTCATGTTTATTTTCGTCACGATCATACTGAACATAAATTAAAACGACGTTTCATTACTAATTAGTAACTTCTTCAGGTTAAAACATTTCCTTCTAACACAAATTGCAATTCGTCAATGTCAAAAAAGGACAAACAATTTTCATTCTATTTACAAACACATTTATAACATTTAAATATAATAAAATACATATTTATTTATGGAGACTATTGTCCGGTATGTTGTATGATGTATTAAACAAAGCAGTGTAATTGGGATAACACCTGTATCTGTCTTTTATAAATAAATAAATAAATATGACAGAGTTCCCTAGTTGTAGTTTTTATTTTTATTCGCACTACTTAATTGAATTTTTGAGGATACGGCAACAGCTTTTCATAAATATTTAAAAATCTCACATCTAAAATCTAACGTCACTAAAACCATTAAATTTAAAAAAAAATGTGTGACAATAACTAATGAAGCTTTTGCATTCCTGAGCAGGAAGTCTTTTATGGATTTCAGCGTACACAAAAACGGTAACTGATGTTTGCAGGTAATTTGTTTCCATTTAAGCTGCTAAAAGTAAAGTTGATGTTGTGTGCTCGCTTTCAGCTTTTATATTATGTCTAATAGCAGAGTATAAGTTATATAACATGTTTACGTCCAAGGTATAATTTAGTAAATTAATTTGAAATTCAAAATGACTAAATACGCTATAATTGTAATTTAATCGCATCTAGCAGCATTTATAGCACGTAGTATAGTTTTACAAATATTTTTCTCTAATTATTTGAGGGAAAACCCTTGTTATTAATTTTATCGTTGATAGTATTGACTTGACAAACGTTTTAAAAAATTGTGTCTAACATTCAATAAATCCGTGTAAGAAAAAAACAAAGTTTTGACAAAACTCGATTTTATTATTCAGCATAGTTGCCTTAGAGGGTGTTCAGATTAATTTAGTTTACATGTATTTATTTTCTTTCTTTTCTTTAATCACTAATATGCTAATACTGAGTTCGACCCTGTTCTCGTAATGCAGGTGGCCAAATATTCCTTATAATTCCTTCAACGCGAGCCGCCTGTCTGCGTTTTATATTCTTTTGTTTTTGAACGGCGTTGCGACGCAAAGTAAAATTTTGAATTTTTCACAGTCCACTATAGGTAATAGCCAAGATCAGATCACTGCCATTTTCTTGGTACAAGCAAAGAAATGTATTTGGTTTGGCTATGTAAATAATCTTTAATAATTAATAATATGTTGTTTGTTGAATTTACTATTTAATTTGTTACATAATAAAATAAGTTTAATTAAAATACAAAACAATCCAGTTTCTTTTCCAAACAACACACAAAATAAATCGCTGAGCTAGCGAGTCAAAACAGAGGGCAATACAGCGAGTATAGCTATTTTCCAACTTTGCGAATTCTCTTTCTCGTCAAAATAGGCCTCAATTTCAGCGATTACCTCATCATTGGACTTAGCAGCATTCTCTTGAGAGCTGAAAACAGGAAAAAGTCACTGGGGGCTAAATTTGGAGAATACAGTGGGACGATAAGCAATTCGAAGCTTCATTCATTAATTTTGCCATAGTTTTCATCGATTTGTGACACATACTATTGCCGCATATTCCAGCCTAGATCTTACAAGCGAACTGTATAGGGTAGTTAGACATTTTATGTTAGTGAAACTAGCAGTTGATCGAAAAATGAATCCTAGGGTACGTAGACACTTATTAGATACTTCGTGAATATGATCATTAAAAGCTAATCTATTGTCGAAAATTACTCCCAGATCCCGAACGCTCGAGCACACCTGCAAAACAGTGTCATTAATAACATAATCATATTCAATCAAATCATGACCCCTGGCAATCCTTAGACATTTACACTTTCCGATATTTAGCGGTAATCTGTTTGACGTGCACCAATTTTGTAGATGTATTAGGTCCTCCTGCAATTTATTACACTCCCTCACATTCTCAACAACACGAAAAATCTTTAGGTCATCTGCAAACAGTAAATATTTACTAGAAATAGATTGAGCAATATCATTGATAAAAATAGAAAACAGTAGAGGAGCCAAATTACTACCCTGCGGTGCACCGCTAGTAGCTACAAATTCATGTGATCTAAAACCATTGTAATCAACAAATGACTTGCGCTTGTCCAAATATGACGCAAAAAATGAGACCAAATCAGTGTCAAACGCAATAGACCTTAGTTTTAATTTAAGAACGTCGTGATCCAACCTGTCGAAGGCCTTCGAAAAATCAGTATAAATTACATCAATTTGCTTGCCCACGCTCAGTGCAGGATATGCAGTTTGCAAGAATTCAGCCAAATTGGTCTCCGCAGATCGTTTTTGAAAGAAACCATGTTGCTCAACAATAATACGGCAGTCTTTTAAACTTAATAATTCTACTATGGAGGTCGTTTCTTCTGTGAAGTTTCTGGGCCTTGTTGTTGACAGCTCCCTGAAGTTGTACATTGATGCGTTATCAAAAAAATTAAGCTCTGCCTGTTTTGAGTTAAGATCAGTTTCCAAAGAACTTGTCAACTTCCATAACAGTCTACTTTTCACTCTTCGAATCCCATCTTCGATACGCCCTCCCATTCTGGGGTACATGCTGTGCAACGCAATTTGGGCGTATTTTTAGATTACAAAAAAGAGCTATTCGATACTCTCTGAGATTGCATTATAGACCCCATTGCCAGGATTTCTTCAGAAAATTTAAAATAGTAACACTACCTTCCTTATTCATATTGGAATCGGTCTGCTTAATCCGCAAACACCTGTCAGATGTCTCTGAAAGACCATTCCATAACTATCTGCCTAGAAACGCCGAACATGATCTTTATCTGCCAGCCCCATCCTCCGAATTAATCAAAAGCTCGATTCTATACAATGCAAACAAAATGCACAACCATCTGCCAATGGAAATCTTTTGAAGGTTAGTACTAAATAAAAACCATATAGGAAAAATTCTAGTAACGCCTATTAATTGACCTAATACTTCCAGATGATGAGTTATTCTGGGTGGCAATTTTTAAAATGAAAGCACTGTATGGTGCTCCTCAAATTACTACCTAAATCGAACCAATCAATCTTAATATATACACACTTATTTATTTTTTTTTAACTAACCAAATCACCTTTACTTTCCCATCTTGATTGCCAATAATTCGACTTCTGCAATTTTCTCTTGGCATCGATTAGCTTTGGCGATAATTTGTAATTTTTCTCAATATAGACGTGACCCGACTGTGCAATATTTTAGAATTTCCTAGCCGTTGATTTATCTGACCAACCAGGAACGATTTTTAATTAAACGTCTAATTCAATAACAGGGGAATCTCATGCCCAGAGATTTATGGATTTCAAAGATGAACAGCTCTCACACCAAATCTCGGTCATTATAATAACCTGCCCCTGACAATCGGTAAGAACAAAGCTTTGTAATTTTTATTCTAAAATTATAAATAAGTGTAGAGATGCCAGAGAATATTATTTGTTATTGAGATTATTTCTTTTTCTTGGGGTAAAGGTTCTATTATAAAAGTGAATTTTTTTTTTTATTTCAGGTCACTGTACTACGTTTCGGCTCATTAGCCTTCTTCAGGTAGAATACTTCTCTAGTTCTCTAAAATTTTAAAATTAGATTTAAATTCAAACAATTAATTTGTACAATAATTACAAAACACCACAAGAACATTTTCAGTGTAAATAGGTTAACACAACAATACATAATCACAGATTAGGATTATTTCCGTGTTTTGTGCTCGTATTTTTTATATTTGTGATTTCTTTTTTATAATTTATAGTAGTGTTTCGTATTTGTTCTGTGTTAATGTTTTTATTTTATGATTATTAGAATGAAGTACGCTGTATTTGCTTGCAACTCGAATAATACAGGGTGAGTCACGAGGAACTGTACATACTTCTACCATAAGTAGAGGCACGTTAGGGGATTATCAAATGACTTAAAAAATGTCTCCTTGTTTTGATTATTATAATATACAGGGTGAATTATGGATCTTCACCAAAACATAAAAGTATGTATTGGTGCCTGGCAACTAACTGACATATCCACAATTGAGAAAATCCAGGTCCGTCTTCGAGCAAATTTGTGGAACTGCTTCATATTCAACACTTCACCCTGTATAGGAATTTTCAAAAATGTGATATAATTTTTTCAGAGGGCATAAATAGACAGTTAGACTTGGGTATTTGAATTTTTTGTTACACTCACCTCACATGTCCAATTAAAGATTCATTTTAGATCCAAATTGAAAACTGGCAATAATGAAGTATCTTACTGTATAATAATGTTTAGTTATCAAAAAGATATCTTCAAAATAGACAGAAACGACACACACTGTGCTCCAGTATGGTAAATACCATAATTTGAATTGATTTACAGGGCCGGATTTAAAAATCTGGCATATCTGCTTCATTCCAATAATTCACCCTGTATGTAACTTTTTCCCCCGTAATAGACAGAAAACAGATAAAAAATGTTTGTAATAACCTAGTGTTCTTATTTGTTTGAGGAAAACTTATGTGTAATTATTTTAATCAGAATGAAATTAACAAACCAGGGAAATGTTTATTCATAAATTAAGAAATAAACTAAAAAACAATAACCAAACAATAAAACAGTTTTAACAATGTGGAACAAAGTAAAAAACAATTTATCAGACATTAAACTTAAAACTAAATAGACTAGGGACTAGGACATCACAAGAAGAGATTACACTTATAAGGAAAAAAACTAGTAACTTTCATAGGGTTTGATTAGGTATCAAAATCTCCGAAGACATTTTCAATAAACTCTTTTAAAAATAAAAGCTCGAAAGACATTTTTGATTTGAATATCGTAATTATTAAATATATTAGGTAAGGATATAATAATTATACCACTGACAATATTGATTAATTTGGCGATCTCATCCGGTTATGTTTCCGACTTGTCTGAAATTTAGCAAAATTATACCGTTATTCAAAAAAGAATCTCCAGATATAGTGCCTGTTCTAGGCAAAATTTTTGAAAATATACTCTTTAAACAATTAGCCAACTATTTTGAAAGAAAAAATTTATTTTCTCCGAAACAATTTGGATTTAGACCGAAACTTAACACCGTTTCAGCTATAGAAAATTTTATAAATAGCGTTATAACCGCTTTTGAGAGTAGAAGGCTTGTGGGGGCTTCTTTTCTTGATTGAACAAAGGCGTTTGATTGCGTCTCACACGATATCTTGTTGGGTAAACTGGAGCGATACGGTATGAGTGCGAATTCGATTCGATTACTGAGTTCGTATCTCACTGGTAGGAATGTTGTAACGATGTTTGAGTCAAAGTCTTCTCAGCCCTTGTTGAGCTCTTGTGGAGTCCCACAGAGCTCGGTGCTCGGACCTCTATTGTTTTTGATTTTCATTAATGATTTACCGCTACATCTGCCATGCTCTGACCTGACATTGTTTGCAGACGATTCAACTATTGTCGATGTGGAACTGTCGAGTGATGTTCTGGCCTCAAGTATGATTAATTCAGAGTCGAGGGCTACTGACTGGTTTGCAGCTAACAAACTCTGTATGAATGCCAATAAAACAGCTACTAAAATATTTACATTACGTGAGACGGATGTTGCTATTTCTGATGGTCTGGTAAAGTTGTTGGGTGTCACTTTGGACCAAAAGCTAACCTGTCGAGGTTACCATGCCAAGTTGTCTAAGGTTGTGTTCATGTTGCGTAGCTTGAAGGGTGAAGTCTCTTTTAATGTTTTGAAAGCAGCATATTATGGCCTTTTGCACAGTGTGGCTTCATATGTTTTGTCAATTTGGGAACACTCTTGTCATGCTAGTCGGGTATTCGCAATCCAAACACGAGTGGTTCGAATAATGACAGATTTAAAGTTTAGAGAGGATGTCAGACCTAAATTTAAAGAATGTAAAATAATTACACTCCCGTGTCTCTATATCTACAATTATATTATGTATGTGAAAAATAATTACAATCTGTACATAAGGCATGAAGTTCACAACCACAATACCAGAAACAAAAATGACATTCTTCCTGAATATATGAGGTTGGGTAGAAGCAGAAATTCTGTAAATTAGTATGGTCCCACATGCTATAATCATTTGCCAGATAGTTTGAAAACACTAAGCCTTGCAATGTTCAAAAATAGATGATTAAAGAACTACTTAATTGACCAGGCTTTTTACTCCATTGATGAATTGCTCAGCACTGACTTTCTGTTTTGATTAAGTTATATACATTTCTATGTTTTTATGTTGTGTAAACCTTTTTTGGTAATGACATGTAATGACAATAAATAAAATTAGCTAGTTCTTTTAACTGCAATTAAAATATTGCAAACTTGCATCATATTATTTATTAGAATTATACGCATTATACGCTTACAGACGGTATTACTGACGGTTGTTACGCACTTATTATAAATAAAAATAGTATCAAAACATAAAATAAGTCTATTATATTCTTTTTGTTTGTTTATCGAATCCATGCCTCATATACCATACAGTCCATGGCATGCAAGTGTTTGATTGGCACCGATGACGTCACTGCGCGTACTCTACTTGTTTTGAACCGGCCGATATCCTATCTAGAAAGTTATTGTACGATGCAGACACTCTGTATACAAAACCCACACACAGTCTGTATTTGTACATGAGATAAAATAACAACGCGTTATTCTATCAATTGTAACAAAACTGAGTGTGATACATTCAAGTTTCATAGGTAGGTAGACTTCTATAAATACAATTGTAGGATACATACTATACACAAATAACGTAAACTGAAGCAGGAATAACGATATCGCGATACATCCTGTTGCCCTATATTTGAGTAGAACTCACCGTAGTATGTTCTATCTACCTACATATCCACATTATATAGTTTCTGGAAAGGTGCCGCACAATATTACTACAAAGCACAAAGGATAGCATTATCATTTACATGCAGAACTGGAAAACCGTAAACATATTATAATGAATCGTGAAGTGATTTTGAAAGTGTGCAAATGGAAGAATTATGCAGATGGTATCATTTTGCATTATATACCTACTTTACCGAATTTTGAGAAGCACCTACCGTCTACAGGGTGATCGCAACTATATTTTAACCAATAGCTTTGTTAGTCGTATGTAGGAGATGAAGTACCTAAATTGAATGCTTGTTTTGGATCCGTAGTCGAAAGAAAAATAAAAAAAAAATATTGAAATCCGTATGATTTTGACGATTTTTCTTACATAATTTTAAATAACAGCTAAAAACACTGAAAACTTGTTTAAGACATTACGTGTGATATACCACCTATTTTTGAATTTAAAATGGCTTTAAATTTAACAATAAAAAATACAGGACCGTATTTAAAAAAACTAAGTTGATGATAGTTTTTCAAAAACGAAACGTCGTAGTGAAAATTCGTAAACGCTATATTTTTCTGCTCAAAAAGTAACAATGAGGAAATACTATTCATTTTAAGATATCTGTAAAAATAATGTCAAAAATCAATACAAACTAAAAAAATTCTCGAAAACGGCTAAAGTTAGTATACTGATGATAATTTTTTACTAAATATACTTAGTAACCAATCAAATTACTTAATTTTAAGTCATGTGTCAAATTTCATCCAATCACCTCTGGATTACAGCGATAATACCCTGCAGTGGTGTTTTCAGTTTGGTGTTTTTTTATTAAAAAATCATTAAACGTCAAACTGACAACTGATTTAAAAATGTTGCGAAGATTTGGTATTGCATCTAACGATGCAATTAATGATATTATATCTAATAATACACCAAAAAATACAAACAAATCAAAAAAATATGTATGGAAAATATTTCTCGAGTTTCGTGCGACCAGAGAATACGAAATGAATGCTGAAACGACTTTAAATAATTTAGCTAATATATTGAAAGATTATGCGGTAAATATGAGAAAAGCTGACGAAACTGAATATAAAGAAGCAACTGTAAAAACAATTTGGATTACTACGAGTAGGCTACTCCAGGAAAAATACTTCAATGACTTCAAAATTGTATTCGACCCGTTTACCAGTGTGATATTCAAAAATGCGCGAAATGCAAGAAATGCAAAACGTAAAAGATTACATCAGGAACCAAACAAACGAAAATGCAGTTCATCAAATTTGAGTTCAAGTTATTTGGCTAGAATCATTGGATTATGGGATGAATGTACACCAAAAGGTTTACAAAAATTTTTTTACCATATTGTAGCTGTGGAGTTAGCTTGGCGAGGTGGTGAACCAGCTGATTGCCTTATAGATTATTTCACGACTCAGAAAAATAATGATGGAACGCCAACCAACAGAATTGAATACAATCCAATATTCAGTAAAACATGCCAAGGAGGATCGAAAAGTTGTACAAATAGCAAGTGGCTTGTTCCAAATATTGCAAACGAAAGTGCATGCCCTGTTCGGTTATTCCATAAATTATTGTCCAAAAGGGGGAAAAATATTACTTCCAGTCGCCTATTCTTGAGACCAAATCGTTTCTGGCAATCCGAAAGTGACACATGGTTTGACAATATACCGGTAGGCAAGAACACAATTAATATGTGGACCAAATCATCCGCGCAAGCTATTGGTTTGGACACTAAGTGTAAAAAGATATCCAATCAATCGAACAGATCAACTGCAGTTAGCCATTTGGCAAATAAAGGAATTCCTGAACAGCAATTAACAAAAATAACAGGACATAGCAGCTCTAATTCAATTAAACCGTACTTGAATATTAACCAAGAACGCCATGGTGAAATAATCAACACCATGCGAGGAATTTCTTCAACAGTGGAAATTAACAATCCGTCAACTTCAGCAAACTCTTCTTCAAATTTAACATTTACCAATTTTACTTTTCACAACTGTAGTTTTAAATAAAAATGAATAATATTTGTTTGATTTGTATTGAAAATTATTAAACGTCAGATTGACAATCAAATTTTTGATATCTACAAAGTAAAAAATTATCTTATCGAATACTCCTCGGGCGTTGATAAATACTCAAAATTTTGTCATAGAGAATCCTTCAAGCGAGTTGCTCAATTCTTATCTTGGACAGAGTGTACAGGGTGTGCAAATTTCGATGTTTTTATACCGTACAGCCTAAACCGTAATAGATAGAGCGAAACTAAGTGACACGTCAAGTTCGATTTTTTTGAGCTTAGTTTAATGCCGTATTCGGAGCGCGGCTAACTTGATTAGTTTTCTTTATACAGGGCGATTTTCATTTATTGTCATTTTTTTTTCCTTTATATTTCGGTTATTATTAGACTTACGGGAAAAGTGTTTCTCTAAAAGTTAGAGATAATTTGATCTTTAATGCAGTGGCGTATCAAGATTTTTTTTCGAAGTCCAATTGTTCATGATATCGCTATCAACTTTGTTTTCTTAAATGGGACACCCTATATATTAAAGCGTCAGTAGAATCCAAATTTCATTACCTTTACAACCATGTATGACAAGTAGCTAGATATTTAGTAAAACTTAATAAAAATAAATAAAAACCATATTATTTTATGCATGTTTGCAAATTAAATAAACATTTACTGAGTAGGCTTGTTTCATCATTCAAATAATTAAAAATGCTTAATGATGTTATTTAATTGTTTCAATGTTTCATTCAACATAAGAACAATTCTAATGTTGCAGCTGAAACATGCTGCAACTGATACCCAGAAACAACACAGCATTATCGGAAAACGTCATTTTAAAAATATTTGAAATTAAAGCAAGAAAAGTCTAAACGACAAAAATAAATATAATATTTAAATTATTTTGACAGACCTCAATAAAGAATTCCAACTAACTGTCATAAACACAGCCAAAATTTCGAAAACTTCAACTTTAACTTTCGTGGTTTAAACTTTTTCCTACGATCAATATTAACTAAGATAGCCGTTTGACAAAATATACGTGATCACCCTATACAGGCTGGTCAAATTTTGATGGATTTTCAAGTATAGCCTAAGCGGTAATATGTATAGAGGAAAAATAGTAGTTTAGTTTAAGGTCGCAAATCAAATCAAGACTAACTTCATTAAGTAGTTGCTTATACAGGTGTGTAAATAAGTGCGGCAAACTTCAGGGGGTGATTCTGCATGAAAAAATAATGACAGTTTGCTATATAAACATATGTCCGCAAATCCATCGTTACCGAGCCACAGTGAGTTAAAGTTTTTCTTAAAATCTGATGAAACCGGTCGAGATATGCAAATTAAATTTAATAGGTTTAACAGCGCATTTTTTTGCACTTAAAAACTTTATGTTGAACGTTGGCGCGCATACGGGTAATGATCTCAATATTTTTAAAGTATTTTTAAAGAAAAAAAGGCGTATTTTTAATATCTACTTATTTAAATAGGCGCAAAGCTACAAACAAATGTTCAAAATGACCTAAAAATACTCATTAAGATGTTTTATTTGTTTTACATAAAAATGGCGCTCCCTAGAAAAAAAAAAGAGTTTTATGTCACAAATTGAACGAGGATTTAAAAAAAAATTAAGTATCTCAGTGGGCTGCCATTTTTTTCTTTAAAAATGTTGAGGTCATTACCCATATGCGAATTTTATTTTGCAAGATATCATTATCAACTTTATTTTTTTAATGGGACACACTGTATATTCAGTCGGTTTTATCAACAAAAAAAAAATCTCGCAAACCCAGCTAAAATGATTAAAAAACTACATTTTTACTACCACATTTTCAGTATGTAGGTTCAAAATAAGTGGGTCTGCACCGTACCCTCCACTGAGACCACTGAGGGTGGCTTTTTCAGTAAGTAGGCTTGTTCATTTATGTCAATGAAAACGGAGATGGCAATCCACACATTATTATTATGGCCCAGTCAAAATAAACTCACAGAACGTGACTCTGTGTGTGAAGTGCAATCATCTTGAAAATATTTCAGCAATGTACCACTATCGACCTTAGTGGATACCTATACCCCTAAATTTTCTAAACTGTCCTAATTATAGTTTGTACCACCTGAGAAATATTTGCCTCCATATACTGTGAGATACTATCAAACTTACAAACACCCAATAATAAAACCAGAAAAGTAAATAATGATTTATCAAAATCGCTCTCTACGTATAACAAACGACACTTCAATCATAAATACAAAACACACATACAGACACTACAGCAGCCCCATTATACTGCATTGTAAACCCTTTTTATCTCTCAACCAGTAGCAGATTTCCTATAGCTATCCCAAAAAACAAACCCTTTAAACTTTAAACGTTTTATTGTCCCCACCACCGACCCATAGACCACGTGCTCTATGACACGAGGGAGATACGTTTATTGACAAATGTCAGGTTTTAACTGCAGTGATAGTAACCTATATCTCTAGGAAATTATTTATTCAGACATGTTTACCTTGTTTACGGACAGGCATTCTTATTGAGCTGTTAATGTACGTATATAAACGAATTTTCACTATTAAATATTATTAATAACTCAAACAACGCGGCGTTGTTATATTTTTGGCACACACTTAACTAGGTACTTATAAACAACTGTCAACAGTGTTTTGAAAATAACAACACGGAACACTACCTATTACGATGGTATAAATTTAACACTAAACATACACGAATTTCCACGGAAAATTAATTAAACCGGATTATGAACGTTGAATTTAAGAAAATGTACCAAATATAAATAGCGTTTACCAAATCAAAAGTGTCAATATGGCGTAGGAGTATTTTCGATATAACACTAGACTGGCACACTATTTTAGAATATCAACATATACATCGCATAGGGTGGCTGGAATATGAAAAAATCTAGTAGGCTGGAAATGGAAAGTAGTGTCATCTGGAAAATGCATCTGGTAGCAAAAAGACGCTTGGCGTTGCGACGCCGATTTTCACTTTAATACTTGTGGCCACATCTATTGAGGAAATTACAGAACTAATTTTTTGTCATCATTAAGTTAGGCAATTCCAAATACACCAAGGCAAACCACAGAGTAGTTCAAATGTCTTTATAAAGACAATTCTAAAATAAAACCATAGAATAATGTTTATATGAATAAAACCTAAAGTTTTTGTAGGCATTATTATTTGTTTATCAAACCAGTCATAGTCGTTTCTGTCTATTACAATATTTTAACATGCTTTAGATTATTTTAGAGGTAAACAAACATGTTTTAAAAATGTCTGTCATTCTGTCATAAAATAAATCTATGTTTGTAAAAAAGAACGAGACATTACTCTAACCGAATTTTGCATAAAGTTACGTTTTAATTACTTAAGAAAAACTACCGAGAACGTTCCATAAAAATTCGTTAACAGTGGCAGTGGCATTATTCTATGACAGTGACCATCTTTTGGCTCAGCGGCATGATTCAAGAACCTACACATACCTAACTGCATAAGTACAAACTTTTTGCAATTTAGTATGCGACGATTAACTGAAAACCTATATTTGTTAATATAAATCTACCTAATAATCTTTTCACGTGCCTGTCTCTATATTTAATAAATAATAAAACTTACCTACCTAACACAACATACATTACACATTATTTTTAATATTTAAACGGATTAATACTTTCATTTTTAAATATTAATTGTAATATACCTAATTACACGAACACGACCACTAAAAGAAATCGCGAACTGACATTTTGACGTTTCGATTTTAAACCTGCGAAATTTTCCAAAGCCGTCTAATAATTAGGTTCGTAACGGTTTAAATTTTTAAATCATAATAAATGTGTTTGACTTATGACATCTGACATTTCCATTCTTGAATAATCCAGTCGAATGAAATTAGCGGGGGCGGGGGCACAGATAGTACTTTACTTAACAACCGAACTGGTGAAATTTGATACGCAATTATCTCAAGAATTCGGGTATCATTATATATCAACGATCACGATGCACTGTTAGCATATTTTACCATGATCACTGATCTAATAATACTAGAGTTTGTATCATAAGGTCAATGGGTTACCCGGTCAATGTTATACATAATACACTAGGGGTCAAATTATAGCTTTTACAATATTCGCTTTAAACAACTGATCAAGTGAGTCTGAAAAATATCCTAACTTCTCTTCAACTGTGTACCACTTGAGAATGAGGTAGCCTTCAACCTCAGAAGAGCCTGCCTTATGTTATAGGTTATGTTATAATATGTATTATTGTTTTGAAGTGGTAATACTAATGCACATCATTGGAAACATGGGACTTAAATCAATATGTTAACTTATTTCTTTACAAGTAACAAGCAAATGTTTAAAGTATTTGTACTTAACGGTTAATTAAGTTGTAGATCATTCAAATAAATATGGATTACCAAACTGGACATATCATTACTCTGGCGAACAGTATTATTGGTGTTAGCATTCTAGCAATGCCGTACTGCTTTAAACAGTGTGGCATTATTCTAGCAGTATTAATGTTGTTAATATGCAGTATTATATCACGAGTAGCATGCCATTTCTTATTAAAATCCGCGATAGCAGTTAGAAGACGAACATTTGAATACCTGGCTTTTTATATATTCGGCGGATTCGGCAAGTTTTTAATTGAAGTTGGAATGATCGGTTTCTTAATCGGAACGTGTATAGCGTTTTTTGTTGTGATTGGTGATTTGGGACCAGAAATTGCTTCAGAAATTACTGGAACTTCTGTTAGTAACACAATGAGAACTAGCATCATGATGGCTTTAGCACTATTTTGTGTTTTACCACTTGGTTTATTGAGAAATGTGGACAGTTTACTCGGTGTTTCAAAAGCTACAGTTGGATTTTATGTTTGTCTTGTGTTAAAAATTATTGCTGAGGCTATACCACATATTTTTAGAGGTAAATGTAAATTTAAACGTTACTGGATTACTCAAAGGATTTTAATAAATATA
This sequence comes from Apoderus coryli, assembly GCA_911728435.2. Classification (NCBI taxonomy): domain Eukaryota; kingdom Metazoa; phylum Arthropoda; class Insecta; order Coleoptera; family Attelabidae; genus Apoderus; species Apoderus coryli. The sequence goes on along the minus strand of OU452200.1, from coordinate 39,012,004 downwards.
TTGATTTAGGTGATTGGTATAACGACGTCGTCCTGTGGAGGCCAATGGGAATCATCCAATGTATGCCAATATTCTCCATGGCTTTATCATGTCAGACACAACTATTTGAAATCTACCAAGTACTCCACAATCCAACACTGGAAAAAATGAACTATCTTGTCCGCATCGCTATTAACATCTGTACAACAGTGTATATATTTGTCGGATTTTTCGGATACGTAGCATTTTACAACAAATCTTTCACGGGAAATATTCTAGTAAGTTTCTCACCATCAATCCTAACGAATGCTATCAAGATTGGATTCATTTTGTCTTTAGCGTTTAGCTTTCCGCTAGTTATATTCCCATGCAGAGTGAGTATGTATTCTTTGATATACAGAGCTGGATATTCAGTCCATGAAGGTCTGAGCAATTACATTCCCGAAGGAAAATTTAAAGGATTGACACTATTTATAGTATTCGTATCGTTGATTTGCGGCATAATTGTACCAAATATTGAATTAGTTTTGGGCCTAATAGGGTCGACTATTGGTATTGCAATTTGTATAATATTCCCAGTGATGTGTATTATTTATATAACACAAAAAAGTAATACTAATGAGGTATTATTCGCCAAACTTATCTTAGTGTTGGGTATTGTGATGATGATTCTTGGGACATATGAAAATCTAAATCATTTAGATAAATTAGAATCACCTGTTGTTAAAGTGGTGCCGACAGAAAACATATTACAACTTCCGAAGCTACTTAAAGAACTCCCTGACAAACATATTGATGTAATTGCCAAAAAAACTGATGAACAAATGAAAAATAATATTAAAAACGAACAAGTAGCAATACAAAACATGTCAAATCATACTCTAAAACTCAATGACGCTGCTAAAGCACATGATAATCATAAACCTAAATTAGTTCTTAATGTTAATAAATCTAATGTTTCTTCCAATGGCAAGAAGCTAATCGTGGAAGAAATACCTAATCTAGAGATACGTCATGAACCCGTGGCACCTATTGAACCACAAGATGAGGTTAAAATTATTAATCCTCCAATCAATAAGGCCCAACCTCCAATAACTGTAACACCAGTTAAAAAAATTACAAACGTATCTAATAATGAAATAGATATTGAAGCAATAAAAAAAGAAGATAAAGAAACAAATCTTCATACCCCAGAAAATGTTATTAAAATTGAAGCACAGGACAGTCATCAACAACTTATTGATACAATTCAGAAACAAAATGAAGTTCAAAAGGAAATGGTGGAGCAACAAAAGAAGTTGATTAAAGCAATTGAAGATCAACAAAAAGATGTAGTGAAGAACGTTGATATCGCTAAAGTAAACGAGGAGAAATTGAAAGCTGTTAAGGAAATTGAGAGTATAGCTCTAAGAGCTATAGAAAGGATTAGAGGAGAAGATGATATTGAAGTTGAAAAGGTTGTATTGAAGAAAGATTACGTTAATGTTACTAAGAAAGTTAATGAAACTGTTCTAAGGAAAAAGACACATCAAAGCATTGTGAATAGTGATTCTAATGATAAAAGTAGTGCAGCAAAAAATAAAACAGCGCCGTTGTTTTTAAATTTAGGCAAAGAAAGTAATAAAAGTGTTGTTAACCCAAATCTAACAAATAAATTAGTGCGAAATAATTCAAAAATAAATGTGAATCTAAAAATACCACAACCTAAACAGCTTTTAGATCTTACAAAATTTAAAAATGATAGTGTGAAGTTGGTAGAGAGTTTCAATTCAATTAAAATTCTTAATAGGCAACTAAATGAAACAAACGATTTGTCTGTTAATGAAGAGGTGAGGAATGACATTCTTTAAAATAATTGTGCAATCAGGTGGGTTGGATTTTCGTTAAGACCAATATCTGTCAGGTCAACCCGGAGCTTACCTTTTACTTCAACATTTTGGACCATGATTTTATTGTCACAATTTAATGTGAAGAAGAAATACCTATGTTGTTATTCGCACCTAATATTTAATTCGTACAAACAGGTGATAGCTATTTACTCGTTTTTGTAATGTGGAATTCTGTACCTTCTAAATGTGGACCTTCGATCCGACTTAAGAATTTTAGGAAAGAAAGATGAAATTGTGTTGTTGTGGAGAATTATAAACTGATATATTCTAGGAAAGAACGATCTTATAGCATGCCTTTAAAATGGTGCACATTAATCTTGTCTTCTGGGATGCTTAAGGTTAAGTCGATAAGGGATTGTTTATGCTAATTAACGGGAAAATGAAATTGACAGACTTATAAGTGGCTGTGACAATTAAAACAGTATTTTGTAAATAATTAAGTATATTGTACAGAAGTAATATAAAATCCAATATTTTATGTCAAATTTGTTATTCGTTTGATTCATAATAGACATAAGACACAAAATCCGATCTCTGGCAGCTTACACACACGCATACAGATAGATTAAACTCTGTCTTTGTATGGCTTGACCAGCGGTGAACCATTTTCTGGTGCCATCCAGCAAACTTCTTTCGTGAACAAAATAAGCATGTTAACTGGAAATACGTAATTAAAGCTCTATCCAAATATAGGAAGACACGTTCGGTGGCGAATAAAAAAAAGAAACTCCTTGAATAAAATAGTGGGAAACGGAAGAAGTTGCAGACCTACACTCCTGGGGGAAATTCATCATCAGCATTCACTCGCTAACGAGTATGAATTACTACAACTCAGGGAATTCTGTTGTGAACCCTAAGATGGCTAAACAGACCGCCGTCGAGCCGTACATTACCGGCTGTTGTAGCTGCGCTGCCCCATCGATGCTTTCTCTCTCCTTCTCCCTCCTTCGCATCCTCATGTCAACGCTGCTCTTCAAAAACGTGATGGCCCTCGTAAATGGTACGCCTCAATCTCGGTCTGTCGTTCGCGATCTGCTCCCTTGTTCTTCACATCTAGGCCACACTTCTTCATGTTGGTCTTAATAATAATAATAATAGCTTTATTGCCCAACAGATTTACAAAATCCCTTTACATGACAATTCCTAGATACAAAAATTTTATTACATTCATATCTTAAATTCTAGATTTAATTAAAAAAAAAAGAACATCAAAATTCCAAAACCGCATGAACAACACGTTCTAATTTACTAACACTATCAAAAAATATATCAAAACAGTGACTTAATTCATTAAATTTAACAGTCATTACATAGAGTGGGGATCTCAAGAGAACATTAGCACGCTCACATCCAAACAAACAATCATGTCTAGTGGAAATTCTGGGAATATTAAAAAGAATATAAGAACAATCCACCTTGTTATGGAGAATATTATACAAAAACATTAAAGATGACAAAACACGACGAAGTTCAAGACTTTGCATTGAAAATCGAGCTAAAAGAAGTCCCTGATCGTATCCTCGAGTTGGATAAGCGCCATCCTGCTTCCAGGCCAAATATGTCAAAAATCTACGTTGTATTTTTTCTAATGACTGCTTATGATATGTATAAAATGGGGACCAAATGATAGATCCATACTCTAATTTAGAGCGAACATAGGCAAAATAAAGGGCAATAAGAGCATCGACACTCACAAGTCCCTTACAACTTCGCACTAAGAAGCCATACATACGACTTGCTTCCTGAATTCTGGTTTTAATATGCTCATTAAATGTGAGTCTCGAATCGAATATCACTCCGAGGTCAGTAACCAAGTCTGATCGGGACAAACAAATGCCGTTCAGTGTATATAAATTAACAATTTCTTCTTCCGAGAGTAAGTGACGCATTTACACTTTGCTATATTTAGCGATAGTTTGTTTATGTTACACCAGTCGCACAAGTTATTAAGATCGCTCTGCAACGCCAAGCAATCCAACCTAGTTGTAATAGGTTTAAAAATTTTAAGATCATCAGCAAACAAAAGCTTTCCTGCCTTAATAGTTTCGACTAGGTCATTGATAAATAAAAGAAAAAGCAGGGGACCCAAATTGGAGCTCTGAGGAACCCCTGATGTCATTGTATAGTCATTGGATGTATGTCCGCTATAATAAACAAATTGACTGAGGCCACTCAAGTAAGACACTATTAGTCTACCTCTTTTGCTGCCCTCTCGGATTTCGTGACCCGACCTTAAGCTGTGGGTAAAGGATTTTCTTTGGAAAATCACCTGACATGGAATCAACAGAATTGCCTACACTTAAATTGAGATTTTGTTTTAAACTCATTCAGTATTCAAACGAATTAATTTTTTTTTTCTGTACACAAATGTTTTTGTAAAAATGGTAAGTTTTTTTACCTTATGGACTTATGTACAAATTTGTTGCCCGTTTTACGATTTATTATTTTTTTTTCTCATATGCGTTCGTTTTTATCTTTATTGTAGGACTGATGATGGCTTGTTGAGCCGAAACTAGTTTCCTTTTTCATAATTAAAATAAAGATTTTTTGGAGTTGACTTTGAAAGTTTTTGTTTGTTTTCTTTTATTTCATTCAGTATTGTTTGTATTAATGTTAAAAAAGCAAAAGTGTACTTCCTGAAGACGGAAACAGCAATATCTAAGTTAGAAAAAAAATCATGAAATTAATCATAAACAGTCTTCTATTATAGATACCTTTTAGAGAAAGGACATTAAGTATATCACAAATAAATCCTTATTTTTCTATAGAATTACTTATATGTACATTAAAGCTATCTAATTTTTCTCGTAATTTCTTCAGCAATGTTTCGGTTTGCAGATCGTCTCCTAAATTTGCTACGGTTTCATATAAACTTTCAGCAGCTTCTCGATCATTGTTTAAATCTGAAATCATATAAGTATAATACATAAAGAACGAAGTACGAAAACAGAACTTACAATGGATCTGCATGATACATTCATAGACAAAATTACTGTTTACCAGATGATTCGGTAATTTATGGCTAGCTTTTACTAAAGTGACTAGTGGTACGATTTTCTTTTCTTTCACCCATCGTTCGCATCTCACTCTCATCAAGTCATGTAGCGACATTTGTGTTTTCTGAAAAATAAGTAAAAGTTTTTCACCAACAGATTCATTTAAGAAAAGACCAGGAGCGTCATTGTTAACAACATATAATATGTTGCTCTCTCTTTCACTTTACCAAACTATCAGAGCAAAAAGTTTTCCCACGTGGCTGCAATCGACATTAGTGCAATTGCTAAATTAAATTTCCGTTCCTAAAAGAAGTTTTACCTAAAAAGAACGACCTTTTTCCTGTTCGAAGAATATTGAGTTTGTTTATCAGTTAGTCCAAATAGAAAAGCATATATTAGAAAAGATAACCAGATGTTTCAGTTATAGGATGGTCTAAACATTCAACATTTTCAAAACACCTTCATGTAAATTAAATGACGGACTTTTATTATTATATACAGAAGCTAGTAGTTGGAGGGTGTCACGGTTTCCCATATCAAATAATATATATATAAAGGGCGCATAAAAAACAATGGGTTTTTGTCCAGTCGCTGATTCGGGAGATTGAGAAGTCATTATAAAATCGTATTGTTTCTTACTTTACTGGTTAATCTTTTGAACGAACTCCAACGTAAGATACCTAAGTATCAACAACCGTTATTAAAGTCGACATACATTAGAATGTATCTTATTTTCTGAATCTTCTCACCCTGTAGATGTATCTTTATTGGGGTATATTGCAAAAATGTCCTTTTTTCATTCTGTAGTTAGTACCTACTATTTTGGAAAGGCAATAGGACTTTAAAATTAGATTCGTGCTAGCCTTGGTTGAGAGTAGATGTGATTTCTAATTATATAATGTTAAATTAAATATTTTAATTTAGTTAATGTTTCCGTAAGTTTTGTTATTCTTTTAATTGAAGGCCTTTCTGTTTTAATCAGTTTTTATAAAGATTAAGTTGTTTCTTTTAGTAATTGAAACAAATTTAGTTTCAATAGTAATTGAAGTTTCGTATAGGAATTAATATAATTATTCGTAATTATATTAATTTTCCTATTTTAAGTTGTACAAGTAATGACTAAGATTTTCTTCGAAATTTTCATTATCGTTTAATTGTTTTGACTTTTTTTTAATTTATACATATTTATTTCTTTGTTGTTCTTAATTTTCTTTATTAGTTTTAATTATTAAATTAATTGTTTTTAGCCCAAACTTTTGCGTTTTATTTCTAATAAAGTTTAGATAAATTATTGACAAAAGGGTCTTTGAATTATTGTTTTTTTCTTTTAAATACAAAGTGGGTGACCGAAAGAGATCCAGAATTATAAAGGTGAGTAATTTTACATTACTTTAATACAGATTAATAAAGTTGATATTCTTTGTTTATTCTTCTTTAATTAAAACTTGAATTACAAGCCGCTCGTAAAACTTGAATCGAACCGTAACAATTTGAATAGCATATTGGGATTCATTTGGATTGAGCTATAACATTAGCAAAGATTAATCTACACAATAGATAGTCAGCGTATATGGGAAATAAAACAAAAATTGAAACTGTCTCGACACGAGCTACATCTATTAGAAAAACATGCAACCATGGAAATTGTAGATGGCGTTATATGTATTGTGTTGAAATAAAATAATCATATGGGCAATGTTAGACAAGGACGAGTATACTTTCCCCTACGAGGTGGGAGTTTGTTTTTATATTATAGGTATCATATATGTACTACTGTGCAGCAGTGTTTTTTGTTTAAAATTATATGGTATACGTATACCTATCTACGCAAAGATTAATGTGTATGGACGAAAATAAAAGAAATTACTATAATAGTATAAATATACAGGGCTGGTTTATTAAATGTTTTAGACAATAATTTTAAATGACTAAAATAATATTATTTTAGTCATTTAATTTTAAATTTCGGATATAAGGATGCATAAAAAAGTTATATTTAAATTAACGAAATTTGGCGTTATAGATAGGACTTCCGGTTATTACCTGATTCAGTTTTAAGGATCAAACTCAAACAGCAGATTCAACTTGTCGTTAACATTATGAAAAAATAAATCTCAGAGGCGGGTAAATTAAAGGGGCATACAGGCATGAAATGCTACCCTAACTTTTGTATGCACATTTTTTGCGTGTGTTTCAATTCGGAGATGTAAAATCTAACAAATTATATACGTAATAAATGTATCCTTCTGTGATATTGATAGAAAGTCATCGTTATCGCGTAATATCGATTTTAAGAAATGTTAATATTAAAAAGGCTGTGCTTTTTACAAGTTGCTGAAGTAAATAAGGTTTGAAATTTCCAGCATGACAATAATTATTTAAAAAAATACGGTTTCGAAATGCAGGATGTAAAAAATTAGAATTTTTAATCTGTTTTTAATGAAAATTTAAATCTATTGAGAAATATGGTTCAGGGTTTTTGTGAAATGTATTTTACTCCAAAGATTCTACTCATCCGAATTAATTTACTCAAAAATATCTATACTAGTAAAATAACACAATTATCACAATTAGGTTCAAATTCTGCAACGCCGAATTGAAAAAAAACTTACAGTCTCCCTAATATTGGTTTTTGTGCAATGATCATAAAACTTTAAAAAACTAACGATTTATGTAGATTGTATTGTTAACACGTTTCGTAAAAAGCTTTAAAAACCCACCAACAGGGTGTTAAAAGTATCACGACAATAACTTTTTTCATGTTTTAACAAGTACAATCGTCTGCTTCAGATTGATCCTTAAAAACTGAATAACAGTTTCTCTATATAAAAAAATAAAACTCGTAAATATCATCCCCAAACATTTAATTTGAATACAATTACATAACACCATATTTGAAAGTAAATAAAAAAAAAAACAGCATTACCTAGTTTGACAGATTTGCAAATTGCAAATCAAAGTATCTATGTATACAGGGTGTTGCATAAGTACTTGTACAAACTTTAAAGGGTGATTCTTTGACTAATTTTAAGATACAAATTTCATATGTACATGGGTCCGCTACGGCTTGGTTTTCGAGATACAGGTAGTTCAAAAAGAATATTATATTTAGGATTATATGCTTGTTCAATAGCATCGCAATTTGGTGCAATTCGGGATACAGGTGTATTGACGACACCAGAGCTGTCAAAAGAACTAATAAAAAATACGAAAAATAACAAAATACAAATATCATTCAAAAGACAACAATGCACATAATAGTCGGTACCAAGCCAAATAAGTAGTAGGTAAATATAGATTTATTTTGTTTCGGGCTTGGGCTTGGCACCGACTTATTGTAATCAAAACTACCCACCAAACGGATACATTTAATTTTACGCAGATGCTCAAAATGTTAACTTTCTTTCATTAATAGAGACCTGTGAAGTGAGCTTACCTCTTACGCCCACGTATTAAGTACTAAGTTTCAGTTATCAGTTATAATTTTTTATTTTCCAAGAAAGCGAAACGAGATATTTAAAACGGCATTGCGCCGCCCTCATGTATACCTCCGGGGGCGGCATCGAAAATCGCTACACGTCACAAACTTGTAAATGCTTAGAACTACCCCTATATCAAATTTCTATTTTCTATCTTTTTTGTTTCATACCCAAAGCCCTATTCCTACCGAACTTATTATTTACCCGAAGAAACATTAAAAAGAAGTAAAATTTAAGTACCTAAACCGATAAAGTGGAACTTATACCTGAAGAAGAGACAGACTATTATAATAGGTATACCTAATATAATATAGGTAGCACTGATAATTTTTTTATTATAGGTATTATAAGATCTACAACAATCTTGTTACATCTTTGCCACATTGTCTACGTGAAATATTTAGTCAAAAGTATGTTTCTATCTAAAAGCTTTTCATTTAACGATTGTTCGCCACTGATCATGGGACTGGTCTAGTCTTGAAACATGTATGACATGGATTAAATATTATTATATTAAATTTAATTCATAGAGATTAGGCTTTTATTTCAATACTGTACTTGTAATAAATCACCCTGTGTGTTTCTTTTACCGACGAATTGGCAACAGCACGACACACACCACATTCGCTTGTTTTTTTTTCTACCCTCCCTGCGTATCCCCTCCAGATTAATACAGAATTTCATCAATTTCTCTCTCTGACAATACAGCATTGCCGGTGCATATCTGTTGCAAATGATCTAAATAATTGTTATACGTTGCGTTTTGTTTTTGATATAACTACAAAACGGTTTCTGGCTGTGACAATACTGCTCTATGCTTTACACGCTAGTCTACGCCACGTAGTGGCAGGCATACTTAGAGATGTTCTGATTTTAATGCATTGGGCTGACTATCTATTGTGTAGATTAATCTTTGACATTAGTATTCTTTCTGAATGTACATAATACCCGCTAATTTCAAAATGGTTACAGCATTTCGAAGTATTTCTGGCAAACAACGGATGATAATAAAATCCATCTTTGAAGAATGAAATATATCTTTCGCGGAAAAATCCTTCAAATTAACAAAAAAATTATAAAACTCCAATTACTTGACGCTACAAAATTATTCATTTCCTAACCGGCCCGGGTTTCGCCTTGTTCCCCCATACTTTTACGATCGTTTTTATTTTTCACGAGAATGTTTTTCGATCGCAGGATTTTTCAATGACAAACATTTGCTTGTCAGCACAAGTTTTTCTATTATTATTTTATAATAATAATAATAATAATGTTGATGTGATCTAGGAATAAAAATGTATGATCGAATATGACACCTAAATCCGTGAATGTTTGTCAGCGCTCAAGGAAATGGTGTACGGATATTCAATAAACGCAGCTCTTCGCGTGAAACTAAGGCATTTGCATTTTTAGATCGATTATGACCACACCACACTTTGAGAGCACATAAATCACTCTGCAACCTAATGCCATCTGTTATTGTGTTTACGGAAGCAAAGATTTTCAGGTCGTCCGCAAAGAGCAACCAATATACATTAATCCAGGTTATTGATAAACAGAAGAAATAATAATGGACCCAAATTAGACCCTTGCAGGACTCATCAGGTCGCAGAATAAGCATGAGATGTATGGACCTTGCTCAGCAATACACCGTGATCCAGGGGATCCAAAGCTTTTGTAAAATCAGTGTTACACAACATCGAGTGTACTTCCACGGACCAGAGTTTCAGAGATACAGTGAGAAATGATTGACAGATTAGTGAGAGTAGATCTCCCTGTTGGTTGATTGAAATTAATTCGTCCATACAAAATAGATTCAAACAGCTTAGAAAAGTTGGATAGTATCCTTACTATCCAACTTTTCTAAGCTGTAATAGGACGATAGTTGGAGGAAAATTTAAACTTACCATTAGCGCCTTTCTTAACGACACTTCCTCCCCATTTTCCGCCAAAGCGTACATCACGTGTGCATGTGTAAACCTTTTGCCATGAACATGTTCCGTAGCCGCAATTACTTTTTTCATTAAATCCATTTTTCCTGCATTTAAAACAGTGCACATCAGTTGCAATTGTAAGGGTGTACAGGAATATTTTTGTGTACAGTCTATGTAGAAATTCACAGCCTCTTCAATTTGATTGCTAAAATAAGATCATTAACAATTCTTCGATATACGTTTATTTAAACTAAACACGTTTTACCACTTCACCAAAACACTGTTTTAATTCTCTCGAATAAAAAAAGTGTTTTGGTGAAGTGGTAAAACGCGTTTTAGTTTAGTGTTCTACGCTCAAGGTTCTACTCATCGACGTTTATTTAAAAAAATGATTAGATTACTCACTTATTCAAATACATTGTTACAAGCGGTCCCAACAATACATTATTTACCGTTGCATATTTATTTTGAATTAAACAATCAAACAGCATTTGTAGATTATCAACATTCTTACAAGCCTTTAGCAGCTTGAGGCAGTTTCTCTTAAATGAATCTTGATGTTTAAAGGATCCCCTGCAAGAGAAGTTTGTTCAGGAATAAAACATAGTACGAGGGTCTACTTATGTATTGAGAATAGAGCAAACGCATTAATTTTGTCAAAAATATTTTCCTTTAAGATGAAACCACCCTTCAAATCACTTTGTCCAGTCAGAAGATGATAGCTCTAAAACATGGTGCACATAATAAATCATAACTTACAATTTTTCGCGATTTAATTGCATTTTTTGGCCGAGACGAACTTTTCTCCTATACAAACTAACATAAACAAAACAGCAGTGTGGCAGAGATTGAGCAGTGAACAAACAAGGAACAATAAACTAGAAAAGTACGCTACATAAAGTCCAAGAAGAAACAAACGAGAAACCTGGAAGTACTGATGATTGTTATCAACAAGGAAGAAACGCTGGCTGTTTGCGATTAAGTAGCAGGAGGCCATATATAAGAAAGAAGAAGAAGTATAGCAGGGTTGCCAGTTCTCAATACATAAATAACAACTCTCGTAGATGGACCTTCTGTCGTTTTCATTTTACTTTGATATTGACAGCACGAACGAGCGAGCTTGACAGATATGAGTTGTCAAAACTCTCAATTTCTAAGTTGAATAAGTAAATTAATTTTAATAAAATTGAACAAATATAACATTTTTTTCTGTCCAAATATTCCGGGGGTTGACATTGATGGACCTCTAACCAAACACCTTTCTCTTTACGGTATTCTCATAAGAAATAATCAAAGGTTGTAGAATCGGAGATTTCCGTAAGCCAGATCTTGGTGCCTCAACGAGAGATCACCACTGTTTGTGGGAAAAGTTCATTGTCAACCCGCAAGCGATTTGGTTGAGATGCAGCAAGTGCCCATCCTCGCCGGTGTTCAAAAAAATAGGGCCCAATGATCCTACACCAGACATTGCAGCCCAAACAATTACTTGTATTGTTCATGAATCGGGCATAGATGATCGATTTACGTGATGTTTTCCAACAATAGGAAGCGTTGAGGAATTTCATTTGCAAAATTCAGTCAGGTAACGCTAAAGTTGTGAATTAACTGAATTCTATAGTGTATTGCTTCAGAATCTTGTGCAACGACGGTGTTTTAATGTCAAGCACTGAAACTTTCAGCTCTTCAATCGTTTTTTTTTTTGTTGAAAAGATCGCGGACGACTTTTGTTTGTGAATTTTTACAGTCGAGCCGATACATACAAGGCAAGAAGCGTAGGTCACGTATACCCGGAACATTAGTCGATGCGGAGGGGCAAGAGATATGTGACCCGCTTAACATACTTACGGCTTTTGCCACTTTCTTTCAGAGTGTTTACGTGGATTCAACTAGGGATGACTGTCTGGAGTCATTTGATGGTATGGACTTGATTTCGGTAGGTTCTTTAAGCGAGGATGACATAATGATGGGACTGAAAAAACTGAAACCGGAGTTGACTGCGGGGGGTGGATGACGTTCCGGCGTTTATAATCAGAGATTGTGCTTACGTTTTTGTGAAGCCTTTAAAAGCTATTTTTAATCTTTCACTGGAATCTGGCGAGTTTCGAAAATTATGGAAGCTCGCAAGAATATGCCCAGTACATAAATCGGGTGATTTGGCCCATATCACGAACTATCGTCCTATCTCAATTCTCTCAAACTTTGCGAAGGTCTTTGAAACGGTATTGCATGAAAAGATCTTCAAACAAATTAAAAATCGTATTATTCCTCAACAGCACGTCTTTTTCCAGAATCGTTCCACTGTAACAAACATGGCCACTTTCTTACAAGACATATTTCCCGCTATAGCAGAGGGTCGCCAGGTCGACGTAATCTATACGGATTTTACTAAGGCCTTCGACAAGATGGATGACTCTATTCTTAATCTAAGTACTAGGCAACAGTATGTCGAGTACAACGGCTACCGTTCTGATTTATTCACGGCAACCAGTGGGGCACTCCAGGGGAGCAATTTGGCGCCTCTATTATTTTCCATATTTATAAACGATATTGGTTCTGATATTTCTAGCAATTATTTGCTGTTTGCTGATGATATGAAGTTGTATAGAATTATTTCCAATTCGGATGATTGTTAATGCTTACAGAGAGATGCAAATCTTTTGCATCGTTGGTGTATGGAAAATAAACTATATCTGAATGTTAACAAATGCAAAACTATAACTTTCACTAGGCGTGCTCATCCTATAGTGCATGACTACCATATGAATGGAAGAATTTTAGATAGTTGTTCAGTGATTAGGGACCTTGGTGTTTTTGTCGACAGCGATTTAAACTTTAATCAGCATATCTCTGAAATTACTATGAATGCATTGAGAATGCTGGGTTTTATAATCAGATCCACAAAAAATTTTACTAATACCAAATGTCTCGTTAACTCTTTATAATTCTATGGTGCGCTCTAGGCTTCTTTGGTCTGGTCACCAATATATGATATGCACATGCATAGAGTTGAGAGTGTTCAGAGAAAATTTTTAAGAGTCCTGGCATTTAGGATTGATGGCCGTTTTCCACCGCGCGGTCTAGATCACCAACTTCTACTGGACCGATTTGACTTTTGGTCGCTTTCGAAACGTCGTATCTTTGCATCGCAGGTGTTTCTATTCAAATTAATTAATGGTATTTTGGACTGCCCACGCTTGCTTCAACAGATTGATTTTCATATCCCGTGCTATCGCTCCAGACATTCTAAACTATTTTATATACCTCGGTTTCGTACTAACTACGAATCGAGAACACCTTTATGGCGTGCCTGCAGTGATTTCAATTATTTGGGAAATGAAAATATTAATTTCTTTGATATGAAGATCGATACTCTTAAACACGCTCTATCACAACATCTGCGGTCTTAGCTAATTGCTTTTATGGAGCTGTGTCTGTGTGCTGGTCATTGATTGCGCTCGGTAATGATTCACAACTCACGTTGTGCATTTTATGTTATTTCTTTCTTATAAATAGTATTAGAGAATATGTTTTATTATGATCATTGTATAATTGCTTTTGTATTATATCATGTTTTGTCTTGTAATTGGGTTTTTTCGACCTGTTAGACGATAAAGTGTATTTATTTATTTAATTGAATCCATTTGCTCATGGTATGGCTCGTCCTGCGGTGCATTCCGGACATACACGATATAAACCTTGAGCAGTAACTATCGTATCACCATAAGATGATTTACAGAGCCATCTAGACCAATAAATAGGAACGAGATATTGAGAATCTATGGTAACCTATCCCAGCGTATTTGAGACGGAATGAATGACGCAATCCATTCAGCTAATGAATGTTATGGGATAAGAACAACAGAGTTCTCATTTGTGATACTTTGACAATCGGTATTCACAGGCAACGAGGAAGCCAACTAGCCAGCAAGAGAGGGGGACAACAACTCCGTTGCCTGATTCATTTAATCGCTATTTTCAATATGAAACTCATATTGGATCTAAAGAAACAACCAAAAGTGTGCTGCTATTTTTTAACTTACTGTCTTTTTGCTTCTGTTTCTAGTAAGTCCAAAGCTTCGTCAAATTTGTCATTTTCTACCAACAATTTCGCATAATCAATTATTTTATACGCATCTAATTTGAAGTTAGGATAAAGTAATTTTAACTCGGCATACATTTCACTTGCTTCATCTAAATTTCCATTTCTAACACTATTCTGGAAATTTGAGGATTTTATTCCTTAAAAAAGAAGAAATATTTTAATGGAGGAAATAATTTGACATTGATTGTCATTTTCGCACGCATTAAAAAATCGTAGAAACAACAAGCTGCAATGTTTTCTAGAACAATAAAAGATGCCCTGAATATTATTCCAACGTCATCTACTTTTTATGTTTTCAGTGAGAGATTTGGCCTTTTTTATCTGCGATCAAAGTTTATTAATTCCCACCAACTCTGATCTGACTTTACTATAATAGTTATTGGATTCGGAAAAACGGACAATCTGTATCGTTAAAGATAAATCGTTGAGATATCGAACAAAATCAAGTCAAAACATCGTAAACTTGAAAATTGAAAGATTATATCAATTAAGTCTTGTCTTACCTGCACTTTCAGAAAACCCTAATTCCTTAAACATGCGATGTAATTCGGATACTCTTTGAGTATTTCCTGCATTGGTATGGAGCTGTAACAACCTTCTAATCACACCACGAGTATTCATACCTTTTTCTTGCAATTCTGTCAAATGACACTCTAATTCTTCGACATTCATTTCTCGCTAAAAAGAAAGCCCACCAATTATCGAGTAAATAATCTTTGTATCTTCTAGCATTTTTTTATCCAACCATCTATAGTTTAGACTTTATTGTCTTAAAGAAACTTCCCCTATATGGCATTAGAGCAAATGCTCTTAATTTCATAAGATCTTACATCGACACCAGTTAGTTGACTAAATGGGAGAGAGGTCTGAAGTAAGGCCTGTGACAACCGTAGTACCCCAGGGCTCAATTCTTGGTCCACTTTTATTTATTATATATGTCAACGACTTATCATCTTATTTGACAACACCACAATTTACCAGGCTTCCGAGGATTTTAATAACATAATCCAAACCAAATTAAAAAGTGCTGAGAATTGGTTTGCCTCGAACGGACTGTCTGTTAACTTCTCGAAAACAGAGAGGATTGATTTTACACTAAGGAAAAATTTTACTAGCGAAAACAATACTTGGAGTAATTGTAGACCCAAAATTGACATGGAAAGATCAGATCGATTGCCTTGCCAAAAAATTGTCCAGTGTGGTTTACCTCTTGCGCAAACTATCGACTACATGTTCACAAGAAGTCTTGCGTTGCGCATATATGGGATACTTTCAGGGCCTAATTAGTTATAGCGTTCTGTTTTGGGGCAAGGCACCGCAATGGCAAATTATCTTTAAAATTCAAAAGGCTGTACTTCTGTACGCGTAATGGTTAAAGCTGGATATACAGAGCCATGCAAACCCTTCTTTAAAAAATTAAATATTTTAACAGTTCCTGCTTTGTATATTTGGCAATGCATTTTTTATATTAGGGAAAATCTCAATACTTTAATAAGTCATGAGGATCTACACTGTTATGAAACGCGGCATAAGAAAAACCTGTGTCTGCCCCGGCACAGATTAGCTTTGACAGATCGACAGTTTCAGGTTATGGCCGTTAGGTTCTATAATCACCTCCCTCGTCAGATAAAAGATATTGCGAACAACAATAAATTTAAAGTTGAAGTGAAAAAGCAACTTCTTGAGATTGTCCCATAGGACTATGCTGACTATCTCACCTACAAATTTTGAGTGAATTTTTTACACTCTAGTGCTTTGTTAATCTTAAGTTATATTATTATTGTCTGTTGATTGTTGTTGTAATATTTGTATTGTGTTTATTGAAGTTTTAAGTGACTTTTATGTACTTTGTTTTACTGTTTTGTATTTGTACTATTTACACACGCATTTGTTGTTTGAGTATTTTGTTTGTTTATATTGTTTTTTAATTATGTATATACTGAATGTGACGATGCCAATAACTATTGTTATATAGGCAAATAAAGCATTATTATTATTATTATTCAAAGCAATGGAAGAAAGAACCAGCATATCTCTGCTTACAGGCCTTTAAACATTATTATTCAAGATTGACCTTGACTCTGGCAATTCGTAAGTAGAGAGGAGTCAAAAATTGGTTGTTAAGTACCTTCGAACCTTTACATTGAGATTATACAGGGTGGTCCAACTTTTACCTGCATAAATTTCAGAATCGATAGATAATCGACAAATAATGTCAGTTTGGTTAATAAACTATGTGCGAAAAATGCTTCGTTACAAAGTTACAGGGTGTTGAAATTTAAGAAAAAAAATCGAATTTAATTAATATCTGTATAACCAATTGAGATATTTCAGTGAAATTTGGCTAGTGTGGAGAAGTACTCTAGCTTAATTTTTTTATGTAATAATATTATTTTGATTTCTGGCAGTGGCGTGCGTACGGCTACCGATTGCGACATTTTTAATGAAAAAACAGATACGCCACTGGTTTATCTCAAAATACAAATTATATCTGCAATTCTTGTTCAATTTAAAAGAAAAAAGTACTCTTGGTTTTTTTTCGTATGACGCAACATTTTCGAGTAAAAAAATTCTCAAGTCACTTCATAAAGATGGTAGAAAGGCTTACCATTTTAGGGCTGTGCAAGATTTATTGCCTGAGGACTATGCTAAAAGGCATAACTACTGCAAATGGATATTCAATAAAGTTCAAGTAGATAGAGATTTCCTGCATAAGGTTTGCTGGACTGATGAGGTTTCATTTACAAGAACTGGTATAACGAATTACCACACTTTCATATTTGTTCACAACACAATCCATGCGAGCGAGAAAGTTTCAACACCAATTTACTGTGAACGTGTGGCTAGGAGTAATATCCAATAATCTCCTCGGACCATTCTTTTTACCAGCTAGGCTCTCAGCACAATTATTTTTAGACTTTTTACAGAATAATTTAAATGATTTAATGGAGGACGTGCCACTTCATTTACGTGCGAATGGTTGGTTTCAAATGGATGGAGCACCAGCACATTTCGGGCGGAATGTGAGAAACTAGAGAACAGAGCATTACGGAAATCAATGGATTAGCCGTTTCCCTGGAGAAGTCGAAAATAATCATGAGGGACCTATATCTTGGCCCCCAAGGTCGCTTGACTTGACTCCACTTGATTTCTTTATTTGCGGCTACCTAAAAGAAAAAGTGTATACGGTGCCGGTCAGAAAACGCGTGGTGAACCCAACCCAACCCAAGGTCGCTTGGCTTGATTCCACTTGATTTCTTTATTTGCGGCTACCTAAAAGAAAAAGTGTATACGGTGCCGGTCAGAAAACGCGAAGAATTAGTCTTAAAAATTCAAGAAGATTGTGATGAGTTGCATCGTAATAATCACATTATATCGGCAGCAATTAACAGCATCACCAGAAGATGCCAATTGTGTATTGACAATGACGATAGTCATTTTGAACAGTTTCTGTAAAAGAAACTGTAAAATCTGTTAAAACGTGTAATGATATGTTATTTTTATGTTGATTTTCCATACATTTGGTTTAGACGATTTTTATTTTTTGACTCGAAAATGTTGCGTCATACAAAAAAAAGCCAAGAGTACTTTTATCTTTTAAATTGAATAAGAATTGCAGATATAATTTTTATTTTGAGAAAACCAGTGGCGTATTGGTGTTTTCATTAAAAATATCGCAATCGGTAGCCGTACGCACGCCACTGCTAGAAATAAAAATAATATTATTACATAAAAAAATTAAGCTAGAGTACTTCTCCACACTAGCCAAATTTCACTGAAATATCTCAATTAGTTATAAAGATATTAATCAAATTCGAATTTGTTTCTTAAATTTCAACACCCTGTAACTTTGTAACGAAGCATTTTTGGCACATAGTTTATTAACCAAACTCACATTATTTGTCAATTATCTATCGATTCTAAAATTTATGCAGGTAAAAGTTGGACCACCCTGTATAAGCTGGAAACCATGGATAGGTTCAAAATAAAGGCAGAAAGGATAGAAAAAAGACTTAGTAGCAATTTAAAAATTGAACGGCGGAGAATTTTGAACAAAAAGGCTAGTTATTATAACGTCTATCGTTTTTTTTTTAACTTGTATTAAAACTTACCGGATGAGGAATCATGTTGCTGTCTAAATTATCATGTACCTTTACTAGAACATCGACAGCATCTCTGATTTTGGTCTTGATTTCATTATCAGGACACGAAATGCATAAAGTATGTAACGTGTCTGCCGATGGGGAACTGATTTCTAATTTTTCGTTGTTTTGGATTGCCTACAAATTATTTGATTGTTAAGTAAGATTATTGGACAAAGTTTAATAATCGTTAATCATTGTCCACGACTGTTTCTCAAGAGAATGAGTTTACTAGTAGAATCAATTGACGAACTATTTCCGATTTTGTAATTGCGTTAGAAAAATAAAAACACTCCACAATTCTTAGTGGAACCCCATTCATATCCAACATGACTATCTAATATGAAAATTTCTTATTATTGTTCGTCAAGGAATATGTGGTTCGCGGATTGGCCTTCTGTTTGAGGAGACCTTTTATAAGAAACACCCACCTTTATTAGCATTAGATACTCGTTGTAATCATCAAATTGTTTGCAAAATTTGAATGTTCTAATGAGAAATTCATCTAATGCATCATTGGTTGACGATTTGTTTGAATCGAAATATTTGTTTAAAATATTTACAACTGATGTTATGTCCTTAGTATTAATCCATGCCTTTGACAATTTGGATAGCAAAGTTTCTCCATATATGTCTACGTTATAACTTTTACCTAAAAATAAACAAGTCCAAAGAATTTTAAATGATTGTCAACTAATGTTTCAATATAATTATGAAAAGAAAACACATAAACACTACTTACAAATACG
The DNA here is from genome assembly GCA_911728435.2 of Apoderus coryli. NCBI lineage: Eukaryota > Metazoa > Arthropoda > Insecta > Coleoptera > Attelabidae > Apoderus > Apoderus coryli. Next base: position 38,992,734 of record OU452200.1, on the reverse strand, counting down.
ATAGGCTTCTTCAGTTTTGTCTCGATCTAACAACGCTGCCATGACGGGACTTAATACACTCTTAACTGTCAAATTTCTTTCTTTAAATTGCTGAATAATTAACTTTGGATTTGACAAATCACAAAATGGTAGAATATAAGTTGCTATTGTCTCAAAGTCCGCATTTACGTTCAAATCACTCATCTTTGTGAGAATATCAAAAACACCTGTAAACATATTCTGGATAATTTTACGCAAGATGACATTTTTTGAAAAACTCCGCATTGAGAGAACAGATAACATGCAAAGAACGCGATGGCCATTGAACTGCTTCATGTAAGGAGATCACTTACAAATTTCTCGCAACGACGAGTACGCTCTATCCTGCTGGAACTACAAGTCGTCCAGGTTCTGTACTTTCCCATACTCTTCAATTTTCAGGCCAAGAAACCTATACCATAGAATAAGAAAGCTAGCTAACCAGAAGTTTGACTTGACGATTTCGGTGGGATTTAGTGTTCGTTCGCGCGATTTTGTGCGCAAGCTGTCAAATTGGGTAAAATTCCAATATGGACGAATATTAATGATTGTTTACATTCGTTTATTTCATTTTCTAAAAAGTTTTCAACGTTTTTCCATTTTTATTAGTTATTTGGTTATAAGATTTATTTAATTCTAGTTTTAAGAACAGTAGTGTAATAGTGTTTATTTAATAAGTGTTACTGAAAGCATAGATCAATAATTGTGTACATAAGTAAATCTTTGGTGAAAGACAATGCCAAATTCTTGTAGTGTTAACGGTTGTGACAACAACAGCCGCAAAACTGGAAACTTAATAAGTTATTTCAGAATTCCGAGTGATCCAATAAGGTATGTATGTACCTACACAAAAAGTTGCATGTTTTAGCTATTTTGTAAATAATTTTAAAGGCAACTTCAATGGTTGGTAAACATTGGCAGGTTAGACTTGATGTCGAACGAACCGGAGAAAGTGTCTAACCGCAAAGTTTGTAGCGAACATTTTGAGAAGAAAATGTTTGCCGGTTTTGGCAACAGCAAGCTGAAAAATGAAGCCATACCAACTATTTTTAAAAAGGTGGCTAGCAAACAAGGTAAATGTTTAATGAATGTTGTGTCAGTCGTATGTACATATTTAATTAATTTATTTTAAGTGCGCGCCGATTCACCACAACCATCGACGTCAGGCATGATTTCGGATGGATCTTCTCTGGTTTTTGATGACCTGCATTTGGAAAAAAACCCTTTAGATAGTAAGTTACTTTTAACTACAAATTCTATCTTCATGTATTAGATGAAATTCTCAATTACAGAACAACTGCAAACATCTCCAGGCATATCTGAGCAATCTCCAAGAAAAAAAGCCTTGAGACTGGAGGTGAAGAACCTTAAGAGAAAGTTTGACAGAATTTCGGACTCATCGGAACTTTCGAACAGATCTTTCAATAAAGAAGATTTCATTGAGTTTGTTAAAACTAATTTTAAGGAAGGCTTGGCTAATTTTGTAATTATGCAGTACAATTTATCCAACAAATCATTGCAAGGTCGGAGATATACAAGTGAGTTCAACAAATTTGCCCTAACTGTATATTTTCTTGGACCTAAACTATATCGACACTTACAAGACATTTTTTTTTGCCTTGTAAGTCAACCCTCTGGACAATAACTTCTGAATGGCATATTTTTTCTGGCTTAAATGATTTTATTTTTAAAACAATTTCACTCAAAATTAACAATTTAGAACCGAGTGCTAAAACCTGTATAATTTGCATAGATGAAATGTCATTAAAGACGAACTTGTTTTACAATAGAAGTAAGGATTATGTTATTGGTTTTCACCAAAATAATGGTTCTCGGAGTTACGATCCTGCTAATTCTGCTTTAGTTTTAATGGCAAGGGGAATCAGGCACAAATGGAAGCAACCTTTAGCATTTTTTTTTATCCACAATTCATGTAAAGTTGAATATTTGAAAGACATTATATTTCAAACAATACGTATCCCGTATCCATACGGTCTCTTGCGTGTCATTCAGACGAGAACGCATTCTACCAGAAATCCTCGATTGTATGACCGGAGGTATGCGTACGAGTTAAACAAATATAAACATAACCTAAGAAAAATGCGTTACGTTGCTAATCAAACTTTAACTCATTTTCGGTCCTAGATTTTTCAATTGACTTATCCTAAATAATTTCCGTTACGTCAGCATAGATACGTCTCGTCTCATGTACAGCTTTAACTCCCTAATAAAAGTTGTAAGATCATCATTTGAACCCTTCCCACGTAGCTGATATTGCATTATAAAGACGCTTAGAGGTAGTTGTCTGGAGGCCTTTAAAGCTCTGTGATACTTTTAAAACTTAACATGATTCTCGCAGTAATCATGATTCTGAGATATGATTAAAACAAAACATCATTCTCGTAGTAATCATGATTATGTGACTAGACACTATTTACGAACGCATTGGGTAAGCATGTTTTTCTGATACAATTCATAGGTTATATTCTATCAAAGCTATAAATAACTAGGCAATATTTATATTGTTTTGGAAATATTTTTTTTTTTGAGTTTTTAACCCCTTCTACACGGTGGAATTCAAAAAATTCATGAAACAGACCTCATATATAATATGATATGGAGAGCTAATTAAAAAACCTACTAATTGACAACACATTTGCAAAAATTTCTAAATAATGACCAATGATAACATTCTGTTTTGTTTAAATTTTTTTTTGTACACACATTTATAGATATTTATGTAGCTATTATTATGTTTTTATTATATATTAAAATAAACTACGTATGTTTTATACTTTGGGTTACCGACGTGTATGTACATAAGTACGAATGAGACGAAATAAATATTATTATAATAAAGTTTTTTTTTAAATTAAACATATTTTTTTTTATTGCGAAAGTTGCGCGAAAATAATCCGCTTATGTGAAATTGTGTACTATTTTAATTGTTAGTACAGAATTTATTGCCCGCTTGTTTGATATTGTGAACAATACTATGATGCGCACAAAATCTGCGCGAGTTTCAAAAAATCCCATACAAATCAATGCTATTTACACGAAGTCAAACTTCTGGTTAGCTAGCTTTCTTATTCTATGCCTATACAGTACAGTCAGTTGGGCTGTGCAGTTTTAGAGCAGTAGGAACTATTTTGTGTGTACACTGTGCCAGAAATGTGCACATAGCCTTCATCGCTACTGCACGGAATGTCAGTGGAAGGCACAGATGCGGGGCTTCACTTCAACAATCCATTTGTCTTCGCAAGTATGCTAGACAACATTTCTGACTCACTTCATTTATAAATTTTATCGTAAAGTGCATAATAAACGACGACCCTCGTCATTCTTGTCTTATATCATCTTTACTAGGAATCACTCATCTTTCTTATCAAAGAGGTTTACAATCGTTTTAATTCAGGACACAAATATCATGTTCCCTTGAGCAGCACCCACGAGCGAGTTGTGGCATTCTAGTGCTGATCCAGCAGTAAATTTACACCGATTTAAGGTCATTAATAATTGTCTATTATGTAGATTGAGATTGTTTCGTCCCTGATTTATTTGCGGATAATTTCTTACACCTTACACAAGTTGACTGCTCCTCTAGGAAATTCAGACAACAAACTTGTTCTTAGCAGGAATAATCAATCAGTTCCAGGAGTATATCATACAGAAATGTATGCCCAAAAGTTTAATTATTGATCTTACCTACCATTTTGACCTTCTCTCTTTCCTTTGAGAATGAAAAGTGGCCAAAAGTAATGTGGCTTCAGCACATCCATATGCTGCAATAGTTCTAAAGCTGCTTCAACATATCCATGTTTTAATGCTATGTGTGTAACACTATTTAAAGCATTTTCATTCAAACCGGATTCAATAAAATGTCTCGTAGCCGAAATAATCAGATTAATGTCCTGAAAGAAGATTCTAGTTTTGATTTTATATACAAAAAACATATTTTGTTAACTTACTGATTTAAAATAGAGCATTTCCTTAAGTAAAAAAAAGCCATAGTCCTTGCTGTCCATATATTTAGCAAAATGATCCAGAATTGCTAAAGCACTTTCCTCTTGTCTCATATGAACTAAATGAATACAGACTTTTTCTAACTTTCCTATAAATTCTCTTGAGATATTGAGATCTTTCCAGAGTGGAGCGACCTGAAAATAAATGGAGTAACGAAGGGATGCCAGTGCGATGTCATCTACACTGACTGTATAATCTTAATAAAATGCTTTGCTTATTTATATTTATCATATTACTTAGGTTCGATAACTATCTCCCAATCTACTTGACTAGTTTTAGGCTCAAAAACAGTAATTTGTAATTAGGACAATGCACGTATGTAAAACAGAAACAGGCATTCTTACATGTAAATATTATTCAAACCTTATCAATCCAAATATGTTTATTCTGAAGTCCCAATAACTCTACAAATTCCAATACTTGCGTTTCACTTAATAGGAATGAATATTTTTCCAAAGCATTCAAAAATTCTTCGTAATCACCCTTTATAATTACGCCTTTAATTAAACATAATTTAGTTCTATTAGTCTCTGTAAATTTGGCAGTTCTCATTGTTTTCAAAACATCTTCACCAGAAACTAGTCCACTAAAATGCAATTTTAGCAAGTAGCTTTAAATACTTTAAGATGTTTTTGTTACCCTCTAATAGTATGTCCCAACACCAAATCATTAAACACATTCTCGTTGATGACAACGCCGTCATTCTTCATCAATTGAAGTAAATCAAACATGCCTCCGGTATTGCCTTTATTCGCTGCATTATTTATCAATAAATAATAGACACTATCATCTAGCTTGCATTTAATATTTTGTAGAAATTCTTTAAAATTTATCTCAAAATTATTTTCAGTGCATACTCTAATGTAAGAATGGTAAAATTCTAAATTCAAATTATTTCCTGAGTTTAACATATTCTGGTAAATGTCCTGGCAAATTTTGTTTCGTAATTCAGTTGATGAATCTGGTACGGAACTACCACAAAATTCCATAAGTTGTACGGCATCGTCATTCGATATTTTTGCTTGAATTAAAAAAATAGTTAGATCAATTCAGTTAAATTAATAATTCTATTACCAAAATCTATAGTATCAAATATGTTTGTCAACAGTTTTAAATAAAATACTTTTTCTACTTTTATGTACTCAAACAGTTCACGAACATTAGTCGGTCTGCTAGTATACATAGGCTTAATAAGCCTTTCTTCTGTCCTAACGCCAGTGTTAGCAGAAAATAATCTACAATACGAAATATATTAGTTGTTATAAAAAGCAATCCAAATTATTGAATAATTTTATGATCTACCTGCAACTATTACAGTTTCTTAATATTGAGGCTGAATTAGCACTTACTACATGTGAATATTCATTTATAAATGGTGATTTTAAGAAATGTAGTCGCCTTAAACTTATCCTTAAAACAGAAAGCATTTTATGTTTTTGGAACTTGATACCAAACTACGAGCTTCGTTATTCTGTGCAAAAACTAAAACATATTTTGTTTACTATTAAATTATCATAATTAACCTATTATTTGTGCGCTTCTTCATTGGCCGCAGCTACAGGGGCTATTTGGCCCTATTATTTGTGATGATTTTCTCTTCTACTTCTAACAGAGATATGAACTACGTCTACACGAAGTAGAGAACCCAAATTGTTAATATCGATAACGAAAATGTATCGAGCATCTGAACAATCAAATGTAAAATATGAGATAATTGTCTTTAGACAATGATGAGACCAACAACTTTCAAAAACTACACCTCTAATCAAAGTGATGAATAATAATGTGTCTTGATGGACCACAACATCATAAGTTTGCTCCAACCGTTTAAAATAAATATATTAAATAGTGAATTGGACCATGGATGAATTAAACCATGTTGAACCAAATACTCCTTTGTCATTAATTTTTGCATTCAGATATGAAAAAAATACAAAGGACAAAACGCATGCACTACATTCTGAATTCAATTGCATTGTCTTTTGACAGTGTCAATTCTTGAAAACCGAGAAGTAGAATGACCGAGAGAAGTGAGGTAACGCTTTGCTAATGCAGTCGGCGTTGCCTTACTACTTTCAATCGTCCTACTCTCTGGTTTTCAAAATTGAATCAGAGGTTAACCCAGAGATTAACGATTAACCTTACATATTTTAAGGTTATGTTTGGTTTGATACCTCTCGTAAGTTGAAGTAGTGTGTTGGGTACATACAAATTTAAAAAATAATTATTTTTACCCGGAAAACTAAAGAAATATGAAGCGATTATCGGAAGTAAGGAAAAAGTTATTATTCGAAAAATTATCCAAATAGTAAGTAGTATACACGTGATTTATGTTCATAAACTGGTATTTATAATTATTGTAGCATAGGTGCCAATATTAGATTACTAATAGAAAGACCAGATGGATTATATTGCTTCCGGGAACATAACGATAGGGTATATTACGTATCAGAAAAAATAGTAAATATTGCCAATACCATACCGCCAGATCAACTGATTTCAGTAGGAACGTGTTTTGGTAAATTTACAAAGACAAACAAGTTTCGTTTAAACATTACAGCCTTAAATTATTTAGCCCCGTATGCACAGGTAATTTATTGTAGTATTTTATGTAATCTTTCATTTCATAAATTTTTTATTTTGATTTTAGAGTAAAGTATGGCTAAAAGCAAACGCTGAACAACAATTCTTATACGGCAACCACATATCAAAAGCAGGTTTAGGCATGATCAGTGAAAATTGTGCACAATACCAAGGCGTCGTAGTATACAGCATGTCCGATGTACCATTAGGATTTGGTGTAGCCGCGAAATCCACTGCTGATTGCAAACTGGCCGATCCGCTAGCCTCAGTTTGTTTCCATCAAGCAGATATTGGGGAATATATAAGGTCGGAAGAAGATTTACTTTAATTATTATTTATATAAACTTTATTATAATATAGAAAATAGAAACATTGAAACAACTTTTTTTTTTTTATAAATTAAGTATATAAGTACTAATTAAATGATTTGTTTTTGAATAGTTTGTACACTGTGTTACTCAAAACATTGCCAATACATTTGTTGTATTGACCAAATTTAATATTGGATAATAGTTTTTCACCTTCAATTGCACTGCAGCTTTCATAGGCTTTGTACAATAAGTTTGGAGTCGGATATGCTTCTGTAATTGCTAATGCTCTGTCTACAGACATACCCTTGATCTGGACGAGAGATTTCACAAATAAGTCCGTCACTTTGGGCCTCTGAAATACAAATAAAATATAAATGCTTTCGTACAGTAATAGAATTTGAACAATTTGAAATATAGTCGTATTATGAAATAAGATCACAGAATAATAAGAATCAGATATATACGAGATCGAATATAGGCTTAATGCTGCAAAACTATATAACAGACTACCTGAAGTAATCAAAAACCGAAATAATTATAACTTGTTTGTTAAGAGTTTGAAAAATCATCTTGTATAACATAAAGTACTACCTGTGTATCACATTCTTGTCCGCTATTTATATGTATTACTCTCGAGGCCAGTGCTTTAAGCACTTACGGGAGAGATTGTCGATAATATGTTTGTACATTTACTTAATAACTAAATAAATAATTAAAAAAAAACTAGCAATCAACATTACAAAATTATCGCGTAAATCTTTAATTGTAAATTCACATTGTTGGAAACTAGTACTCTCTTTGGTATTATCGTTATAAATTGCAGGGGATTTAAATTATAAGATACACTTGGCAAATAAAGATAATAAATACTTAAGTTTAAGATATCTATTACCTTATTCTTCACTGAACTCTTGTTGAATTCTTGAAAATACATTAGAGACATTAAGTCATCGTCTAAATCTATTTGTGTCAAATTCTCCTTAGGACAGCTTATCACTGTTTTGGCCTAAAAATTAAAAACAAATTTTATTAAATCACATTCACAGGGTTTTACGAAAACCTTATGTCTCATTCCAAGAACTACGCGAATTCAAAATTCAATTCAGTATAATATTATACTGATAGAGATACCCTGTCGCTGTTTTCTGTTGTGTCTTTCAAGTGTTGTTCTAGTTCGGATTAATTTATGAATATACTATTTAATTGAGGAACCAAATAGTTTCTATACTCTTCTATACATTTGTATGAGATGAGTAAGTTGTTTGGAATACCAACCTTAAACAAATCGGTAATCTTCTTAGAAAATCCAGCCAAATATTGAGCAGTCTCTCTAAGACTACCAGTAAATTTGACACTAAATTTATCACGAAACGCTGTATTAGTCGCTGCTTGCATTAGTGTAGCTAGTGGCAACCCCAAATGTGTATCATTTTTACCATAACTTTCCACCAAATAAACGATATTTTCTATTCCACACTTTTTTAATCTGAATTTCTGTTCATTATACCGTCCATCTTTGATACTCTTTGCAAAATCATCCATTCTTTTACGCTCAACAATATATGGGAGGACTAGTTCTTTTTTAGTATCTCTGTCCCGGCAAATCCAAGTGAAATCACCGATTTTAAGGTTTTTAGTTTCACATTTAACGACAAGATGTTGCAGTTCAGCAAGGAGTTCGTGATGACGATTTTGCCTAAAGAAATAATTTAACCACTGTTTATAAAATTATTTAAATTCTTACCCAGAAACTTCCTGTGTATCCACATACAAAATAATGTCAAAGTTATTTGGTAGAAATAGGAATGTTTCTTCAGCAGCTGCGCTATTTCCGGATAGCACTGAACAACTAGAGGGATTCCTGCTAACTAATTGATGAGATTTAATTGTTTCTGTACTTGTATCTCCTGCTAAATTAGGAACAACTCTGGGAATATTAGCAATTGTCGCTGATCCAGTAACTAAGCTCAATACATTCGAACTACAGCTTGCAGGTTCATATTCATTGCTAGAAATTGGGTTTTCAATTTGCTCAATTACTTGAGCAGATGCTGATTCATAAATACTTTGAGCAAGTTCCATACCTTTTTCTGTTAAAGTAAATTTGGCTGGGTTGCTCTTCTTTTGTACCAATTCTTTGGCTATTAACTTTCCCATTGAAGACCATGCGGTATATCTTGAACCTGGCAATGGTTTTACAAAAGAAGTGTCAGTTAGAAACTGTGCCGCATCTATTATTTCTTTTTTACATAGAAAACCTGAATAGTTCGATTTGCATTGTTTTTCAAACATTGCTGTCAGTATTGCATAACCACCTGACCTGTAGGCAGGAATATAACACCCTTTCGATCTAGGAGACTGTTTTACTTCTTTTGAGACAGAAGTACTCTGGACTGGCTGTGCAGTGATAGTGTTAAATTGATTATTATTAGCAAGAATTAAGTTTTTATTTTGTTTTTTATAATATGACTTGAGTTTATCGTCAAGCATTTTACACAATGTTGTACCAAATCCCTTCAATATCAAACAATCTCGTCCTGTTTGTAGTGGAATCGGATATTTTCTTAGGGAATCCAAGGCTGTGTTCAATGTATATGCCATGTATGAATTATCCGATTCTTTAGCTTTTAAAATCCATTCTATAATCCATTGTTCAAATAATGGATTTGGATTTTTCTGTTTTACACTTATGCGTTTATTTTCCATTTCTGCAATCCAGCAAAAAGAAATTTTGATTTAAACGCTTCAAAATCACAAATTTTAAAATGTTCTTGTTTACAATACAGACCAGCCAAATTTTTAGTTTACAAAACAAACTGAAATTATTTGATAATTCAAGTAGATATACCACAACGTAAAACGTAATTTTCTGTATCACTCACATCAGTTGTCAGCTGAACTGAAGTGCAATTGAGTTTTACAAAAGGAACTTACGCATAAGTCGGTTTAATGGAGAACATCTTATATTTGGCATGAAACGAATTTCGAAGTATTGCTACGTATAGTGTCATAGTTTTAGTTCGTAAATTTAAACAATTTCTGTTGAATTTCAATTTGTTTCCTATCAAGAGTGGGAAGGTACCGCCTACTAAATTAGCACAGGGGTGCCTCGTGCCTCGCCTCTATCGATAATGAACTCCCCAGTTTCCAGGAAATAATTATTAATGAATAATTACAAATGTTAATGTTTAATGAATCTGCTTGTCAGTTTACTAGTATATTAACTAAAACATTAGAATGACAATAAAGACAAAAATACAAAGTAGTTTTATATACAGCTTCTCTAAACACTCTTATGGCCGTTTGCACCAACAATTTTAGGCAGCACCTCAGAACAGCTTTCATTATAATAAGGGAAAAAGGGAAATAATAAGTGCAAACTGTAAATTTATTTTTTCTATATATATTTATTTGTACTGTTTAATTACAATTCAAAATATCGTATAGTAATTTTAAAATTTTGAGTGACATTTAAGCGAGAAAGTATCGTAAATGTTTCATACCAACTGATAATTTTGACAGGTTGCCTTTTTTAAAAATGCAAGTGAGGTAGAGGTAGGTGATCCTATCTAATCCATTATGTACGGAAAGAAGAAGAAGCTGTCAAGTCAATTTACGATAACTGCTATATTCGTTGTGAAGCCTATTTCCGCCATTTTATCGTTAGTATATATTCTCTGTCGTGTTGTTTGTTGGGAAGAGTGCAGGTTTTTAAATCAAACTTGTTCAAATTTGTTTTTTCTGTGTTTTTGGTATAATTGACTATAATGTAAGTATTATTAATTACATTTATATACTTTAATAATATGTATAACGAATCATTTTATTTACTCGAATGTATATTGAATCTACGTCTACCCACCTAGGTGTCTTTGCATTAATAGTTATGAAAAACAACTAATTGGTTTTGTAAAACATATTCCACTATAAGCTAACATTGCTTTTTACTAATCTAGAGTCTAAACACAATAGTAAGATAATTAGTTAATCTTACAAAAGTAAATTTTTGTTAGGCCGGTATTCAATTATTGCGCATACGCGCACAGATCCTGACTAAACATATTTCACCTGGTAGTATAGCTATTTGACTGAATTGGGATTAGTGTCCTTAATTTCATTATTTTAACGGAACCGAATCAGTTTGAAACCATATAAATGTTTTTATTTCTTAATGAGATCTTTTTGAAATTCTGACGCATAATAATACCGATTAGTGCATGTTTTCATGTACTCGTACAATTTTTAAATAAAAAATGAAATACTTATTATCGAAAAACAATCGAGAAAATGTCGTTGTTTGCTCACTACAACTTTACCTAAACCCTTAATAAATAAGTATATAATCACATACCGAATAGTCTCTCAACTGTGGGATTTGAAATTTATTTTAATTATTTTTGTTTTACTCAGTAAACATGAGTGACTCCGGTGAAAACGATCGTAATTCCCGGGACAGATCACGACGTGACAGGGCTAACCGTAATTCAGAAACCAGCAGAGACCGCAGCAGTGATCGTGGTGGAAGAACGCGAAACAGCAACAAATCTTCTAATAACAGGTTTGTACCTATAGGAATAATAAGATGGCGACACCAAATTTACCCAGAAAGTATTTAATATAAAAACCCTGATATTGGTAGGTCTGGATGTTGTATTGAGGCACTGGAACCTGCATAGCCAACTATTTGTGGTTGATGGTGTTGCTACTAATCTAAGATATTCATTTTAATAACATCTGGTGTCGCCATCTGTTAGAATATGTTCGAACATCTATTAGACTTTTGCAAACACTTGGTTACAGAGTATACGTCTTGAACATACCGTATGAGTTTCGTTGGCAGGACATGAAAGATTTGTTTCGTAATCAAGTTGGCGAGGTGCAATTTGTCGAATTGTTTCTCGATGAAAGTGACAGACCAAAAGGTTGTGGTATCGTTGAGTTTTCTGATCCAGCCTCGGTTGACAAGTGTTTAGAGGTTATGCAGGTAATTTGAGCAATTAAACGGTGTTTAGTGTTTTCTTGGTTTTGCGGAAGGTGTGAAATTGGGGTGGATATTTTGCCAAAGTTAATGATTTTGTCGTTAAATGCGTTTCTTACTATTGTTTGGTTACGAATTTTATGGAAGCTTACTTCGTGGATAATAACCTCTTACCTCGAATCAAAATTGGTTAAATCAATCTTACATTACTAATATGTTTTCTACTTTTTAAGTACCTCATACTAACTTGGTTTGGCTGATTACGTAAATGAGATTGGCCTAAATTTGTTGGGATTGCACTGATTACTATGAATTTTTTATTCTCATTTACCGCAATTTCAAAAATGGTATTTTCCATGGAATTTTGGTATGGAATTTAAATAAAAATTAGTGTTTTTCTCCAACATGCATTTTTAATGGGTTTTGAGGAATTTTAAGCCCATAATAGCGTGTTTAACACTGAAGCAGGATATTTTATGGTTATTTAAAGTTGCGTGTTTTCATTCAATGTTAGGTTATCTTACTGAAATTTAACTGTCTCGCAAGAAGTAGTTTTCTTTGAAATATTGTAAGTATTTTTTCATATTTAAATTTTTGAAGTTTAAGTGATTCGTGTCCTGCAATATAGACTTTGGTGAATAAAGATTTGTTTTCACAAGCGTGTGAAACCTCCAGAAACAGTCAGGACTCTGCGCAAATCAATTACAACGTGGGTCAACAACGTTATGCGCATAATCTAGACTTTGGGTTTGTTTAGATGGATACGTCGTATAAGATGCATCGAAACGTTAGTAATAAATAGAGTAAAGTCTTTCTCTTAACAATTCGTATCACACCAATATCCACAGAATAACTATTGTGAGCTCCATAAAATGGTGGATAAGTTTCTCGAATTGAACTGTTCTTTCATAATAAATTTTGGCAACTTGCGGACGTCGCCTCGGCATGAGTTTATTCATGATGAATTGCTAAATCAAACTAATTCTAAAACAAGCGAGAACTGTCAAATCCGCTATAACAGAAAACAGTGTTGCCAATTTAATGTTCCTCGCGAACACCCTAGTAAGTAGTCGATGGTTTCCCGCAAAATTGTGCATACTTTTCAAAACTTATATGGCTGACAGTGTTGATAAATTTATCCAAGCCTCAAAGCTTACGATATATCGATAAGTATCAAAGCAGCATATATGTGGATAGTTTCAATTTCAGTAAGAATAACTAAAACTTCTGGTTGGTAAAACTTACGCAAAATATTCGCAAAAAAGTCACATCCTTCGGCTTAACCACTATTGCATTTTATGATAATTTGTTACAAAATCTAATCAATAATTCAATGTAGCGGCATGAAGTAAAAGGCCGTAAACTAGTCGTACGCGAAGATAGCGGCAATATTCGTGATAAACATGGCAACATCGTTGGAAGTGGTGGCAAACGTCGTGATGACAGAGATAGACATCATCGTGATGATAGAGATAGACGTCGTGATGGGGGCATGTCATTGGGTCGATCTGATGACGCGTCGAAATGGGGCAATACTTACGGGTTGAGTCCTCAATTTCTTGAGTCTTTACATATTGATCCCCCATTGAGTAATAAGGTGTTTGTGGCTAATGTGAGTATAATTTTTTGTGTCATATATTTTAATTTGTATGTAGTAGGAATATTGTCTTATTATCATCAAACGTCACGCTTCTTTGAGTGAAATTGATTCGACCAACTTAATTGTGCTTTAGGAATTTGATAGTCTCGTTTACGAGATAGATATTGCTTACGATATTCATTTTGTAGGGTGAATTAACAAACACTTAGAGTATGGTATGATAGTACGGTATCAATTTGAAAATTTTAATGTAAAAGTATTCTAATTGGATAGCTACTCTTTGAAATACAGTGCAGTCAATTCTTCACAATAGGCTTACGTTGCATATGCAAACGTTTTAAACTAAGGTTCTTCTGGTTAAACAATCTTTTTTATCGCGATTTATTTATAATGTCTGTAGTGTGATTATTTTCTAGGTCCTAAAATTTTTGATTGGCGATGAAATTCATCTGTTATTAAAAGTTAATTGGATTCTGTTATAGATCTAAAAATGGTTTTGGTAGTAACTGACTTTAGAAACTTTTACTGTAATTAATCAAGCGTATGTTGTGGAAACTTACGAGTCCGCGATAGAAATAAACTGTCCTTGTTATTGTATTTGATTTCTGTTATTGAGAAGAATTTTAAGAAAATTGATTTGTTTAGTGGTGACGCTGATATTTCGTTAAAAGTCTTCTTTTTTAAATTGATTAACATTAAAATATTATTGAGTACATTTTAATAATAGTGTAGTTTGTGTGACTTTATATTTAAAAAGTGGCAAACTGCAAATAATTTTGTGATATCGTATCCTTTCAAAGATCCTAAAAGCTGCTTTATCCTTCATACATTTAGTGAATTGATGTTTTAAATTTGTTTTCTACAATAATTGATCGACACGTAAAAATACTTAAAATAGCGAACCCTACTTAGTGTATAATTCTAACTTTTTTCAGGCTATCAATTTATGTGTGTGATAATAGTCCAGTCCAACAAAATGTTAGTGTTGGATAACAAATTATAAAGAGTGTTCCGAATATACAAACCTGTCAAGTTTCTTTTTTTTTTAGTTGTCTATCTTGTTTTCAGACTATATTCAACTATCATTAACATTTTGCCACCAAAACTTCAAATATTTTGTAATTATTTGGTCTTTTAGTGGAACTGTATTGAAATTTTACTGTTAGATTGAGTTTGAATTATTGTTTAATTCAAATGAGACTTCCTGTATATGGTGATCCTCTATATCTTTATCAATAGCTGACTGCGTTAATTTTGATTACCCTGTTTAGCTTTATTAACAAAATTGAAGCACTTTCCCGGATAGTCAGAATATGATGCTAAAAAGGACAATATTCGACTAATCTCTTGTACAATTTGTTACTTTTTGAAAAATATAGATTTTTATTATGATAATTCTGAGTTGTTTTTATCAAAGTAGCTGTAAATAATATATAATTTTGCTTTCTTTATTTGACTAAAATTAAAAAGAAAAACATTAAACTGTTTCGTATTTACATCTACACTTAATCGATATTTTATTAAATTCTCAAGAATTCCTCGTTATATTCCGGATTGGTTGTCGAAATTTTCAATTTCTTCCTTGATTTTGATTCATATACATTTTAGATTTTAAAATATGTAGTTGCAATTGCCAGATTGGGTTTCTAAACAGATTTCAAACAACCATATTAATTTCTTCCTCAGTTTGATTTTGAAGGAGCTCCAAGTATCATACACCTATCGACATTCGAAAAGATCTTTTTATTGCTAAAGTGTTTCTTAGATTTTCCACTACCCGAAAATTTATCTACTAAAACTCGGATTCAGTCCAAAATATATGATTTCTCTTCTACAATCCCGTATTACTTAGATTTTCAGGAAATATATTATTTTCCTCATGTATTAATTATAAAAAGAATGTTCGGGTTTCGTTTTATTGAACCACTTTCGTAAACGCGTGTCAAACATTGGGAAAAACCAAAGACCTTAGTAACACAGGAGACAAAATATTTCATTGATAACGTGCTTTCAAACACGAGCCAACATTACTTGTAAACAAGTAATGTGTAAGAGAGAGAAAGACTTATCCTTGTCGCCTTCAAGTTGCTCATTGGCAACGTTGTAATCTCCGGTATGCGTTCTGCAGCCAGTGGCGTACTGATCGCTGACTGCTTTTGAACTATGTATACAATACATAATATATAATTAATAGCATACATTAAAAAGCCAACGTGCCGAGAATTTAACCGCTATTCAACTTATTTTGAAACTGAAATTTAGTCGATATTTAATTGGAATGAGTTTTTCAGTAAAATAATTTAAATATTACCTAATATGTATAAGGTATTTCTTGATATAGCTGAAAAACCTTCATTTCGTATATCGAAAAAACGATACTTAAATTAATATATTTATGTAAAATTTGAAGATAATCTAATTTTAAAATCATTTTATGCATTACAAATAGGAAGTCAGGAAATAAAAAAAGGCACATTATTCTCAATAGTTTATTTTTAGCTATATATATTAAATTAAACACAATGATAATAAATAATAATTATCTACTATGAACATACAAATTAATTATGTTTTTGCATACTTTATGCAGTTTCTGTATCGCTTTTTAATAAGTATGAAGTCTATTTGATTGCGAATAATTCTTTCAGGGGTATGGGCGCTAGAGGTCCACGTATAGAGCCTTCTATTTGGAAGTTTAAAAAAGGTGTTTGAGACAATGAAATCATGTTCCTGGCAGAACTGAACTAGCCGGTCTCCTCTATCGTTTGCTGTACCTAATCCGTATATACCGGTAATATCCTCTCGTGGGGTACTTCCTACTTTGGCATTAAAATCGCCCATGATAAAAGTCACCTCTGATTTTTTCGCCAGCTTCACGGTATCTGTGATTTGTTCCTTAAAACTATCAATAGATCTTTTAATGATTTTACGCTGATTTTAAGTCGTCTAACTTGATTTTGTAAGGTGTGTATTCTTTTCCTTTGGCACGTTATTTTATTTTTTAAAATTCCTATATTTTTTCTTCTCTTAGTAGGGGTTGAAAAGTCACTACTATCCATATCACCCGGATAACGCCTTTTCCTAAAAAATATCAAGCCCCTGGTAAATTATACTAAAAAAGAGCTTTTTATGAACAAATATCAAAATTTCATAACGGTAAAATGTAAATTTGAATAATGTACCAAATATACCAACATTTAGCTTCAGCCCCTTTATATCACCCGCTTCTGAAACATGTTGGTGTAATTTTACTTCCAATTTTTGCACTAGCTACAGGGGCTTCAATTATATCAGAATGGGATTCTCCTGCTTCTGATGCAGTTTCGGTCACAGAACTGGTTGAACCCTTGTTGGCTTCTAATGAAACTGGCTCTGGAGGTGCCAGGAATAGACTTAACAATTATACTTTCAGACCTAAAATATGTATTCAATATATCAAAATATTAAAAAGCCTTTCTAAAGGATACCTTTTGACTAGGGACCCCATATTAGCGGTTGAAACAGTGGACTCCATAATAGTTTTTTCTAAGAATAGCTGAGCAATCCTAAAAATGGATATAAATGCGGTTAATGCACATACCTACTTAGCTAGTTTAATTTCATCCAAAAAATAATAATAACAGAACTTAGGATATTCTTTCGGTATTGGAGGTGTTCCAAAAACAGATGAGTCCACAGACCTAACATCTGTGGTTGAGTCAGAGCTAGAAGAATATAAATTATTATTATAATATAATAAATATAATTATAAATATTTTTTACCTAGTGGATGCATCATCCAAAAATAAAACACCTTCACACCGTCGAGGATTTGCACCCTTTCTAACGAATCTTGCTCCCTTAGATTTCGTTGCCAGATCCTCTGGGAAAAATGATCCGAGCATAACCATGGATTTTTTGGCAAAAGTGGTCCTTTAGCAATGCCAACTAAAGAAAACCAGAATTTTCGTTTTTCCGGTTCCTGAGGAAACCTAATTTAAAAAATACAATATAAGTACCTAATGTAAAAAGGCTATAATCAGCCTTATACTCCAGAGTTAGGGAGGTAATATCCTACGTAGATTTACCACTTACTTCTTTAATGCTGCTTTGAATTACTAAGCGGTTACATTGTTGGGCGTAAATGAACCAACATTATTTCCAGAAAGTATCTGTTTGCTTTTGTTACTAATAATTTAATAGAAATAAAAATTCAAAATGTAACAACTTTATCATATCAAACAAACCCCGCCACTGTGTAAACTAACACCAAACACAAACAAATTTCCAAACATAACCACACTTACCTGTGAAAAGTTTAATCTGGAAATAAACTATCCACTTTTCCACAAACTACACAACCACGAACCATAGTTATTCAATACATATTTAAAGTTTAAAAAAACACACACAAGAATATCGCAAAACAGAAAAATACTTCAAAAAACGATGAAAAGCGCTAATGACATGAGTGTTTCTCCACGTCAACGTCGCAAATTATAATTTCATTCATAACGCCGTGTTCTGTCGTACAAGAAGCGTAAAGTTGTAAACGATGTTGCCGTAGTGCGCTTTATTTTACTATGAGAATAATTCCTAAAATAAAATAATTATCCCGTTTTGTACAATTTAATCTTAAAATGAACTAATTTATAACCTAAGTATAGTAATAAATTTTTTTATTAACATCCTAGTTACAAATAATTATTTACATCGCTCATTTTTTATTTGTTGTGACAAAAATTTAAAGATATTCCAAATACATTTGTAAGTCTGGCAATGCTTGTATTAGGATAAATAGAGGAAGGGACGATGTTTGCTAACCCTGAGAACGTAAACAATGTGGTCTCCTGTGTTCTTAAGGTCTTTGGGAAAAACGCTGCAACTTTTTTAATTTAACCTATACATGTTGATCAAAATTAACAGGGATAGGTTGAGCAAAATATAGAGGCTCACACATGTAATAATAAATTATTGGGTATTTGCAGCTTGAATATAATGTTGACAAGAAGAAGTTAAAGGATGTATTTAGATTGGCTGGACGTGTCATTCGTGTAGATATTCACACGGATAAAGATGGACGTAGTCGTGGTTTTGCTGTCGTGGAATATGACCACCCTGTCGAAGCTGTACAAGCCATTTCCATGTTACATAATCAAGTATTGTTCGACAGAAGTATGACTGTGCGTATGGATAGAGTCAGTGACAACAAAGTGAGTAGCAGTACAGAATCTACATTCTGGTATTATAAATCCTCAGATTTCTCAAGTACTAATGCCTTTAACTTGTTACTTCCAGTTACCAGAAGGCTTGAAATCAGTTGGAATGGGTTTAGGACCGAATGGAGAACCATTAAGAAATGTTTCACACAATTTACCGAGCTCAAACAACGGTAACCAATCGTCCGGACTTGGATCTGGCATTTTGGGGGCTGTTCCCAACAATGCTTTACAGGTACGATTATAATATTTACCAACATTCGGGTTTTTATATGTATTGAATTTTTTTGTTTAGGTTGCAACTGCTCTCTCCGGGCTTAATAATGTCGCTGGATTAAGTAATTTGAATACTTCAGTGCTACAAGCCGCTAATTTAGGTGGGTTCGCATCTAATCTGTTACAAAATGGTCTTACTGGTGGTACTGATCTATCATCGCTGGTTCAACCGAATTCTCTCATGCAAAACGCCAATTCGACTCAGTATCCATCGTTTACCTCGAATTCAGGATCAGGAAGCGGTATTCCAAGTTTAACTGGTGCAGGTAAGGAACTAAGTTTTCATATGATTTTCTGTCTAGGATTATGTTATTAAATTTCTAGGATTATGTTATTAAATTTATTGCCAACACTAGATGCATACAAACATGCACCGATCGACGGTTATCGGGCGGTTATCTCGGGTGTTAGCTTTTTAGTGAGTCTCCCGCAGTGAAATTTTTTTACTGTTGCAGGTTTTAATGCAAATCAGCCAGTGACATACCCTCAAACACAAAGCTACACTGGTAGAGCAGCTCCATCAGCTGGGGGTTATGGGGGACTAGGTTCAGGTTACGGTACGGGTACCAGTCAAATGATGAAACAAACTTCAAATGTTGGAGGAGGTGGTGGTGGTGGTGATGGAAGATCTGGAGTATCTTCGCGGAAAGTGTTGATATCAAACGTAAGTCATGTGAATTTATTTTTTATGGGCAATGACTATTGTTTTTCAAAATACAGTTTTGCCTGCGTTTGAACCATTTTTTTTTTTTTTTTTTTTTTTTTTTTTTTTTTTTTTTTTTTTTTTTGCGGTACCTCCTAAACATGTAGCGTTCTTTCAAGCGTCTGATAACGTTATCTACGCAATTTCTGTTTTGTAATATTGTAAAGGGTGTTTTTTATAGAGGATAGAACTTCGAAATGGAATAAAACAAAGATGAATTTTTTAAATTGACATGAAATTTACTTTATGGGAGAGATAATCTTCTGCCATTATAATTTAAATATGTCGTGACCGCCACGGGTGGCTCGGACGTAGTTTAATCTGGAGATTCAATTTTCGATGATATTTTCCAAAATTTTTGGCCGTATATCAATAACGCGACGAATGGTGTCCTCCAAGTGGTCATTCGTTTCGGGATTATCGGCGTAAACTAGCGACTTCACATATCCCCACAGAAAATAATCTAGCGGCGTTAAATCACACGGTCTTTGGGGCCAATCCACGGGTCCGAAACGTGAAACTATGCGGTTACCAAACGTTTCCTTCAATAAATTAATTGTGGCACGTGCTGTGTGACTTGTTGAACCCACAGCTCCTGCACATCAGGGTCAATTGATGAACGAAAAAGTCAACAATCATGGCTCTATAACGGTCACCATTGACTGTAACGTTCTGACCAGCATCGTACGCCTTGTTAGGTGATCGCGCGGCTTCAATTGTTGCACGAGCTGGTATTTGTAAGCACGCATAACAAGATCTGTCCACAAATCTTCCATAAAGTAGATGAACACATGTCCACGATGGCGGGTAGACTGATTCGGGTTTTCCTCTACGCTACGCTATAGCTGCTGAGCAATTACTTCTTCTGTACGCACTCTACGACGTCTCTATGGTTGCATATTATCATTTAGTGTAAACGTGGTGCGAAAATGTTCCATAGTTAATCGTATTAATTGCTCTGACGATTATGTTGACCGTAATGGACGTAGTCGAACAGAACCATGATTTTCAAAATAAATTTGTACAATTTGGAAGCGTTGTTCAGGCGTCAGTTGAAATGCCAAACCAAACTAAACAAATCACTTGACAGCTGACAGAATGGCCGCCAGTGAAAAAAGTTTTGTCAACTTAAAGTTCTATACCTCTATAAAAAAACACCCTTTACTACGATGAACTGTGGCCGTATGCCCGAAGAAACAGGAGAATCATTTGCTTCGAACTGCTTCTTGTGTTGTTTCCTCACTTTTAACTTTTACGACAGGCAAGGCAATTATTGATATTCTATAATTTTTTCACTTTGATAAATGACAAGAAAGTAAAAACCAAGAAAACTTTAACGTTTAAAGATTTTTTATGAGTTAGTTTTGTGCTATTCAACCGTAAATATCTCGATAACCGTTGACTAGGTGAATTTTATATCATTAGATATTGTTAGAATAAAAAAATAATAAAATATAGGGGGTACCTTAAAACTATACCAATGTACATTATAATAAATGTTATAGAGCACGTCGTTTCTCAATTTCACCCCTGGGAACGATGTACCGTAAACTGTAATGTATTAAAATGATATGCGATATAGTTTACGATAGTTCTCTACTTTTTAGGGGTAAATGGTGTTGCCAGTAAATAATGCCTACATAGAGTTCGTTTTAATTTGTTTCAGTTGCCACCGTCTACCAGTTACAATCTTTTGCAAGAAAAATTAAATGAATTCGGTGAGATTTCATATTGGGAAGAAAAAGGGACTGGAAGTTTTCTTGTAGCATACGCTAACGAGTGGCAGGCTGAGAGAGCTATAAGTAAGTATAAATTGACTTCGATTTTTAGGCAAAATGCTATACTTTTTAATAATTTAATAACCGTTACGGATTTAAAAATTACATATTTTTGCGTTTTCCCTCATATTAGAACGAGAAATCGGATAAAATCTTGTGTCACTGATCCGTTAGGTTGGTTCTTGTTTAGAAAAACAAATATAGTATGGTCGAAAGTATCAAACCCTCCGTAAGAGTTAAGACGCTACGTTATAGTGTATCGATGCTGTGATATTTTAATATCAGTAATCTACTGATTTCTACTGGCTACGAAAGTGCCATAATTGCGCTTTGTTACCACCAATAATCACAAAAAGCTGTAATATGATCCAAGTTTGTGGACAGGCTATTAAAGTGAACAGACGTGTACCTACGTTACTAAGAAGTGAACTTCAACGGCTTTCATACAAAATTATTGCTGTTGTAAACTAACATAAATCATCATAAAAATCACAATTTTGTACCTTTAAATCAAGATGCCTAGCACCGTTAAGTGTTAGCCAGACGTTTATGTCTTAAAGGGCGAACTGTGCCTAAGCTGTCTTAAATCTTCACTCGATTTCACGCCTTTTACACGAATTTGAATAATTACGGGTTTTACTACTTGCTCACTCGTCGCTGTATTGGAATGGCGAAAGTACGTATGTAGAAATTCCCTCTCCGGAACTTTTGTATGTCTGTGATTCAACCAAAGCTAAAGTTAAATTTTGTCCATCATATTTGAACTTTGTAGTAGAGTAATAAAATATTTTCTTTCAGGAAATCTTGACAAAGCGAGAATTGACGGCCGATTAGTCGAAGCAAGAGTGTATTTCTAGAATAGTCCAGTTTATGTTTAAGGCATTTGAGAAAATATATTTTTTATTTGGTTACTGTATTTTTAACTACAACATAGATCATTTCTTTTTATGTTATTAGATCGTAAAAATAATATAATCACCGGAACTGAAAAATTATGTTTTGACCCGCTGTAGTTATAAATAAAACATTTTAAATTCGATTTTGTGTATTTTTATTTAAAGGAAATAAGTATAACAGTAATTATTAGTTGTTCAGCACTCATGGTAAGTTACACTAAATTATACATTATGGAAAAATATATAATTAAATAACAGCAATTTATACAGACATTGATTGATGCAAATAATTTTTTATTACATTGATCTATTAATAATTTACCTAATATAAAATATTTATTAATTTTATCAAAAATTTACTGAAATTATCTAAATTGAATGGCGGTTGTTATTAACTACATTAACATTATTTTAATGGGTAGAGAATTTTTCTAATTATAAATTTTTGATTAAACTTAGCGTACTTATTCAAATATTTGATATTATTTAATAAGCGTTTCGAAAGAAACAGTAATAATAGGCGAAATATTTTTAAAAATAATAATTATATTATATAATGTTGCTTAATGTGTGGGATTCCCACAAGATAAGATTTTTTGTTATTGATAAGATAAGAATAATAGGTAAAACAGATGCAGCAAGTTATTCACAAATCCATATCTTGTTTAGCGGCAGAGCCTTGAACATAAATTAAATACAAATTTGTTAATTAATATTATTTCTTTGGAGATATCGTTCATTTTCAATTAAGTGCGTAAATTTAAAAAAAATCCGTATTTGGGGGGGTTTTAACACACTCTCTCGAAAATAGAGGAGTAAGTTGTACGAACTTTTCTCGTTTGTTTAACGTGCCGCATCCACTGCTGGAGTCGGTCCTACTTATTAAGAAATATTCAGAGAGATTAGTTAGTTGCATTTGCTTGGGCTGACGGGCCCTGCTCAAATTTCGGTATTTAGGTCAAACTTTGGCATGTAAAGACAATATATAGTTTATCACTCAATGATTCTTGAAATTTTCCAATGAGTGTAGAAGTTAAGTGGTTTATAAGATTTGATTTTTCTATACGAGTAAAATCCAACAATCCTTGATTGTTTTAGTAATGAATTCATGCGACGAAAGATGAAACAAGTAAAATCAAAGAGAATAATGAACCTTCTGATAGCACTTCAAGGCTCGTGGAGAAATTTATTAAATAAATAGAATTTGTTTGAGAAAATCATCTGAAATTTAAAGTAGTATATAAATCTGAACATTAGTAAATGAATATGTTTAAAGCATACCTTGAATGAACAAAAAAAATTTTTTAATTTCCCTACGCCTTATTTAATAATAATTATTCTAAAAACGCTCTATTTCCATATTTCTATTAGGTACAAATCGTGAAAATTCCCTTTATACGAACACACTAATTCTTATATAGGTACTCAAGTTTCCATTTATTTTTATTCTAATTTTTTTTAAGTCTTTTGAATATTTTTCTCTATATAATAGACATCCTAAATTATTTAAGTATTATGACTACGATAATATTAATAATTACAGTTAAATCAATCATTAGTTGTTTTTTTACATTTTAAAAAATAAATTTTTATTTGTAAATATCACATATATATTCGTTCTTAAAAATTTTAACTCGATTTGTAATATTTATTAATTTTCTTACATGAAGATAAAATACAGTAATGTATGTTAGTTTCTGTTTTTAAATAATGAAATATGAGTTTTTTGATGTCTGAATTATTACAAAAAAAAACACATTATAAATTAGGTACGTTGTATTTATGAAATAACAAATCTTAGTACTGAGATCATAACAATATCAACGTATAACTAATGAATTTTTAAATGAAAATTCATTAGTTATATGGGTGCACGTTGACAATATAATT
This sequence comes from Apoderus coryli, assembly GCA_911728435.2. Lineage (NCBI taxonomy): Eukaryota > Metazoa > Arthropoda > Insecta > Coleoptera > Attelabidae > Apoderus > Apoderus coryli. The sequence goes on along the minus strand of OU452200.1, from coordinate 38,968,480 downwards.
AAACAGATAGGCTTTCATGATTCTGTGTTCCAAATAAAATCAACAACAAATTTATATTGGAATTAAGATGCTTTATAAAATTATATCTGATTGGAGAGCAGTTAGTTGATTCCTATTTGAGTAAAAGTCTGATGCAGATGCGCAGTCCATTCGCTTACTAACTCACTACATATACTCAACCAACCACTGTGTGCATCGTCAAATTACTTGGAGACTGTCCTTATTGCCAACGATGTTAGTAACGTTGCTGCATCTATAAAGCAAGCAATAACTGTACCGTCTCTATGCAAAGATACAACACCAAAGATTGCTTTCTGTCACCGCCAGATACTTTTTAACAAGCATTCTCGATGGCTTATTTCTGTGTACGACTGGCGTACTTCAGCTTATAAAAATAGATACTTTAACAGAACATAAATAAGGAACCAGGAAGAAAAAATCAGCCTTACTGCTTTTATTAAAATTATCAATGCACCCTCGTAATAATCTAAAATGAAAAGCGAAAACCCCACACAAACTTTACAGAACACGGCATTTTTAAGAGTTGCACTTTCGCTACTGCCTATAAGAGGTCCTACTATTGATTGGAGCTGTAAATGTCAGGATCTAAGGAATTAAGTCCGAATCAAGAACGACTTCAATTCATCTTCTAAACACAAATCCATTTTGCCAAATTTACCAAAAAATAATAATAATCTTCAATGAAACATAACATTTGTCGCAACGTACATACGTTTCGACAAATGTTATGTCTTTTTGTACCTGACTAAGCATAAATGCCTGAGGAAGCAGCAATATACCTGCGAAACATCACATTTTTTAATAGTTCTGGTGTTTTCTTTGTCTCCTACCCTATGAAATAATCATCAATTAGTTTTTGCGAATGATACTAAAAGCAGTTGATAGTGTAATCATTTATAGCTAAAAAATTGGGACTAAAAATGTTTTTGAGAATACTGACTTACCAGTACAGCTTGTAAAATGGAAAACAGATTTAAGTAAAGTAACCCGACCCTATTCAATTGACAGTATTAATAAGAACAAATAAAATACGTCGAAGTAAACTCCAAATTGCTTTACCAAAAATTAGAAACAAGTTTTACTAATCCACAAAGCAAAAAAACATCATCAGAAAAGAATTGAACCCGTTTGAATTAACGCAAACGTACGTGGTGTAGTACGTACTCGTCTTGACAAAAATTTTATTAAAACATTTTAGAAAAAAACCCTAAAAGAATGGAGTTTCATTTTTGGTTATTGAATAATCATGTAATTATGTTTTATTGGCATAAATCTAAATTGAAAAATGACTTTAAAAAATGGCTTTCGTTGACCTAAAATTACATTCAAATGTTTGACAGTACTGATGATGAACCTACTTGATGGAGTCGAAACATGTCTTTTGTTAGCTGCCTGAATGGGACCATATTTATTTAAACCCAATTACGATTAAAGGTACTTCTAGTCAGTCAACTTTGGTTTCTAAACCCCCTATATAGGGCATTGTGGAAACGAGATAATTTGTCTTACAAACGTCAGGTCAAAAGTTTACCGTTAAGGAGTTATCCGGCCGCAAAAATGGCGAAAAAGACCAGATTTAATAAGATTTTTTGACGAAGTATTACTTTTATTAAATACATACCTATTTGAAATAATTTTTTGCCTTTAAAAAACAATTAGGAGGGGTTAAAAAAAAATTTGCACCACAGTTCAGAAAAAAATATTTAGATTAATTTAGCAACTGTGGTAGGGATAGTCTTCAATTAATTTTAAAACGTAAAAAAAGTGTCAATTACGTATTTTGATAATAGTAATAGGTACTTAATCTCTTGTTTTTCGTTATTTAAAAAAAAAAATAAAAACTGATTTTTTTTACCACCGTCAAACAACTGCGCAAGGGTGATGTTTATAAGAAAAACCACCCTTAATTTTCAATAAGGAATCCCTCGTTAAGTTTTTTGCAATATCCTGTATAGCAGCTCAAATTTCATACGTAGTGTGCAACTGCAACCAGAAAAGACAACTATTCAAGCTACTTAACTGTTCCATAATATTTGTAAGGGGTAGTTTGTAAAATATGATGCATTCTACCGAAAAAAGCAAATGGCTAAAAAACATCTAAAATTATATAAAATACGTTTAAATACAACACTACAATTAAAAATTGTTCATATAACTAGAAAAAGAACAAAAAATATCGCAGACTTTATTTTAACCAAAAGTGGTTGTGAAAACGCTTTAATGACACGAAATGAACGATTCTAAGGACGTAGGAACAATACCCTTGTACGGTATTTTAAATTGTTGTATCACACGTGCAGCGGCACAACTGAGTTTACTGTATTTGGCACTGTTCACTAGTTCGTGCACTTTCTGCCCTTTTAATAAACTAGAAAACGTGTCGCCACTGTGATTTATCAAATCGAAATGGGCACCATAATTCAGTAAGATCTGGGCCACGTTGCCGGGGCAGGGTAGCGCCATCGCTGCAAGATGGAGCGGGGTATTACCTGAATAAACAAAAAAAAAACAGTTTAGAATTTAAACATAAAATGATTCTAAAACATATTACAGGGGCTTCAAAAAGATTTGGCCCAAGGGACACTTAATAAAATGCAGTTTGGAGGGTTAATTTAATTAAAAAAAAAAATATCGAAATATAAAAGTTTTTTTTTTAAATATTTCAAATATCGCTTACCAAAATCGTCTTTGACATTAGGATCAGCGCCAACCTTCAACAAAACATCGGCTAAATGCGGTGATGGGAACTGACAAGCCGAATACCGTCCAAATAGAGCATAGTCTCGCGAACATGCCAAATGCAAAACCGTTTTGCCAGAACCCGCGCGAATCCGTAACTTTACTAGATTAAATATGGCTTGATGGATGTCCTTCGTTATCTGTTCGCTGCTAGTATGATGGTCCAATAAGCGCGTCAATAGACATGCCAAATGTAACGTGATGACTGTCACTCGTGTCAAATAGTTCATGTCTTTCTCGGGCGTTGGTAGTCTCTCTAACATTTGATTACCGAATTCTACTTCTTTTACGGCTTTATTGAACACCTGCAATTGTTGATATGGACATTAGTTTAACTAGATATGTTCAGGGTGTATTGTGAAAGCATTAGGGGTTCACAAAGTTTTCCACTCGTATACAAATTTCTAAATACCGCATGATTAGTTTGATGTCCCACGCCTTGAAGATATTCTTACGGATCATCCATACACGTATATACAAAAAGTGTGAGAATCTGGTTGATCGTTCGCAATTTGGCTTTAGAAACGGAATGGGAACCCGAGAAGCTCTTTTCTCTTTGAATGTACTGACTCAGAGATGTAGGGACATGAATGCGGATGTATTCGCATGCTTTATTGACTATAAAAAAGCTTTTGACTGTGTGTCACATCAAAAAATGATCAACATCCTAAAATCTACCGGGATCAAGATCTAAAGATCATAACCGGACTTTCCTGGCATCAAACAGCAACAATCAAAATCAAAGGGTCAACATCAGAGGAGATAGCAATAAGAAGAGGTGTGCGACAAGGATGTGTATTGTCTCCCTTGCTGTTTAACCTCTACTCTGAGGCGGTGTTCAACGAAGCTCTCGAGAATACAACTGCAGGCATGAAGATCAACGGAAACATAATAAATAATCTTTGTTACGCAGATGATACCGTGGTAATAGCCGGTAGCCTACCAGAAATTCAATCTTTTATAGACCTTATTGTGGAATAAAGCGAGCAATTCGGACTTTATACCTTCAAAAACAAACTATTGATATTATCAAAAACACAGAGAAACGCCACCCTAAAACTCCATGGAGAGATTATTGAACAGGTTTCATCTCTAAGATACCTGGGCACGCTCGTCAACCAGCAATGCAATCCAAAACTCGAAATCAGATCAAGAATTGAGCAAGCGCGGAAAACTCTGAACAGCATGAGGACACTTCTGGCAAACCGAAACCTCAGCCTGGAACTCCGGACCAGAATACCTCGCTGTTACATCTGTCCTGTTCTTTTGTACGGATGCGAGAGTTGCACCATGGATGCGACCACAGAAAAGAGAATCGATGCGTTCGAAATGTACGCCTATAGGCGAATGCTGCGAGTATCCTGGACGGAACATAAGACAAATATAGAGGTCCTGCAGCAAATGGGTAAACATAAAGAACTCCTCACGACAACAAGGAGAGAAAGCTGCAATACCTGGGACATATCATGAGGGGCGAGTGATATGAGATTCTCTGCCTGATAATAGAGGGGAAGATCGAAGAAAAACGATCGGTCGGCCGTAGACAGAATTCATGGTTGAGTTGCGCAGATGGCTCGGACAGACGTCTATTGATATTTTCAGAGCTGCGGTTTCTCGTGCGACAATAGCCATTTGGATCGCCAACCTTCGTAGGGAGACGACGTCGTAAGAAGAAGATGTGCTAGTTATATGTCCACGAAAATCTAAATCTATAACCACCAAACACCTGTTCGCCACGACGGCCACGAGGCTCATGTTTTTGAAGAGCAGCGGGGATGACATAAGGATGCGAAACCAAGACAACTTCCGAAGGAAGAGAACGCATCATTGGGGCAGCGCACGTACAACAGCCAGTAAATGGTGATGATTGGCTGTGTCAGATTTGTGACAAAATTTGTCACTCTAGGATCGGTATCGTTTGTATAAAAATGGCGATCTCACTCATTGGATCGTTAAGTGGTACGACAAAATTCTGCAGAGAAAATGCTGGTTTTTAATTATTATAAAACTTACTCTTAGCACTTCCATGACATCTACAGGTGGTACTATTCGTCCTCTATTCAAGTGTTTCCCCTCCTCACCCATCATAAATGAAAACAATTCAGTAAAACTAAACAGACTACTTTGCGTCATGGGATTAAGTCTCTCCAACATACTTTGTTGCATGTCTAAGGCGTAGTTCCATAACTCTATACATCTGTTGAATTTGCCCGCGTCCGCATAAACCGCTCCTGAAAACGATTATTTTGAAGTCTTATAGCAATCTTAAGCCATATACATACCTCTATATCGTATAAAATAACTCGTATCAGGATGAGCTGGTCCTAATATTCGTTCTCTCATGACTAAAGCTTGCATTCTCATTTCGTCTGGATCTGCCATCAAATCGTCTAAGGTGTGAATATCTGCTATTTCCACAACGTAATCGTAAGCAGCCACTTTGACTGTTCGCGGTTTTGGTATAGGAGGACCATCACCGTTATTCCTGAAATATTATTAAAAACAATTTGGCACATTAGAACTTCATTTTTTCATGTCTATTTATTTATTATAACTACCTGTCATTCATGGCACGCCTCCACAACTCTAAAGCACCAATCATATCACGTTTCTTATCAACAAATGTAGCTCCTAATAATTCTAATGCATCTATCCGTTCCCTTCTTGATACTAAATATGGATGCTTAATTAAATATTCTACTATATGACTATGACCAGTTACTGCAGCAGCCAACAAAGGTGTCATTCCTGCAATATAAAGTCAAATCACTCCAGTGCTATGTTCAGAACCTCTTTACCACTGTTTGCCGTAATATTAAGCCAGTATTTAGCTAATTTTTGGGCCATGGTTTGCTTATATTGATCAGGTAGTACTTGGAACATGGTTTGCTAATATTTAGCCAAGTGCTAGCTAGTACTTGACTAAGTGTTAGTATTTAAAAATGTTTAGCCAACTGTTTGGTCAACTTTTATCAGTTTTAGGCAACTATTAGCTAGTATTTAGCTAGGCATTTGCTAATTTTTGGGCCACGGTTTGCTAATATTTATCTGCTAGTATTTGGACCACAGTTTTCTAACATAATTTGCGAATATTTAGGCAAGAGCTAGTTAGTACTTGACTAAGTGTTAGTATTTAAAAATGTTTGGTCAACATTTATATGTTTTAGCCAACTATTAGCTAGTATTTAGCTAAGCATTTGCTAATTTTTGGTCTACGGTTTGCTAATATTTTCAGCTAGTATTTAGACCATAGTTTTCTAACATGGTTTGCGAATATTTAGGAAAAACTAGCTAGTACTTGACTAAGTGTTAGTATTTAAAAATGTTTGGTCAACATTTATATGTTTTAGCCAACTATTAGCTAGTATTTAGCTAAGCATTTGCTAATTTTTGGTCAACGGTTTGCTAATATTTTCAGCTAGTATTTAGACCATAGTTTTCTAACATGGTTTGCGAATATTTAGGCAAGTGCTAGCTAGTACGTGACTAATTGTTAGTACTTAAGAATGTTTAGGCAACTGTTTGGTCAACTTTTACAATGTTTAGCCAACTATTAGCTAAGCATTTGCTAATTTTTGGGCCACGGTTTGCTAATATTTATCAGCTAGTATTTGGACCACAGTTTTCTAACATAATTTGCGAATATTTAGGCAGACTTGACTAAGGGTTCGTATTTAAAAATGTTTGGTCAACTTTTATAAGTTTTAGCCAACGATTAGCTAGTATTTAGCTAAGCATTTGCTAATTTTTGAGCTACGGTATGCCAATATTTATCAGCTAGTATTTCGACCACAGTTTTCTAACATGGTTTGCTAACATTTAGGCAAGTGTTACTAGTATTATGCAGCTAAGTATTTAGGTCAAAGTTCGATAATATTTTGGGCAAGTGTTGGTTAGTATTTGGCTCAAATTTCACTGCATACATGTTCTAGACACATACACCCATCATTTGAGTATCTTATAGAGAATTCAAAATAGTCACCATCAAACTGTCACTAACCATTTTGGAAAATAAAATGGATTTAAACATTCTGACCCTAAAGCTAATTAACAATTTTACATTTGAAATAAGCTGAAGCTTCTCCCAACTACAACATAATAATTTCCCTCATGAATTTGCGAAGGTCTAATAAATGTAAAGGATTTACTTAAATTGGATAATGTTTTGATAATGATTAATACAGGATGAAACACAATACCGTACCGTATGAGTCCACATCCATTGTCGCTCCATGCTCAATGAGTAATTTCAATATTTCTAAACTACCACTTTCCGCACAATCGTGTAATGCCGTGTTACCTTTAACACTTTTCCTATTCACGCTAGCCTTTAAACTAAGTAGATATCTTGCTATTTTGATATGGCCTTTGTAACAAGCTATCATAAGACATGTGTGTCCATGTCTATTTGCTACCTGAAACCAACAACAAAACTTTAATCTTGAACTTTAGACCTTAGCCTTTTAAACTTACCTCTATATCAGCTCCGTACTGTACTAAAAACTTAACTATATCTATATGTCCATCGAAACAAGCTGCTCTCAGTGGCGTCGAATTCGTTCTGGTTGTCGTGTTTACTTTGGCCCCATGACTGACAAGCAATTTGACAATGTCAAGATGTCCCGCCGCAGCTGCACACCATAGGGGTGGTGCGCCCTCTATCGTCTCTCCATCGAACATCACTAGAACAAAAACATTACACTGTGTGTCCACGTAAGTTGGCGCATATGGGAAACTTCTTTATTATCAATTTTACGAAAAAAAGTTCTGCATTATCCAAAAACATCAGATGTTAAATTTTTTCAGTCGTATACGAGGTTTGTCAAAAAATGTGATTTTTGTTCTAGAGTAAAGTACCTTTCTTTTTGACAATATCGAACATTGTTATAAAGAAAAGATGTTTAGAATTAAAAATAGCTTTTAAATAGGTATTCAACATTGTTTATTTACATTAAAAAAATATTTTTTTCTACATTTGCTCTGCGATTACGTTGGATATTTAAGTTTGCAAATTAATGCATTGCATTTATTAATTATAAATTTGATTAAACAATTCTAAATACACTTTTAAAAACAATTATCTCTTAATTGTTATCCAAAATGCAATGCATTAATGTGCAAACTTAAATTTTCAGTAGTAATACCCCTAGGGTCTTGATAATACCGAGATAATTTCGTCATAGAGAATGCCGAAAGCGTGTTGCTTGATAATAGCCTAAGGCCGCAGGCCGAGGGCTATTATTCTTGAGCCACTCGCTTGAAGGATTCTCTATGACAAAATTTTGAGTATTTATCAAGGCCCGAGGAGTATTCCATAAGATAATTGTTAGATTATGTTTTATATTTGTTTAAGTTATTATGTTTATAGTTTTTCATAATCCTGTATTTTATTATGTTGACCTGTTTTTGGAACAATGAGATTTTTGGAGTTGTCATTGAATAAAAAATAGTTTGAAAGCTAACAGTAGTTAAATAGTTTTTAATAGAAAAATAGATAAAATACAGTCCACTATAGTAATAGAATTAACATTTGTGGTCCTTCTCGTTTTGTATCAGCGATAAATAGAAAAATTACATAGTTTTATGAAAAATATGGAACAAGAAACAGAAAATGTCACAAGTGTCATTACCCAAAAAAGCATAGCAGCAGTAAAAGATTTGTTAGGATTTCCAGGCCCATCTAAAAGTTTAAATAAATCAGAACATGATAAACAAGGTGAATCAATATATAGTAGTAAGCAATCATCATTGTCTCCAAGTCAGATACTAAAATTACAAATAGAGAAGAAGGAAGAATTAAAATTACAAGAAGAACAATTAAAATTACAAGAAGCAATATATAGTCGTCAAAAAGGGCTCTGGTGCCCTAGACTGCAGCTCGAAATAACTACTTTTTTTTGATTTTTTTTTTATGTGATCATTAAATAGACTATTTTGAACATAATTAGCTATGGTATTTTCACTTTTTTTAAGTTGATTATAAAATAAACTAGATTATGTACTCACGTATATTATGGTACTAAATGTGTTAAAATAGTACTTATATCAATTCAGTTTAATAGAAGTTCCATAGTTACATCAATTCTTGGATAACTTTGTACATATTGGACCTCGTATTGGACAATAAGTTCAAATATTTATGTAGTTTTAAATCCACTAATAAATATTATCATTTTCTCAATAATAAACAGTTTTTATAAAAATTGGTTATGTTTGGTATTATTTAATTTGAAACAAATGTCATTATTTTTCAATCAGTATCAATGTTGCCAGATTTTATTTTCAATCTACATAATAATTTGATATTCAATATTTTCATTTTTGTAGTAAAAGGAACGCAAAATATCACTGTCATTTAAACTCGATTTCTCACAAACTGTCAATCGAAATAGTGCAAAAAATGTGCGTTTTATAGTGAAAATTACTAATTGCTAAGTGCAGGCCCGATATGTGCGCATGAGGTTTAAGTTTCAGATTAGTTAGGTAGGTAGGAGGTTAGTAAGGTAGGTAGGAGGTTAGATAGGTAGGTAGGAGGTTAGTTAGGTAGGTAGGAGGTTAGTAAGGTAGGTAGGAGATTAGTTAGGTAGGTAGGGGGTTAGTAAGGTAGGTAGGAGGTTAGTTAGGTAGGTAGGAGGTTAGTTAGGTAGGTATGAGGTTAGTTAGGTAGGTAGGAGGTTAGTTAGGTAGGTAGGAGGTTAGGTAGGTAGGAGGTTAGTAAGGTAGGTAGGAGGTTAGTAAGGTAGGTAGGAGGTTAGTTAGGTAGGTAGGAGGTTAGTTAGGTAGGTAGGAGGTTAGTAAGGTAGGTAGGAGGTTAGTAAGGTAGGTAGGAGGTTAGTTAGGTAGGTAGGAGGTTAGTTAGGTAGGTAGGAGGTTAGTTAGGTAGGTAGGAGGTTAGTTAGGTAGGTAGGAGGTTAGTTAGGTAGGTAGGGGGTTAGTAAGGTAGGTAGGAGGTTAGTTAGGTAGGTAGGAGGTTAGTTAGGTAGGTAGGAGGTTTGGTCGGTAGGTAGATAGTTAGTTAGGTAGGTAGTTAAGTAGGAAAGCAAGGGCGAAGCCCTTGCTAAGTGCAGGCCCGATATGTGCGCATGAGGTTTAAGTTTCAGATTAGTTAGGTAGGTAGGTAGGAGGTTAGTTAGGTAGGTAGAGGTTAGTTAGGTAGGTAGGAGGTTAGTTAGGTAGGTAGGAGGTTAGTTAGGTAGGTAGGAGGTTAGTTAGGTAGGTAGGAGGTTAGTTAGGTAGGTAGGAGGTTAGTTAGGTAGGTAGGAGGTTAGTAAGGTAGGTAGGAGGTTAGTAAGGTAGGTAGGAGGTTAGTTAGGTAGGTAGGAGGTTAGTTAGGTAGATAGGAGGTTAGTAAGGTAGGTAGGAGGTTAGTTAGGTAGGTAGGAGGTTAGTTAGGTAGGTAGGAGGTTAGTAAGGTAGGTAGGAGGTTAGTAAGGTAGGTAGGAGGTTAGTTAGGTAGGTAGGAGGTTAGTTAGGTAGGTAGGAGGTTAGTAAGGTAGGTAGGAGGTTAGTTAGGTAGGTAGGAGGTTAGTTAGGTAAGTAGGAGGTTTGGTCGGTAGGTAGATAGTTAAGTTAGGTAGGTAGTTAAGTAGGAAAGCAAGGGCGAAGCCCTTGCTAAGTGCAGGCCCGATATGTGCGCATGAGGTTTAAGTTTCAGATTAGTTAGGTAGGTAGGTAGGAGGTTAGTTAGGTAGGTATGAGGTTAGTTAGGTAGGTAGGAGGTTAGTTAGGTAGGTAGGAGGTTAGTAAGGTAGGTAGGAGATTAGTTAGGTGGGTAGGAGGTTAGTTAGGTAGGTAGGAGGTTAGTTAGGTAGGTAGGAGGTTAGTTAGGTAGATAGGAGGTTAGTAAGGTAGGTAGGAGGTTAGTTAGGTAGGTAGGAGGTTAGTTAGGTAGGTAGGAGGTTAGTAAGGTAGGTAGGAGGTTAGTAAGGTAGGTAGGAGGTTAGTTAGGTAGGTAGGAGGTTAGTTAGGTAGGTAGGAGGTTAGTAAGGTAGGTAGGAGGTTAGTTAGGTAGGTAGGAGGTTAGTTAGGTAGGTAGGAGGTTAGTTAGGTAGGTAGGAGGTTAGTTAGGTAGGTAGGGGGTTAGTAAGGTAGGTAGGAGGTTAGTTAGGTAGGTAGGAGGTTTGGTCGGTAGGTAGATAGTTAGTTAGGTAGGTAGTTAAGTAGGAAAGCAAGGGCGAAGCCCTTGCTTTGTGCAGGCCCGATATTTGCGCATGAGGTTTAAGTTTCAGATTAGTTAGGTAGGTAGGTAGGTAGGAGGTTAGTTAGGTAGGTAGGAGGTTTGGTCAGTAGGTAGGTAGTTAGTTAGGTAGGTAGTTAAGTAGGAAAGCAAGGGCGAAGCCCTTGCTAAGTGCAGGCCTGATATGTGCGCATGATGTATAAGTTTCAGATTAGTTAGGTAGGTAGGAGGTTAGTTAGGTTGGTAGGATACAGAGATAATATGTCAAACTTTTTTTCCCGTCACAGAAAAAATATATAAATAATAAGGTCCTAGCTACCTACATAACCTAGTTGCATTCTTTCCTTAAACGCTACTCAAAATTTAAAATGAGGTGAGTGGTAAATATTCATATCACAACAGTTCAACTTAGCTGAGATGTAGAAAGAAAACGATTGCAATAGGTACTGCAAAACTAGTAATTCTTTGCATGATCGTAGAAAAATTAAATTATATTAATATAATTAGATTTAATGAAATCAGATACAATCTGGCAACGAGGCAACGTTGACTGTTTAATTATATGTTTCCAATGCATTGTTGACATATAGGTTATAGCTTTCCTGTTATTGTTATTATAAATTGGTAGTAAATAAGTTGTGAATTATTAATTTCTATCATTATTTTGTTACTAATTAATTGTTTTACAAATTTTGTTACTTAAAATGTGTTTGAAAGAGGCGAATTAATCATTTATATCATAATTTTGAAAGAGCTATGAATATGCAATGCCGCGTATAGTATATGAAATTTGTAAGTACTTAATCTAGCCTATTATATAATCAACTTAAAAAAAGTGAAAATACCATAGCTAATTATGTTCAAAATAGTCTATTTAATGATCACATAAAAAAAAAATCCAAAAAAAGTAGTTATTTCGAGCTGCAGGCTAGGGCACCAGACCCTCAAAAAGAGATTTTAGAAATGGAATTTCAATTAAAATTAACCAAATCATGCACCACAGTAAGTAATTTTTTGGATCAAAATTTGGAAGATATAAAAGTTCTAGAAAATCACACGGTTGAGCTGGATGAAAAGTTAATAAATGGTTACGTGAAAATAATCAAAATGATCAAGCAGTAAGTTCATTTAACAATAATAATAGTAACAATCAAGAGAAGCTCGAAAAAATTTTGATGAGGCAAACTATTGATAATGAATTGCCATATTTCTCTGGAAACGTCAGAGAATGGCCTAGTTTTTTCAGTCAATACAACTATACTACAAATATTTTACAATTGACTAACGAAGAAAATATATGCCGATTGAGGAAATGTTTAAAAGGCGATGCTAGACGTGCTGTAGAAGGTCTGTTATTGTCCGTATCAGTTCCTGCTTCGCATATAATGAATGTTTTAGAAAATAAATATGGTAGACCCGATATGTAAAAACACTAGTGAATGAAGCAAAGAACATTCCAATTGTACGAAGTAACGACTTTTTTGCACTCAGCCTCTTGTCAGAAACAGTAACCAACCTAGTATTAACTTTGGAATCTCTAAATTTTCAAAATTACTTGTCACGTCCTCAATTGCTCGAAGATTTACTTCAAAAATTGCCGTATGGAATGCAAATTTCATGGGGAGAAAGAATATCCAAAAACAATGGTAAATATTCACTAAATGATTTTAAAGATTGGATAGCTGATAAGGCAAAAGCTATTAGTTACATTCAAAATAAGTCAATACAAAAAATACGAATTTTAAAAGATCAATGGTAATGGCGAATAGTAACAATCAATCGAACGAAAAATTAAACAATGTTTTCTTTGCAACGAACAACACAATTTGAAAATTGCAAGACATTCAAAGAGAAAAGTGTAAATGAAAGATAGCAAATAATTAAAGAAAGTAAAACGTGTTTTTGCTGTCTTAAATTATATCACAGAATATCCGATTGCAGAAATAAACGTGTATGCGGAATTGAATCATGCGAAAAGTATCTTCATAGACTTCTTCACTTTGAAAAGAAGAGAGACACACCACAAAACAATAGAAATACAATTCATCAATCATCAGATGTTGCAACAACAGAAGAAGCTAGTTCCAGTCATATGATAGCCCATGCTGCACAAAATTATCAACAGGAAATTTTACTTAAAATCGCTCCAGTGATTTTGAAGGCTAATGGCATGGAAATTGAGATTCACGCTTTATTTGACGAGGGTTCCACTGTCAGTCTAATTGACGAAGCATTAGCAAATGAATTAAAATTAATTGGCGAAGAAACTAATTTAAATTTAAGATGGACGGACAAAAGTATCTACAAACGATTAACTTCAAGAAAAGTCAACTTTAAAATATCAGGAATACTAGAAAAAGGATTTTACGAAATGAACAATGTTTATACCACTAAGGATTTGGACTTACCAATACAAAATATTAACGCTGTAAAATTCAAAAGGAAATGGAAACATCTAGAAAATATTAACTTTCCAAGTATTGAAAATATTCAACCTAAATTACTTATTGGTCAAGACAATTGGGAACTCATCGCTACGAGAAAATTAATTGAGGGTCCAAAAAATTCACCGGCAATTTCACACACTAAACTAGGATGGATTACTATATTTAGTAAAAAATTATCAAAGTAATCGCAGAGCAAATGTAGAAAAAAATATTTTTTTAATGTAAATAAACAATGTTGAATATTTGAAAGCTACTTTAAATTCCAAACATCTTTTCTTTATAACAATTCTCGATTTTGTCAAAAATAAAGGTACTTTACTCTAGAGCAAAAAGCACATTTTTTGACAAACCTGGTATACGACTGAAAAAATTGAACATTTGATGGTTGCATTTTAGGTGTTGGATCATGCAGAACTTTTTATGAAGAATAACCTTTTTTCGTAAAATTAATAATTAAGAAGTTTCCCATATGCCGCCAACTTACGTGGATACACAGTATAACTTCAGAAGTAATGAGACTTCTCTAAATTATATACAACTAGATTCACAGAAAGAAAGTGACTCCGTATCAGTGCTTAGAAATCGCATTATTAAAGTTAGCAGTGGTGTTCCTGAAAGGCTCCGTATTGGAACAGCTCTTTTTCTTGATTTCTCAGATCAGTGATCTGACCTACCTAATTCAATCCACAATTCGTTTTGACGCTGACAACACAAATACCTATTCATCTTCAGTTGATTTAACTGTATTTAGCGAGCGGTTCAAGGTCTTGACAAATAAATATTGCGTAAACCAAATTCGAGTTAGATACGTTCATTTATTGTAAGTTTTCTTGAATGGATTAATGAGCTTTGAGTTGTACCTAGTTTTTTATTGTCTATTTTATAATTGTATGTTATTATTATTGTATGTTTCAAAAAATATTGTAATGATTGTACTTTGGTAGCAAATTTTTTTGTTTGTAACATTATGTTATATTTTCAGGGTTAGCTAAACAGAACAGTGACATCTGCCACTGTACTGAAACTCGCCCTTTAATAAAGTCCTTTATTATTATTATTATTAAAATATAACAACACATACCTGATCCAGGTTGTTCGATATCGGCTTGACATTTTTCAATTAAATACTCAGCAACATCATAGTGGCCGTTTCGACATGCAATTACTAAAGGGGTCGCCCCACTAGTTTTTGCCGTTACCAGCATCGACACCTCTTCCTTGCCTTTGTTACAATGTAAATAAATCTGAAACAAGAAAGAAATCTTTAATATACCAACAAATAATAACAAACGGCGATGTCCAACAGCTAAACACGAGGACGGCAAATGAATTAAGGGATACGTTCTTTAGACTACGAATGTCAAGGAGAAATTCTCCAGATTTGCGTCCATACAACGCCGTAAGTCAAGGGGTGAGCAAAGGATCTAAAACCCTCATACTCTACAACTTGTGTTCTATCCAACAGGTAAGTCGATCAGAAAAACCAAAATTCTCAAATTGAGCCAACAGCAAAAATTGATCCGATCATTTTTTGATTATTTAAATTGTATCCAGTAATTTTTAAATAAAATGTGTATGATTTTGTGTTAGTATTTGCTAATTTTATTTATTTATGAATCATTTGGTTACTACATTGACATGCTCTATATAAAATACTGTTGGTTGGCTAAAATGATAAAAAATGTAATGATTTAAAATTGAATTCTCATTCAGAGACAAAGTCAACAAACAGTGTCTCAATAATAATATAACGTACAAGACAGCTGATGTGTTTTTCTTTGCTTTGGCGAGGTGGATCGTAAGTTCTGGCCAGAAATATTTTTAGAAGAGAAAAATCATCTTTTTTTCTAACAAGCCTCGTACATACAAACTAAAATCATAAATGTGTGTAGTGCTAAAGACATCTCTGATCAAACACATCCCTTCTCTAAACCTCCCTAGTGTCGAAACTAAGAAAACAATAAAACTCTCAGAAGAACTTCACCACAAAGTTCAGTATCAAGAGGGACTGGGAAAGAAAGCAACCTTAAATAACATTTATTGCTCAACAGTTTTACACCTTTAGAAGGACAACATAAAACACAACATAATATACAGGCTGATCCACTGAGCGTGGCCAGCGGCTGTATCTCGGAAACTATTGGTCGTAGAACCTTGGGGAAAATTTGTTTTCAATTAAAGTGGCCATGAGAAAATTCTAGAAATTATTTTTCAATAATTTTACACCACTTTTGTCTGAGGCTTATTGATGTATGATCCTTAGTAAGAGTGGGGGAGCCATTCAAAGTATAATTATTTAAATTGCTGTAACTTCTAAACCACTTATTCGATTTTGACAGACTTGAGATTGATTGGAAGAGAAAACCAAGCATTTTTAACTGTAGTATCCGCTAATACACAATAGTTCCTAATAAACTTGCCAGATGGCGCACTGTGTAATCATTAGAGTTTTTTCGATTTTTCTCCAAAAACTTAAATGGCACGGTATAACTACAATCCCATAATCGCAAACTAGATTATCTGTGCAAGAGAAATGTGAAAACCGCAGTTCGATATCTTTATTCGTTTCAAAGTTATCGCCAAAACAATAATCTGGGCATAAGTCTAATACGGCCTTCTAAAAAATAAATCAAGATACGTAGCCGTCAAACAAATTCGGCAGGTTTCCATGGAGATAACTTAGATTATTTATGCCCGTTTGCACCACATACACTTTAAGTAGAGAATAGTTAAGGGTCATCTAAATTTTAAGAACGGAATTGATTGCGCCGAATCATGAGTAGATAGCACTTAGTTAAGTATCGGGTAAATTTGTCAACATAGCAAATTTAAGGTAGCCGACAATGAAGAGGAGTTTTTTGGTCGGGCAGTAGGTAATATTTTAACTTTTAACCTCTTCAGTTTTGTTTTCATAATAATTCATAATGTAAACATTAATTTTGATTGTGAATGTGAACGAAAATTATTAAATACTAAAGTTAAATTGTGTCCGTAAATATAATAGAAACAAAATTATTTTGTGGCATAGCGGACAAAATGACTGGGTTTACCTACACAAGGGACTTTGTTTAGACTGAGGCCCTGCTAAATTACACAAAAGTCCCTTGTGTAGGAAAAACCAGTCATTTTGTCCGCTATGCCACAAAATTATTTTCATTTTATTATTTAATACATTTTTTTAATATAACATATAATACGATGGAAGTTAGTGATACATAAAAAAAGAGAAGACCTCCAAACTACACTTCCAACGAGAAAGAAGTTCTTCTATCGATAGTGTTGGATCATAGTTATTGTGGCATCATTCAAATTAATAAAATTAACTTTTTGTTATTATTTTCCATTGTTAAATTTATCTATTCTTATTGTTATATATTTGAAATGTATTTATTACATATACATAGTATTTGATCTGTTTCTATTATAAGATTTAGCTAGATGAGTGCTACTACTACTTACATATTTTATGATTTATATTCAAAAATAGTTTTAGTTTATTATTTACCTGGGAACATAAGTAGAGTTGTTAGCTTATTTATTCTTTTGTGGATTAATAATTAAATAAACTGTAAACGTGAAGTTGTTATGGTTTTAATACATAGGTATATACCTCTATTATTATTTTTTAATATCGACTATTTCCTCAGTACCTCTATATATATATATAATAGGTATGTTAAGCACAAAGACGCTTTTCGGTCTTTCCTACTAAAATATCTTCTATTGAAAGCTGTCATAGCTCATCAAATTCTAGTAAAAATGCTCAATTTGGTCTAGGATAGACCGAATCGTAGTCTTCGTCAGTCGAAATCTTTGAAAAAAATTTAAATTGTCCATATCTAAAAATAATTCGGCCTTTCATAAACCCTCCTTGGAAATCCATGTTCAATTAATTCGAAAACATCAAGATCCTCGTCAAATAATTCCATATTTTTAATTTTTTAATCGCCACACACAGTAAACTACCCAATAATGAAAAATATAAAAGCAATATTGAGGTTAGAATTCCATTTAAGAAGAGATTTCTCGAGTCAACTTATGCCCGTTGGCACCACATACAGTTTAAGTAGAGAATAGTTAAGGGTCACCTAAATTTTAAGAACGGAATTGATTGCACCGAATCATGAGTAGATAGCACTTAGTTAAGTATCGGGTAAATTTGTCAACATAGCAAATTTAAGGTAGCCGACAATGAAGAAGAGTTTTTTGGTCGGGCAGTAGGTAAGCATACGTTAATTTCCTTTTATACCGAGCCAATGGGAACGTTCGCCCTTGGGTCGTGTTTCCGTGGGTGGCCGTCGCGGATCGGTGGCGTGCATTTCGCTTTGTTTTTGCTGTTTGAATATTTTGGCGCCATAAGCTAGTGCTCTGAATAGTATAAACAACTGAATCTGTTACTAGATAAAAAGCAAAAACAAACTCGTTTATAACAGCAATAATTTTTATTGCTACATATAAAATAATAATTTATAAGTATAGTTGCGAATAGTTGTTATGGTTTTAATTTATTGTTGTTGATACCCTAGCTCAATAATTTATACCTCTATATAATAGTAATAGGTATGTTAAGCACAAAGACCCTTTCTGGTCTTTATCTTCTAATGAAAGCTGTCATATCTCATCAAATTCTAGTAAAAATGCTCAATTTGGTCTAGGATAGGCCGAATCGTAGGCTTCGTCAGTCGAAATCTTTAAAAAAAACTTAAATTTTCCATATCTTAAAAATAATTCGGCCTTTCATACACCCTCCTTGGAAATCCATGTTCAATTAATTCGAAAACATCAAGATCATCATCCAATAATCCCATATTTTTAATCGCCACACAATGTAAACAACCCAATAATGAAAAATATAAAAGCAATATTGAGGTTACAATTCCATTTAAGAAGAGAATTTTCGAGTCTTAACTTAAGGAACACTTAGGCAAATTTAAAGTGACGTTTTAACGTGGTGCAATAAAAAATAGATGCTAAGCGATTCTTAGAACAAATCGTGACTTAAAATATTCTTCAACACTTCACTTAAGTGACACTTAGGCAAATTTAAAGTGACGTTTTAACGCGGTGCAATAAAAAATAGATGCTAAGCGCCTCTTAGAACAAATCGTGACTTAAACGGTATGTGGTGCAAACGGGCATTATTAGACAACACTATGTCACAGCATGAATAAGTACAGCATTCCGACTCCACGTTGGCATTTTGAAATAAACTGTGACGTATGACGCCGCCATTTTGGGTTACAAGTCAGGTCCTGACTAAGAATAATTATAGTTTTCGGTTTCTAACCACAGTACTGTATTTTCATTTTTGTAAAAATATTTAAGTATATAATAATTTCGCTGTCAATTTCAGAAATATTTGTGGTGTGTCATAGTGATTGAAAACAGCCTTGAGTGGTGGTATTAGTTAAATGTTGACATGATTGGGTGATTTTTAATAATAATAATAATAAACACAACAATAATACAGACTTTTAGTAAAAAACACATTTTTATAAAAGTTGAAGCAGTGCTTCCTAACTTAACCTAAACGTAACTTATATTTTAGCTTAAACCTATCTGAAAATAGTTTTATATCGCTGGCCAAATTAAGTAGGTAGCTTATGTTTACAAATTAATTTGTTCTATTACGTGTCAGACAGCGCTCTTAAACGAAAACCCCTGTAAACTTTTTATATTCTCCGGTAGAGCGTTGTAATATTTTGAAACCGTATAGGAAAATGACCGCTCAAAGATTGATGTTGAGTCTAGCGGTGGCGTAATGACAGTTTTATGAGGAATATTCACATCATACACCGATCCCCGGAACTTCAATCTTTCATATAAGTATTCCGCCTATTTCCATCTGATGATTTTTATTAATCAAAATTAGTGAATGAAAATCCGACGTTGTTTCATTCTTAACCAGCCGATTTCCATAATCTTATTGCTAGCCTCTTTCACCCCTACGAATTCCACATACAAGCCGTGTGCCTGAATTCTGCATCAACTGAATCCTGTTCTCAGCAATTTTAGTCAAACAAGGGCCATGTATATATATTGTCAATAATATAACCTCTAGCTGATTGCGTTATCATGCTATCTCGCCACGAGACAACTTGTGTTTATGTTTTACTTTCATTTAGTTTAAAAACATATTAGATACTGCCATTTCGTAATATAAATTTTACGGTTATACAAATAGTCGTTATAAACGTCAAATTATCTAGTATTCATCTTTATTTTTACTTATTACTCACCAAACAGGATCTGTGGGGAAGCGAAAAAAATGTTTAAAGCAAGTGTACCGCTTATTGGGACAACATTTGGCAGCACACGCATGTCCTCCATGATTGTTCATTATATTAATCATAAGATACGTTAATAAAAATAAAATCCTTTTAATTCTCACGAACACTATACCAAAAACACAGAATTAGATTACAAACACAATATTTATTTATCTCGTACACGCCGACAATGAACTATATATTGAACACAGGAGTGAACGGTATCTATCTACGTCAATGCGATTATTGTGACGTTTTAACCCATAATGGCGGCATGCGCGACGATATGCGCAGGACGGCTCGCAAACGGAAAGTCAGAATACTGTATTATTTATTATACTGTGACTATGTTATGAAAAACGTCAAAAAACTTTTGCATGTTTTGTTCGTTAGTTTGTATGAATGATCAGAGAATTTGTTCATTTTTTTCTGTCAAACTGCAGTTATTATTGATTTTATTGAACATCGACCACGTTCTATCTTTTCAATTAGAAGTTGTGCTATTAGCAAATATATTTTGCATTTGGCTCAGCATTTGCTTATATAGTATACAATGAGTTGATATATTAGTACAATTACAAACCTAATAAAACCCATGAACAGTTTGTAGTTTGTTTGAATAAATTTCTGTTCAATTCAATTACAAGAGACATCCAAAGAAAACTTTGTGTCGTTTTGGTAAAATAATGTGTTAGTTCAAGGAAAAACTAATACTTTTGAATCAATTCTAAAACATACGTTTGATTCAATGAAATGTTGTATTAAAACCATTCATTGAAACTCAATAACACCTTGTAATTGAGTAGATAATCCAATACTATTAGTTACCAAATATATAGGCTTATACTTGAAAGAAACATTGTTGTATTCGAGAAATACTGAATGTAATATGTCATTGAATTAATCGGTCTGTTTTTCGCAAAACTACAGATTTTTCTCTGTGAATGCAAAGCCGTGGAAGCCATTTGCCCGATGTGTTATTCCATAAAAATCCCTATCCTATGTACTTTATGATTCAATAAAAAACTTACAATCAAAAGACTAAAAACTATGTTGTCAAATCTAGCGTTAATTTTGGGACACCCTTTACAAAAATAATCCAAATGTTTGTATAAGTCTATTTCTGTCTTGTTGATTCTGCACAAGCGGAAGAACACGAGAATATGCAGATCTCGCGAAATAACACGTGCAAATGACGTTACATTTTCGGAAAGCAAACAAAAACAATAATATTCTCGGATTCATCAAACAGGTGCAATTACAATAATCCAAATTCTGTATAAGGATGCATTTCAAGTAGGTATTTTCCCAATAAGTAATTAAGTAAACATTTATTGTAAACCAATTCTTATATAATTCAAATTATTAAGAAGAATAATATATTCGTACTCGTATGTATTGCATACAGTTATCGATTGCAGATTGCAAGAGAGGAGACATGGCAAAACAAATACAATATTTTTTCTCAATATAGTTGCGTCATTTAATTAGCACCGTCATTTTCACTCTGGTGTTGAGATTGTGCCCAGTAGCCTTCGCTTCTTTTTATTATTTTTGCCAATGATCTGATTACACAACAAAGTTGTCTAACAACATGTTGACAACAAGTACCAAACAGCAGATGTCAATTTTAATAATTAAGTAACGTCGTCGTTATTTCTCGTAAATTGGTGCTTCAAAATCGATTAAAATGCAAACTGATGACAGTAGATAAGCTATGGGGCTTCGGCCTCATTTCTAATGCAAAATAACTTGGGAAAGCGCTAAAACGCGAAAAATGGTTCATTTCAAGGTCACGCGCGCGATAGCCTCACGGAGTAAGCATATGTCAACGCTATACGTCAAATGTCAAACACTATACGTTATACGTCTTATGCTAAGAGGTCGTTGACCTTGTTCGCTGGTGTCCCAACCCGACTCGGCTCGCTTGATTGTTTGCTTCAAATGTATACACCTTTTAACACATTCTGAATCATTCTAATACATTTTGGGATCTGTACTGATTCGCATAAACGCCGTAAATGTCAAAAACGTCGTAAATGAGATTTTTGACATTCTGGGACCTACCGGCGTGTACTGATTCGCATAAACGTAAAGGTCTGTGACCTAACGGCGCTTATGGGAATCAGTACATGCCGGTAGGTCCCAGAATGCCTGAGAATGTGTTTGAATGAGCTAGAAGGTGTATAAATTTCAAGCAACCCATCAAGAGGGCCGAGTCGGGTTGGGACACCAGCGAACAAGGTGAACGGCCTTTTAGCATAAGACGTATGGTGTTTGACGTATAGTGTGTGACATTTGACGTATAGCGTTGACATATGTTTACCCCGCGTGGCCATCGCGCGCATGATCTTGAAATAAACCATTTTTGGCGTTTTGGGACCATTAAGTAAATAAATAAAGTGTTTATTGCCCAACAGTTTCCATTTAAAGGACAATATTACAAACTAAAAAATTAAATGCTTAAACTAAAATACTAATTTATAAATCCTAATTAATTCCGCACACATACACACACCTAAACCACAAATGTCTCTGCAGCTACCATTTTGACTGTAGTTGTAAAAATGTCACACCTATCATAAACTCTAATAAAATTAGAACACATGACATGAACAGGCGATCTTAACAGTACATTGGTCCTAGCTCTGTGTAAGTGAAATGTTAAATTCGATCTGGTATTTAACCTAGGAACTAACAAATTCAAGCAAGATAGCAGAAAAGAGCAGTCGATTTTTTCTCTAAGCAATTTATATAAGATGGTTAATGAGCTCTGAATTCTTCAGTACTCCAGACTCTGAACTTCAAAACGTGATAGTAACAATTCATGATCGAAACCTCTTACTGGATAAGCACCATCGGTTCTAAAAACTAAATATTTCAAAAATCTAAGTTGTATTTGCTCGACCTCTAGTTTATGAATATTATACTGAGGATACCAGATGATGGAAGAATACTCCAATTTTGACCTCACATAGGCATTGAACAAGGTGATAAGGGCAGAGGTATTATTGAAGCCTTTGCAGTTACGCATTATAAAGCCATACATGCGAGATGCCTCACCAACCATTCTTTCCATATGCTCCAAAAACTGGAACCTCTGATCGAAGGTAACACCAAGATCCGTGAATACCCGACATCGTTCAAGTTTATTTGTGGAGATTGCATACGGATAGTCGTTGTTTTACGTGTAAAACCCAGACATGTGCATTTACGAATGTTAAGAGACAATTTGTTACTGTCGCACCACATTTCTAGAGCACACAGATCATACTGCAGATTTATGCAATCTGCTACTGAATCTATGGAGGCGAAGATTTTTAAGTCATCTGCGAAAAATAGAGTACGCTGAAGCAAACACGGGTCCAGGTCATTGATGAAAAGATGGAACAACAATGGACCTAAGTTAGAACCCTGGGGTACTCCTGACGTGGCCGAGTAAAAACAAGATTTAAAGCCGTTGTAAAAGACATATTGTTTCCGATCATGTAAGTATGAGTTGCATAAAGATATCAAGCCGGAAGGAAATCCATCATACGTATGCAGTTTACTCAGCAATATGCCATGGTCTAGCCTATCAAAGGCTTTGGTGAAATCAGTATAGATTACATCCAGTTGACCGCCGTGATCAAGAGCTTCAGACATACAGTGGGTAATAACTGACAGATTTGCGACAGTGGACCGGCCACACATAAGGTCAAAAAATGTCAAAAATGTTCGTTTTTTCTTCTAAATGCAAAACGGAAAAGCCTGGAAACAAGTGGTAGGAATTCATCAGTTTGGTAAAATGCCTCAAATTGTTACTAAATATTTAAATTTATCAAACCCTTGGAGAATATACAGGACATTGTTTTCACCGATCCTTTGCGACAATTTTGGTTGACTCCGGCACAGATTTGACTAGGTTAAAGAAGCATGGGAGATGAAAGTCGGCAACTGTTGTTGAAGAATACATTGAAGAATCTCTTAATAATAAATTGAAGTTGCTAATATGATTTTTAAAAAGAAAAGTTAAAAATCCGTTATTATAGGGAAATAAGTTCAACCGGTGATTGGGCGAAAAAGAGTTAGAAACCAAAGAGAAGACCAGTCTTTGGTTTCAGCAAGTTTGTGGAATAGAACAGCTACTGCGGTTATGCTTCGAAATTAACTTCAGGACGTTAAAGGAGTTAATATTCGCCAATGGATCGTTAGAAGCAGGCTTCGGGGAGAACCCATTTGATGGTGGTTCGGTTATGGCTTGAGAAGGAATTAATTCACATGCACACACAGAGTTAGTGTTCATCCATAATGGTTCTCATAGATACATTTCGGAGGTCCTAGATGATCATGTTGTGTCTTTCATGATCACTATGTACGAATATATCATTTTCATGCAAGCCTCAGAATTATCAGTGAATCAAGCGGTTTGATTGGCCAGCAGTAAGTCCAGATATGAATCCAATAGAACATGCAGGTGTGGAATAACATCGATGAGAATCTGATCCTTAATTTAATCGAAAGTATGCATTGTCCAATTATAATTTTTTACTATTATTAAGTTTTACTCCGTTTTTTAGCGCCGAATTGTTTGAAATAATGTAAATTTCATCGCCAGGTCGGTGATTATTTTAAATCCAAGATAATCTACAGGAAATCGGTTCGAATAAAAATAGTTTTTCCCCTTATTCAGTCTATTTTTAATAATTAACAAAACTAATTAGTAATGAGTAGATGTTTATTTGTAACAGCAAAAAAATGGCATGTCTACAAATTTCCACAAGTCATTTTGCGTGAAAAAAAATCTCATATTAACATATGGAAATCATATGAATTAACTACTAACAATTTTATTTACCTATTACAATGTTGTGATGTAAAAAAACATCATTATTGCATGTTCCGGCACATTCTTGATCCATATATACGACTGTGTACCGAACGTCCTTGTGTTTACATGGTGTTCAAAGATTAACCTAATAAACAGTGGTTAAAAGTTTTTTCGTAAATTATACAAGGTGGTCATTAAATATGTCGCAAATGCTTCGTTCTCAAGTTACAAGATCTTAAACTTTAAAAATTGGTTTTTTGCTAGCACCTTAAATATCCTTTATGCAATTTTATTGCAACTTGGCTGTCTTATTTATAGTGTTATGGGGCTCATTCAGTCCTAACTTCATCAAATTTATCAAGTCCAGTGGCGTCTCACGGGCGTCGTTTCGGCGTCGCTACTATAAGTTTTTGTTGATGATAAATTAACTCCTGTATAAAATGTGTCATTTAAAGATGATTGTTTTGTCATTTTGACAGCGATAAAAAAGGTGCATCGTTTTTTATCACCGATAAAAACGCCTGTTCCTCTTAAGCGTCTACATCTAGTATGCTTACGCCCCTTTAATGTCTGTCCTGTCAGTTATTTAAGTATATTGTTGATAATTTTTTACTAACTATAGTAACCAATCAAATTACTTAATTTTAAGTCATGTGTCAAATTTCATCCAATCACCTCTGGATTACAGCGATAATACCCTACATGTGGTGTTTTCAGTTTGGTGTTTTTTTTATTAAAAATTAATTAAACGTCAAACTGACAACTGGTTTAAAAATGTCGCGAAGATTTGGTATTGCATCTAACGATGCAATTAATGATATTATATCTAATAATATACCAAAAAATACAATCAAATCAAAAAAATATGTATGGAAAATATTTCTCGAGTTTTGTGCGACCAGAGAATACAAACTGAATGCTGAAACGAGTTTGCATAATTTGGCTAATATATTGAAAGATTATGCGGTAAATATGAGAAAAGCTGACGGAACTGAATATAAAGAAGCAACTGTACAAACAATTTGGAATACTACGAGTAGGCTACTCCAGGAAAAATACTTCAATGACTTCAAAATTGTATTCGACCTGTTTACAGTGTGATATTCAAAAATGCGCGAGATGCAAGAAATGCAAAACGTAAAAGATTACAGCAGGATCTAAACAAGAAAATGCAGTTCATCAAATTTGAGTTTAAGTGATTTGGCTAGAATCATTGGATTATGGGATGAATGTACACCAGAAGGTTTACAAAAAAAAAATTACCATATTGTAGCTGTTGAGTTAGCTTGGCGAGGTGGTGAACCAGCTGATTGCCTTATAGATTATTTCACGATTGAGAAAAATAATGATGGAACGCCAACCAACAGGATTGAATACAATCCAATATTCATGCCAAGGAGGATCGAAAAGTTGTAAGTGGCTTGTTCCAAATATTGCAAACGAAAGTGCATGCCCTGTTCGGTTATTCCATAAATTATTGTCCAAAAGGGGGAAAAATATTACTTCCAGTCGCCTATTCTTGAGACCAAATCGTTTCTGGAAATCCGAAAGTGACACATGGTTTGACAATATACCGGTAGGCAAGAACACAAGTAATATGTGGACCAAATCATCCGCGCAAGGTATTGGTTTGGACACTAAGTGTAAAAAGATATCCGATCATTCGAACAGATCAACTGCAGTTAGCCATTTGGCAAATAAAGGATTTCCTGAACAGCAATTAATAAAAATAACAGGACATAGCAGCTCTAATTCAATTAAACCGTACTTGAATATTAACCAAGAAGGCCATGGTGAAATAATCAACACCATGCGAGGAATTTCTTCAAAAGTGGAAATTAACAATCCGTCAACTTCAGCAAACTCTTCTTCCAATTTAACATTTACCAATTGTACTTTTCACAACTGTAGTTTTAAATAAAAATGAATAATATTTGTTTGATTAAAACTAATACATTTTGTATTGAATTTTTTGATATCTACAAAGTAAAAAATTATCTTATCGAATACTCCTCGGGCCTTGATAAATACTAAAAATTTTGTCATAGAGAATCCTTCAGGCGAGTTGCTCAAGGATAATAACCCTCGGCCTGCGGCCTTGGGCTATCAAGCAATACCCTTTCGGCATTCTCTATGACAAAATTATCTCGGTATTATCAAGACCCTAGGGGTATTACTACTGATGATTGATACTGAAACATTACAACGTACAACACCAACCCAAACGATTTATAATAATTGTATATTTAATAACTGATAATTACTGATTAGCAAACTTATTTCGTTACAAAAAGAAATTTCTCCGATAAAAAAAAAGTTCTTGTGTTTTTACTGTTGATTATTTTGTCCACATACTCCTTATCCATAATGTTTCTGCTGTCATGTAATTAAAAAAAAAATGGTAATAACCAAGAGCAATGTTTGCGATATGCTTTTTTTTTTCCATGAACCTTGACATCTTCAATTCTTTTTGTACTATTCTTGGGAATGAGGTCGAGGTAAACCAGCTAGCTTTGAATAATATTTACAGCAATATAATATAACATAAGAACATTTTTAATATCCCTTGTACGAGTTGAGAAAATCACAGTTGGATCTTCCGATATCCATTGATTGTTTAAACTTTTTGTATCTTTTTTCTACGACTGTCTTTAACTGCCTTTATTATATGTTCAATTATTATTTGAAAATGTAGTACATTGTAATGCTGTTTTTCATTTACCTAAATTCTAATTTTTCGAAAAGTCCTTATTTACAAAGATACAGGGTGTTAAAGATGACTGCCTGAGGACGATTTTTTTTGAAATATTTTCGAAACGAGTGAAGATGAATTAATCAAATGTAGCATATTTATTCACCTAGTTAAATGTCGTAAACTGACATGAAATTGAATAAAAAAGGATGACCATAGGCGGGTAAACGGGGGGGGACCCTTGCCTTAATTATAACCTAACTTTTTTTTCTTGTGACTTTTATACCATTTGTGGCAAAAAAGTTTTCTACATAAAAAAGGCATACTTGTTTTTTCTCGAAAAACTTAAAGGTCAAAAATATGATAAAATAAAGTTTTCTACATAAAAAAGACCTACTTGTTTTTTCTCTAAAAACTTAAAGGCTTTCGAGAAATTCGAGTTTGAAAATTTTAGGACAAAACTGGTCCTTAGTACATAGCAGTTTATTTTGCTATTGAAATACAGTTTGCTAACGAAAAGTTTTCCAAAATTTTATTAATGCTGCCTAGCAACTAGTGGGAAATATTTATTACGCACGGGTAAATTTCCTGGTAATGACAAAAGTAGCGTCGGCTATGAAAAATTACCATAGCAATGCCGACAATACAAACACACCAAATTGACAGTTTAGGTATTTATAATTAATAATAATTATAATTAAGTATTTCGCTAATTTCAAAACACAAAAACAGTGATAGTGAATATAGTTTAACACCACCTAGTCAATTTAATACTTCTAACTGATCGTATTTAGGCTTACGCCAACATGGGTAAGTTTCGAAAAACAAATATATTTTTTTTAACCATTCGGTTTAAAAAAAATCAGAGTAAGTTTTGTATTCTTGATTAATACAGTTTAAGGTTTTAATTTTTATTAAACGTTCAAAAGGACTGCCGTTTGCTAAAACGCAATAATAATAATAATTTTATTGGTGTATAGAACTATTAAGAGCATTACACATGTCAATATAAAAACAAAAATCATACCTAAACAATAAACAAAAACAAACAGTCAAAAAGTTAGTTAGTCAGATCACTGAAATCATTTAACATAAATTCATCAAATGAATAAAAACATTTATCTATCTATGCCTTCAGTATAGACTTAAACGGCTTCACGGGGAGTTCCCGAACCCTCTCCGGCAGTGCGTTGTATGCTCTCGGACCATAATAATTCTTGGCCGATCTAGAGCCCGTTATTCTACTGAACTGCACCCTGATGTCCGAACCGTGCTCATGAATATCCCTCTGCAAACTATACTCATGCATATTCGCCCTAACGTAAACCAGAGAATGCAACACAAACACAGAAGGAACCGTCAAAATTCTAAACATGTGCCTACAGTCCTCCCGATACTTCAAGCTGCCAATAACACGAACCACTCTTCTCTGCAACGCAAATACTCGTGCGGCACCACGCGAGTGGCCCCAATTTACAATAGAATAAGACATCAGGGAATGAATACACGCATAGTATGATGTCAGCAGAACTCTTCCAGAGACTGAATTTGCCAGATTTCGCAATAGATATATATTACTGTTGACCCGCTTTGCTAAGCAATCAATGTGAGCGTTCCAAGACAGTTTAGGATCTAAAACCACCCCCACGCTGTCAACGTCGCGGAACAGGTTAAAATTTCCTTTTGAAAATCCTATAATCTGTGTTTTGTCTAGATTAAGACTTAATCCATTTGCCGCAAACCAGTCAGAAACATTTGCCGTTACACTACTGAGATCCGCAATGAGATCTAGAGCGCTCGAACTATTCCGCAAGATAGTGGTATCATCCGCAAACTGAATGATGCTCGAGTCCCTAACTGGCACCAAGTATAACATGAATGTGTTACATTGAAGGTTGGAACATCTCTGGAGCCCTGATACGTGCTTTTAGTGCCTCGATATCTACTGGTCGATATTGATAAATATACTATATTTTTTAAATATCCCATCCACCTACTACTGAAACTGCATAATGTGGAGCTTCAAACAACTATGTCTTGTGATAAATTAAAAATGATACATGAGCAGAAACAAGGTAATGCTTCTTATATAATTATAAAATGCCAGAAACAGATAGTATTTAGGATCTTAAATTCTTGAGTCAATAAACTGCAACGATCATGCAACCCGCAGAGAAATTATAAATAATGAAGAAACATGCTGTATATCAATAGAATAATAAGTACAGCCATATAAAGAATTTATGACACTATTATAATTATTATAATTTAGTTTTGTTTGTTTTTTCTCATGGTTTGTTTACACCTAATAGCAAAGTACGGAAATGCACTTTATAAATAATAATAGAATATAATATTCAACTCGTATTTTATGTTAATTTAATACTGTAATTTTAATAAAAATATCATAAATTATGTTTGATAAAGAACCTTTATCTATGCTGGGCATTAAATGATATGTAAACAAATCAGTACAAATAATGCACATTATACAGGGTGTCCCGAAATTAACTTAAAATAATTTAGCGATGTTACTAAATTAAGTATCAAACTAATTGGATTATTCAAATCAATTATCAATTAAAAATTGTATATTTGCGAAAAATACACATCAAATGCCTTGGGCAGACCAAGAAATGTATTTTTTATTTATTTATTATATTTCTATAACAATTCTATTGCAAGAGGTATGGTGCTTACTAGTTTTACAATAATTACTATACAGGGTGTCCCGAAATTAACTTATAACAATTTAAGGAGACATTCTACAAGCGAAAATGAGAAAATTGAATTTTACTGCCTCCATAGGGACGAGAAAGTATGCATTTCCAAGGCAAGCGCTACAAAACACTCGAAAATGGCTAGGCAAGAAAATAATTTTAAATATTTGTAATAGATGGCGGCACAATAATAAAAGCTATTAACAATGATGACAGGCCAATGGGACAGTGGTTGTCAAAAATCGAGCGCGTCGAAAAATATTCAATTTGAATAATCCTTTATATAAGAATCATGGAATATCTCATTGATCCTTGCCTGAAATTCACGAGAAAGCGAACAAAATCTCGATGAATTTGCTGCCGGAAAAATCAAGAACCAAATATGAACTTCAGTATAAACTGTTTGGATTGGTGTAGTGCTAAAAACGTTAAAAAGTATAGTGGAAACGTGATTTTGACGTATTTATCGGATTTTTCACAAAAATACCAATCTTCAACACTGTGGTCAATTAATTCCATGTTAAAATCTACGCTATTAGTTAAAAATAACGTAAACATTAGAAATTTTACAAAAGTGACTGCCTGTTTAAAGAAGAAATCTGTTGGCCACATTGCTAAAAAGTCAAAAATTTTCGACCAACGGGATATTGAAAAATTTCTTGAAACTGCCCTGGATGAACTACATTTAATGACAAAGGTAAGCAATCATATTATGAATCAAAAACTATAATTTTACTCTTCAAAAATATAATTTTAGAGAGTGTTGATTATAGGAGTGGCTGGTGCTTGTAGAAGTATTGAACTCACAAATATGATGATATAGATCAAGTGGTTAATAAAGACGATATCTTAATAATTCACGTTCCAGACACAAAAACTCATAAGCGGCGAACTTTTACTGTATGCAACACGGAACAAAAAGAAACTACTACTGACGTATCAATATGCAAAAAGTATTTTAGTCTACGTCCCAAAAAGACGAATACTCGACGATTATTTGTGAAATACAGTACTGGAAAATGTTCAGCCCAAAATGTAGGACATCATACAATTAGTGCAATTCCTTCTAAGATAGCTTTTTATTTAAAACTACCAGAAGACTCAATAAATAACAACATTAGAGCAGCTAAAAAATTGTTGGAATGCAATCAGCAACTTAAATCAAAAACACCCTCGAACGGTTTGCCTGCTGCGACCACAACCTACCATTTATTAAAAGCATATGATTAACCTGAAACCAGTACTGAGGCTGACGTCATGAAAAGCTCAGTAATTACTGACGGTTTATCAGCTGTAGTCTCGAGTAAAAAATTCATCACCAGCTTTAACAAGTAAACAGAGCTACAACTGTCTAATTTATCTAAACAGGGAATCACTTTTAATTAATTATTACAATTGTACGGTGCCGGCAGAAAAATAATGTGTAAACCATGGCGGTAAAGTTTTTAAGGCTTCAGGAAGTGTCCGGGCTCGCTAAAGCTCGTACATTTCTTCTTTCAGCCTGAAAAAATGCCACTTTACCGCCTAGGAATACAATATACTATTTTTTCATATGAACATATATCGAAAAAAGCTTAGTTTTTCATATACAGGGTGTTATTTGTAAATTCCTGACGATGTGTTTTTAGTAATATTTTCGAAACGCGTTTCGATATTGTATTATTCTGGACTATATAATTTTATAGGTTTCAACCAGTTGCGTAACAAAATAAAGAAAGAGAAAAAATAGGTAGGGAAATATATAGGTAAAAGGGAACTCACCGGGAAAATTCCACAAGTTTTCCAGGTTCTTCAGTTTGTATATTTAACACATTCACAAATTATTTTTAATAGATTTGTAAAGCTTCAAGTCGTATATCGCATTCCGCTCGCTTGTCCTAATTTCTTCTTTTTATTTTTCAGGAGATAAGGAACGTAGGTATATTAGGATGGGTGTAAATACAGGGTTGGATTCAATGGAAGTTTGAAATGAGTAAATATTTTTGAAACTAAAAGTATGAATTTAACACGAATAAAAGTAAATGATAAATTGTTTGTGGATGCATAAACATGTATTAATTAGAAATTGAAACTCAAGTAACTGTAGAAATAGTAATAACTAGAAAAAATTCCAATAGATCAATAAGCAAAGCAAAAAGTAGGATAATAATTAAATATATAAATAAATATACAAAAGGGTGGTCCAGGACGAACCAGATATCAAAATGAAATTGGTCACACTTACGTATCTTTGTAAGATTATTAAAAAATATGATATCTCATGGTTAGGAAAATGTCACCCCTGAGTTAGGCTGAGGGGAGTCAGAACAAATTTTGTCTCAACTTTTTTTTTGTGCGCTTTTTTTACTTTTTTTTTAAAAGAATAATAAAATTGAGACTTTTGTACATAAAAAATGTTCACTTGGCCATTATACGCGAGTCAAATAGTGTTTCTAAAAAAGGTGGTCAAAATTTGTGAGCGAATTGGAGACGTCTATTCATGAAAAAAACCTAAATTGTAATTTTTCGAAAAGTCCTTATTTAAAAAGATACAGGGTGTTAAAGATGACTGCCTGAGGATGATTTTTTTGAAATATTTTCGAAACTAGTAAAGATGAATTAATCAAATGTAGCATATTTATTCATCTAGTTAAATGTCGTAAACTGACATGAAATTGAATAAAAAAGGATGACCATAGGCGGGTAAACGGGGGGACCTTTGCCTTAATTATAACCTAACTTTTTTTTCTTGTGACTTTTATTCCATTTGTGTCAAAAATGTGATAAAATAAAGTTTTCTACATAAAAAAGACATACTTGTTTTTTCTCGAAAAACTTAAAGGTTTCCGAGAAATTCGAGTTTGAAAATTTTACGACAAAACTGGTCCCTAGTACAAAGCATTAATAAAATTTTGGAAAACTTTTCGTTAGCAAACGGTATTTCAAGTTTTTTTTTTTCTGAAGTAATCCATCTATTGAGGAGTGAATAGTATGATTTGAATAAAACGACGTCTACTCCACAAAATGATCTATATATATACGTTAAAACCTTGTTCTTAAATGCCAGACATGTTTCGGACTACACGTCCATCATCAGTGGCTTAAGGAACCTTATACAATATTGTTAGATGTGAGGTTGTTTTGAAGATTCACAAATTGTGAATCTTCAAAACAACCATACTGTAATGGGCTTTTACCAGATTGTAAAAGTTTTTTAATTTTTTAATTTAATTTACTTTTAAAATGAGAAAAAGAAGAAAACGCAAAACAAAAACAAGAATAATTGACAAATTTTCAACCATTTAACTATATATTTTTATTAATGTAACAACTCAATTTATTTCCAACAAGGTGATATGTATAAACGTTTGAATCAATGTAAAACTCTATTAACATTTGTATGAAGTACGACCCTCACATCTAACAATATTGTATAAGGTTCCTTAAGCCACTGATGATGGACGTGTAGTCCGAAACATGTCTGGCATTAAAAGCAAGATTTTAACGTATATGTATAGATCATTTTGTGGAGTAGACGTCGTTTTATTCAAATCATAAAAGTTTTTTATCTTACTATTGTTTGTTCATGCGAACCAAAAACCCAAGAAAGATATCCAAAAAATTATAAATATGTTTCAAGAAAATTAAGAGGAAAAAAAATGGTATAAAAGTCACAAGAAAAAAAAGTTAGGTTATAATTAAAGCAAGGGTCCCCCCTGTTTACCCGCCTATGGTCATCCTTTTTTATTCAATTTCACGTCAGATTACGACATTTAACTAGGTGAATAAATATGCTACATTTGATTAATTCATCCTTACTAGTTTTGAAAATATTTCAAAAAAATCGTCCTCAGGTAGTCATCTTTAACACCCTGTATCTTTGTAAATAAGGACTTTTCGAAAAATTACAATTTAGGTTTTTTTTCATGATTAGACGTCCTCAATTCGCTCACAAATTTTGGCCACCTTTTTTAGAAACCCCTTGGACTTCATACTCGTATAAATTCAAAGCAAAGAAATATTCAGCAAATAATGATGATTAAAAAATCAAACACAAAACTAAAGAGACGCCTGAACATTTCTCCAGGTAATTAATTTTTGAAAGAGATGAAGTTCATTTTTGAAGTAATTGTCAACATAGAATTTATAATAAAATCAGCCAGTATAGATGATCTAACTCACTTCACCAAGCCGACTTATTAAGCAATGTGGATACAACATATATAACTCTATTTCACCCTCAGCTCACTAACTTATAAATAAAAATTATAATTGATTACGAATGACAAATGAAATTTGTGCTTTACATTCCCTCATTTCTAACAATTCCTATGGTTGTAAGGAAGATAATTGAGTGGTTATAATATAAAAAAAAATTTATACTTGACCGATGAATAAAAGAAAAAATTTTAAATAATGTTCATAATTCTGTTGTGTGTTCCTTTCCACTAAGGTAAAACGTTCTTGTGTTGTAGTAAGATGAATTCTTATATTCTTCCTTTTTATATATTCTAGTTGTACTGATGATGACATTAGCTAAGGTCGAAACATGTCTATAATTTTAATTAAACAATTTGGTGGTATGAGTGAGTTTTATTCCAAGAAATTGGTCATCCACAGAGAGATGGACTACTTCATCAAAATAGAATTTAATGGTGACCTGTATTTTAAACTTAAAAACTACTATAGGTTATTTCAAGGTCAACTTTAATTAGATTAGATACCTATTATTATTTTTACAACACCTTTATTAAAATCAAACTGGTGTGTGTAAGAAATCGCCCTAAGACTCTGTGAAGACTCACTCTGTATAATATAAAAATCATAAAGATTAACTAGTTATTGGTTTCAGAAAAATAGTGTTAATGATGCACAAAATAGTGATTATGTCTGATACTTAAGTATATGAATATTATTTATAAATGCTAATAGCTCTGCCAAAAAAAATTAAAATGACAATGTTAGTTGACGACCTTCGTTATATTGGAATAATCGTTTTTAATCTTAAACAAACATCACAATATTATATTTTTTGTTTATTTGATTTTTAAAAACTCGTTTCGAATGCCGTCTTTAAGATTTGTTTTTCCACTCATCAGTATCTCAACTATGATAAAAAAATATAAGCATCGATGTCTAATAACATCAGTATATTCTTCCCTTGAACCTGTCATACGTCCTACAATATTTGTGTTATTTACAATTATTTGAAAATTGTTCAGTGCAAAAATGGAATTAACTTGTGGACGTGGATTATCAGTAGTAATACCCCTAGGGTCTTGATAATACCGACATAATTTTGTCATAGAGAATGCCGAAAGCGTGTTGCTTGATAATAGCCCAAGGCCGCAGGCAACTCTCAAAAAGCAAAAATTTGATTGTCAATCTGACGTTTAATAATTTTCATTACAAAATGTATTAGTTTTAATCAAACAAATATTATTCATTTTTATTTAAAACTACAGTGGCGAAAAGTACAAATTGGTAAATGTTAAATTGCTAGAAGAGTTTGCTGAAGTTGACGGATTGTTAATTTCCACTGTTGAAGAAATTCCTCGCATGGTGTTGATTATTTCACCATGGCGTTCTTGGTTAATATTTAAGTACGGTTTAATTGAATTAGAGCTGCTATGTCCTATTATTTTTATTAATTGCTGTTCAGGAATTCCTTTATTTGCCAAATGGCTAACTGCAGTTGATCTGTTCGAATGATTGGATATCTTTTTACACTTTGTGTCCAAACCAATAACTTGCGCGGATGATTTGGCCCACATATTAATTGTGTTCTTGCCTACCGGTATATTGTCAAACCATGTGTCACTTTCGGATTTCCAGAAACCAATTTGGTCTCAAGAATAGGCGACTGGAAGTAATATTTTTCCCCCTTTTGGACAATAATTTATGGAATAACCGAACAGGGCACTTTCGTTTGCAATATTTGGAACAAGCCACTTACTATTTGTACAACTTTTCGATCCTCCTTGGCATGTTTTACTGAATATTGGATTGTATTCAATACTGTTGGTTGGCGTTCCATCATTATTTTTCTCAATCGTGAAATAATCTATAAGGCAATCAGCTGGTTCACTACCTCGGCAAGCTAACTCAACAGCGACAATATGGTAAAAAAATTTTTGTAAACCTTCTGGTTCATCCCATAATCCAATGATTCTAGTTAAATCACTTGAACTCAAATTTGATGAGTTTATTTTTTGTTTGTTTGGATCCTGCTGTAATCTTTTACGTTTTGCATTTCTTGCATCTCGCGCATTTTTGAATATCACACAGGTAAACAGGTCGAATACAATTTTGAGGTCATTGAAGTATTTTTCCTGGAGTAGCCTACTCGTAGTATTCCAAATTGTTTTTACAGTTGCTTCTTTATATTCAGTTCCGTCAGCTTTTCTCATATTTACCGCATAATCTTTCAATATATTAGCCAAATTATGCAAACTCGTTTCAGCATTCAGTTCGTATTCTCTGGTCGCACAAAACTCGAGAAATATTTTCCATACATATTTTTTGATTTGATTGTATTTTTTGGTATATTATTAGATATAATATCATTAATTGCATCGTTAGATGCGATACCAAATCTTCGCGACATTTTTAAACCAGTTGTCAGTTTGACGTTTAATTAATTTTTAATAAAAAAAAACACCAAACTGAAAACACCACATGTAGGGTATTATCGCTGTAATCCAGAGGTGATTGGATGAAATTTGACACATGGCTTAAAATTAAGTAATTTGATTGGTTACTATATTTAGTAAAAAATTATCAGGAGAAGAGTGTATCGAAGTAATTTCCACATTTGGTAATGAAGCTCCATCCTCTGCCCCAGTTAAACGCTGGTACATATAACGAGGTTAATCATGGCTGTCATTCTCTCAATGACCAAGTTCATGAAGATCGTCCAAAATCAGTTGTCCTGCAAAAACTAATCACACCATTGACCCAAACCTTAAGCCCTTGTTCAACCAAGGCATGTATTAAGCATAAAGGCGAATATTTTAAACTTTCAATGAAAAATTACTATTTTTATTATTAGACTCAAAATATAAATATTGGCCCCCATATGTTAGTTAATTTTTAAAATCAAAGTCTCAACCACCGCGCTCCGCCAGCCTGGCAAATGTACCTTAAACTAGCTGTTGCCCTCGAGGCACGAATAGCTCTCCATATTTAAGTGTAAAAGTAATAATTTTATGACCTTTTTGTCATTTATCTAAATTTTTGTTTTGTTTTAGACATCAGCTATTTTTTTTTTTTTGTATCGGGTTTTG
Organism: Apoderus coryli; assembly: GCA_911728435.2. NCBI lineage: Eukaryota > Metazoa > Arthropoda > Insecta > Coleoptera > Attelabidae > Apoderus > Apoderus coryli. The sequence goes on along the minus strand of OU452200.1, from coordinate 38,931,341 downwards.
TGCCTTTTTCTTCTCGTTGGAGGCACTATTTATACGCAGATATTTTATATTTCAGATCTAGGCCAAATTCTTGTACGCAAAATAATTGATTTTTTTTTAGTTTTATTATAAAATTTATTTTGCCCCCTTTTACGAACGCCTATGTAAACAAAATTGTTATGCTGCATGTTGTAGGTTATCCGTTAAGTGGTTTTTGAGTTATCACGGATACAATTTTTTCCTGACCCTTTTATAGAATTTTCACGGACGCCTATGGAACATTAATTTTTGTCGTGTATTTTTAACACCAATTCATCTAGTTAAATATAAAATTTTTTACATTTTAATTTTTTTTTCATTTTACCCCTTTTTTTTTTTTACTATTCACGAACGCCTATGTAAATAAAAATTTTATGCTACATTTTTTAGGTTATCTTATATGAAAGCTATATATAATTAGCCAATTTTTCTGGTATATTTGGGAAACATTTTTTTTTCGTTTTTGACTCTTTTTTTAAGACTATTTTCGAACGCCTGTGTGAACTAATTCTTTTATGTAACATTTTTTAGGTTATATTCTATCACACCTATAAAAAATTATTCAATATTTCGGATAAGTTTAAGAACTATAATTTTTTTAAATTTTTAAACCCTCTTTTAAACCCCTTGCCTACGCTCAATGTTAATCACCACCTATAAATAGCCTGTAGTATTTTCGTACCAAATGTGGTTAAAATCCGTTAAGTGGTTTTTGAGTTATTACGGATACAAATTTTTTCTGACCCTTTTATAGAATTTTCACGGACGCCTATGGAACATTAATTTTTGTCGTGTATTTTTAACACCAACTCAACTAGTTAAATATAAAAAATTTTACATTTTAATTTTTTTTATTTTACCCCTTTTTCTACTATTTACGAACGCCTATGTAAATAAAAATTTTATGCTGCATTTTTTAGGTTATCTTATATCAAAGCTATATATAATTAGCCAATTTTTCTGGTATATTTGGGAAACATTTTTTTTTTCGTTTTGACCCTTTTTTAACACTATTTTCGAACGCCTGTGTGAACTAATTCTTTTATGTAACATTTTTTAGGTTATATTCTATCACAACTATAAAAAATTATTCAATATTTCGGATAAGTTTAAGAACTATGATTTTTTAAATTTTTGAAACCTCTTTTAAACCCGTTGCCTACGCTCAATGTTAATCACCACCTATAATTATCCTGTAGTATTTTCATACCAAATGTGGTTAAAATCCGTTAAGTGGTTTTTGAGTTATCACGGATACAAATTTTTTCTGACCCTTTTGTAGAATTTTTACGGTACATTAATTTTTGTCGTGTATTTTTAACACCAATTCATCTAGTTAAATATAAAATTTTTTACATTTTAATTTTTTTTTATTTTACCCCTTTTTCTACTATTTACGAACGCCTATGTGAATAAAAATTTTATGCTGCACTTTTTAGGTTATCTTATATCAAAGCTATATATAATTAGCCAATTTTTCTGGTATATTTGGGAAACGTTTTTTTTTTCGTTTTTGACCCTTTTTTTAAACTATTTTCGAACGCCTTTGTGAACCAATTCTTTTATGGAATATTTTTTAGCTTATATTGTATCACAACTATGAAAAATTATTCCATATTTCGAATAAGTTTAGGAAATATATATTTTTTATGTTTTGACCCCTTTTCCACTATTTACGAACGCCTATGAAAGTAAGTTATTCATGACACATTTTATAGGTTATATTCTATCAAAACTATCAATAACTAGTTAATATTTCTGCTATTTTTAAGAAATACGTTTTTTTAAATCTTTTTTACCCCATTTTACACTATTTTCGAACGCCAATGTGGTCTAATATTTTATGTTCAATATTTCAGGTTATATTCAATTAAATGCGTAAAAAATTATGCAGTATTTCAGATAAGTTTAAGAACTATGAATTTTTTTAATTTTTGAACCCTCTTTTAAACCCTTTGCCTACGCTCAATGTTTCCCAAAATCTAATCAGTTCCTTGCCATGTCCAATAGTATTTTTGTACCAAATTTGGTTAAAATCTGTTAAGCGGTTTTTGCGTTTTCGTGGATACAGACAGACAGACAGACAGACATTTTTTTAAAACTACTTATTTATGTATAAAATGACCAAAAAGAAGTATTTCCGGTGAAATTAAAAAAAATTTTTTTTTCATGAAACTAATAGTCTCCATATATACATATATTACATATATGATATGGAGAGCTAAAAATCAACTTCTAAAAATATAAATAAATATTGTATCCAAGTAAATTGTTATAGAAATTATTCCTATTTCGATAAATTAATTGTTATATTTAATTAGCACATTGCTTATTTAAATTAATTCATCATACTGTTTTGTTTTTATGACTGTTTTTTTTTTGCTCGTTGTGCGGTAACTTTGTACCTATTTATTAATAATACCTACTTATATATTACACTCAGTTACACACGCAGGTCATTACCAAAGGTCGCCAATGTTTTTGTTGCTATTCATAAAAAAAAAAAAAATAGAGAAATCTTTAGTAGTTAGTTCTCATTTTTTTTTTTTGTATTTTTGTATACAGGGTGTTTCTATATTCGACCGACAACGCTCGATCACCGAAAGCTCTCGCCAATTCATTTATTTTGATATAGGGACATGTAAACTCTTACTCTCAGGAGTTAGGATTGTGGGTTCGAAATGATACTACGTAAGCATGTATGAAAGCTAAAAAGCAAAACAAAAAGGTTCTGGTAAATTGGAGACCCACATAATTTGACACTTTTTCTTAACTTTTTATAAAGCTTACCTTAAATAGAGATGAATTAAACCAAAAAATCAATGGATCATATAGTTTTTTGTTCTTAAATAAATAATAAATAAATAACTAAATTGCCTCGCTTCTTTTGGAACAAAAATCGCCATTACCCCATAATTATATAAACCATTTATAAGATATTCTTCTATTTAGTAAACTTGATGACCCACAGAATTCCTACTTAAGACACACATACCCTATTAAAGCACTTTTTTAACCCGGCATTTGACTTGTGGGGTGTGACAAACCCCAGTATCTCGAAACATATTCATAACTTTTCTAAAATTTGTTGCTCGCGTATACGGCATCCAATAGCTTTTGAGTATATATTCATATTCACTATAACGCACAAACAGCAGTTCTCTCTTGAATCTGAACGAAAGAACATCGCTTCATAGTGGAATGGGGTATGCGATACCCCATGTGTCGGTTCTTGTGATTTTTTTTGCGGTTTACATTTTGTATTTGGACCACGAAAAAAGGTAAAAGCAGTTATTTTAAGAATATTTTAAGTGAATTCTTATGGTTTTTGAATTTTGGTATAGTTGTTAGGCAAGATATGTGATTGGCAAAAGAAACAAGATACTCTCCGGAAGCTTTGGGAAGACGCTGAAACTATCGAACCTTTTGTTGATGCAGAAGATACGGAAGCAGATGAGGAAATCGACCACCTTCGCGTCAACAGCTGACGTTCCAGAGGAGGTACATGAAGAACAAACGGAAATGGATGAAGTAACTGAAAAAGCTCAGACTAACAGCAGTAAGAACCATTCGAAAAAATAAGCCAGATATTCCTCCATAATTTTTGGAAACTCGCAATAAACAATTAAATTCTAGTCAGTTTGGATTTCAAAAAGACTTGACCATACTTTCATATTTTCCGAAAGAACGAAAAGTCACAGTGCTATTGTCATCTACGGTTGTTGATAATGAAAAGATGCTGCCTGAAATTATTGCTTTTTACAACTTTACCAAATGTGGAGTTGACGTTGTTGAGGAAATGTCCGCAAATTACAACGTCTCCCGACCTAATCGCTACTGGCCATTGACAATTTTCGTTACTGAATACAGCTTCAATAAGTTCTCAGGTCATTTTTAGGAAAAACAATAACGGTAAAAATATACTCAGAAGAGTTTTTATAAAGGAATGCGGTATGCAATTGGTTAAAGAACATCAAATGCAAAGAATGCAAAATCCTAAGCTTACACAGTTTTAGACGATACTTCTGCCCCAAAATCTAAAAACTAAATCATGCAGGAAGACGCACGGTATGTCCAAGAATTTGAAATAGAAAGATCCGATATATTTGTGAAGCTTGCAGTGCATATACGCATGGAGCAGTCATTATTATACTGCAAAAAATGTGCAGATTTGGACAAATTCAATAATTCATAATTTTTTTCATTTTTTAAACAAAAATTTCTGTAGTTTTAAAATGGGAAATTTGTTTTCAATTTTGTAATAAAATTTAGATTTAAAGTATGACTTCTTCTATTAGATTAAGATTTTTGTACGGAATTAAATTTTTTGTTTAAAATTATGGAGGTTATATTGTTGATGTGGTACTTTTGTAAAAATAAGAGATTGTTTTAAAGTTTTGTGTTTGATTCTCGAAAAATATCATAATGAATAACAATAATATACAAAAAGTCTCAAATAGCAATAGACTAGTTCCAGAACATTGTTGTACAAGTGGGGTTTGTCATACCCCAGGTGTCGGATTGTGCAAAAAAAAAATACACATGTCACACGCAGGGTTAAGTAAGATAAATTTGCTAAAATATTAAAATAGGGATAGTGTGTTACAAGTTTATTCACATTTAGGTACCACAAAACAAAGGGGTATGTTTTGTGACATTTACCAACAAGAATATAGAGGTTATATGCCACGAACATGCGATGTTGCCAAATATATTCGCGTGGTTCAAATTTTTATGTCGAGCAAATATTCTTCTTTCTGCAAGGTAAGTTAGTTTAGATGAGTTATATTGGCTTAGTTTGAGTTACTTTAGGGTAGTGGGGTGAGAATGGGTTGGTTTGGATTAGGTAGTTAGGTTACTCTGGATTATTTATATTGGATTCGGTTGGGGTAGTTTGGTTAGATTGGGTTAGGAAGTTAGGTTGGGGTAGTGTGGTTAGATTGCGTTGGTTAGGGTTAGGTAGTTAGGTTAGTTTGGGTGAGTTATATTGGGGTATTTTTTATTTTATTTATTTATCTACACCTCAAGCCAACTTTATGATTGGATAAGTTACACACAATACATTACAGTACTATTATTACAATTCAATAAAAGATAAATAAAACCTGCAATACATACAAAGAACACATAACAACAATTAAATGTAAATACCATGACAAACAATATGCACAAAACAAAGAAAAAAAAAGCAAACATAAGCAATGTCAGCTTAAGAATTAAAAAATTCTGACAAACTATAATAACACTTGTCACTCAAATAATTTTTAAGTTTTCTTTTAAAACTATTTTTAGTTTTCGAACTTTTTATTTCATCAGGTATTTTATTAAAAACATAAGAACCTGCACATATAGGCGACTTCCTGAACATTGTAAGGTTATACTTATCGATGTAAAAGTTATCTTTATTTCTAGTTGAGTCGTTGTGAGTAGGTCTTTTTAACTCAGTTTTCATTCGAAACACATGAAGCCCTATTTTATATACATACACACATGAGAATCAATATTTTGTTTTCTAAACAAGATTCCAGACGCTTCAAATTAAAAATAATTTTGTATTTTGTAGTTTCGTTAAATTGGGTTGGGTTAGTTTGGGTGAGTTATATTGGGTTTTCGGATCCACCCTTAGTGCGCAGTTCGCTAATATAATAGCGCAAATATCTGCACGATACCCAGTTTAAATAGGTAATTTTTTTATTTTGTTTTTTATTACTTTGAGTTTTTAAAATACGATTAAACAATAATAATAATGCAGTAAATTTAAAACTCAGTGAAAATAAAACCACTTGGCAACACTGTAAATACTGTGTAATGTTATTAGCGTATTTTTACTACTGCGTTGCGCGAATGTTTTGTTTTACTCAACTTTTAAAGTAATTATTTTGTTTCAAAAGTGCTTTATCCATATTTTTTTTTTAAACTGTCTATTTATTTCACCACCTATATTTAAATAGTCAAACTAATACCTTAACTAAAACAAACCCAACTACCCCAACCCAACATAATTCACCCACATTAACCTAACTACCTAACCCAATCTAATCAAACTAACCTAACCCTAACCAACCCAATCTAATCACACTATCCCAAACTAACCCAACCTATTCTAACCAAACTACCCCAATGTAAGCACACTACCATAAAGTAACTCAAACTAACATAACTACCTAACCCAACCCACACTAGCAAAACTACCCCAATAGAACTCAGACAAACTAACCTAACTACCCAACCCAAGTAACAAAACTATACAGCCCAACTATAATATTAATTTTAAACTAAGTAATCAGAGCGAATCCAAACTTAAACTACTTTCACTATAATCGCTAGAAGCAAATAAAATACTAACTTGTCTTAACTTGCAGAAAAATAATTTTTGCGCAAAAAAACATTTGAACGAGTCGAATATATATGGCAACATCGCATATAACCTCTATATTCTTGTTTGGTAGAATTGGTAAATGTAAATAAACTTGTAACACACTAACCCTATCTTAATATTTTAGCAAATTTATTTTACTTAAAAAAGGGGTTTAATGCGGTCTGTGTGTCATCAAGTTTACTAAATAGAAGAATACCCCATAAATAGTTTATATAATTAGCGGGTTATGGCGTTTTTTGTTCCAAAAGAAGCGAGGCATTTTAGATCTTTATTATTTATTTAAGAACAAAAAACTGTATGATCCATTGATTTTTTGGTTTAATTCATCTCTATTTAAGGTAAGCTTTATAGAAAGTTAAGAAAAAGTGTCAAATTCTGTGGGTCCCCAAGTTTACCAGAACCTAATAATAATTATAATACAGTTCTTAATTACCTTGTTTTATTAGTGTTTTGTCATCTACCGATTTGTTGTTGTTGGTAATGATTATTAGGAGTGTTTGGACCGTTGATGGTGGTTCTCACTTTTAGTATTATACCTAACTAGTTTAATACTGTTACATTTGTCAAATATTAGCTTTTAACATTGTCTTCTAACGTAAAAGACAATGTTCTTACGCTTACGTCGGATACACATATCTGTGTATAACACAGGCCAACAAAATGAAAAAAAAAATTTGGTGCCAGAAATCTAACATCTGATTTTAGATGTTTTTAATGTGCTGATTCCAAAAATGCCACCAGATTTTTTCTATCAGCTCTAGTTTTTGAGATACACGTTACAGGTTAAATGATATATTTTTTTCTGATAAAGGACAACAAATAAAGAGATAAATATGTACTTAATCGTCAAAATAGGAATTTCCCAGAATCTAATTAGCCAAATGGATACCTGGAATTGTCCCTGACCCAATGTTCCTATACTAGGAACTACTCAATACAATGCTCTTAATTACTTTTATACCTGTAATTGCCTATGACCCGATCCTTCTATACCTGCTTGGCTGTACTTGATTTAGTATATTACTGAGTTTTCCCAAGTAAAGTTGTGCTATCATTTTGTGTAAATTTTGGTCGTTTTGTAGTATCAAGACACTAAACTGAAACAATGGCATCCACAAGCAGACGTACCTGTGTAAATCATCCCGATGTTTTTTGTTATGTGTGTGGTGAATACACTTTGAAAGAGAGCAGAAAAAGGATTTCTGACTTTGTGAAAAGAGCTTATCTTGCCTATTTTGGCGTTCATTTAGGAGATCAAGATAAATCTTGGGCCCCACATTTCATATGTAAAACATGTGTTGAACATTTGCGACAGTGGACAACTGGAAAGAGGAAGTGCGTAAAGTTTGGTGTACCAATGGTTTGGAGAGAACCGCGGAACCATCATGACGACTGCTATTTTTGTCTCGTTAATATTAAAGGCATAAATAGAAACAATAGACACAAATGGACATATCCTGATCTAGATTCTGCAAGAAGGCCTGTAGTGCATTCGGAAGAAATACCCGTTCCATCATTCAGCAGTCTACCCAAACTGACAGAAGATGATACAGAAACATCAACGTCTGACGAAGTTAAAAGAATTCAATCAGAAAACGACAGCGATTTTGAAGCAGATTTAGCAACTCCGCAGTGTTTCAATCAAGAAGAACTAAACGATCTTATAAGAGACCTGAATCTCTCAAAGGAATCCGCTGAATTACTTGCATCCAGATTAAAAGAAAAAAATCTACTTTGTCGAGGTACTAATATTACATTTTATCGTAAAAGAGATAAGGATCTGCTGCCTTTTTTCACTCAGGAAAATGACTTGGTATTCTGTAACAATATAAAAGGGCTCTTAGAAAAAATGGGTTTGCCTGAATACACTCCAGATGATTGGCGCCTTTTTATTGACAGTTCAAAACGTAGTTTAAAATGTGTTCTTTTACATAACGGTAACAAATATGGCTCAATTCCTATTGGTCATTCTACTACCATGAAGGAAGAATATGAAACAATAGCATTAGTTTTGAGAAAAATTAAATACGAAGAACATCAGTGGTCAATTTGTGTTGATTTAAAAATGATTAACTTCCTCCTTGGACAGCAGAGTGGTTATACAAAATATCCTTGTTTTTTGTGCCTTTGGGACAGCAGAGCTAAAAATGAGCACTGGGTTAACAAAAATTGGCCTTCAAGAGATGTCATGATTCAAGGAATACAAAACGTGATCAACGAACCTTTGGTTTCAAGAGAAAAAATCTTACTTCCGCCCTTGCATATCAAGCTAGGCCTAATGAAGCAATTTGTGAAGGCCTTAAATCGAGATGGAAATTGTTTTGGGTATTTGTCACGTAAATTTCCTGGCATTAGCACGGAAAAACTAAAAGCTGGTATATTTGATGGTCCTCAAATAAGGCAACTTGTTAAAGATCCACAATTCACCACATCAATGAACGAGACTGAATCTAACGCTTGGAGTTCATTTGTTCAAGTAGTACAAAATTTTCTTGGCAATCATAAAGCAGACAATTACGTAGAATTAGTGGAAACTATGCTTTCAAATTTTAATATTCTCGGCTGTAACATGAGTATAAAAGTTCACTACCTCCACAGCCACCTAGATCGTTTTCCAGAAAACTTAGGTGACTGTAGTGAAGAACAGGGGGAAAGATTCCACCAGGATATTAAAACTATGGAAGATCGTTATCAAGGACGATGGGATAGCCACATGATGGCGGACTACTGCTGGAGCCTTCAGCGAGACTACCCTAGTAAACTCCATTCTAGAAAATCGTATAAAAGAAAATTTTTATGTGATTAGTGACTAATGTAATTATGTAAATTAAGTTTTTGCAATAAATACTTAAATCCATGTGTCTTTGTTTTTTTTAACTGTCAATAGTAATATTATATATTATAACAGTTATAACGTAAATTATATACACAATTTTTTAAAAAATCTCAAAAACTAGATCTGATAGACAAAATCTGAGAACCTTTTTACATTCTGCATCCAAAAATTACTCAGGAACAGTTAAAAAATCGCAGGCACCAAAATGTGTGTTGGCCTGTGTAATTATTTTGACATCGTGTTCTTTAGATGTCGCCTCGCGTCTCTCTTTTATTTTCAAAATCCAAATCAAAAATGTATATCGTATCGGCATCGAATATTAACTAATTTTAACTGGGGCAAAGATTAATGTACACATTAATCTTTGACTGAGGTATCGGTATTTCGTACGGTCACCACCTCTCACTGTCTCTCTTCCACTCATTACCTTCTCTAGACACCGCAACTATTCAAAGAACCCCGCGACCTATATCCTATAGCCATCGAACATAATAATATTATACTACGACCTACGACTATATCTACGGTGCTATAACCTTGAATTCTCCACACAGGTGTTTGTTACTGTCAAACGGCGAAATTCCAGGACCGCATTAAGTTACGTATGTACACAACATAGGTATATTAATTAACTTTTTCGCCTGCCTGCACTTAAACAGAGTTTTACCGCCCGCATATGCGGGCGGTAAATGACCAGTTAACGCCCGCTCATTTTAATTTTTTTTCATAGATGGCGCTATGTTAGATTTCCAATAATAACGTTAACATCAGTAGTTTTCACTCACTTAACTTAATGTGCATTCCTTCTAGATGATAAGTTGACAATTAATTGAGAAAGTTTACTTAGGTAGTCGTCTGCCATTCCGCTAAACTCATTTAATTATTTAAATTTGTCCATTATTAATTAGTAATCAGTTTTTAATTATTATTGTATTACCGAAATATACCTAAGATTCTAAAATCAAATTTCTATAGCATACACGCTCAGATAATAATTTGACAGTTTCTTTCTACATTTAAAATACGGACTCAACACTGACATGTGAGCCTGTCACATAAGTTTCTCTGATCTGAGTTTGTCAAAGGATAATGCCTATTATCATGTAAGTCAAAAAATAATTCCATTAATTTCTGTCAAAAACTGTCAGTTCATAACAGTAATAATTAATTATTAAAATAAAGGTCTTTTGGTTTAATATTGTAGTATGAAAAGGCAGGCGAAAAACAGTTGTAAGCACCACTGGCGGTAAAGCCGCTGCAGCCCTTCACTGTATAGCTGCCCTCGCTCGCTTCGCTCACTCGTGCGTCTATACAGCGGCGGGCTGCAACGAATGCTTTACCGCCCTTTATACTTAATATACTATGGCGTGTTACAGACATAATATACCCTTAAAGGGCTTAGTTGTCTAGATACAGGGTGTCAAAGGTTCAAATTTTAAATCGAAAATTTGGCATAATTCAAAAACTCCCTTAAATAAATATTTTTTCAAATTTCGTGACCGATATGTTCTTTATAAAAGTCATATTTTGACATAAACATTATATTTAAAAAATAACCAGTGGCATGCTATAGGGGTTAGTGACACTTTTTATCCCCCTATTTTTTACGCCACTGGAATAAATATATTTTTTTTAAATTCCCTGTTCATTTTTACTTAAAAAAATAATAACTTTTATGGGTCTAAAGTGAACAGTTTTGCAGGAATTCGTCTCTAAACAAAAGTCTGCAAGAAAAGTTGAAAGTAACATTCAAGCATTGTACAATTTCTCAGTTTCTAAAGAATTCGAATTATGCGCTACGTTACTGCTGAGGCTCATCAATCATCAGCTAAGCCTTTACAGATAACCAAAAACCAGGCAAGAAAACTCCAGGCCTCAAATAGGCCGAATAAACCTCCGCTAGACCAGAAAATCCATACAGGACATTAAAATTTCACAATAGTGGTCCTATTGAAGGTTTATTATTGTTAAACGTATTCCAAAACCCACACCACACCGTGCTATAGTGTTTATTGTCGGTAAATCCAGTGAAGTCCTAAGTCTGTCCAACAAAATAAATCGTGCCAACAAATATATCGACACCCGTTGAACGGCCAGACCAAGTAAATTTCACAAATATTAAAATCCCTTTCGGATGCTAAACAATAGCAGCAATATATTATTTGGAAATTATGAAACAATAACCTCGTTGTTTTAAAAATTTAAAGCACAACCGAAAAATCTAAATGGGAAATCAACCATCAAAACCACTTGACATCTGTCAAAACGTCTTTCTGGAAGTTTCCAATATGATCCAGAAGAATTCCATAACTGTACGAAGTAGCTTATAAAAACATAAAATGGAATACCATTTCGTCAGAAAAATAGCAATTTAAGCAATTAATAATTCCATGTTTTAATTTCAGGCACGCCAATGTCGATAACATTATATCAGGAGCAAATACGCAGCTGCAGGACTTGACAAAGCAGAACGATGCACGTGGAACCACACGAAGATGACCGAGAATGAAAATAAATAGTTACAATGTTTACATTCAAGAAGAATAGAATGCAAAACGGAATAAACTTATGTGTTATGTGTTACACAAGTAGTAAAAGATTACGAATTCACAACAACCACACATATCATACCGAAGACATACCCATGATAGTTAATTTAACAAGGTAAGTATTACAAAAACTATTCTATACGTATTTCTAATCAGAGTAGTGCAAAAATTAACCAAATTTTAAGCAGTTCATTATTATTTAATCACCGTAATTCATTTCTTTTCTTGTATTTAGATAAAATGAGAATCAAATACACAGTGGAAATAAAATTAATACAAAAGAACACAAATAATAATAAATGAACAGCGTATGAACTAAAACATACCAAAATATATTTCATCGCAATAGGTTACGCAATGAATGTACTCAACGTTCTACTGTTCGAAAGAAAGCAGGATTTCTATAAGGTAAGTATATTTTTCTACTCCTGTTTTGTTAAGCCGTCTATTGCAAAACTGTTAACGTGACATGTAAATTCAATCTTACATAAGTGTTACGTAATGAATATTACATAACACTTTGGGGATGTTTATTTGTTATTATGTCAAACACAAATGTCAAATAAATTCAAATATTTAAATGTCATAATTACCTTTTCTTCTGTTTTAAGTATTTCTGCTTACATTTTAATTCTGAAATGGATTCTGATTCAGCAAAGTCGTAGAAAAAGTATAGTACATAACTCGAGCTGTAAATAACTAGTCTCTCACATGTAAAATATCATTTACAGCACATGTTATGTAATATACTATTTATTTAATAACCAACCTAACGCATATTATTTATATTTTTGGGCTTTTATTTTCAGAGAAAACAGACGCGGTAAATTTCATGTCTACAACGCGCCTTCACCATTTGGCCAAGAAAAGGACTCAAGACAGAATAGACATATACATTTCTTGGTTGTGGTGTAAATACGTTATGTAACTATCAATATAGTTGAATTCAAATAAAAACCAATAGTAAATCATATTATATAGCAAAAATTAATTAAGTATAATAAAATTCAGTATTGGAAAAAAAGGTAAAAAATCAAATTGAAAAAAGTGTCAAAATTCAACATTTTTAAATGGCAACCCCCAATTTTAAAATTTTTTGCATCAAAAATAAAGGCAAGTTTATGAAAGGATGTCTATTCCAAAAATTGATAGTTTTCAAAATATTACATACCTTCGCACCCTGTACTTGTAGACTTTTGTTTACAGGCAAATTCCTACAAAACCGTTCGCTTTAGCCCCATAAAAATAAAACAATATATTTATTTCAGTGGCGTAAAAAATAGGGGAATAAAAAGGGTTACTAACCCCTATAGCATGCCACTGGTTAATTTTTTAAAAAGATTGTTCATGTCAAAATATGTCTTTTTTAAAAGACATAGCGGTCACTAAATTTGAAAAAAATATTTAAAAGCGTTTTTGAATTATGGAAAATTTTCAATTTTAAATTTGAACCTTTGGGACCCTGTATTTAAGCCCTTTAAGGGTATATGCCCTTATGAAAATGCGTTGTCGGTCGAATATAGAAACACCCTGTATGTGCGTTTTTCTTGAACGCTTAAGTATTAAGTTCTACAAACCAAGAAATTGTCAATTTACATTTCTCTTAAACATTCTTGTAACTTAAGAATTGCTTGTTACATAAAGCAACAAGACTTTAAGTTATGTTGGAAATTTATTTCACACTACCATGCTTCCACCAGACGGCCGTTTCGTCGATCCACGACTCATCAGTGGTGATCGGCAGGCAGTGTGACCTAAATTTCCAACATTTACAAAGAGCTTATACTAGCACGAGAATTGATTGAGAAAGAGATGTTTGTGGCGACACCTAGCGTGAACAGGCAATATGCCGGGTGAAACACAGTTCACTACGATACATAACTTAAAGTCTTGTTGCTTTATGTAACAAGCAATTCTTAAATAAAGCCTCCCTGCTAGGGGATTCGGGCGCATCTAGTGTTGGCAATAGGATATAATGGAGTTGTTACTTCTTGTCCGGCCATCGTAGTGAACTGTGTTTCACCCGGCATATTGCCTGTTCACGCTAGGTGTCGCCACAAACATCTCTTTCTCATTCTTGTAACTTATTCAGATTTACCTGTAATAAGATTATTTACAAATTCTGGCTCGAATGACCGTTTTATTACTATTGATTTTCAATCGAGCTTTCAATTAATTTTCTTGAATAATTTGATAACTTTTTTTTATTGAAAGTCAACTTGACAACTTTATTTATTTTTTATCTAATTTTTTTTTATCATGACATTGGATAACTATATTTTTTTACAATTAAAAATTAATAACATAAACAATTAAACTAAACATACAGAGTGAACAATTCTGATTAAATATTTTTGGCTTCAAATAGTTAATGTTGTTGTTTTTCTATTGTCACTATGACTATTTAATCATGACCACCTATTATGGACACTTTAAACTAAACTACTGCACAAGGCGCTGAAGACGATTATTTTAAATACATGAAACGTTGCCTAAAGTTTAGGTTATTTTGCCATTTGTCCTATACCGACAATTACCTGATTTAAACAACTTAATGTGTATTTGTTTTCCCGCAATTAATACATAAAAATCCGATTTCTGCCATGGCCAAAATTTGTGAGCGAATTGGGGACATCTAATCATGAAAAAAACCTAAATTGTAATTTTTCGAAAAGACCTTATTTACAAAGACACAGGGTGTTAAAGATAACTGCCTGAAGGCGATTTTTTTGAAATATTTTCGAAACGACTAAAGATGAATTAACCAAATGTAGCATATTTATTCACCTAGTAAAATGTCGTAAACTGACATGGAATTGAATAAAAAAAGGAGGACCATAGGCGGATAAACGGGGGGACCCTTGCCTTAATTATAACCTAACTTTTTTTTCTTGTGATTTTTATTCATTTTATGTTAAAAATGTGATAAAATAAAGTTTTCTACATAAAAAAGGCATACTTATTTTTTCTCGAAAAACTTAAAGGTTTTCGAGAAATTCGAGTTTGCATATTTTGGGACAAAACTGGTAAACAGCATTAATAAAATTATTGAAATACAGTTTACTAACGAAAAGTTTTCCACAATTTTATTACTGCTTTGTACTAAGGACGAGTTTTGTCCTAAAATTTTCAAACTCGAATTTCTCGAAAACCTTTAAATTTTTCGAGAAAAAAGAAGTATGCCTTTTTTATGTAGAAAACTTTATTTTATCACATTTTTGACACAAAATGAATGTTTACCCGCCTATGGTCATCCTTTTTTATTCAATTTCATGTTTACGACATTTTACTAGGTGAATAAATATGCTACATTTGGTTAATTCATCTTTACTCGTTTCGGAAATATTTCAAAAAAATCGTCCTCAGGCAGTCATCTTTAACACCCTGTATCTTTGTAAATAAAGACTTTTCGAAAAATTACAATTTAGGTTTTTTTCATGATTAGATGTCCCCAATACCGCTCACAAATTTTGGTCATGTCTTTCTGAAACACCCTGTATACTTACACTTGTCACAAAATAATTCCCGCTCAAAACGAAAACAAACGTGTTCCGCTCGTGTTACTGGTATACCGCCTTATAAAAGAAACTGTCTGTATATATATAACTACATTGCAACCTAATACCGGCGGTGTCTGATACAGTGACTGCAAAAAGTTTCATCCACTTGAGGTATTATTAAAAATTATTATGTAATTTGATAGATCTTCTTTCATTTTATTAATCTAAGAAAAACTATTGAACAAATCATGGTTACAATATTCTGCCACCGTGTTTTACTGTCAGACACAAATTTTCTTGTTTAAATTCCACATTAAGTCTTCGCCATACCATATGATGTCCGATTATATTTAGATTAATCTGAGAAAATATCACGTTGCCAAAAATTATTTCTTTCATTCATATTATATTTATTTGCAAACTCTAATCATTAACCCAACTTTTTCCCGTCACTGTAGTTATTTTTATTACTGTCGGTATCCTTTGGCAGGCATGATTTATTATACGTCTTATATACGAGGGAGAAATGTATCAAATAAACGCTGCATTCGATGCCCATTTCTAATGTAAAGAGGCATGGGAACGGATAGCCCCGGTAAAATCGTTAAGTTTATATATTTTAAATTAAGATTAGAAAGACTATACTGGTCACTGCGGCAGCCTGGAAAAGGTAGGAAACAAGTTTCCCGTAAATTTAATTTATTCATTCAACCGCTCTGAAGATACTTGACGCTTAATATGCTCCATATATATATATGCAAATATTAATGTAATCCACAATTGCCCGATGTATGCCATTAACACAGCGTGGTTAAAATATTAATTCTAGAAATAATAATAAAGGCCTTTATTTTTTTATATTGGGCGAGTTTCATTTCAATCATGGCCAATTGCCACAATTGTCTGTTCAGCTAACCCAATAAAAACTATAATTACAAACATACAACACTATCAAAATCCTTCCTTCATTAGCATTCTTCTAACACATATTTACTACCCCTAATGGAAATAGGAGATACAAAAAAAATCCTTCATATGGTGCCTTAATAATCTCTACAAGTTACAAGGAAGTTCATAATTATCAATAGAATTGTTGATATTCGCGTGTCACTCGGAGGATTTCAACCTAATTAATTAGGTTTTACAAATAAACAAAATGTTTTTTCTTATGCGTTTAATTGGCCATGTTAAAAAAATATCATCTAAATCATATCTAAGTTAATTTTAATAATAACAAGTAGGTAATTATAATTAAAATTAATAGCTGTTAAATGTTTCACACACAAAGTTGTGATATATAGTAGTCATTTTGAAACGATGCGGAAAATAAAACTATTTATTTATTTCATCCATGTATGGATGTGGTATGAAGGTCGATGATTTGTATGATATTATCAAGCGATTTAATTTCTTTTGACATTGTGTAGGTTTATTGTAGAAAATAAATGAAAAACGTGGTTCAGGGAATTCGTAGACGCATTTTGGATCGTCGGCCTGACTATTTAACAAAAATAATAGTCCTCATGAAGTTTCTGTACCATATTTGACCCCTTTTTTTATGTTATTTATCAATGAGCTGGAGAATGCAATGAATTGTGATCGGCTGATGTTTTCGGATGATCTTAAATTGTACAGTTCTATTGATAGTATCGTTGACTGTGCTAACCTACAGAACAATTTGGAGCTGGTGCATCAATGGTGCGTACTAAATAAACTTTCACTTAACCCGTCGAAGTGCAAATATATCAGTTTTACGCGCAAGAGGGTGATCATTGATTACGTTTATTCCATTGATCAGGTGCAAATCTCACGATGTGAATCTATCACTGATTTAGGAATTATATTTGATTCGAAATTTACGTTTGCTGAGCATGTCAATTATAAGACACTAGAGGCAGGTAGGACATACGGTTTTCTGGTTAGGAATTGCAGGGGATTTAGAAACACAGATACCCTTAAAACGCTATACTTTAGCTACGTGCGCTCTAAACTGGAAGATGGGTCACTGATATGGTATCCATATTATTTGACTCATCAAAATTCGGTCGAAAAAGTGCAACGTAGATTTTTGAAGTACTTAATGTATAAAGAGGATGGTCATTATCCTCCAAGGGGTACTGACTACCAATTAATGACAGATCGATTTGAGATACCAAGTCTTGAACGTAGAAGGAAAATAAATTCTTTGCGATTTCTTTACAGTTTAGTTCACTCCAATATAGATTGTTCCCACTTGCTTTCAAGAATTAATTTCAACGTTCCAAGGCAGCATATAAGGTCCAGTACAACATTTTATTAGTTTTCACGTACATTTTGAGTCGATTAATGCGTTTCGATTTCGGCACTCAGGAAACCAAATGAGGACACTTTTCGAAATACGGCTCGTGGAGGGACACCATGTATATATACGAACAGAACTATATCTCGCTTCACAGCACATTTGTTGATACGTTGCAAAATATTAAATTGTTTTGCTTTAGCCAAAACACATTTTAATGGTGGCGTTTTTGTGAAATTCCATATGATCATAATATTCTATGACGATGACACTTGCATTTCTTAATCTAATTGAATGGCTTTTGGCACAGTTATCAAGCAACTAAATCCTTAGAATAAAAATAACATTCAAATAATAAAATAATACGTACTTAGTCACGATTTTCTAAGGCACTCTGTGTCAAAGAACTTTGTTACAAAAGAATCTTTGCTAAAGGTCAATACACTGAGGAACTGTATCATATACGTTTACACCTATTCTATACAGTGGGATTCGAATTGAAATCTTTATAAAAGCACTATGGGTGAAAGGAAAAATGTGTTATGATACACATAGTAGTAGGCGGTTTCTCCATTATAAACAATATAATTTAAAAATGCATTGCAGAAAACCATAGGATCAGCAATGACTGAAAAAGGAATAGAACCAACTGCAAGGAAAATTTTGCCTAACTTTCAAGCGCGATATATTTGTAACCAGATCAAATATCGACCTCCGGTTTTCATGGATTGACAGATTTCCTTTTTGTGAAAGACATTGCTATTTTAAACTTTTTTCAACTGTTAAATTCTTTTTTATACAGGGTGTTAAAAAAGTCCCTGATTGTTATCCCAATTTTGAATGTGTATAACTTTTCGAGAACAGTTTTTTAAATTTATTTCTACGCGCCTTTCTAATCAATGATTTTCTACAAAAAAATGATTTTCTCAAAATTTTTATAGTTTGAAAAATATCATAACCTCCAATTTTTTTCATATTTTAAGCAGCTAAACCATCCTGATTTGTTCTTATTGCTCAATTTTATTAGCAATTTGTCATACCTTTCAGTAAGCGTATTTATTGTGATTAAAACTTTCGAATACCTCAATGATATGCTGTACAGGGTGTCCCAATTTCGTTGTAATCGCCAGGATTCTCGGTTATTAGTGGAGATATAAGATTCCCGTTTTCGCAATACCGTCCTACATTTTTGTCAAACTGTCAATGGCATAAACAAAATTTGCATAGAATTCTTTGTTTCCGAGATACAGGGCGATTTTGAAAATGATGCATTTTCAGTCTCAGCCATCTGATGTCTTTTCAGAAAGGTGAAAACTGGTGCTATTAGAACTTTTTACATAAAATCCAGTGGCGAACGTAGAATTTTTCGGAGCTATCGTTTCTGTGTTATGACACAAACTTATAAATTGGGACACCCTGTACAGTGGCGATACTAATAAATAAATTATTTTTCATTAACTCAATTTTGTTAGCAATTCTGATGAAGGAGTCAGTACTTGGGCCACTTTTTTATATTATACATTAATGATCTGCTCAATTATGTTCGAGCTCAGCACATGCTCATGTTTGTCGACGACGCGTTTTTTCTCTGTGCCGAGAATAGTCAACGCGCGAAGATGGGAAAACTTTCACTCTAGTATCATCTGAATCATGTATGGATGAATTTGGAGAAAACCAGAATTGTTCCGTTTGCATTGTCCGATTCTATCTATCGCCAAATTTCAGCACTGCAGATCGCAAACGTTGAAAGTGTTCTTATTGCAAAAAAAAAAAAAAAGGAAAAAAGGGAATTTCCAGTTTTGATAAAGCATTGCTTTTTGATGAAAAAAATACAGTGGAAACCAAACAATGGCTTGCTAAACATTATCCGAACTCTGCTCGATCGAGACAAATGGTAGAGAAGTGGCTTGCTGAATTTAAACGTGGTCGTACCAGCACAAATGATGCAGAGCGCAGTGGACGCCCAATTGAGGCTGTTATTTCAGAAAACGTCAAAAAAATTCACAAATTGGTTATGACCGATCGCAAATTGAAGGTGCACGAGCTAGCTGACATTATAAAGATATCAGATGTTAGTGTTTTTATCATTTTACACGAACATTTGGGTATGCGAAAGCTCTATGCAAAGTGGGTGCCGCGTGAGCTCACAGTCGACTAAACACAAAAACGAATTGATACTTCAGAGGAGTAGTAGGAAATAAAACGTCAGACTCCACGAAATCAGTTTAATACATTACACTTAATGTGTTATGTCGATTAAAGCACCAAACATGTTTCGAAGCTCACTAGCTTCATCATCAGTGGTAACATTTAGTAGAGAAACTGTATTTTGTAAATATTACATTAGTATGACTATATTAAGAGTAATGTGTTGAAGTCTGAAAAAAGAATATTTTTTTTATATAATATGATCGAATTGTTGTAATTAAATAACTCACCATTTCGAGGAAAATTCTTGTTAAAACTATGAAATAAAATTTTACGTTATTACATATTGCTGTTTTTCTTTTTCTTTTTGATCATTTTTAAAAATTGAATTTTTATAAAATTTTATTTTATTTATATGGTTGTTTTCTACGCAGCAACTAATCTTTTGACTAAACAAAATGGTTAATATTTCCGATTGTTAATAAAATATTCGAAATTGGTGGTAGAGGGAACAATATACATACCACCAATTTCGAATATTTTATTAACAATCGGAAATATTAACCATTTTGTTTAGTCAAAAGATTAGTTGCTGCGTAGAAAACAACTATATAAATAAAATAAAATTTTATAAAAATTCAATTTTTAAAAATGATCAAAAAGAAAAACAGCAATATGTAACAACGTAAAATTTAATTTCATAGTTTTAACAAGAATTTTCCTCGAAATGGTGAGTTATTTAATTACAACAATTCGATCATATTATATAAAAAAAATATTCTTTTTTCAGACTTCAACACATTACTCTTAATATAGTCATACTAATGTAATATTTACAAAATACAGTTTCTCTACTACATGTTACCACTGATGATGAAGCTAGTGAGCTTCGAAACATGTTTGGTGCTTTAATCGACATAACACATTAAGTGTAATGTATTAAACTGATTTCGTGGAGTCTGACGTTTTATTTCCTACTACAATACATTCACTCCACTTTAGAATGGACTACTTCTTTAAAATAAAAAAAAAAACTTCAGAGGAGTGTTTGGCGCTGTTAAACCGCAATAAAATGGAATTCTATCGTCGATATGTCACAATGGATGAAACATGGCTTCACTATTACACACCAGAATCCAAAAGACAGTCAGCTGAGTGGACAGCAATCGACGACACAACAGTCGGCCGGTAAGGTGATGGCGGCTGTATTTTGGGATGCGAACGGAATAATATTCCACGACTACCTCCAAAAATGAACCACCATCAACAGCGACTATTACTGTGCTGAAATCGCAAAGAAACGGCCACATTCGCAAAAGAAAAAAAGTGTTGTTTCACCAAGACAATGCACCGTGTCACAAATCGGTGAAAACTATGGCAAAATTGACAGTTGAAAAATTTTTAAAATCGCAATATCTTAGACAAAAAGGCAATCTGTCAGCTCGTGAAAACCAGAGTTCAATATTTGGTCTGGTTCCAAAAATACCGAGCTTGAAAGCTAGGCGAAATTTTCCTTGCTCGAACGCAATCGTCCAACACTTTATATGAATGGTTGGATCACCTCTCCACAGGATAAAATTGTTAGATATAGGGTCTTCAGAGGCTGCCCACAGGGTGGGGTTTTTACCCCCCTTTTATGGTAATTCCTGGTGGATGACTTGCTAGCAGGACTAGAACGAGAAGCAGTCCAATTTCAAGCATACGCAATTCTATTAACATTTTTTGGTATCTGTTAAAATAAGGAAGTCATTAGAATAGGTCATGACTACTGCTTCTGCAAATTTTGACCACCCAGTACAATAAAAGTTACAGTACACATGGTTTACATAATTTTTTTTATTATTCTTCGATTAAAATTAAAATTATTAAAAAAACCGTCCAGGTATATGAAATGGTTTATTTTTATTGCATCACGTACTGAAGAAAATGGATATTTTTTTGTTGTTTTTGAGAAATCATAGAGCATACAAATATGTAAATCTTTATTATCTGTCATTAGATGTTAATTGATGTATAGACATACCATGGTATGCGACAGTTTAATTAATTGAATTATGCGTAAAATATGCAAACAGTAATTTATTTTTACATTTATCTTATTATATTTTGTTTACTACTTAATACAAAGTATTCCACAGTTAAATATTTAATGATTAGGTAGGTAATTATATTGTGATATTTGTGAAACTCTTTTAATTCGCATGGAACACCCGTTATCGGAAAATATTCGGCATTTCGCGTTCAGGAACAGAGAGACTCTTTAAATTTTGATGGTACTTCAAGAATATCTTAGAAAAATGAATTATCTCGACAGATTCACCCATAAGTTTACAACTACTGTAGTGTGATGAATACTGAATATAAAAATAGGCACACGGGACAATCGAAATGGAACCGATATACGAGTATTATCTAATATTCTGAAAGACAATGTTAAGCGGCAGTTTCACATAGCAGTCAATTGGCATAGCAGCGACTGTTAGGTAGGCGTGGTTATACTGCTAACTGTGAATCATACGATTGCGACCGCAGCTGAGTGTTGTGCCAGCTACTGCGATAACTAGAAATTTTTCTACTTTTTGTATCGCAGTCGCATACTCAACAAAAACAACATGGCGAAAAACATCAAACGCATTGCGTTTTCCGATAAACAGATTTTTACACTTATTGAATTGTATGAAGAAAATGAATGTTTATGGAACATTAAGTCATTCGATTATAAAAATAATATAAAAAGAAAAGCTGCACTATTAAAAATTGCCGAAAATATGGGATTAACTGAAGACCTAGTAAAAAAAAAGTTAAGTTCATTAAGAGCCACTTATTTAATGGAAAAGAAAAAAGTGCTGGATAGTCAGAAAACAGGTTCAGGTACTGATGACCTGTACATTCCAACAGTGCCTTGGTTTGATCATATGCACTTTTTAAATAATGTTATTATTGCACGGAAAACTGTATCTAATTTGGAGTCTGAAATAATAGAGGTATGTAACTACTTTTACTTGTTTATTACAATATATTCAGATATAATAACTACATTACAATGATACATAAATAATATGTCTTATATTCTTGTCCACTGAAAGTCGATATTTCCTTCATTGACAAAGTAATCAGCGAATTCATCTCGGATCTGACGAGCAAGGTTTGACGAATAATTTCCTCCTTCGTGACTAATATTTGGTAAAATATCAGGCATTGTTCTATTTTCCGGATTTACAATAATTTCAGGGCGAAGAAAGTTGTGTAGTGCACAGCAGCATGTTATTATGGATTCTGTGGTTTTGAGATTTGTATTCATGGGTCTCGAAAATATTCGAAATCTACTACATAGAATACCGAATGCATTCTCCACAACTCTGCGTGCTCTACATAACCTATAATTGAAAATTTGTTGCTTTACTGATAAATTTGTTGATGTTGGATACGGTTTCATTAAAGTGGGACTTAGAGCAAAGGCATCATCACCAATAATGCAATAAGGCATATTTCTGGTTCTGTTCTGTAGAGGCTTAGGTGAAGGAATGTTTAATGTATTAGTAACAGTAACATTGATAGCTGCATGCAGTGAACTATTTTTGTATATTCCGCCGTCAGATATTCTGCCATTTCCTCCACAGTCAATATAAATAAAGTTATAGTTTGCATCTACAAGTGCTAAAAGAACAACACTGTGAAAGCCTTTATAATTATAGTAGTAAGATCCTTCATTTGGTGGTGCCTGAATGCATACGTGCTTGCCATCTAGAGCTCCTATGATATGTGGAAAATTCCATTTCTTTTCGAACTCGCATGAAATTGTTTGCCATTCTTCTTCAGTTGATGGAACCTGAAACAATAATGAAATATTTTTGTGAACTATTATGTATTTTTGTATATCTAATTATACTAATATAGGTAGCTAGTAACTGGTCTATTAGTAGTGGCGTTTTATAAGTTCCGTTTTTTTTTTCAGACTAAAGATAACGATGCTGACCTAATCGACGACTCGCAACCTATTGATCATGAGGGATCTGAAATTGCTCGAGGTACCCAAAAAGCTTCAATGAAAACACAATTACCACCAGCAAAAAAAAAACAAAAGCAGTGCTGATATTTCAATTAAAACTAGTAAAACTACCGAGGAGAACATTGATGATGCCATCAACAAAATTTCCAATACTATCTCAAATATAAAGGATCCGGATTTGTTTGATAACTTTGGAACTCTCGTAGCTTCCCAGTTGAGAACCATTCCGATGGAAGATGCGCTTGAGCTCCAAATGGATATAAGCCAGCTTGTTCATGAAAGGCTATTGACAATATGTCGGAAAAAAAATGAAAACAAATCATTACCATCTTCGCCCTCCCACCCTTCGACATCACACACTGATTATTATAGTGATAGCGCGAATGAGTACCCCAGTGATTATCCCTGTATTTTATATACATCAGAAGATGATGAAACCCTGCATGGATATGAAGAAGCACATGACTTTGTAGGAAAAGCACTTCAAGGAATATTGCATGGATATGAATAGAAATGTAATAGATAGCAATAATAATGTATTTATAATAAAATATCAAACTTACTTTTAAGTATTTATCCTTTAAACAAGTGACAATTGCATTACACACTTCGGGTACAATATTTCCAATTGTAATTCTTGATATCCTGCTGAGAAATTCCAAAGATTTATATGAATTTCCACTTGCTAAATAGCGTAACGTAACAGCAAGGCGAAGTTTGGTACTTATACAATTTCTCATGTGAGTATCCCGCTTAGCAATCATATGTGCAACCTGAAAGCATAAATACCTATATTTTTTGTATTTTTCCTAATTTATAGGTAAGTACTCAATAACCTGAAACTTTACTTACCTTTTCATGAAGTTCTAAAAATTTTACGTAAGGCAAACGGGTAAAATTTTGGAAATCCCCATTTACAGTTAATAACTCTGTTAATAAATTATTTTCGATGTTGAAACGTGGCCTATTTAATAATGGCATTTTTACCCAGTACTTTTTTTTGCTATAGGTTCTTTTTCGTTTTGAGACACATATTGTGCGTGTTATCTGCTTTGATACTAGCTTTTTTTTCAATAACAAACAAAATATTGCACAACTAACCAGTGTTTTTTTATTTGGCGCCATTTTAAAGAAATTTATTTATCAAATCGATGTTTATCCTGTCAAACAGGACGTCGCAGTAAATCATATCGCAGTTGATTATTCCCCACTACAAAATTGAATTGCTGTAGCAGTCAACTGCTATGTGAAACTGCCGCTTAAGATTCCTATTACGTACGATAAAAAAATCGTACAGTTTTCCTAACAACCGCTTAGTAACGGTCAATACAAACAAAGATTAATCTACACAATAGATAGTCAGCCCAATGCATTAAAATCAGAACATCTCTAAGTATGCCTGCCACTACGTGGCGTAGACTAGCGTGTAAAGCATAGAGCAGTATTGTCACAGCCAGAAACCGTTTTGTAGTTTATTAATATCAAAAACAAAACGCAACGTATAACAATTATTTAGATCATTTGCAACAGATATGCACCGGCAATGCTGTATTGTCAGAGAGAGAAATTGATGAAATTCTGTATTAATCTGGAGGGGATACGCAGGGAGGGTAGAAAAAAAAACAAGCGAATGTGGTGTGTGTCGTGCTGTTGCCAATTCGTCGGTAAAATAAACACACAGGGTGATTTATTACAAGTACAGTATTGAAATAAAAGCCTAATCTCTATGAATTAAATTTAATATAATAATATTTAATCCATGTCATACATGTTTCAAGACTAGACCAGTCCCATGATCAGTGGCGAACAATCGTTAAATGAAAAGCTTTTAGATAGAAACATACTTTTGACTAAATATTTCACATAGACAATGTGGCAAAGATGTAACAAGATTGTTGTAGATCTTATAATACCTATAATAAAAAAATTATCAGTGCTACCTATATTATATTAGGTATACCTATTATAATAGTCTGTCTCTTCATGAGGTATAAGTTCCACTTTATCGGTTTAGGTACTTAAATTTTACTTCTTTTTAATGTTTCTTCGGGTAAATAATAAGTTCGGTAGGAATAGGGCTTTGGGTATGAAACAAAAAAGATAGAAAATAGAAATTTGATATAGGGGTAGTTCTAAGCATTTACAAGTTTGTGACGTGTAGCGATTTTCGATGCCGCCCCCGGAGGTATACATGAGGGCGGCGCAATGCCGTTTTAAATATCTCGTTTCGCTTTCTTGGAAAATAAAAAATTATAACTGATAACTGAAACTTAGTACTTAATACGTGGGCGTAAGAGGTAAGCTCACTTCACAGGTCTCTATTAATGAAAGAAAGTTAACATTTTGAGCATCTGCGTAAAATTAAATGTATCCGTTTGGTGGGTAGTTTTGATTACAATAAGTCGGTGCCAAGCCCAAGCCCGAAACAAAATAAATCTATATTTACCTACTACCTATTTGGCTTGGTACCGACTATTATGTGCATTGTTGTCTTTTGAATGATATTTGTATTTTGTTATTTTTCGTATTTTTTATTAGTTCTTTTGACAGCTCTGGTGTCATCAATACACCTGTATCCCGAATTGCACCAAATTGCGATGCTATTGAACAAGCATATAATCCTAAATATAATATTCTTTTTGAACTACCTGTATCTCGAAAACCAAGCCGTAGCGGACCCATGTACATATGAAATTTGTATCTTAAAATTAGTCAAAGAATCACCCTTTAAAGTTTGTACAAGTACTTATGCAACACCCTGTATACATAGATACTTTGATTTGCAATTTGCAAATCTGTCAAACTAGGTAATGCTGTTTTTTTTTATTTACTTTCAAATATGGTATTATGTAATTGTATTCAAATTAAATGTTTGGGGATGATATTTACGAGTTTTATTTTTTTATATAGAGAAACTGTTATTCAGTTTTTAAGGATCAATCTGAAGCAGACGATTGTACTTGTTAAAACATGAAAAAAGTTATTGTCGTGATACTTTTAACACCCTGTTGGTGGGTTTTTAAAGCTTTTTACGAAACGTGTTAACAATACAATCTACATAAATCGTTAGTTTTTTAAAGTTTTATGATCATTGCACAAAAACCAATATTAGGGAGACTGTAAGTTTTTTTTCAATTCGGCGTTGCAGAATTTGAACCTAATTGTGATAATTGTGTTATTTTACTAGTATAGATATTTTTGAGTAAATTAATTCGGTTATAATCGATGAGTAGAATCTTTGGAGTAAAATACATTTCACAAAAACCCTGAACCATATTTCTCAATAGATTTAAATTTTCATTAAAAACAGATTAAAAATTCTAATTTTTTACATCCTGCATTTCGAAACCGTATTTTTTTAAATAATTATTGTCATGCTGGAAATTTCAAACCTTA
Source organism: Apoderus coryli (assembly GCA_911728435.2). Taxonomy (NCBI): domain Eukaryota; kingdom Metazoa; phylum Arthropoda; class Insecta; order Coleoptera; family Attelabidae; genus Apoderus; species Apoderus coryli. The sequence continues at coordinate 38,904,228 of OU452200.1, read as the reverse complement.
TTTACTTCAGCAACTTGTAAAAAGCACAGCCTTTTTAATATTAACATTTCTTAAAATCGATATTACGCGATAACGATGACTTTCTATCAATATCACAGAAGGATACATTTATTACGTATATAATTTGTTAGATTTTACATCTCCGAATTGAAACACACGCAAAAAATGTGCATAAAAAAGTTAGGGTAGCATTTCACGCCTGTATGCCCCTTTAATTTACCCGCCTCTGAGATTTATTTTTTCATAATGTTAACGACAAGTTGAATCTGCTGTTTGAGTTTGATCCTTAAAACTGAATCCGGTAATAACCGGAAGTCCTATCTATAACGCCAAATTTCGTTAATTTAAATATAACTTTTTGATGCACCCTTATATCCGAAATTTAAAATTAAATGACTAAAATAATATTATTTTAGTCATTTAAAATTATTGTCTAAAACATTCAATAAACCAGCCCTGTATATTTATACTATTATAGTAATTTCTTTTATTTTCGTCCATACACATTAATCTTTACGTAGATAGGTATACGTATACCATATAATTTTAAACAAAAAACACTGCTGCACAGTAGTACATATATGATACCTATAATATAAAAACAAACTCCCACCTCGTAGGGGAAAGTATACTCGTCCTTGTCTAACATTGCCCATATGATTATTTTATTTCAACACAATACATATAACGCCATCTACAATTTCCATAATTTCCATGGTTGCATGTTTTTCTAATAGATGTAGCTCGTGTCGAGACAGTTTCAATTTTTGTTTTATTTCCCATATACGCTGACTATCTATTGTGTAGATTAATCTTTGATACAAACAAACTTATTCAAAAAATGACATAATCTTAAATCAAATTTGTATATGAGTGTAATATTATAAAGTGAAATTAGTTTGTGTAAGTACATAAAAAATGTCGAGTGACTGAAATAGAAAATTTAACTCCACCCAATATTAGCGAAATTGCAGAAGCTGCTAAAAACAACTTGTTACCGGCAAAATCTGAATATCGATACAAATTTACTTACCAAAGATTCATGGAATGGAGATTAAAAAACGACGTTAAATCATTTTCCGAGAATGTAATGATGGTATTTCCAAGGACTATCAAAAACGATGAAGCCTTCCTCAATTTGGTCATTTTACTCAATGTTAAAGGCCACAATTAATATAAATCACAATGTCGATATTGCAAACTACTCCAAATTACAAGCTCTCCTGAAGAGAAAATCGGACGGCTTGATCCAAAAAATCCAAGATGTTGACAATCAAGAATATAACGATTTTCTAGAAAACGCACCAGATGATAAATATTTTATGAAGGTAATATATTCAGCTCAATATAATGTTAGATGTGTAAATTTATTTCAAATCGTCTTTTAGGTTGCTCTTATAATTAGTATAAGCGGTGCATGCAGGAAACAAGAGTTGCGTAATATAAAACCGTCAGATATTCAAGTCACAGGAAAGAATCTAATTATTAATATTCCCGATTCAAAAACCGAACGACAACGTTCTTTTGTGGTGTCAGGATATTTTTACCCCCAGGTTAAAAAATATATAAACTTTCGCTCTGCAGTAAATACAGCTCCAAATTTACCTTTTTTTCTAAACTATATAAACGGAAAATGTACGAAACAGTCTGTTGGTATTAACAAGTTAGGAAAGATTCCAAAACAAATAGCCATATATCTGGGACTACCAGAAGCAGCGACTTATACAGGACACTGTTTTCGACGCTCGTCCGCGACTATTCTTGTTGACGCGGGTGGTGACTTATTAGATTTATAAAGACACGGGGGATGACAGTCATCAGCCTGCTGAAGGGTATGTGGATAATTTCCTAAATAATCAAACTAACAATTCGTCTAAAATATCATCTGCAATAGCAAGTACTAGTAATAGTACTAATAGTATTAATGAAAATTTCATTGAGGCAACTAATAATGTAAATCTTACTTATGCTTCAACAAGCAAAATAAACATATATACCTTTTGTCTTCATTAATTGTTCTGTAACTATAAATAATATAATAAAAAATAACATTTGTAAATTTAAATAATCATACTGTAGAATTATTACAATAAATACCTTCTCGTTGATGTTATCACGTTTTTAAATTATTGATATTGTTACCAGTTCAGATGGAAAACTAGAACTAAATGATGTTGTGTGAATAAGTAGGTCGTAGGTAAAGTATAGTACGTAATACGTGTTGTAATGCAATTACGCACTCATAGAATTACGCTTTTCCATTCGTGCGTAAAATACTATAATGACGAACCAAGAACTACATATAAATTGATTAAGTTCCTTACAGAAACTGATCTGATCAACAAAATTTAATACATTCTGATCATTTCATTGTGAATTCAAAATTATGTTAATGTTTCTATATGTTAATGCAAATTAATTAGTATCGTATTATAGAAAAATATAGAGAATTAGTATCGTTATGTAAATCCTGTATTATTTATATGTATATAAGAATGCCGCTAATAACCAAAATGGTTGATGCGGATAGTATTGAATACATAATAAAAAAATATTCAATATACAAGAACCTTATGGGTATATCCCAAGAATATTATAAAAAAAGTTCTATTTATTAATCATATATGATTTAAAAATGAGGAAAAAATAGTTCTGTAGGTAGGAGACCTATTTTTCATCACTGGAATAATTTATGGTATGCTATAAATAGTCCAAGTACATTAATTTGGTTTAGCTTGTTAGACCAACGTGGAGCGTGAATAGATTTAGACACAATTTAGTAAACGAAAATAATTTGAACACAAAGTTACTTTAAACAATGTTTTCGTATGGATTGCATGAAAACTGCATCAAATTGATTTTTTACGTGTAGAAGGTGTCCCAAATAAATGCTCGCCTCGATATATGAGGGCAACTATACACATTCAAAAGAAACGTTATGGAGGTGTTTGAGTTGATGGGGAAAAAATGTTTGAAAACAAAGTTTATTTCCGAAAATATTCTGAATAGAAATACAATACTTACACGTTAAAGAAGCAAATTACAATACAAGCAAAAGATAACATATTTATAACAAATTAAAAGGATTTCATGTCCGTAAATATAATAAATGAAAAATAATTTAATGGCAAAGCGGACTAAAATGTATAGGTAAAACCAGCATTTTAGTCCGCTTTGCCAATAAATTATTTTTCATTCATATTTATAACAACCGTTTACTAAATAATTTTTAAGTCAAGTTAGTTTTAGATTACTTACATTTCGCAAAAACTATTATACAAGGTGTTTCTAAAATTAGTATATGGTAACAACATCAAAAATATCTAAGCAAAGATGTACCTAATCATAAAAAAAAATCTCAAGGATGCATAAAGAATATTGTAGAAAATATTTTATATTTCCGCAAATGTTGCCATACTTGTAAAAGAGGAAGTAAATTACTTAATAAATATAGGAAACGTCAAAATTATTATTCAAAACAATGAAACAACTGTATTTTTATCGTAGATACGAAATCGAAATAACATTCCGTTTATACCCATACCAGGTATCCTCCACATGTTTTCAAGTACATTTTTATTTACGATTTATTTAAATAAAAATAAAACACGAACTTAAGAAGTACTTAATACTAATCATAAATAATAATAATGCAATAGAATATAAATTATTTTTAAATGATCACTTATTTACCGGAATAAAAGTGTATAAATATTATTGTTTTTGTTGTTTATTTTTTTTTACGATTATATTAGAAAATGTCAAGATCAAAGTCTTGATCGTTGAAGGCGCACAGGTTTTATTACTATTTTATTGAAATTAGAATAAAAATAATATTTATTCATCCACAGGTGGTACTATACGCATTACTCCCCTATATTATAATATAACAATATGTTGATAACAAGTACCAAACAGCAGTTGTCAATTTTAATTATGTATCGTCAAAGTTATTTCTCGTAAATTGTGTGCTTCTTCTAGCGTTAAGAAACAACAACAATTGAACATTTTTTATGTACAGGGTGAGCAAAACTCGATGTCCCAGCTCTGTTATGAGAAAATGAAAAACGATAGAAAAATGACGTCAAGAACTTTTTTTTTCCAGAAACATATCTATATTTTTATATAGATCAAAACAGCTAATTTTGTATAGAAAAAAATTTGGTATCTTCATTCGTTAAAAAATTAAAAGCAAATTTGTAGGAAAAACTATTATCAAAAATTCGCAACTTTCACAACTTTGCTCACCCTGTACAGTGCATTATTTTGTGAACCAAAAAAGTAAAAAATTACACTGAGGAAAAAGTTACGGATATTTTATTGGATCACAATTGCAGTGTGGAACGCCCTCTAACGGCAGTGAAATGGTGACCATATTCGGGTTTGGCACTCCAAAAAAACCCATAATATTAAATATTTTTAGTTTTTATTTTTCCGAAACGCAGCAATTTTGGACTAAGGTAAGGTACGTTTATGCGGCTTATTTTGACCCCACAAATCTGTGCTATGATTTTGTACAGACCTCTTAGAGACACCCTGTATCTGGAGATACAAGAAAACTATACAAATATTTTCAGGAAAATGAGTTTAATTATCTTCAAATAAATAATCTCCATTTCCTACATCAATACACTTTTGTAACCGAAGTTTCCACAACTTAAAAGCTTAAAGCCAGTCATCTTTTGGAATGCTTTCAAAAAAGTTATGATTTTTTTCATCTGTCTCATTCTCCGTCTTGGGACGCCGTTGGCTTAAAGAACTACCAAAAATTACAAATGACCAAATCAATTCAACTGTGTCTGCTGCGCAATGTGGGATGTTACATTGTCATCCTGTAATATTAACCCTGGAATATTGACTGTATTGAATTCACTGTTTCCAGATCCAAAACTAAGCGTTGCCTAATGGATCTTCGATTTTTCTAGCAATAACTGAGGAACAGGGCCTTGTTAAAAAGCGATATCCGTCCTCTTTTAAATTCGCTGTTTTAAATTATCATAAACACGATACTGTGCTCTAGAATCTTCCTGGTCCATAAATACATAGTAGAGTGACACTATCTTTGTCTTTTGATACTCAAAACACCACTTAGGTACATTTAATAACAAAGACACTCAATTCAAACCACGTTTATGCGTCATTAAAAGGTTTTTTCTTTTTCATTCTTCTGATGTGTTTGTGCGTCGCATTATTCATATCGTCGCTTTAAATAGGTGGATGGAATAAATTAAATAGTCGTAAGTACGTATATACGTTTAGTTATGCGCAACATTTTGCACATCAAAACAATTTACTATTTCGAAACTGTTCTCTTTGTCAGTTAAAGGGACGTCAGTATTACTAGCTGTTACTATAATATATATATAGGATGTCCCCACCGACAACCTGCTTATTTAAGTTTTACTTTCCCGCACAGGGAAAGCAACACATGTACGAATACGAAAGAAGTTCCATACATGTGCGACGGTAGTTTAATTGGTCAAAACACCTGACCGGCAATCGGGAGATGTGGGTTCAAATCTCACCGGACTTTTTTATTTCGTACAAGTTAGTTTATTTCATTTCTTTGTATATCGATGATATTAGTAGGTATACGCTGTCAACCTTAGTTGAATATCTTTGTTTGTTTATACAGGGTGTCCCGAAATTAACTTTAAATAATTTAAGGGGATATTCTACAAGCGAAAATATGATTTTTTTTTCATTTTTTCATATACAGGGTGATATTTGTAAATTCCTGACGATAGGTTTTTCGTAATATTTCCGAAACAGAATTCACATGTTGGAGGTCAGGTTTTCAACAACGATAACCTAACACGACGTTTGGTTAAGTAGGATAATAAAGTCTGGTAGAAATATCTTCAAAATCAAAATAACGAGCCTTAGACACGACTAGAACGTTGAACGAAGAGTATCAATCGATGTGGAGAAATAATGGATTTTTGCATTAGATAATATAGAAATTTATAAAAACTTACCCAACAGATAACTATTAAAAAAAAAAACAGAAATAAAACACCAGTAAAAAAAATAATTAATTTAACTTCAAAAATGATCAAAACATTAATAAACCCCACAAACACATTTAAAGTTTAAAGTAACCGTTTCTCAACTCTATTACGGATAAACAACTATACAATAATAGAACGCGTTATAACTACAACCCGGCTAGATTTAAACCAGAACAAAATTACTACAACAACTACATTAAGTAATAGACCTTCAAACTAATACAAACTTATGGGTAAACAATAATTATTTTGGAACCAAACTGCATTCACAGTTCAATTACCCAACAATGGAATTTTTTCCCAACTCCAAAACAACTTGAATATCCGCTTTTGGTGCTTAACTATTTAATTAGGTGGTACAGATTACATTATTTATAATCATTTTATCATTGACTTGACACATAGGATAATACGTACCATAAAGTAATTTTATTAAGTACCTGGTTGTGTTTTACTTTAAACGCCAATGGAAATGTACATGAATTATTCTGTTTGTCACTATAAATTTTTATTCTAGAAATATTGTTCATATATCTCGTTTTGCAAGGGAGCTATACCCAATGGCAAAGAAAATTTATGTAATAAAAACAAAATATATTTCTTCTTTCTATGGTCGATGATATGTTTTGGCTTATATAACGAACGACTTGCATATTTCAGCCTGTATATTATTAATTTTATCAATTCTCCACCGGTTTATAGAGATATTAACGGCCCAGAACGCCCTCATAAAAAGTATTAAATAATTATTGTTAACCCTGCAGCACTCGCGCTATGAGCATTTCTCTCACGCTTCGCCTAAAATCGCAAGATTTCACGATATAGGCACTGGATGAGCCTACCTCGTTCTCTACCTGACTTTGTGTCCACGTTGCACCCCCTAATTAGTTAAATTCAAAATTCAGTCCACTTTCTTCTGCGATATGATATGAATGAAGTTTGTTGATCAAGTGCAGGTTTGTGAGTGATTCTCTCATTCCGCGAGTTCAGGCGTTTGTATTTTCCAAATATATAAAGACAATACAGAAATTACTGAAGATCGTCGAATGTTTCTGAGGATCAAATCAGTTGATGAAACCACACTTACTATACCGAGCTTCAGTAATATGTATGCCATTCAACAGGAGACAGCGAAGTAGAGAACTGGTAGGCATTCCTGAACCCGAACGTGTAACAGCAGAAGATCAAGCTGGATTTTGTGGATTTTGCCCAAGAAAACAAATCCGAAAATCCAAAAAAAGATGCAGCACTTCATTAAAAATTATGCGTAATTATTTGAGAGTAATATTGTCTCGTCACAATAAAAAAATACACAATAATAAATAGTGAGAGAAATGCTCACGCGCGAGTTCTGCCGTAATTTTCTTTTTTGAACCTTTTCTTTGTCAATTTTTAGCTCTCCATATCATATATGTAATATATGTATATATGGAGACTATTAGTTTCATGAAAAAAAAATTTTTTTTAATTTCACCGGAAATACTTCTTTTTGGTCATTTTATACATAAATAAGTAGTTTTAAAAAAATGTCTGTCTGTCTGTCTGTATGTCTGTCTGTCTGTCTGTCTGTCTGTATCCACGAAAACGCAAAAACCGCTTAACAGATTTTAACCAAATTTGGTACAAAAATACTATTGGACATGGCAAGGAGCTGATTAGATTTTGGGAAACATTGAGCGTAGGCAAAGGGTTTAAAAGAGGGTTCAAAAATTAAAAAAATTTATAGTTCTTAAACTTATCCGAAATACTGCATAATTTTTTACGCATTTAATTGAATATAACCTAAAATATTTAACATAAAATATTAGACCACATTGGCGTTCGAAAATAGTGTAAAATGGGGTAAAAAATATTTAAAAAAAACGTACTTCTTAAACATAGCTGAAATATTAACTAATTATTTATAGCTTTAATAGAATATAACCTATAAAATGTGTCATAAATAACTTACTTTCATAGGCGTTCGTAAATAGTGGAAAAGGGGTCAAAACATAAAAAATATATATTTCCTAAACTTATTCGAAATATGGAATAATTTTTCATAGTTGTGATACAATATAAGCTAAAAAATATTCCATAAAAGAATTGGTTCACACAGGCGTTCGAAAATAGTTTAAAAAAAGGGTCAAAAACGAAAAAAAAAACGTTTCCCAAATATACCAGAAAAATTGGCTAATTATATATAGCTTTGATATAAGATAACCTAAAAAATGCAGCATAAAATTTTTATTCACATAGGCGTTCGTAAATAGTAGAAAAAGGGGTAAAATAAAAAAAAATTAAAATGTAAAAAATTTTATATTTAACTAGATGAATTGGTGTTAAAAATACACGACAAAAATTAATGTACCATAGGCGTCCGTAAAAATTCTATAAAAGGGTCAGAAAAAATTTGTATCCGTGATAACTCAAAAACCACTTAACGGATTTTAACCACATTTGGTACGAAAATACTACAGGATAATTATAGGTGGTGATTAACATTGAGCGTAGGCAACGGGTTTAAAAGAGGTTTCAAAAATTTAAAAAATCATAGTTCTTAAACTTATCGGAAATATTGAATAATTTTTTATAGTTGTGATAGAATATAACCTAAAAAATGTTACATAAAAGAATTAGTTCACACAGACGTTCGAAAATAGTGTTAAAAAAGGGTCAAAAACGAAAAAAAAATGTTTCCCAAATATACCAGAAAAATTGGCTAATTATATATAGCTTTGATATAAGATAACCTAAAAAATGCAGCATAAAATTTTTATTTACATAGGCGTTCGTAAATAGTAGAAAAACGGGTAAAATAAAAAAAATTAAAATGTAAAAATTTTTATATTTAACTAGTTGAGTTGGTGTTAAAAATACACGACAAAAATTAATGTTCCATAGGCGTCCGTGAAAATTCTATAAAAGGGTCAGAAAAAATTTGTATCCGTGATAACCCAAAAACCACTTAACGGATTTTAACCACATTTGGTACGAAAATACTACAGGCTATATATATATAGGTGGTGATTAACATTGAGCGTAGGCAAGGGGTTTAAAAGAGGGTTCAAAAATTTAAAAAATCATAGTTCTTAAACTTATCCGAAATATTGAATAATTTTTTTATAGTTGTGATAGAATATAACCTAAAAAATGTTACATAAAAGAATTAGTTCACACAGGCGTTCGAAAATAGTCTTAAAAAAGGGTGAAAAACGAAAAAAAAATGTTTTCCAAATATACCAGAAAAATTGGCTAATTATATATAGCTTTCATATAAGATAACCTAAAAAATGCAGCATAAAATTTTTATTTACATAGGCGTTCGTAAATAGAAAAAAAAAGGGGTAAAATAAAAAAAAATTAAAATGTAAAAAAATTTATATTTAACTAGTTGAATTGGTGTTAAAAATACACGACAAAAAATAATGTTCCATAGGCGTCCGTGAAAATTCTATAAAAGGGTGAGAAAAAAAATGTATCCGTGATAACTCAAAAACCACTTAACGGATAACCTACAACATGCAGCATAACAATTTTGTTTACATAGGCGTTCCTAAATAGTAGAAAAGGGGGCAAAATAAATTTTATAATAAAACTAAAAAAAATCAATTAATTTGCGTTCAAGAACTTGGCCTAGATCTGAAATATAAAATATCTGCGTATAAATAGTGCCTCCAAAGAGAAGAGAAAGGCACAAAACCCGATACTTAAAAAAAAATAGCTGATGTCTAAAACAAAACAAAAATTTATTAAATTTAGATAAATGACAAAAAGGTCATAAAATTATTACTTTTACACTTAAATATGGAGAGCTATTCGTGCCTCGAGGGCAACAGCTAGTTATTATTTTTAATTTCTTCAATATAATTTCTACAATATTTTTTGAAATTAAAACATTTATTTGGTTTTTTTTTCGACTTACAACATTTCGACAACCGTTTTTTGTCTTCTTCAGGTTGGTCTAGATCTTTTTCTACATTATTTCAGATATTTCTTTATTAATAAAGATGCTTCTAGGGTAATTACATCGTTTTTTTTTTTTTTTGACAACGAAATACATGTTTTAATTAAAAAAAAAAAATAATGTGGAAATTATATTGAAAAAAGAAACCAAAAATAAAAATTAATGCTTAAAGTTGCCTTGGGTTTTACTTTCTTGTCAAATGTTGCAAATAAGACAGTGTCTGGTCATTTTGAGTAATTTGAAACTAGTTTCGGCTTAAGCTTAATCATCAGCCTGTTAAAAAAGTTATTAAAAAGCAGAAGACGTCGTAAAATCACACTACGAGGTTGCCTTTTATATTTCGGGATTTCGCAACCCTGGTGTTGCAATCTGGCAACTGACAGCTCTATCATAAAGTTGGACATTTTTGAGGTTATACGTACTCAGAACGTTTTGATATACGAGTGCTATTTGTGTTGTTTACAGTAACTTAAAAGATTCATCTCGGCCCAAAAATGGAACTAACTCGTGAACATTTTCGTGCGATTATTTTTCACAACTTTCGACTTGGATTAACTCAGCAACAGTGCATGGATGAACTTAATTCAATTTTTGGCGATGAAGCTCCATCAAGGACCAGTGTTTATCGATGGTATGGTGAATTCAATCGTGGTCGTAGTTCACTCCAAGACGAATTTCGTGAAGGTCGTCCAAAATCAGTTGTTGTTCCGAAAAGCATTGATGCTGCGCGAACTGATATTGCAAGATCGTCATGTGACCTATCAAGATATTGAGATAACCTTAGGCATTAGTGGGGCCAACATACATTCAATATTGCACAAAAATTTGTTCGCGTTGCATCCCACACAATTTGTCAATCGCTCAAAAAAAGGCTCGTGTCGATTGGTCGAAAGAAATGCTCAAAAAATACGATCGCGGTGCTTCGAAACACATCTATGACATCGTGACAGGTGATGAATCGTGGATTTACGCGTATGAGCCCGAAAGTAAACAGCAGTTGACTGTATAGGTGTTTCAAGATGAGCCAAATCCAACAAAAGTTGTTCGCGCACGAAGCACTTCCAAGCAAATGGTCGCCTGTTTTTTCGGAAAAACTGATCATGTCGCAACCGTACCACTAAAACAGTCAATTCTGAGTGGTACACAACCATTTGTTTGCCAGTTGTCTTCCAAGAAATCAGGAAAACCAACCGGACGGATCACTCTTCACCACGACAATGCGAGCTCTCACACATCGGCTCAAACAACTGCATTTTTGAGCACCCAAAACATCGATTTGATGAGTCATCCGCCGTATAGTCTTGACTTAGCACCGAATGACTTTTTTTTATTCCCGTACGTAAAAAACAAACTAAGAGGTCAACGTTTTTCGACACCTGAAGAAGCGGTTGCTGCATTCAGAATGCATGTTTTGGAGATACCTCAATCAGAGTGGCAAAAGTGCTTCGACAATTGGTTCAAACGCATGCAAAATCATATAGATCTTCATGGGGAATATTTTGAAAAACAATAAAGTGATAGTGGCAAAAGTGCTTCGACAATTGGTTCAAACGCATGCAAAATCATATAGATCTTCATGGGGAATATTTTGAAAAACAATAAAGTGATTTTCGATGATTAATATTTGTTTTTCTTCTCCCGAAATATAAAAGGCAACCCTCGTAAATTCGATCACAACGTGTAGTCAATCTAACATTATTCGGAATGGATATAGCAAGATGTTAAGGAGGTTACAAGGACGAAAATCATATAAATTTAAAATATAAAGTATGAATATATGAATAATTATTTTATGGAGTTGACATTGTATTTTGGGTTGTTTTTATTTACAAAACTTAAATATATTCAGCAAGTTACTCTGAACACTCTATGAAACATGAACACTTTCTATGTCACCTAGTATATAACAATATATATTTATCTATGCAGAAAATGAGGAAGTGAAAAGTAAATCACTTTTATAATAACATTTTAATAAACAGTTTATTTATAGGATTTGCATTGTTTTACCAATTAGAATATTTTATAAATAATATTTTGCATAAATAGAATAATAAAAACAAGTTAACAACATCATACAGTGTATGTCAGAATGTTAAGAAATATATTAGTTATTCCTATGTATATAACGCATGGTTCCCTTTATATGTATGCTGATGACACCACCATATAATATTGTCTGATAGGGATCCTGAAGTCCTCAAGCAAAAGATCAATGTCACACTCAGTGAGTTTAAGAACTGGTGCCAGAAAAATCGACTGATCATCAATTACGGTAAGACAGTCGCTTTGCACTTTGATAGATGTAAGGCTCTAGACTTTGATATCAGTTTTGATCAGATCGGATTATCGATGTCAAGGTCCACCAATAGTAGTTTTAACTGGTCAAAGTATAAAAGCGATTTTTTGCCAAAAATGCATTTTATCGTTATTCTAAAATTCCGGACCCACTCCGAACCAATTTTCTGGCTATACGTGCCTGCCTGTGATTGGGTTAAATGTCATATTTACTAACTGTGAACTTGTTCAAAAAATCAATAATAAAACGAAGAAAGAATTCAATTACACATTATTGGTCATTGCACCTTCATTCTTTGAAGAATTACTTCCCGACTTCCAAGGTATTCCAGTAATTGTGCATTTACGTATCGATGAATATTTTGCACTTATTTTTATTATTTTGTAGTACAGCGTCAGATAGTATGAATAATAAACACAATGAGTGCCTAACAGATGAAGATATTGAAGAATACGAGGGCAACTATTTATATCACTAAACATCTTTAAAATAGGGGTCTTTAAATAGCCAGACATGTTTCGACAGCACAACGCCGACATCATCAGTGGCACATTAAATTCAAATATTCCTTAATGATGTGTCGAAATTGAACATCATGGAGAAATAATAATTGTTTTTCAAATAAAATGTTGCAATATTGTGTAAAATTCCCCTGTAACAAAATGCAGCGAGTATTGATTCTATGGAAAAAAAATAGTTTTAAAAAATGTGTCGAAAATGTAATATTAAAAGTTGATCAGTTAAAAAGGCTTTTCTTTTTTCTCCCTTCTCTCATGATTTGGTGTCAATTTTTTAATAATAGTTTGGCTAATAAACGAATTTCTCAAATTAATAGAATGTGTTTATTAGTACGAAGGTTGCCTTTTATATTTCGGGATTAGAGAACAAAAACAATTATTAATCATCGAAAATCACTTTGTATTGTTTTTCAAAATATTCCCCATGAAGATCTATACACTTTTGCATGCGTTTGAACCAATTGTCGAAGCACTCTTGCCACTCTGCATTTTGAATGTGTCGAAAAACGTTGCCAAGTCAGGACTATACGGCGGATGACTCATCAAATCGATGTTTTGGGTGCTCAAAAATGCAGTTGTTTGAGCCGATGAGTGAGAGCTCGCATTGTCGTGGTGAAGAGTGATCCTTCTTCGGCGGTTGGTTTTCCTGATTTCTTGGAAGACAACTGGCAAACAAATGGTTGTGTACCACTCAGGATTGACTGTTCTGCGTTGTTCTAGTGGTACGGTTGCGACATGTCCAGTTTTTCCGAAAAAACAGACGAAATTTGCTTGCAAGTGCTTCGTGCGCGAACAACTTTTGTTGGATTTGGCTCATCTTGAAACACCCATACAGTCGACTGCTGTTTACTTTCGGGCTCATAGGCGTAAATCCACGATTCATCACCTGTCACGATGTCATAGACGTGTTTCGAAGCACCGCGATCGTATTTTTGAGCATTTCTTTCGACCAATCGACACGAGCCTTTTTTTGAACGATTGACAAATTGTGTGGGATCCAACACGAATAAAATTTTTTGACAGTCAAATGTTTATGCAATATTGAATGTATGCTGGTCTCACTAATGCCTAAGCTTGTCTCAATCTCTTGATAGGTCACATGACGATCTTGCAATATCAGTTCGCGCACAGCATCAATGGTTTTCGGAACAACAACTGATTTTGACGACCTTCACGAAATTCGTCTTGGAGTGAACTACGACCACGATTGAATTAATAAATAATAATAATATTTATTTGCGGAATCAGCTAAATAATCACAACAGTAATGAACAATAAAAGCAATATATGTTTAAATACAATTCACTGAAACACGCAAAAAGGAAACCAGAAGCAATCCAAGAAAGTTCTAGTCTGGTCCCTGTAAGTTGCAAACTAAAATACATTCCAATCCCTAACAGAGCCGTTCAATGTAATTAAGTACCTTAATATAATAATTCGCCAATTAAATACCTTAACAATAAAAAACAATTCACAACAACATTGAAAAATACTTCCATGGGCCATATTTCTAAACAAACATAAGTGTTAGATGTTAAGGAGTTTTTCTTTAATCTTGGTTTTAAATTTCATCACAGATAAAGATTTAAAATTTGTAGGAACATCATTATACAAGCGCCAAACATTATATGAAAAGCTTCGTTTAAATAGTGCTGTTTTATGTGGTGGTAAGGACAACAAACCTCTATGCCTCAAATTCAAATTATGAATATCTGTTCTATGCCGAATTTTCGGGGTGAGATAACCGGGACGAGACTCTATAATAACTCGATGAAAAAGAACCAATGCATGCAATTTTTTTCTGTTAGCCATGTTTACCCAACCCGCATCTTTCAATTTATATGATACATATTCAAACTTCCTGATGCCGTAAACGAATCTTAAACACGATTTTTGCATTTTTTCTATTCGATGAATATTCTTTTGATCTAAGCAAAATCCGTAGGTCACATCACAAAAGTTAGTTCACCATACCATCGATAAACAATGGTCCTTGATGGAGCTTCATCGCCAAAAATTGAATTAAGTTCATCCATGCACTGTTGCTGAGTTAATCCACGTCAAAAGTTGTAAAAAATAATCGCACGAAAATGTTCACGATTTAATTCCATTTTTGGGCCGAGATGAATCTTTTAAGTTACTGTAAACAACACAAATAGCGCTCGTATATGAAAACGTTCTGCGTACGTATAACCTCAAAAATGTCCAACTTTACGATAGAGCTGTCAGTTGCCAGATTGCAACACCCGGGTTGCCAAATCCCGAAATATAAAAGGCAACCCTCGTAAATGTCTCTCAGTCATTCTGTGATCTGAGGTGACAGCAAGAGGGAGTATTTATGAGTATATCTTTCCACTATTTACGAACGCCTATGTAAGCAAGTTTAAGACTAATACATTATTTATATTTGACAAATACTGACAGTAATTATTTGAGTTATCATCTTGATATGGCATTGCTTTGATTAGGACGTAGTTATGTCAGAAAATTGAACGTAATTATTTCCGATTAAATTTTTTTTTATAATTTTTGCAAACATTATTTTTTAGTGTTTTCCATTTTAAGTAGAAAACGGAATCATTACCAAATGTATTCATTCACCATTACTTGCACCTTATTTCTATAATCTCGTAACAATATCTACGTTGACTGTATTGATGTTTATTTATTGCAAATTGCAAGTGAAAGTGAAATTGAAAATGTTATTTAATCCTTGAATAAGTACATATAACGCGATATTATGACATCGCTTGTTCTAAATTTATTCAATTTATTATCGTTAAAAATACTTTTTTTATACCGGTTATTAGATGGGCCATATTGAAACAGTTTCGACCATTCAATAACAATCCGAGTGTTTTTTTTTATTATTATTAAAATATGACAAGATTATTCTGGTAGTAATAGCAGTGGCGGCTCGTGAGGTCTGAAAGAGGTGGGACACAACAAGGTGGAAATAAGGCAATAACACCCAAAATTTTGATTTTGATTCGTTTGAGAGTAAAGAAACATACTTCGCTTTCTACAGTCGTCATAGGGACAGTACACAAAACAGTCAGCAATTCCACAGATTCACTAAATGTTGATGTTAAATTGTTTTGGATAAACATTTGTAACAGACACAGCCTTACTGTGTTTCAGAAAATCGTCCCGTCCGTATATTATCGAGAGTTCATTTTTTAATTTGAAGTAATTTACGTTAGGAAATAAATTACACACAGTCTTAATATCTTCATTTGGAAAGACGGTTCGATATTCACCAAATTTTTCAGTTTCAAATAAATTTGCAACAGTTAGGTGTCCATCAAAACTTTTTTTGTAGTAATTCGATCCTCAAATGTTGATAATTTATCATTATTTACATTCATATATTGCATTGAATTCATCTTTACTATTGTAATTGTTCAAAATCAAAACATTCACTTCATAATAATGTAAAAGCGCGATTGCGAAAACAAAACAACAACACCACACGCACAAATTTTATTCGTATAGAGTATAGACTGATGGGTAGGGCAGCACCCCAGATATGACGTCACAAATGCGTTTAATTTCTACTGTTACTAGCGTATATCGTAGCGATGCATTGCTGTCTCTGTTTTTCGCACGCGATAGCAAAGAAAACAATAGAGGCACAACAATGTTGTGTCCAAGAGCATCGTAATATGTACTAAGACCTACGTTCTGTTTCATTACCGTGAATAGACGGAATAGACACGCTGCAAGAGTGATTATAGCATAGACAGGGTCGTTCGATTCAAATTTCAAATTTTCAAATGCAAAATTTTATAGGGAATTCTAACGAAATCACACTGGTCTGGTATGAAGTATACAATCTAAAATTATTTTTTCTACTTCATTTTGTAGGCAGGGCACGTGCCCACGTGCCCTTATGGATCAACCGCCACTGAGTAATAGTACCAGGGTGGTATGATGGTATGAGCCTACCAATGAAATGCGCAATAGCTTAGAAACCGATTCAGTAGTTTGCAGACAGGGAAGTAAAGGTTGTAAAAAAAATTGACATTACTTAATGATCTTGTCGTTTTTAATAAATAATAAAATCTAATCTTCAACGAAAACAGGGTGAAGTTAGGGTAGAGTTTCTGAAAATCAAAACAAGTGTAAAATATGCCGTGTGTTTTTACATACTTTAAATAATCAGCGTAATACAACGTTTACTTTTGTTGAAGGAAAACATTTTTCAAATAATTCCCAAATCGTCAATTTTTTTGATGACGGTTTTTCAAAAACGAAATGTCCTAGTGAAATTTTGTAAATGGTATCTTGTTCTCCTCAAAAAGTAACAATGAGGAAGTGCTTTTCATTTTTTTATATCTGTCAAAATAATGTGAGAAATAAAAACTAAACTCGCAAAAAATCGTTTTTTCAAAAATTCTCGTAAACGGGGCTAGTTAGTTCATTTTTAGCTCTCCATATCATATATGCAATATATGTATATATGGAGACTATTAGTTTCATGAAAAAAAATTTTTTTTTAATTTCACCGGAAATACTTGTTTTTGGTCATTTTATACATAAATAAGTAGTTTTAAAAAAATGTCTGTCTGTCTGTATGCACGTTAACGCAAAAACCGCTTAACAGATTTTAACCAAATTTGGTACAAAAATACTATTGGACATGGCAAGGAGCTGATTAGATTGTGGGAAACATTGAGCGTAGGCAAAGGGTTTAAAAGAGGGTTCAAAAATTAAAAAAATTCATAGTTCTTAAACTTATCCGAAATACTGCATAATTTTTTACGCATTTAATTGAATATAACCTAAAATATTGAACATAAAATATTAAAGCACATTGGCGTCCGAAAATAGTGTAAAATGGGGTAAAAAAGATTAAAAAAAAACGTATTCCTTAAAAATAGCAGAAATATTAACTAGTTATTTATAGTTTTGATAGAATATAACCTATAAAATGTGTCATGAATAACTTACTTTCATAGGCGTTCGTAAATAGTGGAAAAGGGGTCAAAACATAAAAAAAATATATTTCCTAAACTTATTCGAAATATGGAATAATTTTTCATAGCTGTGATACAATATAAGCCAAAAAATATTCCATAAAAGAATTGGTTCACACAGGCGTTCGAAAATAGTTTAAAAAGAGGGTCAAAAACGAAAAAAAAACGTTTCCCAAATATAGCAGAAAAATTGGCTAATTATATATAGCTTTGATATAAGATAACCTAAAAAATGCAGCATAAAATTTTTATTCACATAGGCGTTCGTAAATAGTAGAAAAAGGGGTAAAATAAAAAAAAAACAAAATGTAAAAATTTTTATATTTAACTAGATGAATTGGTGTTAAAAATACACGACAAAAATTAATGTATCATAGGCGTCCGTGAAAATTCTATAAAAGGGTCAGAAATTTTTTTTATCCGTGATAACTCAAAAACCACTTAACGGATTTTTACCACATTTGGTACGAAAATACTACAGGATATTTATAGGTGGTGATTAACATTGAGCGTAGGCAAGGGGTTTAAAAGAGGGTTCAAAAATTTAAAAAATCATAGTTCTTAAACTTATCCGAAATATTGAATAATTTTTTATAGTTGTGATAGAATATAACCTAAAAAATGTTGCATAAAAAAATTAGTTCACACAGGCGTTCGAAAATAGTGTTAAGAAAAGGGTCAAAAACGAAAAAAAAATGTTTCCCAAATATACCAGAAAAATTGGCTAATTATATATAGCTATGATATAAGATAACCTAAAAAATGCAGCATCAAATTTTTATTTACATAGGCGTTCGTAAATATTAAAAAAAAGGGGGTAAAATGAAAAAAAATTAAAATGTAAAAATTTTTATATTTAACTAGATGAATTGGTGTTAAAAATACACGACAAAAATTAATGTTCCATAGGCGTCCGTGAAAATTCTATAAAAGGGTCAGAAAAAAATTGTATCCGTGATAACTCAAAAACCACTTAACGGATAACCTACAACATACAGCATAACCATTTTGTTTACATAGGCGTTCGTAAATAGTAGAAAAGGGGACAAAATAAATTTTATAATAAAACTAAAAAAACTTTTGCGTACAAGAATTTGGCCTAGATCTGAA
This sequence comes from Apoderus coryli, assembly GCA_911728435.2. Lineage (NCBI taxonomy): Eukaryota > Metazoa > Arthropoda > Insecta > Coleoptera > Attelabidae > Apoderus > Apoderus coryli. Next base: position 38,885,365 of record OU452200.1, on the reverse strand, counting down.
ATATAAAATATCTGCGTATAAATAGTGCCTTCAAAGAGAAGAAAAAGGCACAAAACCCGATACAAAAAAAAAATAAAACAAAACAAAAATTTATTAAATGTAGATAAATGGCAAAAAGGTCATAAAATTATTACTTTTCCACTTAAATATGGAGAGCTATTCGTGCCTCGAGGGCAACAGCTAGTTTTTTCTTAATTTTCTTGAACCATATATTTATAATTTTTTGGATATCATTCTTGGCGTTTTTGGTTCGTATTAACAAACAATACCTAGTGAAATATTTTTTTTTATTTCAAAAAAAAAGGTTGACATGAAATAAAAGAATAAATAAAAGTTAGTCTACTTTTGAAAACACCATTTAAAAATTGTTCAAATTGTACAAATTTTCTCTAATTTAACCGACATTGTAACTCCCACCGTTTCCAGGAATCCAATGCTATCCCATTCTTATCTTGGACACAGTGTATATCTCCAATAACTGTTAGTTTCCGAAATACGAAAGGGGGCCGAAAAGTGGTTTTATTACGCAATTACAACGAAATCTGGACACCTTATAATGTGGACAAATTGATTCGGTTTTAAATTCGCATGTTTTTAAAGAAACTTCGAAAACAATACAAAATGGAGACGGTTACATTAACACAATTGAAGACCTTAACTGCAAAAGGATCTATAAGTGCCAAAAATTCAAAATATTTTTGCATGAAAGTGGTCTCAACGATATTCAAATAGGTCTAAGTGCCATGGCGATGTATTTAGTTCAGCAGAGTGGGTTAATATCACCAATCTGTGTATCTCAACACTTCGAAACTAAATATATCTTAAGCATGTATTCTAAAATAAGGGAAGATAATCCAACTATTATAAAAATTAAGAAAAGCTTCAGCGAGGTTGAAGGCTGGCAGGAAGTTAACGTTTTAAAAAGAGGAAAGTCCATCCAAGAATTAACGAAATTAAGACTAACCGATCAAATTTTAAGATCACGGAATACCAAAGAGAAACTCAAAAACCTGGCAGACATGGTTCCGTTTATATACCAAGCCAGCATCAAGAATTCTATAAAAAATTAATAGAAACCCAGCAAGAAAAAACCGAAACTTCTACTAATGGCACTTAGACCCTACGCAGCTAACTTTTTGTGCGTTTGATGCCTATGGACTTAGACCCTATTTTATTTATGTCTAGAGAATTATAATTTTGTTAATTTTCTCCTTTAAATAGTCTATATAAGCATTCTTGTATTGCCTTATTAAAAATAAATCAAAACTATTGTATCTAAGTGTTTCTTGAAAAACTACTTTTTTTGTTAATTACTCTTATTAAAGTTTTTGGTACATAGACCCTTTTGAAGTTAAAGTCTTCAATTATTATTTAAATAAAATAATAATTACAATAAAAATTCATATACATCGTCTCCACTAATATAATTATATTTAAGATTCCTTTTTTATAAGAGGCGACATGTTTCGGAGTCCCGCTCCATCATCAGCCTAAAAAGCAACAACATAAATTTTTAAAGAACATAATTAACTATAATAGTCTTACATAAGCGAAACTAACTATTCAATTTACAAACTTTAATTTTAAATCTTAATTTTAAAACAAACAAGGCCCCTGATAGACCAAGTTGGAATTTAAAAATTAAGGACGACAAAGCATACATTTAGGTAGTATATACAGTTAAAATAGTCTATAGTTAATGTTCGATGGTCTATATAAATAAAAACAAAAACGAGTAAGTGATAGTACTAATCAAATATAAATGACGAACATAAAGAAATGGGACAGACTAAACACTCTTGTTTATTCATAAAGTATCAGAATACAAGTCACAAACTAAAATCAGAAATAAACAAAGCAAAATAAATTAATGTCAGGTGATACAGAACAATGATCGACCCCAACCCAACCGTCAAGCATCAACACATAGATGTCAGGAAAGATGACCCAGGAGTTTGGACTATTTTATATGTAGCAAAGCCTAAAAGAGAGTGAAAGGTTCGATTTTAGTTGATCATACAAACACACAACATTTCCGTTTTTGACAGGTCTGTAAATTTCTAACATCTCCAACAGGTTCAACTTAATTCCCTTCACAAAGATGATTGTGGTCTAGTATGTGATTGGCAAAAGAGGAGCTGGTATCATTTTCATATCATAATTTAATTTAATAAAATAATACATTGTTTATAAATAATTACCTAAAGAAGAAGCATAACAAATATATCCAAATATTATTTGAGCTTTAGGGGGAGAAGCTAAACTCACGAACCGCCACTGGCGAAGACATTTCAAAAACTATAGGTACAGATGTTCCAATTCCAATCCAATCACGAGCAGTAAGGAATTAAATGATTATATGGAAATTATTTGCGCACGCTGTACAATGATTCAGCACATTTTATCCTGAAGGATAAATCAACGCACCACTTTCCTTTGAAATGTAAATAATGTGAAACAAAATAAAAATTCTTAGCTATTTACTTCATACTATCTATTACACTGACCTCGTTAATAGGTATAATACCTAGGAAATATTATAAACGTAATCAAATAAAGACAATATGGTTCGGTTATAGTGCATAATAAAATCCTGTAATGCATTGACATAAAAATTATTGCGACCATGCTACAGTAACAGTCATAAATAATACACGGGTGGGTTTAAATGTTCTCAAACATTACCTGCTGATCAGGCATCCCTTTAACGACCGCCAAGTTCGGATCTATGGTCAAGGTTAATTGCCAGGAATCAGTATATTGTACATTGTTTCACAATCGCCTGCATCGTAACATGTCTACAGTGCCTTATGTCCAAGGCCCACTATGTTTTGGAAAAACATATGAATGTGAAACGAGATCATGGCTATCTATGCGTTTACGATCTACAGGGCGATTTTCAAATTTTACCAAATTTTAATTATAGGTGTATTGTCTTGTTATTACTAAAAACGAAAGAAAAAAATGTGATTATTATTGAGCCCTAAAATGTCAGTTTTAACATAAATCTTGATATACGTCAAAAACAGCTGGATTTAGTTATAGGACATGATACACGAAACATGTCTAGAATCCTCTGTGGAATCCAAAAATATCATAATATATAGGGTATTCCATTTATGAAACAATTTTAATATGCCAGTGGTGTGTAGACAATTCCAAAACAAGGCCAGCATCAGGAAGATCTTCTTTTCGGTTTCCCAAAGAAGAATACAGGTAAAAAAGGAGCACATCTATTAGATTTTACGATTATATAAAACGAACAACCCCAGTTTCAAACCAGAATTAGTATAACAAACTCTCATCAAACTATATTAATTTTGTATTCGAAAGAAGTGGAGTGGTGAGCGTTATTCAAGAAAAATAATATTTGGAGGAGACTGACTTTTTATTTTTCCTGTATATTAATTTTGGTCTAAGCAGCTCGGTGATTTAATATATAATAACATTTATTTAGTTTATATACAACATAGCTGATCGATTAAAGGTCCATATATAGAATAATATACAGGGTGTCCTATGGTGATGGCCCATTCAAATATATCGGAGACCACTTTAAATTGAATTTGGAAAATTCTGGTATAAATATTGCCAAATATGGTCTATTCAAATATCATAATACCAACCACTTAGCACTTCCGGTTATACCGGAAGTTGATAGTAACTTTGTTATTTTAAATGGAATACCCTATATATTATGACATTTTTGGATTCCACATAAGATTCTAGACATGTTTCATGTACCATGTCCTCTACCTAAATCCAGCCGTTCTTGACGTATATCAGGATGTCAAAACTGATATTTTAGGGCTCAAGAATAATCACAGTTTTTTCTTAAAAAGAAGTCTTTAGTAATCATTTTGCAGGCGTTTTCTTATTAAATAAGGTCTCCTTTTTCCGATACGTACGACATTTTCTGATTTATTTATACAGGGTGGTCAAAAAATCATACTGAAAACGATGTTATAAAAACAGTCGAAAGTCAGTTTTTTCAAATGGACCAGGTAGATTTTTATAATTTTATCTTACGTATCATTAAAATTAAAGAACCTTTCTAATAGGTTACGGATTTCGAAAATGCATAGTTTTCGAAATATCGGCAATGTAACATTTTTTAGCATTTTCACTAGTTTCTTTAATTTTCAATGATACGTAAGATAAAATTATAAAAATATACATGTTCCATTTGAAAAAACTGACTTTCGACTGTTTTTCTTACAACGTTTTCAGTATAATTTTTTGACCACCCTGTATGAATAAACCAGAAAATGTCGTAGGTATCGGAAAAAGGAAACCTTATTTAATAAGAAAACGCCTGCAAAATGATTACTAAAGACATCTTTATAAGAAAAAAATGCAATTATTATTGAGCCCTAAAATGTCAGTTTTGACATAAATCTTGATATAGTCAAAAACAGCCGGATTTAGTTATAGGACATGATACAGGTAACATGTCTAGAATCTTATGTGGAATCCAAAAATGTCATAATATATAGGGTGTTCCATTTAAAATAACAAAGTCACTATCTCCGCAATATTTTAATGGGCACCCTGTATATTACAAATAATATATCGTTTCTGTGTTAAAATATTGTGTTTCATACGTATGTTTTAATTTATTAAATACTTAGTTAAGTATAATATGTAATTTTGCACTTTTTCAATTCATTTTTCTTTTGTAAGTATATCTTTGTTACATTTTTTGCTAAAAATAACACATCGGTAATTTTGTGTAAAATAAATTAAAAAAAACTCTTATGTACCAATGTTTTTAATTTAAAAAATACCTACTTAATTAAAATAACAACCAATATACAATTACAATTTTTACCGCCCTCGTAAGAATAATTTTTAAACATGCGTGCCCCCGTATTTCGCTTTCTCGGCTATTTTCTATTGTTGCATGTCCCAATACGCGGCATCTCTCTGTAAACGCTCCACAAAGGTTACCGACGAGGAGTAAGTATATTTACGTTGTCCACGTTTAATTCGATGTATAGGCATGTGTTATATTTTATTGTGATAAAATAATTGTTATATGTTTGTACCTATATAATGCGCTTATTTTTTATTGTATTTACATTTGACGCTATTTGATTTGTTGATTTATTTATTCTTATTGTTGTGACTTTGTCTACAAGATATATTGCATTTCTTTATGACAATAAAGCTTATTATTATTATTAAATAACGAAAAAAAAACGGAAACAACATCAGCTAGAAATGAAAGACGATATAAAGGAAATTAAAGAGCAGCGAGCAGAGACGACAAAGAAAATAAATAATAATTGTGGAACAAGACAACACTTTCATCAATTACTTCGTTTATTAATAACAAAAAATAATAACAAACCTAACAATTTTTCTTTCTTATAAGCATTTCAAACGCCTGTTTAGTGTAACAGACAACCCAATTATTAATGCAAAATGATTTGCATTGCAAAGCATTTTTCAAATATTATTATTTAAGAGTCATTTTAATATATAAATAAATAATATTAGAAGTGGAGTTGGACTTTAGACCTATGGTATGATCCAGCGAGAGAACGTACGCATAAAAAAAAGAACAATTATTAACTAGGTAAGTATTGTAAATGTAAAAGACATGGTGAATTTCACGTTGTCTCTCAATAGGTATTAATATACAGGGTGATTGTGATTTGTGAAGCATAGGATTATTTCGGAAATATGAGTGAGGTCGACGACGATCATTATAGTTATTTTTGTTACATAAGTACGTAAAATGAAGTTTTTCAAGACGAAACATTGCTGTTTCCGGAATAGCAGATGAGTCTTGAAAAACTTCATTATAGTTAGGTACGAGTGTCAAACACTATTTTTGTAATACGCTCCCAAATTTTGGTTATTATTATTATTAGTCGTAAAACAGTAAACGGTAAAACCGATGAAACTGTTGCTGAGTTCCTAATTTGAGGTTTTTGAAATATTGATGTCATCCTCACTAATCTTCTATAGTGAGTAGTGGACCAACTGATCGCCATGGTCCTCCATGAAATTGTCCAGCCTGTTCTTAAAGCTGTCAACCGTTTACGCCATTATCACAACTCTGTTTGTTATAAAATTCTTCCGAGGAAGTCTAGCACATCTCTCCTTGTCAAGTTTCTTACTATTACCACGCAGATTAGGATTTCTAGCAGGATGAAATACAATTAGATCGCCTCGTTGTCGTCGATCATAAAGACATGTCAAATTTAAAAGCCTCAATCGCTCCTCATATGGTATATGGCTAAGTGCATGAGGTAGCTTAGTGAATCTCCTCTGAACCCTTTCCAATGCCTGTATGTCCTTAATGAAGTAGGGGGACCAAACGCTGTTGGCATATTCCAATAGTCTGACATACGATTTATACAATTGCAATATTAGAGAGTTAGATCTCGATTTGAAAGCTCTCTGTATCAGATACCACAGTCTATTAGCTTTCTTCACTGTGGCACTTGAAATTTGCTGTTACTATGACCCCAAGATCCTTCTGCTGATTTACAGATTTAACGGCATTTCCATTGATGAAATATGGAGTCCTGGGATTATTAGCTCCGATGTGTAGTACCTGACACTTCTCCAAATTCAAGTTCATCAACCAAACCGTCGACCAGGACACTACCCCATCAATGTCGATCTGGAATTCATTATCGTCTCGCAGTGGGTTACAAAACAATTTGGTGTCATCAGCAAAGAAGCTCATGTTTGACGTGATGGTTCTTGTTAAGTCTGATATATATGCCAGAAAAAGCAATGGCCCCAGTACAGACCCCTGCGGGACACCACTCAAGACCGGCAATTTAGCGGATAATGCACCATTCGCTCTAACTTGGAAAATTCTTTTTGTAAGAAACATCTCAATCCACCTCAGGAGTGCCCCCCGCACGCCGTAATGCTCCAATTTCAGCAACAAACGAGCAAATGGCACTCTGTCGAATGCTTTCTCAAAATCCAGATACAACACATCCGTAGGCTGACCAACATCATTATGGCTGGTCCACACATTGAGGCATTCCAGAAGATTCGACTCCACCGACCTCTTGGGCATAAACCCATGTTGTTCATTGGGAATAATATTTGATTCAACTAGAAATGAAGTCATATTTCTGGTAATGACTTTCTCCATGCATTTACAAAGTGCGCAGGTCAAACTAATAGGTCGATAATTTTCAGCAGCGAACTTGTCACCCTTTTTACCGCTTTTTACAATAATTCTTCAGAACGCGTAAGTCTGCAAATTTTACATAATTTTTGTTTTGTTTGTTTGTGTGATAATTTTGTCATGTCGAAATATGGTAGAAAGTCACGTAAATGTTTCAAAATCCCAAATATACTGCTAATAAGGTCAAAGAAATCGTGTTGGATTTGCTTCCTGTAAAGTCTCCGAGCTATTTACCATAAAAATATGATGCTTTTGATAATAAAAATACGAAAATACCGTAGATACTCCTTGTAAATGAAGATGTATTGCTAAATTATTATTTGCACGAAAAAGTACTTATTTAAAAAACTAAATAATTACTTATACACGAGATGGATTTTGAGTTTTTTTAAATTAAAATACTCTCTTAAATTACAGTCACAAACGTTCAAACCGTCGACAGTTTGGTCGAAATATTATATGCTGAAAGTTTGGATATGAATTACATAACTTAGTGGAAAGAAAAAACCAAAAATAAATACAGAACTCTAGGTTACATAATGGTTAACAATAACTTATTCAACAAACAAACATTGTGATGACTCTGGCATTCTTTTTTGTTCCCAAAAAATCAAGAATAACTTGCGTGGACGATTTTCATCGGCAGAAGATGCCTTAGATTCATTCATATGCCAAGTTTTTAGGTTTCTGAAGCAAATTGGAAAAAAATGTTATGACAAATGGTTTGAATGCATGCAAAAGTGGCGAATATTATGAAAAACAATAAAGACTGAAGGATTGCTGTGTTTAAATTATTAGGCTCACAATATTAATAGTGCACTGAAAAAAAGTTCTAAAAATGAACCATAATAAATAATTATTTGGCTTTTATTTGTTTAACTCAAACAAAATTTATTTGACAGAAATAAACAGTGTTTGTCCGGAATAAATAGAGTTATTTAAATTTTTAAAAATATGTATTTGGCCTGGGCTGCTTTGGCAGAAATAAATATTTATTTAATTTAAATAACAGATTAAAGTTAATTCCTGGTTATTTGAAACAAGTCCACCGTTATTTGAATCAAATAAATAATAATAAAATGAGCCGACGCGCATGGCTGTTGGGGATTGAATTCCATAGCGCAATAAAAAATCCAGGGCCGTAACTACCAAAACCAAGTTGATGATGGTTTTTCAAAAACGAAACGTCATAATGCAAATTTGTAAACGCTGTCTTATTCTTCTCAAAAAGTAACAATTGGAAAGTGCTTTTAATTTTTCTATATCTGTGAAAATAATGTCAGAAATAAATAAAAACTAAAATCCTTTTGTCAAAAATTCTCGAAACCGGCTAGAGTTACTTTAAAAGGTGTTTAAATTGTACAACTTTTCTCTAATTTAACCGACATTGTAACTCCTACCGTTTCCAAGATTCCAATGCTCCATTCTAATCTTTAACACAGTGTACGTATATATATATACAGTGTGGCACAAGAATGATGGTCGCCACAATTCCGTAAAATACGGTGGTAGCGTATGACAATCATAATTTATTGAACGACATTTGTAGATACCAATAAACTCCTTAAAAAAAGAATATTTCTTATCTTTTTAATTTGTTTGAAACTAACGCAATCTTAAAACTACATAAGTAATAGATAGAAACTTACAAAACTCAAAACCAAAATTAAATATCAACAATCACTCCATTTAACCATATAATTTCAAAATCACTTCCACAATAAATATTCACAAACACTTTCAAACTTGTTAATAATCCAACCAACAAATTGGTACCGTTATTAATCGAATAACAATAACAACACAAAAATTTCACTGCCTTCGAGGTACTACAGCAGAATGAATAATAAATACCAAACTGAAATTAGTATTATTATACAACATCATCGCCGGCCGCCTCATTCGATTCGAATATGTAAGTGAAAAGAGAGTGAGAGAATTATAGAATTTCAACCCAAGTGAAATGGAACCACAACCGTAAATTGCATTTGGACAATTTTCACTTCCTTGTTTAGCCCAAAGCGAGTCTAATGTCTACGGTTGGGTAAAGCCGGGTACACAGGAATGATTCCTAAACTTTAGAACTCATTATTTAAAGTTAACGTTAGTAAATAAAGAAATAACGGGCGACAGGGCAAACCCTGGGGAACACTGATCATTAACACACACTTGCACAACATACAATCCGTAAATTAACAAACTATTTTTTGCAGTTATAAAAACAATTTATAATTAAATGTTTTTCAAAATTTTCCAAAAGAAAATTGTGTCTTCTATCTGTAAAAAGATGTTTAAAAATGGAAAAACTTCGCTCAACATCTACAGAAGAAAAATATCTTAAAAACTAATAGCTGTAGGTACAAGAAAGGCTATATAAGAATAAAAGCTTAACAATATTCCTTTCAGTTTTTGATATTATATACAGGGTGTCTCATTTGGAAAATTCGAGTGAAACGCAAATTTGAGTTTGGACTCACCTGTATACAGGTTTTGCACCATATACTAACAATTATCTTTTTCTCAAAGTTAGTAACTATCAAAAAACTATGCCCGTAAGAAGCAGAGTTTAAATTATTTCAGTTCCAGTATAGAAGCCTTAGAATTCGCCATGTTTTGCATATAATACTAGTGGCAACTTTGTACCCACTCTGTATAATTTTCTAAAATGTTGGTATGATTAATGTCAAACCAATGAAATTGAGGAATAATAAATAGGGCTTTCCATTTAAAAAACGTAAGTTTGGTTCTATATCGGTACCAGACTGCACAGATTAGGCCCAATAATGAGCTGTCTGATGATATAGAGATCCGGAGGGGCGTGCGACAGGCATGTGTCTTGTCCTCGCTTTTGTTCAACCTGTACTCAGGGGGGGTCTTCCGGGAAGCATTGGAAGATGCGGAAATCGGTATTAAAGTCAACGGAGTGTGGATTAATAACATACGTTATGCTGATGACACAGTGCTCATCACTGATAACATGCAAGACTTACAAAGACTGATCAACACAGTCGGTCAACATAACAGATTGATGGGTCTAAACATAAACACTAAAAAGACGAAGTTTATGATAATATCAAGGAACCTAAATGCGTTTGAAGACTCACAGTTAACATTCAACGCAATGCGCATAGACAGAGTGAACAAATTTAAATACTTGGGCATGTGGTTATCTGAAGACTGAACCTCTGATATCGAGGTCAAGAGTCGCATCGAACAAGCCCGACAAGCATTCCTAAGACTGAGGAGAGTATTTAGTTGCTCGGACTTCGATCTTGGTCTGAGGTTGAGATTCTTAAAGTGCTATATGTGGTCAGTACTTCTCTACGGGATGGAAGGTTGGACCCTTAAAGTCAACAACATTAACAAATTGGAAGCGTTCGAGATGTGGCTTTGCCGCAGAATGCTCAAGATACCGTGGACTGTAAGAATAACAAACGTAGAGGTTCTGTCCAACATCAACAAAGAACGTGAACTGTTAACCACCATTAAAAAGCGAAAGACTTCATATCTTGGGCACGTCATGAGGAACAAGAAGTATGAGTATTTACAGTTGTTGATCGAGGGTAAGATAGAGGGCCGTAGAGGGATAGGAAGGAAGAAATTGTCCTGGTTGCGGAACATAAGACAGTGGACAGGAATAAATGGCATCCAGACCCTAATTCACACCGCAAGAGATAGAGAGGAGATGGAAAATGTGATCGCAAACATCCATTAGTGGATAGCATCCGAAGAAGAAGTTTGGTTCACCCTGATGAGATGAGCCACCCTGTACAAATAACAATAACGTACTTTACGACGGCCTACACACTGGCTGCTTAGTTTTGCGTGAAATTTTTGGTCTTTGAGGTAATATCGAACTTCGACGCACTAATAACTCACCCTGTATATATAGGCTCACTGAATTAAAGTAGTTTACACACACGCAAACTCTGAAGTTTATTCTGCAAATGGATTTGTCCCAGCTTGATATTCCAAACGCTGATTCAGTATTCAGTATTTTAATTAGTACAAAGAAACCATGCAAATTGTGGTGTAAAGTGTAAACTCACCTTAACTACGATAGGTGAATGTAACAATTTAATCTCTTCCTAATGCAAGCAATAATATGACATAACGTTATCTGTTACATATACACACGATACTGCTTAAAATTTTTCCTGCTCTACAAATATGTACAACTAGGTAAGTAAGTGTTTTATAATAGTTTACTGACTTATTCTTACTTATACAAAGATTAAAGTCCTGAAATTTATAAATACTTATACAATAAGGTGTTCTAACGGGTGGTTTCCATTTTGAATTGCCCGCTATTTTGGTAGTTAAGTAATATTTTGAATACTTTTTTCAATTTATTTTTTGATTCTTTTTTTTTGAATTTTTTTTTTTTTTTAATTTTTATTTTTGAAATTTTTTTTTTTAATTTTTTTTAATTGTTTTTTTTAAATTTTTTTTATTTGTTTTTTTAAACTTTTTTTTTTTTAATTTTTTTTTTAATTTGTTTATAACCCTCAATGACTTTTTTCATAGATAAAACTACCACAAGACGACTGGGAAATCCCGCAAGGGATTTCTTCTTTTTATCCATCCATCTGACGGCTCTCATGACACTTTCACTTTAGGTTATTAACAGTTTTTCAGTAATATTACTTCAAATACACAATGACAACTTCTAAATTTACTACAACTATATGGAATAACCATTTTATAACACTACAATATACAACATGTAGATAGAAATTGATCTTAAACATGAAAATAATGCCGAAAACTTTTAGACTATTAATATAAACAAAGAAAATAATAATAAACTATTTGACACAAGCAATTTGTCTGTCGTGTTAGTAAAAACATATTACCAAAACCAAATTATGACGTGAAATAGAGGTGCAACTATATTGGAATTTGTTGATTTTTTTTTGAAACCCATTTTCATGATTATATTCTTAGCAAAACATATGGGACAAGCAATTTTGTATATTTTTAGTCAGCATCGTATAAAAGAATAACGTACCCATTCGTAAATTCTATTGAAAAAGTATGAATCTTTAAAAATATGACTCACTCCACACCTACTACGTTCCTTTTATAAATAACACTATTCCAAATGTCATATAAACTGTGACAGCTACCGCACACACAAGGTAACTGTCAAGCAAATTATTAGTAAAATAAGTGACACCAACCTTAGAAAAAAATATTTCCAAATTATGACAAACCAACGAATTTCAAATTAGAGAGATATGGTAGTTCTAAAATATAACGTCCACTACTATTAACGTTAACGTTATTTTAACATCTGGTTAAACCAACGAATTTCAAAATAGAAAGATACGGTAGTTAATTTTTAGCATAAACTTTAAATTTATATACGGGGTGAGTCAAAAATGTATTTCTTTTTAGACAAAAAACTTCCACAGGCGATTGAACTTACTGAAACTATACTTCTGGATAAATCCTGCGTCAAATTTAAACTAGCTAACGTTTCGCTGATCATCCTGTCAGCTTCTTCAGAGCAACTTGATGAACTAATGAATTTCATTAGTTCATCGTGCATTTTCTCTATCACAACCAGAATCGCTTGAATCAGAACTATCACATCTCACATCTGTTCTACTATCCAATAACTATAAATTAAAAGATATCCAACGATCGATAAGGAAATATAAATCACCTATTTCAAATAGAAATAACAGTAGCGAGTCTCAGCCTCCAGTTGCTCAGGTAGTTCTTCCGTATGTACAAGGCACAACTGACCGCATCTCAAAAATCTTGAAAAACTATAACATTAAATCTAGATTCGCAACATGTTCGAAATTATCTGCTTATTTAAGACCAATAAAGGATCGAATACCTCTAGAGGCATCAGGCGTATATACGGTACCATGCTCATGTGGTAAAGAATACATTGGAGAAACAGGAAGAAAAGTTTCAACACGACTGAAAGAACATGAAAGATCGGTCAGACTTCGAAATATAACTTCATCAGCACTCGCCGAACATTTTGTCGAAACCGGACATAAAATCTTATTTCAGAATTCTAAGTTAATAGTAAATACACCGTTCTACTATCAAAGAAAAATACGGGAGGCAATAGAAATTTTCAAACAACCAATAAACTTAAACCGTGATACGGGTTTATATCTTTCACCCATATGGCACGCAGTCATCAAGAACCCAACCCCACCCCTACCAACACCGACCAACCACGAAGCGACAAGCAAGGCACAGACCGATGGCACCACTATATAAGGATATGTACACAGCAAGAGAATTTAGTTTCAGTTTAACCGCGTTTACGTGAAGTTGCTCTGAAGAAGCTGACAGGATGATCAGCGAAACGTTAGCTAGTTTAAATTTGACGCAGGATTTATCCAGAAGTATAGTTTCATGTATTTCTTTATTTTGTTAAGGAGAAAAAAGTAATATTTTGAATAATTTTTTGTGATTTCAATTCAAGATTTCTTTGAAAGTTAAACTATAAGCTCCTAGAGGTGATCTACGGGGTAACTCAAAAATGTTTCTATTTATCTTCAATATATTTAGGTACGGTAGAACGTAATAGAAAAATTTTCAGATTTTTAGATTGGTTTATGAAATTATTGCACAATTATTTTTTTTTATAACCCTTAATGACTTTTGTCATAGATAAGACTACCACAAAACGACTGGGAAATCTCAAAGGGATTTCTTGTTATCAAAATAAGATCTGTCATTTTTTGACAGATGACAACTTAAAACTACGCCATTAATAAAAATGGAACGATACACGCTTCAACAACGCGTCAAAATTATTAAAATTCATTCACAGCATTGGACTTTTTTCTTTTTAGGTTACGTGAAAGACAGGATTTATGCCAATGCTCCCTAGACAACTGAAACACTCCAAGACAATATTCGTGCCGTTACTGACTAATTAGAGCCGGAAATAAGGGTTGAGATGATTAAAATCACGATTAAAAACAGATTTTAATCAGTATGATAAAAAAATTATGATTAACTTAAAAAAGAGTTTTAAAATTTAACACAAATATAATAATTAATTAATAGTTATTTACGTAATTAGTGGGATATGGACATTATTAACGCACGCATGTGAAGTTTGTATTCGTGTATTCACATAAGTGCGTTAATAAATCCTATCCCACGTGTTGCGTACAAAATTTTATCTACAACTGCATAAATATTATAAAATTTAAAAATAAAAAAATATTTCAATTCAACGTATTGTTAATAATATTTGCTAAAAACATAAGGTACTGGTGACCATATTTTGTGACCATAGCAACAAAGACAAACAAAGCTGTGTAAATAAAATAAATTAGTTCTGTTATGAAATTGTCAAAGTTGAATGAAGAATCATCTATAACAAATGAGTTCACGCGAAGGCAATCTTCCATCGGACATTGAAAATGTAGCTTCAAGTGTTAAACCTTGTACCAGAGAAATCACAAGAAAAATACCAGCTGGTTTATGAATGCTATGAGAAATGGTGTAGAGAAAAGAAGGTTGGATACATGAGTAGTGAAGAAGCACTTTAACGAGCTAAGTAAGATACAGAAGCCTTCACTTGACCAAAATGTCGACATCAAGAAATAATTTTTAACAAATGCGGACAACGTGAGATATTTGTGGATAAAGGTTAGGTAAGACTCTTGTGTAGATTACAAAATGGTGTATTCATATAATATTTACTTTAAGGTTATATTGATATTTGTTTTGGGTGGCGCATGTCGGCGGCAATTATGTTGATTGAAGATATGAAAGACCAAAGAATATGCTATAAAATTACTATATGAAATATCAAAACAAATGTGTCTGGAGAATTTTTTATATCTGGAAATATTGACGGCGTGAAATTGAATTAAGACCTTAAAATATCGAACATAAGCTATTTTTTGTTGGATACAGGGCTGGCAAATGCACGCAACAAATGTCAACATATATAATTGTAAAGTGTGCACTGTAAATATATATATATATGATAAATAATTCTGTACCCTAAACTACATATTATAAAATAAATAGTTAATTCTGGTTAATTTTTTTCTTCAATCCCATTATCGCACTAGTTCGGTAATATACGTCATTATGACATTGAAAATAGTGTCAAATCGTACCTATTACATGACAGTTGTAGATAAATCATATTAATTAACCATTAATAATACCTACAATAAAAAAATTGTAGTTAATATACCCTCTCATCATAATAATAATAATTCCGAACAAAAACATACGAAAAACCGTATGTAGGTATAATTAAGTACCTATCCAATAATTTACTCAATCGATGACTGATCACATTGATCTATTTAATAAAATAAAATTAAAAATCCTGTCTAATTGCATACATTATATCTATTTCCACAAAAACATGTCAGGGTTTTCATTTGCGGGTATTCATAAAACAATAAGTAATAACGTATTATTATTTATGCGAATTTTTTAGAAATTAAAGGTAAAATTAGTTGTTCATGTAATACTTATGCTGATGAAACAATAGAAGGAAAAATTATATTTTTACGTCGTATTTTAAATTTTAATTGAATGCATTAATATTAAATAATTGATTAACAAATTTGACCGATTGTTTTGGAATTTTTTGCACCATTTTACTAGGCACATATTTGAATAAAATGAATTTGTCATTACGTCTTTGAAAAATTGTACTTATAATATTTTGACATTTAGTGTTTCTTATGTGTGGTGAACCTTAGCAAAATAGAAAAAAATAATCACTGAATTGAAGTTTTAATTAACTTGTTTATGGTTGCTAATTTTGGTAAATTCTCCGACTATTTTCAGTATTCTGATTTTGATATTATAGGAGTAACTGAAACCTTTGTTGCTGACGACTGTGTGCATTTAGATGAGTACGTTTTCGTTCGTAAAGACAGGGATGATAGAGGGGGAGGTGTTGGTGTCTATATAAGGAACCATATACCTTTTGATATCATTCATTGTCAGGAAAATTTAGAGGATGTCTGGATATCTATTTATTTAAATAAGGTAAGACTTGCTAGAGGATGTGTTTACAAACCACCAAGGGATAACTCGAAAAATTTTATTGACAGCTTGGAGAACGTATTTTTAAACCTTCTACCGCAGTTGATGAAATAATCTGTGTTGGCGATTTTAATATTGATTTATTAAATAACGAGAACTCTACGGTATCTACATATAATGATTTGCTTGGGAATGTGCAGCTAATTGATGAACCCACTAGAGTCGCGCTTACAGCACAATCGCTGATAGATCACATTATTGTCTCTGAGCTATGTAGGGTGTTGGTGTCTGGTGTTGAGACGGTAGATATTTCGGATCATGAGTTGGTGTATTTGCAAGTAGATTTTAGCGTTGAAAAAATTCAGAACCCCCCAATTACTTATAGAAATTTAAAAAATGTAAATATTGGCGCTCTTTATGATCACGTGCAATCAATACCTTGGCGAAATATTTTCTTTTTGAATGATATTGATGAAAAAATAAAAAAATTTTAATGATAATATTAATGTATTGATGGATAGTCACGCACCACTTAAAACGATCCAAATTAGGAAACCTCATAAGCCGTGGATTACCGATAATATAAAATATCTCATCAAATTAAAAAATAAAGCCAAATTCAGGTTCCAGATTTCTAGGAGTCCAGTACAATTTGAATATTACAAAAATCTCAGAAATTTCGTGACTAAAGCTATCAGGAACGAGAAAACGATTTATTTACAGTCCACGATGAGACCTGCAAACAGTAAGACAATATGGAACTCTTTAAAGTGTTAAAAAATAATAACTGTGATATTCCTGATCATATCGGTACTGCGAATGAGATTAATAACTATTTTGTTAACGGTGCTCCTCCAGTGAATTCTGGTCAGAATGTTAAAAATTATTACTTTGGAACTAAGAATTCTATTGCTTCTGAGTTGGTGTTTCGTGAAATATCCGAAATTGAAATTTCTAAAGCATTATGCCAGATAAAATCTCAAGCAGTCGGGGCTGATAATATTCATGTTAATTTCATCATATTTTGCTGTCCATTTATATTAAAATATATATCGCATATTGTTAATTTTTGTATATCTAACTCTGTGTTTCCTGCAATTTGGAAAACTGCTCAAGTAGTTCCCATTCCGAAAATTCAAAGCCCGCTAGAACTAAAGCATTTGCGACCCATCAGTATACTGCCTGTCCTTTCAAAAATTATTGAACGTATTATCAAAGACCAACTTATAGAACATATAACGAAATATAATATTTTACCAGATACACAGTCAGGCTTTAGGAAAGGTTACAGCTGTGCGACTGCGTTATTGGACATTACTGATGACATACTAAGAGAGATTGATAAGGGTAGGTGCACTGCTGTGGTTTTACTGGATTTTACTAAGGCGTTTGACACCTTGCAGCATGAGACATTGATTTCTATTTTGAGGTACATTGGTTTGTCAGGTAGTGCTGTTGACTTCATGTCGAATTATTTGCATGGGCGTAGACAGGTTGTGAGGTTGAATAATATACTCTCAGATCCATTGACCATTTCAAGAGGAGTACTCCAGGGTACTATTCTGGGCCCAATTTTATTTAGTCTTTACACTTCTCAATTTAATACTTTCGTTGAAAAATGTTCAATGAAAACATACGTTGTATGATTATTAATAGAGATTTGGATACTTTAAAGCGTATATCAGAAGAACATTCATTGACCCTCAACTCTAACAAATGTGTTGCAATGTTGTTCGGTAGGCCTGTGGACGTAAAAACATTAACGCAACGTGTTAAACTTTGCATTGACAATAAGGTACTTCCAGTTGAAAATAAAGCGAAATGCCTGGGACTGCACCTTGATATTAACCTTAGATTTGACTGTCATATCTCTGAGTGTATTAAAAGGGCGATTTGTAGTCTTAAGCTTTTATATAACTCAAGACATATACTGAATAAAAAATTAAGAATTACTTTATGTGTGAATCTTTGGTATTGTCGAATTTTAGTCACTGTGATGATGTTTACGGTCCTTGCCTGACTTCATCTGCTGCACAACGAATCCAAAAAATACAGAAATGTTGTTTGTTCATCGTTGGATGATTTTAAAGATTTTTGAGGATTTTGATTTTTATCGTATTTTGAGTTTAAAAGTTTAGAGCAGTGAATTTTTGATTCTGACTTGTGATAAAAATTAATTTTTCTTGAGTAATGAGACGTTTGTTTATTATTAGGTGGTTTTATAGAAATATTTCGGGGGCGGTTAAACGTTTGTGACACATTGGGGGTTTAAAAATTTAGAGCAGTGAATTTTTGAATCTGATTTGTGACACATTCGATAGTTTTCAAGGTTACGAGACGTTTATGGTGTATAATCAGATAATTTTATATAAATATATAGGGGGTTAAAAGTTTGTTCATCGTTGGATGATTTTATGTATTTTTTGTTGCTAACTGAATAAAGATTTATTATTTTTATTCATGAATTGACAAATTTCGCGCACAGCATCAATGGTTTTCTGAACAACAACTGATTTTGGACGACCTTCACGAAATGCGTCTTGGAGTGAACTACGACCACGATTGAATTGACCATACCATCGATAAACACTGGTCCTTGATGGAGCTTCATCGCCAAAAAATGAATTAAGTTCATCCATGCACTGTTGCTGATTAAATCCACGTCGGAAGTTGTAAAAAATAATCGCACGAAAATTTTCACGATTTAATTCCAAATTACAACATCGACGTAATTAACTTTTTTGTAGCACATAAGTTGCTCTTTTTAAAAAGGTAATAGGTAATTTAAAATAATGAAGCTTGTCAAAGCTGTCTTTAATTAATTTATGTGTAAAATTTACCCAAATGCCCCCTATATCTACGCCAATGAACAGTTAATGAAAGCCAAAATAATGCAAATTATTTTAGGTTATCGGTCTCTAGGCATGTAGAATTTTTGTCAAAATCCGTTAGCTAGTTTTTGAGAAATGAACATAAAAGTTAATTTGACCACGAAATTTGGACACCCTGTATCTCGATAACGATGCATTTGCGGACATGGGTTCAATGGCAAAAAATGCTTAAATTACTTGCAGGAATCTCCAGTTTTCGTTTGTTGCAAGCATAATGAATCACCCTGTATATATACATACAACCGGAAGTGACTGAATTATGGTATTACTTCAAAAATAACCACTTCAAGTCTCTCATGGTATACCCTGTATATAAGTACCTACATTTAAAAAGAATATTGACTATTATTATTATACTCTGAACCTACCTCTGTATTATTCCTTAAATCTTTCATAACGATACATTTGCTGATTGCGATCAGATAAATTCAATTAATTTATAACAATAATTATTTGATTCTACTTTCAGGCAAGTACCTACCTACCTATTACTTAGTTAGGTACATAAATATCTCAATCTTATCATAGATAATCCATAACAGGGACTCAGTTAAGTATCTGGTAATATTTCTTAAAACACAGCCTTTTTATTTGACATTTCTGTAGAATAATTAAAATATTTTCTATACCTTAATAGGTAATTGGGTGATAAAATAATTAATTATACTGATTTCTTCAAATATCATTTCAAATAACTTACCCAGGTGCCAAGATTTCTTAATAATATTGCAAGAACTAGAACGCAACATTTTCTGATGAAATAATAATTACTAACGAATTACTAAATATAGTCAAATTATCAATAATATTAAAATAATATGTAACTGTTTACCCAGGAATTACACCTGCTCGGTTGACACATTGACTAAAAGTCAAATCTGGGGCAATAGCCGGGTCAACTCGATCAAAACAATACAGCTCACCCACATAGAAAATTGCAAAACAACGACATTTTAAAACTTAATCAAAATTAATAATTTGACTTACTTTTAGTCTATTTAAATTGCCATCCCGAGCTGCATTGTACACAACGCTTTTATAATCCATTTTTACTATGAAAAAATTTTTATACCAATGACCGGGAATAACTTATTATAACACTTTTTCTTGGTTCGTACACAAAATGTTATTAGCGGCAAAAAGTATTAGAGTTCACACGGATTTAAACACTCATTATGTCGCTCTACTGCTTATTTCTGCAGCCAACGATTAACTAAATTCAAAACAGTGTGTTTAGTGTTTAGTTTGTAAATTTAGTGTTGTTTTTGCACGGGACTGGATAACACGACGAGATGTTTCATATTTTCTGTTGGCTTGAAGGACGACAGCTGAGCTGCTTGAGTTCATACAGCATTGCCAAACTTAGGAGACTGTTTCGAGAAATTCGAAATTGTCTAATTTACAAAATTTGGAATTAAACAAAATTTTTTCTCTTTATCCTTGAAACTTTTATTTTTTACATTTTTTTGTCCTGAATTTTTGAAACCAATTCAGGTGACTACAAAACCATATTGTTTGTTTCTTTATAAAAACTCTAGCGTACAAAGTTTCGATGCTGGTTCGCATCTTCATCAGGTATTATCCCCATAAATATTAAAAATCTTTCAAATGTCGTAACAACGTAATTATTTATTAAAAATACCTATTAATATTTTAATTTTTATCATTATACATTACTGTTTATATCGATTTTATCAAAAACAAATAAACACAATTTTGCAATAATTACGAGAAGAAAATTATTTTCTATTCCGTGTTTTTCTGATAACACAAACAAAATTAATAAGTTTGACAATACTGCTTTATCCCAACAAACAACCAAATCAAAGATTAGTTAGCTTTGAGCCAAACGATACTTAGAGACGACATAGACACCACCCAAATTAAATGAAAATATAATATCATGATGCTTGTTGTATGATATTTTAATTTCTAAAATATCTTTTAAATTTAAATTATCAATGAATATTAACCCCATTATATAAAACAACTATGTTATTCATGAAGTTCCAGATTCATTCCATATTTATAAAACTATGTTTATACTATGTCAGCCAATGAAATAACGGAACATTACGTCGCTTCTATGTCTGCATTTAATGTAGTAATAATAAGTAGAAACCCACATTTCCTTTGCAGTAGAGAACTGTAATATCCCGTACATTTTCAGTAATGGGTTACGAGTTAGTCTTGAGAGATGGCGCCACCAACAAATCGTAGTAAGATCAAATCATTTGTACAAAAAATCTCTTGTTTCCATTTTACCTTTTTATATTTGTCTTTTTTTTATTCCACTTTTGTGTTTGCGCCAACTTACATGACGACTGACAAAGTGGATCAATAAAATTTTATTTACATAAAAGCCGTCGTGCAGAAAAATATCCAACAAGGGATTTTTTTTATTATTTTAGATTGCTTTTTCAAACCAATTAGATATCTACCTACCTACCTATTAATTATTTAGTTTGAACAATTTAAAACAAAGTTTATTCTAGCTTAAATAATAGAAATATTCGATTACAAATATTGTATAATAACTTATATTTTAATTTAGGAGATACTCATGCTATAGCAATATAGATGAAATCGTTTAATGATAAGATTTTATATATTTTGCTAGTAAATGTATGGAATTTAGTGAAATATTGGACATAATGGCATCACCGCTGCAGTCAACGTGGACTTGATATGAACCTGTCGGGATGTGAAATTGGGCGGATCTGTTCCATTATAAAACTGTTGATTGGTTGAGAAGCTTATGACGTATGTTGCGAATGACCACGTGGCGAACGAATTCCCGCCGTTTGGAATATGAAATGAAACAGTCCTAGAGAGATGAGTAGACCAAGCCGCGTTTGTCTGCTTGTTCGTGTTTTACAGTGTTTTGACAATGGATTGGGGATTGTGCGCGTTGGTGAAGCTTTATTAACCTCTTAAAAATCGAAAAATTTATACCCGAGAAATGGATATTTCGTGTAAATCATAGACGCCCAAAAAGATAATAAGTAATATATTTCTGCTTGGCAGGACAAGTGAGGTTTTTTTTAGGTTATGTTGTAAACAAATAACCAAGTAATGGCATGCTTCATTACTAGTGTATAATGTGTGTTGTGGTTATTAATAAAGCGAGTGTTGTTAAGTGATTTATCTAATACAAACTAGTGATTTAACTTCTTGGATATTCATTTTGCTAGAAGAGAGTGGTTAACATAATGTATCCGGCACCTAATAGGCATCCTTCGGCGACGGTAAGTGATGTTGTTATCTTTAGGTTTCTAAGACATATTGAGCAGCACAACTTCAATAATTAATTAATAATGTAGAGAAGATAGGTACTTATTTATTGTTAATTAATTACACCCAGTTTTATTTATAGGTAGGTACTGACATTTCTGCAATAATAATAATTATTGGTTACAATATTAATAGGTACCAAATATCTAGACGGCTGTAATATGTATACTTGACGTTTATGTACGAAATTAAATATGTGGTAATGTAAACAATTAACCTGTTATGTGAGAATTTATAGGTGTATGAATATTATACTGTGTGGTAGAGAAAACGTAATACGTTGATAAATCTAATTTTATAAGTGATCGTAAATTTGTTTATGTAGGTAAGTAGAAATGGTTTAGTATCAGATTCTGATCCTGTCATATTTTACATTTTATAATTTTATGCACTGGCGTAGTCGGAATATGTATCTATGTGTATGTAGGTAGATAAAAAAATTATTGGTACAGTAAAACAGCGGGTGGAATTTTATAGTTTTGGTAAGCCCGTTCTCAACGCTTTCAATTCTATTGAATAAGCCAAATGTTCCAAAGCCCCTCTTATTTCTTCGTAATTTTCGGAAAATATTCTGATGGATTTGTACTTTGAGGACCATCGTGTCTCACAAAATAATGGGATTTTAGGGACATATTTTCGCGCCTCGTCTTGCCCCCCCGGCGGCCATGCCTGTAGGTATGTTTTTGACGTGCCAATGTATAATTTTTGTAGGTACCTATTTCAATTAATCGGTAATTAAGGTTATTATGTACTTATTATTAATGTAATTTCTCGTTTAACAATTGTTTTTTTGTCACACAGTATGTTTGTAATAATATGAGAGTATTACAGAGAATATTTTCGTAGAAGCAATTCTGTAAACGAGCTAATAATATTTCAAACATTATAGCGGCAATAAAATGAAACGGTGTTATATGGTTGCCAAGAAAAATAAATGTGAAATAATTTTTAAAATTTTAAATGTTCCACTTCCTTTTTGGAAAATCAACACAGTTTATGGTCAGGATTAAGGGACTATTTCTGTATAGACATTTTGTTAATTAGAACATTTTTTATAAGTACTTAGGTATTGTTATTTTTATAAATAGGTAAGTGTAGGTATTGAATTAAATAATTATTTAAAACATCGGAAGTATACGGGGGATGTTAGATATATTTTCGGATACAAAATGTATACAGGATGGAAACATTGTTGGACACGTCAATTTTGTTTAAGTACTATGCATTATTCAAAAAAGGCAGCCGACTCCAAATTTCGTTCTTGCTCCAAGACATCGTTGTCGTCAATTCTTTACCAAGGGCAACAGTTACAGCCCACGAAATATGTTGTTTAATTTATGTTACTTAGTCAAGTCTTTGAAGGGCGCACTTCCCCGACGGAGCCTGTTGCAAAAATTAGTTACAGACCTATAACTCAATACGGACTTTTTAACTTGTACAATCGAATCGAGAATATTAATTGGGATCAAAATATAAGCATTGATAGTAGATTTCTAACGTTTACTAATGTCATTGCAAATACAGCTGAAAAAACACAAAAAGCTCGGATTGTTATGAGCTTAATGTTAGGATTATTGGGACTTTAAAGAATCTGCTAGTGGTGCCGCTTACTAAGTTGATAAACCATTGCATTGGTGACGCTGTATTTCCGGCGGTCTTGAAGGAGGCAAGGGTTATTCCAATCTACAAAAATAAAGGATTCCAGTAACTATCGACCAATATCGATCTTGCCAATTTTTTCAAAAATCTTTAAGTCTATTATTAAAAATCAAATATTTTGAAGCAAATAATCTCTTTATGCAAAGTCAATATGGCTTTCGTAATAAGAGATCTACTACTCTCGGAATTAATAACCTTTTGGAATATGTTTCGGATGGCATGGAGCAGGGCTGTGCTTCCTTTTATGACCTCACTAAGGCTTTTGACTGTGTCTCACACGAGATACTTCTTCAGAAACTCTCTTACTATAACTTTGATGTTGACAGTGTTGCCTTGGTTGGCTCTTATCTCAGCGATCGTTTTCAGCACGTTTTCTATGGGGGACGATACTCGGAGAGACGAAGGGTTGGACGGGGTGTGCCCCCAGGGGTCGGTTTTGGGACCTTTACTGTTTTTAATATTTTATATTATATTATATATATTTATATTTTAATGATTTATACAAATTTCAAGAAGACTCAAATATAATCCTCTTTGCTGACGACACAACTAGTCTGATTAGATATCGACCAAACGACCCTTTAGGGGAGTTGGTTAATGCTGTTGAGACTGACATAGTCAATTGGTTTCTGGCAAATGAACTGAGCTTGAATCAGGCTAAAACTCAGAACATGAACTTTACATTGTGTTCTGCGCCTATCGATCTTCAGAGCGATGTTCGCGTGAAGTTCCTTGGGGTTCATCTTGATCCTAAATTAACCTGGGAGAGTCATGTTCGAGAGCTTGGGTGCTCGCTGTCCAGGGTCATATATCTCATCAGAAGGCTTGCGCAGAGTGTTTCAATCGCCAGTCTGTTGACGGTATATCACGGTTATTTTGTTTCCCGTATGTCGTATGGTATTTTGAACTGGGGACATAGTTCCCATGCAATGAAAATCTTCAAGCTACAGAGGAGATGTTTACGTACAATGTTGGGGCCCGGTTGGCGTGACTGCTGTAAAAAGTATTTTGTTGAACACGGACTACTTACTTTGCCTTCCTTGTACGTCTTAAACTGTCTTGGCTACATTCGAACCAATGCCTCGCATTTCACTCTTCACTCTGATATGCATAATTATGGTACGTGAAATCGAAATGACATATTGCCTGAATTTCACCGCCTATTGAGGACTAGGAAAGGTTCTGACTATTATTGTGTTAAATTTTATAATAAGCTGCCGTCTCACATAAAGAACCTTGGTAAAGTCCAGTTTAACAAAAGTATTAAATCATTTTTGATATCTCAAGCTTTTTATACCTTTGAGGACTATTTCAGAAGCGATATTGTAAGATTTTTCTAGATTTTAGTTTGTTCTATGTTGTTGCTATTTTAATTTGTTTGTAAGCCTTTCTTTGTTGCTGTAACTTTGATTGATTAATTTTTGTTCTTTTTTGACGTACTATACATGTTTTGTAACATACGAGTAAGATGGTGAATACATATATCTATCTATCAAATTATTGTTATTTTTCAGAGGTACTTTGATTAAAAAAAATAAAATATGTAGAAATGGATGCAAATATCTGTTTAGGAAAAAATCGATTTATCTTAAAAAAACACTGGAAATGGGTATAAGGGAACCCTGGTATAGAATTTTTAATGTCAATTGAAATCGCCAAAAAAACTTTCGGCGTCATACATCTATCAGTTTGGAGGCATGGGCTTAGCGTTATTTTAGCGGGTGTCCCACCGGGAAGGGATTTGACCGATTTTGGAGAAACTACATCGTGGAACAATCTGAAAATCTGGTGTAGTATTTAGGTCGATAGGGCCAATTCGGCTAAAATGTTTTCAAGAATCTAGCACTTCCGGTTATACCGGAAATGGGTGTCAACTTCCTTATTTCAAATACGACTCTTATATAAATTATATATTTTTTTGGATTCTCCTTGTAATTCTAAACATATTTCATGCATACTATGTTGTACCGATCGCCAGCCGTTTTCGAAATATTTGAAATTTTATGTCAAAAATTACGTTTTCAGAATAAAGAATAATAACAATTTTTTATTATATGGAAGCTCTAATAATTTAATTTGTTGGAATATCCTAGGAGATATAGATCTACTTTAGGCGCCTACATATATTTTTTTAGTAAATATTAATACAGGGTATTTGAAAAAAAGGGTAAAAAATCAAATTGAAAAAAGTGTCAAAAGTAAAAAATTTTTGCATCAAAAATAAGGGCAAGTTTATGAAAGGACGTCTATCCCAAAAATATTGGCATTTGCATTTACATTTTTCTATTACAATAGTGATATGAATTTGAAATTTAATTGATTTTAGTTGGCCATGATGGCTTTAATAGCAAATAAATATGACACTTGCCAAAAATAATCATCACCTTGACGGCCAACTGTGGCGGCTTTGCTCGCTTTCGATTCGGTTCGTAAATGTAACAATTATGGGGTGTTCCATTTAAAAAAACATAACTGTCATTCTGGCGAACCTACATAAGGTCAAATTGCAATAAATTTTGCAAATCGCAATAGCTTGATCGGAAGAACAAACGCGTATGTAGTGCTCCACATTCTGTCTAAGGCACTTCCACAGGAATATGTTCAGTAGTTGAACCGCGTTTACGTAAAAATGCATTGGAGAAGCTGACAAAATGATGAGGGAAACGTTAGCTAAGTAGTATAAATTTGACACAGGAGTTATCCAGAAGCATTGTTTTTACAGTCCTCGATATGATTATTTAAGTAAGTTTACACGCACGTCGTAGTACATTTTTTTCATTCTTTATTTAGCTCGGTAGGACATTTAGTCCATGATTCCTCAAGGCTCGCAAACGGTGCGAAAACTCGTTTGGCTGAACATCCCCGCAAGCTCTTCTTTGAAGTGGTCACACGGTTGTGTTTATGCAAATGCATGCAAAAATCTTTCAATCTTCAATCCGTGGCTGTCAGGCAAAATATAAATGACGTCACCCGCGTATAAACGCGGGTTAACAAACGACCTTTCT
Organism: Apoderus coryli; assembly: GCA_911728435.2. Taxonomy (NCBI): domain Eukaryota; kingdom Metazoa; phylum Arthropoda; class Insecta; order Coleoptera; family Attelabidae; genus Apoderus; species Apoderus coryli. The sequence continues at coordinate 38,858,348 of OU452200.1, read as the reverse complement.
TTAATATAAAAGTGGTGTAGTAAAAGCGCGCTACAAAACATCCCCATGTATCTCTATGCATTCGCTTGGCGCGCACTCACGTTCAGTATACACACAAAACCCCTAGCTTTCACCTCCTGCCCCATGTCTGCCTTTCTCTTACTATACCACCCCCCTTACCCTCCGTACCCGTACCCATATCGTCTGCGGTCTTCGTTTGCACCCCCGCGCAATCGTGTTAAGTCCGTAAACCATAATCGCCCCATCTCTGTCTTACTAATCACCTTAAATGGCAATTAGCGTCTCGGCCGAATTGAAACGAAAATTTTTAAGATGATTAATTTACCTAAATGCATACGCTGTACTAAAACCGTTGAAGGTTTGTCGATTTATGAAATTTTATGAGTATACGCTAAAAAATCGAAAACTTGAAGAGTTAGTTACAGACAGTGGCGGCTCGTGGGTAATTTTATTAGGTAGGCACTAAGTAAAAAATGGATATGAAGAAAATGGCGCCGCAGGTGAAATTTTTTTAGATTCTCAAGGTCAAGCGCCTTAGTAGAAAAGTAGAAAATTATCAAGGTAAAAAAGAACACGTTAAAATACGCGTTTCTAATCAAATCATTCTCCACGAAATTTCGATACAGTCAATCGATTGGGCAATCGAAATGGGCCAATTAAGTAATATTCGATTATACCTGCCCACACATTAATAGAAAACCCAGATTGGTGACTTCGAATTACAGTAATCACAAAACTAAGATCATATTTGAATTTAGCATGATAAAAAACCTCTGTATACCACATTTTGTCCATTTCTTGCGTCTCTGGCTAAAGATATTCAAAAAAACTCAAAAATAAAATAAAATTCAACACCCCGTAACTTTTAACCGAACCGTGTTCATGGGAACTTTTTTTCTTATTTTAGTGTCCTCTATTGTGTGGCACTATGCAATGTACTTTTTTCTATGTCACCCTGTATATTTTTTGCAGGTATGTTTTGATATTAACAGAATCGAAAACTATCGACCTATTTCAATTATTCCTAATTTCGCAAAGGTTTTTGAAATTGCTCTGCACAACAAGTTATTTGGGCAAATAAAACATACTTAGGCTAGTTTACCAGCAACATGGGTTCATTAAGTGTCGTTCTACGGTGACCAATCTAACCACTTTCCTGCAGGATGTAATTCCGGCTGTCGGTCGAGGTTTGCAAGTCGACGCAATCTATACTAACTTTTCCAACGCGTTCGATAAGACTGATCATTCCCTGATCCAACAGAAGATGTGCGACATTGGCTTCGGCAGGAATCTGATATCTTTTTTCAGTCCTATCTGGGAACAAGGCAACAATTTGTTGAATACAATGGATTCAGTTCAAGTTCATTCACAGCCTCAAGTGGAACTCCGCAGGTCAGTACGTTGGCTCCTCTTCTCTTTGCAATATTCGTAAACGATATTGGCTCTGGTTTCAATAGCAATTATTTGTTGTTTGCGGATGATTTAAAATTGTATCGCACTGTTGTTTGTGAGAACGATTGCGCATAGCTTCAAACAGATCTGTGTCGGCTCTCAGAATGGTGTGATCTAAATAGACTTCTGAACAAATGTAAGTCGATGACATTTACAAAACGTCAAGATCCGTTTTTGCGAAACTACACCATCGATAATTCAAATTTGGAACGCTGCGCTTTAATCAAAGATCTTGGTGTATACTTGGATAATGATTTATCTTTCAACTACCACATTAAGCAAGTTTCTGCTAATGCTTTGCGAATGTTGGGATTTATTTTTAGACAGACCAGAGAATTCAACAACATGGACTGCCTGAAAAGTCTCTATTTCGCATTTGTTGTGTCTATTTTGGAATTCGCTACAATCATTTGGTCGCCCATCTACCGTGTTCATATACAGAGATAGGTGAGTATCCAACGTAAGTTCTTAAAATATTTGTCATTTAAAATTGATGGATATTTTCCTCCTCGTGGGTGTGATCACGGCCTGTTACTGCCAAGGTTCGAATTTCGGCCGTTAGCCGAGAGACGCATCTTCGCGTCTCAGATCTTTCTTTTTAAGTTGATCAACAATATGTTGGATTGTCCTCGGTCGCTTCAGCAGCTATGGTTTCGTGTCCCTAGGGTTCACTCTAGAAGCGCTAGTTTATTTTGGGTGCCACAGATTCGTTCTAATTATGAATCTAAAGCACCGCTATTTCGGGCTTGTAAATATAGCAACGTTGATTTTTTTAATGTATCGCTTGATTCTTTTAAGAAAAGTTTAGAGACATGTTTGCGGGCTACTGATTTGTATTTGTTTTGATGAATTATGTTCATGTGTTAATTATTTATTGTTATTATTAATTGTTCTTGTAATTCTCTCAATTTTCTTTTGTTTTGATGCGTGTATTTCCTTTTTTGTATTTTTCAGTTAGTTTTAAGTTAGTTCTAAGTTGGGTATTTTTATATGCTAATGCTAGGCAATTGTTTTTGTTAATGTAAGATTTTGTCTTGTTATTGGGTAGCAATACCTGTTAGACAATAAAGAGATTATTATTATTATATTCAACATTTTTCGTAATGTTGCTATTTAAATCGAAATTGTTAGATAGTTGATTATGTGCCTAATTGTTGAGTATATTTTTTTTTCTAGAGTCAAAACTATGTATCAGTGTACTGTCTCTTATGACCCATTTTGTAATCAATAGAATTTATTAGTGAGTGTTAAGTTTGATAAACATTGTAAATGTGTACTAATTTGATTGCAAATAAAATATTATTATTATTTTTCAAATAGAGTAGCCACCCTTGAGAAGTTGTTGTTCTAAAAATTATATTTTGCGTAAAATCCACACAATACACGAGTAACGTTTAATTATAGCGTATTAAATCAAAATGTCAAATTATTTCTTAAAGTTGAACTGAATTTTAAATTAAAGAAAAAAAAAATTCTTAAAAAAAAATATTGAATGGAGAAAATTATTTCATTTTCTTAATTAACGTTGTAAAAATGTCTGTATAATCCGAAATGGAGTGTCATATTTTAAAATTTAAATTAAATTGTCTTTTGCTTGAATCAACACGTCTCATATCGGAGGGTGAGGAGCACCAAAAGCACGAAATACTTATATAAAACCGTCGAGAAGTGTTTACACAGGGTATTTAAAGTCAGATTTCCGTTTAGCCTTTATTCGTTTAAGCCTTAGTTGCCGGAGTATTGGGTCGTTAAGGATACTTTCTTAGGTCTTCGAATACCAAACAAAAGCATTAAAATTGGAACCTGTTCTGCGCCTGAAATTTAGGCAGGACAGTGATATTATGAAGGGCCACCTGCATGCCAAACGACATGCCTCGAGTGTCCCATTAAAGATAGTTTCATGGTAGAATGATTTCGCCCCCTTGGCCAATTGTGAATAATTCATCAAACCTTGCGCTATCGATCTTCTATATTCAAGTACCTAATCTAATTGATGGACAAAGTTGACAGTAGACAATATCGAGCATTCCCCAGAATCACCGGTGCCACCATTTTTTTGACCGTCCGTCGGGATAAACCAGATGCTGCTTGAAGTTGATTAGCGTTGTCAACGCCGCTCGTAGGCTTGTGATAATCTTTTGCAATAGAGGGACAGATCACATCAATTGATGAGCCATCGTTTTGCTTTCATTTCACAGATCTTTTTTCGTTGCCGTGGTAATTACTGCAAGATAAAATCTCTTTCCATTTGAAAACACCAATGTCAAATATCGTGATCAGCACTTTTCATATTTTTATCTGGCATCAAATTTTTTGGCATGAATTTTCTAGTTTGACGTATTTATAGTTCCATAGGTCATTACGTTTTCAGCTTTTAATATTTCCAAAAGGGGAATGAATGTAAAAAAGTTATCAATATATACTTTTCTGTTCTTTCCCCATTCTTTTTTAGTTAGACTAAGAACCACTGCCTCTCCAAGACCAAATCCGGGAAACTTCTCACTTTCTAATTGATTTTTGCCTTGATGATGAACTTCACAATATAGCCCTTCTGATCTGCCATGCACCACAGTTTGTATCCACGCTTGATCGGCTTCATTGGGTTAGATTGAAAGGATCTTCATTGTTGGGAGGTATCTTTGTATTATCGTTTACATGCACATTGCTAAGAATTTAGGAAAACAATGGAGAATTCTACCTGGAGGTCACTAGAAAATTTGTTAACTCCAGAGGGGGGCGAACTATATATATTTTGTATTCTTTTAGACATTGGTTAATGACATTTTTATTTAAAAATGATTTGATTTACATGACTCTGACTTCTGTTTTTTTTTTATTGATCTGTGTCGTAGTGTTTGGGCGAAAGTACGAAACAATGCACTTTTTGGAGAACTTTCAATATTCCATGAGTATGTTAAACAAAATTCGAAATGAACATAAATTTCTCTCATGATGCACAAGTGATAAAAAACCTCATTTTATCCATTCCAGGGTAAGCCCTGGAAGCACGTGATAAGGGATTAAAAAATAGTAGCAGATCTTCTAGAGTAAAACACAATGAGGATGCCAAAGAGGAATTTTTATTGAAACCAAATATATTTGTGATAATCGTCTAAATATTAGTAATACACTAAAATATAGTCACTACTGGTCAATGTTTCCAAAGGATTTTGTTTTGCGACTATATAATAGAAGAATTTAGTCTACTTTAAAATATGTTAACAGAAATTTAAAAAAATTCATGAAATCAAATTAATTATTTATGGTATATATGGTGAAATTTGTAATGTTTTGTTTTACAAAAATACAAATAGGTACTGTGGTTAGAAACTCAAAAATATAAATATTTTTAGTCAGGACCTGATGTCTCTCCTAAAATCGCGGCGTCATACGTTACAGTTTGAAATTATTTAGTTCAAAGTGCCGACGTAGACTCTGAATGCTGTTGTTTATGCTGTGGTAATATACCTACAGTTTTTTTATATCCCACAAATTGTGTATGAAACAATTTTTTTTTAAAATAAATACAAAAGCAAAACATAAGAACATTTATAACTACCCTGTACTTAATTACCCTAACTACTAAAAAACTACTAAAATTATTTTTTTTATTATTTTTTTTAAATGTATCTTTAACTTTATTGTCATAAAAGAATCACAAAAGTTCTTGTAGACAAAGTCATACTTAAAATAATATATAACAAAGACGTATACCAGTACAAAAGATTAAAGTAATTAATCGTTTGAAACACAATATAACAAAAAAATTTTAAAAACATACGTAAACCTACTACATTATGTTGTCAGTGTTAGTAGGAAGGCAAGAGTAAAATCTCAAATTCCCCAAACATTCATGAAGTAAAATATGTACTAACAACACAACATAAATATATATATAAATACAAGTAGCAGAACAGAAAAGATATAATACATTATATCAACACAACAAAATCACAACAAACACTACCACGCATCAGCAAAGTAGTCCTCCAGTGAGTAATAGGCCTTCTCAAGAAGAACGCTCTTAACAGCCTCCCTAAATTGATTTTTTACAGCCGTCAAGTTTGGCGGCAAATGATAGTACATTCTGCGACTGTCATAAAGGAGTGATTTCTTTACCAAGGCAGACCTCGGTATAGGCAAGTGCACCCACTGAACTAGTCTCGTGGGATAAGGGTGACTAGGTGGAGCTGAGCTGTTAATGTCTCATACATTTTTATGAATAAGACATACAGTTTCTAAAATGAAAATTGATGTAAGAGTCAATATTCGGTGTTTTTTTGAATAATTCTCTACAGTTTGCAGTAAAATCTGTCTTACACATATAACGAACAGCCCGCTTCTGCAGTGTAAATATACTCTTAAACAAAGTTTGGCTACAAGTACCCCAGAACGCTATTCCATATCGAAGATACGCCTCCACTAAAGAAAAATACACATTTCGTGCAACTTTCAGTCCAAGAGCCCCTGACACAACTCTCAAAGCATATCAGCCAGATGAAACCTTCCTGCCCAACAGTTTAACATGTTCATCAAACTTAAGCTTTAAATCAATTTGGAGTCCCAAAAATTATTACAATTAGGACTATTAATATGGTTATTTTCAAATAGCAAATCATCAAATTTAAAATTAAAAGATAATACATGTGTTTTTGACAAATTAAATGAGAGATAATTCGAATCGTACCATTCCTTTAACTTTCCCAAATCACTTCGAATGTTTTCTTTGACAACATCAGCATCTCTATCATGCCAATGTCTGTGTTGTCATCAAAAACATTTTTTAGTTCCTGAAGAAGATAGCTAAGTCTATCGAAACGTTGAAAAAAAAAAGATATGAAATAAACACTTTTAAATAAATATATGTCGAACCTCATCCCCGAGAAACCAAAATGAAAACTAATAAAATAGAAGGTTCAAGAAAGAAAAATGTCTGCATAAGATAGAAATGTTAGATGGTCACTTTTTCAAATAAACGATTCAATTAATTTTATATTATTAGAAACAACAAAAATGTTACGAAATCCTAAAATATACTTAGTGCGATATGTTTTTGGTGCTTTTGGACAACTACCACCGCGCTCTCGTTAAGGTCCCCAGCCACTTAATGAGAGATTTTCTTTGCTGCTTCGACCCCTCATTGTTCTCGTCCTCTATTTTCTCCACCGATTTTCCATTGTTTTTTTACCCAAAAATTTACGTCTCGTCAGACACTTGAATTGTTTTGAGAAGGGTTATTATAGAATTTTATTGTTCCCCATTTTCGGTGTAAGTATTTCGTTATTATTTTGTTACAAGTGTGTTGTTTCTTTTGGTAAATAAAAATTTAATTAATGCGGATTATACAAAACACAGTCATATTAATTAGAAACAGAAAAACAACACCCGACACACTCTTGCCGTTTAGACAATAATAACATATACGAGGGACGCTAGATACATTTTTACGTATTTTTCATTGACGTTAAAATATTATGTTTCGGATATACACAGACGAACGGCAGCTTTTCGTCGGCAGGCACTAATTAGTGGTAGATTGAATTTTTAAATTAATAAAAAAGAAACACTTATTTTCTGAAATAGTCCATTACGACGAGGAGCGGGATGTATTTACAAATCCAACAATAACAATAATCTTTATTTCAAAATTATGTTACAACATAAAATGAAATTACGTCAGGTTCCACATCAGAGGAGATAGTACTCCCCCCTGCGGGCACCCTCGTACAGGCTTAAGCTATTATTGTATCCCCCATTACTGAAGTACATACCATTCCTCCTTTAAGCATGCAGTTTATCCACCTGCAGCAAGTCGCATTGATGCCTCGTTGCCTCAGTGCTCCTAGGATTGAGTTCGTTAAAACGTTATCGAAGGCTCTCTGTATGTCCAGGAAGGTTGCAAGTAGAACCTCCCTGCTCTCCAGGGCGTATTCCGCCTTACTAACTAAGTGATGCAGCGCTGTCTCAGTCGAGATGCCGCATCTAAACGCATATTTGTTCGGGTGTAATGGCACTATCTCCAAAGCCCCGTCCCGAATATGTCTATCTATTATTTTTTCCAGCGTCTTTAGCAAGAAAGACGTTAGACTTATTGGTCGCATAGCCTATGCCCCTTCCTGTCCGGATTTCCCAGGTTTGGGTATAAATGCTACTCTGCTTATCTGCCAACTTTTTGGCAGATATCCCAGTGCCAGACTGCCCCGGAATACCATACACAGGCTGCTAATCAGGGAGTCCCCTCCCTCCTGCAGCATTTTTGAATAAATGCCGTCAATTCCCGGCGATTTATATGGTTTAAATGTTCTCAAGGCAATTTTACTACAATTTATCACTGTCTTTGCGTATTGCCAGCTCTCTCTGGTAGCCTTTATTTTGGGTCCCAGATTCGTATGCTGCCAATTTTCCAGGGACATATTTGTAATTTCGCAGCCGGGAAAGTGTACTCTCAGAAGTTCTCTAATAGTATCCCTTCCCGTATTTGTGAAGACACCGTTTTCTCCCCTTATAGTCGTAATGGTGTCTCCTGTTCCTTTCGCGAGAATTATACCGAGTCTGGCACATTCTGGAGTCCTTTCTATGTCCTCGCAGTACCTCCTCCATGAGTCTCTCTTAGCTTTCCTTAATCCTTTATTATAGTCTGTCAATGCCCTGCTATAGCAGTCCCATTGGCCAGTCCTTTTTGCATCATTGAATTTCTTTCTAACACTTTTCCTCAACCGAGCCAGCTCATAGTTCCACCAGGGTGTGTTCCTATTTGAGCTCCGTCTCAGCTGGGGGCAGTTGTCATTATACGCAGTAATGATGGCGTAATGTATAGTATTAGTTTTATTCTGATTAGTGTTATGGTCATTGTAAAATTTGTAAAAGCGTTTTTTAAATATTTTTTGTACTAGTTGTTTCGGGTAGTTGTTGAGTAGAATGTCAATATTTTGTAATGAATTCAGACAAAACATTTTTGCTGTTCCCCAGTGTAATTTTTCAATGTTCCACCCTGATTAACACAATATAAAATGATCACTCTGTATAGCCAAGTTATCACACAATGCGGTCGTTGTCGGTATTAAAATGATGCACGAGATGCTGCTGGAGGAGACTTGAATTGTATGTTTAAAGTGCAAAGTTTATATTCTTGGGAGCATCAGGCGAGGTAAAGCGCGATGCGGAGGTGGTGCGCGGCGGCGGTGAGAGAATACAACCGTGAACATAAAGTATATAATGGAGACAAACGAACGTGGAAGGTTTATATATATGGAATAAGTGCAAGCAAGAAGATAATATTGTAACAAATGGCGAGATAAATAAGTAAGAATAGAATGTCTTGGTTCTGTTCGTATGTATGTAGCCAAAGGTGTGCGCACTCACACTATCGAATCGATTTTCCACCAAATCGACTCGCAACATAAATAAACAAATGAATAATATATAAATAATATACAGGGTGGTGTAATGAAAACGAAACTGGTGTATTTTCGAAGAATTTCTAGGACGCGTAGTTTGTTGAGATTGATTGATAGCTTTGAGTTATTCTTATTTACAAAACCGTAAGCAATATGTATTTTTACAATAGGTTCAATTCCTATGTTTATTCTGCGAACTAGGGAGTTCCCCGAGGCGCTATTTTGGGTCTATTACTATTCGTTCTGTTTATAAACGAGTTGGGCCAATAGTTTTTATTGGAACTTAGTTTGTTTTTTGTGGATGACCTGTAAATTTTTGTTTACGTAAAACAATATCAGATTACGTTAAGTTACAATGCTATCTATACAGGGTGGCCCATTATTAGTGTGTGGGCGGAAGATATCTCAAGATCGACAATGTGTCCACGGATAGAGTTTGGAAGAGGAAAAACTTTTTTATTTGTCGATTTACAAGAAAAAGTCATTCTTTATAAAAACGTCTGCTTGTGTCGAAACTACAATTTCAGATACCAAATTTACGATTACTATACAGGGTATATCAAAAATAACATTTTTAATGATTTTGGTTTTTTTGTTTTTTTTTTTAATTTTATGAAAATATTTTCAAAACCGTGATTTATTACACCAATTGTGCAAAAAACACTAATAAACTTTTTTCTCAATGTGGTTAATTTCATAGCTACTAAGTATTAAAATAATAAAATTAAAAAAACAAGAAAATCAAAATCATTAAAAATGTTATTTTTGATATACCCTGTATAGTAATCGTAAATTTCGTACTCGAAATTGTAGTTTTGACACAAGCAGACGTTTTTATAAAGAATGACTTTTTCTTCTAAATCTACAAATAAAAAAAGTTTTTCTTCTTCCAAACTCTATCCAATGTGTCCACAGATAGAGTTTGGAAGAGCAAAAACTTTTTTATTTGTAGATTTAGAAGAAAAAGTCATTCTTTATAAAAACGTCTGCTTGTGTCAAAACTACAATTTCGAGTACGAAATTTACGATTACTATACAGGGTATATCAAAAATAACATTTTTAATGATTTTTTTTTTAATTTTATTATTTTAATAGTAGCTATGAAATTAACCACTTTGAGAAAAAAGTTTATTCGTGTTTTTTGCACAATTGGTGTAATAAATCACGGTTTTGAAAATATTTTCATAAAATTAAAAAAAAAAAACAAAAAAAGCAAAACACAAATGCGCAGCAGATCAAACTTGCTTTTTCTTAATGCGACACCCTGTATATTTTAACATAAATACATGCCGCTCTAAAAGACACGAAAAATGACATAGGTATAGGGTTGATATGTCTAGTAGTTTTTGAAATATTTGTAAATAAGTGTTAATTTTGACAGGCGTTGTCGTGACTACAAAAACAGACCCATTTTTCGTGTCACGTCCTTTGAATTCCCTTGTTTTATCTGTTTTACTGGATTTCATTGACCTCTGGTTTGTATTTTTTTTTTAAATTTTAAATGGCACACCCTGTATATCTGCTTAAGTTTGGGAAGTCCCTTTCCTATACAAAAGTTTTAGAGCTTAATGCAAACTATTTACAGCATATACTATCGTATATACAGGGTGTCGCAGTAACGCGTTAGAAATCACAGTTTCATTTATTTTTTTAATGGAAAACCCTGTATATTCTATTTTATTATTAAAGACTATTTTCTCCTGATTGCACTGAAGTAAACGGAGACATATTCGAACATCTTTTGTAGATATTTTCTTTTTTTTTTTTTGTTTTGTGTAAATTAATTATAGTTTTTGTTTTGTTTAAAATACATTTTTGGAAACAGGAGAAAGCGGCGCCCAGTTTATCACTTCTCTTCTATAGAGCATATACTAGATCTATAATGGACTATGGATGCGTTTTCTATGGCTCATCCTGCAACAGCAACTTAAAAATTATAGACAGAATCCAATATAAAGCAATTCGAATAGATATTGGCGCAATGAAATCATCTCCATGCCATGCCATTCTTGCGGAGGGTGAAGAACCCCCATTACACCTTAGAAGAATGAACTATCAAATCAAATTTCGAAATTAAGTGTTAGTAATCAAACAGATAATTACTGGAGATCCAAGAAATCTCCTTTGCTTGTTGCAGCGTTTCTAGATATTAGCAATTTTCCTATGCTGGCAGAAAATCATCCAAAACTTCCTTTATTTAATCATTCTTTTGAGGTTATTGGAGCTAGGTTTGCCGTAACATATCCCTCTTACTCTGTACTTGGTATCCTGAATAAACTCATCTTAATCTCAATATTAAACACACATCTGAACTCATTAAATATATAAACAGATGGTTCTAAATCCGGTGACCAGGTTGGTTGTGCCTTTGTTGCGCCGGAGTTGCCTTACAGTCAGAGATATCGATTACCTAAATATTGTTCAATCTTTACTGCTGAGGCAGTCGCGATTTTGCGAGCATTGAAATGGTGCTTCAGCAATAGATTTATCACCTCCACAATTATATCCGATTCAGTCAGTCCTTAAAGCCATAGAGGGTTCGGTATAGGATTATTCAAAGAACAATACAATAATGAACATCAAATCCACTTTGCACAAAATTATCAAAAGTGGTGGCAAGGTAAAGTTCGTTTGGTCCAAAGAACACTCTGGTATTCCTGGTAACATATTGGCGGACAAGCTGGCAAAGGAGGCCCGAAGTCTTAATGAAATAAGTAATTTATTTGAGTACGATGATCTAGTAACTTCTTATAGAAAAGATATTAATTCGCTATAGGAGAAAATCTGGGAAAAACAGGCACGAATGTTTAACAATCCATACTTCCAGATACATCCTGCTTTGCCCAAGAAACCTGATATACCGCACATTTATGTTTAATATAAACAGACGATATTCGACAACACTTACCAGGCTTAAACTTAATCACGGGTGCTTCAACGCCCATCTATTCAAAATTGGCATAAAGACCGCACCCAATTGCGAGTGCAATGAATCAGTTGGAGACCTAAATCACATATTCTTTTCCTGTCGTCATCACACATCAGAAATACAAGCGCTAGCTGTAAATTTGCGTAATCTAAATGTAGTTTTCCCTACATTTATAACATGCTTGTTATCAACAAATAATAAAGAAGTTTTTGACTGTATTATAGAATTTCTAGAAAAATGTAAGTTGAGTATATAACCCACCACATTAATCATATATTTAGAAACTTTGAAGACTTTACATCATAAAAACAATTTGTGGCTAATAGAGTAATCTGAGGCCATCCCCCAAAAAAAAAAAAAAAACAGGAGAAACGAATCTTTAATAATAAAATATAATATGCAAGGTGTTCCATTTAAAAAATATAACTGTGATTTATAATGAATTACTGGGACATCCTGTATATACGATAATATATGCTGTAAATATTTTACATTAACATTTTCTTCTACAGGGTGAAACAACAAAGTTAAAGGGGGTGTGCGTTTATAAATGATCACTTGGTACATATATTTATTTAAAAATAATATGGAAAAAAAAATGAATCATTAAAATCGCAAGTGCATACTTATGCTTAAATATTTTTAGATATTTTTGTAATGACAATTATTATTATTACAATCATCATTGTTTTTCTGTTTTTAATCAAATTTTCAAGTGCTTACAACTTAATCGTTCATTTTAAGATTTTAAGTGGGACTATCGTATTTTTTTATACGAACTACGTAATCACTATGTAATCTAAAACTACTTGATAAATATAATAATTTTATCGACAATTTATTTGATGTTATTTTTAAAGACTTAGGATTTCGATTATTACAAATAAACTCGCAACAATTTCAAATTTCTACTCACCGCCACCATCCGAGTCATGTTTCAAATTGCAACACGGTGGCAAAATATTGTAACCATGATCTGTTCAATAGTTTTTCTTAGATTAATAAAATGAAAGAAGATCTATCAAATTAGATAATAATTTTTAATAAAACCTCAAGTGGATGAAACTTTTTGCAGTCACGGTATCAGACAGGGTCAGTATACCACACGAGCGGAACACGTTGGGAGTTTAAGCATCACGATTTACATGTGCAAAGCTAGCGTCTTTTTTTAAATATTTATCATCAGTTAACGTCTGAAAATAATGAAGTGACGAAGACACATATTATAAAATTTTTACGTTCTATAGAAAATGTCACTGACTAAGTGAGTAAAATTTGTTGTTAGTTTATAATATCAGAAGCATATTATTATAAATTATGACCAACTGATTGGGCTAAAAAGAATGATTGAAAACGTTCGACAGTAATTTTGTTTGTTCCCTGATTGAGTGTAGCACAGTGGGTAGGTGAGATGAACAGCGGCAACAGAGTTACCGAGAATAAAATTGGAATAGACTTACTTGAAATTCCATACGTATCGGTGACGTGAGGAAGGCCCTTCGTTTTCTTAGTGATCCGTCATAGAATTTATGAGATATTCACGTAGGGTCTGTCTCGACCCAAGTATAGAGGTTTGTGACAGAAATTTGGGAGGCTGGAGAAAAATCTAACATGCTAAAGTCAAAAAGTTTTTATTCATCCCATCGTGACGGGCAGCCATGGTTTAACAACGACTGCATTACCGCGAAAAAAAAAGGTTATAGGGTCCTTAAAAATTTGTAAATTAAACAATTTCGAAGAAACTTCAAAAGAAAACTATTTGTATAACAAACGCAAGTATAAAAAATTGCTGAAATTGAAGCGAAAATTTTATCAGAATGGTGTATTGAGAAAACTAAATAACATTAACTCTTCTAGGGATTTCCGGAGCGCAATTAAGTCTGTGTGCCCGCGTAACGACAAGCCGACTTTATCTGTGAAGGAATGGGAAGTCTTTTTTGAGGGTACCTGTAGCACTGCGATTTCATACACTGGCTTATTTTCGGATGCACGTTGTAACCAGCTCGATTTCGAGGTTCTACGCTCGCTTAATCATTGCCGAAATGGCAAGAGTCCCGGTATTGACGGTGTGTCGTATGAGTTTCTGAAGCACCTTCCCACAAATTGGCTTCTCTATCTTTGTGGATGTTTTAACAAAATTTTAGAAACTCAGAGAGTGCCGAGTAACTGGAATCAGATTGCTTTAACAATGCTGTATAAAAAGGGTCCGACAAACAATCCTTCAAACTATAGGGGTATTGCCCTCATTAATTGCATAACAAAACTATTTACGCATATTCTCAATGAACGAATAGCGACATGGTCTGATCGCTATGGGCTGCTTCCCGAAGGTCAAAATGGGTTCAGGAAAGGTAGGGGTTGTCTCGACAACATTTTCACCCTTAGTTGCGCAATTCAACTGCATCTCAGACTGAAAAAGCGCAAAGTGTTCGCTATATTTGTCGACTTTCGTAGAGCCTTTGACCTTCTAGATCATCCTCTTATGTGGCAAAAATTATACGACATAGGCCTGTCCTCTAATATTATTAATACTCTGATAAACTTCTACAAGAGTGCTGCTTTTAAAGTCAAGGTGAAAAATGAATTTACTAAGAATTTTGGTATCACCCAAGGCGTTTTGCAGGGAGATTCTTTGAGCCCCCTTTTGTTTTCACTATTTTTGGCTGATATAGAATGTTTTTTTAAAGAAAATGGGTCGACGGGAGTTAGCATTGACCATGATACAAACATTAACATCCTGCTATATGCAGACGACCTAGTTATTCTCTCTGATTCTGAAATCGGGGTAAGCCGCTGCTTAAGGAACCTTGAGAGCTATTGTCAGATTAATAAACTAAATGTCGCAAAAACCAAAATAATGTGTTTTCAGAGAGGAGGTTTTGGGGCTGTCAGTGGAAACTTCAAATATTTGTCAAGCCCCATTGAAATGGTGAGAGAATTTGTTTACTTGGGGATAACTTTCTCTGCTTCATCCCTTTTTCCGAAGGCAGCTGCGGTTATGTCCACAAAGGCAACTCAAGCTACAGGCAGGGTTTTGGGACTAATGGCGAATTCTCGACTAACATCGTGGAAAGCCAGAATGCAATTATATAACTCGCTGCACGGTAGTATGGGGTCTTAGATACCCTGATGTAATCGAGCGGGTGCAAGTTCAGTTTTTTAAGCGATTGCTCCTACTGCCTAAAACAACCCCAAACTACTTAATTCGAATTGAGACAGGCACTGTAAAGCTTTCAGTTATGCTATTCCAGCTAACACTGAATTGGTTGCAGAAGCTAATGCTGATGGACTCCTCCAGATTTCCTAAAAAATGTTTTTTGCGACAAATAAGCTTACTTGACACGGATGTTGATGTCAGATATAACTGGGCAGCACAGGTGAAATGCATGTTTAACTATATTGACCGTGGTGACCAGTTTGAACGTCTGACAGTCGCACAACTGAAAAGTGAAAAGCAGCTCTATTCGGATGAATTTAGGGACAGGTGTTCTGGTGAGGATTTCCATTTGGCCACGCTTTCGAGTTACCCACTATATACTGTGCCTAATATTCCCAGCTCCGCCTGTCAGAGATACCTTCAGCTCGACATGCATATAAATTTTATTAGGATCATAGCACAACTCCGTTTGGCGAGCAAAGTATTCCTCAGTTTGTCTGTCCGTGGTATAACTTATCAGATCCAGTGTGAGGAGATTTGTAGTGTGTGTAATCTTAAAGTCAACCAATCTATCCAGCATGTTTTGTTCGAATGTGTCCCCTTGTCATGTATCAATGAGAGTTCCGAGTATTTCCTTAGATCGTATCTCGACTTCAAGACTGAACTGTCTAAAAGTAACACTAAGTCAATTAAGACGATATGTTACCACATTGAAAATGTATTGAAGTTACGCTCCTTCTTTATTAATGAATAGTGGTTAATTATTATGATATTAAGTGTCTTGGATAGGGCCTAGTAGTATGCATTTTTTTGTTTTTTTTTTAATTGTTATTTTCTTTCTCGTATTTTATATAAAACAATTCACTATTAATTTTCAGGGTAATAGCACGGTATGTAATAGTATAATATATGAATCGCATAACACTTATTTTATATGCATTGGTTAGTGTTTGGTGGTTATGGTTGTCGTTGATTGTATTTATAATAGATATTTTTGTTTTTGTTCTTGTAAATTTTACATTGTACACAAACATTTTGCTGTAAATTTGTAAAAAATTTTATAAGCAAATAAATTGAATTGAATTGAAAATTGAATTCTTAGTGATCCGTCACTCCACCTGCCTCCAATCAACTCGACTGGCAACAAAATGTATTAAAATTTTGACCTCTGAATTTTCAATTCTACCTAGTAAGAAAACTGGATAAAAATAAAACTCCACATTAAATAAAATAACGGGTTTATTCCCAGAATAACAGTTGTAGTACTTAATAGTCGACAATGCTGGTGATAATTCATTAAAATAAATTATGTGTAGTTTATATGGTAAGCATACTTAGTCCATATTAGAAAAATATTAAAACATCAAACCGTACTCGTAGCAATTGCCAAAAGTTCACAGTAAACTTAAAATAATACAAGGATGTTTTGAAATTTAATAAATGTTCAGTCAATATAAATTTATAGTCTATACGGCCACAACTTAAACAAAATATACATATTAGAGTACTGAATAATGAACTAAATTTTCGTCACTAAAGAAACCAGTGGACTATGCCAGATGACAGTGGGTTCGGTCTTCGGTCACGAATTCAACAAGACCCTCCTCGTAGCCTTCAATACTCGCTTTCTTTGTACCGCCGATGCGATATGGATGACTCGACAAGCAAATCACTAGATCAGGCTCAATAATATACTTCCCACACTTCTATCAACGTTCGGGATACGTACTCCACAAAATCTACATATTAAGAAAACATTCTCAAATAATTTATGCTCTAATACCTCAATGATACTTTCAATATCTAAATGAGTTAAAATATACTTACCCTGGACAGATGGCCAGGATTTTGTAACTTAGTCGTCTCAACAGCCCAAAATGGCGTTGGTCAAAACGACACGTTTTCTTTAAAAGATGCCAAATCGTATATACGGATTTCCGTAAGGCATTTGACCTCATTGACCATTATATACTCTTGAAGCATTTAGATAGGATTGGTTTTTCCAATGGGCTTGTTAAGCTGTTTGAATCTTACCTTGTCGATCGCATGCAGTTTGTTGAGTGTGAAGGTTATAAGTCCAGAAAGTTTGCTTCAACCCACTATTGTTTAACATCTTTATTAATGATCTTGTTGAAATTGTTGAATGTCCCAAATTGGCTTATGCTGATGATCTAAAGATATTTTGTAGGATTGACTCCATAGAGGACTGTGTGGTACTCCAAAACGCACTGCGAGTTGTCGACAACTGGTGCAATCGAAATAAGCTCTATTTGAACATTTCTAAATGTAACGTTGTTAGCTTTCACAGAGTGAAAACCCCAGTAATTTGGAATTACACTATTGGAGCTGTACCCATTGAAAGACTTTCGCAGGTTCGAGACTTGGGTGTATTGTTTGATGAAGCTTGAACCTTTGTTCCCCACTATGAGCACTTGTCTATAATATTATTATATTTTTCATTTGTGCGGGCTAGACTTGAGTATTGTTCGATCGTGTGGAATCCCTTGTATCAGTGCCATGCACGTGCATTAGTAATAATAATAATAATAATAATAATATTCTTTATTGTCTAACAGGTTACAGACCCAATTACAAGACAATATAACTAAATAAATAAGCTACTATAATAATAAACCAATTAATAATCCTACAAAACAAAATACGCACACACATCAGATGGCCAGATTTTGCAGGAACCGAAACAATTGAGCGCAGAAAGATCTTACAGGCTCATTGAAATAGTTAATTTCTTGACTAAATCCTTCTATGTTACATGTTTGGCATGCTCGAAGTAGGGGCGCTTTGGATTCATAATTAGTACGAAAAACAGGAACGTGAAATAGTCTGCTACTCCTCGCAGAGGGGCGCGGTATGTTAAAATTCAACGATCGGAGTAGATCTGAACAGTCCACCAAGCTATTTATAATCTTAAACAGAAAGAGTTGTCCGGCATACACTCTGCGAACAGCCAGCGAAACCATTTGAAAGCGATCGAGCAGTGCTCTATGATCGAATCCTCTACATGGGAATCTACCGTCAATTTTAAACGCTAAATATTTAAGGAATTTGTATGTATGTATTCAATGTGTCCCGCATGAGATCGGTAAATGGGAGACCATATTATAGATGCGTACTCAAGCTTAGATCTTACCAGAGCACAATACAAATTGGTTACACATTCAATATCACTAAAATCTTTGGTAACACGAAACAAAAAGCCAAGCATGCGTAGTGCATCTCGGGTAATACTTTGAATATGATAATTAAATGACAATTCAGTGTCGACGTAAACTCCAAGATCCCTGACAACATCACAAGACTCAAGCGCAGTGTCACTCAGCTGATAGCGATATTCAAAAACAGTTTGCGATTTCGAAAATATGACAAACTTACATTTATTAATATTTAAAGGCAATTTATTATAGTTACACCAATCTTCAAGCTTAGATAAGTCGCGCTGCAACAATACGCAATCCGAAGTGTCTCGAATAACACGATACAACTTCAGATCGTCTGCAAACATCAAATGGTTGCTTGTAAGTTCCTGGGATATGTCATTAATGAAAATTGAAAATATTAATGGTGCCAAACAGCTGCCCTGAGGCGCTCCGCTGGTGGGTGTGAAAGTGTCCGATTTATGACCATTGTATTCGACATAGTGTTGTCGATCAGACAAGTAGGAGGCAAAAAACGTTAAAAGATCCTCATGAAAACCCTACCTCGACATTTTCCGTAGGACAAGCGAATGATCCAGCTTATCGAAAGCCTTCGAAAAATCTGTATAAATCGCATCGATCCGCAGACCCTCCCCGAGGGTACGAAATACATCCTCTAGAAAACAGGTTAGGTTGGTTACTGTAGAGCGGCCTGGGAAAAAACCGTGCTGCTGTGGATCAATCTGATGCTTAATTTGAGTAAATATTTTTCGGTGTAATGCCGCTTCAAAAACCTTCGAGAAGTTGGGCAGGAGCGAGACGGGTCTATAATTTTCAACATGATCATTCTCAGCAGATTTATGGATTGGGCAAATGCGGGAAATTTTCCAAGTTTTTGGGAATATATTGGATCTCAGAGACCTATTAAACAGAGTCTGTAGTGGAACGGCGAAAACAGACGCACAATCTCGTAAAATGAAAGCCGGGATGTTATCCGGTCCCGAAGTCATTTTGGGCTTTAACTGTTTGAGCGACATGAGAACATCATCGATATCAAGCTGACCCACCGATATGCGGGAAGAAGAAGAATGCACCTCCTGAGGGTGGGCACCATCAACATATACGCTATTGAAATATTTGGCGAAAGCGTTTACTATGCCTTGGGGTGTTGAGTATTCAGCACCATCCGTACCATACATGACACCCGGGATTCTGGATTTGCGCTTCTTATTCTGTACATAGTTCCAGAGCCTCTTTGGATCTGTTTTCAATGAATTTTGAACTTCCACTAAGTAATTGTTATATGCAGCAGTTATCTTATGTTTGATCCTGACTCTTAAATCCCTAAAGATGTTAAAACTGTTCAAACACTGCGTAGATTTCCATCTTTTCAGATGTTTTGACTTTTCCCGTATGTCGCAGATTAAGTCCCATGTGTACCAACATGGATATTTGTATTTTTTTGAGTGAATTTTTTTAGTTGGAACACACATACTAAATATGCCATCAAGGATCCTGTAGAACGCCGACACGGCATCATTCACATCACCGATGTCATAATTAGAGTCTGTGCAGAGGCGATTCGTAAAGTATTTATATTTTAGGGAGTTTGGAGTATACCCAGCGAGGGGTGCAGATCACGATGTCCTGCTTTCAACATTTGACATTACATCTTTGTGGATGCGGCGAATGGTCTCTTCCGTCAGGTTTTTGTATAATTTATTGCACAATAAAATCGATTGTGCGTTTCTTCTTGGCTGTCTTCGGTTTCGTATTCCTAGAACTGAGTCGAGGTCTGATAACACCTTTTATCTCAGCATGGCTAGATTCAATGTTTTGCTGCAGAGCCCTGTATATTTTATCTGCTCCGTTTTTAATGACTATTGTGCGGGGTCGGATATCGGATATTGGTGTGGATTCTCTGTCTGGTATTTTGAGCCACATGAATGTTTAATTTTTTTAGTTGATTATTTTTGTTTAAAACGTTGTACTTAATTATAATTGTTTACTGATAAGATTTAGCATTTTTAACTGATTTGTATAATTGTGAATTTTTGTCGTTTTTGTTTTTTATTTGAGTTTCAAATTGTAATTTTATTCTAGAAATGAATTTGATTTTCTGTAAGTGGGTCTTGTTACCTGTTGAAAATAAAGAGCTTTATTATTATTATCTAATTTTCGCGAAGACAATGTCCAATAATATCAAAAAAACATTAAGATTAGCGGAATATTTACTTTTGCGAACCGCCCTTTCCGGACACACTGTATATGCAGTAATACTAACACAAACATCAAATAAATGTGGACCAGTCTGTAAGCATCAACCTTTAAATGTCGAAGGTTTCACTTAATTAACTGGGATTAAGAAATATCCAGTCTAATTTGTGATTACTGTTATCTTTGTTGTCCTTCGGTGTGCTTTACCCGTTTCTCTTGTTCGGCATTATATACACTCTCTCGCTCTCAGTAGGTAGGTAGGTATATTGATTGTAATTTTACTGTAAACACCATGAGTTGAGGACAGAGCAATGAGCAGGGTTGTGCAAAACCATTAAAACCGCCAAGCATGTGGTCACTGATATTCTCTCTCTCACACATGGTTAGCAGCTTTACATTTTCGACCGAATGAGCTGCTGCCCTTTTATTTGAATGATTAATTAAAGACTAAAATTATTTGTGTTTGTAATACCACCGAATATAGACCTGTACGAATTAGAAGCCTCACTACTTTGAACGTTTCATTTCGCTGACTTTTTTTGCGACCCGTCGTAAATCATTGCACTTGCACCTATTTTGCACTGCACGCGGGAGCCAAATAGAAATATTTGAAGGGCAAAGTACGTACTACCACAGTTTAAATAAGGAACAGTTTTTCACTTCGTGGCGGCACGTCTGATGTATATGGGTGCTGGCGACCAACGTTGGCCGGCGAGCCGAATGTTGTCGGTTTTTCGTACACACATCAAAAGATCTTGACGCAATTCACCCACTGTGTAACATTCACAATATTACCGCTGTATATTTTGAGTACTTATTTAATTTCATTGATTGGATTTATCATAAAACCTCTATTATTTAATAAATTTTGAGTACGGGCCTGAATAATTATTAATGATTTGTTTGTACTTTCATTCCATTCGACAACAGCCAGTTCCAATACCATTTGGATACCCATTTGTCTTTAAAATTATTAGTACATCCACATTTAGCCATAACATATTATCTTTCTTTTGGTCTTATTATTTTGACGTGATAAGCCTGTTTCACCATAGAAATCTTATATTATATATGTACTCTAGAATGCTAATTAAATCCAGCCGAATACAAAAAAGTGTAACGGGTATGCAGAGTTTTCACGAACTACGCATGCTCCTCAGTAACTTATTTTCAGTACAGAGCTGCCATATTTAAAACTATTTTGTCGTTCGCCTTACAGAATTTATGCGACATATCTGTTTTATAAATAAATCCATATGTTGCGTCATACGAAACTGCTTGACAAAATCAAATAATTAAATGTTATCGGTAAAATTGCATACTGTTTAGTTTTCAGCAATATGAACGAAACATTTTTTTCCAAATCTTATTAAATTTAGGAGATTTTACAACAGCGTCTGTTTTCTCAAATGACGTTTCTCGTAGTGGGAATATCTGTCAGAGTCGGCTTCACAACAATTCAGATAGGTTTTATAATTGAGTTATGGTTTTATTCGTGGTATATTTTAATTGTTGATAGATATACCTATTTGTGATTAAAATTGTTTTTAATATTTGTTATTTTGGTTTTAGTTCGTTTATTTAACAAACAATGAGGTGTATAGTGTTGTAGTGTAAAAATGAAGATCTCGTTCCTGGTATTAAATATTTTCAGTGAGTTATTGTTTCGGGTTTCTAACAGTCTCAGTTTGAGTCAATATGATACCATTGACATGATACTCATTTTTAGCTTGAAAAAAAAAAAAGACATGATGTTTCGATGCGGGCATTGGGATCCTAGTACAGAAAATGTATGTGATGGGAATGTCATATGCAGTAAGCATTTCGCTGCAGAAGATATCATTTGTAGAGAAGACGGCAAGAGGATCACCCTCGTACCCGATGCAGTTCCCAAACTTTTGTTGAAAAGAAGAGATTATGTAAATGAGAGTGGAAGTTAAATTCTTAATCGTTTGATATCAAGACACTGTTTACTTAAAAGCAGTCTGTCAAAAATGCATGATATGTATGTCAAGAATATATTTCCTACGTTGTGTAGGTATACAAAGTTCGTTTGAATTCTGATGTTAAACTGGAATATACTTAATTATAGAATCCTCCATGAAATTGCTGAGAATAAAAGTTCTACCAACCATGTTTTGTCACAAAATACTATTGCGAGTAGTGCGGATGATATGGAAGTGGTTTACATGGACACGGAAAATATTTGTGAAGTCACTGTTTCTTGCACCCCTTCTTTGAAGGCTGTAGAGAGGTAAGACGCCTAAGGTGGTTGTATAAACAAACAAATATTATATAATAATAAAATAAATAATTAGAATGCTCAAGTCCTTAAGATATTTTCCAGTATTAGAATTTTTACTTATTTCTCGTTTCTGCTTAGATTTATTATTATTGGGTTGTACCTGTTAGACAATAAAGTATTTAGATATTTAATGTAATTTTTTATTTCTTAAATTCCTTTATTCCATTTTTTTATTTGAATGTTACCAAATGGTAAAATTTAATTTTAAATATACCTATAATATTACATTTAATCAAAGCCGGTACTGTTGAAAAATAAGTTACTGGTGATCATGCGCATTATGGACAGCTCTACACTTTTGGTTACATTTTTGTACTACGGGATTATCATTCTAGAGTATATATATATATATATAATATAAGATTTCTGTGTGTTTCACCTTTTGATATTCGTCAAGTGGCGCCCATAATAATTACCGATCTCGCTTTTATGGTGTACTTAGAGTTTTCGGGTAAAATATAATTGTAGGTTGTTTCGTAACGACTCACGTCCCTGCTCTCTGCAACCCACTGAGTGCCGCGCCCTCTGCTGAGAATTTCTCATTTAAAATCAAGCAGTTGTACTGTGTTATAGAAAACTTCATTAAAACCTAAGTTGCTATAACTGTTGGCCCAATGACGCATATGTGTAAAGGCCCCAGTACACATGTAACCAACTAGTTGGGCCAATAAGTTGGGCAAAAAATCACGACACTGTTTACTCATATGCGGCATTGGACCAACTAGTTGGTGAATTGCGTCAAGATCTTTTGATGTGTGTACGAAAAACCGACAACATACGGTTCGCCGGTTAACTCACACAAAGGTGGTCTTGTACACATTGGCCCAACTAGTTGGCCACATGTGTACTGGGGCTTTTAAAGGTGTCGTAATTTTTTGCCCAACTTATTGGCCCAACTAGTTGGCCACATGTATACTGGGGCCTTTAGACACATCGCGCCCGAAAAATTAGGATAGTGTAAGATGCGAGTATAAAACGCCAAAAATTAAAATATTCAATAGGGGCAGTTGGGCAAATATGAAAATAATTTAATATGACACTATTTTAAATTTTTTAACTAAATGCAAAAAATAAAATTTATCATAAAGGCAGAAATAATAAATTATGTTCTGATGAATAAAAAATCATCACAATACAGGGTGAGTCACGAGGAACTGTACATACTTCTACCATAAGTAGAGGCACGTTAGGGGATTATCAAATGACCATTAAAAAATGTCTCCTTGTTTTGATTATTAATATACAGGGTGAATTATGGATCTTCACCAAAAAAAATGTTTCGTCATATCTTTTCAATGATTAAGACGATTTATCTCATTTTTTTATAAAAATGTGTATTGGTGTCTGGCAACTAACTGACATATTCAGTATTGAAAAAATCCAGGTTCGTCTTCGAGAAAATTTGTGGAACTGCTTCATATTCAACACTTCACCCTGTATATGATTTTTCAAAAATCTGATGGCAAAATAGACAGTTAGACCTGGTTATTTGAATTTTTTGTTACACTCACCTCACATTTCCAATTAAAGAGTCATTTTGGAGTCAAATTGAAAATTGGCAATAATGGAATATCTTACACTGTTGCAATATTATCAGAAATGACCCACTGACAATCAGAAAGTCCATTACACATTTAAACATTCGTCAAGAAAAGTGTATTAAGGCAGATGGATTTCATTTTGAACATCTTTTATAATCGTAATGTTTATTAAATTGCTTTTTACTTTGTTCCACATTGTTAAAACTTTTTTATTGTTTTTTATTTTATTTCTTAATTTATGAATAAACATTTCTCTGGCTTGTTCATTTCATTCCGATTAAAATAATTAGACACATGAGATTTCCTCAAACAAATAAGAAAACTAGGTTATTACAAACATTTTTTATCTGTTTTCTGTCTATTACGGGTGGAAAAAGTTACATACCTCTTTGATTAATAATTAAATTTTATTGATCATAACTTGAAGAATATGAGAAAAAAACGTAAGAAAATTATGTAGTTACATCACACGCGAAATTATGTATCCATAATCGCAAAAAAAACCATGGAATTGTTTTTAATTTCAAATTTATTTTTATTTTATATCGGACACAGTTTAAGGATTCTAATAATTATTGATTTATAACAATAACCTTTTTTTTTCACGAATGAATCGTTATAGCTTTCTGTAATTCCCATTGCATACCACTGAAGACGATAACTAGTTTCTCGAAACATGATTTGAACAAATATATGATATTCGTTTGTGGAGCAGACTTAATTTATTCATCCCTAAAAATAAAACTCGTAAGAAAATGGACTAATTCAATAATATGATTTTTAAAAATCAGAATTTGTCCAACCCTGTATGCATATATAAATTTGCTTTTATATTCGCTAAAATAATGATACGCCCATGCCTCCACACTGATAGATGTATCCCGACGATTTCAATTGACAATATATCTACTATACAAGAAATTGAAATCTAGAAATTAAAATTTGTCATAAGTGATTTTTATGGACACCCCTGTATATTATGACTCAATAATTTCCTATTAAATTGCTTTGAGAAAAATAGCACTAAGTACTTGCTTTAACCTATTTAATTTACCGTATCATCTATTTATCCATAAAATCAATTACTTACTTTATATACCGAGAGCAATCTTTCCTTTGTTTTTTACTTCTTTTTCTAAAATTACTTTATATTATATGGACTGAAATGGAAAAAGAAAATAGTGGAAATGTAATATAAAGAAAATGGGGGAAAACAAAAAGCATTTTCCGAGAGTTTCCTCCGTCTAAATCGATAATAAGTACCGCTCTTTACTCTATTTTTTCTTTTTGTTCTTCTATTGTCTATCGCTTGCTCGCTCTAACTCGCGGTCGTTACTTTGGCGAGTATCGAACAAAACTGTAACAATCAACTGATATTGCCTGTCCTTTGATCTGGAGACAAGCCAAATCATTTTAACAGCGGCATTTAGCTGCACAACTTGGATTGTGTACTGTCTGAGTTGTTTTAATAGAATCATTCCCTAACTTAACTAATGCCTATGATTTTTGTAAACAAAAAATATATACAGGGTGTTTCAAATAAGAGGCAAGAACTCACATTTTGAAATTAAACAAATTTTTACATAATCATGTTATTTTCTTTTTTTATTTATTTAAGATACAACTGCCCAGACAGATAAATATCCAATTAAAGGGCAGGTAAAAATTACAAATAATACAGTAACATCAAAATAACAATAACAACTAATTAATAACTTAAACTAATTACTTAAAAAATAAACGTTTTATACATGACATATTTGATTCAAATATATCCAAATCATTAGACATACGGTTACAAATATTACACATTATGAACAAAGGAGAATGCAACAACAAATTAGTGCGCGCTCTTGACAAGTAAAAAACAGTATTATTATTACGTGTACGCAAAGTAGGGACATAAAATGGAAGCAATTCTAACAGCTGTGGACAATCAATATCTCCATTAATAATTTTGTACAGTATGATAATAGCAGATCATTCCCTACGCGTACTTAAAGATGTCAAATTAAAACGATTTAGGAGCGTATCATGTGGAAATCCAATGACTGGATAAACTCCATCGCTACGAAACCACAGAAACTTAGCAAAACGACGTTGAACACGTTTCATACTCGCCGAATGAAATTCATATGTAGGACTCCACACAACTGAGGCATACTCCAACTTAGCCCTAACAAATGCATTGAATAACGCAATAAGTGTTTGCGGTGATCTAAGATCCCTTGCGTTACGCATGACAAAACCCAGAGACTGATACGAAGCTGAAATCATATAATTACACTGATAAAAATGGTTACTTTAAGACAAAGTAATTAATTCCTTTGCCGTTTTTTGTCTTATTATAAAAGAATTGCATTTACCTAAAAAGCGCCACTCTCTGACAAAGAAATCACGATTTCTTGTATAAAGTACTTGATTCATTTGCCGTTTGATTCATTTGGGAAGAGATACGTTACTTTAAGCTCAGTATATATTTTGTATGATCTTGTTACAAGCTACTGCGCTTTTGTTATGAATTAATAATTAATATGCACTGGTTGCCGTTCTTGTAAATAGATCATCCATCTATGGGCTTAAGAAAGTGAGGGTAAAGAAAATCGCGCCACTTGCGATTTCGTCATTTTTCTACTAGCCGTTGCTTTGTGTACTTATACCTACCCTACGTACTGTTTTTATGCTCATTAATTTTCGTGTGTAATGTGTAAGCGATTAACGGTTTTTGATGTTATTTGATTACGTTAATACTATAATAGTACTCTATTAGTTTTACCATGAGTGTTAAGGCGTTGCTTGCTAGTTGGTCTCTGGAACATTTATGGCCGAAATTTAAAGGTAAGTAATATAATAGTTTATTATTTTAATAAGTAGGTACCTAATGCGAAATGCCCCTTTCTTGTCGGTGCTTATGTTAATTTAATAGACATTTACATATTAGCGAATAATATGGACTTTGCACACAACTCCGACAAGACCCAAAATCTTATTTATTATAGGTCAAAAAATACCACATTACATTTAGACTTTGTTCGCGACGTTTAGTTTAACATAAAATGGCTAATTCTTTATACAAAAGCACTGCTCTTGTTACAAGAGTATTTCTCTTATCCCAAAGTATCCAAAATTGAGTACAAAATATCTATGCATTTGTGCAGAGGTTTACGTATTTTACCCAATAACACGTATTCCTTTTTACAAGTTCGCACCACGTACTACTCGTACAATATCACTAAAAACCTTACTATTTTTTGGTTTTATTCGATTAATATCATATCATACTTATAATATTCAATAATATTAATAATTTGTAATTTCTTTTGTAAGCGCAGAACAAGGCATAGATGAACCGGAACTGTTGAAATATCTCACCGATGAGCAAATATATTTAATTACCGAAAAGATAGGGGAAAAAATTAAAGTACAGAGATTTAGAGACGAAGTCCGCCGAATATGTAAGTAAATAATTTATGTACGATATTATATATTATTTTACCAGTTATTTGAAAATAAATACCTACCTTTTTAAGCTTAAGGGAAAAAAGATTTTGTAAAATATACAGGCTGTCCAAGATAAGAATGAACAACATCAGAAAACAGAGATACAGATTCGGTTAAAATTTAATTAATTTTTCTTTTCGTTTTAACTCTGATTTATTTCTGTTTAATGTTTCTTTTATATATTATATTATGTAGTTTATACTTAGGTACTTAGGCACTAAACATAATATTATTATTATTATTAGTTTTTGTACCAAAAATGCCTATATAATATGTTCCTGTTAAAAAAGAAATTTTTCTATAAAAAATTTAATGTTTATTTTTTATTAAAATTGTGAATATAAGGATTTGTTTCATATGTTTCTTTTTATTTCTTAACAGAACGAACAACTGTGTCATCTTGTATAAGCGTAAGGAAGTCTCATTTTTCATGCCTCTTATTAATAATGTTTATTTGGTGGGGGAAAAGCAGAACTTTTCTCTCTAATATGGACACGGTGTCCTACAAGTATTTTTTTGTACACAGAAAAACTACAGATTTTCGAAATTGAAATATTGCTAGTGAGCCATATTTACATTAATACAACAATTTATATTAATAAAGGTACAGGATGTCAAAATTTGAAATTGAATCTGTAATTTTTCTGTGTATAATTAGGTGCTTCTGAAAAACCCTGTATTCAATTCGCTATTAAATTTGAGGCCATTTTGGTAAATGAATTATTCTCTTAAGCCAAAATCACTATGACATTAAGAATAGCTAATAATTAACTTGAAGGGAAGTCAAAATACTTTCTCCAAACTACAACGATTTCTTACATCATGATTCCTGGATTTATTAGTAATACGAAGGTCTTGTGACAAATTCAGTTATTCTTTGGAATAAAAGCGCTTTCATTATGACTAAAGTAACATGTATCTGATTCAAACGAATATATCATTGGTTTAAATGAATTGAAACGTAGAAAATAATTATTGAGCTTATGGTCAATACCTAGGTACTTCACATAAAAGAATATTCGCTTTGTTTAACCCTTAAATGCATGCGGTTGCAGAAATGCAACAAAATCATTTTAGTACGTAAAATGCAAGTTAAATTAATTTCTCGGTCTATCCGTAATGTTGCAGAAGTGCAACAGTGTGTTAGATATGAAGGCAAAGACTGCGCGCGAAAAATTTAAAAAAATGTAAATGATTCAAGCCGGCATCGTGGAGATAGTCATATGTGCTAACCCTACTTTTGTTAGTGAACCTTTCTGAGAATTAGAATTCCAACAAAAAGCGTATTTTGAGTTTTATAAAATTGTGTTTCGTATTGTCCAAGGTTAGTATTATAAACATTTTATAGTATTTGTTGTTATATTATGTGTGATGTTGAATTTTTCGGGAAAAAAAATATGTTGCAGAAATGCAACATCATGCATTGCGACTCATTAATTTTAGAACTTTTTATGTGTTTGGTTGACCGTGTTTTTTCCTTTTTTGTTTTTAGCATGTCGAAGGGCGATCGAAGTAAGGCACTTACCAATGATGAATTACAGTATTTTATTGACAATTTAAGTGAAATTAGTGAAGATATAAACTTCTCAGACGTAGATTCTTTGGACGATCCAGAGTATTTTCCCGATAATGTCTTGGAGGAACAAGAGCAAGGTGAATTAGAAGATTTAGAGGTGCCTGATGAGATTTTAGATAACACCGAGGAACGGGTTGAAACAGTGATTAACCATAATAAGTCAGCAAATAATGTGTTACCCTGTAGCTCAAAATCAAAAACTGCAAAAATTGAAATAAAATGGAAGAAGAAGAATTTACTTTTGAATGAGGTTCAATTAAGTTTTAAAGGAAATGACATTATGCCCAGTAAGCTGCTTAAAATGGAAACTCCATATGAATGTTTCCAACATTTCTTTTCAGATGATTTAGTAGAAAAAATTGTTCAAGAATCAAACTTATATGCTCAACAGTTTGACATAAACAAACCATTAAATTTGTCAGCCAGAGAGCTAAGACGATACATTGGTATTATCATTTACATGTCTCTCGTACGACTGCCGAATACTCGTCATTATTGGTCACCAGATATTGGTACCGATGTAGTCGCAAATTCTATGACCTTAAATAGATTCGAGAAAATTCGCCAGTTTTTACACTTTAATGACAACAACAAACATTTACCTAGGGATCATGCAGATCACGACAGACTTCATAAAATAAGACCGATAATAACTCACTTGAATGCAAAAAATTCGACAGTGCCCCTTGAAGCTAAACTTTCAGTTGATGAACAGCTGTGTTCTACAAAGGTACATCACTACATGAAGCAATATTTGCCAATGAAACCTCACAAATGGGGTTTCAAACTATTTGTGCTTTGTGGTGTAAGTGGGTACGCTTACCACTTCGAAGTCTATTCGGGCCAAGAAAACGATAAGAGGCAAATAATAGATGCAAGTGAACCAGACCTAGGAGCTGCTGCTAACGTAGTGGTTAGATTATCCCGAAGAATACCGAGAAATCAAAACTACAGGTTGTATTTTGACAACTATTACACCAGTCCGGCTTTGATGGTATACTTAGCAAAGAATGGAATATACAGCTTGGGAACTATCCGGCGTAATAGAATCACAAATTGCAAATTACCATCTGAAAAAGATATGAAGAAGGATCCTCGAGGCACTTGTTATGAGTTTGTAGGAGATCTTGATGGCATAGATATTTCATCTGTTGTTTGGAAGGATAACAAGATTGTAACTCTTCTGTCAACCTTTGCGGGAAAATTACCATTAAGTACCATAAACAGATACAATAAAACAAGCAAATCTACTGCTGAAATTACTTGTCCTTTTGTTGTAAAAGAATACAACCATCACATGGGTGGAGTGGACTTGCTAGATGCTTTTATGGCAAGGCATAAAATATTGAACAAAAGCAAAAAATGGTATATGCGCTTGTTTTATCATTTCATCGATATGGCATTAGCAAATTCGTGGATTTTATTTAAAAAAATATCTACAATGCATCAAAGTGGTCAACAACATATTACACTTTTTGAATTCCGAAAACAGGTAGCACTATGTCTAATACAAATTGGACAACACAATGCAATCAAACGAGGACGTCCAAGCAATAGCACTCTTGAAGAAACAATAAGGGCTAAGAAAAAATCAGGTCCTGCCCAACATGCTCCTCCAAAGGACGTTCGCCTTGATCAAGTAGGACATTGGATGATCTGGACAGATGTACGTGGTCGCTGTAAATTACCAAACTGCAAAGGGTATGCACAAACCATATGTGAGAAATGTGGCGTGTATTTATGTTGCAACAAAAAAAATAACTGTTTTAAAGACTATCATACCACATCATAAGTTATCTGGTTAATGCATAATGTTGCAGATATGCAACAACTAGCTTTTAGCTAAAAATAGCCTTTAACTTTGTTATTAAATTTTTTCCTTATTTTTCTCTGAATAAATACATCAAAACAATCATTCAGGATTTTTTTTAGTAATTTTCAAAAAATCATGCATTTAAGGGTTAAAGGAATATTGAACATATATCACAAAGAAATGCTGTAATTGTGACAAAGTTGTTATTCATTTGGCATATACCAAGAGCACCATTCTTTTGAGCAAATGTCTTTTTCTTTTAAACCAAAAGATCCTTTTTTTCAGTGTATAATGTTCAATAAAGTTTAGTTTGCTATCAAAGAAAATCCCCAAATCCTTAATACGATCACAAACAACCAATGGAGAATCGTGAATGAAATACAAATAAGTTATAGGATTTAATCTGCGTGTATAAGAAACTGAAAAACATTTTTCAATATTCAAATGAAGATTGCTGAGAACACACCACTCATAAATCCTGTTAAGGTCTTCCTGAATAACAGAGCAATCATGCGCACTATCAATGACCGAGTATATCTTGAAGTCATCGGCATACAAGAGCGAACTACTAGTCAAGCCACTGGAAATATCATCAATAAAGCACAAAAACAACAATGGTCCCAACACAGAACCTTGGGGGACTCCTGAGGTCACTAAAAAATTGACAGACCTGAACTCTCTATACTCAACATATTGATGACAACCATTTAAATATGAATCCAAGAGAAGGAGCAAGCCATTGGATAGACCAAACCGACAATTTAGCCATCAAGACACTATGATCAAGTCTGTCAAAGGCCTTGGAAAAGTCAGTATAGATAACATCTACCTGACCTCCACTATCAAGTTGTTCACTCAGAAATTGTGTTAAAACCAATAAATTGGTAGATGTAGAACCACCCGGGAAAAAAACCATGCTGCACAGTTCAAATTTGTCGTCTAACATGACGCATTATAATATCATGTAGTAAAAATTCAAACACCTTCGCAAAACATGATTGAATTGATATAGGACGATAATTTCCTACATCATGCTTATCTCCCTTTTTAAAAACCTGCGTCACCCTCGAAAACTTCCAAAACGCAGGAAAATTAGTTGATCGTAAGGCAAGATTGAATATTGTACACAATGGCCCAGCCAATACCGCAGCACAATCACGAGCCAAAAAGGATGGTATTCCATCCGGACCTGCTGTTGGTTTACCTTTGAGCTTTCTCAGAGCTCCGTAAACTTCAGATTTAGTAACTCCACAATCAGACAAAAAAGACACATTCAGAGCCTCACTCACATTTTCAATATCAAAAATTTGGGAATTGACATAGGATTCACTGAAATATTGAGCAAATTTATCCACAAGTTCTTGCTAATCTTTAATATTATCGCCATTATAATACATATCTCTAGGTAAACGTCCAAAACTTTTACGAGAATTTGTATATGTGACCAGAAAGTCTTAACTATCTTTCTTTAACTATGGGATTGTTTGAATTTCTACTACTATTTCTTTTTCCATGTCGTCTGCGGTTTCGTCACAAAAATCATGGAATTTGGGACACTCTATATAAGACATTTAAAAAAAAGGTTTAACATCGTATTACTGCAATCCTGCAGTTAAGACTGTATGTCAATAATAATCTGAATAAACACCAAAATTCAATTACACCTCAATGCTGGATTACAAAAAGAATGCCCACTCAAGTATTATTTTAAGAAATACTCTGACTCGTTTTTGATAACGTAAATTCAATTGCTATACTTGGCAATTGTATAGCACTTTGGATATCAGATACATTGCGTCCTCGTTTTGAAGTTCCTTATCTAAATTTTGGATATTAATAGCTAGACGTATTCAAGACTTTTGCCGTTTTTGATTGAGACTTGCCTATTTTAGGGTAAAGGTATATAAGATAAAGACCACACCCACTCGTCACTACTCTGGCCAACTTCTAGGTCGCCTCTGTTCATTTCTTTATCTAATTTTGCAAGTGCCAAGTGGTTCTTTTAGCTGACCACACATAAAAACTACGATATTGAAACTAAAAACTAGTTTTTCATGCATAAATTATTTGTACGAATTGCATAACAGGGTTAATATATTAAATGGCCTAGTTTTGATCAGGACCTCGAACCCGGGACCTCCCAGCCCAACCTAACCTCATCTCAGATTTAAATTTAAAAAGTTATTAAACATTTGTTTTGACCCTGTGTGAATTTTTAATTTATTTGTATTTTATTCTTTATCTTTTTTTGTTTATAGTTACAATTTTGTATGTAGCGTTTCTCTCGTTCTCTTACTATTATGTACAGGGTGTCCCAGGATGTCATAACCTATTTTTGGATGAAACTAATGAAAAGCATCGAAATTTACTCTATCCAATAACTTCCTTATTTTAACAAATAGGAAAAACTGCTAAAGGGACTTTTAATAGGAATACAGTAAGGTACTGAGAGATTTTTTTTGGGATTGGGCTAGTTCAGGATATTTGATATTTTTTATATAGAGCGGAAACGTTGTATATGACATAAAATAAAATAAACTAACAAATAATTCAATTATAAAAAGAACATATCGACACCTCCAACGAAGACTGTCGTAACTCAGTTTTTGGTTAAATTGAGTTATCATAAGATTCATAACTCTCAGGTGTATATTTTGGATGTGGAAAAGTGTCGTATCTCTGAAGACAATAGAAGCAACCAGAAATATATATTAAAAAAATCGTAAGTTTCTTGGTGAATAAAACCTACGGCGAATATAATCGTATATTGAGTTACTATGCTCTTCGCCGTAAAATATCTCGCAAGGGTTGAATCTATGTCAAGATACTACTATTTTCTTAGTACTTGTTATTAGTTTTCGAGGTTCAGGGATTTCTGTTGTGAACCGAGATGGCTCAAAAGACCGATCGTCGAGCCGCAAATCCTGTCACAAAATTGACACATCCAATCACCACCATTCACCGCTGTTGTAGCTGCGCTGCCCCATCGCTGCTGTCTCTTCGCATCCTCATTTTGTCGATGCTGCTCTTCAAAAACTTGATGACCCTCGTAAATGGTATACCACCATCTCGGTCTGTCGTTCGCGATCTGCTCCCAGTTGTTCTTCACATCTAAGCCACACTTCTTCATGTTGGTCTTAAGAACATCCTTGTACCTCTTTTGCTGCCCTCCCTGATTTCATGAGCTGACTTGAAGCTGTGAATAAAGGATTTTATTCGGAAGGCGTTCCGCTGGTATGCGGATTACGTGGCCAGTACATCGCAGCGGTTGCCGGACAATCATCAATCAATGCTATATATTTGTTTCGGCATACTCTAGAACGCTGATGTTTGTTCGTCGGTCCTGCCATTTAATTCCATGAATTCTTCTAAGACATCGTTGATGGTACTTCTCTAGGGTTTTTAATTATCGAAGACTCTGGTCCTCAGTCGGCCAAAAGATGCGCTTGTCCGTCTTATATGATGCTCAATTTCATCGTCGATATTTTCGTTCACCGCGCGAATGCTGCCGAGGTAAGAGAAACTCTCGATGTTCTGAAGTTTGTCTCCGTTAACTCCAATATGTGGTGGGACAACTCCAGTGTTTGATGCAGGCTGCTCGAGAATCTGTGTTTTCTTTATATTCCGTTCAAGCCCGATACTCTTGTATGCGCTGTTAAATGCATTTAGTATATATTGAAGATCCCCTTCTGTATCAGCTAGGACAACATTGTCATCCGCGTATTGAAGCTCAATAACTGATGTGGATACGATCTTCTCAGCTTGCAGTCTACGGATGTTGAATAGTCCATCAAATCTGTAGACGATCTCTATTCCCCCCGGCAATTGATCCTTAACAAGTTGAATGACCGTTCTCCCACAAACAGCGAAGACAAGGTCGGTGCAATGACAAAACCCTGTTTTACGCCAGTTGTTATTGGAAAGGGCTCTCCCAGTCCGCTGCTGTTGAGAACTTCTCCTTTCATATTATTGTGAATGAGTCGAAGTATCCGGATGAATTTCTGGGGACATCCGTTGAGCTTCAATATCCTCCAAAGAGGAGTCGAACGCAATTCCCACAATGTATCACAATTTTCATTCCTCCTTAAAATACAAAAAAGATTTAAAAAAAACGGGAGATCAGTAACGAGGACCACAGAATGAGACTTTCAAGTTACGACAAGAAAGAGGATTCCGACTATTAAATCACTAAATAACTTAAGTTTTATTTTCAGATATGTTTATTTTTTCAAATTTCAAATTTGTTTCCCTAAATTTTATATGCAAAATTGGTGATATCTTTTATTATTTAACATATTCGTCCGACGAAAACTGTAGTAACTCAATCAAAAACAAATAACTAATATCAAAAAAATATATATTTTTTCATAATATGTCTTAATTTTGAAGTTTAAAAACAAAATCTACCCCACGGTAAGAATTTTGTTAAGATTTGCTTCGATTCATTTTGCAAATTTTCCAGTCAAAATTTTAAATGCGATTATCTCATTTTCAACAAAAATGAGTTACCACAGTCTTCGCTGCAGGTGTCGATATTTGATATAAACTTATGTTATTTTAAATGGAACACCTAGTATATTTTAGGCTCTCTTGATTCCTTTTTAACTCTCTCTCTCGCTCTCATAAACATCTCTTACAGTGTTTCAGTCAAATGAACGACAAGTCAAGTTTTATGAAAAATTGTGGTTGGAACTCCTTCGCAATATACATCCATGTGTAATAATTATTTTGTATTTTTTATGAAAGCAATTATTTGATCAAACTATACAAGTAAAACAAACATAATTATTTAATTATATTATAAAGGAACATATTTTAAATCATATTCCCACACATTACGTATAATAAATACATCACAACCATAGGCGTATCACCAGGATGTATCAATGTGGAGGTTACAACTAGCCCCCATACCAGTCCGAGATAGCCTCAAACGCGTTCTGGTGTTTGGGACTACACGTCTATCATCAGTAGCTTAAGAAACGTTATGATGTGGTAAGGTATGTTCGTGATATAGGTAAGTTCGTGATAGAATTATGAAAATTTGTCAGCAAGTTATCTTTTGCTTTAGATGGATGACATCTCGGATAGTAGTAAGTGTATGTTCCTACTAGACGGTGCAATCTGTCGCGTTTCTATATCACGAATATTCCAGGCATTAGAAAACTTTGCTTACATGTGGTGCTTATTACGTTGTGATTTTTGGCGGGTTTTGCAACTGGGAAGCGATCTACAGGAATAATTGAAAGCTGAGATAATGAAATTTACATTAATGTATAGTATTTTAGATGAGGAATCTTCCTGTACACAATAATTAACAAATTTTGACTTAATTTTACCGTAATTGCTTATTCCGTGGAGCTTGTTTGTTACAATATTTTTCATGCGTTGAAGACATTAAAAATACAAGGGTTATTCAATGTTAAATATCTTTTTTTGTGTGCAGTAAAATTATTCCATATTTTTAGATAATGTTATGTTTTTAATAGACTACAAACCTAAACTGCGTTTTGGAGTACCACGCAGTCCTCTATGGGGTCAATCCTACAAAATATCTTTAGATCCTCAGCATAAGCCAATTTGGGACAGTCTATAATTTCAACAAGATCATTAATAAAGATGTTAAACAATAGTGGGCCAAGGTTTGATCCCTGTGGCACACCTGATGTTGAAGGAAACTTTCTGGACTTATAACCTTCACACCCAACAAACTGCATGCGATCGACAAGGTAAGATTCAAACAGCTTAACAAACCCATTGGAAAAACCAATCCTATCTAAATGCTTCAAGAGTATATAATGGTCAATGCGGTCAAATGTCTTACAGAAA
The DNA here is from genome assembly GCA_911728435.2 of Apoderus coryli. Lineage (NCBI taxonomy): Eukaryota > Metazoa > Arthropoda > Insecta > Coleoptera > Attelabidae > Apoderus > Apoderus coryli. The sequence goes on along the minus strand of OU452200.1, from coordinate 38,821,475 downwards.
TCCGTATATACAACATCTACCTGAGATCGATCATCCAGGGCCTCACATATGCTATGTGAAAAGGAGTACAAGTTAGTTCGACAAGAACGTCCTCCAATAAAACCGTGCTGATATGGAGACAATAAAATTTTTACTTGCGAATTCAGTTTATTGTGCAAGGCAATCTCGAAAATTTTGGCAAAATTGCAGATCAATGCAACAGGCCTATAATTGTCAATTAATGATGTATCGCCCTTTGTAAATACAGGAATAATCCTAGCAGATTTCCACAATGAAGGAAATATGTTGGTGGATAAAATCAAATTATAAATGTGCAACAGAAAGCTCAAAAATGCCTTCACCAGAAAGCTCTGAATATTATCAGTGCCAGCCGTGAACTTGTTCTTTAACTTCCTGCAAGCGCCGATTATGTCGTCGCTATCCAAAACCGAAACTTCTATACTATTCGAGTGTGGCAATAAATAAATAGGTATTTAGTAATTTTTCGTGTAAAGATTCTTAAAGTGAAGCATTTTTTTTTGTGCGCTATATGGATGTTCTAGGTCCAGGCTGTAGTGCACCAACGCCAACAGTAGTACAAGTAAACGTAGATTTAGAAATGCGAAATTCTGGGTATATAATCAATTATTTAATATATCGGCGGTCATTTTCAAAGTGATACGACGATAAACTATACGTCGTTCAAGAATTAGCGAGGCCTATTCCAGATTTATTAATATTTAATAAATATTGGCTCCGTGGGAAAAACTAGGGGTTTTAATGATGATTGGTACAAAAAGTTTGATTGGTTAGCTGGGAGCGCGGAGTTAAAAAAAATATTTTGTTGACCTTGTGTCAGGTTTTCAGTACCTAAAAATGGGTATTCCGATATAAAAAATTTAGCTCGTAGTCTGGCTATTCACGTTAAAAGTGCTGCACATATTGGATGTAAACGTAAATTATTTATCAGGAAAAAACAAAATATAGCTTCCGTTATTGATAGTTCCCAAATAATCAGCAACTAATATACATAATATTATAATATTGGTAATTGGTAATCAACATTTTTTTTATAAAAACCTTTGTACTGCCTCACAACCCTCAGGACCGAAGTGTTTCCTTTGTAACTCCCCCCGCTCGTAATTATAACAGTATTTTTAAATATGAGTACTAATCAAAATTATAGTTAATTTTTATTGAATTTTTAAAATAATGAAAGTGTTTTTTTGTTAGTAATGGGGGCTTTCTAAAACTACGCTCGTTACGCCTATGATCATAACACACCCGATACTTTGTGCACAATTCGTTATTATCATTTCACTTTACAAAATATAATGGAAAATAAATTCATAAAGATTATCATTAGTATTGTTAAATGCAACTGAATTTTTATGTTTTATTATTTTTTTGTTTTTGTTGAAATTCAACAATTTATTGTGGCTGGATTATTTTATATATTACATTTTTTAATTATCAAAAAATTTAGGTTTTACAACGGGGATTAGACATGATTAGCTGTTATTGTTAATCAAAGTAATATATTAAGATAATTTAATTTATAATCCACTTAATCCCATCACAAGCCCGTATGGTTAATAAATTTGGCAAGTATTTATTCTGGGATACACTTTGTCGAGATAAAACAGGCTTTTAAATTAGAACATTAGGATAAGGGAAGAAAGGAATTTTTTATGGCACAGCAGCATGACAATTAGACGACGCAAAGTGTTTTTTTGTACTGGGTGACCTAAGATAACGTAGCTATAGTTGCTGGATTTTTTTCCATTTCCAAATGTATCCAAGAGTGACGAAAGTAACATTTTTCTAATCGAGAAAATAGTTTAGTCACAGTTTATATTGTACCAAACCACTAGTTCAACTTTCGACGTTCTTGAAGCCACCAATACGAACCTTTTTCTCATATTTTGGGCATGCGCATATTGCTTTTGGATATTGCTGTCCACTACATTAGAGCTTTGTCTCTTTCAGATCACAGAGATAGAAGTCAGAAAAGGATTTTATTTATTAATTTATTAAATCCGATCGCGCCTTATTACGTTATTTTATTGCAATTTTATGAATGAAATACCGTGTGAAATGCGCCTGCGCAAAATATGAGGACCAATATTTGGCTTCAAAAACATCAAAGTGCCGACTGTGGTTTAGTTGGCCATGTTCGCGCGCTTAATATTTTTTTTTTGTCATTACATGTCATTACCAAAAAAGGTTTACACAAGTCATATTACATAACATAACATAAAACATAGAAATGCATATAACTTAATCAAAACAGAAAGTCAGTGCTGAGGAATTCATCAATGGAGTAAAAAGCCTGGTCAATTAAGTAGTTTTTTAATCTATTTTTGAACATTGCAAGGCTCAGTGTTTTCAAACTATCTGGCAAATTATTATAGCAATAATAATTTACAGAATTTCTGCTTCTACCCAACCTCATATATTCAGGAAGTATGTCATTTTTGTTTCTGGTATTGTGGTTGTGAACTTCATCATGCCTTATGTACAGATTGTAATTATTTTTCACATACATAATTGAATTGTAGATATAGAGACACGGGAGTGTAATTATTTTAAATTCTTTAAATTTAGGCCTGACATCCTCCCTAAACTTTAAATCTGTCATTATTCGAACCACTCGTCTTCGGATTGCGAATACCCGACTAGCATGACAAGAGTGTCCCCAAATTGACAAAGCCAAACTGTGAAAAAGGCTGATTTCAAAACAATAAAAGAGACTTCACCCTTCAAGCTTCGCAACATGAACACAACCTTAGACAACTTGGCAATGTTAACCTCGACATGACCCGCCCAGGTTAGCTTTTGGTCCAAAGTGACACCCAAAAACTTTACCAGACCATCAGAAACAGCAACATCCGTCTCACGTAATGTAAATATTTTAGTAGCTGTTTTATTGGCATTCATACAGAGTTTGTTAGCTGCAAACCAGTCCGCAGCCCTCGACTGTGAATTAATCATACTTGAGGCCAGAACATCACTGGACAGTTCAACATCGACAATAGTTGAAACAATGTCAGGTCAGAGCATGGCAGATGTAGCGGTAAATCATTAATGGAAATCAAAAACAATAGAGGTCCGAGCACCGAGCCCTGTGGGACTCCACAAGAGCTCAACAAGGGCTGAGAAGACTTTGACTCAAACATCGTTACAACATTCCTACCAGTGAGATAGGAACTCAGCAAATGAATCGAATTCGCACTCATACCGTATCGCTCCAGTTTACCCAACAAGATATCGTGTGAGACGCAATCGAACGCCTTTGTTAAATCAAGAAAAGAAGCTCCCACAAGCCTTCTACTCTAATATTAGAGCTAACCGAAGTCTGGCTGATGTGGCGAAGACATTCCATAGGATAGACCACGGCATTTTATTGACTAAAATGCGGTACTTTGGATTTTCGATGGAGGCGTAATTTTACTGAAGGCATATATTACTTTTAAAAAACAATTTGTATCGTATAACGGATTCAAATCCTTTGTGTAGGAGTATTGTCGGGCCTCCCACACTGTTAGCATCTGGATTCCTTGATGTTTCTGTGATTTCAACAATAAAATAAAAATCAAATCTCTACGAAGTCTTTAATATAATGATCGGCAATTCTTTAGCCAGGCATATTTTGGAACTAGTCTGGTGCCATCTTCAGTGGCTGATAATTAATAATGAGTAAACTTGTACGAGATGGGTATACTGGTATACTTATCTACAATTACGGAGATGCGGAAAAAAGGTTAAGAACCTGTTAAGTGAGTTTGGAGTTATCCTGGATACAGATTTTTCTGCGCATTAGACTTTTCACGGACGCATATGGTACACAAATTCAACTACTTAAAAGGCTAAATATATCATTTTACAGAGAAAATTGCGTTTAAAATTTCACCAGTTAGGTAGTTGGAAGCTATAACTCTTATTGGAATATAATAAAGTAATTTGACACAACCGATTTTTGTAGGTTATATTCTATCACAACTATGAAAAATTATTCCATATTTCCAAGTTTATATAGGAAATATTTTCTTATTTTGCCCCTTTTCTACTATTTACGAACGCCTATGTAAGCAAGTTCTTTATGATAGGTACATTTCATAGCTTAAAAAAAAGTTAAAAAGTAAATTGACAACCCGGTATAGGTAGCTGCTAGCAGTCCACCGCCCGAAACAATTTTATCAATGCGCTAAAATTTATTTCATATTTTTCAGACGATATTAAATAAAAATAATAAATATTACGAGCAAATTTACGAGGCAACAATACATTGGAAATAATTCTAATAACCTATTAAAACATGCATGTATATAAATGTAATTTTTCAAATAATGATTAAAAATAAATCAAAAATAAAATTTAATGCAGTATGCAGTCTATATCGTTATTTTTGAAAAAAATAAATAAATTTATGGGACTTAAACATAAAAACAATATACAAAAAATATGAGGCAATACCAAAAAGTATATACGAGGGTTATATTTCGAGAACAAAAAGAAATTTTAATCATCGAAAATCACTTTATTGTTTTTCAAAATATTCCCCATGAAGATCTATACACTTTTGCATGCGTTTGAACCAATTGTCGAAGCACTTTTGCCACTCTGATTGAGGTATCTCCAAAACATGCATTCTGAATGCAGCAACCGCTTCTTCAGGTGTCGAAAAACGTTGACCTCTCAGTTTGTTTTTTACGTACGGGAATAAAAAGAAGTCATTCGGTTCCAAGTCAGGACTATAGGGCGGATAACTCATCAAATCGATGTTTTGGGTGCTCAAAACTGCAGTTGTTTGAGCCGATGTGTTAGAACTCGCATTGTCGTGGTGAAGAGTGATCCGTCTTCGGCGGTTGGTTTTCCTGATTTCTTGGAAGACAACTGGCAAACAAATGGTTGTGTACCACTCAGAATTGACTGTTCTGCGTTGTTCTAGTGGTACGGTTGCGACATGACCAGTTTTTCCGAAAAAACAGGCGACCATTTGCTTGGAAGTGCTTCGTGCGCGAACAACTTTTGTTGGATTTGGCTCATCTTGAAACACCCATACAGTCGACTGCTGTTTACTTTCGGGCTGATACGCGTAAATCCACGATTCATCACCTGTCACGATGTCATAGACGTGTTTCGAGGCACCGCGATCGTATTTTTTGAGCATTTCCTTCGACCAATCGACACGAGCCTTTTTTTGAGCGATTGACAAATCGTGTGGGATCCAACGCAAACAAAATTTTTTGACAGTCAAATGGTTATGCAATACTGAATGTATGCTGGTCCCACTAATGCCTAAGGTTGTCTCAATCTCTTGATAGGTCACATGACGATCTTGCATTATCAGTTCGCGCACAGCATCAATGGTTTTCGGAACAACAACTGATTTTGAACGACCTTCACACCATAGCATGGTAAACTGGTGATTGATGGAGCTTCATCGCCAAAAATTGAATTAAGTTTATCCATGCGAAAGTTGTAAAAAATAATCGCATGAAAATGGTCACGATTTAATTCCATTTTTGGGCCGAGATGGATCTTTTAAGTTACTGTAAACAATACAAATAGTGCGCGTATGTCAAAACGTTCTGAGTACGTATAACCTCAAAAATGTCCAGCTTTACGATAGAGCTGTCAGTTGCCAGATTGCAACACCAGGGTTGCCAAATCCCGAAATATAAAAGGCAACCCTCGTACTGGGTGATTTATTATAGATGGGAACCGCTCGTATCTCGGAAATATCTCGTACCGCACACTAGTGGAAACCAATACTGCAATAGTTTCACTTTCAACTTTGAGCATACATAATGTCGTCAAGTGAAGAAAATGTATATTGCAATTTTTGGGAAGACGTAGAAGAGAGAAAAAAAGAGACTGCGTCAAGATCGGGTTTAAGCGGCGCGTGTCTGTTTGCAGTAATTACCGTTTACCGCATCATCTATGGTTCATACATCGTTGGTGTGTGAGCTGCCTTAGAGAAAAAACTTGCTTCTATGGCATGTTGATTATTTTACGAAAAAAAAAATAAAATCTTAACCTGTATTAAAAAATAAATCAAAATTTTATCTTATACAGGGTGAGTCACGAGGAACTGTACATACTGCTACCATAAGTAGAGGCACATTAGGGGATCATCAAATGACCATTAAAAACTGTCTCCTTGTTTTCATTATTAATATACAGGGTGAATTATGGATATTCACCAAAACAATGTTTCGTCATATCTTTTCAATGATTAAGTCGATTTATCTCATTTTTTTTATGAAAGTGTGTATTGGTGCCTGGCAACTAACTGACATATTCGTAATTGAGAAAATCTAGGTCCGTCTCCGAGAAAATTTGTGGGACTGCTTCATATTCAACACTTCACCCTGTATATGATTTTTCCAAAATCTGATATAATTTTTTCAGAGGGCATAAATAGACAGTTAGACCTGGGTATTTGAATTTTTTGTTACACTCACCTCACATTTCCAATTAAAGATTCATTTTAGAGCCAAATCGAAAATTGGCAATAATAAAGTATCTTACTGTACAATAATGCTTAGTTATTAAAAAGAAATCTTCAAAATAGACAGAAACGACACACACTGTGCTCCAGTATGTTAAATACGATAGTTTGAATTGATTTACAGGGCCGGATTTAAAAATCTGGCATATCTGGTTCATCCCAAAAATTCACCCTGTATGTAACTTTTTCCACCCGTAATAGACAGAAAACAGATAAAATATGTTTGTAATAACCTAGTTTTCTTATTTGTTTGAGAAAAACTCATGTGTCTAATTATTTTAATCGGAATGAAATGAACAAGCCAGGGAAATGTTTATTCATAAATTAAGAAATAAAATAAAAAACAATAACCAAACAATAAAACAATTTTAACAATGTGGAACAAAGTAAAAAACAATTTAATAAACATTACGATTATAAAAGATGTTCAAAATGAAATCCATCTGCCTTAATACACTTTTCTTGACGAATGTTTAAATGTGTAATGGATTTTCTGATTGTCAATGGGTCATTTCTGATAATTTTAACAGTGAATAATTCTGCGTTAATGAGCTGTTGTGTTTTATAATCGTAATGTTTGATAAATTGTTTTTTACTTTGTTCCACATTGTTAAAACTGTTTTATTGTTTGGTTATTGTTTTTTATTTTATTTCTTAATTTATGAATAAACATTTCGCTGGCTTGTTCATTTCATTCCGATTAAAATAATTAGACACATGAGTTTTCCTCAAACAAATAAGAAAACTAGGTTATTACAAACATTTTCTATCTGTTTTCTGTCTGTTACGGGGGAAAAAGTTACGCACAGGGTGAATTTTTGGGATGAACCAGATATGCCAGATTTTTAAATCCGGCCCTGTAAATCAATTCAAATTATGGTATTTACCATACTAGAGCACAGTGTGTGTCGTTTCTGTCAATTTTGAAGATTTCTTTTTAATAACTAAACATTATTATACAGTAAGATACTTCATTATTCCCAATTTTCAATTTGGCTCTAAAATGAATCGTTAATTGGAAATGTGAGGTGAGTGTAACAAAAAATTCAAATACCCAGGTCTAACTGTCTATTTATGCCCTCCGAAAAAATTATATCAAATTTTTTAAAAATAATATACAGGGTGAAGTGTAGAATATGAAGCAGTTCCACAAATTTTCTCGAAGACGGACCTGGATTTTTTCAATTCTGAATATGTCAGTTAGTTGCCAAACACAAATACACACTTTTATAAAAAAATTAGATAAATCGACTTAATTATTGAAAAGATATGACGAAACATTGTATAAACAAGGAGACATTTTTTAATGGTCATTTAGTAATTTCCTGACGTGCCTCTACTTATGGTAGAAGTATGTACAGTTCCTCGTGACTCACCCTGTATATACCCATTAAAGATAGTTTAATACAAAAACATAAATTCGATAAAATTTGAATAAGGAAAATTTGTTTCGCAGGGTAAAGTGTAGTCTCGAAAGGCCGACCAATAAGAATAATTAATTTTGTTGCAAGTAAGCCGGCTATGAAATTGATTTCGTGATGATTTACAATAATAATTATTATTGTCGGTGAACAATATAAAACAGAGACCTACAACGAGAGGTATTATTCCATATTATCCATACACATATATTGTGTAGGTACACCATGCTGGGTACCTACATTGAGCGAGAGGTAATGGCCGTCTGATTAGAGAAAGCCAGTTTATTATTACATTATTATTATTATTATCAACCAACAATGTGCCTATTTTACAATAATCGTTATAACAGATAGTGTACCTATGCAATCTCTATTTCATCCATAATAAATTTCAATTACCTAATTTTTTTTTTGTCAAGATACAAATGATTGAACGATTGAAATTAATACGGAACTTGCATTGCTTAGTCTAAGTAAAATGATAATAATTTTGCACGGCGTGATTACGCGACCCCACTTGACATAAACCTTGTAACTTATAACAGTTTTCTACTCTAATGAGGATATATCCCCAAGTCTGACAGATGTTTCATGTTCGTTTAAAGGGTTGAGAGCAGATTTTTCTGCGCATTAGACTTTTCACGGACGCATATGGTACACAAATTCAACTACTTAAAAGGCTAAATATATCATTTTACAGAGAAAATTGCGTTTAAAATTTCACCAGTTAGGTAGTTGGAAGCTATAACTCTTATTGGAATATAATAAAGTAATTTGACACAACCGATTTTTGTAGGTTATATTCTATCACAACTATGAAAAATTATTCCATATTTCCAAGTTTATATAGGAAATATTTTCTTATTTTGCCCCTTTTCTACTATTTACGAACGCCTATGTAAGCAAGTTCTTTATGATAGGTACATTTCATAGCTTAAAAAAAAGTTAAAAAGTAAATTGACAACCCGGTATAGGTAGCTGCTAGCAGTCCACCGCCCGAAACAATTTTATCAATGCGCTAAAATTTATTTCATATTTTTCAGACGATATTAAATAAAAATAATAAATATTACGAGCAAATTTACGAGGCAACAATACATTGGAAATAATTCTAATAACCTATTAAAACATGCATGTATATAAATGTAATTTTTCAAATAATGATTAAAAATAAATCAAAAATAAAATTTAATGCAGTATGCAGTCTATATCGTTATTTTTGAAAAAAATAAATAAATTTATGGGACTTAAACATAAAAACAATATACAAAAAATATGAGGCAATACCAAAAAGTATATACGAGGGTTATATTTCGAGAACAAAAAGAAATTTTAATCATCGAAAATCACTTTATTGTTTTTCAAAATATTCCCCATGAAGATCTATACACTTTTGCATGCGTTTGAACCAATTGTCGAAGCACTTTTGCCACTCTGATTGAGGTATCTCCAAAACATGCATTCTGAATGCAGCAACCGCTTCTTCAGGTGTCGAAAAACGTTGACCTCTCAGTTTGTTTTTTACGTACGGGAATAAAAAGAAGTCATTCGGTTCCAAGTCAGGACTATAGGGCGGATAACTCATCAAATCGATGTTTTGGGTGCTCAAAACTGCAGTTGTTTGAGCCGATGTGTTAGAACTCGCATTGTCGTGGTGAAGAGTGATCCGTCTTCGGCGGTTGGTTTTCCTGATTTCTTGGAAGACAACTGGCAAACAAATGGTTGTGTACCACTCAGAATTGACTGTTCTGCGTTGTTCTAGTGGTACGGTTGCGACATGACCAGTTTTTCCGAAAAAACAGGCGACCATTTGCTTGGAAGTGCTTCGTGCGCGAACAACTTTTGTTGGATTTGGCTCATCTTGAAACACCCATACAGTCGACTGCTGTTTACTTTCGGGCTGATACGCGTAAATCCACGATTCATCACCTGTCACGATGTCATAGACGTGTTTCGAGGCACCGCGATCGTATTTTTTGAGCATTTCCTTCGACCAATCGACACGAGCCTTTTTTTGAGCGATTGACAAATCGTGTGGGATCCAACGCAAACAAAATTTTTTGACAGTCAAATGGTTATGCAATACTGAATGTATGCTGGTCCCACTAATGCCTAAGGTTGTCTCAATCTCTTGATAGGTCACATGACGATCTTGCATTATCAGTTCGCGCACAGCATCAATGGTTTTCGGAACAACAACTGATTTTGAACGACCTTCACACCATAGCATGGTAAACTGGTGATTGATGGAGCTTCATCGCCAAAAATTGAATTAAGTTTATCCATGCGAAAGTTGTAAAAAATAATCGCATGAAAATGGTCACGATTTAATTCCATTTTTGGGCCGAGATGGATCTTTTAAGTTACTGTAAACAATACAAATAGTGCGCGTATGTCAAAACGTTCTGAGTACGTATAACCTCAAAAATGTCCAGCTTTACGATAGAGCTGTCAGTTGCCAGATTGCAACACCAGGGTTGCCAAATCCCGAAATATAAAAGGCAACCCTCGTACTGGGTGATTTATTATAGATGGGAACCGCTCGTATCTCGGAAATATCTCGTACCGCACACTAGTGGAAACCAATACTGCAATAGTTTCACTTTCAACTTTGAGCATACATAATGTCGTCAAGTGAAGAAAATGTATATTGCAATTTTTGGGAAGACGTAGAAGAGAGAAAAAAAGAGACTGCGTCAAGATCGGGTTTAAGCGGCGCGTGTCTGTTTGCAGTAATTACCGTTTACCGCATCATCTATGGTTCATACATCGTTGGTGTGTGAGCTGCCTTAGAGAAAAAACTTGCTTCTATGGCATGTTGATTATTTTACGAAAAAAAAAATAAAATCTTAACCTGTATTAAAAAATAAATCAAAATTTTATCTTATACAGGGTGAGTCACGAGGAACTGTACATACTGCTACCATAAGTAGAGGCACATTAGGGGATCATCAAATGACCATTAAAAACTGTCTCCTTGTTTTCATTATTAATATACAGGGTGAATTATGGATATTCACCAAAACAATGTTTCGTCATATCTTTTCAATGATTAAGTCGATTTATCTCATTTTTTTTATGAAAGTGTGTATTGGTGCCTGGCAACTAACTGACATATTCGTAATTGAGAAAATCTAGGTCCGTCTCCGAGAAAATTTGTGGGACTGCTTCATATTCAACACTTCACCCTGTATATGATTTTTCCAAAATCTGATATAATTTTTTCAGAGGGCATAAATAGACAGTTAGACCTGGGTATTTGAATTTTTTGTTACACTCACCTCACATTTCCAATTAAAGATTCATTTTAGAGCCAAATCGAAAATTGGCAATAATAAAGTATCTTACTGTACAATAATGCTTAGTTATTAAAAAGAAATCTTCAAAATAGACAGAAACGACACACACTGTGCTCCAGTATGTTAAATACGATAGTTTGAATTGATTTACAGGGCCGGATTTAAAAATCTGGCATATCTGGTTCATCCCAAAAATTCACCCTGTATGTAACTTTTTCCACCCGTAATAGACAGAAAACAGATAAAATATGTTTGTAATAACCTAGTTTTCTTATTTGTTTGAGAAAAACTCATGTGTCTAATTATTTTAATCGGAATGAAATGAACAAGCCAGGGAAATGTTTATTCATAAATTAAGAAATAAAATAAAAAACAATAACCAAACAATAAAACAATTTTAACAATGTGGAACAAAGTAAAAAACAATTTAATAAACATTACGATTATAAAAGATGTTCAAAATGAAATCCATCTGCCTTAATACACTTTTCTTGACGAATGTTTAAATGTGTAATGGATTTTCTGATTGTCAATGGGTCATTTCTGATAATTTTAACAGTGAATAATTCTGCGTTAATGAGCTGTTGTGTTTTATAATCGTAATGTTTGATAAATTGTTTTTTACTTTGTTCCACATTGTTAAAACTGTTTTATTGTTTGGTTATTGTTTTTTATTTTATTTCTTAATTTATGAATAAACATTTCGCTGGCTTGTTCATTTCATTCCGATTAAAATAATTAGACACATGAGTTTTCCTCAAACAAATAAGAAAACTAGGTTATTACAAACATTTTCTATCTGTTTTCTGTCTGTTACGGGGGAAAAAGTTACGCACAGGGTGAATTTTTGGGATGAACCAGATATGCCAGATTTTTAAATCCGGCCCTGTAAATCAATTCAAATTATGGTATTTACCATACTAGAGCACAGTGTGTGTCGTTTCTGTCAATTTTGAAGATTTCTTTTTAATAACTAAACATTATTATACAGTAAGATACTTCATTATTCCCAATTTTCAATTTGGCTCTAAAATGAATCGTTAATTGGAAATGTGAGGTGAGTGTAACAAAAAATTCAAATACCCAGGTCTAACTGTCTATTTATGCCCTCCGAAAAAATTATATCAAATTTTTTAAAAATAATATACAGGGTGAAGTGTAGAATATGAAGCAGTTCCACAAATTTTCTCGAAGACGGACCTGGATTTTTTCAATTCTGAATATGTCAGTTAGTTGCCAAACACAAATACACACTTTTATAAAAAAATTAGATAAATCGACTTAATTATTGAAAAGATATGACGAAACATTGTATAAACAAGGAGACATTTTTTAATGGTCATTTAGTAATTTCCTGACGTGCCTCTACTTATGGTAGAAGTATGTACAGTTCCTCGTGACTCACCCTGTATATACCCATTAAAGATAGTTTAATACAAAAACATAAATTCGATAAAATTTGAATAAGGAAAATTTGTTTCGCAGGGTAAAGTGTAGTCTCGAAAGGCCGACCAATAAGAATAATTAATTTTGTTGCAAGTAAGCCGGCTATGAAATTGATTTCGTGATGATTTACAATAATAATTATTATTGTCGGTGAACAATATAAAACAGAGACCTACAACGAGAGGTATTATTCCATATTATCCATACACATATATTGTGTAGGTACACCATGCTGGGTACCTACATTGAGCGAGAGGTAATGGCCGTCTGATTAGAGAAAGCCAGTTTATTATTACATTATTATTATTATTATCAACCAACAATGTGCCTATTTTACAATAATCGTTATAACAGATAGTGTACCTATGCAATCTCTATTTCATCCATAATAAATTTCAATTACCTAATTTTTTTTTTGTCAAGATACAAATGATTGAACGATTGAAATTAATACGGAACTTGCATTGCTTAGTCTAAGTAAAATGATAATAATTTTGCACGGCGTGATTACGCGACCCCACTTGACATAAACCTTGTAACTTATAACAGTTTTCTACTCTAATGAGGATATATCCCCAAGTCTGACAGATGTTTCATGTTCGTTTAAAGGGTTGAGAGCTGTTTCTCTAATATACTCTTAACTCTAGATTTGATATTATAGTTTTCAATATTTTTGAGCTGAGGTCCGTTATATACGTATATTATACAGGGTTATTCAGGCCATACGACACGGAATACTGTTGCTAAACTGTTTAATTTCCTAAAAGTTTTATTCATGGGTTCGATAAAAATGATTTATGGCTACATTTTAAAAATATTGTGAATCTATACAGGGTGTCCCAAATATAAGAAATGAACCATAGTTGTGTTTTTTCAAATAGAATACCCTGTATATGAATATATTTTTAGATTCCCCGTTCAAAATAAACATAACTTTCATTAAAGTACATCTCACCTAAACCTGACAGTTTTTTAAATATTTTAATTTTTATAAAAATATAGACATAATTTGAATGAAAAAATTCACACCTATTCGTTTGTTCTTTTTAAGCTAGGCTGGGCTGATAAATGTACCCGCTCATCACTTGTTACCGTTTGTATCGAAAATTCTCGTTTTTTCTTTCTATAAATACCAAAACGGAAAAGGCTGTAAACAAGTGGTAGGAATTCATCTATTTGGTAAAATGCCTCAGATTGTGGCCGAATATTTAAATTTACCAAATCCTGGAGAATATACAGAGAAGTGTCCTCTGCGACAATTTTGATTACTCTGGTGCAGATTTGACTAGGTTAAAGAGGAATGGGGGATGAAAGTCGGCAACTGCTGCTGAAGGATACATTAAAGAATCTCTAAATAATAAAATTAAAGTAGCTTTTTTGAAATAGTAAAAAATCATCAATAGAAAACACATTTTTGTACAAACTTACACAGTCTTAACACTCTCATTCTCAACAAACTACTGAATCGTGCATTTCGCATTAACAAATAGCAAATAATATAGTGATGACACATGTTTCGAATGATGTACCTTCATCCTTAGTATTATAAAATAATAATAATAAAGGCCTTTATTTTAAGCTCGGCGAAGCTGTTTGCTTTATGGAGGATGCTAAATCTTACAACAATTCTTACAACAATAAACTTCACATTTGTTTTTACAAAGAATTAAATTAAAATACTGACATAAGATAATAAATTATAACTGTTAACCAAATAAAGAGACAAATTTAACATTCAATCAATTGCGATGAAGGAAATGTCATTTTAAACGTCTTTTCTTACTAAATATAGTAACCAATCAAATTACTTAATTTTAAGTCATGTGTCAAATTTCATCCAATCACCTCTGGATTACAGAGATAATACCCTACATGTGGTGTTTTCAGTTTGGTGTTTTTTTTATTAAAAATTAATTAAACGTCAAACTGACAACTGCTTTAAAAATGTTGCGAAGATTTGGTATTGCCGTTAGATGCAATTAATGATATTATATCTAATAATATAATACCAAAAAATACACTCAAATCAAAAAAATATGTATGGAAAATATTTCTCGAGTTTTGTGCGACCAGAGAATACGAACTGAATGCTGAAACGAGTTTGCATAATTTGGCTAATATATTGAAAGATTATGCGGTAAATATGAGAAAAGCTGACGGAACTGAATATAAAGAAGCAACTGTAAAAGCAATTTGGAATACTACGAGTAGGCTACTCCAGGAAAAATACTTCAATGACTTCAAAATTGTATTCGACCCGTTTTCCAGTGTGATATTCAAAAATGCGGGAGATGCAAGAAGTGCAAAACGTAAAAGATTACAGTAGGATCCAAACAAACGAAAATGCAGTTCATCAAATTTGAGGTCAAGTGATTTGGCTAGAATCATTGGATTATGGGATGAATGTACACCAGAAGGTTTACAAAATTTTTTTTACCATATTGTAGCTGTTGAGTTAGCTTGGTAAGGTGGTGAACCAGCTGATTGCCTTATAGATTATTTCACGATTGAGAAAAATAATGATGGAACGCCAACCAACAGAATTGAATACAATCCAATATTCAGTAAAACATGCCAAGGAGTATCGAAAAGTTGTACAAATAGTGAGTGGCTTGTTCCAAATATTGCAAACGAAAGTGCATGCCCTGTTCGGGTATTCCATAAATTATTGTCCAAAAGGGGGAAAAATATTACTTCCAGTCGCCTATTCTTGAGACCAAATCGTTTCTGGAAATCCGAAAGTGACACATGGTTTGACAATATACCGGTAGGCAAGAACACAATTAATATGTGGACCAAATCATCCGCGCAAGCTATTGGTTTGGACACTAAGTGTAAAAAGATATCCAATCATTCGAACAGATCAACTGCAGTTAGCCATTTGGCAAATAAAGAAATTCCTGAACAGCAATTAATAAAAATAACAGGACATATAGCAGCTCTAATTCAATTAAACCTTACTTGAATATTAACCAAGAACGCCATGGTGAAATAATCAACACCATGCGAGGAATTTCTTCAACAGTGGAAATTAACAATCCGTCAACTTCAGCAAACTCTTCTTCCAATTTAACATTTACCAATTTGTACTTTTCGCAACTGTAGTTTTAAATAAAAATGAATAATATTTGTTTGATTAAACCTAATACATTTTGTATTGAAAATTATTAAACGTCGGATTGACAATCAAATTTTTGATATCTACAAAGTAAAAAATTATCTTATCGAATACTCCTCGGGCCTTGATAAATACTCAAAATTTTGTCATAGAGAATCCTTCAAGCGAGTTGCTCAAGGATAATAGCCCTCGGCAACACGATTTCGGCATTCTCTATGACAAAATTATCTCGGTATTATCAAGACCCTAGGGGTATTACTACTGAAAATAATGACCCATTTATCTCCAAAGGTATATCATGCTACATTATAAGAGAAAGATCTTACCGAGTAGAAAATGTAAGTGACAATATAAAAGTACAAAATACAGATTAACATAATTATCTACCACAAATGGTATTATTTAAAATCAAAATAATACTAATTATTTCCGTGATATTGATTCGAATTAAAACTGGGCTATACACGATTTCGTATTAAATTATTATTACCGCGTGGCTATTATTATTACATTTAGTTTTAAATTTCAATCGATTCTAATGTGTCGATGTAAATTATATTGCAGTAGTTACATCCCAGCACTACCTACGCAAAATAGCACGAATTTATTTTAAATAGTAAGAGGTTTTCCAATAGGGATGATATGATTTTGAAGCGACGGTGCGGCTATTTGTAATATGTCATGATCTGTCATTTGTTTGTCATTGTGATTTTAAAATACGGTAATTTACCTTGCAAAACCTTAAGTGCAAATTTTATTGTATTGTTGACTTGTACTAGTAGTCAATTAAGTATTTTAGTCGGCAGAATAAAAGTACAAAGCTTATAGGTTAAGTTACAGAACAAAATAGAACATAATTGTATTTGGGGCAAGATGATTCTTCTGTTGATGTAACAGATGATCATCTTGAAAAAGGAATTGGGAAAGGAATTTCAAAATAAAAAAAAGATCGCATATGTTGAAGAGTCAACTTCGTCAGAAGACGACACAGAATGCTTATTCTGTACCGAAACTTATTCCAAAGGTAATAAAGGAGAAGGCTGGATACAATGTACTGTTTGTAAAAAATGGGGTCATGAGGCTTGTGCTATGTGATATAACATAAAGTTTAATTCTTTTATAATTTTAGTTTTCTTTTAATTTTTTTGATAAGAAAGATTTTTAGTTTACCTATATTTTAGCAGAAATTTTTATTTAGGCCATAGATACTTTAACTTATAAAACAGCTGTTATATTAGACACTGTGGAGATAATTATAAAGTATTTTTTTTTATTCACATACATAAAATAAATAAATGAAGATTTTTTGATTTTATTTTTTGTATTCTCTACTGAAATCTAGTGATTTCTTAGTAGTTTAGATAAGATGATCCTATGGATCATCTTGTCCATACTATAGGGATCATCTTGGAGACCCCGGTGTCCAAGACGATCCTTTATTAAGCTTTGTTAAAAAATTTAAATAAAATTATGAAACATTACTAAAGTCGATGTTTTTAACATGAAAATAGTAAGACAAATGAATTTGCTAATAGCACATATTTAGCCGACTTGGGTATGATGGATACTTTTGATTATATAATTATTTTCCCTTAAGGGGATCAACTCGTACACCTCTCCCCTACATTTTCTTTACATAACGTTCAAGTGCCAATAAGACAAAGAACTGCCCGAAGTAATGCAAATATTGCTGCCGTTCAGGCAAGTGTTGCTGAAGACCGCAATTTGTCGATTCCAAGACGTTCTCAACAATTGGGACTGTCTCAAAGCACAACCTGGCGGATTTTGAGAAAGGATTTGGGTTTGCATCCGTATAAAATTGTTCTCACTCAAGAACTGAAGCCATTGGACCACTGTAAGCGTCGTGAATTTGCTGATTTTGCCTTGGAACAACTTGAAAACGATAACGATTTTTTTAAGAAAATCATCTTCTCCGATGAGGCACACTTTCATCTGAGTGGTGCGGTAAATAAACAAAACTGTCGATTCTGGTGCGAAGAAAATCCACAAATTATTCATTAAAAACCATTACATTCACCTAAATTGATGTGGTTTTTGGTCTGGTAGAATCATCGGTCCGTACTTCTTTCTTGCTGGTAACACCGTTACTGTAAATGGAGATAGATCGATGATAACCAACTTTTTATGGCCGATTTTGGAAGAAGTTGATCTTGACAACATTTGGTTCCAGCAAGACGGGGCTACGTGCCACACAGCAAATGCAACAACTGAATTATTGCGAGAGAACTTTGGAGATTCGATTATTTCAAAAAATTGTGATATTGAATAGCCTCCAAGAAGTTGTGATTAGACCACCATTAGACTATTCCTTGTGGGGTTATTTGAAGTCATTAGTCTTTCGAAATAAACCAGACTCTCTTCAAGCTTTACAAGTCAATATTAATTCCGGTTTCGCCCTGTATTGTTGCCCTCTTTATACATACAGGGTGTCCGTAAAGTATCGGCTAAAAAGTGCCCTAAAACATAGGTGTTGCAACTTGAACAAGCATAGTTTGAAAATGATCGTTCCGTTTCTTAACGTACGTATATAATTTTCTGAGAGTTCGTGGGTAGTTCGATGTTATTATCCATTGAAAGAATGTTCGTTTGTAGCTTGAAAAAGTGTAAATTATACCACGAAACGTTGTTGACTTTAAATAGAATGTTGTAACTTCATTTTATTGTTCTATTACCCTCGAAAATTAAACAATAATTTGACATTTGCCATATTTTTTTAATTATGTCCTACACTCCATTGTATCTGTGCGATTATCTGTAAATACCTACCTAACAATTCAGATATTGTTATTGTTGTAAAGGTATCTTTCTAATCTGTATATTTGCGATTATATCTACGTATTACCTTTACAATAATGTTGAAATTTGAGTGTAGCCAGCGAAGCGGCAAAACTACAACACCCACTTGACCACGTAACACGTTTTAGTTATTAGGCGAATATGTATTTATGAAACGGAGATTTGGGGTATTTGTTAGATGTGTATTATTATTGTTTTATTGTACAAGATGATAATAATTCATTAACGGTATTTCAGACAAGAACAAAATATAATAATAATAATCGTCTTTATTCACAAAATCTACAAACCAAGCGAAGTTTAGCAAACGTTACTCCAAACACTTAACCTAATTTGCAAATATAACGTAGTAGAAATTAACAATTTTAAATCGATCAATTAACTAGGGTCCTTTTCAGATCAACACCCATAATACAATACAACAGCTATCATACAAGACACACATTATAAATTACAACAAGAAATCCCTTGCGGGATTTCCCAGTCGTCTTGTGGTAGTCTTATCTATGACAAAAGTCATTGAGGGTTGTAAAAAAATTTAAAAAATAAAATTAAAAACAAAAATGTAAAAAAAAAATCAAAAAAAAATTTAAATTTTTTTGAAACATTTTTTTACCACCCTGTGCAATAATTTCATAAACCAATCTAAAAAAATCTGAAAATTTTTCTATCTATTACGTTCTACCATACCTAAATATATTGAAGATAAATAGAAACATTTTTGAGTTACCCCGTAGATCACCTCTAGGAGCTTATAGTTTAACTTTCAAAGAAATCTGGAATTGAAATCTAAAGAAATCAAAAAATCATTCAAAATATTACTTTTTTCTGCTTAACAAAATAAAGAAATACATTTTTGACTCACCCCGTATATAAATTTAAAGTTTATACGAAAAATTGACTACCGTATCTTTCTATTTTGAAATTAGTTGGTTTAACCAGATGTTAAAATAACGTTAATAGTGGTGGACGTTATTTTTTAGAACTACCATATCTCTCTATTTTGAGATTCGTTGGTTGCAGTTATGATTCTACCATATCTCTCTATTTTGAAATTCGTTGGTTTGTCATAATTTGGAAATATTTTTTTCTAACGTTGGTGTCACTTATTTTACTAATAATTTGCTTGAAAGTTACCTTTTGTGTGCGGTAGCTGTCACAGTTTATATGACATTTGGAATAGTGATATTTATAAAAGGAACGTAGTATGTGTGAAGTGAGTCATATTTTTAAAGATTAATACTTTTCCAATAGAATTTACGAATGGGTACGTTATTCTTACATACGATTGTGACGAAAAATATACGAACTTGCTTGTCCCATATGTTTTGCTAAGAATATAATCATGAAAATGGGTTTCAAAAAAAAATCGACAAATTCCAATATAGTTCACCTCTAGTTTCACGTCATAATTTGGTTTTGGTAATATGTTTTTACTAACACGACAGACAAATTGCTTGTGTCAAATAGGTAGTTTATTATTATTTTCTTTATTTACATTTAGTCTAAAAGTTTTCGGCATTATTTTCATGTTTAAGATCAATTTCTATCAACATGTTGTATATTGTAGTCTTATAAAATGGTTATTCCATATAGTTGTAGTAAATTTAGAAGTTGTCATTGTGTATTTGAAGTAATATTACTGAAAAACTGTTATTAACCTAAAGTGAAAGTGTCATGAGAGCCGTCAGATGGATGGATGTGATCATATGTCAATAACCTAAGTCAGATGGATGGGAAATAAATTACAATACCTTATATATAAATATCCCCTACGCTTAGAGATAAATAAATACATCCGGCAACACCGCCAGGCGTCTAGTCACACTTCACACTCAATTGCTACTGTGGTCGAACACCACAGA
This sequence comes from Apoderus coryli, assembly GCA_911728435.2. Lineage (NCBI taxonomy): Eukaryota > Metazoa > Arthropoda > Insecta > Coleoptera > Attelabidae > Apoderus > Apoderus coryli. Next base: position 38,801,013 of record OU452200.1, on the reverse strand, counting down.
AGAGAATAGAAAGCTCCAGAACGTTCTTGTGTGCTGTGGAAGGCGACATGGTATATAAAGACAGAGAGACAGACGCAGAAGCAGTGTTGTTCCCAGGTGCTTTTTCGTATTATATTTAGTACGTTTTGAAAGACTTCATACGTTAATACGCCGGAACGATATTCTAGTAAAAACGTACTAGATTCTAGTACGTTTTTAATCAAATCAAAATTTATCCCCTAACTCAAGGAAAACCAAATATTCTGACGAAATGGCTAATAGATACGAAGAAGAAGTGAAATTTTACTGTCATCTCATCTAACCATCTTTGGCTGCTGTGTGCATCTGAATCAGCACAGCAAGGAAGAGGTCAAATAAGAGAACAAAGAAAGAAAGATCTCATTTAACCTAACAAATAATTCATCAAACGGTTTTGGGTTTTTTGTTTTTTTTTTTTTAGAAAAAGTGATTCATTACATAAGGTTACAGTTACTCGATTACTTAGATTTAAGGAAATTGTAAATCTAGTACGACAATTGTAAATCTAGTACGAAAATTGTAAATCTAGTACGAAATTGACGCGCCATCTAGTACGAAAAAAAAAGCATGCGAACAACACTGCGCAGAAGACAGTCAGAAATGAAGTGAATAGGCAAGAGTTAAGAACAGTATTGTGAAATATAAATAGTAGAAATAAATATAGTGAAAATAAATATAAATAGTTCTTTTAAGTGTTTAGTTATTAAGTGTAAATAAATTAGTTTAATTCAAATCTCGTTATTTCACACATCGAACTATACTATAATTATTGCGTTTTACTCCAAAATATTGCATAATTAAAATTGGTAAAAATATCAACTAACTGATGCAAAAAAGAGGACTTACTGACCTGTCAAAATTGAAGATTAATATCTCTTGTCACTCCAAAGATATTGGCATTTATAATCGATGACTAGAACCTTTGGCGTAGAACACTAAACAAAAATACGTTTTACCTCTTCACCAAAACTCTGTTTTATTCTCGTCGTTAGCATCCTCAGGATAGAATTAAATTAATGAAAATTGAATTGTTTAAATTTGCTGCTAAAATTTTATTTTTCTCATTTTTGTCGATTGTTCTTCTTTTTATGTTCTTTATTTATTTTTCCTTTTGTATCCTGGTTAGAGTTATAGCACTCCATTTGGAATTTGCTCAAAAAAATCATCATACGAGGGGCGTGTTTAGTTCCGCTGAATGGGGATGGAAGTTAGTTGTGGGGATATTTTTAGTTGTGACATGTTTTAACTCATCATTAGTATCAATAAATACTTACCAAATTTTATCATTTGGGTCAGTAATTTTTGAACTATTGATAAATCAAGCAGAACGAGGTGTTGGCTCCCTCTTTTGTAAGTTGGTGGTGCCGTTTCGAGCTAATATCTGGTAAAAGTATACAGTGTCCCAAATATGGGTATACATTTTTTCGTTAGCATTGAATGCAACTTTTAATTATGCCATGTATTTTGCTTGAAAAATGGTGCCAAATGACATGCATAATATGAGCAGTGAGGCGACTTTCCTGGCTTGTCAATATTGACATCTGTTTCGGAAAATTTACTTATTTTTTAAAATGTCAAAGGAAAAAGTTGTTTTTATTTTACTTTCCAATTTTTTATTTTTTCTAAAATAAGCGTCTATGTATTCGGATTTTTCAAATCTTTGAAAAGTTATTCAAAAATGTTTCACTAATTTAAAATTATATTTTCAAAATGTTTAAGTTACAAATTATTATGCCTCACACTGCTTTTTTTCAAAAAAAAAAATAAAAAATTCCCCTAACGGTTGATTTGAAATAATTTTAAGAATTACCTTTGCATTTTAATTCTTAACGGTTTTTTCCTAACTAGATTAATATTTGCGGGGAATCAAAAAGAAACTACAAAAAATGATTGTAAATTACTTTATTTTAAATTACCGAAATTTGTTAATAATTTTTGAAATATTTGAAAAAAAAAAATTGCATGAAAATTGGGAAATGGGTAAAAGAGTAAAACACAAACAACTTTTTATTATTTTTAAAAAGTTTTTCTCCTAATTTTACTATTTTTTTTTGTGAAGAGCTTGTTCTCCTACTGTGTTTTGCCTCTGAATCATATGAATTCTTACAACAAATGTATATAATTTATCTGCAATCTGTGGCTCTATTTGCATGGCTTCTTTGTCTATAGAGCACGATTCCCCTATAAGAAAGGGTTGTATGAATCTGTCAGATTGTTCCAACTTTGCAAAGTTTGAAGGACGCAGTGTAATACGATATCAAATCGTAAAATTAATCTCTATCAAGCCAGAAACTTTTCACCCTGCCCTCGTATTTCAGTCCTGATTTGTTGGCCTCATAGGGACCAAAGTAGTCAGCCAACTAGTTATGGTAATTGAAATGATGATGAATATATCAATTTTCCTATCTAGCTGCATTTATTTTGTTGCCAACGTTTCGATGTATTTTACATCATCTTCAGGGCGCTGAAACAAAAAAATAACATTAATTTTGCCTTCTGTACACATTTATTGGAGAAAGATAATATCAAAATTGAATGAAAAAAAGTGTATGAATCATAAAGGCGACTATTTTGAAAAAACATAAAAAACAACCCTCGTATATAAATTTTTTGTTTATATCCAAAAAAACTTTTATTTGATCTGTGCGCCGCCCATGTATATAAATAACATGCCGTTATTAACTCACGCTAGAATTATTTTCAATTTATAAAATTACACGTGAACCGTACGAACAGCTTGTGAACAATGTAGTATTGTTTGGATAGCGTGCTTTAATTATCTATAAACTGTTTTATATATCTAGTAGGTACCTACACGTATAATACCTACTACTATAAATATACGTTGCTATTATTATTTGTTTTTGCTATAATAATGTAATATTTATTGTTTATTGTATGCATAATATACATATTTATTTGATTATTCGTTAAAACAAATCTTGTAATGCCATAATATTTTTTGTTGGGGTCATTTCCCAAGTATACGAGGTTCGTTCGAATATGTCGGAATCTTGTGGGAGTGGGATACGTGGATTTATGGATAATGTGACAGAGTGATATCACAAACGTGTGATACATTTTCTGCCATAAATAATAAACAAATTTAGATAGTATTCGTTAGTATAATTTATACGCCCGCCATGATTATTACTACTAATTAATGTATACAATTTGTCATAGTTGTTGATTATTTTTGTCAAGTGTCATATTTATCTGCTATCTAAAGCCATCATGGCCAACTAAAATCAATTAAATTTCAAATTCATATCACTATTGTAATAGAAAAATGTAAAATTGCCAATATTTTGAAAACTAACAGTTTTTGGGATAGACATCCTTTCATAAACTTGCATTATTTTTTATGCAAAAAAATAAAAAAAATATAAAATACCCCCATTTTATATTTTTTTTATTTTTTTGCATCAAAAATAATGCAAGTTTATGAAAGGATGTCTATCCCAAAAACTGCCATTTAAAAATTTTGATTTATGACACTTTTTTCAATTTGATTTTTTATCCTTTTTTTAAAATAGGCGGCTAAAGTAGGTGTATATCTTCTAGGATATTCTAACAAATTAAATTATTAAAGCTTCCATATAATAAAAAATTGTTATTATTCTCTATTCTGAAAACGTCATTTTTGACATAAAATTTCAAATATGCTGGCGATAGGTATAACATATTATGCATGAAATATGTTTAGAATTACAAAGAAAATCCAAAAAAAATATAATTGATATAGGGTCGTATTTGAAATAAGGAAGTTGACACCCATTTCCGGTATAACCGGAAGTGCTAGATTCTTGAAAACATTTTAGCCGAATTGGTCCCGTCGACCTAAGTACCACACCAGATATTCAGATTGTTCCACAGTGTAGTTTCTCCATAATCGATCGAATCCCTTCCCGGTGGGACACCTGGTATAAATTCCATGTTATCAATGAAATAATAACAGAATGCAGATCAAGTAAGCATTTTATTTAAAATTGTAATAAAGAATACTGAATGACCGTCGATTTGCGTCCCTAAAATTTTGCGCCTGCGTGCATGCCAGGAACGGTCCTACCCAGCGGTCTCCTAAACCTAAACAAACCGTTTGTCCCTGCGAAAGTGCTAGTAGCCAATTATACATTTTTTAATATTTAAGATTTTATTTCAGCTTCGTATTTTATAATCTTTAAATGAAAAAATAAAATCAACGTGTCCCACTTCATGAATAATTTCAAAAGTATTTAAAATCAAAACGTTAATAAGCGTAAACACAATGAAGCGCTGTTTCATTAGATGATTATATACATCATTGTGTTGTCCCCCCCAATCATAGGGTTGTTGTAAGCCTGTAAGTAGTTTATCGATGCAGTATATATTTTTCAGTACCCCCTCGTGTTACATTCTTGTTGTTATAATAATTTTTTCCATGCTACCCCAACCCTTACCTATATAATAATATAATATATATAATTTAATCTGTCAACTGGTGAGCACGTTCGTGTAACATCCCTAAGCAGATGTGACTGTATCTCCCTACAAAAAATAGACTTATTACTACTGAATAGGGGTAGGTTTGTATTATAATATTGGTGTGTTTTCTTCTTATTTCCGATATGTGTACATTTTTTGGATTAACGAATTGAGATTAGGGTAGGTACATGAAATGTCATTTTATTATTATATTAAGAGTCGTACGTTATAATATATGTTGAAGGAAAATCAGGTGTAGAACTCGCTTATCGGTCAAATATTATAATATTGTCTTTTTTCTTAAGGAAACATATATGTTGTAGTAAATAGTAATGAGAAGTGATGATGATTTGAATAAAAGGCGTGTACTTCACAGTACAAGCTTTTATAATTAAATTACCATAGAATGTTTCGGAAAACGATGTTTCCATCATCAGTGGTTCCGTCAGAATAGAAAGCTAATTGGAATTATTTAACATATCGTAATGAGTTCAAATTACAAAGGTCTGAAAAAGAACAATACAATAAGGTTTCAATTATGAAATACTAACACGTCACTTACCACATTGTGGAAGAGAAAAAAAAAATGTTTATATAAAATTAAACATAAAACTCAAATAATAAAATTAAGAATAATTGAGCGGAGGCAAGGGGTTTAAAAAAGGATTTAAAGATTTTAAAAGTCATACTTCTAATCTTGAATATATTTTCATTGTTTTAATAGAGCATGAAAAGTGCTTTCAAATGTATCACACGACCCCTACTGCTATTTAAGAATTTGGCGGTTGTGTGCACCCCTATCACAGGGTTAAACCGATTTTTTTAGCGCGTTCACAACAGTTTCCCTGGGTAGGTAAAGCAAAATGCCATCCACTAACAAAATTTAAATAAAATTCATACTATACAAATTTAAACATTAACACATTGATGATTGACAAAGCGCTTACAAAATATTAACAATTACTTTTACAACAAAGGAACAATATCTACAGGAGGTCCAATCAGCTCAACTGAATCGTTCTGTGTAAGAAAAACTGTAATTTTGAAAATTTGGCAGTTCAATTATGTCGACAGGGGCAGGTTGGCTAAAATAATTGTAAGTTAATGACACATCCGGTGATACCGGAAGTTGATATTAACTTTTTGATTCCAAATGGAATACCCTATTTATTATTACTGTCCTGGATTCTACACAAGATTTTAAGTAGATTTTGTGTATCATGTTTTGTCGTTTTATGTCAAAAAGGACTTGTGGTGGCTCTAAAATAATTATTATCAATTTTTGACATAAGGAAAAGTTAATTAAATAATTTCGGTTCAGTTTCTGCTTGAAAAATATTCACTTTTTTAGACTTTTTAATTTTTTTGGTCAATATTAATACAGGGTGTACCAGAAATAGTAATAAATATGAAATTCTCTCATTTTTTTTTTCAAATAGAAACCCCCCAGTTTTTATAAGGTTATCATACTTAGCATTAAAAATATGGATAAGTTTGCATAAGGGTTTATGGTCCTAAATTGTTTAGTTTTTGATATATTGCCAAACTAATATTAGGTTATGGTGATGTTACTGCTGATCTTGGACCCTCAAAACACTTATCATCGTAAGTTTGTTTGTTTTGTTACAATTACATAGATAAGTAATATTACTATAAATTTGCGGTTTTTTTTTTGGAAGTGTTCAAGTTTGAGTTAGCAAGGTTGCTTTATTTGATAACCCATTCAACAGCTGACAGTTGCTTTTTGTTTAGTTTGGTTTAACATTTCATTATGGTTAGACTTACACCAGAGCAACGCTTGAAAATTGTTGAATTTTTTTATCAAAATAATGGTTCTGTTCGTCATCGTTTTCGGACCACGTTTACTCTTAATGATAATGTGCATCCCGTGAGAAGAAGAAGGTCCATATCAACCAATTCGTTCTCAGCAACTATGGTGTTGTGTCCATCCACTTTATGGAAGATTCAACTTGTGCAGAAATTGAAAGCCAAACGAGCATCGAATTCGGCGAATGGGTATATACATAGCATAAATTGATATTGAATTTCCATTCAAAATGTTGTTCTCCGATGAAGCCCATTTTTAGTTCATGTATACGTAAATAAGCAGAATTGTCACATTTGGAGTGAGGATGATTATTATTATGTCGAAACACCAATATAGCCACAGAAAATTACTCTTTGGTGCGATTTATGCGCTGGCGAAGTCATTGGTCCATATGTCTTCAAAAACGATGGTCAGAATGTTAGTGTTAATGGTGAACGGTATAGGGACATGATTAGAAATTTTTTCGAACCTCAATTAGTCGGCATGAATCTTGCTGACATGTGGTTCCAACAGGGCAAAGCTACATGCCCCACAGCACCACCAAAGAATAATTTCGCGTAATGATCCAATTAATTGGCCACCAAGATCGTGTGATTTAACCCCATTGGATTATTTTCTTTGGGGTTATGTCAAGTCACATGTCTACATCGATAAACCACAGACAATTGAACACCTGGAAATCAACATTCAACGAGTTATTGGCGAAATACGGCCGCAAATGATAATATGGTTTAGCCGTCTAAAATGTAGCCAAGTTAATTTGATGGCACTGTATACCTACGTCCTGACTCCCAACTTGCCTCAAGAATTAATGTTAATAGCTTAGGCTTTATGTGCTGTGCGTGATGAGTCAGTCAGCGAAAGTATTTTATGAATATAAATAAATAAAGTTATTGCGTAGAAAAATAATTAACACTATCTCGGTTACATTACTTAGGTACTTGTCTATAGGTACAAATTTATCAATTTAATGAACAAGCTAATAAAGTATGTTAAACACATGTCTTTCTAGCAAAATTAACATAAAGTGCTAATATGTGTATACATGAATTAAATTAGAAAAATTATGTTAATGTTAATTGAATATTCATACAACACACTATTGAAAATGGATAATGACTTATTCAAAGTAATAAATAAATAAATAAATTTGTCTTTAAAATAAATATAAATGTAAATTCTAAAATTAGATTTTTAATAAATTTTTAAATTATATATGGAACACTCTATAGGGATTACAGATAGAAGTTATTCTATTTTAAATTTTGCTTTCAAATGAAAAATCAATTCGCCCAATTGCATTATACAGGGTGAACTATTCAGATTTTCAAAATTCTTTCAACGTCTGATTTTGTAACCTATTAATTTTTTTTTTTTTGATTTTATTTTTTTTGTCGGCTCGTCAAAATAACAATAAAAATCAAACAGTATAACAGTTACATATTACAAGTATCACAGCGACAAGACAAACAATTAATAATCTAGAAATTCGTCAACTGAATAAAAACATTCACGAACAAAAAAGTCTTTCAGCTCGAGCTTGAACTTATCTATTTTCATGTCCCCTCCAACTCTCAGAATCTTGCCTATATAGTTCGGGTTTTTCTGACCCTTCGATAGTCTGGAGAATGGCAATTCTAGGCTGTCTTTAATTCTCCTATCAAATTGTGTATATTTTCTCTTTTTTTTATTGATCCTAATAGCTTTTTTATGTTGATTATCAGTGCGTACATGTATAGGCAGCATTTTAATAATAATAATAATAATAATAATAATAAAGTGGCTTTATTAAACACATATTACATCGATATTACATATTATTGTGTTTATAAAGGCGAAGTCTAGCATAAATGCTACTCAACTCAACCTTAGAAAAAATTAAACAGTAAATTCTAAAAATTAATACAAAAATATTATTGTATAATATAACAAAATTGACCAAATGAAATTTAGGCATTAATTAAATGTTAACACGTAATTATATTTTAATTACATTGAAAAATTGACAAAATTAACTAATCCAGAGTAATTAGTATTATTGCGAAGCAAGAAAAAAATCACGACATTTTCTACGGAAAACATACAAACTTAGATGTTTGAAATCGTTAGGCACAGAGTTATATACAGTTGAAGCATTATAACTAAAAGATCTCTTAAACATGGCGGTACGGAATCTCGGAAGACATAATTTTGTGCTATCTCTGATATTAACATTATGCAAATTGTGCCTGAATTGCAGTTTATTTCGAAGATATGGAGGATTAGAAGAACCAAGAAGACGAAAAATGAAAACTGAGTAATGGTATTTAACACTTGTTTCGATACGCAACCATTTCAGTTCGTTTTAAAGTAAGTTTTACACGAGGTTTTCTGATTTATTTTAGTCATTGTTCTAATGATTTTTTTCTGTTTTATAAAGACCCTAATTGCATCCCCTGCCCCTCCCCAATACATTATACCGTAAGCCATAGGGATATTTAAATTTATACAACAAGGATCTTTCATTACTACATTTTTGACATGTATGTATTTCAAATGACCATCGAGAAAAATTCCCAAATATTTTATATAATCTTTTTTATCAATAGTAATTATGTTCAATCCTTTCTTGAGATTTAACTGGTCGTAATCAGGAAGACCATTTATGTATGAGGCAAAACACATAAAATGTGTCTTGTCAAAATTAATAGTGAGAGATTTGGAGTTAAAATAATCAATAATGTTCTGGAAATCTGTTTCAACATTTTCCTTCAAGATAGACCAATTGGAGTCACTATACAAAACAGCAGTATCGTCTGCAAAGCTTATTATATTGCCCACGGTGTCTATCGTATACAAATCATTAAGGTATATGTTAAACAACAAGGGACCAAGAACCGTCCCTTGGGGAACTCCACATTCAATTATTCTTTTATGACTAGTCGATTCATTGATTTTCACCACTTGGTCCCGATCTCTCAAATAGCTTTCAATCAGTTGATATACGATACCTCTCAATCCACATTTACCAACTACATCCAGCAATTTTTTATGATTTACAGTGTCAAATGCTCTTTTAAGGTCAACAAATATGCACATAGTTGGCTTCCTATCATTTAGATTTCTGTACAGTTGAGTACTCAAATAAGACATTGCATCCTGTGTAGATCTTTGTTCTCTGAAACCGAACTGCCTATCTGAAAGAATTTTATATGTTAGTAAAAAATCGTTAATTCGGGATTTGAGGATCTTTTCAAAAACTTTTGCAAAATTTGTAATCAACGAAATTGGTCTATAATTACTCATTAGTGAGTTGTCTCCCGACTTGTGTACAGGCTTGATAATAGTTTTTTTAAATGAGTTGGGGCATATACCTGTTTCAAAACATTTGTTGATTATAAATGCAAGAGGACTCTTAACTTCATTCGAGATATGTTTTAAAGTTTCGGCTTTTATTTCATCATAGCCTGGTGCTTTACCTATTTTTAGTCCCTCTATAACCTTCTTCACTTCAATTTCGTCGGTATTTAATAAGGACATCGAATTGACATTTATCACATTTTCGTATGTTTTCCTATTCGTTTGGTCTATTTTTTCAGCAAGATTTTTTCCCACATCTGTAAAATAATTTACAAAATTATTTGCTATATCTTCACTTTCTGTGACACGTGTCCCACTCTCTGTATATAGTTCTTTTAAGTTATTAGTTTATTTGAGTGTTTAGTTATTAAGTGTAAATAAATTAGTTTAAATTCAAATCTCTTTATTATTTCACAAAACGAACCGAGAAAAACCTTACAATAATAACAAAAGACTCCAATTCAATTATCATGATCGTTTGGACATTTCTCAATAGAAATATTGTTTGAAAAACAATTGAAATCTCTGTTGTTTGTACGATAAACACACATACGGTAACATGATGGAATCAGTTACAAATTTAACTCTTGCTTCTTTTTTTGTTTCGACTGTTTCTCTACGAATATCGATAGTAGCTACTATTGTTGGCAACAGAATATAAATTACGTTACTTCCACATATTGTATGTTCGTTCCAAAATGTTTTTTTTTGTTTGTTGATTACAAATATGACTGTGTATATGCATACAGCGCGAGTTACCGAAAAGATTTGTTACCTTTATGGATTTTGCCTGTCGGCGTCAAAAACGTAAAAGGCAGTAAAAAATGACCTCGTCGAATGGAATAATAACTCACCGTGTATGCAACCCGGGGCGCATCTAAATGCAAATGATTGAAGCAACGCTCACAAAAAAAAAGAATACGAATCTCTCACATCAGGAACAAAAAAGAAATAAAATCCAATACAGCCGGGTTGTATTTTAATAGGCGGAGTTCCACGGGCGTAGTATGGCTATATACCTACGTGATAGATCCTCGGTAACGCAGTAATGGGTCAAAATTGAAGAGTAAATGCTAATAGCGTTAGTGTATTAACGTTCTTGTACGGACTTAATTGGTATCTGGTTTCCAGCCCTCCATCACTATTTTTTCCTGTTAAATAAGATAAAACGTGTTAGCTCTTATTCACTCTAATATTCAACGAAAACAGGGTAAATTTGAGCACGGATTTCTCAGAATCAAAACAAGTGTAAAATATGCCATGTGTTGTAACATACGTTCAAATAGTCAGCGCAAGGAAACGTTTAGTTGAGGCTTCTTTGAAGCGAAACATTTTTAAAATAATTCCCAAATCGTCACTTTTTTCATTAAAGTAAAATCATTTGAAAAGGAAATAGATTTGTGTGTTATTCTTATGGAATCTACTCGCTTAAAAACATACAAACTTACAATGCTCGGGTGTTGTTCTTGAAATGTGGTGATAATGATCTAAGTGATCAGCGGGCAATCGTCAACAGTTTTGCTCAGTATTTTGAGAGTGTGTTTGTGAGTCATGATGAAGACATGATAGATTTGCCTCGAATCGAATTTGCGTCCCAGGTATTTATTGGTAATATTACTGAGGAAGATATTATTTTGGCTTCTCGAAAGCTTAGGAACAAGTTTACAGTCGGACCAGATGCTATTCCATCATTTTTGGTAAAAGATTGTGCTTATGCGCGACCACTATGTATGCTTTATAATCTTATTCTCAAATCAGAAGTATTCCCTACTAAATGGAGGAAGGCCAAAGTATGTCCTGTCTTTAAGAGTGGTGATCAAAACTCGGTATCGAATTATAGACCAATTTCAATATTATCTAATTTTTCAAAGCTATTTGAAATTGTTATATATATAATCGCATTTTTCCTCAAGTGAGAAATCAAATAACGCACATGCAACATGGCTTTATGCCTCAGCGGTCGACTGTCACAAATTTGGCTGTATTTTCGCAGTTTGTTTGTGATGAGTTGGATAGATGTGGTCAGGTTGATGCAGTTTACACGGACTTTGCCAAGGCGTTTGATCGAATAAGTCATGTTGTGTTGCTGATGAAGTTGGAGGGTTTTGGTTTTGGGCCGAGTTTAGTATCACTTTTTTCCTCGTATTTGTCTGAAAGATATCAATATGTATCATTGTATGGTTTCGACTCACATTGTTATAAAGCTGTGTCGGGAGTACCACAGGGGTCCAATTTTGGTCCTCTTTTATTTTTAATTTTCAGGACTCTTTTTCGCCGATGATCTTAAAAATTTTAAATCTGTGAACAGTGCTGAGGATTGTGAAAGTTTACAGCTTCGTCTGGATGCCATAAGACTTTGGTGTGCTGCGAACCGTTTGTATTTGAACCCCGACAAATGTAAGGTAGTTACATATACGCGGAAGAAAACGCCTCTGCATTATGATTATTGTATTGATGACATATCGATTACACGTTATGATTCTACGAATGACTTAGGAGTATTGTTTGATTCTAAATTTTCTTTTAATGACCATATTCGTTCAAATGTAAGCGATGCTCTAAGAATCTATGGCTTTGTTGTTAGATGCTCCAAACCCTTTGCTGACTTAAATATTTTGAGGATTTTATACTATGCCTATCTATGTTCGCTCGAAATTGGAATATTGTTCAGTTGTATGGTGTCCCTACTATATATCTTATAAATTACTTATTGAGAGAGTCCAACGAAGATTTTTGAAGTTTTTGTGTTTTCGGGAGGATGGAACTTATCCTGACCAAGGTGTAAATTATTCGTTGTTGACCACTCGTTTTAACGTTTCCAGTTTGGATTTGCGTCGGGGCATAGCACTAATTGTATTTTTATTCAAATTATTAAATAACAAAATCTGTTGTAGTAGTCTCCTTGAGCGGGTTAGTTTTTGGGTGCCACGTGAGCATGCCAGAAATAACTTGCTTTTTTATAACATTAGGGCTAGAACTGATATTCAATGTAGATCTCCTGTATTTAATATGTGTGATGTATTTAACCGCATATCTAGTGTTTTTGATATCAATCATGATCCACTTGGTAGTATTGTTTCAGCTGCTGTACCAATCTTGAGAAGGCATGCATTGTGAGTGTGAATTTGATTTAATTGATTATTACTATTTTTAAGCATAAAAGTGTGAGTTTTTATTTACCTTTATTAAGGCGCTATTATATTCAGTTGGCTATGTATTTCTCAATGATTGTGACGCAAATGTTTGATTATGTATGTGTGTGCACATTATCATTTATTTAAGATATTGTTGCTCTGTAATACTGTTGAGCAATAAAGCATTATTATTATTATTGAAATTATGGCTATCCGATAACTCGTACTCATTATTCGCGGAATAGCTTAATTAAACCGAAATCTATTTACACCCGACACACGCGTAGAGGCTTAATTAAACACAAACTTCATTTCCCCAAGTTTATTTTAATTTATCTTTGCTAAAATAATGTGGTTGTTGAAAAAATCCATATTATTTATATGTAGTTCCATTCAATTCATTCAAAATCTGACAACAACCAAGAAAAGATGAGAAATTCGCGGATGCCACACTTTATTTGAACATTTTCACTATAAACATATTCCAGCACATTTTCCTCAACAAATCCACACATTTCGCAATATATTTACACACGGAACATGATTAGATGATTTTCCAACAACTACCCAATAATATAACCATCAATTTGTCATCAACTAAATCTGGCAGAATTGTTTTTAACACACATTGACACATTTGGCATCCGAATATTGATTTTTTACCGTCCTCACCATCTACGTTCCGGGCGTCTGCATTTAAAGACCATTTTAAAAAACCAACCATGGCATCTCTGTTACCACACAATTGTGTAAACATTTACTCTCATAATCGTAAAGTTGCAAGTTCAAAACAGGCTCATGGAACTGTTTTTATTATTGTTGAAAACTGGGTCATTGATCTTTTTTTATTATTATTGAAATTGTAGCCCGTCTGTACATATCGTTACTCGAACGGATACATTTAATTTGACCCGGATGCTAGAACTTTCTGTCACTAATAGAGTTGCAAGAAATCTTTTTACACCCGACACATGCGCAGATGCGTAAAATTAAACACAAACTTATTGAACTTTTTTTATTATAATTGAAATTGTAGCCCGTCTGTACATATTGTTACTCGAATGTCAACTTTCTGTCACTAAGAGAGAGAGAGAGAGAGAGAGAGAGAGAATAAGATGACAATATTTTCATCTTAACTCTGCGAGTTTTGGAGCTAGGAACTTTGTTCCAAAAGCATTGTAAAGGTCTTTTCTTGGAAAAACTAGCCTTCACGTTAAATAAGTTTACATTGTTGATGCCGAAAGAATTGCAATCACTGCAGGCACAGGGTGCTCTGGTCTCCGAATCTGTGGAACCTTAAATAGTTTGGGATCTCCGAAGTAGAAGCTCGGAAAGTGATAATTTATTTGTTGTAATAAATTACGAATCCAGATGATTTGAAAGTGACCACAAGCCAAATCCATCCAACAGTAAGTCGTGGTCGCAACCACGCGGCGGAAACGACCATCAATCTTGAACGCAAGATATTTTAGAATACCTAACTATAAAACCCGAAATCTTTAATGCACTCTGGATGATTTCCTAAATATGATAAAGAACAATAATTGTGAGTGAGGCAAAGTCTATTAAATTAGCACAGCCTAGCCTAACTTCTATGTGTGGTTGAATTGATGTGATACGGTCAATTGTCTCTACGCAACTTTTCACTTAATTGTCAACTAATAAAAATGCTGATATTGACTTTGAAGGATAACAAAAGTTAATGTCAATGTTACCATCGCATGCAAATAAAAATATGTGAACACAGTTCCTATATCGACTGCCTGGGAGGTCTCTGACCCCATAAAGCAACTACCAACACATAGACGCGCCGATACTCCCTTAAGCGGGATCGCATATATTTGGAATGGGCTTGTTTGACAAAACAAGACTTAAAATCCGAGAGTTTGTCTGTCAACCACTATACTTTCACCAGACGGCCGTTTCGTCGATCCACGACTCATCAGTGGTGATCGGTCAGTAGTTGCCAGCCAAACTCTCGTAAATGATGTGGTATATACCACAAACTTTTACATCTCTGTACCGTTTGTGGTATATACCACATTATTTACGAGAGTTTGGCTGTCAACTACTGACCGATCACCACTTATGAGTCGTGGATCGACGAAACGGCCGTCTGGTGAAAGTATAGTGGTTGACAGACAAACTCTCGGATTTTAAGTCTTGTTTTGTCAAACAAGCCCATTCCAAATATATGCGATCCCGCTTAAGGGAGTATCGGCGCGTCTATGTGTTGGTAGTTGCTTTATGGGGTCAGAGACCTCCCAGGCAGTCGATATAGGAACTGTGTTCACTCGGCGTACTACCAACAATAAAACTAGATGTCGCCAAACACATCCTTTTACATCTCTGTACCGTTTGTGGTATATACCACATTATTTACGAGAGTTTGGCTGTCAACTACTGACCGATCACCACTGATGAGTCGTGGATCGACGAAACGGCCGTCTGGTGAAAGTATAGTGGTTGACAGACAAACTCTCGGATTTTAAGTCTTGTTTTGTCAAACAAGCCCATTCCAAATATATGCGATCCCGCTTAAGGGAGTATCGGCGCGTCTATGTGTTGGTAGTTGCTTTATGGGGTCAGAGACCTCCCAGGCAGTCGATATAGGAACTGTGTTCAC
This sequence comes from Apoderus coryli, assembly GCA_911728435.2. NCBI lineage: Eukaryota > Metazoa > Arthropoda > Insecta > Coleoptera > Attelabidae > Apoderus > Apoderus coryli. Next base: position 38,785,604 of record OU452200.1, on the reverse strand, counting down.
TCGGCGTACTACCAACAATAAAACTAGATGTCGCCAAACACATCCTTTTACAAAAACGTTAAGTTTAGAATATTATTTGAGATAAAATGATGGCACTCAAGATCTGCAACTTAGTCTATTGGGCGCTTGTCTAAATAATAATTTTAAGGATTTTGGTAAACCATTTCATTTTGAACCGCTTATTTCAGAAGCTGAATGTGTTTTCGAACAAATAGTTAAAAATTCGTTAATTTTAAAATATTTGTCAGACGGAACACAATTTAAACTTCATGTTTTTTTTTTGTTTCAGGTAAGCAAGATTGAGTCTATTTTTGTCCAAAGGTTTATATACTTACCAGGTAAGTTCTATAAATATGTAATTTAAAAAACTGTTCGTCACGTCGCGGTTTTTGTTCATAATTCCCATAATGTTGCCTAAAGAACATCAAATTTTAAGTCAATTAAGTGCGTTTTGTTAAATAATTATATTACTTTTTATTATAAGGTATCTGTCTGGTTTTTTAGCGGAATAGGGGACCTTTCGTCAATTTTCCTCATAAGTTTTGCACTGTGTTTGGGTGGTATCTTTCGTTAAACTGCCTTAACAGTCTCTCGAAGACCCCTTTTTTGGATGATTTTGCGTCGGGAACCTTTGAGCGTTTAATGATCATTAATTGAATTAAATCTAATGTCACAGATAAAAAACTGTTTTATGAAAAATTTCTATAGGAAAACTTTACTTTAACTTTAATTTTTGCATCATCAAAAATGAAATTAACAGGTTCAATTAAAAATGCACCTAATATTATGAATATGTGCATTTTCCACGAAAACGTCAAGAGTTATCCATAGAAAAGTATTATAATATTTGACAGATAATTACTTTCTGCATCTAATTTTAACCTCATATACCGGGTGTTCTATTTGAAATAAACAAGTTATTTAGAATTAAACTTTACGTTGATATAACTTATATTATTGGACACCCTGTATTTAGTATTGGGTTTTTTTTATATTTGGCGTAACAAATGATGAGTGGGTATATTTATCAGCCCAGACTGGCTTAAAAAGAACAAACGAATAGGTGTGAATTTTTTAATTCACATTATGTCTAAATTTTTATAAAAAGTAAAATATTTAAAAAACTGTCAGGTTTAGGTGAGATGTACTTTAATGAAAGTTAGGTTTATTTTGAACGGGGAATCTAAAAATATATTCATATACAGGGCATTCCATTTAAAAAAAACACAACTATGGTTAATTTCTTATATTTGGGACGTCCTGTATAGATTCACAATATTTTTAAAATGTAGCCATAAATCATTTTTATCGAATGCATGAATAAAACTTTTAGGAACTTAAATAGTTTAGCCACAGTATTCCGTGTCGTATGGGGTGAATATCCCTGTATACTAACGATCTGATTCGATGGCATATTAAAGTAGAAAAGTGGCATTTAAAATTCTTTTTATTATGTTTGCCATTGAAAACTAGCACAATCACTCAGAGTGTGTGGGTTTGGAGTGAATCTCAAACATAGACTTAATCTATCATAGTGATCCAATATTACATGTTCCGAAAGCTATTTAACGATTATCAGTTAATAAATGCAATGATGACCCCCTATTACTGCCTTGCATTGTCTCTGCCTCTGATATAGAATTGAGATGAGGCCGGGCGACGAGAAGAGAAAGAGAGAAGCATCACTACACGCGTGAAACGCCATTTATATTCAGCGCTATAATGTGACGGGAACCCCGGCGTATGGATACGAGAAAAATGTGTCAGTTTTTATTGATTCGTGTGTGTGCGTCGGTTGCTCCGCTGCATTTTGTACACTCATGTATAGTGTATGTGTACATTCTACCAGAACATAAGAGGGCAAAACAGACGGAATTAAAGGGAACTTTTTTTCGCTCCTCCGCTCCGCTACATGCAGAAGGCTGAACAACACATTTAAAACAGATTATGCTGGATGGGTGGGTTTTGATGATTTTATTTTAGATTTTCAAACATGATACGTAGATTATTTAATTACGAGGCTTTGCTGGGAAGTTTGAATTACTGATTTTCTGGTAGTTCACGGGTCCTTGTTTATTCTCCCGATTATACGGCTTCTGGACGGCAGGTGCTACTGGATCCTTACGGGCTGTCTTGAATTGTGCGGTTCTTTGGCAGGGTGGTTGACGGGGGGCAGCATTTGGTGAACCGTAGGAGTGGAAGGGGTACTAGACCGTACGGCGACGCTGGGTGCTACTATTGCAATTTCACCTGAGCTCGAAATCGTCGGCAAGGAGGTCAATGTCAGTGTCGTCTAGAGAAACATGCGTCTCCTGTTTACCATTTATTTAATCGTGTATAGTTTGATTTATATATTCCTTGCTTTTGCTTGAAGTTTGATTGAAGGTTTACTTACCGTATGTTGAACGTGTGAGGACGTCTTGCAACGTTTTCTGAGAGGTTACTGATTTTCTTCTCGGGCCTTAATTGATTTAGGCAATTGTTACGATCTATTTTGGTATTTCGGGCTATAGTTCATAACCAATGGCGAAAAGAGCAACAAGTTGGTACGTTCGGTAGGCAAGTAAAAGCTAGAACCATAATTACGCCCTCGTATGTGGAGCATGAAAAGGTATCATCGAAAGTAGGTCCGGAGAGTCAATGATGCCATTCACGATTTTGAATAGGAACAGGAGTGAGGCATATTCTCTACGCTTATCAAGAGGTAAAAAATTAAAACGACCCAGACGTTCATCATGGGGAAATCCCATGGTTGGATACACTCCGTCACACTTAAACCACAAATATTTCACAAATCTTCGCTGAATCCTCTCTAAGCTATTCGAGTGCAACGCATAACCAGGACTCCACACAACAGACGCATATTCCAATTTCGATCTAACGAAGGAATTATACAGTAAAATAAGAGTTTTAGGTGACACAAAATGCTTTGTATTTCTCATAACAAAACCCAGACTCTTATAGGAAGACGAAACCACATCAATCACATGCCCCACAAAACTAAGTTTAGCGTCAAAGAGCACCCCCAGATCCTTAACCTCATCGCATATTTTAAGCGGAACAGAGTCAATGTTATACACAAATTTTATTGCATTTATATTACGAGTAAAAGTTACAGAACAACACTTATCCAAATTAAGGGCAAGCCTGTTTTGAATGCACCAGTCAAGCAGGACATTCAAATCATTCTGCACTTGAAGACAGTCAGAAATTGAGGTAATCAGTGAATAAACCTTAAAATCATCAGCAAAGAGTAGGGAGCGACATTTCACGCCATTGTCATTAATAAAACACATAAATAAGAGGGGACCCAACACAGAACCTTGTGGCACTCCAGATGTTGCACGGATAATACCGGACTTGAAACCACGGTATTCCACATACAACTTACGTTCATGGAGATAAGTAGACAGAAATTTTAAAAGATCCACAGATAAACCAAATTCCGAAAGCTTTTGCAGCAGAATTCCGGGATCGGCCAGGAAAAAATCCGTGCTGAATAGGCGTGATGAGCCGCTTGACATGATTAAACAAAACTTCATGCAACACGATCTCAAAACACTTGGCAAAATTCGATTGTATGGCAATAGGAAACTCATTATATTTCAATGACAGATTAAATATAGTTGAAATCGGTTTAGCGAAGACTGAGGAACAGTCCTTGACGACTAAGGCAGGCACACCATCCGGACCCGAAGTATGTCTAGCTTTAAACGAATTAGATGCTCTGAAAACATCATCTTCACCAATCTCTCTAATTTGAAGCTGCTGTAAATTGCAGTTTCTTGCGAAAGCCCAACAAAATGGAGCCGACCGCATATATGATCTTTGAAAATAATCGGCAAAAGAATTAACCATTTCTAGAGGATCGGCGAGTTTAATGTTATTATATGTCATTTTATTAGGTAAGCGGCCAGTATGTCTATGATTGCTTATAAAAGACCAAAATTTATTTATCTTGTTTATATATCTTATGTGTTTGTTGTCATATTTCCATTTTATTTGGTTCGTTTAGTTGGTAGTTCACTGGTCCTTGTTTATTCTCCCGATGATTATACGGCTTCTGGACGGCAGGTGCTGTTGGATACTTAAGGGCTGCCTTGAATGGTGCGGTTCTTTGGCAGGGTGGTTGACGAACCGTAGGAGTGGAAGTGGTTCTATTATATTAAACCGTAGGGCGACGCTGGGTGCTGCTACTGCAATTTCACCTGAGCTCCTCTAAATCGTCGGCAAGGAGGTTAATGTCAGTGTTGTCTAGAGGAACAACCGTCTCCTGTTCTTATTTTAGAACAAGCAAAGTCACTGGTGAAACTAGAAACAGGATCCCTCAGGGAAGTATTCTATAGAGCCTTAATTTAAAACTAATTAATCCTAATTGACTACGCTGAAAATAAATTAAAAACTATAGCATGTGTCCCACGATGCGGCCATCGAATTCTTGGAAAGTATCTTCATATTTCGAAGTGTTCGGAAATCGATGGTAAAATGAGTTTGCAGTTGTTATTTTTTCTCAAAAACTGAGAAAGATTCTAAAAAATGCTACAAATAAAAAAGTTGTATTTTTGTTTGCTTAATGCGAAAAAAATACTAAAATTGCGCACATTTTGAATTTGAAACTAGTTGCGGATTAAGGGGTCGCTAACACTACCCAATTTCAACAAAATCGAAGGATTTTTAAGATATTTGAAGTTATATTATAATTTTATAACTGTAAATGAAATCAAAAATAGGGGTTTCCATTCTTCTCTTATATTTAGACTACGCTGTATACACAAGCGTATTTTTAAAAATCAAGCCCCTGAATTTTGAATGAATTTGCTCAATAAATCCACGGGTCCTCATTGTATGTTTATATTCACAAAGTATAGACGGATATACAGGGTGGTCCAACGAAAAGTTTGCACCTAGCTTTTCTCTTTTTTTTGTAGTCTAATGCGAAAATGCTCGGACACGTCGATTTTGCTTTTGAGGGGGACACATTTTAAACATATTTTTCGATCTGCGCCTTTAACCCCCTAGCGGGGGTGAGTAACAACCCTAAAATTTTAAATGGAAAGAGGGGTCTAATGACATATCATTTGAAAGGACACAAAATTGTCTTTCTAATGATACCCTATTTGTCGAATTTTACTAAAACAGTTAATACGAAAACGACTTTAAAGACATTAAGCCGATAATTTTGGTATTAATGAGAAATACAAATAAGTTTTAATTATTACGACTGAAAACAACTACAATCATTTCTAAATTATTTACTTTGAAGAAAAACGGGATTTCAAAAACACTATCTTATTTATCAGAACTAAATTCCTCACTAATCGTTTGCGTTTTTTGTTGAAATAAAAACTGCAGATACGTGTAGGAAAAGAATTTACACCGTTTATTTTAGTCTTTTCATTGATTCAGTTTGGTTGCTTCTCAAGTTATTTTACTTTTACCGTACAAAATGATTTATTCCATTCTAGAACGAGTTGAAATTGTTAAACTTTATTTTCAAAATAATAGTAGTGCTAGACTTACGGCTCGCTTATTTAATGAGAGACATCCCGATAAAAATGTGAATGATGTGTACGTTGGCAAGTTAGTTAAAAAGTTTGTAGATACCGGATCTGTCTGTAATGTAAAACACCAGCCGCAGAAACCGATCAGAAATGAAGCTGTGGAAGTCGCTGTTTTAGGGCATGTTGAAATGGATCATAGTCAAAGTACCCGTCAACTAGCTGAAGCCTCAGGTGTCTCCCGTTCGTCCATAATACGAATTTTAAAAGCGTACAAATTTCATCCGTACAAAATCAAATTAGTACAGGAACTAAATGAGGATGATCCTGATAGAAGGCTGCAATTTTGTGAAGCAATGAGCCAGCGTTTAATTGAAGATCCGCAATTATTATTTAACATTTGTTTTTCCGACGAATGCACATTTTATTTGAATGGAGCTGTAAATAGGCACAATTGCCGTTACTGGGATGACAGTAACCCACATTTATTCCGTGAGGTTCATACCCAGTATCCTCAAAAAATAAACGTCTGGTGTGGCATATTAGGAAATCATATTATAGGACCACTTTTTATTCCTGGAAATTTAACTGGTGAAGTGTACCTAAACATGCTTGAAGACACAATTGATCCTTTAATAACACAAATAATAGAAGATGACCAAAATCATACTGCTGATCGGCTTTATTTCCAGCAAGATGGAGCACCTCCGCACTATGTGGCTCCTGTAAGACAGTTCTTAGATGACCGGTTCCCTGGACGGTGGATTGGAAGGAGGGGCCCAATTGAATGGCCTGCCAGGTCACCGGATTTATCGCCTTTAGACTTTTTTCTTTGGGGGCACTTAAAAAATAAATGTTTTGCCACGAAGCCCGAGTCCATAGAAGATCTTCGCCAACGCATTACAGAAGAGTGCAGAAACATAACACCTGATATGCTACAAAATGTTAGAAATAGATTTGAACAAAATCTGTATTATTGTATGGAATCAAATGGGTCACATTTTCAACATTTGTTAATGTAACGTTTTAATAAATCAATTTAACAGCTTGTTTACTTTTTTTACAAAGCAATGTTAAAACTAACAAACATTGGAATGTACTAACGATTGCAGGTGTTTTCACTCGCAATAATTAAAACTTATTTGTATTTCTCATTAATACCAAAATTATCGGCTTAATGTCTTTAAAGTCGTTTTCGTATTAACTGTTTTAGTAAAATTCGACAAATAGGGTATCATTAGAAAGACAATTTTGTGTCCTTTCAAATGATATGTCATTAGACCCCTCTTTCCATTTAAAATTTTAGGGTTGTTACTCACCCCCGCTAGGGGGTTAAAGGCGCAGATCGAAAAATATGTTTAAAATGTGTCCCCCTCAAAAGCAAAATCGACGTGTCCGAGCATTTTCGCATTCGACTACAAAAAAAAGAGAAAAGCTAGGTGCAAACTTTTCGTTGGACCACCCTGTATACACAATTTGGTGCACACGATGTACTCGTATTATGCATCGACGTGATAAGCTGTCCAAATAGCGTTTACTGTTAATATTTTACTAAATTCAGTTTGTCTAATAAACGTTTCAGTTTGTTTTACTAAACATACCATATACACACACATACAAACAACAAATAACTGTGAGCTGATAGGCATATTTAGTTTAACGTTCGTTTGTTTTCTTTGTTTGTTGTAAACACACTATTAGTATTATAACAATTATGTCAATATTTAAATAGAATTTTGATGCTAGTAGTGGTTGTAAATAATATCCATCTAGTTAGATTATAGGAGATTTTTTATTGTTTTAGATCGAGAATATTAATAAACAGGAAATAGGAGTACAGGGTGTCCAGATTTCGTTTCGTTATAATTGTGAATGCCTTAACGGAAATCACTTTTTTCTACGACTGTCTTTAAATGCCTTTATTATATGTTCAATCATGATTTGACAATGTAGTACATTGTAATGCTGTTTATCATTTATCCGTGCGTAATAATAGTTGCTAGGCAACTAGTGGGAAATATCATTACGCACGGATAAAATTTCATTGTGTAATCAATTGTAATGACAAAAGTAGCGGCGGGCATGAAAAATCACTATAGCAACGCCGAAAATACAAACACCAAATTGACAGTTTCGGTATTTATGATTAATAATAATTATCATTAAGTATTTCGCTAATTTCAAAACACATAAACAGTGATAGTGAATATAGTTTAACACCACCTAGTCAATTTAATACTTCTAATTTATCGTATTTATGCTTATACGCTAACAAGGGTAACTTTCGAAAAACAAATATGTCCCTAAAAATTATGTTAAATTTATTAAAAAGTATTAAAAGAGTCGTAGAAAAAGTATAGTGTGAAACTCACATGAAATGACCATTTCCTACTCGTATGATGACGATCATACTCGTAGGAAATATATGTCATTTCATGTTCGTTGCACAATATACTATTTCTGTACTAAATTGTGTGTAAGAAATCAATATGTAGGGGAAGGACAATAATACGGGAAAAAAGTACTTAAAAATACCGCAAATTACCCCCAACATAAATATTGTTACTTACTCGATGAAGAAAGTTCAACATTACTTATTTGTTAACTAACTTGAAGGATGTACCTGAGGTGGTGTATTCGATACCATGCGTGTCATGAGATAATATTTATACTTGTAAGACCAGGGTTGAGATGATCAAAATATATTGATTTAAATCATATTTTAATCAGTATGATTTTTTTTTAAAATCATTATTAATTTAAACTGTAAACAAAACTTTACTGATTTTTTCTCAAACTTTAAGATCCGAGATTTTCGTCAAAATTTTATTATAAACACTGAAATGAACAAAAAAATGTTGGTCTAATTAAAATTATAAAATAATAACAATGATCTTTTAGATAATTATTTATGAAATGTTGATTTTTTGTTAAATATAAATTTCTTGAAAAAGTAGTCAAATTCTTAAGTGGAGTTATAATTTCAGTAATGGAAAATAAAATAAAAATAATTTCGTGGAGATTGGACTTTTATTTTCCAATACTGAACATTAAATTTGTCTAAATTCGGATTATTTTTACAGTAGTGCTGTAAATTCCTCGATAAAATGCTCTAAATTCATCGTTAAAATATTGCATCACAATCACCTTATGCTTGCTTCCCACGGCCCGTGATATTACAGGCCTGCACAAGACGCGCCGGTTTGTGAGCTCGCGCCACGGGCGCCCTTCCCACGGCGCGTGTTCGCCCGTGCTACGAATCGTTTATTTCAAGATTTTTAATGAAATAACCGTCACTTTGAAAATGTGGCCAGAAGAGGAAAGTACTCTTGCTGCAGCCGCTTTTGTAGTAATTAGTTAGGATTTTTTGTATTTCTTGGATTATAAACATCGTCCAGAAAAAGTGCCATTATGTTATAAAAAGGCCAATCAGGCTTGAAAACATTGTCTGCGCTTGTTCCCGTTCCCTTGGATTCTTTGAGCCTCTGGCGCCATTTTCTATAAGTTGACAATAAACTGCCCCGTTTCTTTTTTAATTCTTTTATCTACACATGCTCCACGGAGTTATCTTTTAATTGTGTACAAATCCGATTCCACGAATCCCATTGTTCGTTCCTGTTTTTGTGCCTTGCACTTTTTGTGTCCCAAAGTGCAGTTTCATTTTCATATAAATTTAGGAACTTACAAATTACTTTGTTTGTCCACTCCATTTACACGTGGTTATAGTAACGGCTTTAAAAACTGTACTAAAAACTATTTGCTGAAATAAAAATCAGGTTTTGCCATTTCAATACACGGGCCACTTCGGACTACCACAACGCGCTCGAGTCGCGCCACCACGGGCGTTTGAAGTTTACCGACTAGAGGCGGATAACACAGGCCAGCTCAGTTTTGCACGAGTAAATTCGAGCGACACCCTTCCCACGGTCTGTTGGCGCGGGGCGGCCCGTGATATTACGCGCCGTGGGAACCGAGCATTATATACGGACTATAATAGACATTTTATGGAGAAAGGAAAAACCTGTTTCGGCTTATTGGCCAATAGTTTTAAAAAGAGTTTTAAATTGTTAACACTTAAAATGTACTTATTTGTTCATAAAAAAATTAAACCCGGATACATTTTTTAGTGTTATTTATTATTTTAATATATAATAATCGAAATCCAAAAATTTGGTTAATACAATTATTCAATAATTTTTATTAAGTTCCCCCTTAACGCCACTCGACTTAATAATTTTGATTTAGTTAGGGCCATATAAGGTCCCTATTGCTAGCAACAAAACTGCCAAATTTCAAAGAAATCTGTAAGCAGAAATTTGACTAAAAAAAAACTGTTATTTACAAAAAAAAAACTTTTAAACCTTGTATCTTTGAAACAATGCATTTCCGGACGTATGTTTATGGGAACTTTTTTTCATAAAATGACCTTAGAAATCACTCCCTTAAATATTCCCGCGTCTTTTCCGAAACACCCTGTATATGCCCTGAAGAAGTTCACGTTTTGTGAACGAAACGTTGGCTGAAATTTAGATTTTTGCGTTTTATTGTTCGATACTGACACTTTTCTTCCCCACATTTGTGAAATATATTCAAATTTTTCTTTGTTCTTGTAGATATACACTGTGTCCAAGATAAGAATGGGAGAGCATTGTAATTTTGGAAACGGTAGGAGTTACAATGTCGGTTAAATTAGAAAAAATGTGTACAATTTAAACACCTTTTAAATAGTGTTTTCAAAAGTAAACTAACTTTAGCCGTTTTCGAGAATTTTTGAAAAAAAAAAACGATTTTTTGTGATTTTAGTTTTTATTTATTTCTGTCATTATTTTTATTAGATATAAAAAAATTAAAACCACTTTTTCATTGTTATTTTTTGAGGAGAATAATATAGCGTTTATAAATTATGACGTTTCGTTTTTCAAAAACCATCATCAACTTGATTTTTTAAATACGGCCCTGGATTTTTTATTGTTAAATTTAAAGTCATTTTCAATTCAAAAATAGGTGGTAGAGCACCAAAAGGGCCATTTTAATAAAATCTATTTAGAATTATGGTGTTTTAAAGACTAATAACATAAAGGATAATACCACTATCCCAAAAATTACAGGGTGTCCAAAAAACCATATAACAATAATTTTTTCTATAACGCTCTCGATTTTTAATATTTCTAAAAAAATATAACTATTAAGTGGTCATATAAATATAAAGTAGGATGGTTCCGCATTTAAAAAAACGTAAATTTGTTCATATTTTGAAACTGAGACCAAATAAAAAAATTAAAAGTACGCCTATGGACTCCAAATAAAAGCATCTATCAAACACCGTTTATATATTTCCAATATACAGGGTGTTAGTAAATAAGTGCGACAAACTTCAGGAGGTAATTCTGTATGAAAAAATGACAGTTTCGTATATAAACACATGTCCGCAAATCCTTCGTTTTCTGAAATACGGGGTGTTAAAGTTTTTCTTAAAAACTGAAGAAGATTTATTGATTGCTCTGAAACCGGTGGAGATATACAAATGAAATTTAGTGGTTTTTAAGAGGTATAGTTATTGCGCATTTTGTGACTTGCAATTAAGAATTATGTTCATCAGTGGCGCGCATACGGGTACCTAATAATCTCAATTTTTTTAAAGAAAAAAATGGTACGCCACTGGAATTTTTCAAATTAAAAATCATTTTTGAATTCCTCGTTCGTTCAACTTGTGATAAAAAATCTTTCTTGCTTTTTTATCGTAGAGGGCATTTGTGCAAAAAAATAAAACATCTCGTGGCGACGCTACTGTCAACATTCTGTTAAACACGAATATATCAACGAAATATTAAATTAGCGTTTCTTTATTATTAGTGTTATTTTCTCTTATTGGTTTGGTTTAATGTTTATTGTATTAGATAGTTCTTGATAATGTATTAAAGAAATGAAAAATATGGGGTAAGATGTTTTATTTTTTTGCACAAAAACGATGCCCCCTACGATAAAAAGGCAAGAGAGGTTTTTTATCACAAATTGAACGAGGAATTCCAAAATGATTTTTAATTTGCAAATTTCCGGTAGCGTACTATTTTTTTCTTTAAAAAAATTGAGATCATTACCCGTATGCGCGCCACTGATGAACATAAAATTCTTAATTGCATGCCAAAAAATGCGCAATAACTACCTCTTAAAACCCACTAAATTTCATTTGCATATCTCCACCGGTTTCAGAGCAATCAATAAATCTGCAGTTTTTAAGAAAAACTTTAATTTTTTATATAGCAAAGTGTCATTATTTTTTCATGCAGAATTATCTCCTGGAGTTTGTCGCACTTATTTACTAACACCCTGTATGTTATGGTGTCCGAGATAGGAGAGGAGTCCCAAAGTGGTTTTTTCAAAATAAGTTATCGTTCAAATTTCCCTATTTAAGCAATTAAAAAATGGCCAAAAAGTGACCCCTTCAAATAAAATAGACGTGTCCAAGACACCAGTTGTTTACGTTTTCATTGAATTTCAAAATAAAATAAAAAAATTCCAATAATATTTTATTTAAAGCAAAGATTATGTAAAATGGTTAATGAATGAATAACTTATTACGCTATTCTATCAGGAATTGTATGTAATAATATATTTGTGGAATATGGTCCTGATAAAATTATCGTAAATTATAATTATTGCAATTATTATTATAGCAAATGTAATTTTATTCAGATTTTGATAGAGCGCGACCGCACAGTTTATACGACCAATAATTGTCAGTATATAATATCAATAATTCCCATTAAATTTTCTAAAATATCCAGTTTATAATATTGACACTAATATTTGTGATAAATGCATATTATGTGTTGGAATAAATTGGTATCAGTTAATAATTTAATTGTAATATTCTGTTATGTTGCATATTATTATTATATTGTTGTTTTGCTTTGGTTCGTATTGTGCGCAGAATACTAATGTGACGACTCATGCTTTGACGAAATGTGCTATTTCTAAATTTCTCTTTTACGTGAACTGGATATAGTTTTACAGGGGTGGGATCTATAGTTTTCTACTATACAGGGTGATTCATTTTGGTTGCAACAAACGAAAACTGGAGATTGCTGAAAGTAATTTAAGCATTTTTTGCCATTGAACCCATGTCCGCAAATGCTTCGTTATCGAGATACAGGGTGTCCAAATTTAGTAGTCAAACTAACTTTCTTGTTCATTTCTCAAACACTAGCTAACTGATTTCAACAAAATTTTACATGCATTTGGGGACCGATAACCTAAAATAATCTGCATTATTTTGACTTTCATTAACTGTTCATTGGCGTCGATTAGGGGGCATTTGGGTAAATTTTACACATAAATTAATTAAGGACACCTTTGACAAACTTCATTATTTAAAATTATTACTTTTTTAAAAAGAGCAACTTATAAGGTTAGGTTAAGTTAATGGTAGATTTAAATCAAAATAACGTTTACCAGAAAACTAAATGAAAAATCAAGTTGCCATGGAAAACGAATGTCGCAAAAATAAAAAAAAACTTTGACAGCAACAAATTTAAATTAGTTAAAATTGATTTATTATTTCGTAGTTGTTTTTAATATTGCGAATGTTTTTTTCTAAATTAAAATGAGTTTTTCAATTGAAGAATATGTTTGTGTAATGCAAATGCAGGAGCAGCGGCCAGAGAATACCAAATTAGGTATCCTAATAGACGTCATCCATATCACAAAACATGGACGGCTACAATTCACAGGCTTAGAACGATAGGGAGCATTTTACCTAGAGTTAACAAACGACCGCATCGTCTAAATATTCAAACTGAAGAAAACATAGTGGATTTAGTTTTAGACAATCCGAAAATAAGCACTAGAAGAATACCAACTCAATTGGCATTAACTCGAATAACTGTTTGGAGACTATTAAATCGAGAATTGCTTTATCTATATCATCATCAAGATGTCCAGGCCCTACATCCTGGAGAGCGTGAAAGGCGCCTACTATTTTGTAATTGGGTTTTTGGTAAGCATCAAGAAGATGAACGATTTTTAGAGAAAGTGCTCTGGTCAGATGAAGGAACTTTTACTAGAGATGGCATAAATACAAACCTAATGAACATGTATAGTCTTTAAACAACCCTCGTGCTATTAGGCCCCGAAATTTTCAAGAACGTTTTAGTATCAATGTTTGGGGTGGCATGTTTACCAATAAATGATTGCCGTTGTTCGTAATTAATGGGCATTTAAACTCAAATCAATACAGTCTTTTCCTACACAACCGCCTACCTGAATTTATTGAGGATGTACCTCTGAATATTGTTCAAAACATGTGGTATCAGCATGACGGGGCCCCTGCGCACCGTGGTAGACAAATAACTAAAGTTTTAAATCAACTGTTTGGAAACAATTTGATTGGTTTGGGAGGTTCCATTGAGTGGCCTCTAAGATCACCGGATCTGAATCCGCCCGACTTCTTTTTATGGGGGTACATGAAACAATTGGTTTACAGTGTACCAATTATAAATGAAAACCAACTACTGGAGATAATTCATAAAGCTGCTAGGAAAATAAGAAACAATCATAATATCCTTATTAGAGCTACAAATTCATTAGTTGAAAGATGTAAAATGGTGTTATTAATTTTCTTATTTTAATATCGAGTTTACTTTTTTTATTGTTAAATTTTTAATTGTACTGATAGGCCTTAAAATGTGTTGTTAAGTAATTTGTTATTATTAAATCGTTTTCCACGGCAACTTTCATTTTTATTTCTGGTGTATTTTGATTTAAATCTACCATTAACTTGCAATTTATCGGTTTCCATAAAAATGGTAGAAACAACAACATCGACGTAATTAACTTTTTTGTAGGTTATAAGTTTGCTCTTTTTAAAAAACTAATAATTTAAAATAATGAAGCTTGTCAAAGCTGTGTTTAACTAATTTATGTGTAACATTTATGCAAATGCCTCCTATATCTACGCCAATGAACAGTGAATGAAAGCCAAAATAATTAAGAATATTTTAGCTTATCTACCCTCAAATGCATGTAAAATTTTGCCAAAAACGGTTAGCTAGTTTCTGAGAAATGAACAAAAAAGTTAATTTGACCACTAAATTTGGACACCCTGTATCTCGATAACGAAGCATTTGCGGACATGGGTTCAATGGCAAAAAATGCTTGAATTGTTTTCAGGAATCTCCAGTTTTCGTTTGTTGCAACCATAATGAATCACCCTGTATAGAGGATACAAGTCAAAAATTGCAACTGTTATCGTCACTAACCCGTGTACTATTCACTTTTATACCGGGTGGTAAAAAAGGTGGTACTGATCTTATTTTACTATCATATTTTCACGATTTAAAAGTAAAAATCACAGTTGAGTGTGTTAAAGAAAATTGAATCGAAAATGATTTTTTTATATGGCCCGTTCAAAAAAGTCCTCGGTTTCACTTCTCATGCTGATTGTGTTCTTTTTTGGAAAGAAGTAGCTCTTTATGCTGAAGCAACACACTAAATTTGAATCCAATATTTCAATAAATACTAGAATTATTTCAAAATATTGTTTTTAAATTTTGAACTTTGACGCCCTGTATATCGAACATGGAGGGTTAAAATGAAAAATGACATCTCAAAACTCATATTATTTTTGCTCAAGGAATCTGTGGTTAACGGATTGACCTGCTTTTTCCGGACACCCTGTATATTTCTCGGCAATCCTACTTTAACTCTAAATATGGACAATAAACTTCTATAAATAAATAGTGAAGCAACTGTTTTTTGGTTTTAAAAACCTCCCTACAAGAATGGCGATATGGAATGTTAAAAATTAATCGGACAAAACTTTTCTGGGCAACGAAAACCCTATTAATATCTTGAGACTGTCCGCAAATAACCAAGTTGTAGAACAGAACTAATTGAACAGAACTGTAGTAAACACTCAAATCACGCGAAGGTTAAGGGAAGCTTTTAATGAAATAATAAGAAAAAAACATTGTTTGTTGAGTTTAGCACAAACTGTCTCGACAGGAGTCTTAAAATTAAGGGGCTGATCTATCCTAACTCCAACAAAGTTGACGCGATCATTAAGGGGGAAATTGTGACCATCAAAGTCCAATAAAAGCCAGAGAAGTCCCTGTACCGGCCATGAAATTCAATTACTTGAGTCTTCATCGAGTTAATCATTGATATGATTGCAGCACACCAAGTAAACATCTGTCTGAAGCTCTCCAGCACCCTCCTCCGCACTATTTGGGTATCAACATCAGCAATAACCGCGGTGTCATCGGCATATAACAAAATTTTAGCACTATTAACATGTTCCGGAGGATCGTTATTGTACAGGGAAAAATTAAGGACCCTGAGGAGTACTCAAGTTAAGATCAAACATCCGAAACGCTGCCCCAGATTCTCACTGCAAATGTTCTCGACTCCAAAAACGATCGGAAAAACTTGTTAATACCAACCCTAATACCAATGGAATTAAGATTATCCGACACAAAAGAAGAGTCAACGAGCAAGGTCAAACAACACCACAACTACCATTTTACCGGCATCCAGAGCACTATAAATGTACTGAACAAATTCGACTCATGCGATTCACTAATAATATTGTATTTATCCAAGAAACTTACGGTTCTTTATATCTTTGAATGTGGGTTGGACTCTTCGAATATGAACTATTCCAATTAAATTTCTTATTTATAATTTTATAATTGCAACTCGTAACTAAGTATAACCGTTTCGAAAATATTAATAAAAAGACCAGAATTAAGTCTAAATTTGGAATTAATGTTCTGTTAGGTATACAAAACATTTTTCTCCGTGTAATAGGGAACACTATTATTAGTAGCTAACATCTAATTTACATGACATCTATTTAAAATATAATTTGCTGTCTACATCATATTATTAAAGTTGCAAATAGTAATAATGTTTATTGTAATATTTAAACTCGTTAAATTTCTAAATTGGTGTGGGTTAACTATAAAGTCAACTGCGTGCGTGTGAGGTCTTTATCGATGTTTTCAATTTACCGAATTTCTACGCGTAGGTGGTACGAGTTTAACATTATTTGTACAAATTTTCATAATTTAGACATAAAACAAATAATAATAGAGTTTTTGGTTTGCTTGTATTAATAAGACTTAATTTAATTATGTCTGGATGAGAATTTCACAATGTTCTCCGCACCTACAAGCAAAAAAAAATTACTACGCTATTTATAGGATTTCAAAAAGTGTCTGAGACTGTAATAAATTTTAGCGGTTTCATGGTTAAAATGTTATTATAAACATTAACAGGTATAGAAAAATCAAAAAACGTTAAACTTATCCGAAATAATGAATAATTTTAACTTTAATAGAATAGGTATAACCTAAACATTAACCAAAACTAAAAAAAACTAGATCGCTACTTTTACAATCGAATATGGAGAGCTATTAGTGCCTCGAGGGCAACAGTTTATTCCTTAATAATATTCCTCTACCGATTTTCAATTAGAGGATTCGTTTTCTACTTTGTTCGAAGGGTCTTCGGTTTTGTACCCTTCGAAGATTACTTTGCACTCACTTGGACTGCTGCGGGAGTGTGTAGAACAGTGGCGGCTCGTGGGTAATTTTATTAGGTAGGCATTAAGTAAAAAATGGATGTGAAGAAAAAGGCGCCGCAGGTGAAATTTTTTTAGATTGATGAAAAGTAGAAAATTATCAAGGTAAAAAAGAACACATTAAAATACGGGTTTCGTAAGGTAAATCTTATTTTTTTTTATTTTTAAAAATTATTTTATTAAAAGCGGCCACTGGTGTAGAATGAAGGATATTAGGATAGTAATAACCGGATCAGCAGACGGGGTTCCTAAGTTGCTGAAATTTTAATAACAATGCCACCAGACCAGACCTGGGACAATATTATTAATAGCACAGCACTGGTACTATTTTCTGTTAGGAACCACTGGAGGAAGAGCAGTCTCACTCCCCTACTAGGCATAAAGATGACCTGTGCAACAATGGTTTAATTGGGACTCAATGCTTGATTAAATCTGATTTTATTAAAAAATTCGTACCCGAATTGAACAGGCCAGAGCATCGTTTGTGAAAATGACGTCAGTGTTGTGCTGCCGAAGTCTCTCGCTCTTCGTTCGCACTCGAGTGCTACGTTGTTATGTATTCAGCATTCTTTACTACGGAATTGAGGCGTGGACTCTGACAGAAGTCATGTGCAAAAAGCTAGAGGCTTTCGAAATGTGGATGTATCGACGGATATTAAGAATTTCCTGGACGGACAGAGTGCGCAATGGGGACGTGCTTAGGAGAATGTCCAAAAGATCTCGAGGTCATGTTTACACTTCAAAAGCGAAAGTTCGAATACTTCGGACACATAATTATGCATGAAAAGTACGAACTTCTCAAGGTGATCATAGAGGGTAAAATTGAAGCCAAAAGAGGCCCTGGACGCCGAAGAATATCATCTCTCTCTCTAGGTGCCATCTCCGCGACGAAGATTGGCGATCATCATGGCAATTGTTATTTTGCTCTAAAAAGCTCTATCGCGGAACATCCAAACCACTCTCTCGAGTTTCTCAACCAGGATATCCTTCTTCTACCCACGCTTCTTGTACCTTGGATCTTTCCCTGCATTATCAATTGAAGTAAGGCACATCTTGGTCCACGAGTCACATGGCCCAGATACTGAAGTTTTCTGCTTTTAATTGTTATTAATAACTCTCTTTCTATGTTTAGTCGTTCAAGTATTTCTAAGTTAGTTATCCGATCGACCCATGACACCTTCAGTACTCTTCTGTACACCCACATTTCAAAAGCTTCTAGTCTTTTGGTTATTTCTGCGTTCAAAGTCCATGCCTCGACGCCGTAAAGCAGAGTGGCAAAAACTACTAACTAGTCTCAGTCTCAGTTTTAGGCTTAGACCTCTATTGCACAAAACTCTTTTCATGCTATTGAAATTGGATCTTGCTATTTCTATGCGTGCTTTTATTTCTTTCGTGTAGTCGTTATTACAAGTAACTGGTGTTCCAAGATAAGTGTACTTCTCTACCTGTTCGATGGGTTCACCTTTGACGATTATTGTTCGTTGTTAGTCTGGGCCTTCTTTGTTATTTTCATTACCTTTGTTTTGTTTAAGTTGAGTGTAAGGCCGTATTCTTCGCTATATCGAACAAACTTGTCCATGATTCTTTGTAGATCTTCCAGGTTTTCCGTTAAAATTACGGTATCATCAGCGTATCTTAGGACAACTATAGGCACTTCATTTACTTTTATTCCTGCACTGTAATTTTCCATTGCCCTTTTTAGAATCTCTTCAGAGTAGGCATTAAACAAAATAGGTGACAGAACACAACCTTGACGTACACCCCTCTTTATTGAGATGGTGCCAGAATTTTGTTGATCTACTTTGACGGTGGCATTGTATTTGGCATTGGATTTGAGATGATTTGCAGGTCTTGGTGGTCTAGGTTTTTACATTGTAATATTTCCATCAACTGGTCGTGGCGGACCCTGTCAAATGCCTTATTATAGTCGATGAAGCAGGCATATACGTCCTGATTAACATCTAGGCATCGCTGCACTATTACGTTGAATGCGAATTGTGCTTCTCTTGTACCTAATCCTTTGCGAAAGCCAAACTGACTGTCACTTATATCCAGATCGAGTTTCTGGTGGATGCGGTTGAGTATAATTTTTAACAGTAGTTTCAAATTGTGGGACATGAGGCTTATGGTACGGTGGTCACTGCACTCTTTTGCACCCGATTTTCCAAACCACGACATCCAAATCTTGATCACTTATGATCTTAAAAATGTCGATAGGAATTCCGTCGGGGCCAGGAGATTTACCGTTGCTCATGTTGTTTAGTGTGTGAGTGACTTCGTCTTTCGTGATTTCGGGATCTCTGTCTTCCAGTCCTACTCTAGCAACGGATGTGATATTTCTCACATCGTCGAAAAGGTCTTTTATATATTCCTGCCATCTCTTCAGTTTGTCTTCTGTGTTTGATAGTGTTTTCCCATTTTTATCAAGATTATCATGGCTAAGGAATTTGAGAGATAAAGTGCAGATAATGTTGACGATTACCAACGTTCGAAAAGGACAAGGCCCTTGAAGAAGAAGAAGAGGTTCTCTGATTACGAATACCATGTTGAAGTTATGTCTGAAGATTGAGCGCAGTAGCTGCTACTCAGACGATGCTTGGGAGTATGGGGATGAATTTCTGGCGACGGAGAAATGCACACTCGAGGAGTCCGAAAATCTGGACAGAACTGCGACGATATTACGTCACTCTGCATTATGACAAAGCTTCTTTGTAATACTTCCTTTACATTTTCAAAAAGAAAATCACATCGTATATAAAGAAAAAGATGATCCACCACCCCTAAAAAGTTCCGGTTTCCTTTTCCTTTGCGTTCTTTTTCCCGTTTTGCCGCCTTATAATTCCGCAATGTAAAGAATGAATCTAACTGATGCCATCCGTATAGAGGCAGTAAGAGGAAAATGGGTTGGGGGGGTGGGAATGTAGCTGTGGATTACAAGTTGCCAAGGCGAAAATCATACCACCACTCACGATTTCTCCCCTTCTCCCAGTGTCTCCCTATCCCCATTTCATGCACCTCCATTCAAGATGATTAATTAATTTTGGGGTTGTTTAGTTGTTCGTTTTGCTGTAGATAGGTACGTTTTTAGGGGTGAGTGATGTATGAAAGAGTGGAAATATAGAGGAAAATAAGGAGACGAGGAAGGTTTTTAGATGGGATGTAATTGTGACAAAATTGAAGGTGGCAGCGTTTTCGTGTTTGCAGTAGTGATTGACTATGAATGTTGCACTGTGATTGACGATGGATAAACGGTAGGAACTACTTTTTTCTAAAGTATGTTACAATCAATAAAATGATTAGGTAGTCTTTATTATATACAATAGTACAGTGGTCGCCAACCCGTCGATCGCGAGCCCCTGGTAAACATATTCACCAGAAACCGGTACACTTCACGCGTAATTGACAAATGCCTCAGATTCAATGGATTTTAGACACACGCGAGTCATATCAACCTAAATTCTCGGTAAAAAAAATCTCGAAGCTCAAGTGTTCGACGATCTTCTTCAACTGCAAGCTGTACACGTTCGAAATTTGGCTGTGTGACTGTGTTCGATCACAAAACATACCCTTTTAGAACACGAACTGCAATGTTAACAATCGGAACTAAAAGAAGCGCCATCTATTGATGTGTCGCATACTCATAAATTAGTTTTGGCGGGAAATTTAAAATAATATTAGTGACGAATATTTCCAAGAAATTTAAATAGTTACATATTATGATGCAACTATTAATTGTAGTTTTTCAAAAACTTATTAAAACGATAGTGTTCAAAATACTTTTGAAAAACTACAAATAAAGTTGCACCATTATATATATGTTACACCTCACAAAACATTAATGGGATCGAAAAAAAACAATTATTATTATAAAACATTTATTATTAAAATAGAAACGCACAATTAGCAATATTATTTTACATTTTAATTTAGTCAAAAAGTAGGTAGTAGGTACACAATAAAGTTTATAATTTAAAAACATAAATAAAATAACAGGCAGCTTGGACTAGTTACGTTCTTGGAATATTCTTTCGATGTGCTAGGGCTAGGCATGTCATCGATGACCATGGGGTAACTTATACTAGGGTCACCGACGGATTCCTTCGATGTGGTAGGTCCAGTACTTATGTCTATGTCACAACTAGAGGGTTCCAATTTTCTTCGTGTTGGTCCACGTGCCTCCTCTATAAATTCAATTATTTCATAAAAACATGTACCACATTTACCTGTAGTAAGATGTAATATTGGTGTTGCATTCCATTTAAGGTCTCTTCGACACCCAAACTGTAAATCATCCGGAACAAAATGTTTCGCACACACTAGATAACTTTTAAGTAGTTTATCAAAGGGAATGTTAAATAAACGGGGGTTGTTTATATTTGTCAACCACTTTATTAGCATTTCTGGTTCTTTATTAGGGTTCGGAAATCGGAAAAAACTAACATTCTTCACAGTTGGGAACACAACTTTTTTTTTTGCCGCTCGAACGTCTCCAACAAAAAGAGCCATAAAAATTAAAATAGCACACACTGAACGCAATTTTTATGCACAATTTACAATTAAACAAACTTTTAAACAAGACTCGCACTCTTTTTTCAAACTCTTAAAAAAAATCATATTAAGACTTGAAATTATGCCACACCCTTTTGTGGAAAATACGACTATAACATATGTTTTGTGGGTAATACCAAAATTTTTTAAACATAAAATGAAATGTTTTGTGATTTTTAAATGAAAATTTTTTTGGCGACACCTAGCGATAGGAAGTCAAACTAAGCGTAGTAGAACAGACAGTTTTCTTCACTTTTCGTTTGCAGCGCCGCTCGTGACTGTTCGCATAGTTAAAAACAGTGTTCCAGTATCTGCCATTTAAGTTAATCTTCTAAGGGGGTATGTTTTGTGGTGTTCGATGGTCTGCCAGACGGTGCTCACTGTCTACAGATGTGTTGTGAACATTCTGCATTTTTATCACCTGCAAGTTAATGCAAAAGATAACACAATGCAACGAATAGTAAACAAAACTTACACAAGGGCATTGGCACTTGTCGTCAATTTGTATGTTATTTTTTGTCTGACTGCTTCTTTTAATTGTTCTAAGATGGTGAGATGCTAAATGTAGTATGTTCCGATTATAGAAATACCTTTTTCTTTATAACCAATCCATAGGATTCCATTTGAACCCTAAAAGTTGGTTGATATTTTGGGTTAATTTCTCCGTGTTTTGTTCTTGGAACTGAGGTTCAACAATTTAAAAATCATCGACTGATTATTGAATTTTAGATAATTATTTAAATTTTTTCTTTGTTTCAACGTTTCGACAAGACCACCTGTCTTCATCAGGAATTTAGTAAATTCGTAAACTTCTTCGCAACACAGCATTTATTATAATAACTTTCAAGGTTTTGTCGAGACCTTTTTCTTTCGTGTAATAGCAAATAAATGTTGCTTGAACTTCAAAGAACCCAAACCCTCACCAAAATAATTCACGTTGACAAACTACCGCGCGCTTATTCGAGAATTTGTTTCGTTTCTTGACAAACAGTAAAATTGAAATTACTCTAGTCAAATGTTAAAGTTTACATACATCATTGGTGCTGAATATCCATGCCCTTAATTTCCAGCTTCTATTCTCTGATATCCACTGAGTGTGTCTGTGATCTCATTAGCAAGTCAGACCGCGTCCGTCGTGCCAGTTAATTCTTCATAGTCTAATGTTGGTCGAAACCGCAGAATTGTGGTTTAAATTTGACTTTATGATTTCATCTCGGCTAAATATTTTCTTTTATTATATATATGCATACCTTTTGTATGGTGTATGCACATCTGCATAGACGGTTTTAGGTACTTACTTTTATACATTATATAATTTATTATATAGTACGACTAGAAAGTATCCGGAAAAAAGAAGGGACAATTATAATTTTTCGGTATAGAATTTTTAATCTCAGTTGGAATCACAAAAAAAGTTTCGGCGGCATAATACATCAGTTTGGAGGCATGGGCGTATCATTATTAATTGTCTGATTAATTTTTTTGTAATCGGGTTTTTATGATCCCCAATCATCTCGATTGGATTGAAAATACAGTGGTAAGGCGGCAAACGGAGAACAGTATGTCCTTGAGTTAGGCAAATTTGGTCTACTGCATATTATTCTTTTTTTAAAGTAAATGATTTTATTGTATCAAGTAGGTAACCATTTCTTTGCCGAGTTTGTTTTAGGAATAGTTAATTGTTTCTCTGTCATAAAATTAATAATATATTGTTTTTTGGTATTGGGATTCGGTATTCGGAAAGTAGCAGTTGTTCAGACATCCATTTTTCAAATAATGATAATCTGCAGAGAATTTGTTTATATATTTAACAGATAATAACGGCGCATTCCGAACAAATCCATTTTGCCACCTGCATGAAGTATGATGACGCGTTTACCTCTAGAAGATATGCCTGCCGATAATCTTTAATCTTTTCTAAGTATTCTTCCCGCAATTCTACTATGTTTCTTGATTCTATTATCAATTTTTTATATTTAAATCCGCAGTCTATTAGTATTTCCCGCAGTGTGGCCAAGCAATTGTAATTTTCTTGTCCGTAGTTTTTAAGTTTTTCTCGAACCATATCTAAAGTAGGCACCTTATTTTGTTTATAAAAACTATACACAATTTTCGTCATCAATTTGTTTATATTTTTGTCCAATATTTAAATCACATTCTTCTTCATGTTCGATTTTAAGGCAGTCATACATATTTAAAATTATTCATTGACACTGCACATGTAAATCCTTAGTTTTAAATTCTACACTACAGTTTAAATTATCATGTTCGAATAAATAAACATAATACAAAACTATTGTTATGTCAGCATGGTTTCATATCTCAGAGATCGCCTCTTACCAATCTTGCTGTGCTTCCTCAGGACATTTCAGAGGAGCTGGATCGCGGCGGGAGAGTGGATGTCATCTATACGGATTTTACTAAGGCATTCGACAGAATGGATCATGGCTTACCTCTAAATAAATTAGATTCGTTTGGATTTGTAAATGATCTCCAGTTGTTTTTTAAATCATATCTGAGCAACAGGCATCAGTATGTTTTTTATAATGGTTACAAGTCATGCCGATACTTGGCCTCTTCGGGTGTACACCCGAAAGCAGGGCAGGACCATCATGTTCGGTCATGATGGTCCAGGCCTGTAAAACTGAGCGAATCAAATCTTCTTTATTTCGTGCAGCTGCTCGATCCATTCCATTTCTTAGAGTTCAGGGCTACTGTCCCGCATATTAATAATTTCGCCGTTAACCGCGAGACTCTGAATACCTACAATTTCAGACGAGCCAATTTTCCATTGATGTACAATTTGATCATGGACGCTGATTGGTCAGGTGTCTATGACTCCACTGATGTTGATCGGTCTTGCGGCGCTTTATGTCAGATTCTGGATGATATATTCCAGATGTGTGTTCCATTTAAGGTAGGGCGTGCCAGACGGTTTCCGGTTTATTTTACTAGGGAAATAATTGATAACATTTATAAGAAGGAGAAGGCGCATAGAGATTATCGGAGGTTTGGTACGGTCTATTTTCGTAATAGATTTAATTCACTCCGTGGATTGATTAAAGGTCAAATTAAGGATGCATTGTGTGCTTATGCTTTGAACTGCGAACAGTCAATTAAGTCTAATCCCCGCCAGTTTTGGTCGTATATGCATAACAAACGGAGTAGTTCTAGAATTCCTGGTTCCATGTCGCATGAAGACACCATTTTTAACTCACCGCAGGACATAGTGAATGCTTTTTCGAAGTTTTTTCATAATGTTTATGTGAATTCCATTCCCGTGGTTGATGCAGTTGCTGGCGTCGTGGACGGTGAGGCAGTTGATATTTTGGACATCACACTCGATGATGTTGTCAAGGCTGGTCGGTCGCTTAACAACAAGCTGACCTGTGGTACGGATGGCATCCCGAGTTTTATCGTGAGGGATTGTATTCCTATTTTATCGTCTCCATTACTACATATTTTTCGGTTGATTTTTAAATCATCTAGCTTTCCTAATTGTTGGAAGACAGCTAAGATTATCCCTATCCTGAAGTCCGGCGCGTCATCTATTATCAGTAATTATAGACCAATCTCGATCCTCTGTAATTTCTCAAAGGTGCTTGAGATCGTCATTTATAACAAGGTGTATCCACAGATTCAAAATAGATTTTCGAATAAACAACATGGCTTTTTGAACGGGCGATCGTGTACAACTAATCTTGCCGTGTTCTCCGAGATTGTCTGTTCCGCTATGGATCGTCTACAACAGGTGGATGTGGTTTACACTGATTTTCGGAAAGCGTTTGATCGTATGGATCACTATCTGCTATTGAGGAAATTGAGAGATTTCGGCTTTTCTGAGCGGATGGTACGATTCTTTCGCTCATATCTTCTTGGTCGATCTCAGTTTGTGGAGTACGAGGGTTTTAAGTCATCTACTTTTTCTTCTTCTTCGGGCGTGCCGCAGGGTTCCAACCTTGGACCCTTGCTGTTTAATGTGTTTATTAACGACCTTCTTGAGACCTTCACTTGTGACAGCCTCGCTTATGCAGATGACTTGAAGGTTTTTCTGCGTGTTGTCTCATATGAAGACTGTGAATTCCTGCAGACCAATTTAAAGATCCTCTGCGATTGGTGTATCAGTAACCGTTTAATGCTCAATGTCTCAAAGTGTAAGGTAGTCAGTTTCTCCAGACTTAAGAGCGCGTTGAACTTCAATTATTGCTTAAACGGTGTTTCCTTAGAAAGATTGATTGAGGTTAGGGACCTGGGCGTCATTTTCGATCGAGAGTTTACCTTCGTGCCGCAAATTTTGAGCGTTGTTTCTGGTGCTAATCGTGTACTGGGTTGCATTATTCGAAATTGTCGTCAGTTTAATGATATTTTCACAATGAAGGTGCTATATTATGCATTCGTTAGGACAAAGTTGGAATTTGGTTCCGTTGTGTGGAGCCCCATATATGGAGTCCATATCAGATCTCTGGAATCAGTCCAGAGACGCTTTCTCAAGTATCTGGTTTTCAGAGCGGATAATGTTTATCCACCGAGAGCAAGTGACCACGCCGCCATGCTTCTGCGCTTTGAGACTCCCTCCCTCGAGTTGCGAAGAATTTTATGCGGAATTAAGATCTTGTATAAGATATTACACGGTGCAGTGGACTGTCCAGATCTTTTACAGGGGATAAGATTTCGTGTGCCCCGCCTAGAAGCCAGGCATGTTGCCCCGTTCACCATCGGTCCATCCAGGACCAATGTATTGTCGCAAAGTCCGATATACTTCATGTGTGATTCCTTTAATCGGCATTGTGGTCACCTGGACATTAACTTTACGTCTCTGTCTGAAATCACCAATAGCCTTCTTAATGGGTGATGATCGAGGGTTCTCAGGGGATGAATTGCTCTATAACATGGTAACATCTTTTTAGTCTGCAATTGTAAGTAAGTTTTATTATTTATTATTATTTTATTATTCATTATTATTGTTTTATTATTTATCATTATTATTTTATTATTTGTTATTACCTATACTGTGTTTATTATTTACTTTATATCAATCTTGTTTCTTTTATTTTTATTTATATATAAAGTGTTATTTTGTGTTGTGTGCTTTAGATTTTCCTGTAAATGGGTATGACCTGTAGGAAATAAATGCTATTATTATTATTATCCATTAGTCCCCAGTTGTTTTCAATGGGACTAAGATCTGGTGAATCTGCTAGCCATGGAATTTCTGCCAAATGGTATTCTTGCTACCCCTCTGGATATAAAGCATGCGCCGTTTGAAGAAGAAATCCATTTAAAATTTTACAATATTTTGCTCTATTAACACAGAGGTGTAACACCACGCTGAGATATTGCTCCCCAAACCATTAATTTAGTGGGGAACATTTTCTTTTGATAGGATTTGTAGGTGATTTGAACTTATTTTTTCAGATTCTGGTTGTATACGAGAGATTTCTCCATTTCCCGGGAAGCACCTGCATAATTTAGTTGAAAACATATAGGGTTCAAAATTTCAACTCCCTCCGCAGTAGTGTTGGTTATATTTAATCAATAAAGTTGCCAAAATTTCGAATATAACGATCTCCTAAATAAGTATTATGAAAATCTAAACAACATTCGCAACCCTCCATATATCAACTTAAAGAACGCTGTATAATAATTTCGGAGCAAAATTGTTCTTTTTTCAATTGTCCATATTATTAGAATATACTTTGGTCACGAAACAAATATAATTTCTCCACGACATGACCTCCCATTTGAAGTTTATAACATAATTTCTACATGCCTTTTTGTATCCATAATTTTTATTTATTACTATTCCAACCTAGTTAGTTTTGATTTAAATTTTCATCGCGAAATAGTGCTTTTTTAAAAGCTTCAATGTGGATTTTTCACGCTTTATTGTAAAAAAAAAAATGTAAATAAAACAAAGGTGTTGTACACGGTTGTACATGGTGAGTCTCGTTTTTTTTGTTCCGAAAATAATTCTAGACAGAACAAAAGACATTTATGGGCCCATATCCCTTATCTATTTTAAAAGTAAGTTAAGACATTTCTCATAAGTATTACATAAAAAAAATGACAAAATAAAAACATTTTTTGTTCGAGGTGATACCAAACTAATATCTAGATTTAGACATAAAACTAATAAAATAAAAACACTTTAAATAAACTATAAAAAATAATAACAAGCTAAAATCTAGAATGGTCTTTTTCTGACTTTATCTTTAGCAAAATAATCTATAGAGCTTTTAAATCTAACTTGGCTGCGATATTGTATTCTATATTTAAAATGGATATTGGTCATTGGTTCAACATTTTCAATTTACTAAAAGATCTTTCGAATTGCGCCCCAAGATTTGCCGCGAGGAGAGGGCCAACGATTGCACTATTTTCAGCTATACATATATTCATTAAAGTAAAGTTAGTAGGTAATTGGGAAATATACATTCAATTTAAGTTTTTAGAATCTTTACACCGAACTGAGACAGAACATAAAATAATATGCAAAAGTAGAAATATTCGTAACAAATAGGTACTTATGTGGCCTTATTTTTGATCTTCTGCCTGCAGTACAATTCTTAAACATCCCTTTTCATTTCGTAAAATGATTTATCCATTTCAACAAACTATTTAAGTTTTCAAGTATCTGGTAATTTGCTATAAACTAAATAGTAAATGAAAATGCGGCCTGGAATAGTGGGATTCTCAAATCACAATATACCTAACCTACGAACGGTTGGTTCTGGGATTTCGGGGAATTACCAATTTCGCACAACAGCGCCGCTAATTCATCAAGGACGAATTTAGGATTGGGTGGTATTATCGCTATAAGGACCGAGAACAGTGAGAACTTATTTATTGAACTGAATATAGCTTAATTATTATGTTATATTACTTCAAAAATACTTTGAAAAACGCAGCCTTTGGCGAAAAAAAAAAGTTATCTCACGTAATTTTCCACCTTGACTGTACAACTACAATACTACTCGTAATATTACAATTAATTTGGTGTACAATTACACTAATATCGTAAAATTACAAATTAAAATTACGCTGCATGTGATGTAAAAATACAACAAAATATAACCATAAAATTACAACATAAAAGTACGGTTAGTTGCTACATCAAGGACCAGTGTTTATCGATGGTATGGTGAATTCAATCGTGGTCGTAGTTCACTCCAAGACGAATTTCGTGAAGGTCGTCCAAAATCAGTTGTTGTTCCGAAAACCATTGATGCTGTGCGCGAACTGATATTACAAGATCATCATGTGACCTATTAAGAGATTGAGACAACCTTAGGCATTAGTGGGACTAGCATACATTCATTATTGCATAAACATTTCGCGTTGGATCCCACACAATTCGTCAATCGCTCAAAAAAAGGCTCATGTCAATTTGTCGAAAGAAATGCTCAAAAAATACGATCGCGGTGCTTCGAAACACGTCTATGACCTCGTGACAGGTGATGAATCGTGGATTTACGCGTATGAGCCCGAAAGTAAACAGCAGTCGACTGTATGGATGTTTCAAGATGAGCCAAATCCAACAAAAGTTGTTCGCGCACAAAGCATTTCCAAGCAAATGGTCGCCTGTTTTTTCGGAAAAACTGGTCATGTCGCAACCGTACCACTAGAACAACGCAGAACAGTCAATTCTGAGTGGTACACAACCATTTGTTTGCCAGTTGTCTTCCAAGAAATCAGGAAAACCAACCGCCGAAGACGGATCACTCTTCACCACGACAATGCGAGCATCGGTTCAAACAACTGCATTTTTGAGCACCCAAAACATCGATTTGTTGAGACATCCGCTGTATAGTCCTGACTTGGCACCGAATGACTTATTTTTATTCCCGTACGTAAAAAACAAACTGAGAGATCAACGTTTTTCGACACCTGATGAAGCGGTTGCTGCATTCAGAATGCATGTTTTGGAGATACCTTAATCAGAGTGGCAAAAGTGCTTCGCCAATTGGTTCAAACGCATGCAAAAGTGTATAGATCTTCATGGGGAATATTTGTAAAAACAATAAAGTGATTTTCGATGATTAATATTTGTTTTTGTTCTCTAATCCCGAAATATAAAAGGCAACCCTCGTATATATAACGGACACTAACATCACAATAAATCCAGCTGGACTCGCCTTGTTAATTCGTGCTGTTAGCCTTATTAGTCGACACGTAAATCCGTAAATCGTAAAATGGAACGTAATTTACAGTCGCGCAACATGAATTTACCCACATTTTTATTTTAGAATATCAAAAATTCGCGTAAAATGTATAAATAATCCGTTTATTATCTCAATGCTCACGGAACATGCTTTATTCAGATAAAATAAAGTAATTTTAACCAAGAAATATTATGGATTTCATAAATACACTGCACATATCTTGAATATTTGTTTTGTGTTTACATAGAAATTGTTTTAAAATGTCTGGATGGAAAATATATAATTTTGTAGACACGTGATAAATATTTTCTAAAACGCTGACATGTATTTTGTACAAAGCCGGCGGAAATAGGCATTTACATAATATGGTGCTGGTAATTTTACATTCAATATTATTTGGAACTTTTAACAGTGTTTTGCAAAGACGGTTTCATCAGTAGCGGTCCTTTCATAACATGAAACAAATCGGTTGTGTCACCCCAAAACTTTCCTGCCAACATATAATACCGGGTGGTCCATTTATCTTGAGACAGCCTTATTCTACAGAAAAAAAAACAAATAACTTTTCTTAGCAACATTTTTTTATTCCGATTGAAATAATAACATTTTTTACAACATTTATTTGCTATTACACGAAAGAAAAAGGTCTCGACAAAACCTTCCTGACTCTGAATAATATTCTCTTTGGTCACCTTTCTGCAATCATTTCTAATTTTCCCGTGTAGTTGGGACGTTCTGATGGACAACTTCTTTAATAATTCCCCATAAAAAGAAATCGAGGGGCGTTAAATGAAATGATTGAGTTTTGGAGTAAATCTTTGCTGTATTTGTTTGATTTGCATGCTCCCATGAAGAAGGTTAGAATCTCGAAGGCACCTGCTCCGTGACTGACAGATAACATTCGAATGATGATGGTACTAAGAGATAGGGCTAGGCTTAAGTACAGAAACAATAAAACAACTTCTATGGAATGAGTATAAGATCAGAAACCTTGTCAATGTCTCAATAAAATCAGAAAAGAGGGCTTATTTTAAACATACTTCTAAACAGGATAGTAAAATCTTCTGGAGATCTCTAAAGTGTCTCAACATGAATAATACAAATCTACCTGAACATGACTTTACTGACCAAGAGTAATTTATTAGGTTTTTTACTAACCATGTACCCGACACTGTATTGGATACCAATGATTTCTTCATTTTAAATCAGTACGCTTCAGTTAATTTTAATGTTGCGAATAAGTTTCGTTTTTCGGAGGTTACCTGTGAGAAAATTGAGAAATTAATTTCTAAACTTAAATCAAATGCTACCGGAGCTGATGGCATAAGTCTGAAAATGATACAAATAGTTATTCCTCAGCTTACGGAGTGCCTCACTTATATTGGCAATAGGTGTCTAGTTTTGGGAAGGTTTCCGAACAGCCTGAAGATATCTAACATAGCACCCATACCTAAAATTAATAATCCTACTGACATATCCCACTTTCGCCCTATTAGTATCTTACCCACCCTTTCTAAAATTTTGGAAAAAGTTATGTCCTCTCAATTGAGTTCGTATGTTACAAAAAATAACGTATTACCTTCGAGGCAATCTGGATTTCGGACAAATCACAGTACAACAACAACGTTGCTGGATATCACCGTTGATATCTTTAAGGCCTCTGATAAAAATGAAAATACTTGTCTCATCCTTTTAGACTACAGCAAGGCTTTCGATACCCTCAATCACTCCACTCTCTGTTCTACTTGTAACTTCTATATTTCGGTTTGGATGTTACTGCCGTGGATTTGGTGAACAGAGTGGTTTTAAATGGAAATATTTCGTCATCTGCAATTATTACAAGAGGTGTTCCGCAGGGAAGTGTTTTATCTCCACTTTTATTCTCTTTATATACATCTGATTTTCACAAGTCACTGAAAAACTGTTGTATACATCAGTACGCTGATGATACACAAATGTACTATTCTTTTCCTTATTCCGACGCCGCTGCAGACTCTATAAATCGCGACCTTGAAACTATTAAAAGCATATCCAATGCTCATAATTTAGTATTAAATGTCAGTAAAACCCATTTACTAATGTTTTGGACCACAAAGGGCTACTATCATTCGGAATCCATTGTTTAGGGTAGTGCTTAACAGGGAAGTTCTAACTTTTGTTGATTGTGCGAAAAGTCTCGGTGTTTATCTTAATGATAATTTGCGATTTTCTAAGCAAATAAATGCGTTTTTGCAGACATGTTATGGCAGCCTGAAGGTGTTGTATATGAACAGGGACATATTTCATATCAATACTAAACTCAGGCTTTGTGAATCTCACATTCTATCAAAATTAAATTATTGTAATACTGTGTATTGGCCAGCACTTCTCTATAAAGATAGGAAAAGTTTACAAAGTATACAAAACTGGTGCGTGCGTTTTTGTTATAATCCGGTCATTTCCAACAGACTAAATGGCTTAGTTTACATGAGAAATTTCAACAGCATTTGGCATGTTTGACATTTAAAATTAATACCATACGGGAGCCTGTATATTTTCATTCTAAGCTGCTGAGGGGTACAGATGTACATAACAGGGATACCAGGGCTAGTGTCTTTTACACAGTCCCGAGACATCGGACTGCTCAGTTTCAGCGGTCCTTTCACTACAATGCAATAAAATTCTATAATTCAATACCATTGAGTATTAGGAATCTGCCATCCTTGACTGCTTTTAAAAAAAATTTATATTTAGTTCAGACTTTCATCTGGAAATGGGTTTTTCGCGCGTTCACAATACTTTCCCTGTGCGGGAAAGTAAAAAAAAACTTCGTGTATTAGTAGATTTATTCGTGTATTTATAATCTTCACAAATTAATTAACACCTACACCTGTCGCAAACAAACAACCCTGAAGGTCTAAAGCGCATGATGCCATCCTTGTTCACTAGAAGATGTGTTGGTTTTATATTTAGTGAATTCGTTTTCTGGAATTTTGCAGAGGCAAAGTCGTGAGACAGCCAATTCGGAAAGCTCGTTCGTTGATGCTCGGAAAACTCAGTTTGTCCCATGCTTTATGCAAAGAAGAAATATCAGCGTTTGCATTGACTAAATAAAAAAAGTTAGGTAGATAAATGTATAAATAATGACCATCCTGTATATAATGTGTCGGAAAAAATATTCTTTACTGTTTCATTTATTTCTATTAGAATAACAATAACAACAGAGAAAAAATCTGTTTTTAAGACCCATAACAACACAACCCCCTAATAGTAAGTAAGTATGTAACTCACCCTTCACAGCACACATACCAACCAAACCCTGATGCCATCATCAGACCTAAAATCGCGTTTGCTTTATAATTGGCATGATTTTGTATAACATAATAGGGGTGCACTTTTCCCCCTTGTAATTTGCGTCAGTATTCAATTCATAGAGCAACCACACCGTAAACAGTGGCGTGCCAAACCATTTATTAAATATACTGCTCGCTGCAAAATTAAAAATAATAAAAATTAAATAGAAAGCAAAATAAAAGATAGGGAATTTCGAAAAATTACAGGGTGTTTTCTAAAGAATGGGAAATCCTGAAAATGGAGATCCCGTACATGATTTCAGGACGATTGAGCTTATAAGTCTCCCCCCATATCGGACGTCAAGCAGGCCAGTTAACGCAGTATAGCCTTGTTGTAGACTGCAGTACTTCTAAAGCCTCACCCCGTAGAGATAACCATTTCATCTCAGCAGATTTACCAGCGATCCTAGAATCATTTCTTAATGAATGAAATACATACCTACAAAGTTTACAGTACCATGACTCTTTTGCAGCTTTAGATTTTTCTTTAATGCACAACGTGTTCTGTTTTCTTTAGAATTAACAACGTCTTTCATATTTCTGGTTTCAAAAAGGTACCTGGTAATTACTTGCGCTCTGCAATTAATTGCAAATTTTCTTGGGGTTTTAACACTTGCTGTAACTTGGTCTGGAGTTGTTAACACATCAGTGAAGGATATGTTAATAAGTTCATGTTCGTCTTGGTTTTGTTTCTCTAGGTCATCTTCACTGGATTCGTCGTGCAAACTAAAATCTCTTGAATCATTGCTGCTCTGATCTGACGGCTGGCCTTTTAGTAGAAGGCTTTTTCTGTAATCCTAGGCTGAGGTGTTGTTTTGGATTCTACAGGTGGCTCTGTATTGTTTTGTGGAGTAAAAGTTTCCATCAAAAATAACAAGTTTGCTTTTTGTAAACTGATATACACATCGCCTCAATACAGTTTTAGTGAGAGGATACCCAACTTCGGCTAGTCTAACAATTCTCCTGTTCATGACTAAGAATAGGTTTGCGGCTCATAGTTGACTTTGTTTGTTTATTACCTTGCAAGTAACGTCTTAGGGTCCTTCTTGGTATCTTACAACAAATGCTAGATTGATTTACAGACATACCTGCAGCAACGGTTGAATTCTGGCCATAATACCTAATTTTCAGTCTGAAACAATTATTAATTTCTTCGACTTTCTTGTTAATTTCTTCTAATTCTTCTTTATTGTTGATGGTCACTTCTTTTATATGTGTTTCCCCTTGTTGTATCTTCTTTGCTTCATTGTATAACCCAGTCTTCTTATTCTTGTTTTTGTTCGTCGACTTTTACCAACATTTCTTCTTTGGATTCTTCGATATTCTTCGTTGCATTGCTGTTTCTCGATTTTCTTATATTGTCTTTAATTTCTAGTTGCAGTTGTTTCATATCGTCTTTGTTTTCTTCAATTTTCGTCAAGATTGTATTCTAGACGTTTTCGTTCCTTTTCTTTCTCAGCTTGAGTTGTCCTTCGCGCAGTTTTATTTCTTCTTCTTCACGGTGTTGTAACATACGAAACGTTTTGAAAAGTGCATTTTCGTGTACCGGGTGTACAGATAAGAAATGACGGTCTCTATCGCGAAAACTAATCATGTTACGGTTTTAGGATTTTCTTTGTTTTAGTAAAAGTGGACAAGGGAAATAGCTGGAAAATAGTTTTAGTGTCCTAAAGTGTCCGCTAGAGGGCGTAAATCTAATTCTAAATTGAAAAACACTGTTTACTTAAAAATATACTATTATTACATAAGTGTTAAACTTAATGAGAATGATCTAACTACAATTCTAAAACTTTTTCATATAAACCTTAGCCGGATAATGTTGTTTTGTAAAAAGTTATCTAACTTTCTTATGGATAGTCCGATTATAATAAAATTAGGCTCAGTATAAAGGTAATGTTTGGGAGTATCAAAAAAAGTATAGGTGCTTTTATTTATTTTTTATATATGGCCGCTAGATGGAGATATATAACAATGTTTCCGATTTTGTCAATTTTCTTAGAAAAATCAAATGGAATGGTACTATTAGTCTTTACTAGACAGAAAGAGCATATAAAAATAAATAAGACAGTGAAAACCGGAAGTCTCTATCTGTTTCCTGTTCATCTCAATGACTGAATATATGTTTGCCTAAATTTAACATTCAACAAATTTTTATAAAATTAATAGTGGGCTGTGATAAAAAAAGCACTCATGTTGTTATGCCAACGAAGTTAATGTCAATGTCAAATATAATTAATGTGTTTGTCAAATAAGTCTGTGGATGTATTTATTTTGGAATCTTTTGAAATTTTGTGAACCTTTCCGTGTGAAACTCTGAGTGCTTGCAAGAAAATTGACAAAATCGGAAACATTGTTATATATGAAAAATAACTTAATGGCAAAGCGGACTAAAATGCTGGTTTTCCATACACAAGGAATTTTGTTTAATTTAGCAGGGCCCCAGTCTAATTCAATAGGAACCAGACCGAGGCATGGGTCGACAGATTGTTCGGCCTCTGCATGGTATAGGATATGCATTACTATATGTACATGTAGATGATACGTGTTTACATGTGTCTACTGTTGTGTATCCTATTGTGCTTAAATGCAGGCTGATATTTGTGGATGGGCAACGACTATGGTACTCTGACGAGCTCATAACAAGAGCGAAACGAATTCGTCAGTATCTGTCGACCCATGCCTCGGTCTGGTGTCTTGTGTATGTAAAACCAGCATTTTAGTCCGCTTTGCCATTAAGTTATTTTTCATTTATTGTATTTACGGACATGAAATCCTTTTAATTGTTATATATCCCCATCTAGCGGCAAACAAGTGCTAACAGAAAAATCTAGCCCATCCTTTTTATCCTCATATACAAAGCACGACAGAAGAAACCTTGCAGAAATGTAAAACAACAAATCGTATACTTCATTGAAACCCTACTAAGTTTTTAATCATTTTCATTACTTTCTTGAATGTTGTTGGGGTAGCAAAGTGACGACAAAAGTGTGATTCAACCGACTAAGAGTTCATATCTCCCCTGTGTAAGTATTGTATATCTATATAGGAATAGTTAAGTGAATAGGGCGGAAAATGGGTAACAAAAAGTGACTCAGAACGTACCTACAGGCATGGGCGTCGGCAGAAATATCCCCAGGGGGGTAAACTAATATGAATATTATGCATGTTAATATATTCAAAATACCTTACTTAATTGAAAATCAAGTACATGCGACTAAAAACCCTTAAGATTATATTAAGCGTTGCTGATGTATTGTGACCCATTGATTCTGATACAGGTACTCCTGTTCCATATAGTCTCTTTTTGGCCTTGAAAATCATGTTGCTGATGCAATTTTCTTACCGTACGATGAGGATCTTCAGTGACTGATAGGGCAACAGTCAACTGATTCCCTTCATTTATAGCTGTTGAAATGATCAAGGTCAAATTCAAAGTCATGTAGAAATAGGGTATACAGAATCTTACAACGTTT
The DNA here is from genome assembly GCA_911728435.2 of Apoderus coryli. Classification (NCBI taxonomy): domain Eukaryota; kingdom Metazoa; phylum Arthropoda; class Insecta; order Coleoptera; family Attelabidae; genus Apoderus; species Apoderus coryli. The sequence goes on along the minus strand of OU452200.1, from coordinate 38,749,010 downwards.
ATTTGAAATATTTTTTTGGTCAAAACTTAAGTTTTGAAAGTTAGTTCGCCGAATGAGAAATGTTGATTGATTTTGCCCTTAACGCTAGAACGTCTTGAGATCGAAAGAATTAAGAGATAGAGTCACATGTATAGTACGTCAAAAAAGAACAAAAATTAATCAATCAAAGTTACAGCAACAAAGAAAGGCTTACAAACAAATTAAAATAGCAACAACATAAAGCAAACTAAAATCTAGAAAAATCTTACAATATCGCTTCTGAAATAGTCCTCAAAGGTATAAAAAGCTTGAGATATCAAAAATGATTTAATACTTTTATTAAACTGGACTTCACCAAGGTTCTTTATGTGAGACGGCAGCTTATTATAAAATTTAACACAATAATAGTCAGAACCTTTCCTAGTCCTCAATAGAATAGAATAGAAACGTCTTTCCACTCCCCATACAAAATTAAAATGACATATATATATATTAGAAAATTAACCTCATTATCCACTATTAAAGAGCAATCGATCCTTTAACTTTTTTTTAAAAGAGCTGTAACTTAGGTTCAGGAACTGTTCTCCAATCTCTGAATCATTGTACACACTGGGAACCACGTAAGAGAAGGTGCGCTTAAACAGCGTAGTACGGTGGCGAGGTATGTTAAGCAGATTACAATATCGCGTAGAACGATTATGGAGTGCACATCGAAAAGGAAGTTTTGTACGCAAATATGTGGGATTTCCAGTTTTGAGAAGCTTGTATAGAAGCAAGCAATACGATATTTTAGTCTGTTGTGCATGTTCAACCATCCCAAAGTAAATAATTTATCACTCATATGGTCTCTCATTCTAAGATTATTTATAAAACGTATGCATGAATTCTGAATCCGCTGGATTCTATTTTTTGAATGAGTATCCAGGCAAGGACCATACATGATATACGCATAATTGTATTGTGAGAGCACCAGAGATTCACAAAGTTGTTTTTTAGTTTGCTACCTAAAACTGTCTTACTCCTATACAAATTCCTAAGTGATATAATAGACTTTTGTACTAATTTACCCACTTGCGTTTTAAATCTAAGGTCACTATCAAAAACGACGCAATAGGCGGTGAAATTCAGGCAATATGTCATTTCGATTTCGCGTACCATAATTATGCATATCAGAGTGAAGAGTGAAATGCGAGGCATTGGTTCGAATATAGCCAAGACAGTTTAAGATGTACAAGGAAGGCAAAGTAAGTAGTCCGTGTTCAACAAAATATTTTTTACAGCAGTCACGCCAACCGAGCCCCAACATTGTACGTAAACATCTCCTCTGTAGCTTGAAGATTTTCATTGCATGGGAACTATGTCCCCAGTTCAAAATACCATACGACATACGGGAAACAAAATAACCGTGATATACCGTCAACAGACTGGCGATTGAAACACTCTGCGCAAGCCTCTGATGAGATATATGACCCTGGACAGCGAGCACCCAAGCTCTCGAACATGACTCTCCCAGGTTAATTTAGGATCAAGATGAACCCCAAGGAACTTGACGCGAACATCGCTCTGAAGATCGATAGGCGCAGAACGCAAAGTAAAGTTCATGCTCTGAGTTTTAGCCTGATTCAAGCTCAGTTCATTTGCCAGAAACTAATTGCCTATGTCAGTCTCAACAGCATTAACCAACTCTCCTAAAGGGTCGTTTGGTCGATATCTAATCAGACTAGTTGTGTCGTCAGCAAAGAGGATTATATTTGAGTCTTCTTGAAATTTGTATAAATCATTTACGTATATTAAAAACAGTAAAGGTCCCAAAACCAACCCCTGGGGCACACCCCGTCCAACCCTTCGTCTCTCCGAGTATCGTCCCCCATACAAAACGTGCTGAAAACGATGGCTGAGATAAGAGCCAAGCAAGGCAACACTGTCAACATCAAAGTTATAGTAAGAGAGTTTCTGAAGAAGTATCTCGTGTGAGACACAGTCAAAAGCCTTAGTGAGGTCATAAAAAGAAGCAAAGGTGTCACACCCCTGCTCCATGCCATCCGAAACATATTCCAAAAGGTTATTAATTGCAAGAGTAGTAGATCTCTTACTACGACTTTGCATAAAGAGATTATTTGCTTCAAAATATTCAGTTATTTGATTTTTAATAATAGACTCAAAGATTTTTGAAAAAATCGATATTGGTCGATAGTTACTGGGATCATCAACCGATCCTTTATTTTTGTAGATTGGAATAACCCTTGCCTCCTTCAAGACCGCCGGAAATACAGCGTCACCAATGCAATGGTTTATCAACTTAGTAAGCGGCACCACTAGCAGATCCTTTAAAGTCCCAATAATCCTAACATTAAGCTCATAACAATCCGAGCTTTTTGTGTTTTTCATACCTGATAGTTTTTCACGTACTTCATTAAAGGTTACTGTTCTCAAACTAAATCCAGCAGCTCTAGTGGGAGACATATATTTCTCAAAAGTGAGTGATAAGAAGAATTTCGGCTGTCTTCATATCCGTCGTTAAAAATAGGAGGTTCCATTTGAAAAACTGGACCTGACCTCAAAAATACCTTGAAGGTCAAGGACATCAACATGATCACATAGTAATAGTTCGAAAAGGATTCTACAATTTTTGTCTGGAACTTTTTGAACAAAAACAACATAATAATGTTTTTTAAAGTATAGGGGGACGTTGTGTCGTTCATTAAAAGACTTTGTGATTCAAGGACCCTTTCCAAACAATTAAGAATTTTCGTCCTGAAATAAGACGTAGGTACTTATCCACAATACGTATATTTAATTTATCATTATTTGTTTTCTATTTCACCACAGACTTCACCAAGTGTACCAGTGTAATTATATTCGGTATAAATATTGGCCCATTAACGATATATACCATGAGGGCACATATATATATTATGCATTACTATATGAACAGGAAAAGAGGGTGAGAAAACCAACCCTTCTTTATAATAAACCCTTCAACGGTCCGAAAGGGATGGTGGGTTTTAGAAAAATAAATGTGATTTCCATGTACAACAATTAGTTTAAGTGGTTTGCTTTCGTTTCGTGAAAAATGTTTTGTGTATATACCTTTAGAATAAAATATTGGGTTTGTAGGAATAAAAGAAATCCCGTATTATTTACGTACGTCAAATGAAAATAAATACTTTCTTATTTAATTTAATACTATACTGCATATTATCATCTTTCGATTCCTTGATAATACAGGGTGAACTATCACTCAGTACAAAAGTTTTAACCATGTGCTCAGAGAAGCATGAAAAACTATAAAAAATTTGTTTCGGAATTTTTATTCGATGGAGCAAATCCACGTTTTTCCCCGGTAAATCGGTATATATAATATAAGTATTTTTGGAATTTGTTTTTGCAAAGCAGCAATTTTATTATTAACGAAATCTTAGTAGCAAAAAATAACAACAAACAACAACTAACTTGTGCATACAAAAGATATTTGACAGTTCATAATTTCCTGAAAACTAAAACATAAGTCGAATTCACGCCATGATCGATTATAACCGGTTATAAACGGTTTAACTTTTTGCATTCACGCGACCCCGGTTATTGGCGGTTTCCCTATGACGACGTCACGAATAAGCCCTTCATGAACATTATCATTAGCTAATTTGCGCTTCATTTTTCAGGTAACTAGGTTTGTTTTCACAGGCTTCTGAAATCGTCAGAAACAGTCTCTATTCTGCGCAAATCAATTACATCGCGTGTCAACAACGTTATGCGCAGAATCCATAGTGTTTCTGGCAGTTTCGAAGTCTATGAAAACAAATCTGGTTACGTGAAAAATTAAGCGCAAATTAGCTAATGACAATGTTGAGTTTCAGGTTCCTTTTACAACAAAAAATCAAGTGAGATGAATCGTAGGTGATCATGTCACATCATTGGTTTGCGCAGAATCCCGACTGTTTCTGACTCTTGTGAAACCGTGAGAAACAGTCGGGATCCTGCGCAAACCAATGATGTGACATGATCCCCTACGGCTGCAATGCAATGTCACAGCTAACAGGTGTATGTTAGCTGTGACATTGTCTTTAAAAGACAATGGCTGTGATAATGTCCTGAAGGTCTTTTTCGTGACGTCATCATAGTGAAACCGCCAATAACCGGGGTCGCGTGAATGCAAAAAGTTAAACCGGTTATAATCGGTCATGGCGTGATTTCGACTTCTTTTAGTTTTCAGGAAATTGTGAACTGTCAAATATCTTTTGTATGTCAATATAACTTTTGCAAAAGTTGGTTGTTGTTATTTTTTGATATTAACAGTAAATATTCTGTTAATAATAAAATTGCTGCTTTGCAAAAACAAATTCCCAAAATATTTATCAGATTCTAATGCAGGTTTATACCGTAAGATTATTAACTGTATTTTTTATTTGTTTGTTTAAATTTTGTGATGAAAGTGAACTGCCGAATTAGCGTACCTTTAAGAATCAATTTGAAGCATTGATTATCGTTTTCACAACAATGTACGGTATAGGTTGTAGGCCTACATATTATTATTGTGATGAGTGATGAGCGAGAAGTTCCTATGTATGTAAAATAATAATAATTTTGGATCTACATGAAGACTATTATCTATGAAACGAGATTTGTGACTAACAGCAGTTACGTCTACAAATTGAGGGGCAGCGAATCAAATCAAAATAGTAAATAAAGTGAAGTTAACAGTGGTCTCTTTGAACATTTGCTGTTGTAGTGCTTTGAAGTTGTAGTGTTATTTGCATTTGTGTGTTTTTTGTTACCCTTTGGTAAGAGAGAGGGGATCCACCTTGTCGTGGTCGTCGCGCTGAGTATCTTACATTAAATAAGCAAAGTGAACGAGGAAAACCAAGCGGTCCCCAGGAAGGTCAAAAATCATTATATGGCATGTTAGACATATCCAAAAGGTAGGTGCTAACATAATATTTAATATTTCGCATGATTGAAGTCACATAATCATGTACATTTTCTAAATAAATTTGTGATTTTAAATGCTCGGTAAATTGATACACTTGGCAACATGTCGCTGTATTATAACCTTTTAACTAATGTCTAATTTAAACTTAGTTGGGCAGGCGGTCATAGGCGTCGTCAAAAGGGAGTTTAATATGATTTACAAAAAATTATTTTCAGCCTTAATAAAAATGTTGGAAATTTTTTGAAAGGCGATTCTGTTAAATCTTATTTTTCTCTACCTCCAGTTAAAATTTTTGTACTGAGTGATAGTTCACCCTGTATAAAATACACTCCCGTTCGCGATGACAATAAAAACTGCCACGCAATAAAAACAAACAATGAATAGCTTGGCTTCAAACACGTTGAGTCCTAAGCACCCCATGACCAGTGTTCGAAACTGCTCAAATCGTACGCGGTGAAACCTTGTATTAAACAAGCCACGCCTCCAATTTCGATGATTCACGAAAATGTTGTCAATAATAAAACAATGAATTCTTAATTAATTAAGTAGTAGACAAAATTAAACTGCAAGTAGATCTCTGTTGTTTTCCAACTTCCGTTTTGCTATATTAAAATACACTACGCTATTAAAGTAAAAGGAGTCCCAACGTAATTAAAAGAAAAATTAAATCTACCGTCTGGAGTTGTGTTTTAAAAGGGGCTTTAAAGAAAACTTTCCAAGTTAACTTTTAATCCCGTAATAAATTATCTTTCTGTTTAAATAACGACTTGGCGAGATGCGGTGTTGTCAGATTGCATACGTTAATGAGGTACCTACAAAATGAACATTTAATTAGGATTGAGAATAGATTATTTCGTTATGTTGCATATAAAATCTTGAATTTCCTTGTCCGGTGAATTTTTTAGATTATACGGGGCAAGGATCTTACTGTTATCTTCAAATTAATAATAAGGAGGCTCACTGTCCTGAGCTTCTTTCTAAGATTATTATGGAAGATATGACATCGGTTTACGGTGTCAAGTGGCATTTTAAGCATGCTAGGGAATCGCTCGAGGATGATCCCTATTGAAGGGAGTAGTCTCCGGCACTTGTTGAAAAAATCAAAAGAATTATACTGGAAGGTGCTCAATTGAAGAAGAAACAAGTTGCAGAAATTGTTTTAGTAGAGAGTTCGGTACAACTTTAAATTGAGCATTATCATATTGACCTTTGAGCATTGCCGGCGCCCATCTTGCACTAAAGATGGGCACCGGCAATGCTCACGCAACAACGTCGAATGTTCTGATGTGCGTTGGAACGCTGATGGTGTGCTGCCCCGATTGTTACTGAAGACGAGACTTGAACTTGAGTCCATGCTATGGCATAAAAGATGCGCATCCAAAAACTGGAGGAAGCAGTTTCGGCGAAAGATTCAACATTTTTAAACAGGTATAAACAAATTAATTGAGGTAGAGTGGGGTTGCAAAGGAATTTATGTATTTATTTACGTCCAACACTACAAAAGAAACAACTACAATCCAATACATGATGTAACCTAACCCAAACTATAATACAATTCTAGACCATTGAGGAAAACAACCAAATACACAGAAACATGGAATATTTCATAGATTTAAGTAATGATCCAATTTACAAACTGAACCTGACTAAGACTTACATAATTATACAATGTGGCTCTAATAATGACACAATAGAATACAAACTACGATAGGTAAAATAAGCTCAAGACCGTTCGCAATGCATAATCATAATGTGCTCAAGTCAGAATGTCCATTCAAAAACCCCATAACCTGGGTACTGATTAACCAAACGGGATGCTCTATAGCAATAGAGCCACTTCGAGCATAATTGGTGCGACGGAAATCTTCATGAAATGGATGAGACCCCTTCACAAGCCTAATAGGAAGATGGAACCCCACTTTCGAGAGCAGGCAGGATGATGGTATCATAAATAATATTCAGATTCTTGTAAAATAGGGTAAGGTCTCTAAAACACCTGCAATATTTAGATTTGAAACTTCTTGGGATGAGGCTCACAAATTACATAACAGGTTAAATAACGCCTTGTTATTTATTGTCAAAACTTTTTTTAAAAAAACAACGATCGGCAACGTACATCTGTTGCCTTCTTCAGGTAATATACATACAAAAATCGTCTAGTGGAGAAGTAGAAGTAGACAAAACACTACTTGGCCACTAGACGATTTTTGTATGTATATTACCTGAAGAAGGCAACAGATGTACGTTGCCGAAACGTTGTTTTTTTAAAAATGTTTTGACAATAAATAACAAGGCGTTATTTAACCTGTTGTGTAATTTGTGAGCCTCATCCCAAGAAGTTTCAAATCTAAATATTGAAGAAATAAGGCTCAAGAAAAGAAAACTAACTAAAACACCTGCGTCCACTCACTCAGCAGCACATCATGACCATAGCACCATATGCCATATAATTTGCAAGAGTTTGCTGCTGTGGCTCAATAATTTAATTCTTGTGTTTTCTTTTGTGTGATTTTGGCTGTCTTATCTATGTTGCCTGTTGTCTAGAGTTTTTATATATATTGTGTGTTTTATATTGTAGATTATATTGACGCGTTTATGTACAAAAGAATGTGAAATTATAATTATTGTTGTTCTCATTATTTTAATTCAGTTTTTGTATGTATCTTTCTTTGTTGTGTTATTTTAGTTTTCCTTGATGTGCCAATGTACTTGTTAATGTACTAATTTATGGTTAATAAAGATATTATTATTATAATAGATCCAAAAGGGCACAGTAATAAAGTAAAATGTAAAATGGTAAAAACACTACCATGTGATATCTCTACAATCTCAGCTAGTTCGTGCACCTTCAATTTGCGATGTTCATAACCAATTTGTGAATTTTGTTGACGTTTTCAGGCTCATTTTGGCGTCCACTGCGCTCTGCATCATTTGTGCTGGTACGACCACGTTTAAATTCAGCAATCCACTTCTCTACCATTTGTCTCGATAGAGCAGAGTTCTGATAATATTTATCAAGCCATTGTTTGGTTTCCACTGTATTTTTGTTCATCAAAAAGCATTGCTTTATCTAAACTCGAAATTCACTTTTTTCCATTTATTTTTTCAATAACCAAAGTTGCCTCACACAAAATGCTGTGAAGGTTCTCGTACTAAATAAAAATTTTAGTAACTGTCCTACGACAGGGAGGCGTCAAGATACACTCCCAAATCCTTAGCCAAAGTTCTGTTCTGCAGAGCCTATGAAATAGTCATGGCAACGTTTAATTCTATGCCATTCACTTCCACCAATGTACCAAACGCATGACGTCCTCTTGTAAAAGGTAGCAATCGGTAAGACATCCAATTTTCCTATAATACTTCCGGTCGTCGGCAAAGAAATTAATCAAGGAATTAAAACGCTCCCTCGTATTTGTAAAAAAGTAAAATGTATGATGAACTATGGCAACAAAGCGTTTGGCCTTTAGTCGAGCATTAAGGAAAAAGTTAGTTTGAACTGGTGCCAAGTTGGTTAAATTACTAAAATTCGAAACGGCCACCGCAATGTTAACACCTCTTTTCTGCTTTGCTGTACCGCGAAAAGTTGTTTAATAAGTGCCAAGAATTTAATTAGGCCATGTAATTTGTAAGTTTTCAGTTTGCTTTGGATTTGGTTTTTTAAACCACATAAATAACGGTGCAGTAGGTCAATATTTTCTACCGGAACTAAACACTACATCTATAAGGCAGGCAGGTATACGAGGGAGGATATTTTGAGCCTAATAATCAAAACACAGTAATTTTTCATTGATTTAAGGACTCACTTTTGTTTTCTGTCTGATGATGGGCTTTGGACTGAAACCAGTAACAAAGTAATTATTTGTAAATAAAACGTGTGGTGAGAGTTATTTTCTTGGTTTTTCTTGAGTATGTCCAGTTTAGGGGTTTTAAATCTCGCTCAAATTTGGGGCCCTCTATTGTTCCTTATGAACACATTTGACAGCAATGACTTATTTTACGATGTTCACTTATACGCGTCATTGCCTGGAGAGGGATTTGACGGTATGTGTGAGGAAGATAAATGAGCTATTTGACTCACATAATGTTGAAACTACTTTAAAATTAGGATCAATTTCATTATATAGCTTGGCCAAATTATAACTGAAGGACCTGTATTTTAATTTTTTATTTGCAAACGGTTTGTCAAACGAAAAAAAGTAAAGAACCTTTTTTTGTTGTAAATGGAACAAGGATTCTAGAAATAATTTTTGATTTATCTAAACCCCCCTGTTATATCAGCAACTGTTGCTTCAGGATTGGTCCTCTATTAATGGCATCAGTCATGTGAATGATGCCGTGTCGGCGTTCTACAGGATCCTTGATGGCAGATTTAGTATGTGTGTTCCAACTAAAAAAATTCACTCTAAAAAATACAAATATCCATGTTGGTACACATGGGACTTAATCTGCGACATACGGGAAAAGTCAAAACATTTGAAAAGATGGAAATCTACGAAGTGTTTGAACAGTTTTTACATCTTTAGGGATTTAAGAGTCAGCATCAAACATAAGATAACTGCTGCATATAACAATTACTTGGTGGAAGTTCAAAATTCATTGAAAACAGATCCAAAGCGGCTCTGGAGCTATGTACAAAATAAGAAGCGCAAATCCAGAATCCCAGGTGTCATGTATGGTATGGATAGTGCTAAATACTCAACACCCCAAGGCATAGTAAACGCTTTCGTGAAATACTTCAATAGCGTATATGTTGATGGTGCCCACCCTCAGGAGGTGCATTCTTCTTCTTCTTCCCACATATCGATGGGTCAGCATGATATCGATGATGTTCTCATGTCACTCAAACAATTAAAGCCCAAAATGACTTCGGGACCAGATGACATCCCGGCTTTCATTTTACGAGATTTTGTGTCTGTTTTCGCCGTGCCACTGCAGACTCTATTTAATAGGTCTCTGATATCCAATATATTCCCAAAAGCTTGGAAAATTTCCCGCATTTGCCCAATCCATAAATCTGCAGAGAATGATCATGTTGAAAATAATAGACCCGTTTCGCTCCTGCCCAACTTCTCGAAGGTTTTTGAAGCGGCATTACACCGAAAAATATTTACTCCAATTAAGCATCAGATTGATCCACAGCAGCACGGTTTTTTCCCAGACCGCTCTACAGTAACCAACCTAACTTGTTTTCTAGAGGATGTACTTCGTACCCTCGGGGAGGGTCTGCGAATCGATACGATTTATACAGATTTTTCGAAGGCTTTCGATAGGCTGGATCATTCCCTTGTCCTACGGAAAATGTCGAGGTTGTTTTTTCATGAGGATCTTTTAACGTTTTTTGCCTCCTACTTGTCTGATGTCGAATACAATGGTCATAAATCGGAAACTTTCATACCCACCAGCGGAGCGCCTCAGGGCAGCTGTTTGGCACCATTAATATTTTCAATTTTCATTAATGACATATCCCAGGAACTTACAAGCAACCATTTGATGTTTGCAGACGATCTCAAGTTGTATCGTGTTATTCGAGACACTTCGGATTGCGTATTGTTGCAGCGCGACTTATCTAAGCTTGAAGATTGGTGTAACTATAATAAATTGCCTTTAAATATTAATAAATGTAAGTTTGTCATATTTTCGAAATCGCAAACTGTTTTTGAATATCGCTATCGGCTGAGTGACACTGCGCTTGAGTGTTGTGATGTTGTCAGGGATCTTGGAGTTTACGTCGACACTGAATTGTCATTTAATTATCACATTCAAAGTATTACCCGAGATGCACTACGCATGCTTGGCTTTTTGTTTTGTGTTACCAAAGATTTTAGTGATATTGAATGTATAACTAATTTGTATTGTGCTCTGGTAAGATCTAATCTTGAGTACGCATCTATAATATGGTCTCCCATTTACCAATATCATGCAGGACACATTGAATACATACAGCGCAAATTCCTTAAATATTTAGCGTTTAAAATTGACGGTAGATTCCCATGTAGAGGGTTCGATCATAGAGCACTGCTCGATCGCTTTCAAATGGTTTCGCTGGCTGCTCGCAGAGTGTATGCCGGACAACTCTTTCTGTTTAAGATTATAAATAGCTTGGTGGACTGTTCAAACCTACTCCGATCGTTGAATTTTAACATACCGCGCCCCTCTGCGAGGAGTAGCAGACTATTTCACATTCCTGTTTTTCGTAATTATGAATCCAAAGCACCACTACTTCGAGCATGCGAAACATGTAACATAGAAGGATTTAGTCAAGAAATTAACTATTTCAATGAGCCTGTAAGATCTTTCTGCGCTCAATTTTCTCGGTTCGTGCAAAATCTGGCCATCTGATGTGTGTGCGTATTTTGTTTTGTAGGATTATTAATTAGTTTATTATTAGTAGCTTATGTATTTAGTTATATTGTCTTGTAATTGGGTCTGTAACCTGTTAGACAATAAAGAATATTAGTATCTATCTAATCGTGCCAAATTTCATTTAAATATCTACAATTTTTTTAAAAAATATCAATAAATTTGGAATTTTTTATTAAAATTTTCACATCCTGTATTTTTGTAACGAAGCATTCGAAATTAGATCACCCTGTATATGTATTTTGTAATAATAAAAGTGTTTCACATAATGTTGTTTTAAGATTTCTTATTATTTTTCAAGTGGAGGTTTTTTTAATGTACCCATAGTGAATTTGAATGCCGTACACCAATGACTTTTGAGAGCTGTTTTGATAACAATACATATTATAACAGGCACCGATTTCTCGGGGTGTCGAGATCCTTTTGCCATGCCATTCTTGTCGTATAATAAAATAGAAATTACCATTTCTAAATAAAAGCAATATATAACATTATTATGTGTGAGGGGAGAGTTTGTTAGAAAAAGTTAAGAACGACAAATAATGAACCATTTTAGGTGGGTAATGCATACGATGTATTCGGAGTTATAGGGGTGCCGCCAAACACATATATATATATATATATATATAGAGGGTATCGTTTTGCTAAAAAGTAATTTTACTGTGATCCCTTTCTGTGGTATTATTATTGTTGTTTTTATGTACAGGTAGACGGATATTGAAGGACATCAAAGAAATTAACTATGACGGTTCCTCTATGAATAATTTATACAGGGTGAAAACCAGTGGCGCCTTGTCGCTGTTTAATGTGGTGAAGCATAACATAAAATAAAGTCATATAGGTAGCTAAAATTAATAGGGATATCCCTACTTCGTCAAGTGCATAAAATATAGGTTATGTTTATAAGTAGGTAGGTACCTCACCTAAGTATTGTTTTCTTTAAAAAGTGTAATTAGTATCTAGAATATATTTATTTACGACATAATAATACTAAATAAAACACATTTTATGAAACTGTCAATCAAATTACTTTTATGCTACCTGTTAGCAAATCATAATACGTCTCATACCAGATATTATTAAAAGCTCTGCTTTTATGCGTTTGCCTTTATTTATATTTATCAAACATTTATTTAAAACCCTTTGAGGACGGCGCAAACTAAATATGAATTAAGAAAAAAATTTGTAAAAAACTAAGTTTATTTATCATAAAACATTAACAAAAAATATATTAGGAAACTGAAAACATCCTGGTTTATCCTTCAGGATATGGTTACTAGTAGTAACCACTAGGAAGCAGTGGGTAATTATTGAAACTATCTGGGAACAAGTAACTGAATATGTCACTGGGTGTTCCTAGGTTTTCAGGAACGTTGGGTCCTGCCTGTTCCACAAAAGGGTTTATGCGGGTTACATGCGAAACATTTTTTGTCGAAACATTTGATTTTTTCATCTTTTTTTGACGCATTACTTCCAGAGGCAACTCATCTTCACTGTCCCAAATCTCAGATATGTTTGCATCAATGCCATCTTCAAAAACTATTGGGGTATTCTCCAAATCAAAAAGGTTGTCTCTTTGATCAGGATTTGTATTATCTATAGTGATCTCGTCCGCCATCATTTTAGATATCCGATGTGCAATGGAGTCGCAGTCACTCGGTATATCATCCACAATGGCATCAAACTCTGTTTGACTCATAGCCTCAAGTTCCAAAAGTGACACTTGTCTTTTAGAACTCACAAAAAAAAACAATGTATGTACTAGTATAACATAAAAAGAAATAGAAGATGAGAAAATATCTCAGAAATAACTCAGGAGGGGATTATGATAGTCCTAGTGGTTACTAGTCGTAACCACAATATATAAATGTAACTATAGAAATCAAAAACCGAAATTTTATTAGATCTAAATGTTCATGCAATATTTAAATAAAATCTGTATATTTACCAGCCATTCTGCTGAGATATTATTCACTTTTATTGAAAATATTAGTTTTTATGTTCCCACTGAAATTTAAACTGGCGTACCCTTACACTAATAAGCTACAACTCACAAAAATACTCTGATGAACCAGCCAGCACTACTGAATAATATGTAGTGCAATTTAGGCAACCAGGTAAACAGTCTGGTTAACAGTAGAAACCCCCAGGTAATTAGATACATAAGTTTAGATATGTGGTTTGCAACAATAACCACTAGTCCTCAAAGGGTTAAATCTGGAACAGGTGTGTCTGTATATTTTTAACAAGATTTGTCTGTTCTTAAAAGGAGTGTTGATTAAGAAAACTTAACTGTAGTTAAAATTAAAAAATAAACATCATTTTTCATAATAACTGCGATTACCTGATGTCAGGGTAAATATAATTTACGCTGCTGATATATATTGAAAGACTAATTTGTATTCAAAATATCAAAAATCAAAACTTTAAGCTTCCCGAAAAGTAAATAAAAATAATATTAGCATTTAGTATAGCACTAGAAATTTGCGACTGTGTAATAGAGATAGATATAATCAAAATAATAATCGACATATAGGTACAAAACACTCGCCAAGCGTTGTCATATAATCTTATTTTACATTAAATCTCTGTTGCATCTATATGAAGCGTGCTTCTTATAGTGTTTTTTTAATGGCAAGATTCGTATGCTATGATTAGTACAATTAAACGCTGGCAACTATGTTTAGAAGAAAAGCTATATGTGGTTGTATAGTGGGTATATGCCAGATGGCAGTGTTGCCCATTGTTGCTGAATTATAGATGGAAATGCTTTGAGACACGCTTCATCTGCATAAGAACGTGTATGATAAATAAATAGGCTACTGTCATAGGACACAAGCACTGGCAAGGGTGTCAACTGTCGCACACAGGGAAGAGAGAGACCGAAATAATGTTTTACTATTATTACACGAATAAAAAAAAAGAGAAATACCTATAGGTATGTAAATTAAGTATATTAAATAGGTGTATAGGATAAAGCCTGCTTCAGATGTAGAAGAAATTCAAAATTACAGTTTTATGGTAAAGCAGGTTGAAAATTAAGTATATATACATTAATTTATAGTTTAAATATTATATGGAGAAAAATAATTACACAATAAAATACTTTAATATTATTAATTTTACTGATTATTTAGGCGAACTTGCATCATAGGGCAAGCCGCCACTGAATTTGAGGCAATTTCATTGCCTTTCAGTTGATATAAGATGATTTTTTCTGGTAAGTGTAGTTCTAGAAAAAGTGTAGGTTAAGTGTTCAAAAATATTTAAATTGAGGCTCAAAGAAAAATCTCCAAATGATTGAAAAGCTGACAACACCGTAACAATTTGAGGATCATCCGTGTTATGCATATAATAATATCTAAAACTAATGAGTTCAGTCGTTTCTAGTAGGTGGGAAGAGGTAGGCATTCCGGGTATATAGTAGGATAATAATATACATTGTGGATATATCTGGGCACTACAACAAGTATACTATAGAGGGATTAACTCGTGTGTTGTGCGAGGAGTTGGTATATATAGAGAGAGAGGGGTGAGTAAGTATTGACGTGGGACACAATAGAAAATTTTAATCAGTGTACCTATGAAGTTGGATATTATATTATTATGAGGGTTCAGACAAGAAAAAATAAATATGAGAATAGGGGCTACTCGATAATTTTGTTGGGAATATCATTGTTGTGTAATAGCGTCATCAGCCACATGCACTAAAACCTCCTTCTGCACTTCTGGTAATGTTTAATGGGGTTGGTTATCCATGATGTCGTATTCCTTAGAATCTGGACTACTTGGCTGCAAATATTTGAGTAACGAAGCTTAAAAAATAGTTGTAACTCCAGCCTATAACTACATTGAAACGGTATAGATGGCGGCACATGATATATCGCAAGTTGTTAAAATGCTGTTACAAAAACCTTCCTCACCCTGTATATTAATGACAATATTAATTTAATGCTTTTATAAAAGTAGAATTTCGATATCTTTATCTATAGCACGTACAATAGGTACCTCTTTACTCTATAGGTGATTTTGTCTTTTGTTAGGTAAAAAAAAAGAAATTATTAACGGAAAATATTTTTTAGTCCTATATAATCATCTGATAAAGTATTATTTATATGCTCAAAAAGAATTTTTCACAACAATTAAGAAATAAGTGCATAATTAGGCATTTAGCGACTAAAAAACAACCTTAAGATAATTCTCTAAAAAAGTAATAATGTCACAGTTTAAAATAATATACAGTTACTTCACCTCGTGTCGGCACGTTGATTGTTCATGTGTACAAAACAATTCGCCGCGCTTATAGTTATAGTATAGTATCTTATAGTATAGATATAGTATATATAGTAGCGGGCCTGAATGTGGCTGGGAATGCGACGGCATCGACTCCGTTTTCAACGTCTACTGAACCTTCTTATCTATAGTTAATATTCGATGATAATTTGTTAAATTTAACAAGTTCTGAAAATGTGACCCATTCATGTCTATGCAATAGTACACATTTTATTTAATACAGGCAGTGTTACACAAAAAGTACGGATCATTTTTATCGTATTTATTTCTCTTAGAATTTAATTAAAATTTTAATTCTGCCATGTCTTTCATTGTCTTTAAAAATAATGTTAAATGAATAGCATAAATGAGCAGTCACGTGACTTCCCTGACCTGTCAAAATTTTCTCCAGTAAATTTGAAAAATGTATTTTTTAAAATATCAAAAAATTTCAATTGAAAAAGCTCAGGAAAAATTGTTTGAATTGGTATAATATTTTATATTTAAAAAACCAAAATATAATCAAAAATATACGACCTGCGTAAGGAAACAGAATTTTAATAATTATTATTTTCATTATTTCCAATAAACTAACGTAACAAACTATTTTATTCAAAAATTAGAAAAAAAATATATTGCCAGAGCTATGATTCGAACCCAGAACCTTCCGCATGCGAAGCACACGCTCAATCAATGACGCCAAAAACCCTTTATCGAATTACTTTATTTTATTCTATTAAGAGATATTTGTTTGTTTTTTTCTTACTTATCCTATACGGACTTCTTGAATGACCTGTTATAACTGGAGAATAATAATAATAATAATAATAATAATTGGGCTTTATTGCATTATATCAAAAAACACAATTAGCGAAGTTCAGACTAGGTCTCCTAGCTTAACCTGACTATTCTACAACATTTATATTAAGTAGCAAATGTGAAAAAAAAACAAAATTAAATAAATACAATTCCAACCTATAACACTGCAGTAATTACATAATATATAGAAATACAACATAATATAACACACAAATCAAGTACCAAGTTAATCACACAAATTCCAATATTTTTACTTTCAAAAACTTACTGAACATACATGGGCGTAACAATTTAGACTCCTCAGGAATTCTATTATACATGCAGGAAACCGTGTATGAGAATGACCGTTCAAACATTGCACTTCTGTGTCGTGGCATGGTTATTACTAACTTATGCCTTAGATCCAGGTGGTGCTGATCATGACGAAACTTAATTTTTTGATATAGATATCTGGGCAATTTCAATACTACACTTCAATCAGAGAACAGTTAGATGAATCAGCAGAAAATTCACCAACGTCGTCGTGTTTGAGTTGGCGGCCCTGCACAAAGTGGGCTGCGATATTATAAATCACCCACCCTATAGTCCAGACCTGGCCCCAAACAATTATTATTTGTTCCGCAATTTAAAAACAAAACAAAAACTCCACGGGAAGAGATTTGGGAGCGATAAAGAACAATTTTTTTTGCACGTACGTTTAAACCAATTAATTAATAAATCTGAGAGGTCTATTAGGGTTGCAGATGAATATATTGAAAAATAACAATAAAATTCCAATTCGCTATTCCGCGGAATTAAAAAGGCCCCATTATAGTTATGTAAAAAAATTAAAAAACACAATTATAAGATTTTTTCCTAGAGTACTTGGGGAGACTTTCCCCTTCTCTGAAATTTGTCTAATTCATACCAGGTACCAGAAATTCTAACCTCAAAATAAAAATAAATACCTTCCTCTTGTCCCTTTATTTTAACACCCACATAACTGTCTAGACGTTATAATAACCAACAGGACGCTATTGACACAATTTCAACCTTGCGCATTTTGTCGAACAACAACTCTTCTTCTCATACACGGCTGTGGCTGGTTTGACTGATATTACTAACTTCAAACAATTGAATGATTGACAGTACTTGACCTTCCCTCTCATTTCTATTTGGTTCATAATAACACGTTTTAAATAAAAACCTATAAGAAACTTTAGAAAATAATTCATCCATGATTTATAAAAAGAAACCAAATAACATGTATAATGTAACTGATCGGTTTCCTTCAGAAATCCTCAGACTAACTAATTAAGTTCACCTATAATATATAGTTTGATTTTAGTTAAAAATTTTTCTTTCCACTAAGGTAAGATTATAGCTACAACATATTGTGTAATATTGATACATTCAAATACTTCCTTTCCCTTTATAGTTGTTATAATAGTTTTAACTGATGATGACCCTTACTAGGGCCGAAACATGTATTGATTGAATGAGTGGTTCGTTAGAGGGACCTGTTAATAAACAATTTAGTAAATGCGACAGCATTTTATTTCCTAACATTAATATCAATTGGAGTTCCACAATTCTGTCTAGCATAGTAGGTATTACTGCAGCAATACATTAATGTGTGAAACAAAGATGGAAAGTGAGGCTGTGCCTCTTCATGCGTATTTAGATATACAGCAAATTGAGTGACTGAAACAAAACATCCACGTCTGTCTTATACCCTTTCATTTACTACTTAGCGTTCTCTCGCTTTGACCTATTGATCATACATTATCTTTGATCTTTGATCAATTCATTTTTCTTTTGCGGTCTGATGTTTTGATTATAATATTATTATAGGTAGTACCTACCTATTATGTAAGTTATCATTATTTCTTTCTGGTTTTTCTTTATAATAATCGTAATAAATTAAGGGACACTAGGGACAGGCAATAAATACAATAAATAAATAGGTATTTAGTAATTTTTCGTGTAAAGATTCTTAAAGTGCAGCATTTTTTTTTGTGCTAGTGTAGTGATAGTGAATGGTTAATAGTATGGAAAATATGGATGTTCTAGGTCCAGGCTGTAGTGCACCAACGCCGACAGTAGTACAAGTAAACGTAGATTTAGAAATGCGAAATTCTGGGGATATAATCATTTATTTAATGTATCGGCGGTCATTTTCAAAGCGATACGACGATAAACTATACGTCGTTCAAGAATTGGCGAGGCCTATTCCAGATTTATAAATATTTAATAAATATTGACTCCGCGAGAAAAACTAGGGGTTTTAATAATGATTGGTACAAAAAGTTTGATTGGTTCGCTGGGAGCGCGGAGTTAAAAAAAATATTTTGTTGACCTTGTGTCATGTTTTCAGTATCTAATAATTCTTAGTCTAAAAATGGGTATTCTAATATAAAAAATTTAGCTCGTAGTCTGGCTATTCACGACAAAAGTGCTGCACATATTGGATGTAAATGTAAATTACTTATCATGAAAAAACAAAAAGAAAAATATAGCGTCCGTTATTGATAGTTCCCAAATAATCAGCAAAGAATATACATAATATTATAATATTGGTAATCAACATTCTTTTTATAAAAATCTTTGTACTGCCTCACAACCCTCAGGACTCACGGGCCGGCACTGGTTTACATGCGTCTGGGAATGCCCATATCAATGCTGACGGACCCTGTACTTCACATACAATGTAATACAAAAGCAATTAAATGCAAATTCATCTGTTCAACTTCACTTAAACACTTATAAAACATCAGAGCAGATAATAGGTATACCTTTAAGTAATTATTGTGGTGTGTACTTGTTTTATCGTATAAAAAGGAAGGAAGAAAAGAATATTATTCATGTCTTCAATAACATCATATTTAAAATGTAGGTACCTATATACATAATATATCAGTGGTATGTGGTGTTATTATCCACATTTTAAAATGGTGAGAGGTAAACCTGCAATTTCCTATAGTCAGAGAGTTGTATACCATATTAAATACAAAACGTATTATTTTATTGTATTCTCTCCATAGTTAGTATGTGGAACAAACAAAAGAACGGGTGTTTATCTCTTTTTCTTTCACTTCTCATTCCCTTCACATCTCTTCCGTGTGCTGGAAAATGGACGACGATGCTTATGATAATTGGTTTAATGGTGTGTTGCAGTTTGAGTGCCTAGTGGAAATTCATTGAATTTACAGCTATGTCATGCTTTCTATACTGGGTGGGCTCAATTTCTCTATTTCAAAATACAATCACTGGGGTTAGGTATAGCTCAAATACACAATATTAATATGACCAACAAGACTTTTCTGTCTTTTCGAATCACAGCTAAAATAGTGTAAAAACACTATGATTCATGTTGCTTAGGTACAGCTCAAATACACAATAACAATATGGCCAACAAGACGTTTCTGTCTCTTGGAATCACAGCTAAAATAGTGTAAAAACACTATGATTAATATTGCTTAGGTATAGCTCAAATACACAATAACAATATCGCCAACAAGACGTTTCTGTCTCTTGGAATCACAGCTAAAATAGTGTAAAAACACTATGATTCATATTGCTTAGGTATAGCTCAAATACACAATAACAATATCGCCAACAAGATGTTTCTGTCTCTTGGAATCACAGCTAAAATAGTGTAAAAACACTATGATTAATATTGCTTAGGTATAGCTCAAATACACAATAACAATATCGCCAACAAGATGTTTCTGTCTCTTGGAATCACAGCTAAAATAGTGTAAAAACACTATGATTAATATTGCTTAGGTATAGCTCAAATACACAATAACAATATCGCCAACAAGATGTTTCTGTCTCTTGGAATCACAGCTAAAATAGTGTAAAAACACTATGATTAATATTGCTTAGGTATAGCTCAAATACACAATAACAATATCGCCAACAAGATGTTTCTGTCTCTTGGAATCACAGCTAAAATAGTGTAAAAACACTATGATTCATATTGCTTAGGTATAGCTCAAATACACAATAACAATATCGCCAACAAGATGTTTCTGTCTCTTGGAATCACAGCTAAAATAGTGTAAAAACACTATGATTCATATTGCTTAGGTATAGCTCAAATACACAATAACAATATCGCCAACAAGATGTTTCTGTCTCTTGGAATCACAGCTAAAATAGTGTAAAAACACTATGATTAATATTGCTTAGGTATAGCTCAAATACACAATAACAATATCGCCAACAAGATGTTTCTGTCTCTTGGAATCACAGCTAAAATAGTGTAAAAACACTATGATTCATATTGCTTAGGTATAGCTCAAATACACAATAACAATATCGCCAACAAGATGTTTCTGTCTCTTGGAATCACAGCTAAAATAGTGTAAAAACACTATGATTAATATTGCTTAGGTATAGCTCAAATACACAATAACAATATCGCCAACAAGATGTTTCTGTCTCTTGGAATCACAGCTAAAATAGTGTAAAAACACTATGATTCATATTGCTTAGGTATAGCTCAAATACACAATAACAATATCGCCAACAAGATGTTTCTGTCTCTTGGAATCACAGCTAAAATAGTGTAAAAACACTATGATTCATATTGCTTAGGTATAGCTCAAATACACAATAACAATATCGCCAACAAGATGTTTCTGTCTCTTGGAATCACAGCTAAAATAGTGTAAAAACACTATGATTAATATTGCTTAGGTATAGCTCAAATACACAATAACAATATCGCCAACAAGATGTTTCTGTCTCTTGGAATCACAGCTAAAATAGTGTAAAAACACTATGATTCATATTGCTTAGGTATAGCTCAAATACACAATAACAATATCGCCAACAAGATGTTTCTGTCTCTTGGAATCACAGCTAAAATAGTGTAAAAACACTATGATTCATATTGCTTAGGTATAGTTCAAATACACAATAACAATATCGCCAACAAGACGTTTCTGTCTCTTGGAATCACAGCTAAAAGGTGTAAAAATCCTGTGATTCATATTGGTTAGGGATAGCAAAAATACACAATAACAATATGGCCAACAAGACTTTTCTGTCTTTTCAAATCACAGCTGCGAAAAACAAAGTTAAATTGGCCAAGGTGCAGCTTTTTATACACGGTATTCCTTCGTCAAAAACTGTGTTAAATATTGGACAGAGTAATTCGCAAAGGTATGACCATTTACGGATTTACTAAGGTCATACATCTAAAAGAAGTTTCATCCCTGAAGTACGTAAAATTTTTGGGTTCATCTTCAACATTTCATCACACTCACAAAGCGTAATATATTATTCAACCTTAAAACCTTGTAAACGAAAACAGCAATCATATTGATTACTAAAATAAATCTGCAGATTACAATTTTTCAGTTCATCTGTTCATATGATAAACATTTTCGCCAATTCGGCGGTGAGTCCTAAAGCAAATAAAAAAGCTGCATTGAATTTTATATATGTAAAAAAACAAACTGAAAAACAAACACCTAAAAAAACATTCCAAAAACAAATTATACGCATAGACCAAAAATATATAATAAAAAAAAATACGGGTTCGTCTGCACTGATTGGGTAAAGCTTTTTTACACTAAAGCGATTTTGCATACAGAACATTCCAGAAGTGCAGTTAACACAAAAAAATTAATTTACAGGAATAATGAAAGTGATTCCAGATGTATCTTCATCAAGACTATGATTTAGGTTTATTCACTGATTACCTCAGCTTCTGACTGTCTTCAATTGCAGAATGATCTGAATGTTCTGCTTGACTGGTGCATTCAGAACGGGCTTGCCCTTAATTTTGATAAGTGTTGTTCTGTAACTTTTACTCGTAAGGTAAATCCAATAAAATTTGTGTATAACATTGACTCTGTTCCGCTTAAAATATGCGATGAGGTTAAGGATCTGGGGGTGCTCTTGGACGCTAAACTTAGTTTTGTGGGGCATGTGATTGATGTGGTTTTGTCTTCCTATAAGAGTCTGGGTTTTGTTATGAGAAATACAAAGCATTTTGTGTCACCTAAAACTCTTATTTTACTGTATAATTCCTTCGATAGATCGAAATTGGAATATGCGTCTGTTGTGTGGAGTCCTGGTTATGCGTTGCACTCGAATAGCTCAAAGAGGATTCAGCGAAGATTTGTGAAATACTTGTGGTTTAAGTGTGACGGAGTGTATCCAACCATGGGATTTCCCCATGATGAACTTCTGGGTCGTTTTAATTTTGTACCTCTTGATAAGCGTAGACAATATGCCTCACTCCTGTTCCTATTCAGGATCGTGAATGGCATCATTGACTCTCCGGACCTACTTTCAATGGTACCTTTTTATGCTCCACATACGAGAAGGCGTAATTATGGTTCTAGCTTTTACTTGCCTACCGTACGTACCAACTTGTTGCTTTTTTCGCCATTGTTTGAGATGTGTTCTGTTTGTGACTCGGTGAGTACCGATATTGATGTGTTTTTTAATACCATATCTTATATTAAAAAAGTGTTTTTTAGATAAATATTTGTTGTTAAACCATTCTGACTATTTTTTGCGATTGTAATATTTGTATTTTTTATAATTTTGAAACGTGTATTTATGTTAATTTTATCGTTTTGTAATGTACCTGCCCTGTAATTGGATGTGTTTCTGTCTGAGTAGATGTAATCTAAATAAATAAAGACTAACTCAAGGTATCCAGGCATACTCCGGAAATCCTTAAAAAATATATACTGCACAGTCTTGGCCTTGAGGATTACCGGAGGCAAACATTTAGGAAGTATTCTCAATTATGAGAATGTTCTGAGAATCATCTACAAAACCCAATAAAACTCAGGAGTCAATGTTATTGTCGTGGCGTCTGTCGAAACTGTTCTGTATTATACAGTCAACGATGCCAAATCACAATGACAAGTTACACGATTGAGCAGCATCTCAAAATGATAAAACTTTATTAATTTTCGAGGCGTAGGACGTTAAAAGGACCCCACATCGGGTGGAACATCGTCGTTGTCCGTGGAAGTATACGCAGAATAAAAATGATAACTGATTCCTTTTGACCCAAAATTGGACGCGACAATAATAATTGTTAATAATAACAAATCACAAAAATAGAAAATGTTTATCCTAACGGCCATCATAGACCAAGTTTATTTAACGAAATGAATGAAAGATCAACCAAATTATTAAGATGATTTAGTGATTTGTATTTTCTATTATACAAGATGATTTTGGAAATAGTCCTTTGGCTTCTTAAATTATAAAAGTAAAACTTCTGACGTGTTCACTAAATTTCCTATATTGTGATTAATACACGTTTTGGTCTTAGCTAAGGTTTTTTTTTTATTTTTTATGGCTTTGAAGCTTGGCCATTTAGCCAGCATTTATCGTTTTCGGCGAACCCAATTTTTTTCAAATGAGCTGGGAATCTACCATGATTGAATTTCAATCTGGTTATTGTTGAATACATGCGGCGGGAAACTGGATGGTCTCTATACCATTTAATATTTTTGTTAATTTGGGGTTGTAACTTATAGTAATTTGTAGCTTTATCTATTAACCTTAGTTGAAAACCCTGGTGGTGTAATTAACACAGTAATACGACGATTTCGATAATGATTGCAGCGGAGTGTGTTGTCCATTTTTTAATAGCAGTCAATACACTTTTGGAGTCCGAACAGATGATGACATCATGAAAATCTAGTGTAGGAACGATTCTTAGAACGTTGAGAATTGCGATGGCTTCGATAGTGAAGATGGATACCTCTGATCTAATCCTATATTTCATATATAATTCTAAGTCTTCCACGTATGCTGAACGACCGGAACCTAATTCAGTTTTAGATCCGTCTGTGAAGATGGCCAAACTTGATTTGTATTTAGCATAATATTCCTGAAATATGATTTTATTCAATACACCTTGACTAGAAAATTCTGGAAATTCAACTTGTGGTTCAAAGTCAATCGTACTAATGTCATAAGAAGAAATTGGAAAAAGGGGTTCTGTACGAATTGTCTTGCTCCAGCCTGTGGTTTCAGTGAAAGCATCACTTAAAGGTAGGGACGGTTTTTTCACCCAATATGGGTTTATTAGATTTTGCGCAGCAATGACGGAGTGCATTATGCTTTGATATTGAAAATTGTGATAGGCTCGTAATTTTAAAAGAAGCTAAACAGTTACATGAAAATCCATCGTTTGCCAACGTAACAGCAAACAGGTTTTCTGTGCTAGGGAATATCAACAGTGAAATCGAATTCCCCACTTTACCATCCAGACAACCCCCAGCTGCTCCTCCATCACCCAACATAACGATTACAAAGAAACGGAAAATATCGACGCCACCAGCCAAAAACACATTCCCACAGGGCGAATTCAGCTGTCTCAGAATTTTCAAAATATATATATAGCGAAAATAGCGTCAAAGAAATAGTTAGTACCATAATTAAAAGTGTAGGAGTTTCAAATCAGTCATTGACTACGGCTCAATTTTCTATGGATCGGCATCGAGAGCGAACTTGCGGGCATTGAGACAATAAAGAATAAAGGTATAAGATTATGCTTGGGTTTAATTAAATCTTGTCCAATTGAGGCGATGCAAGTAGAGTCATGTGAAATGCCACTAGATCTGCGAAGAGAACTATTAGCGACTAAGAAAAAAGATTGAAATCGGACTATGGAAGAAAAAGTTATAATACATTAAATTTGATCCAAATTTTGGTTGTATTATTAATTTTGATATAAACAATTTACTTTCCGACTCTGTTTAAATGAGGCTAAGTGTTTGATGATCGAATTCCTCCGAAACATAGTTTAATTAATATATTAGCACTTAAATAAATCTTAATGGAGGTCACATTCTAATCCAGTTTGATTTATACTCCAATTCAATCATTTTACCTTTATTTCGCTTTAACACGTATAGGTATAGTTTACTTTTGGAATACACTGTATGCGTATATATATGTACATTTTTATCGATTTGTGTGTGCTTCAAAACGCTTGTCAGTTTTAATATTTTTATAGCGTTATAAATTTAGTCGCCGGGGTCGCATTTGAATGCAATTAACTAAACGATCGATTTCCATATATTTTTATTTTTGTTTATATTATGTAGAAAATTCATATTTCGCGTTCGATTCACATCTATTTTAGTTATTGAATAATATTATAAAGGAACCGAATGCCCTGATAATTATTATTAATAAAACAGGTTTTTATATGATAAATTTGTTATTAGATTCAATTCGAGATATTAATTAGCCAGGAAATAAACTATGTGGCAGATGAAGTGAGACAAATTGCCTCATTGTGACTATAGCTTTTTTTTTTTTTTAACATCCTTCTGGTCCTCCACTCGCACACCCCGGCGTGTACGAATGGCGTACTTCAGCCTTGAAGGCTTATTGTGCCTTTTCAGGACCATACTGCACTCACTATCATTCTACTATCACACAACATTCATTCTTCGCTTAGATGGGCCACCGTCAGGTACCGTCTATAATGAACCCCCTAAACGGTCACCCACCACGCGACATTCATTCTACAACCTAGATGAGTCACCGCCAGGTCCGTTTTTAATAAACCCCCAGACGGTCACCCATCCAACTTGTAACCGCGCTCCACAGAGCTGCACTTCGACGGTCGTCACTATATGATCCCGTCTAGTTAATTTCTTGACTAAATCCTTCTATATTACATGTTTGACATGCTCGAAGTAGTGGTGCTTTGGATTCATAATTAGTACGAAAAACAGGAACGTGAAATAGTCTGCTACTCCTCGCAGAGGGGAGCGGTATGTTAAAATTCAACGATCGGAGTAGGTTTGAACAGTCCACCAAGCTATTTATAATCTTAAACAGAAAGAGTTGTCCGGCATACACTCTGCGAGCAGCCAGCGAAACCATTTGAAAGCGATCGAGCAGTGCTCTATGATCGAACCCTCTACATGGGAATCTACCGTCAATTTTAAACGCTAAATATTTAAGGAATTTGCGCTGTATGTATTCAATGTGTCCTGCATGAGATTGGTAAATGGGAGACCATATTATAGATTTCAATATGTTAAATTACGACCTTCGTATATAACTAGTTTAGGGATAGTGGATTTAGGTCCAATAAAACACCAACTTTCAGAACTGCCAACGTTTCGCCCAATTATTTAGGCATCTTCAGGGCTCTAAAATTGAAAACATGACATAATGTTTATTGAAAACAATGTTAATAACATTGAATAACAAGTAGAAACATACATTCAGAGGTATTAAAATAAAATACAAAACAAAAACTCTTTAGTTTTACAATATGATTTTCTTTTGTAACAGGCATTACTCACATTCTAGTTGTTGGTGCTTATGTCTCCATAAACAAAACACAGTAAATACACACAAAACATGATACAGAGATTATTTTTCAATACGTGGGAGATCCCAGGTTATTAATTATAAATCAGTTGTTTATAGAAATTGAATCGCAACACGTGAAATCATTAATTATGAAGTATAGTTGTTGGTACCAAGCTTTAAAAATTATACTTTTAACAAAATTGAATGAAACAAATACATGCACACTTCATTGGTATCTTAGATTTTTTTCTTTTTTCACTGTTTTCTTTTTACTTTCTAGGAGTATGTCTTTTGCTTTTTTATTTTATAGGAATCCTCGAAATTAAATTGAAATATGAGTTGCTTAAATTCTCAATGTCGTTTCTTTTATTGATAGATTTTTTTTCTTTTTTGATGTTAATCATTTCCTGCAACAATCTCTTTTTTAGGATGTTCTGTTTACCAACTATTTTTGTTTCTTCGAAATTGAAGGTGTGTAAATTATCATACGCATGTTCTGCAAGCGCAGTGCGATTGGGGTGATTTGTCAGATTCACTGTTCTACAGTCTCTAGAGTGTTCCTTTAATCTCGTTTTTAGATATCTCGATGTTTGTCCTATGTAAATAGATTCGCAGTTATTACATGGAATAGAATAAACAACGTTAGACTGGAGATCTCTGGGAATTTTGGCTTTTAATTGGCTAAAGAATTTAGAGTTTGTGTTTTCATTTTTTTGGGTGACTACGAGGTTTTCTGATTGTAATACTCTGTTTAAGTTCTCAGACAGATTCTTTATATAGGGAATCTTACAATACTTTTTGTTTTCATTTTCATTACTAACAGTATTTTGTTGATTAATATTATCCAGAGCTTTCTTAATTATCTTGTCAATCAAACTTGCAGGGTAGTTATTGTTTTTTAGGAATGATTGAACTAGTTCAAGATTTTTCTTGTGAAATTGTGCTGACGAAAGTTTTATTGAACGGTCAACTAAATTTTTAATCACATTCTGTTTTAGTGAGAATGAATTTTGAGAATTATAGTTCAAAAATCTCTCCGAAAATGTGGGTTTTCTATACCAGTCTGTTACAATTGTATTATCAGGTGTTCTTATTAGTAGTAAGTCTAAAAACGAGATTCTACCGTTTTCTTCTTTCTCCACCGTAAATTTAATTCTTGGATGATAAGTATTAAATATTTGTATTATGTAGTGAATTTTATCTTCAGGTACACAAGTAATGATGTCATCCACATAGCGCTTAAAGAACGGTAAAGGAAAATCCAGTTGCCGAACACATTTTTCTTGTAAGTCTGACATCACTATATCAGAACATACGGGCGAGAGACAGTTTCCCATACCAAGTCCAAATATTTGCTCGTAAAATTCATCTTTATATTTAAAATAACTATGATCAAAACAAAACTCCAACAAACTTAAAAAGTCCTCCCGAGGTACACCACATTCATTTTCAATTTTATGCCAACGTTGTTTAACCATTTCTAAAACTAAATCTGTAGGTATGTTGGTAAATAACGATACAACGTCAAGTGAAATTAGAACGTACTTAGAAGGAATTGTGATGCTTTGCAAACACTCGACCATCTCAAAAGAATTCTTAACATAATACTCATTCTTCTCAAAGGCAAAATTCAAAAGTCGTGATATATATTTAGTGGTGTTATAGATCGGGGATCCCACAAAACTCACAATCGGTCTTAAAGGTGTATTGTTTTTATGGATTTTTGGTAAAAAATAAATTCTGGGAAATATCCCGTTTTCACATCTTAAATAATTATAAGTTTCTTTGGATATGAAGTTTTTTTGTAACAAATTTTTTTTACGAGTTTATTATTCTTGTTTTGAACTTTTGTGGTAGGGTCAAAATTAATTTTTTTATACGTGGATGTATCACTTAATATTTCGTATGCTTTCCTTGAATATTCGGCCTGTGTTATGGCAACAGTAGTATTTCCCTTATCAGCATGAGTTATTAAAACGTCACTATTATTTTTAAGAAACAAGTGAGTGTTTTTTGATGCACGAAGAATAGCTTTCTCATTATTATTTAATATAGTTGGTTTGTTGATGTAATTCGTAATAATATTTGTACATATATTTCTCTTTTCAATCTGTATATCTGGATCAAAGGTAGATATAACATTCTCAATGTCTATTATTGTTTGTTCCAATGGAAAATTTGACCTAGTGTAAGGTAAGTTGAATTACATTCACAAAACTCAGTTGATCATACTTTTGCCGATCTCAAATTACATAACAACAAATGGTTTGTTAATCTTACTAATCACAATATTCCATCAGATGTTGAATATCTTTTGAGCCTGGGGAGCAAATTCAACTTACCTTACACTAGGTCAAATTTTCCATTGGAACAAACAATAATAGACATTGAGAATGTTATATCTACCTTTGATCCAGATATACAGATTGAAAAGAGAAATATATGTACAAATATTATTACGAATTACATCAACAAACCAACTATATTAAATAATAATGAGAAAGCTATTCTTCGTGCATCAAAAAACACTCACTTGTTTCTTAAAAATAATAGTGACGTTTTAATAACTCATGCTGATAAGGGAAATACTACTGTTGCCATAACACAGGCCGAATATTCAAGGAAAGCATACGAAATATTAAGTGATACATCCACGTATAAAAAAATTAATTTTGACCCTACCACAAAAGTTCAAAACAAGAATAATAAACTCGTAAAAAATTTGTTACAAAAAAACTTCATATCCAAAGAAACTTATAATTATTTAAGATGTGAAAACGGGATATTTCCCAGAATTTATTTTTTACCAAAAATCCATAAAAACAATACACCTTTAAGACCGATTGTGAGTTTTGTGGGATCCCCGATCTATAACACCACTAAATATATATCACGACTTTTGAATTTTGCCTTTGAGAAGAATGAGTATTATGTTAAGAATTCTTTTGAGATGGTCGAGTGTTTGCAAAGCATCACAATTCCTTCTAAGTACGTTCTAATTTCACTTGACGTTGTATCGTTATTTACCAACATACCTACAGATTTAGTTTTAGAAATGGTTAAACAACGTTGGCATAAAATTGAAAATGAATGTGGTGTACCTCGGGAGGACTTTTTAAGTTTGTTGGAGTTTTGTTTTGATCATAGTTATTTTAAATATAAAGATGAATTTTACGAGCAAATATTTGGACTTGGTATGGGAAACTGTCTCTCGCCCGTATGTTCTGATATAGTGATGTCAGACTTACAAGAAAAATGTGTTCGGCAACTGGATTTTCCTTTACCGTTCTTTAAGCGCTATGTGGATGACATCATTACTTGTGTACCTGAAGATAAAATTCACTACATAATACAAATATTTAATACTTATCATCCAAGAATTAAATTTACGGTGGAGAAAGAAGAAAACGGTAGAATCTCGTTTTTAGACTTACTACTAATAAGAACACCTGATAATACAATTGTAACAGACTGGTATAGAAAACCCACATTTTCGGAGAGATTTTTGAACTATAATTCTCAAAATTCATTCTCACTAAAACAGAATGTGATTAAAAATTTAGTTGACCGTTCAATAAAACTTTCGTCAGCACAATTTCACAAGAAAAATCTTGAACTAGTTCAATCATTCCTAAAAAACAATAACTACCCTGCAAGTTTGATTGACAAGATAATTAAGAAAGCTCTGGATAATATTAATCAACAAAATACTGTTAGTAATGAAAATGAAAACAAAAAGTATTGTAAGATTCCCTATATAAAGAATCTGTCTGAGAACTTAAACAGAGTATTACAATCAGAAAACCTCGTAGTCACCCAAAAAAATGAAAACACAAACTCTAAATTCTTTAGCCAATTAAAAGCCAAAATTCCCAGAGATCTCCAGTCTAACGTTGTTTATTCTATTCCATGTAATAACTGCGAATCTATTTACATAGGACAAACATCGAGATATCTAAAAACGAGATTAAAGGAACACTCTAGAGACTGTAGAACAGTGAATCTGACAAATCACCCCAATCGCACTGCGCTTGCAGAACATGCGTATGATAATTTACACACCTTCAATTTCGAAGAAACAAAAATAGTTGGTAAACAGAACATCCTAAAAAAGAGATTGTTGCAGGAAATGATTAACATCAAAAAAGAAAAAAAATCTATCAATAAAAGAAACGACATTGAGAATTTAAGCAACTCATATTTCAATTTAATTTCGAGGATTCCTATAAAATAAAAAAGCAAAAGACATACTCCTAGAAAGTAAAAAGAAAACAGTGAAAAAAGAAAAAAATCTAAGATACCAATGAAGTGTGCATGTATTTGTTTCATTCAATTTTGTTAAAAGTATAATTTTTAAAGCTTGGTACCAACAACTATACTTCATAATTAATGATTTCACGTGTTGCGATTCAATTTCTATAAACAACTGATTTATAATTAATAACCTGGGATCTCCCACGTATTGAAAAATAATCTCTGTATCATGTTTTGTGTGTATTTACTGTGTTTTGTTTATGGAGACATAAGCACCAACAACTAGAATGTGAGTAATGCCTGTTACAAAAGAAAATCATATTGTAAAACTAAAGAGTTTTTGTTTTGTATTTTATTTTAATACCTCTGAATGTATGTTTCTACTTGTTATTCAATGTTATTAACATTGTTTTCAATAAACATTATGTCATGTTTTCAATTTTAGAGCCCTGAAGATGCCTAAATAATTGGGCGAAACGTTGGCAGTTCTGAAAGTTGGTGTTTTATTGGACCTAAATCCACTATCCCTAAACTAGACATATTATAGATGCCTACTCAAGCTTAGATCTTACCAGAGCACAATACAAATTAGTTATACATTCAATATCCCTAAAATCTTTGGTAACACGAAACAAAAAGCCAAGCATGCGTAGTGCATCTCGGGTAATACTTTGAATATGATAATTAAATGACAATTCAGTGTCGACGTAAACTCCAAGATCTCTGACAGCATCACAACACTCAAGCGCAGTGTCACTCAGCCGATAGCGATATTCAAAAACAGTTTGCGATTTCGAAAATATGACAAACTTACATTTATTAATATTTAAAGGCAATTTATTATAGGTACACCAATCTTCAAGCTTAGATAAGTCGCGCTGCAACAATACGCAATCGGAAGTGTCTCGAATAACACGATACAACTTTAGATCGTCTGCAAACATCAAATGGTTGCTTGTAAGTTCCTGGGATATGTCATTAATAAAAATTGAAAATATTAATGGTGCCAAACAGCTGCCCTGAGGCCCTCCGCTGGTGGGTGTGAAAGTTTCCGATTTATGACCATTGTATTCGACATAGTGTTGTCGATCAGACAAGTAGGAGGCAAAAAACGTTAAAAGATCCTCATGAAAACCCAACCTCGACATTTTCCGTAGGACAAGGGAATGATCCAGCTTATCGAAAGCCTCGAAAAATCTGTATAAATGGCATAGATCCGCAGACTCTCCCCGAGGTAATTTATGATTACATGGAGGCTATGAGTTTTTCATTTCTTAACCACCATTCAACAGAATTGTCTCGAAGAACGACAGTAAATCTAGAGAGCATAGCTTTCAATCAGTGCGTTCTCCCAGCCCTGATCAATGGAGAGCAGATCTTGACATTGAGTAAAAAATTAATACTTAACAAATAACACAACGCACTTTGAGGGACAATATCTGGATTTCATGCTGTCGTAGGCCACATACTGAGGCTGAAATGGCAGGAAGTGGATAGCAAATTCTAAGAATAGAAGACATTGAATACATTTCGAAGAGGCTCAGGCCCAGCGGTGGACGAGAGAGGTCTGAATGATAAATCACCATTCTACGCTATTAGACTGAAAGTTATAATCCCTATGGTATCTTGATCGCATTAATTTTTATTATTCCTCTGTTATCTCCCACTTGAAAATAATATCGCACGACACCTTTGTACATTTTAACAGCCCCATTCGCCCGTCCGCCTGATGTTTTATAATAACTACGAGAGAAGAGAGCGTTTAGTCACAGGTTTAGTTTCCCATTTAGCCGTCTCCTCGGAGTCGGCGTGTTATATAGTATGGAACAGCGGTCCCCAATCGGTGGCAAGGCACAGCGAACAAAATGAAGCCGTAAACAGACATTAATAAATACCTTTAATTGTACAAATAATAATGCTGACTAAGCATTGGACTGTAAGAACTAAATAATTGCACAAAAATATGTAATGAATCTGAGCATAAATATTTATTTATTTATTGTAGTTAGAAATAAAATAACTTTCTAAGTAGGAAATAATTCCCGAAACAAAAATAATACTGCACTGGTTTTCTCTCACCGCTATATGCATAATAGTGTATGGTATAGGATATAGTGTGTAGCATACACCACAAATATATGTATCTCTCTCCCTCATATTTGTTATATGCTTCATCTCTTTTGCGGGACGAACATTTTATAAATCGTGTCGTGACGCGACCTTGGAAAATCACTCTCATGCGGCCAAAGAAGTATTCACTTCAATAATAAAAGAACTACAAACATCCTGGCAGAAATAGACTAGCTTGGTATAATAATAATAATAATAATAATAATAATAATAATAATAATAATAAGGAGATATGTTGGGTGACAGCAGCAATATCTACGGGTGTGACGATCCCGCGCACCTCAGTTGTCGCAGGAGCTCGGCGCAACAGCTCCAACCGAATTTTTCGGTTTTTCTGTCCCATCCGGGTTGGGATCCACAGTAAATTAAAATAAACCTGAGGTTGACAATACTTACCAGTGACAGGGGTACGTAAAAGTCAGCTTAGTCCGTGTGGGGTCCGGACCAAATAAGAATAGCCCCATGTGGTTGTCCGATACCCTTTACTACCCACATTCCATTACCTACTTACCTTACCCCACTACCACCATACTTACCTCACCTCCCTTCTATATTCAAACTTACCTTCAGTATATGGAACATCCCTGTACATACTTCCTGCCGTCCTACCAATTTTATATCCGTCTAAACCCGGATAAGAATAGGTTTAGGGTTCCCTTTAACCTGCAGTAGAAGCCTGCATTTAAGGAGAAAACAAATAATGATGAGCTCAAATAAAAATGGCCCTGAGTCCCCGGCAGACCTTCAATGGTCACAGGGTGCGAAGAATCCCCGGGAGGAAACAATAAATACTAGAAATACAAACCAAACGCAAGAAACCATAATCTCCAAAGAACAATTGGAATCCCAGGAATGGAATCTGTCTCAACACAATAAGAGAATGACCCGACAAAATGTTGAAGTCCCTCACGAGGCTGATCGCGGCGCTAGAAGAACATGGTCCAGAAATGATAATCTGGACGTTTTCAGAGCGTACTTTCTGGGGACCCAATTTGAAACACAAAAACGAGGATTTAGAAAAAATATGCTATTAGAATGGAGAAAAATAAGACCGGATTTAATTTTAAACGAAAACCAACTAGCAAATCAACTATATGCAATAAAAACTCATAATTTGCTTACTGCTGTTGATATAGAGGAATTGAAACAGAATATGTCTGAGACGGATCAAGGTATAGAAACTGATAACACAATAATTTATGAACAAACAAATGAGAGCAATACGCAAACAATAAACATACAAAATAACCTTGCACTGAATGTGGATCTGGATGCGGGTGAGAATGTAAATGATGTTGTAGTGAGATTCCAGGAGAACATCGCGGTTTTTAAGAACTCTGATCCAGAAAAACGGCTTAGCTTACCAAAAATAAAACCAACAAAAAAAACAAAACAGCTAATATCAATAGTAAACCAGGAAATCCTTAAATATATGCCAACTAGCAATCTGGAGGAAACACAGACACTTGTCTACACCGCTGCAAAAACAGTTATTGAATCTATGGGAGTTAAATTGGGAAAAAAGCAAAAGGCCAAGAAGGAACCCAAATGGAGAGAACGTATAGAACAAAAAATAAAAACGTTAAGAAGTTGGCTAACAAAGATACGAGATTGGGAGAGAGGTAACATGAGCACCAAATTATCTAACGATATACATTACTATTTTAGGAAAAACAATATTCAGCACTCAAATTACCAAGAGAAGGAAACATTTAAAGAAAAAATAAAACAACAAATAGCAGCACTGGGAAACCGGCTGAGACGATACAATAAAAGTTACAAACGAAAAAATGACAACAAACTGTTTAAGAATAACGAGAAAGAGTTCTACAAAAAACTTAATAATGAACCACCAATTGAACAGGGACCAGACAAGGAACAACTACAAACATTTTGGAAAAACGTATGGGCATCCAAACAACAATACAATCAAAAGGCATCATGGCTTAAAACGGAAAAAAAGAAATACGACACATTAATAGACATGGAGATTAGTCCAATAACTGAGACTGAAGTTAAGAACGCTTTAAATAGATCACACAACTGGAAAGCACCGGGGGTGGATCATGTTCATAACTATTGGTGGAAAAATATAAATATCACAAAGTTGCTTACAAAACAAATTAATGAACTACTAACAAACAACACATATCATCCTAAATTTTTAACGAAAGGAATTACCTCAATGATACCTAAAAAAGGAGATACAACTAACCCAAAAAACTATCGACCCATAACGTGTCTACCCACTTTGTATAAAATAATCACCTCAATTCTAAGTCAAAAAATAATCAAGCACATTGAAGACTCTGGAATCTTAACTGAAGAGCAAAAGGGTTGTCGGCATGGTACATTAGGAAGCAAGGAACAATTGGTGATCGACTCTATAGTTACACAAGATGCTAAAAAGAGAAACAAAAATATGGCAGTGGCATGGATCGATTATCAGAAAGCCTTTGATAGTGTTCCACATTCTTGGTTAATAGATGTACTAAAACTTTACAAAATCAGCCCAAATATAATAAATTTTTTAGCCACAGCAATGAAAACCTGGAGAACGAAACTCGTAGTTAAAACGGAAAAAACAAATATAGTAACGGATGAAATACCGATCCAGAGTGGCATATTTCAGGGAGATTCCCTAAGCCCTTTTTGGTTTGTGTTGTGTCTGAACCCACTCTCAAATATGTTAAAAGACACTAGAATAGGATATACACTGAGGTATGAGGATAGTGATTATACAATAAATCATTTATTTTATGTAGATGACATCAAACTCTATGCATCAACAGAGAAACAATTAGACAGACTTATTGAGACGACACAAAAGTTCACTCTTGACATCAAAATGAAGTTGGGTTTTGATAAATGTGCAAAATTAGTAGCTCAAAAGGGAAAGTTACAAACTTACGAAAATTTAGAAAATAGCGAAACATTCAGATACCTAAACAATGATTACTACAAATACCTCGGCTATAACCAAAAATTGGTTTTAGATCAAAAAAATATAATAGAAAACACGGAACAAAAAATGGTTGATAGAATAAGAAAAATCCTAAGATCAGAACTAACTGGTAAAAACAAAATCAAAGCCATAAATACGTATGCATTGCCAGTGTTATCTTATTCCTTCGGAATAATCAGGTGGTCTAAGACAAGCATTGAAGCAATGAATAGAAAAATTAGAGTTTTGCTAACAGAATATAGGTGCCACCATCCCCATGCATGTACTGAACGTTTATACTTACCAAGAAATGTGGGCGGAAGAGGACTACTAGACCTACACCGACTATGCGATAGACAAATTAATCTACTAAAAACCTACTTTAACAGAAAATCTCTCCTATCGCCATTACACCGTCAAGTCAAGCGACTGGATTATTATTCACCTCTACAGCTCAGCAATAACACCATGCGCGAAACACTTACTAATGACCACATAAGAGAACAATGGCTAGAAAAATCGTTGCATGGAAAATATCCGTATGCCCTATCTCAGGCAGATGCAGAGTTGTCAACCATGTGGCTAAAACATGGACTATTGTTCGCGGAAGCCGAGGGTTTTCTGGTATCAATACAGGACGGAGTAACGCCCACCAGAAACTACCAAAAATACATACAGAAAATTCCAATTGAAAATGATAAGTGTAGAATGTGTTTCGCCAAATCAGAAACAACGGAACATATCCTCTCAGCGTGCAGCAGCTTAGCGCCCACAGAATATACAAAAAGGCATAATTTAACAGCAGGAATAATTCATCAGGAAATAGCCGTACAATGCAAACTTATAGAGAAAAAAGAAAAATATTTTCTATACAACCCATTCCCGTTTTTACAAAACGATAATTATAAACTTTATTGGGATTTCCCAATAATCACAGATAGACCTATCGCAAGTAATCGTCCTGACATAACCCTGGTAGACCGGAAAAATAAGACTGCTTACTTCGTCGATATTTCTCACCCGGCTGACCACAACCTCCTAAATAAAGAGAAAGAAAAAATAAATAAGTATCAAGACCTTTGTACGGAATTTAAGAATATTTATAAACTGGACAAGGTACTTACTGTTCCTATTATAATATCAGTGACGGGACTGATTGGGAAAAACCTGCCACGCTTTCTGAAACAAATAGACATTGATCAGCGAAACATAACAACATTGATGCAAAGATCGGTGATCCTTGAGTCATGTAGAATCATGAGAAAAACCCTAAACCTGCCTGAATAGAGTATAAAGGCAGCGGATAAAAAGTTGGACATCTGAAAAAAAAAAAAAAAAAAAAAAAAAAAAAAAGAAAAAAGTAAATGAATGATAAATAAATATAAGTTTTAAATACGTACCTTGATTCCCTCCCCTATTTAAAGAAAAAGTATATACTTATTAATAATATCTGAAGCATACTTAATGAAATCCTAGAAGTACTTACCGTGTTAAAACAAATCTGTAGTGATTGGTTATCAAACCCCACTGCAGAATTTCTCCTATCTGGAAGAAAGTAGAAGGATGTAAAAAAAAAAAAAAAAAAAAAAAAAAATAATAATAAATAAACGATCCGTTGGTGGTAGGTTGCTGAATAGGCGGGCACCTATCGCTCAAGAAACTACAGCCAACAGCAATAATGTGGAAATACCACCAGCTGACCCACAACCAGCAGCCAATGTTAGGGAGGATAATCCTCCCCCCATAGCTCCTGGACGCAGTAGACGCATGAGATGGAGTACTAACTTGAATAAGGATGTCATGCGCTACTACTTCATAGCCACAAGCCTCGAAACGGATTTTACTGATTATAGGGATAGACTAAAGAATATGTTTGCTGCTGAACATCCAGAACACAATGATATTACAGCACAACGCCTATCCGATCAGCGTAGAGCAATACAGAGAAACAATCTATTAACCCAAATTGAAATTCAGTATATTTTAGACAGAGTGAGGGAGGAACTAAATATACCTCATACGCCCAATCAGTCTTTTGAGGATGACAATGTTTATGGTACCCATACACCCTCAGATTCGCCACGTGGTTCACCATTCAATAACATAGATATAGAGATTCCTCAAGAGCCCCACCAAGAGGACGAAATACTTAATACTTACCATGCTAACTTACTGAAATACCTTGGAATGGACCCTAACGTTAGACCTCCCATACAAAAACTTAGATTTAACAAGAACACAGGAACACTTATAAATAGAGCCAATTCCATCCTAGAACAAACGCTAAACGATGGTATGAATCTTGAAGAGGTACATTCCACGATATATTGCGCGGCAATTACCGTAGTGAGCCTTAATCAAAAATATACATCACCTAACAAAAAAAATACAGATGGGTATTTACCATCATGGCAACGCCGCCTCACCAATAAAATTAATGGCCTACGAAGGAGTATCGGTAAAACTCAACAGTACCACGACGGAAATAGAAACAACAGATTGCTTAGAACACTGCCGACAGACTTAAAAGACATTATACAAACAATCAATGCCGAAACGGAAAATAAAGTGCGTACATACCTTGATACACTTAAACAAAAGTTAGCAGCATACTCAGCTCGATTAAAGAGATACAGAGAAAGTTACTCAAGACGCAGAGACAACAGCCTATTTTCGAACAATGAAAAGGCGTTTTACTCATCACTATCAAAAAAATATGATAACCTTAACCCCCCAGATCTTGAAAGTCAGACCAACTACTGGACGAGTATATGGTCACAGAGCAATAACCATACAAAAAATACTTGGATAAACCAAGAAATGAAAGCACAGAACTCTCTACAACCAATGAATGAAATTGTAATAACCCAAGCAGATCTAACAGCTGCTTTAAAGAAAATTGCAAATTGGAAAGCGCCCGGACGCGATGGCTTGCATAGCTTTTGGTATAAACGATTCACAGCTTGTCATGAACTCTTAGTTAACAATTTCAACGATGTCATTAGATTTCCTAACAACTTTCCAACATTTTTAACTGAAGGACTTACTTATTTAATTCCAAAGACTGATAACCCGGATCACCCTTCGTTGTTTCGTCCCATTACATGCTTGCCGACCCTTTATAAGATCCTTACGTCGATATTATGTGCTAAACTTGAAGACCACCTGGAACTGGCTCAAGTGATGACAGATGAGCAGAAAGGTGCTAGACGCAACGTTATGGGATGCAAGGAGCAGCTGGTTGTCGATTCCGTAGTTATGCAGCAGTTGAGGGTGGGGCAGAGAAATGCACACATTGCATACATCGACTATAAAAAAGCATTTGACTCTGTCCCTCACTCTTGGCTCAAATTTGTATTGACACTGTATAAAGTACATCCTACGCTTATACTTTTTCTTGAGACAACTATGAGGGCCTGGCGAACCACACTGTCTCAAAAAATAAATAACGAACTAGTATTTAGCGGGAGCATACCTCTGCGCAGAGGTATCTTTCAGGGGGATTCGCTCAGTGCCCTATGGTTTTGTCTGTCTCTAAACCCAATTTCAAACACTCTTAAGAAAACAGAGTATGGAGTAAAATTAAAAAATAATGTACAGGATCTCTTAGTAAGTCACCTTTTCTATGTTGATGACCTAAAAGTGTATGCAGCAAATGACAGACAGCTGAGAGCCATGCTAAAGCTGGTGCATGATATGAGTTCGGACATAGGTATGACTTTTGGACTGGAGAAGTGCCGCACGATCAAAATGGTCAAAGGGGTACTTAAAGAGTCACAACCTATAGAAATTAATAACGAGGTCGTCATACAAGGTATTGAAGAACCCTATAAATACCTGGGTATAGATCAGACCCATAAAATAGAACATACAACGATGAAATCGAAACTGTCTACTGAATTTGAAAAGCGAGTTAAGCTAATTATCAAAACAAAACTAAACTCAAAAAATATCGTTAAGGCTATAAACACATATGCAATATCTGCCTTAACCCATTCCTTTGGCATAATCAGATGGTCTGATACAGATCTTGATGCACTAAATAGACGAATCAGAACACTTCTAACGCACAAAAGAATGCATCACCCAAATGCATGCACTGAGAGAGTCACATTGCCTAGATGCCTGGGAGGTAGAGGTTTAAAAGATGTTAAAGCAATGTACTATGAACAGCTGGATAATATTAGAAAATATTTTTACAAAAACTCGGATAAACCGATGTACCGTGCAGTGATCGAGGCAGATAAAAATTTGACCACACTTAATTTAAAATCCCGAGAATATAACCCAAAAACACACATTACTACCAACGAGGATAAAATTAGGATGTGGTCAGGAAAGCAACTCCATGGAAGATTTTACAACTCCGTTCAAAACAATTACGTTGACAAATCCCTCTCTTTTATGTGGGCTACAAAAGGTTACCTCCATCCTGAAACTGAAGGATTCTTAATGGCCACGCAGGACCAAGTTATAAAAACACGAAATTACGCCAAATACATACTGGGAGAAGACCTGAGTTCTGATAAATGCCGCAAGTGCGGAGCTGTTTCCGAAACTATAGATCATATTTTGGGATCCTGTAACACACTAGCAAATACGAAGTACTTGACTCGACACAATCAAGTAGCACATATAATCCATCAGAAAATACTGATAGACAGAAAAATGAAAACCGAAATTGTCCCCTACTACAAATATGTGCCAAACGAAGTTGAGGAAAACGATCAATTTAAAATATATTGGGACAAAACAATTTACACCGATCATACAATAGAACACAACCGTCCTGATATTACATTAATAGACAAGAAAAAACACACAACATATCTAATTGATGTTTCTATACCAGGAACACACAATCTGCAACAAAAACATACGGAAAAATTAAACAAATATCAAGCGCTTCAACATGAAATAAAGCGCATCTGGAATATGAGGGAAGTGTACATAATACCTATAATACTATCGTCGATAGGAGTAATACCGAAAAATTTGGA
Source organism: Apoderus coryli (assembly GCA_911728435.2). Lineage (NCBI taxonomy): Eukaryota > Metazoa > Arthropoda > Insecta > Coleoptera > Attelabidae > Apoderus > Apoderus coryli. The sequence continues at coordinate 38,708,014 of OU452200.1, read as the reverse complement.
AAAGAACCTAAAAATGATTGAAATCCCTATTACCGTAATTGAGGAGATGCAGAAAGCTGCGATACTGCAATCTCTCAACATTGTGAGATCTTTCTTGGCTGTTGGCAATGCTCATGAATCTTGAAACCTTGTTTTCCGATTCTAAAGCAAAATATACCCTTATGGTGAAAAAAAAAAAAAAAAAAAAATAATAATAATAACTACTGAAATACCTTGGAATGGACCCTAACGTTAGACCTCCCATACAAAAACTTAGATTTAACAAGAACACAGGAACACTTATAAATAGAGCCAATTCCATCCTAGAACAAACGCTAAACGATGGTATGAATCTTGAAGAGGTACATTCCACGATATATTGCGCGGCAATTACCGTAGTGAGCCTTAATCAAAAATATACATCACCTAACAAAAAAAATACAGATGGGTATTTACCATCATGGCAACGCCGCCTCACCAATAAAATTAATGGCCTACGAAGGAGTATCGGTAAAACTCAACAGTACCACGACGGAAATAGAAACAACAGATTGCTTAGAACACTGCCGACAGACTTAAAAGACATTATACAAACAATCAATGCCGAAACGGAAAATAAAGTGCGTACATACCTTGATACACTTAAACAAAAGTTAGCAGCATACTCAGCTCGATTAAAGAGATACAGAGAAAGTTACTCAAGACGCAGAGACAACAGCCTATTTTCGAACAATGAAAAGGCGTTTTACTCATCACTATCAAAAAAATATGATAACCTTAACCCCCCAGATCTTGAAAGTCAGACCAACTACTGGACGAGTATATGGTCACAGAGCAATAACCATACAAAAAATACTTGGATAAACCAAGAAATGAAAGCACAGAACTCTCTACAACCAATGAATGAAATTGTAATAACCCAAGCAGATCTAACAGCTGCTTTAAAGAAAATTGCAAATTGGAAAGCGCCCGGACGCGATGGCTTGCATAGCTTTTGGTATAAACGATTCACAGCTTGTCATGAACTCTTAGTTAACAATTTCAACGATGTCATTAGATTTCCTAACAACTTTCCAACATTTTTAACTGAAGGACTTACTTATTTAATTCCAAAGACTGATAACCCGGATCACCCTTCGTTGTTTCGTCCCATTACATGCTTGCCGACCCTTTATAAGATCCTTACGTCGATATTATGTGCTAAACTTGAAGACCACCTGGAACTGGCTCAAGTGATGACAGATGAGCAGAAAGGTGCTAGACGCAACGTTATGGGATGCAAGGAGCAGCTGGTTGTCGATTCCGTAGTTATGCAGCAGTTGAGGGTGGGGCAGAGAAATGCACACATTGCATACATCGACTATAAAAAAGCATTTGACTCTGTCCCTCACTCTTGGCTCAAATTTGTATTGACACTGTATAAAGTACATCCTACGCTTATACTTTTTCTTGAGACAACTATGAGGGCCTGGCGAACCACACTGTCTCAAAAAATAAATAACGAACTAGTATTTAGCGGGAGCATACCTCTGCGCAGAGGTATCTTTCAGGGGGATTCGCTCAGTGCCCTATGGTTTTGTCTGTCTCTAAACCCAATTTCAAACACTCTTAAGAAAACAGAGTATGGAGTAAAATTAAAAAATAATGTACAGGATCTCTTAGTAAGTCACCTTTTCTATGTTGATGACCTAAAAGTATATGCAGCAAATGACAGACAGCTGAGAGCCATGCTAAAGCTGGTGCATGATATGAGTTCGGACATAGGTATGACTTTTGGACTGGAGAAGTGCCGCACGATCAAAATGGTCAAAGGGGTACTTAAAGAGTCACAACCTATAGAAATTAATAACGAGGTCGTCATACAAGGTATTGAAGAACCCTATAAATACCTGGGTATAGATCAGACCCATAAAATAGAACATACAACGATGAAATCGAAACTGTCTACTGAATTTGAAAAGCGAGTTAAGCTAATTATCAAAACAAAACTAAACTCAAAAAATATCGTTAAGGCTATAAACACATATGCAATATCTGCCTTAACCCATTCCTTTGGCATAATCAGATGGTCTGATACAGATCTTGATGCACTAAATAGACGAATCAGAACACTTCTAACGCACAAAAGAATGCATCACCCAAATGCATGCACTGAGAGAGTCACATTGCCTAGATGCCTGGGAGGTAGAGGTTTAAAAGATGTTAAAGCAATGTACTATGAACAGCTGGATAATATTAGAAAATATTTTTACAAAAACTCGGATAAACCGATGTACCGTGCAGTGATCGAGGCAGATAAAAATTTGACCACACTTAATTTAAAATCCCGAGAATATAACCCAAAAACACACATTACTACCAACGAGGATAAAATTAGGATGTGGTCAGGAAAGCAACTCCATGGAAGATTTTACAACTCCGTTCAAAACAATTACGTTGACAAATCCCTCTCTTTTATGTGGGCTACAAAAGGTTACCTCCATCCTGAAACTGAAGGATTCTTAATGGCCACGCAGGACCAAGTTATAAAAACACGAAATTACGCCAAATACATACTGGGAGAAGACCTGAGTTCTGATAAATGCCGCAAGTGCGGAGCTGTTTCCGAAACTATAGATCATATTTTGGGATCCTGTAACACACTAGCAAATACGAAGTACTTGACTCGACACAATCAAGTAGCACATATAATCCATCAGAAAATACTGATAGACAGAAAAATGAAAACCGAAATTGTCCCCTACTACAAATATGTGCCAAACGAAGTTGAGGAAAACGATCAATTTAAAATATATTGGGACAAAACAATTTACACCGATCATACAATAGAACACAACCGTCCTGATATTACATTAATAGACAAGAAAAAACACACAACATATCTAATTGATGTTTCTATACCAGGAACACACAATCTGCAACAAAAACATACGGAAAAATTAAACAAATATCAAGCGCTTCAACATGAAATAAAGCGCATCTGGAATATGAGGGAAGTGTACATAATACCTATAATACTATCGTCGATAGGAGTAATACCGAAAAATTTGGAAAAGAACCTAAAAATGATTCAAATCCCTATTACCGTAATTGAGGAGATGCAGAAAGCTGCGATACTGCAATCTCTCAACATTGTGAGATCTTTCTTGGCTGTTGGCAATGCTCATGAATCTTGAAACCTTGTTTTCCGATTCTAAAGCAAAATATACCCTTATGGTGAAAAAAAAAAAAAAAAAAAAAAAAAAAAAAAAAAAAAATAATAATAATAATAATAATAATCTCCAAAGAACAATTGGAATCCCAGGAATGGAATCTGTCTCAAAACAATAAGAGAATGACCCGACAAAATGTTGAAGTCCCTCACGAGGCTGATCGCGGCGCTAGAAGAACATGGTCCAGAAATGATAATCTGGACGTTTTCAGAGCGTACTTTCTGGGGACCCAATTTGAAACACAAAAACGAGGATTTAGAAAAAATATGCTATTAGAATGGAGAAAAATAAGACCGGATTTAATTTTAAACGAAAACCAACTAGCAAATCAACTATATGCAATAAAAACTCATAATTTGCTTACTGCTGTTGATATAGAAGAATTGAAACAGAATATGTCTGAGACGGATCAAGGTATAGAAACTGATAACACAATAATTTATGAACAAACAAATGAGAGCAATACGCAAACAATAAACATACAAAGTAACCTTGCACTGAATGTGGATCTGGATGCGGGTGAGAATGTAAATGATGTTGTAGTGAGATTCCAGGAGAACATCGCGGTTTTTAAGAACTCTGATCCAGAAAAACGGCTTAGCTTACCAAAAATAAAACCAACAAAAAAAACAAAACAGCTAATATCTATAGTAAACCAAGAAATCCTTAAATATATGCCAACTAGCAATCTGGAGGAAACACAGACACTTGTCTACACCGCTGCAAAAACAGTTATTGAATCTATGGGAGTTAAATTGGGAAAAAAGCAAAAGGCCAAGAAGGAACCCAAATGGAGAGAACGTATAGAACAAAAAATAAAAACGTTAAGAAGTTGGCTAACAAAGATACGAGATTGGGAGAGAGGTAACATGAGCACCAAATTATCTAACGATATACATTACTATTTTAGGAAAAACAATATTCAGCATTCAAATTACCAAGAGAAGGAAACATTTAAAGAAAAAATAAAACAACAAATAGCAGCACTGGGAAACCGGCTGAGACGATACAATAAAAGTTACAAACGTAAAAATGACAACAAACTGTTTAAGAATAACGAGAAAGAGTTCTACAAAAAACTTAATAATGAACCACCAATTGAACAGGGACCAGACAAGGAACAACTACAAACATTTTGGAAAAACGTATGGGCATCCAAACAACAATACAATCAAAAGGCATCATGGCTTAAAACGGAAAAAAAGAAATACGACACATTAATAGACATGGAGATTAGTCCAATAACTGAGACTGAAGTTAAGAACGCTTTAAATAGATCACACAACTGGAAAGCACCGGGGGTGGATCATGTTCATAACTATTGGTGGAAAAATATAAATATCACAAAGTTGCTTACAAAACAAATTAATGAACTACTAACAAACAACACATATCATCCTAAATTTTTAACGAAAGGAATTACCTCAATGATACCTAAAAAAGGAGATACAACTAACCCAAAAAACTATCGACCCATAACGTGTCTACCCACTTTGTATAAAATAATCACCTCAATTCTAAGCCAAAAAATAATCAAGCACATTGAAAACTCTGGAATCTTAACTGAAGAGCAAAAGGGTTGTCGGCATGGTACATTAGGAAGCAAGGAACAATTGGTGATCGATTCTATAGTTACACAAGATGCTAAAAAGAGAAACAAAAATATGGCAGTTGCATGGATCGATTATCAGAAAGCCTTTGATAGTGTTCCACATTCTTGGTTAATAGATGTACTAAAACTTTACAAAATCAGCCCAAATATAATAAATTTTTTAGCCACAGCAATGAAAACCTGGAGAACGAAACTCGTAGTTAAAACGGAAAAAACAAATATAGTAACGGATGAAATACCGATCCAGAGTGGCATATTTCAGGGAGATTCCCTAAGCCCTTTTTGGTTTGTGTTGTGTCTGAACCCACTCTCAAATATGTTAAAAGACACTAGAATAGGATATACACTGAGGTATGAGGATAGTGATTATACAATAAATCATTTATTTTATGTAGATGACATCAAACTCTATGCATCAACAGAGAAACAATTAGACAGACTTATTGAGACGACACAAAAGTTCACTCTTGACATCAAAATGAAGTTGGGTTTTGATAAATGTGCAAAATTAGTAGCTCAAAAGGGAAAGTTACAAACTTACGAAAATTTAGAAAATAGCGAAACATTCAGATACCTAAACAATGATTACTACAAATACCTCGGCTATAACCAAAAATTGGTTTTAGATCAAAAAAATATAATAGAAAACACGGAACAAAAAATGGTTGATAGAATAAGAAAAATCCTAAGATCAGAACTAACTGGTAAAAACAAAATCAAAGCCATAAATACGTATGCATTGCCAGTGTTATCTTATTCCTTCGGAATAATCAGGTGGTCTAAGACAAGCATTGAAGCAATGAATAGAAAAATTAGAGTTTTGCTAACAGAATATAGGTGCCACCATCCCCATGCATGTACTGAACGTTTATACTTACCAAGAAATGTGGGCGGAAGAGGACTACTAGACCTACACCGACTATGCGATAGACAAATTAATCTACTAAAAACCTACTTTAACAGAAAATCTCTCCTATCGCCATTACACCGTCAAGTCAAGCGACTGGATTATTATTCACCTCTACAGCTCAGCAATAACACCATGCGCGAAACACTTACTAATGACGACATAAGAGAACAATGGCTAGAAAAATCGTTGCATGGAAAATATCCGTATGCCCTATCTCGGGCAGATTCAGAGTTGTCAACCATGTGGCTAAAACATGGACTATTGTTCGCGGAAACCGAAGGTTTTCTGGTATCAATACAGGACGGAGTAACGCCCACCAGAAACTACCAAAAATACATACAGAAAATTCCAATTGAAAATGATAAGTGTAGAATGTGTTTCGCCAAATCAGAAACAACGGAACATATCCTCTCAGCGTGCAGCAGCTTAGCGCCCACAGAATATACAAAAAGGCATAATTTAACAGCAGGAATAATTCATCAGGAAATAGCCGTACAATGCAAACTTATAGAGAAAAGAGAAAAATATTTTCTATACAACCCATTCCCGTTTTTACAAAATGATAATTATAAACTTTATTGGGATTTCCCAATAATCACAGATAGACCTATCGCAAGTAATCGTCCTGACATAACCCTGGTAGACCGGAAAAATAAGACTGCTTACTTCGTCGATATTTCTCACCCGGCTGACCACAACCTCCTAAATAAAGAGAAAGAAAAAATAAATAAGTATCAAGACCTTTGTACGGAATTTAAGAATATTTATAAACTGGACAAGGTACTTACTGTTCCTATTATAATATCAGTGACGGGACTGATTGGGAAAAACCTGTCACGCTTTCTGAAACAAATAGACATTGATCAACGAAACATAACATTGATGCAAAGATCGGTGATCCTTGAGTCATGTAGAATCATGAGAAAAACCCTAAACCTGCCTGAATAGAGTATAAAGGCAGCGGATAAAAAGTTGGACATCTGAAAAAAAAAAAAGGGAAAAAAGTAAATGAATGATAAATAAATATAAGTTTTAAATACGTACCTTGATTCCCTCCCCTATTTAAAGAAAAAGTATATACTTATTTATAATATCTGAAGCATACTTAATGAAATCCTAGAAGTACTTACCGTGTTAAAACAAATCTGTAGTGATTGGTTATCAAACCCCACTGCAGAATTTCTCCTATCTGGAAGAAAGTAGAAGGATGTAAAAAAAAAAAAAAAAAATAATAATAATAATAATAAGCATTGATTCCCAACAGGTTAAACCCACTTACAGGAAAATCAATAAATACATTTTCGAATTAATTGAAATGAGATACATAAGAGGAAAAAACAAAAAAAAAAAACAACCAAATAAATACGTTACAAAACAAAATAATAAAAAAAAACTGATTAAATATTTCGGAAAAAAAAAATTAACTCACTCTGTCCAAGTATAGGTACTTTAAATTCTTAAAATAAATAAACACTATTGACATTAAACACTACAAAAATAAATGCAATCAATATCAGTTCAATATTAAATAATAATTACTATCCATTAAATAAACTATCAGTAATAGCTGACAAAGTTGAGCCATGAATATCAAAATCACGACAACACCGATTGAAAATGTCACACATAAAGTAAATAGGACTTTGTAACAAAATATTAGTCCTGGCTGGGCCCACAGTGAACGGCACGAGATGTCGAGCACCCAATCGCGGAACGTGGAATCTAATACATCCCAATATATATGGGCAATCAACGGCGCAGTGCAATAATTTGTATAAAAACTTTACTACGTGAATGTTTCTTCTGGTCAAGAGAGAAGGTTCATTAAAACGCAGGAGCAAAGACGTATGATCTACTCTTCGTACTCTTCGTGGAGGATAAACATTGACGGCTTTATAGGCTAGGTATTTAAGGAAACGGCGCTGAACAGACTCTAAGGATCTAATATGAGTATTGTATATTGGGTTCCATATAATCGCGGCAAATTCCAGTTTAGATCTAACAAAAGCTCAACCGTGAAAACATCGTTGAATTGCCGACAATTCCTAATAATGAAACCCAACATTCTATTTGCGCTCAATACTACACTTATGGTATGTAAATTCACTGTCGAAGACAACACCCAAATCTTTAATCTCGCTGAGCCTTTCGAAGCACTTATTGTTCAATTATTAATCAAAATTCAATGCGTTCCTTAGTCTGGAATAGCTAACGATCTTGCATTTAGACACATTAAGCTATAAACGATTGTCCGTGCACCAAGTACACAGAGGGTACTCTGCAGACGATCGCCGTCATTCAAGGAATTAATGGGCTGGAAGATCTTAAGATCGTCAGCATAAGCAAGCCTACCACACGTAAAAGACTCAATTACGTCATTAATGAAAATATTGAACAACAAAGGACCGAGATTGGAGCCCTGTGGAACCCCCGAGTTGGAAGGAACAACAAAAGACTTATTACCCAATAAGAGGCTGGTAATGGCAGCAGCAGATATTTTAGAACTAATAGATTTTGCGTGTTTTTACAGGAACTTCCACAATACAAAATAGATTTTGACTTTAAAAGATAATTAAGCCGAAGGTTACGTTAATACAATTATTGTTTTAAATAAAATAATATATTGGCTAAAGATTCAACAGGACACATATGTCGGCCCCTGAATCCACTGTAGGACATGGAATTTAGTCTGAACAATGATCTGCATCTAATATTCTACAAGCTTTTGTCTACCCTCGTATTTTTAGACGAGCGTCATATTCAGTTTTAAAATATTTAAAAAAAATGTATTCGAAAAAATCTTATTTTTACAAGTGATTCGTGTTTTAAAAAAATGTTTGGAAACCGCTGATCGAAAAGAAGAACTCGATTGCGATTGCAGCTTGTTTGACAAAGTATACCTCTATATATAATACTCTAGCATTCGGGCGGCTGTTCGGCAATCGGCATAGCGTGCGCTTTGTGTTATGTGTGTACCTCCACTAGTATACGCAGTGTGTTGTTTGTGAAAAGGCATGTTGTTGTGGCAACATATTGGAAGAGAGAAGAACCAAGTAAGCTGTGGATGAGAGTGCGGTGTGGCGGTAGTAGTTGTGTTTTACTAGTAGTGGTATCACAGCATACTTCGATTTAAACGAGTTCAGTTTGTAATGCGTCGGGTAAACGATTATATTATCGTGGGTAATTAATAGTACGAAACAGTTCGTTATGTATTATTGGTGATACCTATAATAAGTTATTGCTTTTATCAATAAAATTCACTTAAAATAAGTGTTTTCTGAGTATATAACTTAAGTGGTGACTACGTAGTACTAGTAGAAGTTTGTGTACCGGTTGGGATCGTCGTTATTACCTTTGGTGTTTATTAGACATCGTGTAATAACTTAATTAAACTAACAGGTGGTGTTGTTAAATTGAAAAGTCGTTTGTGTTTGTTACATTTTTAACATGGATAACTTGAATAATTATTGCTGTAAAACATAAAACAACAAAGCCTTGTTTGGTGTGTGTTTTTGGATATATTTTGAACAAGTTCTTAAGTGTTTTTATGGGATATTGCTGCTTTGAACATGTTTAAAACGGTTAGTATTTATGTTTTTACACTTAGATAAGAAACATTAGTTACCTATTTTCAAGCGGCGTTTATTTTTAGCTCTGGTGCCTATTTAAATAGTTTTTTTTTAACCTATTTCTGAAAAACCGTAAGATAGCGTATTCGTATTATCAAGATTTGACTTGTCTTTCTTTATTTACAGCTAAATTGTTTCCATAGCATTCTAAGTTAATTTTCTGTTCAAATTGATTCTCGTTTGTAAAGTAAAGCAACCTATTAAGTCATTTGCTGAGTGTTTGCATTGTAGTTTTTTCTGTTGATGCGACGTAACTGTTAATCGGTAAAAATAAAATGCAAATGTACAGGGTGTGATTTCGTTGTAATATAGGGTAGGTAGCTCTGTTATTGTGAAAGTTAGCGAAATGATGCGGTTCTCGCGACGACACGTTGCTACTTTTTTGTGAAACTCACGATGACCTAATCATATTTTGGGTAAAACATGTAGTTTTCGATATACCTACAGGGTCAATTTCAAAAATCTTACTTTTCGGACCCCTCTCGTATCTCGGAAACTATAAGAGACATTGGAAATATCTAAACGGTGTTTGATAGATAGATGTTTTTATGTGAAGTCCATAGGCGTATCTTTGATTTTTTGTTTGGCTCAGTTTCAAAATATGAACCAAACTTATGTTTTTTTAAACCCTGATTTTTTTAGCCATTTGTATTGCATATTTTTTTTTCAAATGATATAATATGACACTTAATAGTTTTATTTTTAGAAATATCAAAAATCAAGAGCGGTACCTAGGTATTAAAAAAATTATGTTATGAGGATTTTTGAACACCATGTAGATAATTTTGGTATAGTGTTAAAGTAGCAACGTGTTGCCAAAACCGCATCTCGCTTACTTTCCTACACCACAATATCAACGAAATCTGGATACCCTGTACTTATACATACGCTTATTATAAAAAATAAGGAAATTTCCCGGAAAAATGTGAAATTTTGACGTGAATCTAATTTGGAATCAAAGCACAAACACATTAAATTAAAATATTAATGAATACCTTTTTTTACACACAATTATTGTTTATACAAACGTCTTCGAACTCGGAGGGTAAAAAGCTAACTATCTATGTTTTATCTTTCTACCCTTAAAACTTGTGTATGTATCCCGACTAGGGGGTGAGAAGTAATTAAATTGGTTGGTGGCTTGAGATTGCTGTCTATGGGAGTATCAAGGCGATTTAGTATGAAGCCGTTTAGGCAGATGTGTATTTTTTAAAATTTATTTTGACGACTCTAGAATAGGAGCAAACTGATAATAATACTTTGTTACTTCAGTCATACATACAAGACAGGGGATGACATTTGAACTAAAACTCAATTAAGTAAGAAAATCATATGGAAAAAATTCTACTAACGCCATCTACGAGTATGTGTCATCCTACGGAATTATTGAATGACCTAATATGGTTTTGAAGTTCCCTCTCAAAAAACAGTGATCTGTCACTAGTTATTCTGGGTCCTGGGTGTGCAACTTTTAAAATGAAAGCACTGTATAACAAGGTAATACACGCAGTAATAATTAAAACATTGTTTAAGTATGTTATAACATGGTTAATCGAGTTTAAATTAGTAGGTAGGTTTGTCTTACTGGTGTTACACTCGTCGTGGTTTGGTAGTTTGTTGTAACGCTGTCTGTAGGTATTGATCTATTTTCGAAATGTACCTAATGAATAATTATTATTTACATTTACTACGGATTTTTATGGGATACTAAAATGTTGTGCGTTGTTTAGTACGTTAAATTGCATTACAGTAACGGATTAAGGAGATCTTGCAAAATCACTTACCTACTGGCAAATAATATTCACAGCAGAGCATTTCGCTGTGTGGCATTTTTTTAAGTGTTTCGTACTTAGTAATTTTGAGCCAACCTGCAGAGTGGAAGAAAATGTTTTGTTCCCATATTTTGTTATGATTCCGTATATTATTTGATTCCTTAAATTGTCTTTTATTTATAGTAATTAAAATTATAGATACCTACTTTGCAGATATATTTATTGGATAATAGATAGATAGATATATTTATTCACCATCTTATGTTACAAAACATGTATAGTACGTCAAAAAAGAACAAAAATCAACCAAAGTTACAGCAACAAAGAAAGGCTTACAAACAAATTAAAATAGCAACAACATAAAATAAACTAAAATCTAGAAAAATCTTACAATATCGCTTCTGAAATAGTCCTCAAAGGTATAAAAAGCTTGAGATATCAAAAACGATTTAATACTTTTGTTAAACTGGACTTCACCAAGGTTCTTTATGTGAGACGGCAGCTTATTATAAAATTTAACACAATAATAGTCAGAATCCTAGTCCTCAATAGGCGGTAAAATTCAAGCAATATGTCATTTCGATTTCGCGTACCATAATTATGCATATCAGAGTGAAGAGTGAAATGCGAGGCATTGGTTCGAATATAGCCTAGACAGTTTAAGATGTACAAGGAAGGCAAAGTAAGTAGTCCGTGTTCAACAAAATATTTTTTACAGCAGTCACGCCAACCGAGCCCCAACATTGTACGTAAACATCTCCTCTGTAGCTTAAAGATTTTCATTGCATGGGAACTATGTCCCTAGTTCAAAATACCATACGACATACGGGAAACAAAATAACCGTGATCTACCGTCAACAGACTGGCGATTGAAACACTCTGCGCAAGCCTTCTGATGAGATATATGACCCTGGACAGCGAGCACCCAAGCTCTCGAATATGACTCTCCCAGGTTAATTTAGGATCAAGATGAACCCCAAGGAACCTCACGCGAACATCGCTCTGAAGATCGATAGGCGTAGAACGCAAAGTAAAGTTCATGCTCTGAGTTTTAGCCTGATTCAAGCTCAGTTCATTTGCCAGAAACCAATTGCCTATGTCAGTCTCAACAGCATTAACCAATTCCCCTAAAGGGTCGTTTGGTCGATATCTAATCAGACTAGTTGTGTCGTCAGCAAAGAGGATTATATTTGAGTCTTCTGGAAATCTGTATAAATCATTTACGTATATTAAAAACAGTAAAGGTCCCAAAACCGACCCCTGGGGCACACCCCGTCCAACCCTTCGTCTCTCCAAGTATTGTCCACCATGCAAAACGTGTTGAAAACGATCGCTGAGATAAGAGCCAACCAAGGCAACACTGTCAACATCAAAGTTATAGTAAGAGAGTTTCTGAAGAAGTATCTCGTGTGAGACACAGTCAAAAGCCTTAGTGAGGTCATAAAAGGAAGCAAAGGTGTCACAGCCCTGCTCCATGCCATCCGAAACATATTCCAAAAGGTTATTAATTGCAAGAGTAGTAGATCTCTTATTACGAAAGCCATATTGACTTTGCATAAAGAGATTATTTGCTTCAAAATATTCAGTTATTTGATTTTTAATAATAGATTCAAAGATTTTTGAAAAAATTGGCAAGATCGATATTGGTCGAAAGTTACTGGGATCATCAACAGATTCTTTATTTTTGTAGATTGGAATAACCCTTGCCTCCTTCAAGATCGCCGGAAATACAGCGTCACCAATGCAATGGTTTATCAACTTAGTAAGCGGCACCACTAGCAGATTCTTTAAAGTCCCAATAATCCTAACATTAAGCTCATAACAATCCGAGCTTTTTGTGTTTTTCATACCTGTTAGTTTTTGACGTACTTCATTAAAAGTTACCGTTCTCAAACTAAATCCAGCAGCTCTAGTGGGAGACATATATTTCTCAAAAGTGACCGATGTGGCTGGTAGCTGAATGATATAGTATTCCTTGAAACATAATTTGTTGTTGATATTTTTATTGTTAATGGTTTTTTTCCTAGTAAACTAAATCATAAATGGATATTCGATGGCTAGCCTTTTTCCGTCAGAAGTCGGTTTTTATAATATGCAGGAACAATTGAGTTGATTCCCACACAAGTTGATGAAAGCTCAAAAAAATGCACGTGCTAGTTTCATGCACTCTCAAAATTTACATTTCTTTCGGAAAAAATTAAAGAAATGGCTTTATTTTTTAAATTGCCAAAAGATGTTAAAGAAAAAAGTTATTTGTGTTTTAGTTTTTTATCCATGTATTTACCATTTTTTTTTCTATACTTATCTATTTTCAAAATATACCTAAGCGTATTTAGATGTTTAAAATCTTTTAAAATATTATTGTGCCTACTTATAACACTGCTTTTTCCATATCAAATCAAATCTTTAACAGAAATACCCGTAACGTACGTAACGGTATTTTCTGTTAACAATGAAAAAAATGTTTTTTTTTAAACTTTGACAGGTCGCCATTTTAAAAATAACTTCCCTAAAAGGTAAACTTAACCCTCGTATTAAAATATGCCTTTCCAGCGCGACGGGCACTATAATTAGCAAGTGTTGTTTTACATTGTTTTCAATTTCGATAGCGGTGACAGAATAATTTCTTAATTTATATTTTCTCTATATAAATTACAGTCTCGAGCATAATTAAATACTAATTTATTTTTATTTATTCAAAATTTGACATGACTTTATGGGGTCAACTTATTATTTTATGTAAGTACAAAATAAACGTTAAAATTAGGTAGTTTTTCTGTAATCTTCATTACTTACTAACTACTATTATTGTTTTTGTTCGTAATGGAATTAATAATAAACAAAAAGTGCTAATTAAAAAATAATGAATCAATTTTACGTAAGCAAATTTGATTGGAAAATATATTACGTTCTAATATTCAATCATGACGTTTTGTTTTTATTCAAAATTACAGTTATTGGTTTTCTATTTTGGCCATAAACAATACCACTTTAGTCCTCTTGTAGGGTTAAAATAATATTTTGTACAAATACGTTCAATATGATAGACTGAGTGGTAAATACTGAAAGAAACTTTCGGCGGCATACATCTATCAGTTTGAAGGTATGGGCGTATCATTATTTTAGCGAAAATAAAGCAAATTTATATAATTTTTTTGTAATCGGGTTTTATAAAAAACAATATCGAGCTGAACTTTCTAAGGCCAAAAGAAGGGCTTATGAGGAGTATATTGCATCCCCTATTAATAGGCCTGCTGCTGTGTGGAGACTGGTCAAGGATTGGGAATCAACTCCAAATCTCGAGACAGCTGAGAACTTGACTGCGCATATTTTAAATGACTACTTGACAACTGCGGCTGATGATATCATAAAACAGCTACCAGCCACATCGGTCACTTTTGAGAAATATATGTCTCCCACTAGAGCTGCGGGATTCAGTTTGAGAACGGTAACCTTTAATGAAGTACGTGAAACACTATCAGGTATGAAAAACACAAAAAGCTCGGATTGTTATGAGCTTAATGTTAGGATTATTGGGACTTTAAAGAATCTGCTAGTGGTGCCGCTTACTAAGTTGATAAACCATTGAATTGGTGACGCTGTATTTCCGGCGATCTTGAAGGAGGCAAGGGTTATTCCAATCTACAAAAACAAAGGATCGGTTGATGATCCCAGTAACTATCGACCAATATCGATCTTGCCAATTTTTTCAAAAATCTTTGAATCTATTATTAAAAATCAAATAACTGAATATTTTGAAGCAAATAATCTCTCTATGCAAAGTCAATATGCCTTTCGTAATAAGAGATATACTACTCTTGCAATTAATAACCTTTTGGAATATGTTTCGGATGGCATGGAGCAGGGCTGTGACACCTTTGCTTCCTTTTATGACCTCACTAAGGCTTTTGACTGTATCTCACACGAGATACTTCTTCAGAAACTCTCTTACTATAACTTTGATGTTGACAGTGTTGCCTTGGTTGGCTCTTATCTCAGCGATCGTTTTCAGCACGTTTTGCATGGGGGACGATACTCGGAGAGACGAAAGGTTGGACGGGGTGTGCCCCAGAGGTCGGTTTTGGGACCTTTACTGTTTTTAATATACGTAAATGATTTATACAGATTTCAAGAAGACTCAAGTATAATCCTCTTTGCTGACGACACAACTAGTCTGATTAGATATCGACCAAACGACCCTTTAGGGGAGTTGGTTAATGCTGTTGAGACTGACATAGGCAATTGGTTTCTGGCAAATGAACTGAGCTTGAATCAGGCTAAAACTCAGAGCATGAACTTTACTTTGCGTTCTGTGCCTATCGATCTTCAGAGCGATGTTCGCGAGAAGTTCCTTGGGGTTCATCTTGATCCTAAATTAACCTGGGAGAGTCATGTTCGAGAGCTTGGGTGCTCGCTGTCCAGGGTCATATATCTCATTAGAAGGCTTGCGCAGAGTGTTTCAATCGCCAGTCTGTTGACGGTATATCACGGTTATTTTGTTTCCCGTATGTCGTATGGTATTTTGAACTAGGGACATAGTTCCCATGCAATGAAAATCTTTAATAGGAGATGTTTACGTACAATGTTGGGGCTCGGTTGGCGTGACTGCTGTAAAAAATATTTTGTTGAACACGGACTACTTACTTTGCCTTCCTTGTACATCTTAAACTGTCTTGGCTACATTCGAACCAATGCCTCGCATTTCACTCTTCACTCTGATATGCATAATGATGGTACGCGAAATCGAAATGACATATTGCCTGAATTTCACCGCCTATTGAGGACTAGGAAAGGTTCTGACTATTATTGTGTTAAATCTTATAATAAGCTGCCGTCTCACATAAAGAACCTTGGTGAAGTCCAGTTCACCAAAAGTATTAAATCATTTTTGATATCTCAAGCTTTTTATACCTTTGAGGACTATTTCAGAAGCGATATTGTAAGATTTTTCTAGATTTTAGTTTGTTTTATGTTGTTGCTATTTTAATTTGTTTGTAAGCCTTTCTTTGTTGCTGTAACTTTGATTGATTAATTTTTGTTCTTTTTTGACGTACTATACATGTTTTGTAACATAAGATGGTGAACAAATATATCTATCTATCTATCTATGATGCCCAAATCATCTCGATAGGATTGAAAATATAGTGGCAAGGCGGCAAACTGAGAACAGTACTTGAGTTAGGCAAATTTGGTCTATTGCATATTATTTTTTGAAATTAAATGATTTTATTGTATTTGTCGACTTTGTTTTAGGAATAGCTAATTGTTTCTCTGTCATAAAATTAATATCTTGTTTTTTGGTGCCAATCTATGGCGATTTTTCTTGAATAATTTTAAATAATGGTTTATGGAGTATGAGGGGTAGCCCTGGTTTTCGCGAAGGGCGAGAAAAAGGGTTATTAATGCAATGATACAATACTCGGGAACACGGGAAGAAAATGGACCAGGGTAGATTTCAATAAGGTTAAAACTAAACGAGACCTTTTAGCTCCTACCTTTTGCGTAGTCGGCCGTCCAGAATCTTCAGCTTGCCAGCCTCGATTGGTCTTCTTTGTGTGTCCTTCACACACACATACACGAATATACCAAGATAATGCGGGCGGTTTTATGATTATGATAATATATTATAACGGATGAACTTCGACAGCGATAGCGATGATTCAATCTCAATAGCCGAAAACTGAATGAATTTACACTTCCACGTAGGGAGTGTAGCGGCGGCGGTACTAAACTAAAAGGTCATATAGCCGCGAAGATTTGTCTGACGCAAATAAGAATGAAAAAGGAAAAGGACAAATCTTGTAGATCTTTATTATATTTTATTAAGATTATTAAGATTAAATACGAATTAAGAATAAACTAAATGAAATAGAGAATATGATAAGGATTATTACTATGTACAATGCTGTGGACGTAACAGTTAAAAACACTGAAAACTTGTTAAAACCATTACATGTGATATACCACCTATTTTTGAATTGAAAATGGCTTTAAATTTAACAATAAAAAATCGGGGGCCGTATTTAAAAAAACCAAGTTTATGATGGTTTTTCAAAAACGAAACGTCGTAGTGAAAATTTGCTATTTTTTGGTTTTTGTTAATTGTTTCTTCCGAAAAATTGCGGAATCTCGTTTTCACGGAAAAAATGTAAATAAGCTGACTTTTTGTCAAAAATGACACTCAACTTGTAGGTAAATAATAGTAGATTATACCACTAGTCAATGATAGCTATTATCCCCGAGGAATATTGACGAACGGAGCCGCGTTAGCGGCGAGGGAGAGAATAATATAGCCATTATTGCGATTAGTAAGTACGAGTATATTCTACTTTATCTACGACTAATTTATACCGGGTATTCCATTAAGGGTGGACAGGTAGCATATCTCAGGAAATAATAGTAAAATGAGAATGGGGAAAAACGTCTTTTAGGAAAATTGACCATGGGAAATCGCTGGAAATAGTTTTTTTAGTTCCTAACCTATATCGCTAATAGATACAGTAATGCGAAAAATGCATTTTTATTGAAAATTTCCCAATATAAGTTAAAAAATCAATACTACCACAGAAATGCTACTGCGATTCGGCATCTTTTTGGTGTATCACTTTTTATTGTGCGGCTTGAAATAAAGGCAGCAGGGAAGGACGAAATTTTACCTGATAATGTCTATAACTTTGGTTTGGCTTAACCGAGTTTATCAGTCTAATTTTTGTTTAAGAACTGAAGCCTTGAAATATTTCAAATCATAATTGTTTTTGGGGCTCCGCTAGATGGCGTTATTTGCAACGCCTAAGGATTTTTTTGGTTTTTTCTTTAAAAACTTAAATGGAAAAAAATTATTTATAACACTAATAATAACAAAACAAAAACAACAACATTATAACTAGGTACCAACAGAACTTTCATAAATGTTCAAAATTCAGCTATTGGCTCTTTTTAATGTACTAGTAACCGCCGCCTCGATTTCAGCTCGTGGAAGCGACGCCACTGCATTTTGAATTCGCTCAATCATGTTCTCTGGAGTGGTTGGTAGTGTTTGGTAAACCATGTTTTTTATCCTTCCCCACAAGTAAAAATCTAACACTGTCAAGTCCGGGGATCTAGGTGTCCACAAAAATACGCTACCCCTTCCAATCCAGGGATTTGGTAAACAACATTTAAAAAATTGCGCTGGGCATCCATCGTGTTGTGTGTTGATCGGAAAATTAAGATATATAATTTTTCAACGAATTTTGGCGAACATCATTCTTTTAACCATAACTCTGAAACGAATAAAAAATTTGATGTGCGGTTTTGGACTTTTTTGTTGCAAATTCAATTTATTTTTCATTTTAGATAAAATATTTGCATCGCCATTTAAGTTTTTAAAGAAAAATCAAAAAAACCTTAGGCGTTGCAAATAACGCCCCAAAAAACAATTAATCAATATCGATATAATTTGTGATAACAAGATACATAATTCCCTTTGGTCGAAATTTTTAAAAATTTAAAGCTTTTACTATGATTTTATTTAAGATAATAATTAATTGGTAAATCCACTTTGCCTCCGCCCATGCTCATAGTTTGTATTTCCTTTTTGGCCCTGCGTTGTTGAAGCAGATGACACATGAGGGAAAGAGGCAATCATTATTTCGTGTTGTAACCTAACTGGGGGGTGTTTACGAAGCACCGAATAAATGGTTGGAAGGAGCTGTAGAACGAATAAGGGTAGGGAGGAAGAGGGCGACCGAAGGGGAAACAACTATTGTAACGCGATAGCCGACCCTACGTCGCGTGCCCAACTGCACCAATGTTTTATTATCATATTATTATATTGTCAAGTCAAACAAAATGAGAATGAATATTGAACTATGTAAATATGTTTCTTGCGTTTGTGGTTAAGCTTGTTATTATCGTTATTGCGTTTTTGGTATTTGAAGGTAATATACAGGGTAGACCCAAAAAAATATACCTAAGCATAAATATATCAAAGTTATATTTTTTTCTTTATATAATCTGAATCTTCCGGCTCATTGTCAAAACACACTTGCACCCTAAACGATGACTAACTTCCAACTGACCATTTCAACTGCTTAATGGGATTTTGCTACCCCGTTTTCGTTGTCGGTACTTTTTCAAGGACATAAACTTATGATTGTAGTAAAATGTTTTTTTTAATAACTGCTTTTGAAGGCCAGGGTTGAATCCAAATACTGTGCAAATTTTGCTGTTCCACGTTTCATACTTAATATCGATATCATCAGCTACTTCTCTAATTGTGAGTTAGCGATCGTTTGGATAGACTCTTGTTTTTTCGCTACGACAGTATAAAATTTTAATCGGGTTACATAAGAAACTAATTTAGAAAAAGAAATCACCTCAGTATAATTTCATTAATTTGGTTGCCACAGTTGGCTTTGGAAATCGAAAATCAAAATCTAGACAAAAATAAATGTAATTTTAAAAAACAATAACTATAAATTAAATCAAATTCAACTACGTGAACTGTTAGTCCATCAAATGTGGCCGGATATTATGAGCGCACAATTGACTTTAGGTGTCGGTTCTTCCAAATCTAATAGCCTGTGTTTGTAAACGAAATTCTTGAACTGGCCCCAAAGAAAAAAATCACATGGTGTCAAATTTGGAGAGCGGGAGTTTCCCCGGCCTATCTAGAAATGCAAAGAAAAAAAAATTCCAAAAAATTGAAATTCGGTAGTTTGTGTCAAGAAACACATTAGATGGAACTTTTGATCCAACATTTTTTTGAAATAACGAATATTTGAGGAAATATGTATAAGAGGTTTCTCTATATTTTACTTTACTACCCTGATATTTCAACTACCTCGCATTGCTATTCCTTAAAATTTTTAAAAATAGGGTTAGGCAAGTTTTTAGCTGTTATTTAAAATTATTCAAGAAAAATTGCCATAGTTTGGCACTTATTTTGCGTAAAACATTCATCTGAGAAAGGCGTTTTTTTAATATCTTCAAAAAGTACAAAAATTTCAACTAAATTTAAAAAATGTTGTACTGAGACAGAAATAAATTGTCAAATAATAATAAATAAATGTGAGTAACGACAAAAGAATGTTTTTGCAAAACCTACTACTCTACATTCAGTTAGTTAAGTGCCAAACTATTTTTCTTGAATGATGATGGTTTTAAAAAAAAAACGTAACTTGTAATCGCTATCTTTTTCTCCTCAAAAAGTAACAATGACAGAGTGCTTTTAATTTTTTTATATCTGTAAAAATAAAGTCAAAAATAAATAAAAACTAAAATCGCAAAAAATGTTTTTTTCAAAAATTCTCGGAAACGACTAGAGTTATGTTAAATTAAAAAAAAAAACCTTTTAAAAGGTATCCCATTCTTATCTTGGACGCACAGTGCGGATTTCTAGGAGTCTGTGTCTTTGTCCATTTCGGCTTCATTTTTCCTTGATGTTCGGCGTTTGGTTTTTATTAATTTCGGACTTGATTTGTTGGTTAGAATAATAAAAATTCACTTTAGTTTAGTTCAGACCTCTTAGACTGACGTACATAGGCGGTAATAATTCAATATGCAGATTTCATGGACACAGAACTTGGCGAACAATTAAAATACGATATCGGCGCATTTTTAAGCAAATTGATACCATCCCTGACACCACCAAATATAATTTATTGAAAAATCATTGGGTTCCTGAACCACAATATGAATTCCCCTTTTCAAGACGTCCAACATACGCCCATTTAAAAAAAATTGAATGGCTAGTTTTTTCGGAAGAAAAGAAAGGCCTTTTTTGTAAATACTGTGCAGTTTTTTCACACGAAAAACTAGTTGGTGCATCGCAAAGTGCAATACCACAAAAACTGGTTAAATTTCGTTGACCATTTCTGTAGCAACGGTAGAAAGAAGCTTTTCTAGTTTAAGATTAATTAAAAGTTCTTTATGATCCACCATCGCAGAAGATCGTCTAAATGGGTTAGCCTTATTGTATGTTCATAGAAATATTGAAGTAAATATTGAAAGTGTAATTAACCGTTTCGCCAATAAAAAAAGAAGATTAGATTTTTTGATGTTATAATTTTTTTCGAATACTCATGTCTATGTTTTTATTTTATTTTTGTTTTATGTATTTTGTTTTTGTGTGATCTACGAGTTGTTTCAGGTTTGTTTATTTTTTTTTGTTTCAAATTTAGAATTGTTTAGTTTCTTTTAATATATCTATAAAAAGCTAACAAACGCATTCCCTTTAAATTTTATCTCCATGTTCCTCGTCATGCCTGATCAGGAACATATTTTATAAAGTCTTATCCGCATACGTGAAAATTTACAATTTTTTTACAAGCATATTCAATATAGCTTAAGACTTGACCTTTGGGGATGCGCGTAAATTGGTCACTGATTTCCAATATTAGTTCTGGATGGATTTCCATTATCCCTATAAGATAGGCAAGACGACGATTGAGTTTTTTTTGTTTGTTAATTTACCTACGAGATTCCGTTTAATTTGAATCACCCTGTATAATGACAGATGCAGTTGCAGTGGGACACACTGTTACAGTCAATAATTAATATTACCTAATTATTATAATATGCATACATAGACATACATTTTTGCAAATATGTACTGTTATAGGTACTTATTTGCAAATTACTTTAGGAAAAACACTATTGCTATCTTGTCAAAATAAACGTTTGCCTGCATTTCGCGCATAATAAATAGGTATAATTACTAGCGCTAATAATTTATCATAATTTGCTGTAAAGTATACAGTGCTTTCATTTTAAAACAGACACGATTTTCAGTAAAAAAGAGGGAACTTCAAAACCATGTTGGTTGAATTTTAAATGTCACCCCCTCGCCCCTCGGCTGATTAGAAAAGGAAATCAGTAGCACTTTGTCGCATTGCCGGACCTTGGAAAAAAAATACACGTGATAGAGTGTGATTTGGTCACCAATGTATACCAAATATATTTTGATGCTGGAGAGGATTCAAATAAAAGTTTGTCAGACAATCCAATTACTCTCTATATAATAGTCACCAATCCAATTATGAATTAAATCTTAGGAAATATGATCTTATATCCCTTTTTACCAGAAGAAATCTGCAAAGTATTTTATACCTCTTTAAAATACTAAACGGTTTAGCAGTGGATTGTAGTACACTATCCTCAATAAATTTAACAGTGCCTTCTTCGAAAACTCGAATAAAAAATAATAGAACCTTTTATATACCTACACCCAGAACAAATTATCAATATAAATCACCCATTACGACTATGGCTAGAAATTATAATTCATACCAGAACTATTGTGATATATTTAAAGATAATTTAAAACAATTCAAAAATACTCTATCAAACCAACTTAAATCTGATTAGTATTGCTAATATAGAAGTTTCCGTCATTTAGGTTTTTAAGTTAGTGTTAAGTCTAGTTTTTAAGTACTTTAATTTAGGTAATTCTAGTTAAATTAAATACAACGTGTAATTGGGAATTTATCCTGTGGTTGTTGATTATAAATAAATATAAATACTTATTTCACGAGAGAGGAAGGGAATACGAATGACGGTACAAAAGGGACAACCGAAGGATAGGCAACGTTAAGCCGCTATATACATAATAGTGTATGGTATAGGATATAGTCTCTCTCTCTCCCGCTCATATTTGTTATATGCTTCATCTCTTTTGCGGGAGGAAAATTTTATAAATCGTGTCGTGACGTGACCTTGAAAAATCACTCTCATGCGACCAAAGAAGTATTCACTTCAAAAAATGGCCGTCATCTTGAACTTTTTCGAATTTATTAATAATAGTATGCAATTTATGAAAAATGCTCATAGAACCTTTTTTGTACCGAATAAAAAACTACATTAATTGGAAGAATGTAATAAGGTTCCGTCGTCAATTTGGAAGTAACAATAGGGGGTCATGCTCTAAGCCGTAAGGCAAAATTTTCAGAAACCTGGACGTCGCGTTTACGAAAAGACCCACAAGGTCTGTTAACATTTGAAATATCAAAAGGGAGCCTAGTTCGAATCTTTCACAAGGACTTAAAATTTTATCGGTACAAATACCAAATGGCGCAACATCTCATAGGTATATCAAGATCAACGTTTTACCAAGAATTTATATCGAGAAGACATTTACAGTCTTTTAATGTGTGACGAGACAAATTTTTATTTGAACGTCATGGTTAATCAACCAGTGTTAGCTTTTGGTCAAACGAAAATTCTCAAGAAATCATTACGAACAAATTCCATAATCCAAAAGTTATTGTTGGGTGTGCGGTAGAATCATTTGGCATTATTGGTCCATATTATTTAGAAGATTGAAATAAGACAGACGGGATTACTATTACTTACTTCAACAGCACATACCGCTAGAAACTCTATGAGAGTTCTACGCGAAGTGTTTAATGGGCGCCACATTTCACGATGTGGGAATTTAAATTGGCCCTCCAGGTCCCCGGACTTAACTGCACCAAAATTTAAAGGTGAAAGTTTTTACAACACGCCTAGAAACCGTCCGACTTGTTGAAGAAGTCCAGCGAATAGATCAGGCTTTGCTTCGTCGTGTCATGAATCATTTTTGTCCTAGTCTTGAAAAGTGCATTAAGTCGATGGCACTTAATAGGCGTAATTTTTAAAAATTTTATGTTATACAGTAGTGAGAAATGGTATGTGCTTGATTTAGGAAGCAAATTAGAGACGACTAGTTCGAAGTGTAAAACTGGTTGAGTTTTGAAATGAAAGCACTGTCTATAGGAAGTTGGTTGGTTCTTTATTATTTTAATTTACCTAAAAGCCTATGGCATTTAGATAATATACCAACTTTTAACTAGCAATTTATTTGACTTAGAGATACGAGTGGTATCGCGTGACTAATTGTTAGAATAGATGAATATCGCTAACTATTTAACAGTAGTAATTAATACTACAGGACGTTTCATCGTGACAGACGCGGTATAGGTATGTCCTGAATTGCTGGCGTGATGCTTAAATAGAGGCAAGACATTTGTGATGCGTAAATTGGCTTTGCGCATGACGTCACTGGTGCTGTTTCACCGTTGTCATAGAGACAGGCTGGGGCACGCCAAAGCTACAGCAAACGGAGAATCCATTTTAAATTTGTATAGTTGCATGTGCAGTCATGCTTGATGTGTGTGTGGTTTAAAACGTTTAAAAGAAATTTGTAATAACAATTTTAACATTTTTATGAATCAGACATAATTAAAACAGATAAAAATGCGAATAGAATTGAAGGAATTTCCAAGATTAAAAAGTGACTAAAAAAATTTTACTATTAATAATTTCTTTGTATGTGAAATGAAAGTCAAATCTCCACGAAATAAGATTTAATAGTCGCTTTACGCGTCACTAACAAAACCAACCCTGTTTCGAAGCCTCACGCTCCATAATTAGTGCTTATATTTCTAATATATTGCAATTGCCTGGTAGGATGACTTACAATGGTAATAATATTGATGATCCGCAGGAACTTGTAAATAAATTTACGGAATTTTTCAACACATCATACGTTGAATCTCAGGCATTTGATATTGATCAGGGATTGTTTGATGTTGTGAATGTGTCTCATTTACCGGATCGCGTGATTACTGAGACGGAGGTCTATGGAGCTTTGAGAAGGTTAAAAGCTAAATTTACATCGAATCCTGATGGTATACCATCTTTTGTAATTAGGGATTGTGCCACTGTGTTTGCTAAACAATTGTGTACAATATTCAATGTTTCTTTGCGATCGTGTAGTTTCCCCTCTCATTGGAAATCTTCTAGAGTAACGCCGGTTCATAAGAAGGGAGATAAACAGGATATTTCTAATTATAGACCAATTTCCATACAGTCGTGTTTTTCTAAAGTTTTTGAATTTGTGTCCCATGATATTATGAGCCATGTTAGGTGTCAGATTTCGTCGGTACAACATGGCTTTTTTCCCGGTCGTTCTACGTCAACTAATTTATTGGTTTTAACACAGTTTTTAACTGAGCGACTTGATAACGGGGGTCAGGTAGATGTAATCTACACTGATTTTTCTAAAGCCTTTGATAGACTTGATCATGGTATTCTACTCCGTAAACTGTGTCGTTATGGATTATCTTATAATTTACTGCCGCTTTTGAAGTCGTATCTGAAGGATAGATTTCAGTATGTGGAAAGTCGAGGATTTCGTTCCGCAAATTTTAAAGTGTCATCTAGTGTTCCCCAGGGCTCTGTCCTTGGACCATTGTTGTTCTGTGTTTTATCGATGATATTTCTAGTGGCTTGACAAATAGTTCGTTATTATATGCTGACGACTTCAAAGTATATTCTGTCATTAATAGTACTGAAGATTGTTCTCACCTTCAGGACGATTTAAATGTTGTATATGAGTGGTGTGTCAAATTTTCATATTGTATAAATAATAGTCCATTAACAACTTGTGATGAGTTTAAAGATTTAGGTGTTTGGTTTGATGGTAAACTGAGCTTTACTAATCATTACAATAATATAGTTTCAGCATCCTATAGATCTCTGGGTTTTATTGTGCGCAATTCGAGAGAGTTTGTGACACCTCAAACACTCATTGTTCTTTTCAACGCATTGGTCAGATCTAAACTGGAATATGCATCTGTAGTATGGAATCCTATGTATGGCATACATATAACTAATATTGAACGAATCCAGCGTCGTTTTGCCAAGTTGCTGTGGTTTCGGGTTGATGGGGTTTATCCATCAATTGGGTTTCCTCATGATATTCTGCTAAACCGTTTTAATCTAGTATCATTAAATACTCGGAGAGAATATTCCGCTCTAGTATTGCTCTTTAAGATTATTAATGGACTTCTTGACTGTCCAGAGTTTTTAAGCCAGATTCCTTTTTGTGTCCCAAATCTAAGTACACGTAATAACGGAATCGGATTTTACTTTCCGGCCCCGGGTACTAATTTGTTGTTGCGTTCCCCTTTATATTTTATGTGCCATACTTGTAACTCTGTGTCCGAGCAAATTGATATTTTTAATTCAACTTTATCTTGTATAAAAAATATATTTCTTGGAATATAAATTTAGTGTTAGATATTAAGAATTTACTGTAATTTTTCCTGCCCTTTAATTGGATTATTTATCTGTCTGGGCAGTGTATCTTAAATAAAAAAATAATAATAATAATAGTCGAGAGAAGCCAAATTGCAAATTTCGCATTGCAATTTGACTTTTTTCGAATATTATGAATAACAACTGATGATGAAGCGTGAGGCTTCGAAGTATGTTTGGTTTTGTTATGCCCGTACCTATAGTCTGATCTTAATCTCGAACTTGCGGCGATCTTAGCAAAGCAATACTCAATAGTTCAGGTTTTGTCAACCTATAGCGTTATCTTCGTGCAAGTTGTATTCCGATATTTTCCATCCAAGTGTTCTTGGCAAAAAATTAATCTGGCTTGGTTATCTTTATAACGAAGATGTTGCGGCCTTTGGGATTGGTACGATTAGATTAGATCTAGGCTCCCGTTTGGTATTCCAAAAATAATGCATTGCCTATTAGCAGACCTTGTCTCATGAACGCTAAATCAATTCTTTCAGGAGTACGAATTGTTCTTCAACGTACAGGTTTCTTCAAATTTTGCACGCCAGTACTGATGAATCCATGACAGGACAGTCTTACGGTTTGGAGGATGACTCTTTTTGTTATTTCCAAATTGGCGACGGAATGCACGCCTTACTTCTTATGTAAGATTAAAACTAAATAGTTCTGTGACAGGCGTCTACTGGATTCGAATCCTAAAGGCCATAGAAGATGATGGTAAAGGAAAACGTACTGCGCTTTGTCTCATATAGAATATATTTGAATATTAAATTTGGTAGTCTATATTATGGGAAACCCTCGTACATTGTAATTTTTTAAACAATATGCAGTTAAGAATTAATTCTTTTCAATTATCATCTGCAAACCCTACAGATTTATTTTATATTCATTATTCATGTTTGCTTCACGCCCATCTTTACCCAATACTTAACGAATATCATCAAGCATATTAAGAGTGAGTTGTTTTCGTGCACATCAAATTCAATTTGTTCCAATCAAACTTCCATTAAGTTAATGTGTTTTAGATTCTTATAAAAGGTCCGTGTTTTTTTCTTATTTCTTTTTTGGACCACCCTATACATAATTGTATAGCACAATATCACATTTTTAACGGCTAAAAAAAAATTAACGCCCATTAAAACTCTGTGTGCTGTCGCGTCGTCTTCATAATAATAATTGTTGGAACGCTTAATGTGGCATACAAAAGCAAACGGCTGCTAGGAGAGGTTTTCGAAGGGACGTTCACCAAAAGCACCGCATATTTTATAAGTTCCTTTGGTGTGATGTGATCATTGGCGTACCAGAAATATTTCTATAGAGAATTGAAAGTTCAAAAAAAATATTTAAATTGATTTTTTGTTGTTTGCTTGGTATGTGGTGATGCAACCGGGTCTAGTCAAGTCCATGCCGATGCCCATTGTCAATAATTAGTCCCAAGCTCTTGGCATGATCGGAGATTTGAATGGCCACACCATCCAGTGACAAGCGCCATGTCAGATTCAACAGGAAGTCCAAAAAACAAAGCTGTTGATTTTGAAGGATTAACAACAAGGTCATGGCGCTTTGAAAGATCCGCCAGGGCCCCCAGATCACGGTTTATCCGCGCTTCTGCAATGGGCAGCTCCCCTCTCTCGAAGACATGAACAATCTGAGAGTCGTCAGCATACATTTTCATGTGGCAGTGCTGTAAGAATTCAGGAAAATTAGACGTGTAGATAGTATAGAGAATTGGTGATAAAAGAGACCCCTGGTTAAACTCGCAGTGTCAGACATGCTGCCATTAAAAAAGACGCACTGGGTCCGTCCACTAATATAATTACGGAAACATCGAAATTTGCCCACCCTGTACATTCTTTCTGAATCTTTTGGTGGATGTCATAGATCCCAAGAGATAATTGAGAACACATGAATCACCTAGTTGGAGCTCCTGCACATTGTTATGTACGTATATAGACGACAGCTGCGCTGGGACACACTGTAGAAATACTTATTATATTTTTTTTCAGAATTAGGAATTATCATTTGTTCAAATATTTACACATCAACTTAAGTAAATAGTAGATAATATTAATTAGGTACTTATGTCGAATAATTGTACTGGCTGACATAGAAAATAGAACACTAAACAATTATTTTTGGTATCAACTTAATAATTGATTAAAAGCTGAATCATTAGTGAACAATAATAAACAGTTAAGTTTCTTAACATGTTTATATAATCATAACCTTCAAAACATTGTCATAGAATAAGGTTTATATACTAACAAGTTCTTATTCTACGTGTTCAAATTCCGAGCCAACTACATACTGTTCCTTTTAGTAAAAATTTGTGAGACTCGAAGATAACCTAACTCCACACATCTATTAATATAATTGAAAAATCTTACACTGTTCCTTTTATAATACAGTGAACTAATCATACTCCTTAGTGACTCAGTTGGATTTAACAATATGGAAAATTGCTGGATTGGTTAATTGTTACTAAAGCTTTATTTTTTTTTAAGTAAGAGTAGCCTTGGCTAGACTTCGCCCTGCATTCATATATTGTTATATTGTATTGTTTTATATTATTATAGAATTAGATTTTTTTTTTTGTATTTTTGGGCAAATTATATGAGTGCAATAAAGTCGATTTATTATTATTATTATTATTATTATTATTTGTCTGTAATTTTAAGAGCATATTGTAAATTGGAGCCTGGAGACTATCAACTATAACACAACTCATATTCATACTAACAAAAATTTTTTTATTACGTTTGAAAATGACGTTCTTGCCATTCCGGCTTGAACAAAACAAACAAATAGTTAAATAATCTTAAAACTTTATTAGAAAACAAGCAAAATATGATATACAAATAGAAAATTAGATCAAAAATATGTAATTGTAATTTTAATTAAATTTTAATAATTCAAATATTTTACCATAAAATGGTAAGTTAAATGATAATTGCACATATTGATAAACGAACTAAGAATGAGGAGTGTTTTCCAAACTTCAATAGAAATTTAATGGAATATTGTATGTCTTAGCGTTGTGTTTGTACGATTGTTGACATGCCACTGATGATGGGACTGGTCTAGTCCCGAAATATGTATGGCCGATAGTTTCTATTAAATTTATTTTGTGGAGAATCGACTTTCATTTAAATACTAAAATAATAAAGAGTATTCAACCCCCGAAAATATGCAACCCTATAGGTATTCATTAACATTAAATATTGAGTTTTTGACGTGTAATAAGCGCATTAAATTTCAATTTACTAATTGACAAATTCTTGGAGAAACATTTAATTAAAAAAGGAAAGAAAATAAATTTTTGGGCATACCTACACCACCTATATTTATTGGAACGGTTTTTATTTTTTTGGGCGACCCACATATTATGAAACCCTGCATTTAAATAATGTTTAAATTTGTATTTTGCATAGAGGTAGGTTTCTCAAGCCCCCATTAGAAAAAAACTACGATATCGATAATTTTCTATTAATTTTTCTATGTCAGTTAGTTTATTGTACAATAAACAATCTAAATAAACATAATAATACTAACACCACTTATTTCATCAGATGCCTTGTTGAAAATATCTCAGATTACTGTGAAATTATTCGGACAAATATTTACAAAAAATGTTGTGTATTTTATATTTTAAAATAAATGTGTCGCGTTTATTTAGTATATCTATAGTAGAACGTATTGTTTCTTTCATTTGTTTATTTTATAAATTATGATAATTATTCATTTCTTAAGTAAACTGTTTACTACTTACTGTAAAGATAGAAGAATAGGCCACCTCGTTGTTTCTTCTAGCATCAGGGGTGTTCAATTTATTTTTAATACCTACTCGTTATCAATCAAAAATATTTTCAGCTATTGTCGGAACAATTCGTCAACAATGTCGTGTTTGTATAACGAGGATTGTTCAGGAACTCCTTGGAGAAAAAGAGAACAATAAAGTTATTTTAGGACTTTTTCGTTTTCAAAAGCTCCGGAAAATACCTATGCATATCGAGAGTTCTCGGGATGGTCACAAACCAAAAGTGGTGTCCGACAAGGAAGCATTCTTGGACCGCTTTTGTTCTCTCTTTACATCTTTGACATTTCAAAATCATTTCAGCACTCCAATATACACATGTATGCAGATGATATACAAGTATATTCGTCCTTTACTTCCGCTAACGCAGGGACTGTCTTGAATATTATAAATAGGGAACTAACACAGTTTTCTGGTTGGTGCGCTGATAACGGATTGCGCTTGAATCCTAAAAAGACCGTGGCCTTGTGCATTGGTAATGCGCGTCATAGCAGTGCGATTACTCAGCAGTTTAGCGTTCGAATTGGTAGCGATATTATCTCTTGGGTTCAAAAAGTTCGCGATTTAGGTGTTGTGATTGATTCAAATTTGAATTTCAACGAGCATTGCAGCAGTGTATGCAAGAATTCCCTTTTTAAATTAGGCTCTATATATCATCTGAAACATCTCGTGGACGAGTCTAATAAGCTCAAATTGATTAAAGCTCTAATTTACCCACAACTTGATTATTGTTGTTCTGTTTATTTTTATTTTTTGTTCGAGTATAATAGATTGAAGTTGCAGAGAGTGCAGAACTCATGTGTTCGATTTGTGTGCACAGTTCCTTTTGCGGCACATGTCACTCCTTTTTATGAGAGATTGGTACCGAAGTTGAATGCCAGGTTCGAGTACCTATACACCTCATTACTACATAAAATCTATCATTCCGGAGAGCCTCAGTATTTGTATAGTTTGTTGTGTAGACGTTCGAGTGTCCATGATGTTAATATACGAGTTAATACATTTACAATCCCTAAGCATCACACATCAAAATTTCAGGGTTCTTTTTCATATATGGCCTCACTGCTTTTAAATGAAGTGATTGATATAATTGACTTACCATTAAACTTATTTCAGAGAGAAGTGAAACTAAGAATTTAGAATGTTTTGTTGATTGTGGATGGGTTCTTTTTTTCTTTTTTTAAATTGTAACATTTTTTCTATTTTTTGTACATTTGTATCTTTTAGGTAGAGTGGAAGAGTGGCATTAGCCAAACCTCTAACCTTTTGTGTCATTGTATTTTTTTTTTTTATTTTCACAATAAATCATTTATTATTATTATTCTTATATACACTGTGCCCAAGATAAGATTGGTATCTTGGAAACGGTAGGAGTTACAATGTAGGTTAAATTAGAGAAAAGTTGTACAATTTAAACACCTTTTAAATGGTGTTTTCAAAAGTAAGCTAACTTTCGCCGTTTTCGAGAATTTTTGAAAAACCGATTTCTTGCGATTTTAGTTTTTATTTATTTCTGACATTATTTTTACAGATATAAAAAAATGAAAAGCATTTTCTTATTGTTACTTTTTGAGGAGAATAAGATAGCGTTTACAAATTTTCACTACGACGTTTCGTTTTTGAAAAACCATCATCAACTTGGTTTTTTTAAATACGGCCCTGGATTTCTTATTTTAAAGCCGTTTTCAATTCAAAAGTAAGTGGTATATTACATGTAATGGTTTAAACAAGTTTTCAGTATTTTTATTTGTTATTTAAACTTCTTCAAGAAAAAGAAAAAAAATAAGAAAATCAAAATCATTAAAAATATTATTTTTGATATACCCTGTATAGTAATCGTAAATTTGGTATTTGAATTTGTAGTTTTGACACAAGAATGACTTTTTCTTCTAAATCTACAAATAAAAAAGTTTTTCCTCTTCCAAACTCTATCCGTGGAGACATTGTATACTATAAGATACTATACTATAACTATAAGCGCGGCGAATTGCTTTGTAGACATGAACATCAAACGTGCTGACACGCGGTGAAGTAACTGTATATTATTTTAAACTGTGCCCGTACTTATCATTCGCGGACGATCTGAAGGTATATAGAGTGGTGACCACAGAGTCGGACTGCGAGGCATTGCAGCACGATGACACTACTTGATGAATGGTGTGCGACAAATAAACTGTCGCTTAACATAGGAAAGTTATGACGTATACTTATTGTTATTATTTATTTTTCAATGGCTGTCAAATATAAGCGTCTTGCTCAAAAGTTTACAGTAGTCTACCGATAGATAGCAGTAAACGGGAGCACTGTTGCCATTAAGGTCACTGGGAAATTCAAAAAGTCACCGACTTATCATCAAACCACCCTTGTATTATAGTTTTGACAATTATTATAAAATAATAAAGTTCTATTTGTTTTGTTTGCAGGGTCCACCACCTCAAGGTGGTCAAATAAAATTTACAATAGCGGACACTTTAGAACGAATAAAGGAGGAGTTCAATTTTCTTCAAGCTCAGTACCACACGTAAGTACCTTTTCTTATTCTTATTAATGCATGTTAACAAATTACAGTGTTAAAGGTGGTATGCTTGTTGCGTCAAAAAATCATAATACACAATAAGTAAGCTTTTTAGTTTAGCCCTAAAAATTCTAATTTATCGACGGGGTGTAAATTTTTTTTCGTAAATTCTCAGAGTTGCAATGGATTGTAGTGTAGTAGATTTTATTGCAAGTTTTTTATCTGTAATTGATGTTGTCAGGAGACATATTGCATGCAAAATTAGTCTGTCCTTATGCTTCTTCGAAGTCATGATGGTTGTATTGAATCTCGCCTCGAAGGGTAGAAACATAGTGCAGCGACGAGGTTCGTGACTAGCGGCCAGGCTAGTGACGAGATTAAAAACTTTTAGAGTACAAGCGACGAGATTTGAGCGACAAAATACCCCCTTAAATACATATTGTTCTATTTTAAAATAACAACTTTGATATGTATCTCTTTTTTGGGCCACTCTGTATACTTGCAATGTTTTGCCGTCCGTATTAGATCCAGATACAAACCTTCTAGATAATATGATATTTTTTATTTACAGGGGCGTACCTACTAAAAGTAATATTTTACTATTAGATATTTGGTTTGATGGAAATTCATTATAAGTAAATAAATTTAGGTTCTTTTTTTTTTAAACGTAACAATGTAGGTTACACCAAATTTCATACGGTTCCAATAATAAATAAAAAAGTTGTTAAACCTAAAAGAAAATTCATTTTCAGCCTGTATCTCGAACACATCTGTAGATATTTTTCATTTCAAAACACAATCTGAAAGAGCAACTTGTGTATGATATATTTACCGAACTTGTATTAACTTAAGGCAGATACAGACTATTATCACGTTACGTGAAATCACATGCGCAATGTCACGGAACGTCTGTGATATCACGCGTGAGAGCAGTGTTGCCCTTTTACACATAATTATCGAATTTTAAGGTAATTGGATATAGATTTGCTAATAAAATCGTTTTTAACATACGGTTTGAGTAAGGGGAAATGGTAAATTTCCGTAAAAGAAGTTTTTTTTTTGTTAATTTAGATTTCCGGCGAATTTTTAAAACTTATGGTTCGTGTATAAACAGTGATTATTGTCTTTATTTATGCTGCATAAACTCGGGCTGAGTCAAGATCGCTAATTTCGGACAATCGATCACATAATTTAAAACAATGCTACACAGAAAAAAATCTTACTGTAATATCAATATTAGCGATATGTTTGATTGCCTCTATTTTGGTTTAATGACAGTAATACTTAATTCATTAGATTACAATTCGGCCAACATTAAACATATACTTAATCCGACATTCCAGATATTATTGAAATTCAATTTCATATGTTAGGCACAAAACAGATATATTTTTTCTTTCAATGATTACAGTAATAATTGGCAACTAATATTGCAATTGTATTATTTCAAATATTGTTATATTACGATAACCAAGAAAAAGCATTGGAAGAATATTATTTCTCTACTCGGATTATTAGATATATATCATTGAATTAACAAAATCAAATTTTACTCGCTATCATATTCTACTATTTAAATAAACTAAATAATATTAAGTCAATACTTCTTATTGTTGGGACAACCTTAACTTATTATTGGGCCGGGCTAAATTCATCGATATATCGAAACACAAAACGTCGAGTATCCAACATTTTGCACTCATGCATGTATCGAATTTAAGTATATAAATTAAATAAAAACTGGATTTTCGTACTACCTACCCACTTCGTAAATATTAGTTTTTGACTTAAAAAAAAAATGCTTTCATACGCCGATATCATAATAAAACGAATTCAAAACATTGATATAAAAACGTAGATTTCGGGCTGATGTATCGGGAAATTTCGGAACTCCCTAGTCACTAGCAAAACTTAAAACAATAGGTTATGTTACATTTATATATTTATTCTATTTGTGTGCCGGTAGCGCGTGTCTATATAGTTAAGTTCTATAATCTGCAATATATATTATGGAAGACTTCTTAAACGCCTCAGAATTGGACAAACTAATTCCAATATTCTCCGGTAAGTTTTAAGTATATCTAATCATAAGTTTTTTACTATAAATTATTTTGTGTAAGCTTTTCGAACTGTACTATTAAAGATCGGTCTAGCCAACAAATGATTTAAGAGGTACCTATAATGCATAATAAAAACGTTTTAACAAAACTATTCAGGGTGTTCCATTCAAAAGTTATGAATATTAAGCTTTTTATTTCACATTAACCAGTATAGCATGGCAGCATGGAATACATTTTTGCAACCTCAGATAACCTCAAAATTCAAAATATCCTGTTTTAACACGATGTAGGTATACAGTATACAAAGTACCAAGTGGGAGTGGGACACTATGAACATATGGTAAAAAAGCACAAATACGATATTTGGTTTAATATTTTGTTAGTCGTACATGTTCAATGTTTATGTATTAGAATGACATACATCTTTTAATGTATTGTTTATTTTTTGTACTGTGATTATAGAGTAAAATTTTTTTTATTACAATACAATGTATTATAGAATTAATAAAACTGTTTTTGAATAAAAACTTTCTTTTATTTCATACAATTAGTTAACGTGATAGTTTTATTAAATTAAGTAATTAATTTCTCTCCAGGATTATATATAAAATTGATTTAAAATGACAAAACAATTATTTCAATACCAAAATATATTCTGTCTATAATTTCTGTATTCCCCTTAAAAAGCAATAAATGTTCTATCAACGACAGTGACACTTAGTCCAATCAATACTCTTTATTTAACTTCAATATATTCTTATAATTGAGGCATTTGATTGGAAGTCAATTAATTCTTATACTTAAAGCAATAAAGTCATATATTTCGCAATTAATCATATAAGTATAATTGAAAGAAATGTAGCTTTGATTGTGGAATACGGAATATATGCTATCATTGATTGAATGTGCATATGGTTCATGATATGATAGATTTTTCTCTGTGTAGCGGCAGCAGTGGGTGAGTCAGAGTTTGTATCTATTTTGCCGATGTGATAACACGTGACCTCACGTGCCGTGATAATAGTCTGTCCGCGACTTAATAGTTTGGAAAATCCCCACGGTGAGCATTTGATTACTTATAATTCGGTATAATAGACCCAAGACACTACTTTGCGGTATACCACAGCGTTTTCGTGTGTTTAATAATTATTAAGCGTATTAATTAAGGATAAATTGTATACTTAAATCCTTGAAATACTTAAATCTCTATTATTTAAACTACCCATTAAGGTAATTACAAAGTTTTAAAATTTTAACTTGAGAACAGTAAACAAGAAAACCAAAAGAACGAAAAATGGAACATGAATTATTTTAATCGACCTCTCTTCTGTGGTGTGTGTTGTCTTATCGTCAGACTCCTTTTTTGTTATTTTTTGCTGGTTTTATTTCTCTCGCATTTTATTCTCTGTGCGGGTATAACTATATCTATAGTGAGTCGGGCCGGGATCAGGTTATTGGGGCTAATTGTTTTCCTACCAAGCGGACCGTGACTGTAGCGGTATTGCGCCAGGAATTAATTTGATGTAATACGTAATTTAAAAGATGGGACGATATTTCATCATATCGAATGAAAATAAACTGTTGCCCTCGAGCTCTCCATATTTATATATATATAATAATTTTTACCCCATTTTACACATTTTTCGAATGTCAATGTGGTCTAATTGTTTAGGTTAAATATGTTAGGTTATGTTTAATTAAACGCACAAAAATAATTAAATATTTCGGAGTTTAAGAACTATGATTTTTTTAAATTTTTGAACCCTCTTTTAAACCCCTTGCCTACGCTCACTGTTAATCA
The DNA here is from genome assembly GCA_911728435.2 of Apoderus coryli. Taxonomy (NCBI): domain Eukaryota; kingdom Metazoa; phylum Arthropoda; class Insecta; order Coleoptera; family Attelabidae; genus Apoderus; species Apoderus coryli. Next base: position 38,671,659 of record OU452200.1, on the reverse strand, counting down.
CCACCTATAAATATCCTGTAGTATTTTCGTACCAAATGTGGTTAAAATCTGTTAAGTGGTTTTTGAGTTATCACGGATACAATTTTTTTCTAACCCTTTTATAGAATTTTCACGGACGCCTTTGGTACATTAATTTTTGTCGTGTATTTTTAACACAAATTCAACTAGTTAAATATACATTTTTTTATATTTTAATTTCTTTTTACCCCTTTTTCTACTATATCTTATCTTATATCAAAGCTATATACAGGGTGAACTATCACTCAGTACAAAAATTTTAACTAGAGTTAGAGAAAAATAAGATTTAACAGAATCGCCTTTCAAAAAATTTCCAACATTTTTATTAAGACTGAAAATAATTTTTTTGTAAATCATGTTAAACTCCCTTTTTACGACGCCTATGAACGCCTGCCCAACTGAAGTTTAAATTAGACATTAGCTTAAAGGTTATGATACAGCGCCATGTTGCCAAGTGTATCGATTTACCGAGCATTTAATGTAAAAGATTTATTTAGAAAATGATTATGTGACTTCAATCATGCGAAATATTAAGTATTACGTAAGCTCCTACCTTTCGGATAGGTCTAACATGCCATGCCATGCCGCCATGATTTTTGAAATTCCTGGGGACCGCTTGATTTACCTCGTCCACTCTTCTTGTTTAATGTCAGGTACTCAGCGCGACGATCACAAGGTGGATCCCATCCGTTAGGAAAACCCCAAAGGGCAACAAAAAACACTCAAATGCAAATAACACTAGCACTTCAAAGCACTACAACAGCAAATGTTCAAAGAGACCACCGTTAACTTCACCACACTTGTTGATGCGCTTAACCACTGAACTACTTCTAGTGCCTGTACCTTTTGTATGTGATACGGTTGAAACCAGTTCTCCTTCAGAATCCTCCTTGTTCTGAGATATTCCCAATCTTTTTGCAATCTCTGTAGTACGTATGAAGGGTTCCTCCTCTATTAAATTTAGTACAGCCACTACATGTTCTAAATTATTCTGTCCTCCTTGTCCACCCGTTTGAGCTGGCAATGTATCAGTATCTCACAAACGTTGTACTTACAACATTTACAAATGTGCGAGGACTAGATTAGGCATGTCTTTCCTATTTGGAAAACGTCTCCGGTATTCCACTGCCGCCCGATTTGCTCTTTCTTTGCATTTCGCATAGGTAGGTATAATATTATTACCATGTCTGTTAATTCCGCGTTTTTCAATAATTCAATTCAGTTTTCAAACATTCACAAATCAATAAAGTAATATAATAATTCGACGTCAAAAACGCGATGACAAATGACAAAGGAAAACATCGCCATATCGATATTATCAAAATATCGATATATCGGAATAAAAAATATCCATAGTCACATCGACAATTTACGCTTACGATATAAAATTTAGCAGATATATCAATATATTTGATTGGATATACCGCTGGGCTTTGCCAACGATAGTGCCAATGTATCGGATCAAACATCGGTATTTATTAACATTAGTGTAGTTTCTAGTTATTGTTGTATTTATACTAAAAATATTACCATTTTATCGGTTGAAAATGTACGATATCGATTGTTCAAATTTCATAACAAACTCGATCGATAGTGACAAAATCTGTATAATAATTATTCGTGAATGCAGGCTTGCCAGATTTGGCCAAAAAAGCGATGGTCAATAGGCCCTAAATATTCTTAGTTAGCTCTTGGCTTCCAAATCTAATTCACCATTCATCACATCATTAATATTTACGTTATTTCATAATAATGATAATAATATTTCCGACAAAATTTTTGTGTAGTGTACGTAGGCAACCTGTTTTATCATATGTGTATTTTATTCTGCCTAATGTGTAAAGTATGCAATGCGCAATTTCTAACGTCTAATGTAATGTAAAAACAACCATAGTTACGTGAGAAATTAAGATCAAATTATTTCGTGTAGCTAATGATAATTTTGACAGTTTCACGTTCCTTTAAAAAAAAATCTCAAGTGAGGGCGAGTGGTAGGTGAGATGCCACATCAGCCAATCTGATCTGAGAAATTTGTGAGGAATTTCTTGCGAACGTGGTATACACATGCAAAGCACATGCGGAGGTCAAGGATTAAAAGTAGCATAATATGGCTCGATACACAATACACATTGAGTTTGAATAAGTTATTTTCACTCAAAATAACAAGCTTAATATGTGTGTTATAAACTTGGCAACACGTTAGGCTGTTGGTTGACAGATGACGTTGAAGTTATTTGCACTCTGCACAATAGATCATGCAGATGTCCCGGGCGGTTATTAACCTTTGATATTTTATTATTTTTGTGTTTACATTTTCGTCCCGATTGGAAATAAGGATTGAAATAAATTAAAATTAAACAGGCATTTTACATTTTAGTCCCAGATAAGTTAGTACTAGTTTTACTTATCTGGCGTTTAGTGTGCTACCGGCAATGCTTAGTTAGTGTTTGTGTTCAAAATGCGAAAATATCGTTTTAGAAGTTTGCAAATACGAAGAAATTATCTACAATTTGGAGTATTCAAGATTGATTGTTATTGATCCAATATTATAAGACAGCGCCGCTACAACTGGCTATCATAGTTTAATATTTCGTTAAATTTAAAAGAAATCGTCATCAGCGAATATTAAAAAAGTGTGCATTTAGGGTACCTATCTACTTCTCGGAAATCTGTTGTGTTTTTAGTGTATTCAATAAGTATGCGAAAATATCGTTTTAGGAGTTTGTTGTTTGCAAAAACGAAGAAGTAGTGTACAATTCTGCAGTAGTAAAGATGGATTTATTTATCAGGTATTATAATAATTATTTCAAAAATGTTCATTTTCACCTCTCTACAATTGGCAACGCCGCGTATAGCAAGTTTAAAAAACTATGATTTTTTTAATTTTTGAACCCTCTTTTAAACCTCTTGCTTACGCTCAATGTTTCCCAAAATCTAATCAGCTCCTTGCCATGTCCTTTAGTATTTTTGTATCAAATTTGGTTAAAATCTGTCAAGTGGAGGATTCTGGTGGAGGTTTTGTTGTTTGCAATTAGCAAGCAACGTGAAATTTAAAATTCTTATAGACCGATTTGTATAAAACGAAACAAAAATCATAATAATAATAATACGTACAACCTATAAAAATAACAACGGAAATAATAAACTAAAATGCAATTTCCATGTATTAACCAAATATAATGAACTCTTACAAAATAATTTTTCTCACATTTTCTGCACGATAAACACTAATTATTGTACATTTTATTGTCTTACAATAGTAATAACCAACATCATATTATACGTATGGAAACAGAATAAAATATAAATTAGAAATTTTTTTTGCATTAGAAAAATGGAGGCAACATCATCACGCATATCTAGCGAAAAAAAACCAAAACAATTCTCTCAATTTTATTATTATCATTGGCTCTTACTTAGATAATAAAATGTGTGTGGTTCCCACGAAATGAGAAAATTAGAAACGCAATATTTTCTGCAATTTAAAAGCCGCAATTAAAATTTCTCCTGCATTTATTACGTATTGCGCGATGTGTTTGTTGAAGAGTCACACACATAATTTTTAATAATGGTTTTTCCAGGATTTTATATTATGAAATTTCATTACAAAGTAATTTGGAGTAACACGAACCAGTGCTGGCTCGTGACCTGTTAAAGAGGCAGTGCTGCATGATATTAGTTTAGTATAGAGATTGTAGGTTGTTTTATCCGCGTCGTTTAGGCGGTTTGCCCTCCCCTCACTTCGACTTGCAGAAGATCTTTTGTGAATGACTCAAATCTATGAATTGCCCAGCTGTCCCACACTTTTCATGAAATTGATGATTTCTCTGGGGGCTAAATTACTTGCCTCGTCGGGTGTTAGAGTCACCCCTCCAAGGTGTTTTAGCTTTTTGCAGTAAAGTGCCATGCATGCATGCATGTCTTCGCAAAACCGAGTGTCGTCCTCGGTTAGGCCCGTCTTTTTGAGATGGTACTTCACTGGGTGGTGTCCCGTAAAAAGGCCTGCAATTCGCCTTAGGTGGCTTCTCTCTAGTTGGCTAAGCTTCCTTGCGTTGGCCTCTGAAGGTTTGTTAAATCTTTTTGATTGTCTTAGGCCTGGAGTGTTTCTCCAGTTGTTCCTTTTCCCATCTCCGAAATTCTTCCATCATATGGCTTTTTGGAAGGCCAAAGGTGGGTTCCGAACCCTCTATGCCTTCATGTCCTGGCACCCATGTCAGAGTAATCTTTTTCCCCTGAGCTGCCAGTTGCTTTAGGGTCTGTTTGCTTTCCCATGCTAGCTTTGACGTGAAGGTGTAAGACCTCTGTGCTTTTAATGCAGCTTGACTGACATAATATTGATCTGCCTTTCCGGGATGCCTCTCTGCAGGCATTCTTGAGCACAACGGTTAATAGCGTTGATCTCTGCTTCGAATATAGTGGGACTTTTTCTGAATGATTGAGAAAGCCTGCCATTAGGCCCATATGCTCCCATGCCTGTGTTCCCTTCTATTCCTTTTGATCCGTCCGTATACCAGACGGATGTGTTTTTTGGGAATTGTGGTTCCCCATTTAGCCATTTTTGCCGGTCTCCAATGACCACTTCAAATGGGATTTCAAAATCATGTTTGCGTGGCAAAGCGTCCGACGGTATTAGATTCAGGATTCCCATGTGTCCCTCTAGATCCCCAGGTTTGTATTGCATTACCTGTGGCAGTTTCAGTTTCTTTTTTTGACTAGGATAGGCAAAGGTATCACATGCAGCAAATTTTCCATCGCTGCTGTGGGGCAAGTTTAGTTTAGTATTAAGTTGGAATCAGTTCAGTACTGCAGGAACTTCTTAATAAACGATTTATATTATTGACAATTTTTGTAAGTTTGTCTATTGACGGATTGAATTTCATAAGCAAAAACTTCCTACGTAACAGCAGCTGATTAGCTATTCCTTTTGGTACGTATGTATTTCTGAGAGCCTGGCAAATATCGTAAGCAGTTTCTTTGTCTTTTACACACTCAAGATAATTGTCAGAGATTTTCTGTTAATTGCCACTTTTTGTCTTTCTTTCGGCATTGTAACAGTTTCTTTTCTTTCTTTGTTCGGTCTGACTGAGAATCATTTCCAAGCAACGCGACATTTGATCTATAGTCATGTTGAATAAGTTCAATCAATTCTAATTCATCAAGTAAAATCCCAAAATTTCCAATTATCATAATTTTTACCATCAAACAGAGGAATCTTGAATTTTTCTTCTTCCATTGTAACCAACTTTCTCAATCAAATTATAGGAAATTAACGTCGTCTCGGCCCATAACCTAATGTTAGTTTGGAATTTCCATGCAGTTTGGCCTTTTCAGCGAGACGCACTAAATCATCAACACCACTGTCCAATGCGTTTCACCACCAAAAAGTACACATACAAAACAAAATAGTCTATTTTTTATTTCACAGCCACAGAAATGTTGCCGTCCAATTTGTTTAATAACAAGTTTTTCTTCAATGCTTAATCTTGAAAAGTACTTTGAAATTAAATCCATTTCCAATTAACAATTAACAAAACCAAAACAATAAACTCAAAATATAAAACAAAACCTATACCGGGAAACATACGCTACGATCTGTCTATTCTGCAGCTCTGAGTGTATACGTCATCACGCTCCAAAATCTACATTAGAATAAAATAATTCTCAATTGTCATTGGTTGGCTCAAGGTCGACCATCTGTATTGTGACGTATACCAAGAGTGCAGCAACGAGAAGTTTACGTAGCGTATATCACAGGTGAGGAAGGACTCATATAACAATATAACCACGACTGGGAGCTGACAAACTGCATGGATAAAAATTATAGCGAAAAAATATACTTAACAAAATTAAAATAAAATTTAATTATAAGATAACTGCTTCCCAAAAATTGACATATTGTATTATCAGGAGCAGGTGCTGCAGCTGCCGCCACTGACAGGAACAGAAAAACAAAGAAAGTCGACTGGTACAAGTTAATTGATAAAGCTGCATTCAAATATGATTAGGACCGTATAAGTTTAATTTTTAATTGTTTTTACATCAATCGTGGAATTTAAAAATGTTTGCAAACTGGGGAAAAGCTTTTTAAAGACATTTAGATAACCCGTATCTAATACTAATTTCTCGTTCAATCGAAAAACCAGGTAAATCGACTTATTGGCAAATTGAGAGTTCTACACCGTCGCGTCGTCTTAATTTTCTAGTGCTAATTTTAGCCGCAAACTGTTAAGTTAATTGACTGGCGGTTCAGATGTGTTACCTGTTTTTTTTTTCAAAGAAAATTGCAACACAAAAGCTTAAGAAGTCATTTTTGCAATTCAAGATATTGGTAAAAAATAACTATGTGAGTTATGACCAATTTAGGGATATACTAAGGTCGATATAGGCACAGCGTTAAAATATTTTCAAGAAGATCGCACTTGCGGTGAAATTTCATTCAATTCATTAGTTCAGAGAACGGTAAGTAAATTGATGTAAGTTCTGACAAATACATGACATAAAAAAAATACGATAACAATCATAACAATAACAATTAGTTCCATGGCAACGGTCAACCGCAACTTTGTAGAGGGTATTCAGCTAACCTGAATTTGTATTTAATTGAAAATAATAATTATTAAAAATAATAAAATTGCAATTTCAGCTATTTCAATCGTACAAAAAATAGTATAAGCATCTCAAACAGTAAGTAGTTTACCGATCTCCTCCAATTGTCGTCGATCGGTAAACTACACTATATTGTATTGTCTACTGCATAATTATTACGTTGTTCTTAATATTTCTTTTATTTTTTCCAGATTAAAATTGGAATGTGAAAAATTAGCAAGCGAAAAGACTGAAATGCAAAGGCACTATGTTATGGTAAGTTTACATAATAATTAGATTATTTGCAGTCAGTATTAACCAAAATTATATGCATAATAATTCTTATTTTTGATTACAAAAAGGGTCAGAAGCATATATGCTCATGAAATAATAACCCAATCTTAAACAGTCGCGCAATTTTTTTTTTTTTTTTTGACGAATTTGGTCAATTTATTCGATTCTTCGTTTTTTTTCAGAGGCGCCACATACGGGGTCTCTGTATTTGTTAATTTATACAAGGCGTCCCTGTAATTAATTTCAAAAAGGAGCCAATATCTTTGATATATACATAAAATGATGTGACATTAACTTAGAGTAATTTGGCTCACGTCCACAAAGATTTCGACACCGAAGCTAAAATATAAATATGTCCGAATAATAAGGACGTTTGCTTCACGAACTACTTATAATATTTTGATTGTTAGATTGACTATGTTATTAAATAAAATTTCTTGCGATGTTCAATCTGTGATGCTTGAACTAAAACTTTTTTACTATCCCAAGTTTTCAATATTCTCTTGAGATTACATGATGATAGGCGTTTTATTGAACTTTTTCGCCCTATGATTTGTTTTAACTAATATTATTACAATGCTGTATGCAAACATGCCCTAGGCAGTCCCTACTTAATAATTTTACAGTGTAAAGGGGTAGGTACTTAGGTTGCTACCATTGTTTACTTTACAAATTTTGATCCCAACCAAAAATGATATTTTTTTAAATGTCTTAAATGCTTACTTTTATTTCTTTTTCACCATAGATAAATGTTTATAATTGTAAGAAGTTTACCTAAAAAATATCACCTGAAAATCAAATACAAACAACCATAACCTAACATCTTTCATTTTATTGCTTTCGAATGGAGAACAAAGATAAAAAATTTACGCACGCATTGTTTAGAATGAGACAGAGCGATCATAGAAAGACCTTTCAAGTTGTCTCTATCATTCGCTTCTCTATCGCCCCTTCGGTCATGTTATAGTATATTTTATCACAGAATTCAAGTTTCTAACTCGGTTACTTGCAATCAGTGCACGACAAGATCCACTAAACATGTTGCTATTTTATTCACATGTAAAACGTAACATTTTAAAAACAATTACCAAATTAGCCACACAAATCAACAAAGTACTTACTTACTGAAACTAAACACACGAATATAATCTACATTAATAACAATAACGATGATAATTTATTCTAAATAATGTTTTTCAAACCATATATCCTGCCCGAAATTCCTCGTGTCGGTTTTTGGCTCCAGCCATTGTATTTGCTTAATGAGCTGCTTGTGTGAAATTTGTTAAGTACACATAACTGTTTAAAAATGTGTGTATTAACGTCTATTAACGTTTGGTGGTTTTGTTAGAATGTTAAATGTGTTTATTTATGAAATCGTAAAAAATCTACGTTAATTTTAATATCTGTCAATTTATTTAAAACTAACTAATTGATATTACCGTTCTTCTTTGTTTATACATGTTGAGTTATTTCAGTAAAATTTGTTAAACTAAGTAATCGTTTGATATTTAAGCACAGCATAATAAGTACAGCATTCCGAGTCCACGTTGGCACTTTGAACTAAACTGTGACGTATGACGCCGCCATTTTGGGTTAAAAGTCAGGTCCTGACTAAAAATAATTATAGTTTTCGGTTTCTCATAATAATATCGCTGTCAATTTCAGAAATATTTGTGGTGTGTCATAGTGATTGAAAACAGCCTTGAGTGGTGTTATCAGTTAAATGTTGACATGATTCTGTGATTTTTAATAATAATAATAAACACAATAATAATAAAGACTTTGATTATATATATGAATAAAACGACGTCAGCTACACAAAATAAATATATTTCTATATCAAAAATCACGGCACATTGCCTATGTCAGACATGTTTCGAGAAAATTAAATTCTCATCATCAATGACTCTCAGGTACAAGATAAACAATTTCAGTTTTACCAATTTTACATATTCATTTTGTGAAAAAAGGTTATGCATTATGCTGTTAAATAATTTTAATCTCAAATATAGTTTAAATTTTTATTTTGATTTTGAATTCATATAAAACAATTTTTTAACTTTAATTTACATAAAATCTTCACAAAACCTTTTTTCACAAAATTAATATGTTACATTGGTAAAACCGAAATTGTTTATCTTGTACCTGTGAGTCACTGATGATGAGAATTTAATTTTCTCGAAATATGTCTGACATAGGCAATGTGCCGTGATTTTTGATATAGAAATATATTTATTTGGTGGAGCTGACGTCGTTTGATTCATATATAATAAAGACTTTATTAGTAAAAAAAAGACATTTTTACAAAAGTTGAAGCAGTGCTTCCTAATTTAACCTAAATTTAACTTATATTTTAGCTTAAACCTATCTGACAATTGTTTTACATCGCTGGCCAAATTAAGTAGGTAGCTTATGTTTACAAATTAATTTGTTCTATTACGTGTCCGACAGCGCTCTTAAACGAAAACCCCTGTAAACTTTTTATATTCTCCGGTAGAGCGTTGTAATATTTTGAAACCGTATAGGTAAATGACCGCTCAAAGATTGATGTTGAGTGTAGCGGTGGCGTAATGACAGTTTTATGAGGAATATTCACATCATACACCGATCCCCGGAACTTCAATCTTTCATATAAGTATTCCGCCTTTTTCCATCAGATGATTTTATTAATCAAAATTAGTGAATGAAAATCCGACATTGTTTCATTCTTAACCAGCCGATTTTCCTAATCTTAGCGCTAGCCTCTTTCACTCCTACGAATTCCACATACAAGCCGTGTGCCTGAATTCTGCATCAACTGAATCCTGTTCTCAGCAATTTTAGTCAAACAAAGGCCATATATATATTGTCAATAATATAACCCCTAGCTGATTGCGTTATCATGCTATCGCGCCACGCGACAACTTTGGTTTATCACTTGCATTTAGTTTAAAAAATAAATTAAATTATTATTATTATTGGGACAACATTTGGCAGCACACACATGTCCTCCCTGATTGTTCATTGTATTAATCACAAGACACGTTAATAAAAATAAAATCCTTTTAATTCTCACAAACACTGTACCAAAAACACAAAATTAGATTACAAACACAATATTTATTTAACTCGTACACGCCGACAATGAACTATATTTTGAACACCGGAGTGAACGGTATCTATCTACGTCTATGCGATTATTGTGACGTTGTAACCCATAATGCCGGCATGCGCGACGAGATGCGCAGGACGCCTCGCAAGCGGAGAGTCAGAATACTGTATTATTTATTTTACTGTGCTACAACTGTCATGCATAGAATAATGTGCTGTCATGTAATAAGTACGATTTGACACTATTTAAGTATAGTTACAGCACAGTATAATAAATAATACAGTATTCCGACTCTCCGCTTGCGAGTTGTCATGCGCATCTCGTCGCGCATGCCGTCATTATAGGAGAAAACGTTGACATGTGTGTTCTGCAAAACTTTGTTCCAATAAGCGGTACAGCTGATCAAAGTGCAAACGTTCGGACTTGAATTTCTCGTCTTACCCTCCGTAACCATGGATAGCGTAGCAATTCGCTATTCTCACCTTCCGCGAATCAATGATTGAGGTCTTAGAATCACCCTAACCACATGTGATAAATATATTGAAAATTAGTGGATAAACTCTCTGACATATTTTCTCCAATTGACAAAATGTATGGTACATTCCACCTTAATTAACTTAGTTCTCATCCGCCACTGGCTTCTATAAACCCCTCTTTGTCCCACCATTCTTCTTTATGTATTTCCCGCTTTGTTATTTTGGTTACATATCGTATATGTAGGGATAAAATATATATGTATATAGTTTTGTGCGAATTATTGGCGGTTTTTGGGGAAAAGCAGACGGAGGAAAATCGGGTGAGCGAGAGAGGTAAAAGTGGTTTGTGCTCTCTCGAGTTTTTATGGGAATATGGGTGGAGGGAAACGATTTGCTCCCAAACCTAAAAGCTTTTATAACCGTATTAATTGCCCTAATCGGTTAGCTTGCGCCGTTTGCAGGTGTGAAGATTTATGGTGGTATAACGCAATACTTTTTTTAAGGATAGTAACAATGTTACCTATAAATGTCATAAATTTAGTTAAGATGAAAGAAATTACTCCAGTTTACACTGAAACTATCACATTGATCAATTGCACCAGTAGTAGATCTTGTAAGATGCACAGTTCAGGCAATCTACTTCAATGGCAATACTAAAATGAAGAAACACGGACGAAACGTCGTAATTGTTGCATTAATTCCTGCTAAGGCTAGCTCCAACCTTCAGTGTTAGCGAAAATTAGGCCACAAGTATTAGTATTGACTTAAGATTCTCTATGCTGTGTTAACTAGTATCTAGATACAACTATGTTAGCTAATATCTAGCCATGTTGTAGCTAGAAGTTGTCCGCAAGAGGTAATTCTTATTTAGCTAGTATTCGTCAGCAAGTGCTAACCAGTATTAAACCGGAAGGTGTAGCTAGTTTTGTCGTTGACATGATGTATAGATGTTAGTATTGGCTAGGATTTAGCTTAGCTATTTGGACCCAAGTATTGGGACTAATATTAGCCAAGGGTCATGTAGTATTCTGCAATAAATGTTGGCTAATATTTATCCAAGAAATAGTTAGTATTTAGCTGTTAGTGTTTAGCCAAATGATATCTAGATTTGACCGTAAGTTTGAACTAATATTTAGCTAAGTGTTGCGAAAATTAGGCCGCAAGTAGTAGTTAGTATTGACTAAGTTATTCTATGCAGTGTTAACTAGTATCTAGATACAACTATTAGCTAATATCTAGCCATGTTGTTGCTAGAAGTTGTTCGCAAGAGATAATTCTTGTTTAGCTAGTATTCGTCAGCAAGTGTTAACTAGTATTAAACCGGAAGGTGTAGCTAGTTTTATCTTTGACATGATGTATAGGATTTAGCTTATCTATTTGGACCCAAGTATTGGGACTAATATTAGCCAAGGTTCATCTAGTATTTTGCCATAAATGTTGGCTAATATTTATCCAAGAAATAGTTAGTATTTAGCTGTTAGTGTTTAGCCAAATGATATCTAGATTTGGCCGTAAGTCTGAACTAATATTTAGCTAAGTGTTGCGAAAATTAGGCCGCAAGTAGTAGTTAGTACTGATTAAGTTATCCTATGCAGTGTTAACTAGTATCTAGCTAATATTTAGCCATGTTGTAGCTAGAAGTTGTCCGCAATTGCTAACTAGTATTAATATAAGTTAATAGCTTGTATTAAAGTGGAAGATGTAGTTTTGTTTTTGACATGTACATGTTAGTATTAGCTGGTTTTTAGCTTAGCTATTTGGACCTAGGTATTGGAGCTAGTATTTGCCAAGTGTCATTTAGTATTTTGCTAATATTTAACCAAGAAGTAGTTAGTATTTAGCCGCAAGCGTTGTCTATTATTTTGCCGTTAGCTAGTAATTAGCCAAATGATTTTGCCGTAACTCTGTACTAGCTAGCTTAGTTAACTGTTGGCGAGAATTAGGCCGCAAAATGTATCTTCTTTAGCCAAATTTTAGCTCAGTATTTGGCCCTAAGTATTACGCAAGTGTTAGTCTTAGTAAATGGCCCATCATATTTAGGGAAAGTGTTAAGCAAATTTTACCGCGATGAAAATCGCAATGATATTTTCACCAACTACTAAACTTGAACAAAATAATTCTTAATATTAATCAATTTTAAAAATTTAATAAACAATTAAGTAATAATTCTTGGACGCCACTGCAGTGAGACCAACGTTATAGCGCGCTATTTAACTTCCGCTGTTTTGGTTGATGGAGAGATAGAGAGGTATGTGAGCGGTGGCGGCAAGAGCGGGTGGAGTGAGGAAAGTTGTGGGGGAACACACGATTTTATGCTGCTACTACCACCGAAAACCCGCCCGAGCCACCCCCAAAGAGTTGACATATCCGGACCGCGCCCGTGAAGCAGCCACCATAAACAGCCATTTCACTTGTGTGTGTATCAGACGTGACAAGCACCTTGTCGTGCTCGACGGTAATCGATACACGCCGCCCCCCAGGGTAGTTATGGGGAGGTTAGGTGGCAACTGAATGTAGAGTGAAGAGGGGAAGGTGGTGGCACAGAACACTGAACGAAGAGGAGTATAGAGGAGGCGGAAGTGGTTGTGGAGACGGATGCAATGTGTTTGGCCGCCGGAAAAATTTCTAGCAGCTCGGCATTTGGTAGATTTGGTATTCAGGGGCGGTTACTGCCAGAACTAGAACAAACATTTATGTTGTTAGAAAGTGGCACTTAATTAATTTATGAACTGGGAATCTTCTACTTAGATATTCTGCTATTTAGAAGGGAGGGTAATATGTTTGTTGGTCTTGTTGACTGCCTGAATAATATATTATAACATTTTATAAAATTAATGTAATCGCTTGTCAAGATAGTAACATTTTATTTCATTTGCTTGTATCCGACAGAAAATATCTGTTCTCACATTTTAATTGGCTTTGGAAAGAAGGATTACTTGCGAGGAGATTTCCGAGATGCGCCATGATAGTTCAATTGATAGAACACCTGACCAGCAATCAGGAGATGTGGGTTCGATTTCCGCTCTTGTCGCCATTTTTTTTTCAATTCAATTGCTCTTAAAACTATAGATTGTAGATTGTTTTATAGGATTCGTTTAGGCGGTTTGGCCTCCCCTCACTTCGACCTGCAGAAGATCTTTTGTGAATGACTAATCTATGAATTGCCCAGCTGTCCCACACTTTTCAAAAAGTTGATGATTTCTCTGGGGGCTAAATTCCTTGCCTCGTCGGGTGTTAGGGCACCCCTCCAAGGTGTTTTAGCCTTTTGCAGAAAAGTGCCATGCATTCACAGAGCACGTGTGCTGTTGTCTCTGTTGCGTTTTCGAAAAACCGACAAGTGTCGCCTCGGTTAGGCCCATCTTTTTGAGATGGTACTTCACTGGGTGGTGTCCCGTAAAAAGGCCTGTAATTCGCCTTAGATTCTCTCCAGTTGGATAAGCTTCCTTGCGTTTGATAAACCTTTTTGATTGTCTTAGGTCTGGAGTGTTTCTCCAGTAGGACTTAAGTTGTTCATTTTCCCGTCTCCGAAGTTCTTCCTTCATATGGCTTTTTGGAAGGCCAAAGATGGGTTCCGGGCCGCAGAACGGAGCGTTTGCGCCCTCTTTTACAAGTTGGTCCGCTGCTTCGTTCCCCTCTATGTCTTAATGTCCGGGCACCCATGTCAGAGTAATCTTTTTCCCCTGAGCTGCCAGTTGCTTTAGGATCTGTTTGCATTCCCATGCTAGCTTTGACGTGAAGGTGTAAGACCTCAGTGCTTTTAACGCAGCTTGACTGTCTGACATAATATTGATCTGCCGTTCCGGGATGCCTCTCTGCAGGCCTTCTTGAGCACAACGATTAATAGCGTTGATCTCTGCTTGGAATATAGCGGGACTTTTCCAGAGAGATTCAGAGCACCTGTGTTCCCTTCTATTCCTTTTGCACTGTCCGTATACCAGACGGACGTGTTTTCTGGGAATCGTGGTTCCCCATTTAGCCATTTTTGACGGTCTCCAATGACCACTTCAAATGGGATTTCAAAATCATGTTTGCATGGCAAAGCGTCCGACGGTTTTCTTCCTGAATCCAAAGGTATTAGATTCAGGATTCTCATGTGTCCCGCTAGATTGCCAAATTTGTATTCCATTACCTGTGCCATTTTCAGAGCGCTAATTGCTGCCTCTTTTTTGACTAGGACAGGCAAAGGTATCAGATGCAGCAACGTTTCCATCGCTGCTGTGGGGCAAGTTCGCATTGCCCCTGTTATTCCTAAACATGCAAGCCGTTGCAACTTTTGAAGACGGCATTGGGTAAACTGTAAATCAAAACTAAATTAATTTCTGCGTTAAAGGGTTAAGAAGATTGAGCATTTTGAAATGGCGAATCGCATCGTTATAGGAACTTTTTACACCTAGAGGCTCTGGGTTAGCTTGTCCAATGAGCATAAACAAGTGTAAATGTAGAAAAGTGCGGGGAATTACAGTCGTTTAATGATTGTTGAAATTGAAGTACAGAGTTGGAATAATTGTCGTAAAACAACAATGTATGTAGATGATTTTGCAGCAGCCAAGGACCAGACCCTTCATTGAAACATATTCACTCTAGTGTGGATGACAGCCTCAACGATTTAATAATGGCGGAGTATTCCTTGTGTTTTCGATTATTTAAGAGAGATGTACACAAATAAGCTCTTAGACGCTTATAAATACTACCAAAAAATAAAATAAGCAAAAGCGATCTCCGCTACTGTTTATTGGTTTTCCCAACTGTTGTTCCCACTCAGCAGGGTCTCGCCGATGTATGGGAAACCCTATGAAAATTAGTTATTATGCTAATACGTGTATGTTGCCATAATACCTTCTGCTATGTATGTCGAATTCAATTGGGGCTACAGTTTAAACACAGATTTTTCAAACAATACGCGCTGCCAAATTCAAATTCCATGTTGTATTTACACGTGTGTTGTGGTGGAGTTTGGCATTTACAGGGAGTTATTCCATTACGGTTTTTTCGTTTTAAATAACTGCTTATTATTAACAAGCAGAGTTGAGCTGCAGTACTTTGCTGATGCAGGGAGCAAATTGGAAGAAGAGTTTGCTGAAGTTGACGGATTGTTAATTTCCACTGTTGAAGAAATTCCTCGCATGGTGTTGATTATTTCACCATGGCGTTCTTGGTTAATATTCAAGTACGGTTTAATTGAATTAGAGCTGCTATGTCCTGTTATTTTTATTAATTGCTGTTCAGGAATTGCTTTATTTGCCAAATGGCCAAACCAATAGTTTGCGCGGATGATTTGGTCCAATTATTAATTGTGTTCTTGCCTACCGGTATATTGTAAAACCATGTGTCACTTTCGGATTTCCAGAAACGATTTGGTCTCAAGAATAGGCGACTGGAAGTGATATTTTTCCCCCCTTTGGACAGTAATTTATGGAATAACTGAACAGGGCATGCACTTTCGTTTGCAATATTTGGAACAAGCCACTTACTATTTCTACACCTTTTCGATCCTCCTTGGCATGTTTTACTGAATATTGGATTGTATTCAATTCTGTTGGTTGGCGTTCCATCATTATTTTTCTCAATCGTGAAATAATTTATAAGGCAATCAGCTGGTTCACCACCTCGCCAAGCTAACTCAACAGCTACAATATGGTAAAAAAACCTTCTGGTGTACATTCATCCCATAATCCAATGATTCTAGCCAAATCACTTGAACTCAAATTTGATGAACTGTATTTTCATTTGTTTGGATCCTGCTGTAATCTTTTACGTTTTGCATTTTTGAACATTACACTGGTAAACGGGTCGAATACAATTTTGAAGTCATTGAAGTATTTTTCCTGGAGTAGCCTACTCGTAGTATTCCAAATTGTTTTTACAGTTGCTTCTTTATATTCAGTTCCGTCAGCTTTTCTCATATTTACCGCATAATCTTCCAATATATTAGCCAAATTATCCAAACTCGTTTCAGCATTCAATTCGTATTCTCTGGTCGCACAAAACTCGAGAAATATTTTCCATACATATTTGTTTGATTTGATTGTATTTTTTGGTATATTATTAGCTATAATATCATTAATTGCATCTGTAGATGCAATACCAAATCTTCGCGACATTTTTAAACCAGTTGTCAGTTTGACGTT
The DNA here is from genome assembly GCA_911728435.2 of Apoderus coryli. NCBI lineage: Eukaryota > Metazoa > Arthropoda > Insecta > Coleoptera > Attelabidae > Apoderus > Apoderus coryli. The sequence goes on along the minus strand of OU452200.1, from coordinate 38,655,064 downwards.
TAATTAATTTTTAATAAAAAAAAAACACCAAACTGAAAACACCACATGTAGGGTATTATCGCTGTAATCCAGAGGTGATTGGATGAATATATTTAGTAAAAAATAATCGATTTAATTCAAATCTTGCGTTAATTTTGGGACAGCCTTTATTTAGATGAGCACACCAGGCGCCTTCGCTCTGACGATTGAACTATTGGATGACATTGTATATCCCTGTCGAGGTAGGTAATAAATTTATTTTCATCGCCACAATCTAAGTATCTAAACAATTCTTAAACACCATATTTCCATTTAATCGATCACATCTGGAAATAGAAGTGAAGAACGAAATATAAACGTCCCATACGTACATAAGCATATTTATTTAGTCACGACGACCCCCTTTTTAATCGATCTATGCGGGTAAACAACACGTCAATCCAACTGCATGTTTCCGAAAAGCAGATGTCCCGATTGTCTCTGTTCTCTTTCCTTCTATCTCTATGCCTACTACTACCTATTTATATACTTTAACTTGACTCACGATCAGATTGTGTTATACTATGAGGGGTTAGATAGCTTAAGGGGAGTAGAGGGTTGGTATATGGTGGTGTTGTTAGCAAGTGACAAAAGAATTGGGGGAAGTAATTATTATATCGAATATCTGATTGTTTTTCGTTGTACCATTTAATTAATGCAAAGGGTGGTCAAATGAAAATGGATTTACAAGAAATGAACACCAGAAATATTATGTGGAATAGAGAAGAAGTTGTTTTGCTGAGTTTTATTTTTGCTTTTGATTCAGACATCTTATTAAATGATTTTGATATTTATTTATTTATTTTTTATTTATTTATTTACGGGCAAACGCCCATTTTATACAAAATTACAATAAATATAAATAGTTCTACAATAAAACACTTCAAAAGAATTAGACAATCTAAAAATGTCAAATAAAAATCAATCACAAATAAAATGGATAATAATAATCTACACGATCCATACTTATAAAGCAATATGGTACAACACAACGTATCAATCATCAAAGAGGTGCCCTACTGAACCCAAAATGGTATTTCTCGGGACAAAAAAATCCAGGGTCTCTTCACTGTCATTGGCGAGACGCATTGAGCGCGCCAACAATTAATTGCAACCATAATTTGTTCTGGAATGTGTCTGGTGAAACATACCCTTCGTACGCGTTGCACGATATGGAACATGAATTTCAATCTTGCCCAAAAGATCAGGACAATTCAACCTTGCATTTATAAAGTCATACAATAAAACCAAATCATGTCTCTGTCGTCGATCACCCAGCGTGTCAATGCCAAGGTAGGACTCTAAGTCGGCATATAATTCAAAACGATTCTCAAAAATAAAGTCTATGTGCAGTTTGTAGGCTAGGTATCTAAGAAATTTGTGCTGTACCTGCTCAATTTTTACTAGATGCACAGTATAATGTGGAGACCATACAGCCGACGCATACTCAAGGCACGGTCTGACCAAACTTGTGTAAAGAAGCCTCAGAGAATCGGCATGTGTGAACGCCCGTGAGCAACGTTTAATGAAGCCAAGAACCTTCAGAGACCTTGAGACCATTGAAGTTATATGTGGAATAAAGGTCAAACCACTATCAAGCATGACTCCAAGATCCTTAACTGTAGTAACCAATTTAAGTGAGTAATCGAAAAGAGTGGTCCGTCTTGATCTCGAAAAGGACATAAAACAACACTTATCAACATTCAGATGCATATCATTCCCAACACACCACTCGTGAAGAGCCCCGAGGTCAGACTGCAATCTCTCGCAATCTTCAGTTTTGTTGACTATCGTAAATAGTTTGAGGTCATCAGCGAACAAGATAAAATCGCTGGAAGTAAAACATCTGGCGATGTCATTAACGAAAATATTAAAAAACAGTCCACTCCACTCTCTAGAGCATCAATAATAAAGTTGGTGTATTTAACAGATTTAGCTCAGCTAACTTTCGTGGCAAAAATCCGTACTGCTGATCAATGATAGCACTGCCTAGGAGAGGTTGAAGATAATTTATTATAAGTTTCTCGAATACCTTGGGAATAATGCTGATTATACTGATAGGTCTATAATTCTTAATATTATGCCTGTCTCCAGACTTGTGTATAGGGGTAATGAAGCTGGACTTCCAGATCTCAGGAAAACAACCAGTGTTTAACGACATGTTAAAAATAGTATGCAAAGGTTTTGCCAGAACAAAACTGCAATGCTTTAATAATTTCGGAGGTAACCCATCTGGCCCAGGGCCCTTATTCGCGTCCAGAGTAGAAAGTTGTTGGTATATCTCCGATATTGAAATCTTTAGACAGTTATAGTTAATATCTTTAACACTAAGACGCTCAGTAACATTGACGTCATTAGCTGTATAAACCGAAGAGAAATGCCTAGCAAAGAGATCAGCAGCGGACTGTCCGGAAGTAGCTCTATCTGCGTCAAGAAACAACTCAGAAGGTAAATCGATACTTCTACGCGTGGAGTTCACAAAAGACCAAAAAGATCTTATATCACCGTGAATCTGGTCTTCAACAGAAAGAGTAAAGTTTGTATAGCATTCTCGCGATAGGGTTTTACATAATGTACGTAACCTAACAAATTCGTGGTAATGGTGCTGTGATCCAGAACTTTTATACAATTTGTGTGCATGCTTTTTATGGAATACACAACTTTTCAAATATGGGCTGAACCATCGTGGAAATCTTCTATTTGAAATTCTCTTAAGATTTGTTTGCTCTAAAATGTATACTTAACTAGATATTAATTTTAAAAGTCAAAAAACATGCCACATTATAAGTCATTTTTTATTGTTACGCCAATGCGTTTTGCAAATAGTAGGTATTTCATAAGATATACAACATCCTGTAGTAAAATAATCCATTACACATTGGTTCGAAAAGCTACCCATTATACAGGGTGGTGACATTTTGCACACCCATAAAAATCTTGATTTTTTCAAATGGTACACCCTGTATATTATATCACTAGTAAAAAGCCAACATTCTAACGGTTCAAAAAATACCATCAAAGTTATTTTTTTTTTTTCAAAATGTAAATAGATTCTTCGATTTTGTTGTAATAGTGTAATGTTTGCAATTAATAATATATTTTGCACTACAAGGCCTTCTTAATATTGTTTCCTATAGGGATGAAAAATAATCGATTTTTGAATCGATTCGAATCGGTTCTAGAAAAATCGATTCTCAGAATATCGGACCAAATTTGAATCGATTCACAAAGATCGATTCTTGCTCTAATAAAATTAAAAATAAATTCGGTAGGGAACTGGGATATCATATGAGCCTAACTGTACTGCTCATTTCCAAGGATAAGTAACAACACAAATTGTAAAAAAATAAAAACGAAAAATAACACTCAGGGTAACGAAAATAAAAATATATTCTGAAAAATAAAAAAAATATTAATTATAAATTCCAGTCTTCTTTTTCTAAAGAATTCAAAAAGAGCAGTTTGGAAAGCCTTTCTCCTTTTTGTCGGTACCTCGATTCATCCATAATGTTTCCAGCTTTGGAAAATAACCGCCCCGATTTCAAGTTCGGCAGGATCGTATTGTGTCTGAATAGCTAATTTAAAATCGATGTTCCAAAACTTGTAGGTTTCGGATTCAGACTTTTGTAAGTTTATTGCAGTTGATAATATTTCAAAGGCAAGAGGTTTTTGAAAATGTATTCTCTTAAATGGTGGGTCTAAGACAGAGACATTACCGTGTCTCTGGTCTAAGACAAATAGCAAGCGTACTAACTGATTCGGACTTCGGAAAACCTTTTCGACAATACCGCGTTTGTAGTATTAAGTAGGGCCCGTCGTCAACTCCAATTCAGAGAGTTCGGTATTAGTTGAACGGGATATCGACGACCATGAAAATGTAAAATAGTTTTCACTTTTGTCGATCTTTTAAACGATTCTAGTAAAAAAATAATCGTTTCTAAAAAGATCGTTCTCAAAATAATCGATTAAAATATCGATTATTTGGTTCGAAAAAAATTGATTCCCAAAAAATCGATCTAAAATCGTGTTCCATTAAAAAAAAAAACGTAATAACGGGATAATTTTTTTATTGTTTTCTTTTATTGGGATTTAAGGTTCTATTTTAAAGCGATTTTTTTTTTTCCTTTTGAAATATTTTTATTTCATGTCAATGGTACAACGTTTCGGCTTATTCGCCTTCCTCAGGTACATCTCCTCAGGTTTTTGTTTGAATCATTCAAACAAAATACCCACTAAAAGTGGTATACAGCAAAAAAAAATTCTACAGAATCATGCGATGTTGGTAAGAAAAGAGATGTACCTGAGGAAGGCGAATAAGCCGAAACGTTGTACCACATAATAAAAATATTTCAAAAAAATCGCTTATAAAATAGAATCTTAAATCCCAATAAAAGAAAAAAATAAAAAAATTGTAACAAGGTTCAAGAAAAATACAATACTAATATAACGGGATAATGTAACACCCTGTGGCATCTATTTTAAAATGTAGTCCTAATAGGTCTAGGGTGGCTCAGCCTGTATATACTAAATTATTAACGGACAGATGAGGAAGAAAGTAATTGATTGTTTAGCAAAACATTTCGATCACCTTTACGAAAGACCGCCTCAAAAAGACCCGAAAAACTTTCATGAAATTCATTCAAATATTTCTGTACATTGTACAAAAAACCGCGTGTAAAAAGCAACCTAGTCCTGCGCTGTTGCATTGTAAGAAGGTAGAATCTAACATGATGTGTCTGATGAGTTACATTACAGTCAAAAACCACACCCAAGTTCTTTGCTGTAGAGGAAAATGTTCGATATCTCTCGAATTATAAGAAATAGAATAAATCATAACTAGTGGTATCACAGTTAAAATAAATAGACAGTTACTTCACCTCGTGTCGGCACGTTTGATGTTCATGTCTACAAAGCAATTCGCCACGCTTATAGTTTTAGTATCTTATAGTATATATACTAGCGGGCCAGAAATGTGGCTGGGAATGCGACGAGTCCATGCCGTTTTCAGCGACTAGTGAACCTTCTCGTCTATAGTTAATATTCGATGGTAGTATGTATTGTATTTCTTATATTATGTGAAACCAAAATAGCGTTAAAAGGAAAACAGGAAGCGTTTTGCCGTTGTTGTTTATTTTAACTAAAAGTGCTTCCTTGCATTATTGTTGGAAACACACATTTTTTTTTATAATCATCTCAAATAAAAAAAAATGATTCTCGGAACTTTTTCATTTTAAAATCTCCGGAGTTCAGAGATTGGGTTGAAATTACAAGCAACATGATATTCTTCTCACTCTTCATAATGTGCCTTTTATTTGAAAACGCGTCGTTAATTTACAGAAATATAAAAAGGGTACACATAGGCGGGTGAATTTTTTTTAACCCATAGTGGATTTCATCAAAAATTAGAGATATGGCGCGGATATTTTAAGTTGGTGCTTATGTATGGAATAATTTCAAAGGACATTAATTTCTGACTTCCCTATTTCGTTGTTTCGTGTATCCTCTTTCGTATGAAATTTTATTTCTATTATTATTAGAAAAGTACCCTCAAAGACGAACAAATCTCAGCGTCCTGGAGGAGGCATCAAAATCATTAAAAATGTTATTTTTGATATACCCTGTATAGTAATCGTAAATTTCGTACTAGAAATTGTAGTTTTGACACAAGCAGCCGTTTTTATAAAGAATTACTTTTTCTTCTAAATCTACAAATAAAAAAGTTTTTCCTCTTCCAAACTCTATCCGTGAACACATTGTAGAAGCGATGATTGTCATGCACCAACTGTGATGGACTGGACACGTAATCCGTATACCGACGGGGGAAGACAGCTAAAGAGGTTAGAGCAGATCACTAACGACCGACAGACCATTTACGAGGGTCATCAAGTTTTTCGAAGAGCAGCGTCGACGACATGAGAATGCGAAAAGACAACTTCGAATGGGGCATTGCTCACCTACAACAGCCGATAAATTGTGGTGATAGGGTGTATCAGTTTTGTCGCTGTGGTATCGGTCTGAATTGGAATAATTCGTACTCGTTAGCGTATCTTCTTATGTGTCCCCATGTTTACGTTATTTTTGAAGCCCCTCCTGTATAAAACTAATAATAGGTGATGTTATACCTTTATTCGAAATTTATTGCTTTTCAAAATTTCAATTCTTTTGTGTCGGACACCACTCGTAATAACAACGTTCCACCGTGCTAAATGTACAGAATAAAAAGGCACTCTACCCATTCACCATATGGTGTCAAGAGAAGGGCAACAAAAAAAAAAAAAGCGCAGGGAAAATATTGAATAAAAAAAAGCAGAAAGAGAACGAAATAGAATAGGAATGAAACGAAAGAGAAACGACGACACTAGGATCATCTAAAATAAGATTTGCGACACAGCATTACAATTCCATGGCTGGCAGGCCAAACTCGGTTAAGCACAGAGAAATAGGTACCTTTGGGAGACGAAGTTCGTGACAAGAATTGCTTATATCTATATCTGACTATCTATCTATCTTTCCTATATACATATAACTATCTACATAAGCGGCGACGGTAAGATTTTTTAAGAGGAGACAATATATATTATGTAAGGAAGCACTGGACAGTGTTGCCAAGCGAAAATAAATAAACATTCATTTGTATATCTTATATCGAGCGTTTTCACTGCAGCTTATTGGGAACTTTTCAACATAAAACATTTCCTCAGCTTCTAAATTGTTTGGGAGCAAAATCTTAAAGTAAGTGAGTACAACAGCATCTTTTTTTGCCATTTTTATTGTAAATCCAATAACAATATACACACACCGGCAAATTTAAAGGAACGCACATAAATTGAGTTGTTTTTTCAATTTATTTCTACATATATCTAAAAATGTCGCGAAGATTTGGTATTGCATCTAACGATAATGATATTATACCTAATAATATACCAAAAAATACAATCAAATCAAAAAAATATGTATGGAAAATATTTCTCGAGTTTTGTGCGACCAAAGAATACGAACTGAATGCTGAAACGAGTTTGCATAATTTGGCTAATATATTGAAAGATTATGCGGTAAATATGAGAAAAGCTGACGGAACTGAATATAAAGAAGCAACTGTAAAAACAATTTGGAATTCTACGAGTAGGCTGCTCCAGAAAAAATACCTCAATGACTTCAAAATTGTATTCGACCCGTTTACCAGTGTGATATTACTCAAAAATGCGCGAGATGCAAGAAATGCAAAACGTAAAATATTACAGCAGGATCCAAACAAACGAAAATGCAGATCATCAAATTTGAGTTCAAGTGATTTAACTAGAATCATTGGATTATAGGATGAACGTACACCAGAAGGTTTACAAAAAAAAAAATACCATATTGTAGCTGTTAAGTTAGCTTGGCGAGGTGGTGAACCAGCTGATTGCCTTATAGATTATTTCACGATTGAGAAAAATAATGATGGAACGCCAACCAACAGAATTGAATACAATCCAATATTCAGTAAAACATGCCAAGGAAGATCGAAAAGTTGTACAAAGAGTAAGTGGCTTGTTCCAAATATTGCAAACGAAAGTGCATTCCCTGTTCGGTTATTCCATAAATTATTTATGTCCAAAAGGCGGAAAAATATTACTTCCAGTCGCCTATTCTTGAGACCAAATCGTTTCTGGAAATCCGAAAGTGACACATGGTTTGACAATCTACCGGTAGGCAAGAACACAATTAATATGTTCTACACGTTATAGGAGTATGTTGTGGCTTGCTCTAACGTGTCATGACTTGCTGTATAGGCTGCGATCTGCGATGAGTATTTCAACCAGTGTGTGAGTTTGTCTTATTACTCTATATTGTAATTATATGTATTTCTTGTCTTTTATATTATACATCTTTTTGTATTTTATTTATACACTTGTATAGTTTAGATTTATTTTTGTTTAATTACCTATGTAAATGTAAAAGTCGTTTATATTTTTTGACTTGCCAATGTATATGCTTTATCTGGTTAGGTAGTCCTGTTATTGCCAATGCGTTTTACCATTTTCAAAATATTAACAGTTAGGTTCTCCATAATAGATGCGTTCAGTTTATCAACGTTGCTCTGAAGAAGCTGACATGCTCAGAACGACAAAGTAACTGTAACTTGAATACATTTCAAAAGTAACTTGTACATTTGCAGAGTTACTAGTAACTTATAAGGTATAACGTCTACTTCAGGAGTAACTAGTTGCTACCCCTTAAAGTAACTACAACTTCAAAATAACCGTTACTTAAAGTAACGACTACTTTAAAAGTAACTCTGACTTTAGCGAGCGACACGTAAAACTTCAGTAAAGTGAAAGTTTAGGATATGTTGCTACAGACAAAGCTCTGAGCTAGCTATTCTCTTTTTTTCCTAATACTAACTATTATTTAATTATTTTCTTAATTTTAAAAAGGTTACGTAATTATATGCTGTAATTTAAGTAATAAAAACTTTTTCTCTTAATATTGATTATTTTATTAATTTGGATTGTTACGTATTGTAATCCAAAAAAAAAAACACGTAGCTGCTGCTAAAGACACATAAGAACAATTAAAATTTACGGAATAAGACTTAAGAATTCTAACCAATCAGAATGAAGTACGGCATTTGTTTATATGCCTTCATTCTGATTGGTTAGAATTCTTACATTTTATTTTTTCTTATGTGTCTCTACCATTAAATTAAAGTCTACAAGAGAAGATGACAAAAAGAGTTATATTTTAATTCTCTAGGAGTGAAAATAGGCTTCTGTACATTCAACAAGAATCTAGATAGATTTTAATTTTGTTATGTATTGAGGACAAACAATGCGTAGTTTTTAACTTAAATACCTACGTGTAACATTGAAATATAACAATTTACACAAAATTTCGGTCCTCCGAAATACATAACAAAAATGAAATCTATCTAGATTCTTGTTTAATGCACAGAAGCTATTTTCACTTCTAGAAAGTTAAAATATAACTTTTTTTTATATAAAATAAATAAATATAATGTAAAAGCATTATTATGGGATACGCCACTGGTATTAATATTTCCATGTAGCATCTTGTCAAAATCAAAACAGCGACGTTGCCGCAACGGCGGAAGAAACATCCGGAGTGACAAGAAAGTCCGATGTTTTTTCTCCCGTCCTCCCATGTAGTTGTTTGTTATTGTCTGCGCCCAAACAAACTATAATTTATGAATGAAATGTGATATCTCTCTCTTAGAGTTAATACATCGATGGTTGTCTCAATCTCTTGATAGGTCACATGACGATCTTGCAATATCAGTTCGCGCACAGCATCAATGGTTTTCGGAACAACAACTGATTTTGGACGAGCTTCACGAAATTCGTCATGGAGTGAACTACGACCACGATTGAATTCACCATACCATCGATAAACACTGGTCATTGATGGAGCTTCATCGCCAAAAATTGAATTGAGTTCATCCATGCACTGTTGCTGAGTTAATCCACGTCAAAAGCTGTTATTCCAAAAAAAGTAAAAAAAAATCACAAATTGGTTATGAACGATCGCAAATTGAAGATGCACGAGCTAGCTGACATTGTAATGTTTCTTAAAGGCATGAGTTTTCTGTTACAGAAATATAAATTGAATCATGAGATTCGTTCCGTTTTATAATTGTTCTACATCAACTGGATTTTCCTCTTTTTTTTTTCTGGCGTCGCCACTTGGTCGATTATCACGATTCTTGCCTCATCAATTCGTTTGATCTTTACTATGCAATATTTTATTGTTTTTGTTGTTGTATAACATGGATAGTTACTACTACAAAATATCCAGGGAATTAGGACGCGCGAACTGAGTGCGATTACAAGCGCCAAGTTTTTCAATGATACACTAAGCCCCGTCGTCCACGAAGCGACTGGTTTGGGTTGACTGTTTTAATACTTTCGTCACTTCTCTGTTTCTTTTGCGTCCCTACGCGTTGATTCAAATTGTATCTCGTTCACAGAAGTACCAGTCACGGATCGGTAGAGTACTTGCAAGTGATTAGTCGCCAAGAGACTGGCTCTGTCGGTCGCCGAATGATATTTTGTTTGGATATTTCACATTCTTGCGTTATCGAGATATATTGCTGTTGTTGTTGCTGCCGCCGCCGTAGAACATATGAAACTTTGCATCATCTAGTTGCAATTCCGAGGCGGCTACAAATAATCTGCAGTTTAAATTTCTTTCTATGTAGGGATGGACCCAGAATTGCCTCCTTCTGCGTCTATATCTCCGATTGTAATAGTACAAAATAGCCAGCTCATCCAAATCATCCATAATCCAGCCACAAGTAGCACTTCGCCTTTTAATAAATTATCGGATACTGATATTTTTCGTTTGCGTAGCTACGTGTACGAGAAATGAGTATCCAACTAGTTTGTTACTACGGTATTAAAACAGTTTCATCAGAAACCAGTCGCTCCGTGGACGATGGGCTTAAGAATGCGCGTCCCCTTCATGCAAAACTCTTTAAAAATATCAGTTTTTGTGAAGGCCTTAATCCTGTTTTAATATATTTCCAAGCGCTACGCTCATGTCACCCTACCTATAACCATTCCAGGGCCATGAAGAGAAAATAAAGTTTTGTGTTATTCGTTATTCTTCTGCTGGTAGATACATGAAAACAATATTACTTTGTCTGTAGAGAAGATGTGTAACGTGGGTTAGATTATTTTGTTATTCTGCTCATAGAAAATTGCAGCCAGCAAAATAAACAACTGGGAAGATATAGAAGTATATAGTAGTTTTCAAGGTACAAATAGAATCATGTTTTGCTGTGTGTGTATCTATCTAGTTGGTAATAGCATTTTATTTTATAAAACGAACTCGGAACTCGTATTTTAGAAGGAAATGTAATAAAATCGAAAATTTACTTTTCTACTTCATTTATAAATGGTTATCAATCTTCCTTTAACCGGTTGTTACTCTCATTGCAAGCTTCCTTCTCGTAGTTTTTCTCATTTACAACACTTCTTCTTCTTTCAATCGGGCTTCACTTTGCCACTTTGTTGATCCATATCTATTAATTCCACAACATTATTTTTTCTCAGTAATACAGGGTTATATCGTATTATTAGGAATTAAAAAACTTCTAATTCGGCAGTATTACACTGCCCTGCTAAGACAGGAAGTCGTAAAATATGATACGCCATCCACATGATTTTATGATTATTCCTTTTTTTAGCACCTAAATGTGGAGTTGTATGTAAATAAACTCATACGATTCATCCTGAATAGTAGAATAAGCCAAGTTAAAAAAAAATATTGATTTTTGTTAGATACGACATTTTGTCTTAGTACTCGTATACTAAAATAAATTACCATATGAAGAGAAATTCCCGTAAATTAGGTATATTTTTTATTGAGAGAGAGAGAGATGTTTTTGGTGACATCTAGCGTGAACAGGCCAGTATGCCGAGTCAAACACAGTTCACAAACGATGGCCGGACAAGAAGTAACAACTCCATTATATCCTATTGCCAACACAAGATGCGCCCGAATCCCCTAGCAGGGAGGCTTTATTTAAGAATTGCTTGTTATATAAAGCAACAAGACTTTAAGTTATGTTGGAAATTTGTTTCACACTACCATGCTTTCACCAGACGGCCGTTTCGTCGATCCACGACTCATCAGTGGTGATCGGCAGGCAGTGTGACCCAAATTTCCAACATTTACAAAGAGCTTATACTAGCACGAGAATTGATTGAGAGAGAGATGTTTTTGGTGACATCTAGCGTGAACAGGCAGTATGCCGGGTGAAACACAGTTCACAAACGATGGCCGGACAAGAAGTAACAACTCCATTATATCCTATTGCCAACACACGATGCGCATCTTGTGTTGGCAATAGGATATAATGGAGTTGTTACTTGTCCGGCCATCGTTTTTATATAAAAATACAAACGAATAATATTAATACTTATAACTGCGTAAAATAAAACAACTTTAGTTTTAAATATTAACATACAAGAATCGTTACTGTTAAGAAATTTAAGAGACAAAACCAATAAGAATAATATAATCTTCACAAAAGCTGACAAAGGAAATACAATAGTAGCTATAGAAAAGACTCATTACATCAAGAAAACTGAGGAATTTGTAAATCCAGACAGTTACAAGATTTTGCAGAAAGATCCTACAAATAAATTTCATAAACAAATACAATCAATTATCAACAATTGTAAAAGTCTGTTTAACGATTATGATTCCGGAAGCTTAAATATTATGAACCCTCAAGCTCCAAAACTTTATTCACTTCTGAAGCTTCATAAAAATGGTTGTCCTGTAAGACCTGTCGTCTCATTCTACACGTCTCCCTCATATAAAGTTTCTCAAAGACTGACAAATATTATCGTAGATATCACTAAATTTTCACCTAAATATGCCATAAAAAACTCTTTTGAATTATCTCGGAAAATACAAAATATTACATTACCTAGCAATGCTAAACTTATATCATTTGATGTCACTAACCTCTTTCCAAGTGTACCTATAAACGAAATTACACCTCTCATAGAAAACCTACTAAATTCCAATAAAACTAATTGCATAGTTAAACAAGATATTTTAACAGCCTTAGAAACATGCTTAAACCAATATTATTTTGAATTCAACCAAAACATTTACAGCAGTACCAATGGTTTGATAATGGGCAATCCTTTGAGTCCCCTATTAGCAGAAATTTTTATGAACAATCTTGGACTTAAAATAGAACAACACCCTCTCTTTAAGAACTTTCTCTATTGGTATAGATACGTAGATGATGTACTTGCTTGTTTTGTAGGAACTGATAGACAACTTACCCAGTTTTTTGAATTTATCAACAATCAGCACCCTAACATAAAATTTACAATAGAACAAGAAATGAACAACTCTATCAATTTTCTTGATTTAACAATCACTAAAGTAAGTAATAGACACTCGTTTTCGATTTTTCATAAACCTACACATACAGACACAATTATACATAATACATCTAATCATCCTATCCAACATAAACTAGCCGCATTCCACAGTATGATCCATAGACTTGTTAATATTCCATTAAATAAAGTTAACTTCAAGAAAGAACTTAATATAATTAAACAAATAGCAGTAAACAATGGTTATCAATCGACAATAGTAGAAAAAATCCTAAACAAAATTAATTACAAAAAAATAATCAACACTGTTTTCCCTCAAAGCCCAAAAGATCCCCAAAATTATGGCTTAATTACCTACTCAGGCCATAATTGTTCCTATATTTCAAAATTTTTTAACCAACATAATATAAAAATAGCTTTTAAAACCAACAATACAATAGGAAAAATTATCAAAAATTCAAAATCAAAAATAGATCAGAGAGAAAAATCTGGAGTGTATGAACTGACGTGTGGAGACTGCGATCGAGTTTACATAGGACAGACAGGTCGAAGTTTTTCTAAAAGAATTAAGGAACACTACTTAAGTTATATCAAGAAAAAAGACAATTCTAATTACTCTAACCATCTTTTAGAACATAATCATAATTTTAACGATAATTTCAAAATTATTCATATAGAAAACAAAAGTAAAAAGCTAGATCTTTTAGAATCATTAGAAATAAACAAACTTAAATATTCTAACAAATTACTCAATAGCCAAACAGATTTAAATAATTCCCCTTTGTTAAACCTCTTTTAATTTTTGTAACCCTAGGTAGTTTTTATGCACCTGTGACCTAGTTATTAGTTTTCATTTTGTTACACTTTTACTATATTTTATTACCTGTATAAACCATATAAATATTTTGTATTTTAGTCTTAAGTTACACTTGATAAAGCCACTGTGTGGACGAAACATGTCGTGTGATTTTGAAATATAAATTTGTATATTATAAAAGTTTGGAAATATTTAAAACTAAAGTTGTTTTATTTTACGCAGTTATAATGAATTTCCAACAAGTATCGGCTAATTCTATTCAAATAAAATGTTATACTTGTAACTATATAAAAAAAAAACTAGTCACTATCAATGGTTGTTCCCTCGGCTACTGGTAAGTGTTCCCAAAATTTTAACCTGTTTGGTGGAACGATATCAGGTAACTTTTGCAATAATTTTATCTTTCTCTCTTTGTCGATACCTCTTGGAGCTAATCTGACAGTTGGGTTTGGTAAGGTTTCTTTTAAACGTTTTGCCAGGAAAAAGTTAAGTTCAATTAGGTAATTCTCCACCAAATTTAGTTTTATAATAAAGATTTCTAGAGTCCCTTCTAAAATGAACTTCAACAAAATTGGCTAAATAAGGTTTTGGCGTAATTTTATTAATTTTGAATCGTGAAGAAAAATCAATAACATCATGGAAGTTATTAAGATTCATCTCAAGTACCTCTACCCTGGAATTATTAGATTTTTCTATACACAATTTCAAAGCCTCAATATCTAGAACCTTCCCTGTTTGCTTTAATGACTTTTCCACCTGATGATGGAAAGAGTCTGCCGACATGAAAGTGTGATCAGTTTGTAAATACTTGAGTTTTAGTAAGTTTAGATTTACTTCCAATGAGTTAATCAAATAAACAAAAAAAACTGTAGGTACATAGGGCCCAATTCTAATTCTGCGATGCGCAATTATCTAGCCAAATTGTTATTTCTTTGACATCACGGTGCACCAGAAAGAAGTTGTAAAATGTTGATATTATGTCAGATTTACTTCTTCCAGCCAACCCTTCACGCCAAATTATAGCGACGGGCTTATATAATTAATACTAAAACACTTTACAAATTCAAAACAAGCCGCTCAAACTGAGAGCAATAAATACTAAACGGAAGACAAATCTACTTCTAGAATACAATGGAATTCTAACCTCACGTTTATCATTTTGTATCCTATGTGTTGCCGCTTACTGCGAGATACCAAGTCCAAATGTCGTAACTAACATATTTTAGTGCAGATAAGACAAACTGACCTAGTACTAGGAGATACGACTTCTTGATCTGGTAAACAGATACGACAAAACAATATGACTTAAAATCACAATTTCTAATACAGATACGACTTTTAGACCTAGTCTAGTTAATAGAGAGTGTCTTTGTGTACCAAAATCCGGTTTAACCCAAAAAGCGCATTTGTTGCAGATACAACTTCCTGTCTTAGCAGGGCAGTACAGTACAGTTACACAAAAAAAGGTATTCCCAGGCCTCTTTACATTATAAAAGGGCATCGAATGCAGCGTTTTTTGAATAAATTTCTCCCTCTTATATAAGACGTAGGTATAATAAATCCTGCCTGCCAAAGGATACCGGCAGTAATAAAAATTAACTACAGTGACTGGAAAAAGAATTGGGTTAATGATTAATCGAAAAAAAAAAAAAGAATTTGCAAATAAATAATGAATTATTAACAATAGTATTAATTATTATAAAGGTATGTTCCTTGCTGTTCGAACACGGACTAGGTACGTGTGCATCTGTCTAAACTTCTAAAAACAAAAACAGTCTTTATCAGCGTAGGTTTATATGTTGCCGTGTTGGAGCGGCAAGGAAAAATACAGTATACTTTTATACAAATGAACATACAATTGTTATTAATACATAAAAGATTTTTAAAATATCGTAAGACATGTATTGTTATGAAAAGTTAAAAAGGTGCGCCTATGGACGGTATTGACATTACAAAGGGATATTGAGTTGTGGTTTTTTATATAATTTTAAATTAAAATTAGAAAGATTATACTACTGCATTCTACGCAGTACTCTCTGGAGAAATGTCACCGCAGGTATGTTGTTCTTCCACGACAATATATCTTCTATTAAAAATTCTTCTATAGAATCTTTTCCGTACTCGTTCAATTTTCTGATCCTGAGATTTTCTTCTTGGGGTCATTTTTTAATTCCAAGGTTATCAGTGCATATTGGACTCTTGCTTTAACAAATAATTAAGACCTTTGTTGTTAGTTAAGTGATGATTATTTTTTGAGGTTATTATTAAGTTTTTTTTATTAATATATTTCTTTTTTGTTTCAGTACTACGAGATGTCTTATGGCCTTAATGTGGAAATGCACAAACAGGTAAGATTTTTGTTGGAAATGAATTTTTTTACCTTGATTTTTTGGCAACAGTGGGTACAATTAAATTTAAAGCATGCTTTGATAATAATGCGTCAACGCTCTAGTCTTTTGTGAAAAAACCGGTTTATGACTAGTACTACATTAGTTATTGGGCCTTCATCTGCTTGTGTTGAGCGTAACAAAATGCCAAAATGGCAGGGGTAGAATTGTTGCTTATCGAGATGTTGGTTTGTCTTATCGCGAAATTGGCCGCCGCACAGTCGGACTGTTTTTTGAAAATTTGGATAAAACTCGTAGAATTACGTCACCCTAATATTACAAAGTTCTATGTAACATTTTTTTTCGACGACTGTTTTAGAATATAGATATTCTAATGTCAATAACTGTTACAGAATATTGAATATTCCGTAATAGTGTTACAGAATGACGTATTAAGGGTTGCCTATAACTTTAGCGGAATTTATAATTACACAGCGGTGTTTTAGCGTAATTAGTAAATATTCGTATCTCTAGAAATGGGTCAGATATATTTAAAATCTATACACACTAAAAACTGTTTGGTTAAATTTACAGAATATATTTATTTCCAAAATTTTGTTTAAGGTAACACTATATATACTTGTAATAGCAATATGGATTTTAAAGTAATAAACAGGCTTTTTTATTTCAAGCAAAATATTTTGTCCTTTATTTTGCAGATTGAAGTAATTTTTCTGTTAAAAATAAGATATATGTACTTACATTAGTCATTTTAATGAATTGAAATAAACAAGAGATATTTAGTTAAATTAAACAAAGATCTGGGTTAAAATTAATAGAAACTAATCATCTGAATAATATCATTTTTGTTTATTTGACAAAATATATATTTGTAAAATTATAAACTTGTCAAGAAATCAGATTTTTCCGGCAAATAAATATTTTGTCGTACCTGCAAGGTAATTACGCTCAGTGTTGTCACTTCCTATAGGGTCTAGCTACCTAATCTGCAAAATAGCAATATGATAGACACCTAGGTATATTCCTGTGTATTTTACTGCTACACTATAAATGCATATAATAAAATATAAATCTTTACACAATCATTTGCCAATAAATATTATATTAATATTACTTAATTCGTTAAGTTTGGTTTATCGGTATCTCTCTATACTTATAATAGACATCTCCTTGTACTTAAATTTATTGTCAAAATGTAAATGTACGATCTGAGATATTTAGATATTATTGATATTTTAGATTAGGTACTTTAATTTCCCTAACTTCAACATTATTTATTTCCTATGAATGGCAATTGCTGGAATCTCTGGCAACAACGTCTGCTGGCTGTGTTTTGGTTCTAAGTAGCTTTGATTTTTGATTGTCTCAAAACCCAAAAGCCGACAGCAACCTTGAAAGCGGGGATTTCCAATATCATTCTATGGCAGTGATGTTTGGACGCTTTTTGTTGCATTTGCTTCTGTCCTTGCATTTTATTTAAGTTAGAGTTAGTTTTAGCGGTAAAAACTGTGGTTTTAGTTACTATTATAATTATAAATTACCAAGAACTGATGGGTGTTTGTTTGTTGTGTCAGTTAGTGATATCTATGAATATTGTTGAGTTGGTAAGTACCATTTTGTTTATGTTATTAATTATTATACGTAATATGTAGTAACAACAATAAATATTATAATAATAATAAATAATAAAATAAAATATAATATATTTATTATTATATAGGTAATTAGGTAGGTAGTAGAACAATTTTGATGTACCGCTAGCCACTGAAAACTAGTTTGGTAAACATTAGTAGGTATACCTACCTATTTCTCCCAATTTTGATAAAATCGATAACGCTTTTAATAAAATATACCAGTTTCTTTCATCAAGACTTTTAAAATTCTAATAAGTGTGCTCCATGTTTTTTTTTGCAAACAGTTAATATGTTTTTACTATTTCCCTACATTGAGCATTTTTGTTATAGATTGATTTACAGTTTGAGAAGAGTGAAAAGTGGCAAAAATAAGCACTCGAGGTTTTCAACTTTTCAACAAGAGAGTCGTGCGAAATTTATGGATTGGTTGTGGGGTGTTTTTAATATACTAAAATAATTAAGTACCTTACAGTTATAATTCAGGTAAATAATTTAGTAATTTTCTTTACCCACATTTTTTAGGTTAGGGCAATAATGCTATTTAACAAATATTTAGACTTTGTTTCTACTTATGAAATTTGTGTATTAATTTTGAGTTTTTTAATATACTACTTATGTTTAGTTTATAGAATTATCTAATTTTCTTCTGATTTTAAGTTTGTTCTCATTTTATGCACATTTGATTAAGCTAAATGTCTATTTCGTTAGTTTTTTTAAACCCTACAATGTCTTAAATTTTTTTTTACTTTTAATTTTATTGTTAGAGAATAAAGCCAAAGTACAAATAAATGTTTTTGTCTAATAAATATTGGATTCTTATTTCAAACTTTAAATACGAAAAAAAAGTGATTATTTAGTTAGAGTGATAAAGTGTGTAAATTCAAGTAAGTAAATCTAGAATCAAATATACTAAAAATACTTATTTTGATTAAAAATAAATTGTATTAGAATAAAAAAAACGGATTTTCAAATCAACGTCAGTATAGTGTTTATCCTAACAGAATATATTAATTAAGAGAAATATTGGGTACTTTGATTTAACAAAATATTTTTGTTATATTAAGTAGCTTATTAAACAAGTTAATGCAGATGTAAGTTGCCTTCAAAAAATATTTTGTTGAATTCACCAAATATTTATTTCTCTCAACCCTAGCTTTATTTATGGTAATTAGGACTCAGTTGGCATCTAACTAAATGATTTTGTTAGTGCAAACAGATATTCAATCGTGGATATAGAAACAAATGCTTTTGTTGGATTAACAATATTTTTGTTAAATTAACCAAACTCTTTTTAGCGTGTATAACAACTGTTTCACTTTTCAATATAATATCTTATTGAAATTTTTTTACGTGTTTACATTTAAGTTTTGACAGAAGGACAAATTGTGGAATTTGTTTGACATATATGTCATTATTTGAAAGTCTCTTATGTGGAATTCTTGATTTATATTATTTATCAGATATCTACTTATAGACATTGAGGTAAGTTATTAATTATATTATCTTGGTTTTGAAGTTTTAAAAGTTCCTACCTATATAAATTGTTATGGAACTTTTTCAATATAATGTCTAGCGAAGAAGAGCTATAATTTGTACCCCTCCTGAGATTAGGGAATTAAGTTGCAGTCGTAGAAAAAGTATAGTCTGTAACACGTGAGGAATCAGCTATTCTGAACTCGTGGACCGTGGACAAATTTCCACTCGTTCAGAATGTGCCACATTCCTCACTTGTTACAGAATATACTATTACGTTTTCTGTTTTTTGATGGTACAAAGTTCTATGTAAAAAATACTGTAATATAAGTTTGGAATGAATCTTGTAGGCAACATAGAACCTTAGTTCTCATGAGAAAATCAAGGGTGTATGTTAAAACATAGAACTTTGTAATAAATAAATATTTATTATAAAAGTATTACATGGTTCTATGTTGCAACATACAATATTGTTATAATATTTTAAATTTGTGTTAATTTCTTTATACTGATGAAACAAGTAGGTAGTTTATGTACAGAGTACTGGCATGCAACCTTGTAATATTAGGGTGACGAACTGACAACCCTAGTTCAGAATGATGTTCATATTCTGATTTTTTACGAGTACGTTTTGTGCTTTCATCAAATCAGAGATTTTTCATCCCTTCCTCGTATCAGTAAAAGTTGTTCCTATCTTGCTAGAAACTATTCATCATTCTTACCTACTTCTTAATTACTTTATATCCAAATCAACACGATGAGGTAAGACGGAGTCGTAGTAATAGTAGTTAAGTAGTTAGTGCAAAAGCAGCGAGAGATGTAGATCTATCTATAGGAACATAATATACCTATATATTGTCGGTATTCTCTTCTTATGTACTTAATATAAAAGGAGGGGTGCCAAACAGAACGTAAGTAATTACGAGAAATGCTATCCGCATCATTTTCTGGAAGCCGGAGGGGTTTTGATGTTGATGAAATCGATGTCCTGAAGGTGCAGAAAAGACCCTTGGAATTTCGTGTTAAAAGGGAAGTGCTGACATTGCACCAATTTATTAAGTTACGAGTTATTGGATACAATTATTAATCGTCAATTTTTAGCTAGGGTGGGTGATTGCGAAAAGGAAACACATAATAGAAAATCAGTCACTATCATATACAGAGTGTTTCAAAAACATGTGGCAATATTTAAGGGAAATGCATTGTTTCCAAGATACAAGGTACCGATTTCATTGCAATTTGGCAGCGTTGTTGGTAAAAATAGGGAGCTTATCGGGTCCTAACTAGATCAAAATTATTAAGTCCAGTGGGGTTAGGGGCGCTATTTAATAAAAATTATTGACACGAAAATGTACGCCACTGACTGTAATTTAATTTCGATCTTGTCTTGAGATATGACTGATTCTTGAGGAATATACTCATATATTTAACTGTTTAACTCGAAATATTTGCCTTTCTTTGCTTCTAATTAAGAACAGAGGATTAATTTGTAATATTTGAATAAATTTTAATAAAAATTGATAAATGCACAATTGAACAAAGGCAATGAAATAATCTTACTTTAGAATAGAATTGTAAAAAGATTTAATTCATTCATTACATTACAATCAAAATTAAACTGAAAAAAGTTTTTTCTTTTATATTTTCAGTTATTGCTTAGCAACCAAACCAAAGTATACTATTTTACTAGTATTAGCAATATTGAGATGAGCTAATAACTATGTGACGTCATACTCGAGAATACAATATGCATAATTAAAATGAGTTATTAACAAACAATAATATAGGATAATAATACATCAGTAAACAAAATCAACACCAGTAGTTGGGGAATTTCTACAAGTTTGTGCAAAAACTATGGACAGAATACGTGGAGGAATAGGTGCTTGAACGCGTTGGATGTGGTATGGTTATAACAAATTTTCCTTAAGAATGCGCCAAAGAGTACTATTCAAATCCTCATCAACTTTTCGAGTAGAAGTACCTGGAGTTTCTTCAACCATGTTCGGCACATCCTCTTCCAGCTGTACCGTTCTTGCTATCTTTGGCCTTCCTGAACCTCCACTTCGTTTTAGTGTGTTTCATGAAGACGTCGATGCATATTTTCGAAAATTTCAGGAACCAAACGCAGAGGAAATCTTTCACTGTACAACCGCCTAGCCTCTAATGCATTGCCATCAGCGAGTCAATAAATAAGTGCATGTAGGCATTTGTATAAATAGTGATTCATGTCAAGGGACCTCAACAAATTTGATAGACTCAAAATGATTGGCGCAGTTAAATAACATCAACGTTACTGATTTTTAGTCGAATATTCTTGGTATGCTGAAAAATGTTTTAAATTTGTATCTTGTAAACGAAGCAACACATGAAAAAACTACAAGAGATAAAAAAATTATAGTTTTAGTTCCTCTATCCCAAAACAATATCGAAATTAAATTACAGTCAGTGGCGTACATTTTTTTCAATGTCTCTGGAAATCCGTGATTTAGTTAAACGTTGTTAATTCGCTTAACCTACGTTACATAAGATTGAAGAGACTATGACGTAAATATGCCCGCAATTGTATGGTTTCACTATGCTTACAAATTGTATATATATACAGGGTGATTCAGAACGAAATATCAATATTTTAGGTGCGTATTCAGGGATCCAAAATAAATATAAACGGTCCTATAGCCAACAGCTACTCTCAGGTGGCTGCCCTTTCATTTGCATCAAATCAAATGGATTCGATTCAGGACTGGTGTGTCCGAAATTAATTGCCGCTAAACACCTCAAAATGTAAAATTGTCACTTATACTCGACGATTATTATCCCACGTTTATCATTACTCAATTGGGGATTGTGAACTATCTCGTATTTATTCCATGAGAGATCTTGGAGTTTTATTCGATTGTCGATTAACGTTTGTTGATCATATAGCGAGTAAAGTTGCAATGAAGTCCTATGGTTTTATAGTCAGGAATTGTGCAGGTTTCACAGATATTGGATGCGTGAAGGCTCTATTATTTTCGTTTGTGCGTTCCAAGTTGGAGTATTGTAATTTGGTTTGGAATCCATATTATGTCATTCATAAGTCGTCTGTACAGCGTGTACATAGAAGATTTCTTAAATACCTAGCTTATAAATGTGATAACATATACCCTGCTAGAGGAATTGAGTATACCTATCTGACAAGTAGCTTCCAGATTGAGTCCCTATAATATCGTAGGGCGACTGTGGCTCTTACCTTCCTGCATGGACTGCTGAACAATAAAATAGATTGCACAGAGTTGTTGTCCAAATTAATTTTTGTATACCGCGTGTGTCCGGTAGGCATTGTAGCACTTTTTACTGCCCGAGGGCTCGAACGAATCTTATGTTGAAGTTTCCTATATATTTTATGTTAAATTATTATAATGTGATGTGTGAATCGTGTGATGTACATTTCACCCCATTGAGGGGAAATTTAGATGAAGCTAAAATGTATTGTAATTTGTAAAATTGTAATGTAGTTAGTATTTGTCGAATTTATTTCCTATTTAATGTATTGCTCTGTAAATGGATAGATTCTGTTGAGCAATAAAGCTTATTATTATTATCAAAATAGGTCTGATCATTGACACATACATTTTAGATTTGCTATATCGAATAAAACATAAGTATTTAATTTGGTTTGATAATTATGAAAACACCCAGCTTATATTTTTATTTACTTGTACCTATATACTATAATTATATATTAATCTCACGACATGAACAAGCAGCAAACATAAGCCTCCCTATTGTTCATAATACCCGTTCTAATAAATTGGTGCTGGTGGGCAACTTCTATACGAGAAATGTCTGTGCTCCAACAGTCGTGATAAATTAGATACGGCCCGAGATTTGTGTGGTTTCTTTTCATTGTGTATTTGCTTTTAATTTAAATCATTTTCAGGATTTCGTTACAAATATTTCACTCGGATCTGATAATGATAAAACATTATTTTCTTTAAATGGGAAGCGTAATATCGATTTCATTGTAATGGAATTGAATTTTTCTATTAGAACTCTATTTTTCCTGTTTTTAGGTTGAAGGGATGGGGGAGAACAAAGTAAAAATATTAACTTGCAACTCTGCTTTAGATCTATCAATTATTGATGTCGTCCGTATTTAGGTACAGGTATGAAGCTTTGAGCGATTGGACAGGTGCTTTTGTTTTACCTACTGTGGTATCTTGTGATTTCTTTGATTAGATTCGCGGAATAATCACTCGATGAATTGTGTTGCTGGTTCAGTAATGGTTATGTATAATAAGTAACTTATATTAACTAACATATAAGAACAAACATATTTTAATAAATCAACATTAATATAAGTAATATAGATATTTAACTTTGTCTTTTACAAACGCCAAGTAAAGACTGCGGAATGTTAATGGCGGTAAAACAAAAGGAACGGAAAACTAAACGACACTTTTACGTCAAGCGCTCTATTGTCAAAAACAGAATAATAGAATGCGACGTTGTCACGATTAACTTAAAGGTTAATATTAAATGAAACTGGACACCTACATTTATTAGTCTATTCAAAAAGGCCATATGATGACACATAGATGGCGTTACTACAATTTTTTCCATATGATTTTTATTTAGTACTAAGCTTCAAACGATACGTGTATAAATTTGACGGTAATCTGACTATTGATTCGTGAGTTATAACATTTTGTGTGAAGCAACGTTTGTTATTGGAAAAGAAGCAATGGCTTAACATTATCCGAACGCTGCTCCATCGAGACAAATCGTAGAGAAGTGGATTGCTGAATTGAAACGTAGGCGTACCAGCACAAATTATGCAGAGCGCAGTGGACGCCCAATTGAGGTTGTTATCCTAGAAAACGTCAAAGAAATTCACAAATTGGTTATGAACGATCGCAAATTGAAGGTGCACAAGCTAGCTGACATTGTAAAGATATCAGATGGTAGTGTTTTTACCATTTTACACGAACATTTGGGTATGCGAAAGCTCTATGCAAAGTGGGTGCCGCGTGGGCTCACAGTTGACCAAAAACAACAACGAATTGATGCTTCAGAGGAGTGTTTGGCGCTGTTAAACCGCAATAAAATGGAATTCTATCGTCGATACTTGACAATGGATGACACATGGCTTCAATATTACACACCAGAATCCAAAAAACAGCCAGCTGAGTCAGCAAAAGTCGGCCGGTAAGGTGATGGCGGCTGTATTTTGGGATGCGAACGGAATAATATTCCTCGACTACCAAAAAGGAACCACCATCAACAGCGCACTTTTGGATCGATTGAAGGCCGAAATCACAAAAAGATAGAGACAGAGAGCGTAATATTTAAACCTGTTTCTCATATTAAGCCACTTTAAATCCACAAATTTATGGGATATATGTTCATATTTTTTAATTCCAAAAATAAATCTCACACAGGAATTCTGAACACGCTGCAGCCAACCCATTGTGTCAGTATCAAGACAAGGACCAATTAGTGGTGCACAATAGGTAAATTGAGACGAAACCAAGGTCTCAGAAAGCATTTTTTTTGTGGTTATATTAAGGGACGATCTATGAGGGTATAAAAGTCTTAATGCCAGATCGGCTTTTCGAATGTTCGCAGTGCACTGCTCACGAAACCTCAAAGTTCTCTCCATAATTACTCCCAGATTCTTTGCACTGCTAGCGAACGGAATAGAATCATCTCCCATCTCAATTCTCAAAGCCTCACTAAGAAAGTCATAGTCAGTCTTCTTTGCAAACAAGACAGCCACCGACTTCCCCGGATTTGTACATAAATGATGTTGTGAAGCTCTCTCTGCCAACGAGTTCAACTCCCTGTTCAACCTGGTGTTTGCAATAAGGTACCCTTCTGGACGAAAAGATAAAAGCAACTGCGTATGATCCGCATACATAGACAGTACTGCACAAACCTGTAAAACTGAGAAGTATACAAAGTAAACAGCAGAGGGCCCAAAATTTACCCTTGCGGAACTCCCCTGGATATGGTATGTGGGGCAGATATATTGTTATTAATTCTCACAACTTGTAGCCTGTCAGAAAGATAAGACCCAATCAGCGCAACCGCTCCATTACCGAGACCACATGATTTTAAAATAATATGATTTATCGTATCAAATGCCCTACTAAAGTCAAGAAGCATCATCAGAGTACTGCAACCATCATCAGACATTCGCACAACATCATCAACAATATTCATCAATGGCGTGCATAAGCTATATCCAGCTCTAAATCCAGATTGAACTGGGGGCAGAATTCTTGTCCAAGTACTCACGCAATTGGCTCTCCATTATTTTACCGTCACTGCCAGGAGATGTATTTTTCAACTTTTTAAGTACAGTAAAAACTACTTCCTCATTAACTAACAAAAAGTTAAAAATACTGGCCGAAATTTGATGGTTTTCAGAGTAATCGGGAAGAGGCCGAATTGATGTTGTAAACTTGGGCACATTTTCAACAAAGAAATTATTTATAGACTGAGGATCCTTCAACTGGTGTGGGATAGAAGAATTTTTCTTGCTAGATAATATATTTAGTGATTTCAAATCCTCCCATAG
Source organism: Apoderus coryli (assembly GCA_911728435.2). NCBI lineage: Eukaryota > Metazoa > Arthropoda > Insecta > Coleoptera > Attelabidae > Apoderus > Apoderus coryli. Next base: position 38,629,343 of record OU452200.1, on the reverse strand, counting down.
AAACTTCTTGTCTCTGTTTCTAGACATAGCCTCAAAGTAAGCTTTCCGTTCATTTTCGATTGAACGATTTGTGAAATTACGTAACGTTTTATAGTAATTCCAATGTTCTGGGGTTCCTGATTTTCTAAATTTCGCCTTTGCCTTATCTCGAAGTCTCATCATCAATTTTATATTCACAGTTAACCAAGGTGTTTTCGCCTTATTAATAGTGACAGGTCTCAGTGTAATATGATTATTTGTTAACGGAAGGATGCATTCATTAAAGTAGTTAAGCTTTTCATTTACATCACCCATATTTTTACACCCAAATCCTTCCGCAAAATTTTCAGAGAGGCTCAATTCCTGCGAGTCTGCGAAATTTAGTCACAAGATTCTGAATAGCCGCCTCATAAGGTCGCCCAAACTGACCATAAAATGGAAGAAGTGCACGATGGACTTTCTTAACCCAGTATGAATTCTGATAATAAAATTCAATAATCTGCAAGCGAGAATAACTCGAGAGCATGTAGACAGACATCTCGGAAAAAACAGTACGATTTCCCGGAGGAACGCCGTATATAATTTGTGTCCCTTTCCGTGAATATAAAACACACCCTGGTATATTTATAGAGGTATATTTCCACATCGTTTTGTCGGCATCTTGCAAATATTTTTTCTACTTTCAAATTACACTTACGAAGCAGAAGAATGTAAAGCGAGAGGCGACGATAAAACTTGAAGAGTATTATTATTATTATTATTAGTGTCAGAACAGACAAGCACTCGTTGTATGTAGCTGCCTCTCTGTGTTTCTCTCTCATAATGCTTATGTGTATACAGTTTTTAAAAGCCATCTTCAAAGGAATATAGCAAAAAAGAGATTTTTGTCTCATAATGCAGCGCGCTCACCGACCCGACCTAGTCAGAAAAACTCTCATATTATACTGTATACAGAGAATATTATGAGGACCTGCTACGGTTTCTGTGTGTGTGTTGAAAAATAAAGGAAACCAACCTTGAACTTTTGCCATTTTAAAATAAATTGAATGTGGTGGCAGAATTCAATTTTTTTTGCAAATCAATGTCATAAAATTTCTAGAAATGGTGGCTAGATTCCGACCTCTACATTTAGTTCTTTTTTTTTGTTTCAGACTGAAATAGCGAAAAGATTAAATGCTATCATTGCACAAGTACTGCCATTCCTATCACAAGAACACCAACAACAGGTGGCAACAGCTGTTGAAAGAGCCAAACAGGTCACCATGACAGAACTGAACGCTATTATTGGGGTATGTAATTGATTTTAGCCTTACTATATCAGTTATCTAATTAGACGTTTTAGTAGTTGTGTTATAGTAATTTAACACTTAGATGTAATATAAATGTATGTATACCCACTTAAGTAATACAAATAAATCACTTTTTACCTCTTCTTATAGTCTTATGCCGCTTTGATAATACCAGGAAAATAATATTGCTTAACAACAATGTTTAACTATACTTACTTGACAACGATTTCGAGGAATACAATTCATTATTGTTGTTAAAATAGGACACGTTGGCAATTTACACAATTATAGGTATTAATATTGCAAGATCGTGTTGCAATTCACAATCTACTAGGTACTGCTACTACCGATTTCAGAAAAATGGGAATCTAAACAATAAAAGCAATAACTTACATCATATGCGGCAGTTACTGTATACATTAACAGTTTAGGTTTGCGTTTTGCACGTTTTTCTTGCAATCAATTTGATAAATATAATTTATCCCCTACAGTTTTATTACTAATTAATAAAAAATAAAATAATGCAATTTATTGTTTTAACTGTATAACATGGCTGATTGACATTATCACTTACCACTCACATCAGTTGCATTTTTTTATAAAAGGAACAATTAATCTTCAAATGTACAGTTGTCTGGGACCGTACACAAACCATTTTGCCATGCGCATAACTCTTTTTGTGTTTATGACGTATCTTGTTAACAGCTTCTGAACTTAGGTATACGTAAACGTTATTAATAACCAAGGCGCATTAAGGAGTTCTTTTGACGCCTATTCCGCTATTACCGGAACGTTATCTGTTCAAAATTGTTCACGCTAACGCGATTTCGGTTACCGTATTCCGTTATGTAGCGAGCGTTACCGTATATTTTACCGTAACTCTATTTAGTGTGAAAACTGTCAAAACCGACAAAAATGTGATATTAATAAAATTACATTACATATTGTAAGTTTAAAACTGCCGAAAAAATACGGAGAAATAAAAAAAGTGTGCGTTTCAATGTAGAAGACGACTTAATTTTATTGAGAGAAGTTGTGTCAACTAACGTAACTGAGAAATGCAGAATTTTTTTTACTATAAGAGCAGTAAAGGAGCATATAGATTTAATTCTGAAAAATTTTGTTATTAGAGATCAAAAAAAAATATATAAAAATGATATAACAGAAATCTCTCTTGTTGTTTGCAGAAATTATAAAAGTGAGGTTAACATTTCCTTTACGTAGGGTTAAGACGTTGTTTACTAAAGAACTCTCGATAGTCCGACTTTACCGTATTAATAACGGAACCGTATTTTTCCTTGAACAAATCTAAAGAACTCTCTATTAACTAAATAGGTTGCCTCGATTGATCTTGATCTACGCCAAGCAATCGACGTCACCGGCGACCGGCTTGCTTTATCACGGCATTATTTATTTCTGTGAGCTTTTAAGTAAATATTATAAATAGGGAGTTACAAACTTTGTCCATGTTTTGATTTGCTGAATACATTTCAAAACATTATCATCGAAAAAATATAATGTATTTTTGATGCCTTAAAAAATATTCTTGTAAAAAGTTTTTGCATTAAAAATAGTTAGATATTTTATAAAATTTTGTATTACAAATCCAAGTGTCACAAGGGTGTTTTCGGTTTATATCTCGGTAGTTTTTTGGTACCTAGTATTATGAAAAAGTAGTAGTTTGTACGAAGTAGTATGATATTGGCCTTTATAAAAAGATCGTTATACACAATATAAGTAATAGGTCAAAACGAGTTTTTTAAAAAAATGTTCATACAACTTTAAACAAAGCATAATTTAATAATAATATTCACAAAAACACCAAAATGTCTTCGAGGAAGTATAGTTCACAACACTATCATATGGAAAACGGCGCAAATCTAGTGGCCACAGAACTCGGTCGCCGCTGACGTTATGAGCCCCGCTCAATCCCTTTCCCGAAAGCTGCTCAATGAGGTAACCTATATAGTTAATGCGTCTTGATTAGTAACTGGTTATGTTTCATTTATTCAAAACCAACAATTCAAATCAATCAATAGTAATTAGGACGGTGCTTTATATTGACATATGATTACCTTTTTGTAGATGTTTAACTGTTGTAGGTAGTTCTAAATAATATATAATTAGGTACATTTCGTTCGTAGGTAGGTAGTTGTATTATTAAAGTGGTGAAGGATTTTCTTATTAAAAGAAAATATAATTATATCTAATGTATTTGCCGTTATATATAGGTTAATGATAGTTTGTACATAAATATTTTATTCTTTGATGATAATTCTTTTAAATTACTCTACATATTGTAGTACTCGGTATATTCATCGATTCCATATATATTATTTCATTACATACAAGATAAAGTGTGTTTTGTAGAACATTTATAAACATACATAAACGGTTTCCCTAATATAGTAAATGCATGATCTAAAACATTAGGTATGCGCTCGTGGGATAGTAATAACGATTTTAATTTTAAAGCGTACCTCTTAATCTACATAAGTAGTATTTCTATACTAAATATTTCATTACAATTTCTAAAAATTATACTTTCAATCATAAAAACCATTCTGAATAACATTTTGTTGTCTCCTAATGTCAAATTTTGTGGGATTCATACAAAGTTTGGTTACGTGTTGGAACAATACTCTAAATTGGTGGTCTGTTAATGTCAATATCGAAAACAAAATGTTGAATGTGAACTTGCAATAAGTAATTAAACAAATTAACTACTGTAACTCTAATAACATGTCTATGAACTAGATATAAAATGTTCCAACGCATTTCGATTTAAAAGATTACATAGGTGCGTACTACTGGTCGAAGAAATTTTCACCTCGTTTGTTTATTCGTTTCGATAAATGCATAGTGTAAAAAAAAAGGTGTTTATGGTATTTAAATGGATTAAAAACCCGTGAAACTTATTGTTTTATACTCGTGGTTTGTTCCACTATAAGTAATCAGTATAATAATTCCCTGAATTTAAAACTGATATTTGTACCAAAGTAGGAAAAGAAATTAAATAAAATACAGTTTTAGTATGCTAGCTGCCTTGCTATAAACATCTTGTAATAATTTACTTTCTTAAATTTATGAATATTCAAATTGCGCAACAACTCATTTTTGCAAAATATTTCAATATGCGATTCCGAATATTATGTTGGAACGAACCTCCTATAGTCCGTTAGTGTCAATGTAATCCGGCCAAGTGAAGATTTTTTTTGATTAGACCCAAGAGGGAATAGTGTTGTTTTGTAACAGCCTGGGCGGGATTAATATTGACATAAGCGCACCACCACTATAGGTTCGTTCCAACATTATTGGAATAATTTTGTGTCAATGATTTAAATTATTATATTATGATACCTATGATTGTTTATGTTGTGCATTTTACCAATAATAGGTATGCCCTTAAACCACTATATAATAGCCTCAAATCGAATTGCTTACTATAAACACTAATGGACTAATTAACTGGCGCTCTTTAAGCCTAATTACCTGTAACTATCTGCATATAGATGTTGACGATTCTGTATGTATTACGTTTTAATTAAGTCGAAAATTATTAATAAAAAATAATACCGGATGTTTGTGGTTTAGATATTTTGCACTTAGAGATAGTTAATTACGAATAATAGTAATTTACATAGTTAGCAAGGATTAAAGTTTGGTTTAAAAAAAAATAACAACTTGGTAGCAAATTATTAATTATAATCGTGGTAACATGTCATAGATGAAAAAAGTACTCTAGTCTGGAATTCTATTTATAATCAACAATTCCATAAAAAGTCTTTTGACGTATAAGAAACTTATAATTTTGTGCTCCATTAATGTCAAACTGAATATGATGAGGAAATGGAGGGGTTTTTTTGTGATTGTTAAAAAAATGTCACATCAGTTCATGGGCTTGTTGAAGTTGGTAAAAAATGGCCGCCATCTTGAATTTTGTATTAATAATTTCTTAAAGTATACATTATATCAAAGAACCTCAGGAGACCTTTTTTATGGAGAACTAAAAATTACCCATTATAGAAGAAAACAAAAAAGTTACTGGAATTTGCAGCAGAGATTACTCACATAGGTACCTTAACAGGGTAACTATTTGTCTGCCATTTGGAACCTTAATATTATGTAAAACTTCAAAGCATAAACAAAATTGATGATGAAGTACCTCGAGACAGGCGTTGTTGCAATAACATCTAGAGCATGTAGAGGTGTTATGGGTTGTTGATAACATATTAAGGTTCAAAATGGAGGCGCATCTATCTTTTTTTATGACACGCGTAATGAATAGAAAAAGATATCGCGCAAGTGAGAGGTAAAAAGGTCATTTTGATGTTCTCATACAGTCTTAAACAGTAACTAATGAACTTACTTTGGAAAATATATAATAATAATACAATTGGTATAAAATACATCATTGTATAGTATCAGCATACACTACGTATAATATATAACACAGCTTATAGCTTATTGTGATAATAATATAAAATATAAAGATTACAATATATGGATGTAACCTGGTATATGTAAAAATTTTATGTGGGAAAAGCTAATGTTGCCACATTTAAGATATAAAAAATATATTGAGTATTAAAATTACATATAATTTGGCATTAATAAAACCAACAATTTTATCATATCTCCTTCTAATGATAGAAAAATGTTGAATTATTGTAATATTTTTACACCACCATATATTAATTTTATGTGTCCTTTGAACATGTATAGTATAAAAATAAAAAATGCTAAGGCAATGAAATAAATAACTTGGCAACAAAACAACATCAAAATGGCGGTTTCTCTATCTCCTTTTATTCAATGCGCTATGTGATGCACGTTTTTGAGCGATACATTTCTCTATATGAGCTGAACTGAGATGTAGAAGGATAACGCCTAGTGCCATTCAACTCACGCATATCTGTGGTTGTTCAGAGTTCAGAGAATGACATACTGTCAATGTTGTCATTGAACCTAAAAGTCTAAAAGCATTTTGAGTTTAAATTTGAATTAGTTTTACACCCTAAAATTCAATTTATTTTCATGAAAATTGTTGATATTTAGCGTTGAAGGAAAAGAAAGGAATTATTTAAGCTATGTAGGAGTTTCCAATGCACATTATGCAAGGTTAGTGGGTTGGTTGATTGATAGAGGTGTAAATGGAATCAAAATCAAATTATCCCAATATGATGGAAAATGTGTTCGCGATTAGATTAGGCATTTAATTAATTTACACAGTATAATATTGTAATTTCTTAGTTTTAAATGTATTTGTATATTTGTTTCCAATTTGTTTTTAAAACATGTTTTTGTTGTTGGTTGCAGCAACAACAACAACAGGGTCTACAACAGTTGCTTGTAAGTAGTTTCTATTAGTATTTATATTAGATTAGAACATGATACATCGACTAATGTTTTAAGCATCAACCTCACATTTGAATTGATTGATGTGCGGACTTTTTTGATTACCGTTAGTCAACGTATCATATTAGAAATATAGTATCTTGAAAGAGGTTTTCTCTGATTTTCGTTACATTTCTATTTGAACTATAATTAGAATCACTAGGCAGTTTTATAAAAATAAGGCTTTAATTTACTTAGTAACTTCGCCACTGTGCATTTGCTTTGATATTTGCCCCTGGTTGTAAAAAACAATTGGTAGCCAAGTATTAAATATAAAAAATCGATTATAATTAATAAACATTTACATAATTAGTAATTATTATTACCTATATGATTAAAATTAAATGTTTCGAATATTAAAAGAAAAGGCCAATTATATTTGCCAGTTTCCATATTTAAAGTTTAAAGGACGTATTAATAATTCTCCTTTTTATATTTAATGCAAATATAATAATTATAAATACATAAATAATAAAATTATAATAACAAATTATATAAATTGTAATTAAATATCAGCGATAATAGATATTTAAAAAAACACGTCCAATAATCTGTCCTCAAATAAAAAAATTGTCGTTGATTAGCCGTTCAAGTACTATGGGCAAGAGCTTAACTATCTCGGGAACAAAAGAACATTAGGAGTCGAAACCCTGGGGAACCCAACCATTAACTGGAAGTAGAAGGTAGTTAGGATATTTGATACCTTAAAAAAACAGCAATACCAAAACTGATTCAGTCCCAAACAATGGTTTTGACGCCAATGATAATGCTCAAAATGGTTGTTGTGTTCAATATAGATAACGACAAATTTATGATCCTTATTGGCGATGAAACTCATCAGGACTGCGACCAAAAAGCATGAAAACAGCTTCTTATCGAAGCGATATGCCTATGGCTTCCAATATTTCGTGCTTCTGTAAGCTGGGACAAACAACAAACCTCTAAGTTTGATAAACTAACCCAAACCAACCCAACCCATCATAGAAGAGAATTGTAGATAATTTAAATCCCATAAAAACGTGCAGGCTGTAAAATCGATGTTTTGAGAGCAGAAATTCGATGTTCGTCCTTTGCTGCTTCATTCCTGCTATATCCTAAACTAAAACCAATTAATTTCGTTACTTTTTTTTGCATTAGCAGCAGATCCACGCCCAACAGCTACCGCATGGTGCTGGTGGTTTACCAATGGGTCCACATCCTGGGTTGCCCGGTATGGGACCAGCTGCAGCAGGCCTGCTTGGTTTCGGTGCTGGATTGGCGGGCGTACCTGGTGGCCCGGGTGGTCCACATCCTTCTGTTGCAGCTGGTGCTCATCCACTTCTGAAACCAGCGGATTTACATGCCAGGAATGCGGAGGATCTTAAACGGCCTGGAAGTACGAACGCTTCAGACGAAAGACTGGTAAGGGTAAGAGACTTTTTTTGCTATTATTTATCATTTTACAAAGTTTGCGTATACATACAATAACATCTCTATTATTTTATTTCCAGCAAACAGTTTATCATTTTTCCTAGGCCAGGCCAGGCTCTTTATTATCGTGTTTCCTAATTCAATTAATTTGAGACATACTGTATAAAATCGCAAAAAAAAATAAATAGAATAGACTGATGATGCAATGAAAAGGATTCCAAAACCCACCCACACCCAGTCTACAACCCTTGCAGACAAATAGACACAGAATAACACCAATTCTCTCACACTATCTGTCTCTTCACTAAACTACTATATATTTTTTTGTTTGCTTTATTTGTGTTGATGCTTTTCACTCGAATTCTTTTGTCTGTTCACAGAATTCCGTATCGCCTGGAGACAGAGACAAATTCCGATCACGATCCCCCCAAGATGTGGGCGTTGGAGATTCTGGAGTAAAACGACGAAAAGAGGATAAATTAGGTCATGTAAGTAACAGTTTTATTTTAATTGCGTTAATTAAAATGACCTTTTTATGTTGAGTAGCATTAATGAAGTTAAGGGGATCGAAATAATGTGCCAACTCCTTGAGCATAAATTTATGTTTAGTTTCTAGAGGGTTTTTCTTTGTTTGAAGCGGAAAACTTCTCATCATCGTCCACCAGAACCATTAATTCTAGGGAAACTATCGATTGATATTCTTCAAAAAGATTTCTACTTTGCTGGAATCTCACGAGTATTCTTTGGTTCCTTTTGGCATCTAACTGAACCTTTCTTCCAATTAAATAATGTTTTCAAAGTTGTAACGATGCATCATCAAAACCCAAGTGTCTCAGAAGCGTCAATAGAAGTTCATGATAATATTTTTAATATTTCTGATAACCCCTTGAAAATGCAGGGATGATATGAGTTGTGTATCTCCCCTTTCGTCCACTTAAACGCAATCTATAGAGACATACATTCTCCACATACATTATAGTTCGAATTTACAATAACACAACCAGTAATGGGGAGGATTACTTTTGCGAGACGACAAACAAGAGGGTCGACACATCATCTCTTAGAGTAGAATGAGAACAAACTGGGGAAAGCTTGTAATAGGGGGGTTGCGAGAAAATGGGAAGAGAGCAGCGGGGATGATGGCAGTGGGTATGGGAATTGATATGGGGGTGTCATTCTGTGTGGTAGTGGTTAAGCGATGGGGATAAATGATTGCGTAGTGGAGAGATGCGATGATGTCGGTAGGTTTACAAGTCCGTTAAGCGATTGCTATGGATTTTATGATACAATTTTGTGCTGGTAATTTATTTTTGTCGTAAAATAAGTGATGGTCGGAAATCTGGAAATGTAAGATAGATGGATAATATATTGGTATTGGGTATGGTATCTACAATCTCAGTTCACTGTGGTTTAACTTTATTTTATTTCTAAAGTTTTTACTTCGATTGTGTAAATGGAAAAATTAGAGAAGCTTACGATAAGGCATCATACCTAATCAAAGAAGAAATTGATTCAAAATATTGATATTGTATGATTTCAATAGAAAGGCTCTTCGTTATTATAATTAATGGTCAAACAGTGGGTTTCGAAACTGAAAAAAGATTGTACGAGTCTTGCTTTAAGGGCGGAAAACCCAGACATGTGTCCAGGGCGGCATTTTGGATGATACTCTGGATATTTTGGCGAGCAGCAACCTGATTTCACCATGACAAATCTTTTGATTTTTCTAAAATATATCCAAATCATGTTATTACTGGAAATCATGCACGTGATTTTGGGGATTGCGTAGGTACAACTGAACGTTGAAGTATTTGACAGGTGGCATGGCATCATCTAGTGTTCACTTTACAAAACACAAGATCATGTTGGGAAAGATGCGCCAACGTTAATGTTTTATTGGTATTATAACCGATGACGCAATGAGCATTCTCCTTGGTGAGGAGATGCCAAGTACCATGTTTCGTTTCTATTATAGCCGATGAAATAACAAATCTGATGAGTTCAACGGTATATCTCGTAACATTCTCCAGCCAGATTTAGGTCCCTCATTCAGCATAGTTTTCCCAACTTGGAAGATAGCTCAAGCTGTGAAAGATTCGCCTTTATTGGTAGATCTCGCAAGAAAATAAAATTAAAAGCCTTTTGGATACAGATATTCATATCGCTAGTGCTTTGTCATAATATTTTGGCGCATTCGGGTATCTTCCGCCTTCTACCTCGACTAGGGTGTCATATTTAATACAAAAGGGATGAGCTATCCAGATTGTTATACTATGGGTGACGTTATTCATGCGAGAAATATGAGTTATTATATTTTAAAAATATTTCCGAATGCGTACTTTAGATTTTCTGTTCATTTATTGTAGTTCTTTATAGAAACAAATTTATTTTGGTAATTTCTTTAATAAAGAAGTTATTGTAATTACGAGGAGCGTTTAATAAGTCTTTAGAAGATGGTAGAAAAACAAGTTATTTTCTACTTTTTTCCCCGTTGTCCGCTGAGCTTTTTTGTAAGTTTGGAAATAAAAAAAGTCACTGGGGCCAAATTCGGTCAATTTTTGTAATAATTCTAACTTTAATTCCATGATATTTTGAGAAAAATTGTTGTGGTGTGAGTTGAAAAAGCAACAAAAACCAATTCAGTCATTGCCAACTTTTGGTGTGTCCCAAGAACAGTGACATTTAACCGATCAAATGGTGATTTTTTTTCTTGAATTCTTCAATCTGCTGGCAGAATAAATAACCACACATAATACTTCCCAGTTTTCCTTTTTTCATGTAATTGTTGAAAATGTTTGCGTTTATTCTCCACTGAGAGAATATGCTGTACCCATCTTACCACGAAATTCTCTCCCATGTTTCGTGCAAAATAGAAAACACACACACCTTTGTGGTTAATACACTTTTGTATATGTTCGAACCAAGAACTAGCATTAACAAATGAATATAGTGAAGACACATGTCAAAAGCACCATCTAGTGCTCGGTTGTAAAAATATAAAAGGTGACGTTTGCGCGCACTTTATAATATTATTAAATTTTCCTTTTTACAAAAATTAATATATTCTGAATACAATATTTTATAATGTTTTTTCTTTGTTTCTTTCGCAGGAAAGCGATGGCGAAAAAAGTGACCAAGATCTCGTAGTTGACGTAGCAAATGAGGTAACCAACCATTATAATCACTTTACTCTTAATATAATTTTTACTTAATCGTATCTTTACATCTAATCTAGTTCTTTGCACACCCTGTATACAATATATTTTTTAATGATTTATTCTGAATTTGTAGGAAGTAGCATCACCGCATACAAACGGTGATCACAATTCAATAGGCAATTCAAATGATATTAGAGAAAATGGTAGCGCAAATGGTGATAAAATTAAAGTAGAACGACCGCCAAGTCGCAGTGGTTCGTCATCTTCAAGAAGTACCCCGTCACTTAAAAGCAAAGATGTAAGTATAAACTTAACAACTGTTTTCTCACCCCATTAAAGTGGCTAGCCCTTCGAATAAACCAATGGCTTTCCCATCATTTTCTAAATACCAAATTAAAAATACTTGCATTTATAGGAATAACTTAATCATCATCCTTAATATCGCCAACAATCAGCCACAACTCTTCACAGTGAGTGAGTGAGATATTTGTCTGAGGCTTGCTACAGCCCGAAGACTCACGATCCTCGAGGAAATTTAACGTAAAATTCTGCCACCATTACTCAGCAGTACTCAATATCTAAAACGATGCCTTCTTGATAAAGTGTCAGCAATGCCCTGTGAATTTATCATTTTAGCTAAGCGTGGTCAATCCTGAACAAAAATTGTTTCGTCTAGTCGTTTAATGTCTACTTATAAACCTAATAGATTTTTATTTACAGGAAAAACCTCTTACACCTGGTTCTAAACCAAGATCTACAACACCAAATTTAAGCGGTGGTCCAGTGGGTCCTACTGGTCCCAAAGTAGGACCACTTGGCCAATACCCACCGTATCCGATGGGAGCGGCTAGAACACCGGAGCATTTAAGTCCCTACAATAATGTAGCAGCTGCTTCTTACGGTCGTCCACCTCCTGGTGCGGTACTAGGTACGCCCTACGATGCTCACCCACATGTCCGAACGCCAGGCATCACGGCAAATGGTTTGGGAGGGATTCCTGGTGGCAAACCGTAAGTATATTGAAATTAGCATGTGTAAGTCCAGTAATCCACTGTTGAATATATTTCAGCGCATATTCGTTTCACATGAATGGAGAGGGTCAACTGCAGCCAGTGCCCTTTCCTGCGGACGCACTAATCGGTCCTGGAATACCTAGGCACGCCAGACAAATCAACACATTGAATCATGGGGAAGTGGTGTGTGCAGTTACTATCTCGAATCCAACCAAATACGTGTATACCGGCGGTAAGGGATGTGTTAAAGTATGGGATATTAGCCAGCCCAACAGCAAAACACCCGTTAGCCAACTAGACTGCCTGGTAAGCTATAATGTTATTCATCATTTAAGATAATAATAGGAAGTCTTATAACATTTGAGCGAATGTGGTGTTGGATTCATTTAGTTGGTTTCACGAATGGTACCTCTCAATCATGTATGGTTTTGTCCTCTTTCCCGCAAGAACATCATGATCCAAGGCAAAATACTATTTGAACTTAAGGTTTTCTGTCATTGTCATTGGTAATAACATGTTTTGTAGGGTCAACCAAAGATTAACCCCAGTTACTTCTAGTCCAGTTCAAGTGACTAGTCCTTAAAAAATCTACGAGGTGGTACTCGTAATAGTGAAGTACTTTTTTTATTTACTATACAGCGGACAAAGTTTGAAATATATCCATCCTGGACGTTTCCTTTTTTTTGGGTTTGAGCAAGAAAACTTTGTATCTCAAGGTTCAAAATATCGGAACCATTATTGTTCAAATTATACCCAAGGAACTTAGTCTACTTTGTGAAAAAATACTCAGTTTTCAGGTACGCTGATGATACTCAGATATAAAGCCAAAAGACAGCAATACTAGAAGTAATTCAGGTCCAAAGAGTGCTGCAACAAAATTCGGTTAATAAAGCTCTTAATTTGGGATTGATGAGATGTATAGTTTTGTCTCCAAAACAGCTGTAGCCTCGTCGAAGTCAAATTTTGCGGATTCTGAAGTTCCACTCACTGACTCTCGGGTACTCAGTTAGTTAGTTTTTGTATGGATCCAAAAATCGTTCCTGCCTATTATAGAAAGTTTGTCCCATTATCATACAACGGAATTCCATGTAATTTTAAATCAATAAAGGAACTGTTCAGTCTAGAACCATCGTATATTGATTTTGGTTCGTTTCGTTAAAATTGGTATTTATTCTATTTTAATGTAATTTACTTGGTTTTCAGCAAAGGGATAACTATATTCGATCGGTCAAGCTCCTACCGGATGGCCGTACTCTTATTGTTGGTGGCGAAGCGTCAAATCTATCCATTTGGGATTTGGCCAGTCCAAAACCACGAATCAAAGCTGAATTGACATCGACTGCACCAGCTTGTTATGCACTCGCGATCAGTCCAGATAGCAAGGTGTGTTTTAGTTGTTGTTCAGATGGTAACATCGCCGTGTGGGATCTCCATAATCAGACACTGGTCCGGCAGTTCCAAGGGCATACAGATGGTGCTTCGTGTATTGATATTAGTTCAGACGGTAAGATTTGAGTGATACTTTGTTTTTCGATTAGAATATCTGCTACAAAAACTGTCAAATCTTCTGTTCAGAGTTTGCAGCGTCTTTCCTTCCTTCCAAAAATGGAGGTTGGAGAACTCAAGTTTAAATTATTGTCCCATGATTTTTGTCAAAAAACATTAAACACGCTGTCGTTTGGGATTATTTCTGTCAAATGATCATACAATAGGAGTGCCGAAACGACTTAACTCTGGAATTAGCTAGCCCTAGCAAATTTATGGAGAACGACATCACGAACGCAATGACACCATTTTTGCTCCAGACAAATATCCGTGATGAACAACATGAAAGGTCAGTCGAGGAGTATCTCAACTTGTAGATCAAGCAGAACGATGCTGGACAACCTACCGTACACTTGGAGTTCAAGAAGGCATTTCTTGAGATGAAATAGTGCATTTCTTAGAGGCTGCAATTTTCTGGTTAAGGCGCTTCCAGTTCGTAGCGAGGTATTTGAACCATTGTTCTTGATATGCATATCGGATCTAACACATGATGACCCTAAACTGATCCATTATAAAATGCTGCGTTGAAGATGGATCGTATGAGTGTAGATGCAGAGTCCTCCAGCTCGGACCAAATAACCCTGAGATTTCTTACACTCGGTGGACACAACTGACCAGTAGAGGGACGGCAGTGTTGTAATTACTGCTACTGTTCCTACGGTTGTGAAGACAGCCAATAGAATGTGGTATTTGATCCAAAGAGCATTTAAACATCCAGAGAAGTGATCTTGAAGCTGTACAAGTCGTTAGTCACACCACGATTGGAATATGCCAATAGTGTTTGGTCTCCTTATTTTGCTAAATATATAGAAGCTTTAGTGAGGGTCCAAAGCAGATTTGTAAAGCTTCCCAAGGTGCTCTGTTTTACTTTCGTAGAAATTCAAGCTTCAGAGAATCAAGTTTTGTTTTGTCGTATGGTTTCTGTTCTGGTCCTTTTGGGTTTCAAATACGATATCGAAGCCGCCAGCTTCTTATCCAGAAAGAGGTATAGGTATTGGCCGGAAGTCTTCTGAACGATAGAAGATTTCAGTAAAGGGATTTTCTTTTGGGTAGTAGAAATAATAATTATTATACGCAATATTGATGACATGATCGTTAGTTATTCAGCCGTGGTATATTTAATAGTATTTTCCTTTTCTTTCTAGGTACGAAACTATGGACTGGTGGTTTAGATAACACAGTACGTTCATGGGACCTACGTGAAGGCAAACAGCTACAACAGCACGACTTTAGTTCGCAGATATTCTCACTGGGATATTGCCCAACCGGTGAATGGTTAGCGGTCGGTATGGAGAACTCTCACGTGGAAGTACTACACGCCAACAAACCGGACAAGTACCAGTTACATTTGCACGAGAGTTGCGTGTTGAGTTTAAGGTTTGCCACGTGTGGTAAATGGTTCGTGTCGACGGGTAAAGACAATTTGTTGAATGCTTGGCGAACACCGTATGGAGCTAGTATATTCCAGGTAAACCACCATTTCATGTTATATCCCAAATTAGAAATATTTGTTTCCCTAATTTGCAAGAGTTATGTGAATTATAAGGAATTGCAGTTCGATAGTGTTGTTTGTTTGAATAAACCCGCCACAGATCGCCATTCCATATTTTATCCTTGGCAGTGACATTAATGGACCACAAATATATTCATAGTAGTACTGATGACGATTAGTTTGTCATAAACGATAGTCATCGTAGTAGAACGATAGTGGCGTGGTAGTGAGTGCAGTATAGGCGTGAAATGGCAAACTAAGTCTGGAGTACGTCATTCCTACATGACGCGGTCTACAATCAGAGCTTACCGGATGTCCTCCAGGATCAGGAGGATGTAAAATAGAAAAGTGAATTTAAAGTTTAAAGGTCGATACATTGGGAACATTTACTTACGTAAGATTACGATCTCTTCTTTTTGTCCAACATATATAAAAAAGGTGAATTCGTGACCGTAATAAGTAACAACAAACATCGAAAACTGTTATTGTATTGCCTGTTCACACTAGATGTCACCAAAAATATCTTTCATCTGTGCCCCATATAAATATGCATTTTCGCAACACTTAACAATTCATACTTCTGCGTAAAAACTATATTTTTGTCATGCAACCAGTTCATTATTAGTTAGCCAAAGTATGCGTTACACTTTCGCCAATTTCGACTGATATTGTTCATTGCGCAGGTTTTCTCATTTATGTAATTAACGTTCCTTCCACCATGTTACAAATAATTACGCATTCATGCTATCATGATAATCAACAATTTAATTTTGTGTCGAGATTATAAGGCCGGCTCCCTCTCAATAAATACCTTTCTGTTTCCTGCATGAACATGCATATGCCAACTTGAAACTTCACCCTTGCGGTGAGAGTCCATATAGAGCGTTCAAATTTATGTGTTTCCGATAAATCTCTTGTTTTGGGAGCTTTTATTTTAATAGTTTGCCACCTTCTTGAAATTGTGCTTTCATTCATTTTCAACAACATTTAAAATCAACTGTCGACTTACTAAAGAAATTTTGTGTAGTTATTTTAATGAACCGACAATCCCAATAAAAACAATCTGTTAATGTTTTTTTTTTTATTTTTTCAGTCCAAAGAGACGTCAAGTGTCCTCAGCTGTGACATTTCAACAGATGACAAATATATTGTGACGGGTTCAGGTGATAAAAAGGCGACTGTGTATGAAGTGATATATTAATTTATTTAAAATAATTCAAATTATATGTGTAAACTAGTGCAAAAATGAAAAGATATAATTTAAAATAAAATGGTGGGTTTTTGTTCAAACGGCCATCGGCACGGCCGGCCAGAGAAGACAATTATTAAGTTGGGACTATTAACAAAAGCGGGATCGTTTCATTTCCTTATTAAGTTTTATTAAAAAGACACATACATTATTAATAAATACTAAATAAACATTTTAGTGACATGTGAGAGTTAATAAATCTTATTAATGTGTTGGTTTTCAAATTTTCTTCTAAATATTTCAATTATGATTTTTTCTCTGATTTTTTACTTGTTTTATAGTGTAAAAAATGTAGAATGTGTTTTATTAGACATGGAGCAGCAATTTCTTAAATAAATAAATGGGCTGCACAAACAGTATTTTTTGTCTGTGTTAACAAAAAAAAAAAGAAAATGTTCACAAGAAAATAAAGTAGTTTTTGTTATTTATGTCTGTTAATTGTGTTTTATTTCTGGAAGTAAATTATTCTGGGTTTAATGAAAACCCCTTTAAGCAATTATGGATCGATTTTCATCTAGCAACAGTGGATCAATTAATGGGGAATATCTAGCAACTAACGTGCTCATTATTGTTTGTGTTGTTTTGACGAACATAGTAAGTGGTTATTGTCCGTCAGTTCATCCGCAATTACATTGATATTCATTCCGAAATTCCTGTACTTATGTAGTTGTGACAGGTTACCGTAAACGCAAAAATTATTTCATATGTTCAGTATTAGAAATTTCCAACATTATCAAGCGGGGATAGCGCTTCTCCCAAACTGTGTCCGCGGTAGTTATTTTAGTATATTTATTATTAAGCAAATGTTTTACGGAAAATTCAGCCGTCATCTTGTAGAATTTCTTCTTGAAAGTTTCGGCAAAACGAGTAGTTTATATCTTCAGCAGTTAATGTAGTAGGAAAGAATGCTAAAACAATATCGGTACTTACATGAATGCAAAATCTGTATAAATAAATAGCTCATTATTTTATTTAAATATAGAACGTTTTATTCATTTATTTATTTACAAAAAAAAAGAAATTATATTTATAATATTTATATAAACAAGTATGCCATTATTATTTGTTAACATTTGGTATATTACAGTAATAATCATTATTCATTATTTTAATAAATTAAAAAACAAAAAAATGGATTTTTAATGCACATTTAAATGCAATATTTCCTTTATTGTTGGATTTTTAGTAAAATATTTATTTTATTTTACATTATTAAAAAATATTATTTATTATTATTTTTGATCAATAACGTTTTGTTCTATAGTATGTAACAATAAGAGTATTATTTGATCTTTTTTTTTATATTTATAGAAAAAATTACAAAACGAATGGGTTATAGAGAAAAAAAAGTATAATAATTTAAAACCGAAGTGCATATTGAGAGAAGCAGAACAGCTAATAAAGGAAAATGCCCCTATATAGGTATATCGGAAAAATCACTAATTTACATGTTTTTTGGTCAGTTGCAAAAAAATAGACAAGAAACCAAGGCAAAATCACACCCTCAATTGAGAAGTGCGAATCAGATGAAATCGGACTTTGTTGAAGTAATACTTCGGCTTATACAGGGTGTCCGTTTTGTGTAATACCACTATTTCTATCTCAGAAACCTCATCTCAGGTACGAGGTCGGTTAAATTAGAGAAAAGTTGCGTGTTTTGATCCTTATTCAAGATCCATATTGTCAAATACTCCTTAGTTTCTAAGATACAGGGTGATTTGTGAAAAACGCCGAATAGTTCCAAAACTATTTCCGGTATACGGTTTAAATTAGAAGGTTGATTAGGTTAAATTTCTCTACAAAATGCAGTCTTTAAATTTAACCTCCGACGTTTCTTAAACGCAACCTTACATTGGTTATTATTCTTTTCCGCATATGCAGTACCATTCTAGGAGAGATTTTACTGCAGGCTTCTGCAATTTTCATTTTTAGATCATCCACATTCAATGGACTAGTTTCATTAACATGGTCTTTTATGTAACCCCAAATTGAAAAATCCATTGGGGTGAGGTCGGGTGAACGAGGCGGCCAGTTTACTGGACATCGGTAGGGCATGAATCTATTAAGAAATCGGCGATCACCATGAGCTGAGGCTCCATCTTGCTGAAAACACTTGAAATTTCTAATAACCGCTTTCCTTTAGGAAGTTCATCTAAAAAATTGACGTACATTTGACCATTTAGGTTTTCGTGGAAAAAGAACTACGGAAGACTCGAGGATTTTTCAACCAAACATTGATTCCAAATCTCTCTGTTTCCCGATGAATATTTTGGTTTGTGTCAGTCCAGTGGTAGTGAATATTCTGATTAAACCACCCGTTATTTTGTAATGTGAATACATATGTTTCATTTGGAATAAATCTGAACGTTGTGCGAAGGTGGTTTTTGTTGAAACCACATAAGCAGATATTGTTATCTGCTTTCGTCGGACCACAATATTTTTTTACAAATATTGGGATCTTCTACGTTTCTACTTAAATCGAACACCCTGTATATGTGGTTCCAACAAAAACCACATTCGCACAACGTTCACATTTATTCCAAATGAAACATATGTATTCACGTTATTTGGGACACTGTATATATTAAATATATTTAAATTTCCGCATATTGGACAGGACAGTATAAAGCTGTTTTTAAAGAGGCCACTTACGCGATCTCTGTCCACTGCCTTTCTCAATTTGCAATTTAGCTTTTTTCCTAGTATACAGAAAAGTAAGGATCACGTATTACGCAACATGGAATATCAAAACATATGCAAAAATGGTAGAAGTAGCTATTTATTAAAGCTGATAAACTTTTATGTAATTCTTGACATTGATCTTGTAATTAACTTTTCAATTTTTTTCTGCATTTGTTTTGAAACACCACCAACTAACTAGTTGAATACATTTTTGTGAAATCATATTATTTTAAATTAAAAATACAGAATGCAGCATTTTCTTCAAGACAAAAAACTTTAAAAATATTGTCAATCTCTAGCTTTAGACGAAACTAAAATAAAAGTTCTCTTGTGTTCTCTCAAGCGATGTCAGGGAAGCGATATGAATTACTACGGTGTTGTTTTCACCTCATAGATGCAACAGACAACACTGGTATACTGAGACAGATCAGTAAGTTACTCGATATGGCACTTCCTATATTCAACATCCCTTATTGAGTAGTTATCACTGTACAGGTGTCGATTCAACTTTTTGAAGTTTAATATACTGTTTGCAGTATATTAAATGAGAAAAAGCGAGGAATGGCGATAAATTTTATAAAGTATGCATCACAAAAGAATTGATAAGAGACAAAATACAAAGAACATAATGCCTAGAAATAAATAACTATTAAAACAGCCTTTCACTCTTACACAAACTAAGACGACGTAAAGCACATTAATATGTTGGAACATAGGGATCGACTCGCAATGAAACTTAACACAAGCAAATTGGAAAGAGTTTAACAGAGACGGTTACGAAACGGAAAAATGCCTAAATACATGACGAACAAAACCTAAGAAAACAGTAGGCTACAACTTGATATGACAGATGTTGATAGGAGTGACAATCTGTCTTACTTCTACACAAATCACAATTTGATTCGCGAATTTACAGAATCATGAGACAGCTGAAAAGGTCTACTCGTAATTCCAAACTAGTGAGTGAAACTTACATCGAGAACTAACTATTCATGGGGAATAATCTGCTATTTTGTAACAGCACGTTGTTCTATGATATTTATGTGAATAGAATATACAGATTGTCTTTTCTAAATCTTTAACAGATTGCAACCACAGCATTATATAATTACCATCCTCAGGAGAGGATGCCAATAGTGTTAGTGGAGATTTAAAAACGTGGTTTGTTGAAGTGCTAAAAGTTGTCTTTCAATATTACTCTACGCGAAAGGCATTTTGGAGATTGGTTAGACTGCAATTAGAATTGGGGCGGACTAGTAGCAAAAATTAGATAATATAATATTGACAATTTCATTTGTTAAAGTTTAGTTGTTTTGCGATATCACCCTAAAGGAGGATAGATATGTAGTTCAAGCCTTGTCAAAAATGCCGCATACTGTAGGATCTCAAATAATTTTTCTATAATATTTTTAACACTTAACAATTTTTATCTAATAAATCACAATTATTATCATTATCATTATTATTTACTTTTATTATCATTAAAACATGTATTAATAGATTTTTTTTTGAATTTGATTCAGACACATAAAGTCTTTACAAATAAGCGTTTTCAGTTACAGTGATTTTCTCTTAAATACTAATTTAACAAAACAACTTTACAAAGATCCAAATAATATTTTAAGTTAAAAATGTCTTCCATAACAATACATAGAAACGATAGAGATATATCAACAAAATAGTGTATTCTTATAATAGTAGATAAACTACGTTAAAACGTTAAGTTATGGTTCTGTCATTATTATATTGAGAAAAAATATTTTCGTACAAATAAACAAAATGGTAAAATAAATCGTTAAATGTCATGGTCTTTTTTTTTTTTTTTTTGAGGAAGTTTAAAAATTTACTAGACTATACACAATCGGGGTTCAAACCTCGGAGCTACCTCCCCATCTACACATACAACGCAAAAGGATGAAAGAATTATGTTGGGCTTGTAGCCGTAGTGGCCTATAAACAAACTTTGTCAAATAACATGATATCAAAAATTAACAAAATTGGGAAACAAATCGTTAAATGCCATGGTCTTTTATTGAGGTAATTAAAAATTATACTTGACTATATTTTCACTACCATAAATATCCACGACTACACCAAAATAAGAGCAGCCTGCTAGGGCAGACCTTTAGTTTGTTTATTGAACTTTACACCGATGATTAAAAAAAAATTAAATAAGACCACGGAAAAATAAAGTTCAATCATTGTGACACTTGATAGAGCATGCCTGAGTAAGTGTAAATAAATCCGCGAAACGTCGGGTACGAAAGTTTATAGTTCGTAACAATAATTGTTATGATTAGAGTGTTGCAGTTACAGTGTGGCTCAAATGTCATGCTATCAAACGTTGAGCGCGCATAGCACGACCACAATATGGAGGTAAATGTAGCAGAAACTGGTACAAATATTACCGAGCAATCCAGAAAAGCATTCAGCCGGAATCAAAATTAGTTTTCATGCTTCAGTC
Source organism: Apoderus coryli (assembly GCA_911728435.2). NCBI lineage: Eukaryota > Metazoa > Arthropoda > Insecta > Coleoptera > Attelabidae > Apoderus > Apoderus coryli. The sequence goes on along the minus strand of OU452200.1, from coordinate 38,607,665 downwards.
ACGTATTTTTATTTTATTTTTAGGCATTTGTCTTAGAATTAAATTATTTTGTTACGATAGATGTGGCGAGCGCTGAATCAAAAGTAAAGCTCACCCAGTGCATAGTCGTAAATTGTTAAACAACCCTTACATATAATTCTTGTTAGTAATTATAACCCTATACTATAATAATTATTTAATTATTATAATTATTAATTATATCACTGGAATTATCGAAAATTCAAAAAATACAAAGGAAATAATACATATATTTTACAAAATACAAATTAAAAAAATCTTTTCTGCTTTCTAAAAAAACTGTTTGATTTTTTTACATGTTATATCACACGAGAATTAAAAATTTTAAAAATACATAATATGTTACACCGGCTCAATACCGAAAGTCGAATGGCTGGGTTTTATATATTATGTCGTACACATTATTGGCAGACACTTACCCTGACTTCCGTCAGACGCTTTAAAGCACATACAAAAAATTGGGAAACATATGCCGGATTAGACAATGGATCAAGAGCAACGAATACAACGGGACCTTAAAGAGGGAATCCCCTAATATTATCTTTCGATTCGAGCTGTTTGTATAACGCGACCATGTAGAATAGTTTCCAAATAAGAAAATAGTAAAACGGATAACTTGATAAGTCTACTTCAACAGTCAGTCGACTTCTTTTGATTTAAGAGTGAACTTTGTGTTTCTGGCTGAACACATATAATCTTCATGCAACTATAGGAAAGGGGCGTACGTTCTACTTGTCAAAAACCGCATGTGAAGAATTTAATCATTTATTCGCAGCACGAAATTATTTGCAAAATTAATAGATGCAAATTCTGATAGTGCGCTACGTCTGGACCAGTTGACACGTTTGTAAGATTCTTGGATATTGAAGGCCATACTGCAGAACAGCTAGCTCAAAGTTTACTAAATTTTTAAGTGAGAAAGGTATCAGTATCAAAGATTGTCGAGGTCAGAGTTATGACAATGACAGCTCCTGTACAGAATTGATTTGGATTTCGTTGAAAGTTAATAATTTTTTTCAGCTTCCACCTGACCATGGAGACTTCTCACAAAAACTGCAAAACATCTGCATGAGTTGATGCACCGAAAGCACATTTATGTGAATTTATTAACACACAAGATTTGGGTGACTAATTTCGAAAATGAATAAGTTAGAAACAGGAATAATTACTATTGCAATGAAACTCTAGACGCTAACAAGCGACTAACTCTTTGTTATAGTGATCACATCAAGATCTTAGTAAAGGATACGCTCTGTAAATCATTACATGGCGACGACCAAGCAATGTGATCCACAACCAAGTACCACAAATTCAGCGGGTCTTATTCACTCGATAAGGTTGCAAAACATCCAACACCAGGATAAAGATGTGGAATTCAAGTGTTTATTGTCATAGTCGATAATGAACTGGCTGCATTAGCTAGGCGCATGATTGCTTATCATCAAGTGTATTCGGAACACTTCAGCAATTAAAGTCTTCAATGGCGGAAGAGAATTTGAAAAAAAAGGCCAATTATCCTCAACCCTTACTTAGATGGTTTGGACATATCGCGCAAAGCATGAAACTTCAATTTTATAAACCTTAAAGACTGGCTGAATAGATGTTTTGAATATTATCATTTCACATACTCAATATTATTGGCTCGAGCTTTTACTTTTACAAGGTGGTAATTTTTTACAAGCTTTAAAGCGCCTAACGGAAGTTAGGGCCCATGCAAAGTGACTAGCAATAATGCATGTTGGTTTTTAACAATACTCTGTATAAAACCAACTAAACTATCTTGTTTAAAAATATAATATTTTTGCAGACATTGACTAAGTATAGATACCGAGCGTAACATTTTTGTTTTCGTTAATTATGATAAGTCTTTTTGATTATTATTAATCTTAATAATATGAATTTATATTATATACAATGTACATAAAAAAATATGCACTAAAACCATTGTATGTACAAAAAATGTAGCGAGAATCACAACTTTTAGGAAAACTTCAACATAATCTTGGTTTTGAAATTAGTTCGTCACTTTAGAAATAGAAATAATAAATGACATAGTCACAGCCTAAAATATACAATGTCAAAAACAAATAAATAAAAAATAGATTTTTGATGATCTAACAGTCATAATATCCACAATAAATATCAGTAGATTAGGCTATGTCGGCTCGGCGACATTTCTTGTGAAAAATAACATTGGAAATCGCTAAGGTCCAAATTCCCGAAAATGGTCAGAAAAGATCCCTGTATTACCGACCGGCTTAGATGGCAACACCATATGTCAAACGTCAAAATCCCAGTATTATGATTACTGAACCTAGCTCAGATGCCAACGCTATACGTCAAATGTAAACCACTATACGTCAAACGCCATACATCAACGCTATACGTCTTATGCCAAGAGGTCGTTGACCAGGGCTGAGCGTGCTATAATAAATAAAAAATGATACGGCTGCTATAGTCAAACTCCTGTCTGCATTAGAGTTCAGTTGGTAATGTTGGTCTGAGCTCCGTCGGTAATACAGGGATCTTTTGTCTTATTTTCCATAGGAAATGGCGCCGAACCGACATAGCCTATCTACTAATATCGATCACAAATCCATAATTTGGTATGTAACAATCCCATTAAATTTGTCAGTTATTGACCTCGCCAGGTGATATTGGATGTCAATGTCAACAAAGACTTTATTTTACTGAACTGTCGATTAAAAATTCTATTAATAATAGATGAAGACGTTTTTCTGAACGTAGTGACTGGCCTCGATAACGCCTAGATAACTTGGACGAACATTTTTTTGTGATGTCCAAAATTATTACACCGAATTTGTATTATCCATAGCGAGGATGTTGTTTGTTCTTGGAGTATCTCAAACATATATACAATATAGATAACACTAACAGCAAATTATGAAACACAATATACTATTTCTCCGATTAGCAAAAACTTCGTTCTCATAGGTGTGAGAACCTCGTCAATCCGAAAATGAGTTAGAAATTCCGAATTGGCCCTTCGAGCACGGATAAATTTCTTTAATCTAAACAAAAAATCATCCCGTTTTCCAATTATATAAAGTTAAACTCGATGTTCCTGAGGAATCATACTTCTGTTAGACCTATTCGAACGCCTACCTATCGCTTTAGTCATTGAAAAGAAAAAAACTTAAAAGTATGATTTTGTCACATTGCACGTTCTCGCTACAAACTAAATTTAAAAAAAAATTAAAATTATATTAACAATTACAATTTATACCATAATAGGGTCTTCACAGTCTTCGCTCATAACTTTACCACTCGCTTCTGATGATACTTGTCGTTTCAGTTTTGGTAAAAGTGGCGACGGTCGAGGATCCCCAGTTGATATGGATCTCACTACTGGTCTAGGTCGTTTCTCACCTGGAATTAACAGAAGGTTAAGCCTAGACCCTGGAAGAAACGACTGCAGTTGTCGTCGTGTACTTACCTATGCAAGTTAAATCATCTAGACTTCCATCACCGTCTGTCGACAACATATCATCATCTGAAGTGGCATGCGTTAGTGTCGGTAATGTTGACGTCAAATGTTCCTTTTCCTTCTGGATCTCTTGGATGTGGTCCACAAGAAGATGCTCTTCATCGTCCGTTTGCTGTTGGGATGGCTGATTCGGTGGTATTAGTTCATCCGGCGTAAACACTTTGGAACTCCGGAGTGAAGACAACCTATGAAACATTTTAAACTTTATTACTTAATTCCAATGCCGATGACAACGGTTGCCTTTTATGTTTTCACAAAACAAAAGTTTTCGGAACTATTTTATTGCTTTTATGGTTTTCACATTTTGCGTACCCTCCAACCAGGTCTCAAAGCATTTTTTCCACTCTACGTATGCTTGGAATGCTGTGGGATGAGGTTATATCACCGCGTTATCAAAAAAGCATTTTATTTTGAGAAGAATTTCGTTGGAACAACAACCCAGTCTCGTTCTTGCACGGTAGAACTTCAGGTCTAGACCTAGGTGTAAAAGTCTTCTCAGGGTACAATCTGACAAACGCCAAGCTGAAGCATCTTTAACAGCTGAACGCGTAAGATAGTTCCACTGCTTCTCGTACAGATTCGAAATTTTCAACTGCACTTCTGGGTCTACCGGTTGATTTTCTTTTTAAGGATGAACCTGTGGCTCTAAAGTTAGAACCCCACAACAGTATTGTTTTGCTATCTGGAACCGGAAAATTTCTTTGCGTCGTCATCACAGATTCGTTATTTTTCATAAATGTTTCGACAATGAATTACACGATGCTCACCCGTTCAATTCATGAAGGCAACTGAAATGGTAGGGCGCGCGCTACCAGCTAAACGAAACACAGTAAGCTCCGCCTTTCTACAATGATTCGGGCATAGTGGCGGTGGGAGATCATTTTACCGGACCTGGTATTTAGAGACCAATTGATTCACTAATCATTATAGTCGCCACATTGTGGAATAATGGGCTGATCTTTTTGACGTTTGATTGCTTGGGAATTGGGGGACCATCTCTTGTGTTTTTTTTACCGCGTTGAGAATTTGACACCTTGCATAACGACATGGAAGACATAAATTGAAAACAGCACAATAAAAAGTAAGGAAACTTCTTCTCTAAGATTTATTTAACCTTCTCGTCAGATTCATATTCTTGATCTTCATCTTCATCAACTCATTTAAACGTTTATGCAAATAATATAAATTGTAAATTACTGTTGCTACTCACCGTTTTGTTGCTGCTTGACAAGCAGTATCCAAAGTATCAATATCATCTAAAGTACTTCTAATCTTCTTCAATTGTACTGTAATAATCGTTTCTATACATTGTGTCTGACTAGCAATGTCATGTAAACTTTCTTGGGCAGGCACTACTTTATTCGTTCGCAATACACACGGTGCAAATACTATCGCTAACGACGCTGCACTCATCCTAAAAAGAGACACTGAAGGCACTGCGATAGTCAAACAAAAACCTCAAACATACCGATTTGTTTCCTCATGCAAAGCTACTCTGGCCAAATGGAACATCAATCGTTCCATTAGGTCGTAATTAGGCGATGGCAGCTTCTTTAAAATATCATACAACGTCGTTATTCGATCGATTTCATTCGTTAAATTTGCGGCTGTTATAAAATTTTCATAACATTCGAATGTGAGCAGTGGTTCAGGCATTTCACGTAGAAAACACTTCAATACCGAGGCTAAAATGTGCACTTGATATTTCTCAAATTCCGCTTCAGCTGGATTTTCATCCAGTTTCGCTTTCAGTTCTTTGATCTTCGAACTCACCTAAAATTTAATTAATATAAAATATCCAAGTAATTACGAAATAAAACATTTATTACCCCCGATTTCCTATAGAGACCCTCAGTGTACAACCCACGCAACTCAATCGTGCTCAACAAACGCTCAATAACCAATGGTATCTTCGCCTCCTCCGTTACCAACGTCACTAGAGGCACACCAAACACTCTTCGATGATCACCCTGTACCCCGGCCTCCTTCAAACACGGCCCCGCATTAATGTAACACTTTTTATGACAGGTGAGTTTACAACTTTGGCACACCAGTCCACGCTCTATCGGCCACATAAAGAACGAACTACACAATTCACATGCAGTGGGTATGTTGATGATTGTCTGTACAAATGTGTGACCATTCAGTTTGTACATTTCCACTTTCCGTTTCTTTTCCTTTTTCCGTTTGGTTTTGCTAGGTTTCTCTTCAGATTTGGTTGTTTGGAATTCGTTCATAAAACCACGAAATGCATTCACACCTATAAGGGATAATATCCTTGTAAAATTAGTTAAAAACAATCAAAGTTATGAGAAAACTAGTTTAGACGGATCTATCGGGACCTTTGCAGGTTTTTCCTTGTACAATTGTAGTGGGGTCGAACTCTCTTCACTTTGACCTAAAGAGATCTTTAGTTAATGTTGCCAGAATTAACTTGCTTCATCCCCATCCTTCTAAAATGGTACCACAAAGGACAGTGTCCTGTAAAAATGCGCCGTTCCATAAACTTTTTCGCTTTTGATTCTGAAGGTTCCTCCTCGCTTGTATAACGACTGGAGTACTTGTCCAGCACTCCAATTCTTTTTGTTTCTGTTCATGGCCAAATACTCCTCTTTTGCAACAGCGTCGCTGGGTAGCTAAGATGGTCCGTTTAAACTCTTTGATCCTTGCAGCAGGATGAAAGAATCAACTTCATGATACTGGAGTTAACTGATCTGATCAAATTTAGGGAAAACTGTACATAATATTCTCTAGAAACTGAAATATAAAAAAGCTTTGTATTCCTGGATTTCAAAATGGTAAATAAAAAAAATAAGAAAATTCCTTGGTTCTTTTGTTCCCAAATTTTGCCTCAGTTTTAAAAAGATTCAAAAGATAAGTTTTGCGATAAAATCATTATCATCAGCATTCACTCGCTAACGAGTAGGAATTACTCCAACTCAGGGATTTCTGTTGTGAATCCTAAGATGTCTAAACAGACCGATCCTCGAACCGCAAATCCTGTCACAAAATTGACACACCATTTACCGGCTGTTGTTGTGCCTTGGATAAGTGGTCCAAGACTCACAGCTATACGTAAGAATAGGAACTACGATAGCTCAGTCATAAAGGTCAATAATAAAGCAAAAAAAAAAATTGTTTCCTGTCCCAGTTCCTAGATATCACCGGCCCTTTAAAGGAAACCTTTATTTTCGATTTCACTGCAAGAAATCACATACCTAAAGTGATAGGGAAGTCCTTAGTTTCATTGGCTTTCAATTCTCTTTGGCACACAGTCTCCATTGCTTGATTGAAAATCCCAATCAAATCCTTATATCGAATATTGCACGCTTCGATCCCATTATGTTTCGCGGCCGCACTATACATCTGTACAAGATTATCCTTAAATTCACGTAAAGCCTGTTTGAACACTTTATCCACTTTGCTGGGTGTACCAGTTTTATCATTCTCCATTTTCATAATTTTCAATGCGATAAATTCCTGCATTAATGTCAGTTCTTCGGCACCTGAAAACAATAATAAACATTGAACCGAACCAAACTTTAAAATATTCCGTTTTGTATGTTACCTGTAATAATCTGATCTGTCCTATCTGTAAACTCAGACGTTCCAGTCAAATTAAACTTGCTTTCGTCCGGTTTCGACAAATCGTACGGTGTTCTCGAATGTTTCCGATGTTTCCTTCTACCCGATTTACTAACATCGGCATTGGTCCGTTGGTGATCACATGGCATTTCGAACACGCCTTTGTTCTGTATACATTTCGTGTGGAACAGCTTTTTACATGCAGTACATTTGTACCCTAAAAATTTGACATAAAGTTTGCTGCTACCAAAATGACAGTATCGCGATAGTTCCATACCTTGTGTGAGGAATGCATCAAGTGGTGCCTTACAAAACGTACAGATGTCATCTTTGGAGATTCGTGGTATTTTCCTAAAACTATGACCTGCCAGTGACAACGCATTCACATCACTCCATTTATAATCATTGGTTTTGATCACAGGACTCGGTTCAAGACCACTAGGGTGATCACTGATGATCGCTTTTGTAGCTGGATCACTATTCCGTCTTCTGAGATCCAACTGGGTGAGATTTTGACGTTGACGCTTGGATGAGGTGAGAGATGGCTTTGTGGTTGGTGTACCAGTAGAAACCTTGAAATTACGTGGAGCATTTAGACAAGGAACCGGCAAAAATGGAAATCGGATTAGATCTTATAATGAAGGGTATTCAGTTCCAGTTTCATTATGGAACGCTACATCATCAACAACGCATCGAAATGGGAAAAACTTATTAACATTTTGGTTGATTGACTTCGTTAACAAGCATAATGTTCGAATTTGGAGCGACGAAAATCCACAGGAGCTTCCCACGGTCACAGTTTGATGTACAAACTCACTCACTGGCTTCTTGTGCTTGAGCTTCATAGAGTTGGTGTATCTGCACCTTTATTGGTTTATTTGGAGAGCTACTTGATTGGAAGAACCCAAGTTGTTCGAAATAAGGAGTTTCACTCTAGACCTATAGCGTAAAATGTAAAAAAAATAAATAATAACGTTTTACCTCTCCGAGATTCCTATTTAGGTCATGTTGTGCTCTACTTTCATCAATGGTACCTAAGAAACCTTTGTCCAAACTACCAGTGTCCGTCACCTCTTCACCCAAGCTTTTCACATGCGTTCGTTTCGATTTTCTTGTATTTCTCGCTGGCGCCTCTGGTCGTCCTGGAACAGGAAAGTCTTTGGCCACTGCTGATTATTTCATCATGCATATTAAAGCAAATCATAAAATAAAATATATAAAATATGAAATCATAGATAAATGCAAAATATGAACGCAAGGGTTTAGGCAAGGAATCAATAAACACAAACCCTTGTATGAATTATAGAATTTATTCAAGGAGTGAAAATATATATTGGATGATGCTAAATTGCAGAAATTATCAGAGCAACTGAAACAACTATTTCTGAAGTCAATTGGTTCTCTGGAATGAAGACAAGATCATAGTAAGTCCAATTTTCTTTTGCTTTTTGAAGAAGATTAGTTATGAATATAAAGTAGTTATACCACATTTTCGACAAAACTACAAAGGCTATACATCATGTCAATCTGACCTAGGGAAATATCAAGAAAATTTCCCCGCTCTTTAGAGTTGAGGATTTCTTTAGGGAAGCATTGGTGGAAGGCTTTCAGATCCATACACTGATTTCTCCAATGCCTTTTCCAGGAATTTTTTTGCAATGTATATTGCATCAAATCTTCTGCCGTGCATATTCAGTCAGATGTCCCTCAAGATTCACATCTGGGACCTCCATTGTTTAAAATTCTCGTGAATGACATGGAAATGCAGTAAATGTAAACTTTTTGTCAATAATTTGAAAAGGCAGCTGTTATTTCAGTAGATCACGAAATCCTGAATTGATCTGTATTGAGATCTTTTGATACAGTGAGGGATTGTCTTGCTTGATTGTTCTCTTTCGTTTGTTCCTCATATAAACCAATCACTTCCCTGGAAGACTGCTAAGGTTGGTCCGGTGTTCAAGTGTGGCAATAGATCACAGATAGATAACTACAGGCCCAATCTCTATTCTTTCCAATTTCTCAGATATAAAAAAATACAAAGCATTTCTTCATTGTTACTTTTTGAGTAGAAAATGACAGCATTTACAAATTTTCACTACGACGCGACGTTTCGTTTTTGACCATCATCAACTTGGTTTTTGAAGTGAATACTTCTCTGGCCGCATGAGAGTGAATTTTCAAGATCACGTCACGACACGATTTATACAATTTTCGTCCCGCAAAAGAGATGAAGCATATAACAAATACGTTGCCTATCCTTCGGTTGTCCCTTTTGTACCGTTATTCGTATTCACTTCCTATCTCGTGAAAGAAGTATTCACTTCTATGACGTGTACTGTGCTGCACGCGTATTAAATACGGCCCTGGATTTTTTATTGTTAAATTTAAAGCCATTTTTAATTCAAAAATAGGTGGCATATCACACGTAATGATTTAAAGAAGTTTTCAGTGTTTTTAGCTGTTATTTAAAATTATTCAAAAAAAAAAAAATCGCCATAGTTTGGCACTTATTTTGCGTAAAACATTCATCTGAGAAAAGAGTTTTGTCAAGTTATGAAAGAAATTCCAACTAAATTGAAAAAACCACGTACAGAATAAAATGTTATACTGAGACAGAAATAAATTGTCAAATAATAATAATTAATATTGTCAAACGAAATAGATTATCCATCATCAAAGTGGAGTGTCAGTTTCAAATAAAAGAAAACAAACAAAAACTTTCAAAGTCAACTCCACAAAAAACTTTTAATTCAATTATGCAAAGGAAACCAGTTTCGGCTCAACAAGCCATCATCAGTCCTACAATAAAGATAAAAACGAACGCATAAGAGAAAAAAAAATAATAAATAAAACGTACAACGGGAAACAAATCTATACATAAGTTCATAAGGTAAAAAAACTTACCACTCTTACAAAAACATTCTTCTTTTATTTATTTACTCAACACAGGTTTTTGTTTGTTTTCGTGTAATGTTATTCATGTTTGATATTTTCTGTACCTACACAGAAGTTTTTGTAAGAATGGTAAGTTTTTTTACCTTATGAACTTATGTATAGATTTGTTGCCCGTTGTACATTTAATTATTTTTTTTTCTCTTATGCGTTCGTTTTTATCTTTATTGTAGGACTGATGATGGCTTGTTGAGCCGAAACTGGTTTCTTTTGCATAACTGAATTAAAAGTTTTTTTGTGGAGTTGACTTTGAAAGTTTTTGTTTGTTTTCTTTTATTTGAAATAATATTGTGAGTAACGATGAAAGAATGTTTTTGCAAAACCTACTACTCTGCATTCAGCCAGTTAAGTGCCAAACTATGGCGATTTTTCTTCAATAATTTGAAATAATATGATTAAAAAAAAACAAGCACGTCAACATTTATTGATTATGATTCACTCACCTAAAATCTGTTCCAATTTGTTTGGCGTATTATCAAACGGATACACATCCGGTCTATCTTCGTTCTGTAACCGCTCCCGATGCGTTCGTCGAATTGGATGGTAACTTCGCAAATTCTTATTATTAGATTCCCGCTTGACATTATGTTGCGATGTCGTCCAAGTTGGCGAGACACCGGATGTTCGCGTTAACGGTGATTTCACGATTTCATCCGATTTCTCTTTGAATAGTGGATAATTATCTGTTGTTACTGGCGATACGGAAGTTTGTGAGAATGTATCACTTGTTGTACTCGTTGAACTCCACTGTTTACTGAATGATTGCGAATCTGGAAGCAATCGAATTGAATGTATGTAATTTTTGCATACACTCTAGGGTTTAAACTTACCATTATGTTTGACATTTTCGCGAACCGTATGTGAATCAGAACTCTGTTGAGACTCGCAACTCTTCTCTGACACTAAAGAATCACCACTATCCTTCCTATGTGGAATAAATTCCAAATCCGAATAGTCAATTGTTTGATGAACTTTATTCAGTTTTCGTTTTGGAAGCTCCTGTTGTATTCGGGATGAGTCCGATTTGTCTAACTTTAGATCTTCTATCAGTTTGTAACTAAATTCAACAATAAACTCTATTTTAAAACTGTGTGTAATTTTTGAAAATATAAATAATAATTCCGAATGAAAAAAGGCCAAATAAACGTTGAAAACCAACTTCTAAGATACCTTACGAAATGTTTGAGGATCGTTGGCATAGGTCGTGGGATTGGCCACCGAGATCACCCAATATCTCGCTGCTTGACTTTTCTATCCAATGAAATTTAAACAACAACGACGAGTCGCGTTCAAAAGCACATTCTAAAACCGTGTACGCACTTGGAGAGGAACAGTTAGTACTTGCCTAGACTCATTATCTGCCGCGTGGTGAGCCAAAATGAGGCGGTTTTTGGACGTGCTCAAAGAAACCTCGTTGAGCGGCATTTCCCAAGTTAGTACCTCTCTTGTTTGTTATAATATGGATACCGAGAAGTGTAAAGTTCTGGTCGATATGTACAACGACCACCGTTTACTATGGGACCCAAAAAACCAAAAATATTACAAGAGAAAATGCTTGGCATCAAATAACTCTCCTAGAGCCAAAGGTCGTAATGTGCTGGCTAGCCTTTCTTTTACAGTAATCACTTATCTCAAAATGTGTCACTTTTCTTAACCATTCAAGCCCTAAGAGACTAACCTTAATGACGAATTCCCCGCATGTCGTTTGGCATGCGATAGTCCTTCATAATATCATTGTCCTGTCTAAATTTCACAACCCATCAGGCAAGGAACAGGTGCGAGCGAAGTTTTTACCTGTACCTTCAATAGATTCAAACATGATGTCTTTTTTTACTATTTCTTAAAATCCTGTGTATTACAATAAAAGACATGGCAGCAGTTGATATGGTCGATATCGGGTCTAGTCAACTGAATGACGGATCGTGTTGCCAAGTGATTTTCTCCCAGTCGCAGTAAAATTTGATGCGAGGTCGCTTATGCTAAGGCTGCCTCGCACAGTCATCAAACCCATGGTTACATACGCCTCATTAGTATGGTGGCCAAAAGTTAATATTAAGCAAACACAATGCCGTCTTCAAAAGTTGCAACGGCTTGCATGTTTAGGAATAACAGGGGCAATGCGAACTTGCCCCACAGCAGCGATGGAAACGTTCCTGCATCTGATACCTTTGCCTGTCCTATGCAAAAAAGGGGCAGCAATTAGCGCTCTGAAACTGGCACAGGTAATGCAATACAAATCTGGCGATCTAGAGGGACACATGGGAATCCTGAATCTAATACCTTTGGATTCAGGAAGAAAACCGTCGGACGCTTTGCCACGCAAACATGATTTTGAAATCCCATTTGAAGTGGTCATTGCAGACCGCCAAAAATGGCTAAATGGGGAACACATCCGTCTGGTATACGGATGGTTCATAAAGGAAGATAAGGGAACACAGGCATGGGAGTATACGGGCCTAATTGTAGGCTCTCTGAATCTATCGGGAAAAGTCCCACTATATTCCAAGCTATTAATAGTTGTGCTCAAGAATGCCTGCAGAGAGGCATCCCGGAAAGGCAGATCAATATTATGTCAGACAGTCAAGCTGCGTTAAAAGCACTGAGGTTTTAGACCTTCACGTCAAAGTTAGCATGGGAATGCAAACAGACGCAAAAGCAACTGGCAGCTCAGGGGAAAAAGATTACTCTGACATGGGTGCCAGGACATGAAGACATAGAGGGGAACGTAGCGGCGGACCAACTTGCAAAAGAGGGCGCAAACGCTCCGTTCTGCGGCCCGGAACCCATCTTTGGCCTTCCAAAAAGCCATATGATGGAAGAACTTCGGAGATGGGAAAAGGAACAACTTAAGTCCTACTGGAGAAACACTCCACACACAGACAATCAAAAAGCTTTATCAAACCTTCAGAGGCCAACGCAGGGAAGCTTATCCAACTAGAGAGAAGCGACCTAAGGCGAATTACAGGCCATTTTACGGGACACCACCCAGTGAAGTACCATCTCAACAAGATGGACCTAACCGAGGACGACACAGTTCGGTTTTGCGAAGACGCAACAGAGACAACAGAACACGTGCTCTGTGAATGCATGGCACTTTTCTGCAAAAGGCTAAAACACCTTGGAGTGGTGACCCTAACACCCAACGAGGCAAGGAATTTAGCCCCCAGAGAAATCATCAACTTGATGAAAAGTGTAGGACAGCTGGGCAATTCATAGATTGGAGTCATTCACAAAAGATCTTCTGCAGGTCGAAGTGAGGGGAGGCCATACCGCCTAAACGACGCCGATAAAACAATCTACAAGGCTGCCTCGCAAAATGCGTACACGGCTTAAAATGTTTAGAATGTAATGGACAACATTTCTAGCAATTTTGTTATTTTTATTCTTCCTAATTCTATTATTTGCTGTACTATCACATTTTCCCGTTTATAAGTACTGATAAAAGTGACAAAAATGTCATTAACTTGATATTTTCATGGTTCTCGAAAACCGATAGATAGGAATAAGGCAATTTTAACACGCCTAAGAAAAAAAAAATACCAAATTGTCGTTTGTCGGTAGTATTCGATAGGATTCAGAATACCGAGTATTCGTATACTCGGTAGTATTCGAATACTCGGTAGTATTAGTATACTCGGTAGTATTCGAATACTCGGTAGTATTCGAATATCGGTATTCTGAATCCTATTCAGAATACATTTGCGTGTTTGGGATTTAGTATTCAACTGAACACTTTTTTGGTCAGTACTCGGTATTCTGAATACCGTACTGTACCAAATTATTTTGTCTAACCGGACTATGACACTGTGTATCAGAAAATGTTAATTTAAATTTAATTTATTACAGTCAAATTTTTTAATTTTTGTATAACTTAAGTCCATAAATAAAAAGAAAGAAGGAATATGCATATGTTTTTTTTTAGTTGGAATATTCAAGAAGTATTAATGTTTAAATGAATCCAGGTATTCTAATACTTTTTTTGTTGTACTCAAATCTTGAGTATTCGAATACAATTTAAAATACAGTATTCATTGATTGGGATTAATATAATTGAAGTTTACCTGTTTTCTGCTGAAGTATCCAGATATGGGGGAGAATAATAAAACGATTGACTAGGCGATACCATCGGTAATGAAACTGTTGATCGTAAGAGTTGTTTGTTAATCTGAGCACTATTATCTAAATCATCCTCTTGAATACCGCTACTCCTGAAATATTTCAAAATGTAGTTTATTATAATAAAAAAAAAAACTCTTATTACACGAAAGGTATTATTGCGAAAGTATATAAGCAGTTATTGGTCGTATATCAAAATTTTCTTCAGAATAAAGACTTATAGATGCTCCATACTGTCACGAGTACAGATTCCAAAACCAGATCTTGGATGGAAAAATAGATATTTCCTGTTTATTCTAGTTTATCTAGATGAGTCATCATTGCTCGAGAAAGTAGATCCTTGCCTCCTGCCCCCCGCATTCAGGGGTAGTCATAAATCATAAGAAAAATGCAATGCAATTCATCCTTCCCAAGTAAAAATCGCCAGTTGGAAATAGAAAGAAGAAAACCCATACTTTCCACAACCGATCTTGTTTTTACGCCGTAACACGGTTCTGTTTAACTCAGAATAAAACCGTGATAATACCAACGATATAATAAAGAATTATTGGAGAAACAAACACCTTTCAAACAATCATAATAAATGATGACTACTACATGAACAGTGCAGAGAGTTGCGGCTGCTGTTTTTTTTTTCCGCAGTGCAGTCTATATGGGAAATTTCTTTTTGGTATACCGTAAAAGCATAGAATAATAACTATAGATAAGAAGGGTCAGTAGACGCTAAAAACGGCATCGACTCGTCGCAATCCCATCCACATTCGGGCCCGCTACTATAATAATAATAATAACGCTTTATTGTCTAACAGATGACAACCCAATTACAAGACAACTGCTATGAATATATATTATATAGTAAATACAAATAATAATAATAAATTTACAAAAGTAATAAACTGAAGGTGACAGTAGCAAAAATACAATACAAACATATGAGATCGTATGGATATATTTCACTGAGCAAGTATATGGAATCTATTGAATCATTTCCCCCAGAACATTCCTCAAATCTCCGCCTTTTCCATGAGGAATTTCACCGTACAAATTACGGAGGAAATAATTTTGTCCCTAGAGTGGCCAGGATGGCGAATTCTTGCTTAAGCGTTGATTTCTTTGCGCCTATAGGTGAATTTATTCGCCGTTTGAAATGTGAGCGTCGCGACGGCAGTTTTGCGTAAGACGATCGATGCCTGTTGCGTTGACGATCATGGTTTTCCTTTTATTCCTGGCGTGGGTCTTGCGAATAGCTTTAGTATAACTTGAATTATGTTTAAATTGTCTTCTTATTGTGTAATTTAGAGTTTCTTAGGTTTTGTAAAATTGTTGAATTTGTGTAGTATTGCATGGAATTATATTTGTTATATTATATTGTATGCTGTATAAATGGACTTTGTCCGTGAATAAATAAATAAATAAATAAAATCACGCTTAAATCTGTTGGGATTCTCATTGAAGTAATTAATGCTAGTATAGATGGAATAAGTATTACAGAAATTACAGCTCTTGTTTCATAATTTGCGTGCACCGGAGGTACTCTGAAGAGATAGGCACTTCTCGAATTGAACTGCGGAATACTAAACCGCAACATCTCCAACAATTGCGAACAGTCTATAAGACCATTAATCAGACCAAATATAAAACACTGAGAGGAAAAATGCCTACGCATCTCCAGCGTTTGAAAATCAAATCTTTCCAACAGCAAACGATGGTCGTATCCCCGGGCAGGAAACCGACCATCAATCTTGAAGGCTAGTCGTTTGAGGAATTTTCGTTGAACATTTTCGAGAGAGTAAACATAAACTCCATATATTGGAGACCAAGCAATGGCAGCAAATTCAAGCCTTGATCTTACCATTGCGTTGTACAACACTATAAGACAATCAGTATTGTTAAATGAGTTCGTGGTTCTAAAAATGAATCCCAGACATTTGAGCGCCCCCTTCTTTGTTTCGGAAACATGATAATTAAAAGTTAATTCGCTATCAATGAACACACCAAGATCTTAAATAACAGTGCATTTATCAAGAGCAGCGCCAGAGGGTCTGTAATTGTAAGAAACAGTGCCGCGTCTTCTTGTGTATGTTATATATTTGCATTTATCAACGTTAAATAAAGCATCTTTCGTAATAGTATATTATGGTATATTTTATCGAATGCTTTAGAGAAGTCCGTATAGATTGTATCGACCTGAAGACCCTTGCCCATTATAGGATACACTTGTTGTAGGAAAGCGACAAGATTTGTGACAGTTGATCTCTTGTGGAAAAACCCGTGCTGCTGAGGTATTATACGATTCTTTATTTGGTTAAAGATCTTGTCATAAATAATCGACTCAAACACCTTTGAGAAATTTGATAAAATTGAAATGGGTCGATAATTTTCTATCCTATTAATGTCCCCGGATTTATGCACAGGACATACACGTGCCGTCTTCCAGAGGTCAGGAAACGTTTGACCTTGTAGGGATATATTAAAAATAATGTGTAAAGGCGGTGCCAAAACATACGCACAGTTTTTAGTATAAAAGCGGGGATTCTATCGACACCAGATGTCATTTTCGGTTTTAGTTTTTGTAGTGCTCGTCTAACCTCGTCCTCACTAATCAATCCAAGAGACACCAAGTCACCTCCATCCTGTGATTCTATAGTGACGTCAGCATTTGATGGCATATAAGCACTTTCGAAAAAAGTTGCAAAAGCATTGACTATTTACCAGAGCAGGTAAAAATATCCCGATAATAACAGTAATTATATACACGCCTAACCCCGCAATAGTTTAAAATATTTCTTTAATTCGTAGTAGATTTTTTGCTGAAGATTATCATAGTATTATTAGAAGTAGTAAGTTCTGGCAAACCCACTAGTTAGGAGATTTGTCTATTATAATTACCGACATTACCTAAAGTATTACATGCATTCAATCCACACTCTAAGCATCTAAAACACCTTAAGTACCGACCTGCATGATTATTTCAACAAATTTTAAATACGACCCTGTTTTCTACTCTTTCAACATGGCGGCCACAGGCTGAATGAGATCAAAGGCGGCAAGACAGAGATTATATTCTCTCCCTTAGTTGTTCTCTGCCAACACACTAATCATATTGATCTATTGAGCGTCGAAGATACGTACGTGATGATTGTAGACTAATTAAATGAAATACTTACTCGTCTGAATCCAAAAATCTCCGATTAAAACACTCATGTCGCAAACTCTCCTCGCTTGATTCTTTACTGATAAAGGCCTCATCGAAATTGCCATACTTAACTGGAAGATATGACGATGGTGCTGATTTTAGCGCCTAAAAATGTTAATGCCGACTATAAATTCATACTACTGCGAGTGCTAAACGAAAAATGCTTAGTGACTGAACTTACCTCAGGCCTCTTCCTCGGCAAAATCCCATGCAACCGCTGATCCGCAATCATCTGCCTTATCTTAAATCCCTTACAATGCGCCTGGAACACAACCAACCCAGCTTTTAATTTCTGCAACCACGTTCGACACCGATAACCCCGCCAAACTTTCTGTATCTTCAACACGGCACTAACTCGTCTTATATACTTCTGCACCAAAAACATCCTGCAATACGACTGCAACACAATAACTGCCGATTTGATGCGCAGAAAGCGTCTACGTTCTAAGCACGATCGGAACCAACGTTGCAGCGTCACAATTCCTGACATGATTTGCTGATGCAACTTACAGTCCAGTTTATGCTTCTCAGTTTCGCGCATAAATATCTTCGTACTGCCCAGTTGGTAGTTGTCGCGGTTCAGGTTCAGCGTGGCAAGAAAGTCGCGTACATCATTCTGAGAACTGATCAGGCCTTTTGGAAGCAGGATCCGATAGAGTTGGATGAATTCATCGTAGGTCAAACGCACGTTGAAACCTGCTTGTCGAATACGTACTGTTTCTAACATACCAGTATACCGCAACTGTCTTTGAACTGTTTCTGCATCGAAAGTGTTTGGGATTTTGTTCGCTGGAAATTAAGATGAAGTGAAACTAATGATGAAAAGCATTTTCGAAAACTCTTACCATTGGACTTGATACATCTGATAAAAAACGGATTGGCCTGATTAAGGGTATCCATTAAAGAATGCAACGATTGTTGAAACTGTGCAGTAACAGTCATTGGTTGTTTCCTGGCCTTGCCTAATTGGCCTTGATTCGTTGCAGTGATCCCCGTTCGACCAGCTAAAGTTTTGACCGATTGAAGGTTTTTCAAACCTTTTTTGCCACGTTCCCGTGGTCGGAACGACTTGTTCTTCCTAAACAGGAAAATACAAATAATTTTTTTTGTAAATTTCCTGAATTATTTTCAGCTGTTATTATAAAAGCAACTTAAGCACTCAATTTAGTTAAAAACAAATAAATAAAAACATGTACAACATGCATATTTTCTCATGCAAAAAATTGGATAGTCTGTAGGTTTACCTACAGATGCCCCCCATGTCTGTAAAAAAATTGTCCCGCCGTGGCCTTCATTTGTAAAAGACGTGTTGTTTTCTTTTGCATTAAAAATGATAAAAGGTGTGTGGCAATCCATGTCGTTGACGGTGATCCTCATGTGTTTTGCTCGCACAGCTATTTCTATTTGGTGTTTTGTCACTAGGGAGGTATAGAGAAGGGTTGTCCAGCTCCTCTGATTTTTGATTGTCACTTCTGCAGGTCCCTCCCTAGATACTCTGACCATCACATCACTTGATTTACTGTTTCTTCTATTACCTCTTTCACTATAGAATCGGCTTAGCCTCGAGATCTGTAGGTCTTCTACAAGTCTAACTCCACATTGATCGGAAGGTTACTTCTCCTAATAATGGTTTGTTCACTCCTCTTGTCTTCAGGGATCCTCGCCAGAACCATGTTAAAATGATCTCTTTGGATTTTGTCAGTGAGCAGTTTCTGTCGATCTCGATAAATTGGCAGTCCGATGAAAGATAGAAGAGAGATTATCTCCCGAGTTTTAAAGTCTTTTTTTGTTTAATAAACCCGAACAAAACATATTTTATTCAAAACAAACATCCGGATTAATAGTTGAAATATATTAGGCTGACTAAATGTCCTCGTGAGTTCTTGTGAAAAAGAAGACAAATCCCATAATGGACTGAGTCTAAAATTTGACATAAAGGACTGCTGTCCTCTACGTTCAGCTCCGCATGTCTAAGAGATTATTACTTCAATCATAAACATTATTAAAGGATTTAATATGTACAGGGTGACTGCGGCTGTGGAATTCAATCCTCATCATTGGAATCATGAAAATCGAAAGATATACATGGTCGGTTAAATTGTGGGAAAGTTGCGCATTTATGAGCCCAACAATTTGCCGTTTCGTAAGTTGTCAGATTCCAATTAGTTCCAGAGATATTCAAAAAATATCGAAATTTTACTACATTGTATTATTTTTTCCAGGCTCCATTTATTTTAAAATAAATTAAACGTTCGTATTGTGTCACTTTTTGCGCTCAATCCAATGATATTAAAAGTTCTGACACCCGACGTTTCATCTTTGAGCAGCCATCATCAACTTTGTTTTTTTAAATACGGACCTGTTTTTTAACTATTGGAATCTGAAAGCGTTTTTTATTACGAATCCAGCGATCTATAACACATTTTGTTTATTACGACATTTCGTGGTTTTTATGACTAACAGCAGGAAATTTTCAGATACGACCCTGTATTTCTAACAATTTTGTAAAAAATATCCAAGAGCAGCTATGAATTACTTGAGTTTGAAGCCATTAGATTTTGGTTGAAATCGCTTAGGCCCTGTGAGAGGGGTTGACACAACCTCTAAATTTTCCTATATCAGTAGGGGTCGAGTGATACATCATTTTAAAGCATTTTTTATCTGCTTTACAGCGATGATATTTACTCTCATAAATCTCGAGAAAATACCGTTTAAAATGTCACTAGTGAGTTGGAACGTATATATTTATATAACAAATAAAATACAATATTTATTATGGTCTCTGTTGGGTAATTGGTAGGGCGTTGGCTTCGCATTCGGAAGGTTACGAGTTCGATTCCTAACTCTGGCAATACTTTTTTTTCTAATTTTTGAATAAAGTAGTTAGTTTGTTACGTTAGTTTATTGGAATATGTTACGCAGGTCATATATTTTTGATTATATTATAACTTGTTGGGAAAGTTTTGGGGTGACACAACCGATTTTTTTTAATTATAATAGACTAGTTCAACAAACAATGCAGCTGCCTCTGTTATTTTAGTTTCTTTATGTACTTGTTCACTAATTTATTGTTAACTATTAAGTTATTTGTTTAAAAAAAATTAATAAAATAAATTATTTGTTGTTTATTGAACTAGTCTATTACAGAGTAAAAATTCAGAGACTCCCTTGGATAGTTTTTACAAAATTGTTAGAAATACAGGGTCGTATTTGACAATTTCCTGCGGTTGGTCATAAAAACCACGAAACGTCGTCATAAACACAATGTTATATAATTATATAATGTTGGATTCTTATTGCTTTCAGATTCCAATATTTAAAAAACACTGGATAGACTGAAAAAAGCTCGGCAAAAAATTGACAATGTAAATGTAAATGGAGGCAGGAAAAAAATAATGCCATATACTAATATTTCGGTTTTTTCCGAAAATCTCCGGAACTACTCAGAATCTTACAACAGCAAATTGACCTAGTATCTCTTCGGTTTTTGAGATCCCAATGATGAGGCTCGAATTCAAGCCACCCTGTACATATTAAATAGGTTTTATTCAAATATCTAGACCTATAATACCATCACCAATTTAGTTTTAAACCTCTACTCAAATTTAACCACCACCCTTTTAGGATGCGTTCTTAAAATATTTAAGAAAAATGTATACAGGGTGTTTCAAAAAAAGTTTTGCCTCTCCGTTAAGGATATTTTCTTTCAATTGCGCCAGAGAGGTCGGATTGTCATACATCAGCAAATTTAAGAGATCCGCATAAGAAGATATCCATAGGGCTCAAATATGCGCAGAGAGCTGCTCATGTACACAGCGTATCCAAAATAATTTCAAGTTACAATGAAAGGGGACATTTAGAGAATATACCGAAATCGGCAAGCTCGAGAAAAACAACAACTAGGACAGACAGACGCATGAAAAGAATTTCCCAAAACGATCCTTGGATGTCTGCGCCTAGAATAATTGCTGAAATTCCCGAAATTGAGAATAGACCATGGACAGTTCAAAGAAGGTTGGTAGACGCAAAGTTATTTAATAGACGCCCGGCGAAATAGCCGCTTATTTCGGCAAGAAATGGAGTGGCTAGGCTTGAATTTGCACGTGAAAATTTAAATTGGACAGTAGACGATTGGCAGAAAGTGTTATTTAGCGATGAAACGCGTCATAAAATTTTCAATTCTGATAGAATGAAGCATATAAGATAGCCAATCAATCCAAGGTTTCATCCCAAATACGTTACACCCACAGGTAAAGGCAGTGTTTTCCATGGGGTTGTTTCTCATGGAATGGGGTGGGTCCTTTAAACTTCATTAATGACACCATAGATCGATTTGTCTATAGAGATCTAATGCAAAATGCCATGTTGCCTTATGCAGTGTGGGAAATGCCGTGGCATTTTATTTTCTAATAGGATAACGATCCAAAACACTTCCGAATTGTTCAAGAGGGGTTTCAAGAAAATAATGTTCTGGTTTTGGAGTGGGCGGCAATATATCCTCAGACCTTTTATTTTATTTAAAATCTATATGAATAAGTTGAGCGTGGAATTCGTACACAAGTATTCACAAATATACCATCATTGGTAAATAAAATCAATGGAGTTTGGAATAACCTTTCCGAAAATACTGTCCAAAAATTGATTGCTTCAATGCTGCGACGTTGGATATTCTATTAATTATTAACATAATACTTCTGGCTCTTTTAATTAATAAATGTGTTTAATGTTTTTTAATCGTAATATGTAAAATAAAATACTGTTGACACAATTTGTTGCTTTACTTTTGTCGCACTTCATTTCGTCGATCTTTATAATTATAAATATTTCTGTAACTGCATTTCGTTTAAAAGTGTGCCAAAATATTGTGAAATATTACTAATATTGGGGATAATATTTCAATAAAATTAACTGGGAATTACAATAATATTTAAATAGTTTTTCAAATTCAAAGAAATAAAAGCACTTTGTTGCTCTACTTTTGTCCAATAGTGTATATAGTTTTTTGAGACACCTTGTATCTTAAAAAAATATGGGAACATGTTGACTTCTGCAATTGGTACTCATAAACAAACATACCACATAACAGTCTCCGAAACAATGCTTTTTCAAGTTTTGCAACAAAATTTCACATAAAGATTGAAATTTGAAATTAAAGTTTTAGAACGCATCCCAATTTATATAAAAAAAAAAAGAAACAAACAAAAACGTACATCACAATTTGATTAGCCCGCTGTATCGCTCTTGCCTCATCCGGACATAGAGCAACCCGTTCTAAACCAGTATTACCACTACTAATATTAGTATTGTTGTTATTCCCGTTAGAGTCCCGTTTCCGGCGATCTTCATCAGTCATTTTACTATTTGAGGCAGCAGTATACCTGCCACGTTGGTAGAATTGCGGCCATGACAATCTATTGTTGTTGTTGCCACTAGTTTCGATGTTATCATTTTGATGACGAGGTACAGCTGTTGTGTGTCGTTGTTTACTAGTTTTGTAAAAATTGTGGTAATAAAATTAACTAAACTAAGTCTAAGATACATTGATTGTTTATGAATGCATTAAGTAAGGGGTCCCTATCTTGGCAACAGTTAGAGCTACAAGGTCGGTTAAATTAGGAAAGTTTTAGAGAATTTGATTGCAATCTGCCTTAATATTTGCATTATCTTTTGGGGTATTTGAGATAATGAGGAAAACCCAAAATGCTGCATTTTGAATTTTTGCCTGAGGCTTGTAACCTTTGCCAACTGTTCCTTTAACAACATAGCTGCGACAACAAATTTCGAGCATTGATATTGAAAGACCCTTTAATTCAGAATTTAGTTTCTAGTCTAGAATGTTCAAATCATCTTGTACATGGTCTTGCCTGTTACTTGAGTGAGTTTAAACTATAAATCAGTTGCAACTCTCTCTTTCAATCAAGGGTACCATAAATAAAAATCAGCATTCACGAAAAATTCATGAATGCAGAATTTCTGTGTTTCCCACATAGAACCAGTCAAGTCATTGTTCATTAACCGCAATACTTCGGCCGTGATCTGAGATCAGTTCTGTTCTCATTCTCTTCTAATGGTACTGAATTTGATTACAATGCCGTTACAAAGTTTAAAATGGACCTACGAGCTCTGAGATTGTGTGGCCCAATGAAAAGTAAACACTCGATTTAATCAAACATACAGAAGTGTTGTTTCACTTACGATATACCGGGTATTCCATTAAGGGTGGACAGGTAGCATATCTCAGGAAATAATAGTCGTAGGACAATGGGAAAAAAATTCTTTTAGGGAAATCGACAATGCGAAATCGCTGGAAATAGTTTTTTAGTTCCTAACTATACCGCTAAGGGGCGTAATAGATACAGTAATGCGAAAAATGCATTTTTATTGAAAATTTCGCAATATAAGTTAGAAAAACAATACTACCATGGTAATGCTACTGAGATTCGGCATCTTTTTGGTGTATCACTTTTTATTGTGCGGCTTGAAATAAAGGCAGCAGGGAAGGACGAAATTTTACCTATGATAATGTCTATAACTTTGGTTTGGCTTAAACGAATGTATCAATCTAATTTTTGTTTAAGAACTCAAGCCTTGCTGATGAAGAAAAAAAATATTTTAAATCATAATTGTTTTTTGGGGCTCCGCTAGATGGCGATATTTGCATCGCCTAAGGTTTTTAGGATTTTTCTTTAAAAACTTAAATGGAATGATACAAATATTTTATCAAAAATGAAAAGTAGATTGAATTTGCAACAAAAAAGTCTAAAACAGCACAGGACAATCTTTATTCGTTTGAGAGTTATGGCCAAAAGAATGTTGTTCACCAAAATTCGTTGAAAAATCATGTATCTTTAATTTTCCGTGATCAAGAATGCCATGAGAAATAAAGAAATAGGTTTAAACTTTATTAAACTGATAGTTTAACAAATAACAATAATAAAAGATCGGTTAAAATTACCAAAATGCAGAGCTTTCATAAAATTTGTTAAAAGAGGTAGATCTAGATACCCATGAAACAAAATTAGGAAGTTTCCATGCATGGAGACAAATAAATTTTAATAAATCTTTCATTATTTTTATTTGTTAAACGATCAGTTTAATAAATTTTAAACCTATTTCTTTATTTCCCATGGCATTCTTGATCACGGAAAGTTAAAGATACATGATTTTTCAACGAATTTTGGTGAACAACATTCTTTTGGCCATAACTCTCAAACGAATAAAGATTTTCCTGTGAGGTTTTGGACTTTTTTGTTGCAAATTCAATTTACTTTTCATTTTTGATAAAATATTTGTATCATTCCATTTAAGTTTTTAAAGAAAAATCAAAAAAACCTTAGGCGATGCAAATATCGCCATCTAGCGGAGCCCCAAAAAACAATTATGATTTAAAATATTTGTTTCTTCATCAGCAAGGTTTGAGTTCTTAAACAAAAATTAGATTGATAAATTCGGTTAAGCCAAACCAAAGTTTTAGACATTATCATAGGTAAAATTTCGTCCTTCCCTGCTGCCTTTATTTCAAGCCTTACAATAAAAAGTGATACACCAAAAAGATGCCGAATCTCAGTAGCATTACCGTGGTAGTATTGTTTTTCTAACTTATATTGCGAAATTTTCAATAAAAATGCATTTTTCGCATTACTGTATCTATTACGATTTCCCATGGTGAATTTCCCTAAAATAATTTTTTCCCATTGTCCTACGACTATTATTTCCTGAGATATGCTACCTGTTAATGAAATACCCGGTTCGTAATACACAATAATAAATGTTATATATGAATAAACAAATAGTGTAAACTCACTCCAATATGCTATTTACAACAATAAATAACTTACACAATAAAAGGAATACAAATTTTGATGAAAAACATACTAATTAAGGACTTCGTGTTAACAAATAATGAAAATCAATTATTTTATGTTGCACCTCAAGTAATATTAAGTAGAATTATTAGTAAAATTATTCAAATATAATATTAAATGCATCTGACTGAAAAACCACAAGATATACCTACCTAAAAACATGTAACTTGAGTCAAAAAAGAACAGGTAATGAATTAATTACACACATATTAGTTATTTAGCAAAGATACCTAGTATATGTGTACAATATTAACTAATAAATAAGTTTGACAGGGTACTAGAAACATTATTAGTTGAAGGGTTAGTACGAGAGTGGTTTGATAAATCCGTGACATTTGAATTTCCCGCGCAGTAACTTTAAATGGCAACACTGCTTCCGTCAACTGCCACCTATCGGCAGACTACGCAAGCTGCGTCTTTTACTTGATGTTTGACAGCCATGGAAAGCAGCTAATCTCGATAATTTCTACAAAAATGGAAAAAAGTGCCGCGATTGCTCACGATTGTCCATAAACACAAACTTGTAACCACGTCCAGGAAGTGTTTGGGAGTTATTTTTACGCCGTTTCGTTACCGTATGTGAGACATGGATCCACAATAACAATCAAAACAGTGGGTTTCTACGGGTGTCATCCCTATCGATTACCTTAAAAGAGTAAAACGATCACCGGCGAATACTACTCAAAGCTGTTGGACAGATTTAACACTGTTTTGAAGCAGAAATGACCGTATTTAGCGAAGAAATAAGTGCAATTTCACTAGGACAATCCACGGATGCATTGATGTGTAGTCACCATAGCAAAAATTCAAAAATTGGGATACAAACTACTACCTCATCCACCATATTTTCCAGATTTAACGCCTCCGACTATTTTCTGTTTCTAAACGTGAAGAAATAGACCAAAGATTTCGTGCTCAAAATGAGATTATATAGAAAAATAAAATGATCTTTTGACAACAAAAAGGGTTCTTTTAAACGTCACTTAAACCACCCTCGTATGCCTTATTTTACGCTATAATTCATAATAAACAATCGACAAATTTTCCAATGAATATGTTATTGTATTCATAATTTGTCAGTAATTTTATAAAATGAGAAAAATAAACTCTTCATGCAAAAAACGACAGAACGAGAAAATAAAACTTCAATTCATGCTGTTAAACAACTAAAAAAATTTTAAAATCCGAATAAGGCATAGCTAAGACCGAGTCACTATTAATAAAAATAACTTTTCTTTTATCTACTTGCTACTAAGGATGCTTATTAACTTACTGTAACTTACGAAGCGGCTTCAACCCTTCGTAATATGGAAAATAAGGTTTTAAATTAGTACTCGGTCTTAACACAAAACAAAATGCTTAAGGTGCTCTTAAATGTGCAATTCAAATTGAGCAATTTGGCGAAAAGGCGCCTTATCCACACTAGAGTTGCATTTCGCGTAACAAACCAACAACGAGCTTCCCTTGTCTTTAAACACATCAGTCTGGTCGTGTAATTAATAATAAAGCAATGAATTGTCGAGATATTTTATATGACACTCGGAAAACGAGCTACTAAAACGTAACTTTTATCAAAAGAACTCCATGACAAACAATATTATCACGTGCGCAAGTTTTTGAATTGTTTAAGCATTTCCAAGATGGCTGAGGGTACTGTGAACATGATTCAAGCCCGTTTCGCCCTTCCACATCAAATTTGCCGAAAGAAAAAATTGTATTTAATATACAGGGTCTTTAACCTTGGCACACTCAAGTCGAGATGTGTAATTTCTAAGCGAACTAGAAAAAGGAACTAGTTCCCAATGAACTCTCAAGTACAGATGTGTAATTTCTGAACGAACTAGAAAAAGGAACTAGTTCATTTACTAAAGTAAGTGAACTAGTTTACTTCTTTACAAGGGACTACTTCCCAATGAACTCTCAAGTAGAGATGTGTAATTTCTGAACGAACTAGAAAAAGGAACTAGTTCATTTACTAAAGTAAGTGAACTAGTTTACTTCTTTACAAGGGACTAGTTCCCAATGAACTCACAAGTAGAGATGTGTAATTTCTGAACGAACTAGAAAAAGGAACGAGTTCATTTACTAAAGTAAGTGAACTAGTTTACTTCTTTACAAGGGACTAGTTCCCTATGAACTCTCAAGTAAAGATGTGTAATTTCAGAACGAACTAGAAAAAGGAACTAGTTCATTTACTAAAGTAAGTGAACTAGTTTACTTCTTTACAAGGGACTACTTCCCAATGAACTCTCAAGTAGAGATGTGTAATTTCTGAACGAACTAGAAAAAGGAACTAGTTCATTTACTAAAGTAAGTGAACTAGTTTACTTCTTTACAAGGGACTAGTTCCCAATGAACTCACAAGTAGAGATGTGTAATTTCTGAACGAACTAGAAAAAGGAACGAGTTCATTTACTAAAGTAAGTGAACTAGTTTACTTCTTTACAAGGAACTAGTTCCCAATGAACTCTCAAGTAGAGATGTGTCATTTCTGAACGAACTAGTTCATTTACTAAAGTAAGTGAACTAGTTTACTTCTTTACAAGGGACTAGTTCCCTATGAACTCTCAAGTAAAGATGTGTAATTTCAGAACGAACTAGAAAAAGGAACTAGTTCATTTACTAAAGTAAGTGAACTAGTTTACTTCTTTACAAGGGACTACTTCCCAATGAACTCTCAAGTAGAGATGTGTAATTTCTGAACGAACTAGAAAAAGGAACTAGTTCATTTACTAAAGTAAGTGAACTAGTTTACTTCTTTACAAGGGACTAGTTCCCAATGAACTCACAAGTAGAGATGTGTAATTTCTGAACGAACTAGAAAAAGGAACGAGTTCATTTACTAAAGTAAGTGAACTAGTTTACTTCTTTACAAGGACTAGTTCCCAATGAACTCTCAAGTAGAGATGTGTCATTTCTGAACGAACTAGTTCATTTACTAAAGTAAGTGAACTAGTTTACTTCTTTACAAGGGACTAGTTCCCAATGAACTCTCAAGTAGAGATGTGTAATTTCTGAACGAACTAGAAAAAGGAACTAGTTCATTTACTAAAGTAAGTGAACTAGTTTACTTCTTTACAAGGGACTACTTCCCAATGAACTCTCAAGTAGAGATGTGTAATTTATGAACGAACTAGAAACAGGAACTAATTCATTTACTAAAGTAAGTTAACTAGTTTACTTCTTTACAAGGGACTATAAACAAAACACAATACACTTGCATGTCGGGTTGCATACAGCCATGTTCACTATGTTAGCCAAGTTTTGCCTTCGGTAATCGGTGCACGATGAAAACAATGGCGGTGGGGCGTTGTTCTCTTCAACGAACTAACTGGTAAGAGTGAACTGAAACTCAACTGGTACTACTATGGACTATTTATTTGATTTTTAGTTAACTAAAACAGCAATTGTTTAAGAAATCTTTATTAGTATTGCCAAATGGGGTTTAGTTTGCTGGTGAAGAAGTTATTCTGTTAATAGTTCCAATGAACTAGTTCCAGAAACTAGTTCATTATGGTGAACTACTCCACAGGAACTAGTTCATGTAATTAACTATTAGGCACGTTGCCCATCCAAGTTTTGCTTTCGGTGATCGGTGCACGATGAAAACGATCGCGGTGGGGCGTTGCTCTCTTCAACGAACGAACTAGTAAGAGTGAACTGAAACTGAACTGGTACTACTATGGACTATTAATTTGATTTTTAGTTAACTAAAACACCAATTGTACATCTGCTGTTTTAGAAACCTTTATTAGTATTTCCAAATAGGGTTTAGTTTGCTGGTGAATAAGTTATTCTGTTAATAGTTCCAATGAACTAGTTCCAGAAACTAGTTCATTATCCTGAATTAGTCCACAGGAACTAGTTCCTTTAATGAACTATTAGGCACGTCGCCCATCCAAGTTTTCCTTTCGGTGATCGGTGCACGACGATAACGATCGCGGTGGGGCGTGGCTCTCCTCAACGAACTGACTAGTAAGAGTGAACTGAAACTGAACTGGTACTACTATGGACTATTTATTTGATTTTTAGATAACTAAAACACCAATTGTACATCTGTTGTTTTAGAAACCTTTATTAGTATTGCCAAATGGGGTTTAGTTTGCTGGTGAAGAAGTTATTCTGTTAATACTTCCAATGAACTAGTTCCAGAAACTAGTTCATTATGATGAACTAGTCCACAGGAATTCTATTACGTGACAAGAAAAAATTACTCTAAAAATTGCACATGTAAGAACACCTTTACAATCATCACAAATAAAATTCACATTCGTTTTCTAACACACACAAAAATAAATCAATCGGGAAGATTTCCTGCAAACGTGCGGGATAACATAGAAATTTTCAATACTTAATCCAACATTTCTGCAAAAACAGTTCTCGAAGAAAAAACATGTATTCAGATAAAATAATTTTACATTATGGGAAAGACATAAACGACAAATATATGAAATGGTAGGAAATATAAACAAAACTAAAGAACTAGGATCCGTTAAACTTGGATAACTTACGCTATTCTATTAACAGTGAGGTTGACAGCAGAAACCGTCACCAGATGGCTACAGAATTACACAAGAAAATCTGTTAAACCATCCAAAATTATGTTCAAATGATTTAGCATCATTTTTTAAACTGAGATAAAAAGTTTTTTTACAAAATAATAACAGAAACTGTATATTGCCCTGCTTTATTCGTTTAGAAAGAATTTATAAGTATTTATGGCAGTGAAGAAAGAAATATGGTCAAATTTAATCTCAAATAATTCTAATTCCAGTAATATTTTGCTCCCTGAATTTCTAAACGCGCTATAGAGGAACCAGTGTGTTGTGCAAAAGATTGCCCTAGCTCTCGACATAACAGTCCTTGAGGGTCTTGCAAATTGTAAAGGAGTCGACTATCTTCATTTCGACCTAAAGATATCATTTGTAATAATAATAATAATGCCTGTAATGCGTCATTTCTATCCAATTCGAAAAGCGTTTTGTCTTTTGATTCTTAGGATTTACTGAACCTCTTCGCTTGTCTCAGGACTGAAGTATTTCCCCAGTACCTAATTGTTCCTTATTCCCATGAGCAGAATTATTGACCGTTTGTAATTCTAAAGATGAAGAAAAAGTGCTCGTGGTAATTCGCACAACAGATATGTACCCAATTTAACATAGCGGGTAGCCTGTGGGCTTTGTAATCGTAATGTTGTGGGTTCGATCCTTGCTCTTGCAATTTTTTATTATTTTTAATTATAATTTTTGAACCAAGTAGTTAGGTAGTTGAGGTAGTTTAGGATGTTATAATTATTAATTTGACTTTTTTATTTGTAATTTCAGAATAAAGTTGGTAGTTTTTCCCATTGTATTCTGCGTGTCCTATGCCATTAGCGCTACTTTTATAGGAAACGGCATCCAAGAAAAAATAGTTATGCTGACTTTTGCCAATGGATTGAAGACCTAGTGGTATTGGGAAAGACCCTAAGGTGTGAAGCGATCCGTGCCGAGGAACTAATGGTATAGTGCCGCAAACGCTGCCTCAACCACATCGCGACTTGCTGGAGTATTTTTGCCTTACACCTGTGTAGGAAGAGCCGCAGGTGAGATATGGGTCATGATCGAAAAGATGACCGGGAAATCGTCTCAAGCCACAACTCAGGGCACAGCATTGTCATGTCATGTGCCCATGACAATTGCTGCTTTGTCGGACCATAAAAACGATCGCCACCCAGAGGGATCTCGCAATACCCCAAAATATCTGAGACCTTAAGAGAAAACCCGTATCTGGGGCACAAAGCAGGGAGGCACGGTGAGAGGTCCGGTAAAGGCCAACAGGCCAGCCAAGAGCAAAGTAAGGACGGGAGAAAATCTAATAACAGGACTAGCTACATCGAGACAGGGTAGCAGTCATAGATAGACGACTGGATCAATAACAAGCACCATAGATAAGGCTTTTATCTTTTGATTCTTAGGGTTTAATGAATCTCTTCGTTTGTCTCAGGACTGGAGTATTTTTCCAATAGCGTTTTCCCATTTGCAGAATTATTTCATCATATGGCAAAAGATGTGTCCCGGCATCCAAGTCAGAGTATTTATGTTGACGTTTGCCAATGGATTCAGAGAACTAATGGACTTGCCTTACACCTGTGCTGGAAGAGCCGCAGGTGAAATATGGGCCATGATCGAGAAGACGAAGGAAAGAAGGACAATGAAGATGAGGTGGAATGCGACCGGGAAATCGTCTCAAACCACACCTCAGGATACAGCATTGTCATGTCATGTGCCCATGACAATGATGTTTTGTCGGACCATAGAAACGATGGAAACCCAGAAGGATCATGAAATACTCCAAAATATCTGAAACATTCAGAGAAAACCCTTATCTGAGGCACAAAGCAGGGAGGCACGAAGAAGAAAACTTGCTGAGAAGATTGGTAAAGGCCAAGACCACAGTAAGGACGGAACCAAAACCGAAAGTGGAAGTGAAGACAAGGAACACGAATCTAAGATTCTCACTGGGGAAAAACACATCCGTATTTCAAGCGGAAGTGTTTGCAATTCTGCAGTGTGCAAAACTAAACAGATTGAGGGTTTATACAAACAAGCGAATCAATATATGTTCAGATAGCCAGGCGGCCTTAAGGTTACAACCCCCAGGGTTACAACCAAACTGGTATGGGAATGCCAAATAGAACTTAGGGCCTTGGCGGACCACAATAGGGTTAATCTAGTGTGGGTCCCGGGGCACTCGAGAGAGCGGATTGGCTGGCTAGACAAGCCTCTGAAACCACATATACTGGCACGGAACCTGCGCTGGGCTTGTCTAAAAGAACGGCGGAGGAACTCCTCAAGTGCTGGGCCAAAAACGAGCACCAGAGATATTGGGAACATATTCCCAAGCAGGAGCATGGGAAGAGGTTCATACCTGGTGCAGCAACAAAACGCACTGAAAAACTGCTATCATTAAGCAGGAGTCAGATGCGAATATCTATGGGAGGACTCCTTACTGGGCATTGCGCTCTGAGAGACCACCTAAATAAGATGGGGCTGTATAATGGGGACCTGCAATGCAGATTGTGTAATGGAGCAGTTGAAACAGCTTACCATGTAATATGTGAGTGTGTAGTTCTACAATGAAGACCACACGCTATTTTTGGGCATGCGCTGATTGCGCTAGCAGATATTGACACCCAACACATAACTGAACTCCATAAGCTAGTGGAGGTTACAGGGCTGCTGGATTGGGTGGCATAATATACGGGGATTTTTTCACAATAAGCCCATAAGGCTGCAGTGAAACCGGGGACTTAGGACTCAGGACACAGCATTGTCATGTCATGTGCCCTTGACAATTGCTGCTTTGTCGGACCATAAAAACGATCGCAACCCAGAGGGATCATGCAATACCCCAAAATATCTGAGACCTTAAGAGAAAACCCGTATATGGGGCACAAAGCAGGGAGGCACGGTGAGAGGTCCGGTAAAGGCGAACAGGCCAGCCAAGAGCAAAATAAGGACGGGAGAAAATCCAATAACAGGACTAGCTACATCGAGACATTGGACAGGGTGGCATCGACGAGCACCATAGATATTGAGAACGTTAACCTAAACAGGAACTAACTAACTTTGAACTGCAACTTGTTTCTCAGACGTTCCCCAAGGTTCCACTTTGGGGTCGGTTATTAGTTTTTCTTCTTATCAATGACCTTGATGAATGTTGGTATGTAAATCGGCTGGCTGTTCTTCGCCAATGATCTTAAATTGTTTGCCCCTATGACTTTAGCAATAGGTGTTTAAGGACGGTTTTGATCGAGCATTCGTTGTTGCTGAGCCGGCTTGAGTTCAAGTTGGGAGTTTAGAAGAATCTTTTTTTGTTTTCTTTAAAATTTGTATATGGCCTCATATATAGCCGGATCGATTGATGTCTTGGCTCAAAATAATACAAATGGACCAGAACTAGAAGCCCGTAAAGATTTAGCGGCGACCCTGTATTAATCTATACAAAGTCGCCCACAAAAGCACAAGATTTAAAACGATTTTTACGATTAAATTTGACCAGCATCTTCTTGATGCGCTTTTTGTTTCTGTTTTGGAGTCTTACAAAGCGAAATCGAAGTATTCGTGAAATTAGGCAATGATGGCAAATAAAAAATGTATTGAAATATACAACATAATGAAAAACTGATGTTCAAGATTATAAACTAACCTGATAAGATTTTCGTTTGGTGTATGGTTCCGCTGATATCGCTGTTGTATATTATTTTTATTACCATCGACTCTACCCTGCCGATGTCTTCTACCTGCCTCGTGAAATGCGAAATAACCTCGGAAAAAGGCTCGTACTATCGCCCAACGAAACACAGCAACTGGATCTGCTCCAACCAGTTCCCGAACGAATGCCATGGAACTGTTTTTCAGGACGCCTATAATATAAATCATAATAAACACCTAAGAATATTTTTATTGATCATATTACTGGATAACTAAGAAAATTTCCCGTCACAACCTCAACAAAATATATTTAAATTGGAGTACATGGTTCGCTCTCAATTGGGCATCATTAGATCCATCAGATATAATAATAATAATTGCTTTATTGCTCAACAGAAAATTCCATTTACAGAGCAATCTTAAGAACTAATATTAACATAAGAGATATAGAAATAAATATGTATTACATAACATACATGGAACATAAATGAGACAGAAACAGTGGCACTACATCTGAAAAATACAGATTACAATGAAAATCGTTGTTCAGATTCTACTAGTATCTCATGCAGTGAGCTAAAAAATAGATCGCAGTTTTCACTTATTTGTTTAAATAAATTACACATATTATAAATTGGCGATTTCAGCAGCAGATTAGTTCTCGCTTGAGGTGTATAGAATGTCATATCACTTCTAGAATTCAATGGCGGAACCCAAAAACGAAAACACATCAAAATACTGTCACAGTTCACTCTACCACTGAATAGACAATACAAAAATCGTAAACATTGCTGTACCCTTCTTAATTCCAGACTCTTAATATCGAAGCGTTCAATAAAATACTGGTATTGCATACCCTGTTGTGGGTACACTCCATCCACTTTAAAACAAAGATATTTAAGAAATTTTCGCTGCACTCTCTCTATTATGGTAATATAATACCCATAGTAAGGAAACCACACTGGACAACAGTACTCCAACTTGGATCGCACATAAGCATAATAAAGAATCCTCAACGTACCACAGTTCTGGAAATATCCAGAATTTCTCACGATAAAACCATACATTTTATATGCATCTTTCACAATATTTGGTATATGATCAGCAAAAGACAGAGACTTGTCAAAAGTGACTCCTAGATCCTTTACAGTTTCACACCGACCCAGAATAGTATTTCCAATTGCATATTCAAAAGCCACCACAGACATTTTGCGTGAGAAGGTCATTACTTTACACTTGTCAGGATTTAAGGATATTTTGTTAGTGTCGCATCATTCCTTAATGATGTCAAGATCATTTTGAAGAGCAATACAGTCCTCAACATGACTCACTCTGGCAAAGATCTTTAGGTCATCCGCGAAAATCAATCTCTCAGACATGATGAAAGAGCCCAGGTTATTTATAAAAAGTAAAAAATAATAAAGGGCCTGGGGAACTCCCGATGTTACAGAATAGTTGACCGATTTGAACCCAGCGTAAGAGACAAACTGACTTCTGTTGTTGATATATGACTTAATAAGATTAATAACACCTTCACTCAGGTCGAAGGTATGTAGCTTTGATATTAATACTGAATGGTCTATTCTATCAAATGCCTTGGCAAAATCAGTGTAAATTGCATCCACTTGGCCACGGTTATCCAGGTTATCATATACATATTGAGAGAAGATAGTTAAATTTGACAAAGTGGAACGGCCAGTCACAAAACCATGTTGATTGTGTTGTCAATTGACCTCTCACCCGTTTTGAAATTCTCTCGTGCAAAATGATCTCAAACAACTTGGAAAAGAAAATGGATATCGGTCGGTAATTCTTTATACAACAACGATCATCGTTTTTAAATACTGGACATACTTTCGCAGACTTCCAAAGAGACGGAAAATTTTGTTGTTTATATATTAAATTAAAATTTTTTTGCAGAGGAGTCGCTAATATAGAGATCGTGTCCTACAAAAAATGAAGGAATTCCATCAGGTCCAGATGTAAATTTGTTTTTCAGTTTCCTGGATGCCCTTATAATATCCATTTCGTCTACATCAGTAAGAATAATATCATGACCCAAGTTATCCACAAGTGTATCCGCAGATGATGTATCAATCCTGCCAGAAGTAACAAAAACGGCAAATGCATTCACCACAGACTGGGGACCCTCCAGCATGCCATTCCTATACCTCATCACGCCTGGTATGCGCGAACCTCCTTTCTTCGAGCCAATAAATGCCCAAAATTTCATTGGGTCACTTTGTATGTTACGCTCCACATCGTGAGTGTAGCTTTGATACGCTACCCTTATCAAGTGTTTTACATCTCGCCTTAAGTTACTAAATTTGTTATAAAAATATTGGCTGCGAGTTTGTTTATACTTTCTAAAATAATATGACTTACTTTTCACCTTCCTAATTATGTCTGAAGTATACCAACAAGAGTAGCTATGTCGAAAATAAAGAAATCGAGAAGATATGCCAACTACACCGCTAAAAACACCGGTCACTTCAAAAAGCTGATATCTGATGGATCTGATGATGTCCAATTGAGGGCGAAACATGTAATCCAATTTAAATAAATTTTGTTCAACCTCTTTAAGAGATGGACAAATTTGTCGATTCATATTATTGGAGTTTAGCAAGGAAAACCCCTCTAAGCCGCTGGAACGTTTTCTATACAAGGTTCTTCCAGCAGTAGCTGCAAAAAAAATTCACGTATGCTTATTCAAAGCTGTTCCCTATTGCACTCCACCGACGTCTCTAAAAGAAAACAGTCGAAATCATCGAACTGCATGTTCCCATGAATAAGGCGAAGGTTTCCTGTTCGTCAATAATGATCACGTTGCTTCAAGTCGGAATAGCTTCAGGTAAGAAACATTTTTTTTTATTCCGAAACCCCATATTATGACTATAACGTTTCCCCTCAGTAACAAACAACGCCTTAAAGTTTGCTAAATACAATTTATTTATTATGATCGCGAAAACTGCAACGGACAGTTCAGTACTAATAATTGGGTAAGAATTAAAAAAAAAAAACTACTGACCCACAATGTCTTGTCGCATGAGATCCAAATTTTTCTCCCTCATATCCATCACCTGATATTTGACTTTACCAGCGTAATGTTCCACAATGAAGGCAGCTTCTTTCTTTTGTGGTTTCTTGTAGAATTTGTTATCCTTGTGAACCATATTGAATTTTTGTAACAGTGTTTCATTTGTGGCTCCAGGAAAACTAAAACATAGTTTCAGTCAGAGTACAATACTGCATGTCATTCTAATTTAGATTCATTCAGGTAAAGAAATTCTAAAATGATGATGCGGAAGAAAGAAACGAACATGAGGCTGAAAATGAAGCAAAAAAGTGTTCTGTTTTCTCAGCTTCGAGCATATCATTTTCTAGAAGAATAATTGAAAGGAAACTCTGATAAATGAAGATATGCCTAAAGAACTAGAAGAAGAAAGAAAAAAAACGCCCTCTGTTCTCAGCTTCGAGCGCTTTATTTATTCTCCTTTCTAGAAAAAAAACACACAAGAACTGAAAAAAGATATGAATTATTAAGCATGCCTAATGAAGTAACTAAAATAAAGTTGAAAAAGAATAAAACAATGCAAAGCTTAAAAGAGATCAATTCGCAGCTGAAAAAGGAGAAAGAAAATAACGCGTGCAGCTGAGAAAAATAAGGAACAAAACGACGCGAAGCTAAGAAAGAAACAAAAACATGTTCTCTATTCTCATCGTCGATCTTTTTATTTTTTCTTAAGAAAATAACAAAGAGCTGGGAAAAGAAATTAGTAGGCACATTTAAGGAACTAGTCAAAGAGATAAAGATAGGAAAAAAGGCGAAGCTGAGAAAAAATAAGAGATAAACCGACAGGAATCTCACAAAGAAACGGAACAAAAAAACGCTTAATCGAGAAACAACTAACAAAACAATGCTAAATTGAGAAAAGAAGAAAATAGACAGGCCTATGGAAATACTTAGATGGATGAAGAAAGAAAACAACAACAAGCTAAAAAAAGAAGAAAACAAGGCTGGGAAAATCAAAAAATAAAAGAACACGAAGTTGAAGAATAAAAGGACATGTAGATGAATAAAGAATAATCAAAACCCGAAGCTGTTCTTAAATTCGAACGGTTTCTAGAAGAGACAACGTCAAGCTGGGAAAGGAGGGAAATTAATACCCATCTAAGGAAATATATAGAAAATAAAAAAGAATACGGGGAATCTGAGAGAGAATTGTGCAACAAAACAACGCAAGCTTGGAAAGGAAACATCGCCAAGCTGAGAAAGCTGGAAAAAACGACACGAAGCTGAAACAACAAAAGTAATAAACGCCAAAGAAACTAGTAGCTGGATTAGGAAATAAAACAACATCAGTATTAAGATATTTTAAGTAACTTACTTGCATTGATCATCCAACAAACACAACAACCCATTCGGTTTGCCCTCAATCAATTGCAAACAACCCGTATTATCCATGAAATCGATATTCGTCCACCTGATGCCCTCCTTTCTATACTCCTCCTGCTCATACTTAAACACATGCTGATTAAAATAATACTGCAAATGTTCATTTGCATAATTGATGCACAACTGCTCAAAACTATTGTTCAAGCCGAAATCCTCAAACCCAAAAATATCCAGCACACCAATCGAGTTGCCTTGATGTTCACGTAATGTGTCTTTTTTCGATAACAACGCGTGGTTCACTTGCAACACTATCCAATCGAAAAGGGCACCATAAAGGCACTTGGCCATCGCGTCACGACTCGCTATCGCCTCCGGCAAGCGATAGTTGATAACTAAGGTTTCACCAGAAGCACGTGCTCGTTTAGCTATTAACGCTTGCATTAAAGTTTCTTGTTTAACTCTTAATAACTCTGAGATTAACGCTACAACTTCAGGATTTTTTACGCCAACAGCTTCGTCGTGATGATACGCCGATTTTCGCGGTTGGAACTCCACGTTCCCGAGTAACAAAACAGCTGATAACACCGAGAATAGCCGACGTTGTTTTTCCGGCGTGAATCCTACCATTTCCATGGATTGTTTCAATCGGGAGAATTCGTAGTTCTCATCGATGTTGTCCAGAGCCAGAAACGATTTGTTTAAGTAGTAATATTTATCCGGCGTCATTAAGTGGAGTTGTTGTTTTTCTTGTTCGTTGGCTCCTGCTAGTAAATAGTAAAAAACGTGGTAGTTGCGTTCGAAACGGCCTTGTGAGCATATCCGCGACTTTTCTAAAAGATATTTCTGGACGACTGCGCCATGTACCATACCATTCTCTTTGTAGTTGACTTGAATGAATTTACCAAAACGACTGGAACAAAATTTAACAAATATAAGTTGAAAAGCTCAGCTGAAATTAAAAACTCTATATCAAGGAAAGCTTTGATTCTGTCACTTTAAAACTTCTGCTCCAAATTCCACTATTTCAGCGACTGACTAACAATGAAAAATAGAAACTTTCGATTTTAAGCAAACACGTGGAAGAGCGTAATAAGAACTTCGAAACTACTGCTCGGATTTCCACCATTTTCAGCAGGGACTCATCCAAAATAAAAGACTCTAGAACAACGTACACTAGAGCTTTTCGGAATATCTAAGAGTTTTATTAAAAAAGAGAAACACTTTCCAACATGAAAAATACTCTCTTACCTCGAGTTATTGTTATGTGCGGTTTTGGCATTGCCAAATGCCTCCAAAACAGGACCCGCACTTAAAATAGTCTGTTCTACACCACTCCCATGTGATCCTTTCTGACTCAATGCGGTTAGATGGTGCAATAAAAAATTAGTGCTTTCTGTTTTACCCGAACCACTTTCACCACTTATCACAATACACTGATTCTTCCTATCTTTGAGCATACAATGGTAAGCTGTGTCGGCAACGGCGAATATGTGAGGCGGTAAATTTGGACCTAGCCTCCGGTTCTAGTAAAAAGGAATAACAAATTTTATGCCAACTGTTTCAAAAGTAAAGTCTCCAATTGTTTTAAAATCTACTTGTGAAGACGTCTTTAAGATCTACTTTTAAAGACGTCTTTAAGATGTACTTTAGAGACGACTTTAAGATGTACTTTAGAAGACGTCTTTAAGATGTACTTTAGAGACGACTTTAAGATGTACTTTAGAAGACGTCTTTAAGATGTACTTTTGAAGACGTCTTTAAGATCTACTTTTGAAGACGTCTTTAAGATGTACTTTAGAGACGACTTTAAGATATACTTTAGAAGACGTCTTTAAGATGCACTTTTGAAGACGTCTTTAAGATGTACTTTAGAAGACGTCTTTAATATGTACTGTATTAGACGTCTTTAAGATGTTCCTTAGAGACGTACTTCAGTAGACCTCTTCAAGATGTACTATAGAGACATCTTTTTTAAGATGTAGAGGCCTAAAAACAAATTAAAGATGTCTCGTAGCATATCTTGAACCTGTCTTCAAGTCTTTGTATTTATCCAGAACTGAGGAAATGAAACAAAATCGACCCTTACCTGATAAAGTTTCACATATTTCGGGTTGTAAATAGGATAGAATTTGAACGGATTCAGTGCAATGAGTATAGAACCCACATATGTGTAAATATGTCCAGCTACAAATCTCGCCCGTAAGTTATCCAATAACGTTTGTTCATTCAGATCTGGCAATTGACAAAGATCTGGGTATTCTCTGTCCTTCGGCTGATATAAAAACCTGTGAAAATAGTTTTTAATGAGTTGCGGATCCATAACGAATTGATCCCGCCATACGTAATCGTTGACTTTTTCGCGTAAGTAGAAACGATACTGGCTGTGATCGGGTCGGTTTTTTGGCCACAGCATCATTAGTTGTACGGGACTTTCATTCGCAGCCAGACTTCTGCAATTGAGAGCAATTAATGGGGTTTTATTTTTTCCTTGTTTCCTTTTAAGTGAGGATAGTTTGTTTCCAAAATATAAAATAATATTTATTACCTTTCTTTGCACTCCTGTCCGAAATCGTCTCCAATAACCTCAGCAAGTTCATAGGAAACATTTTCGTTGAGTGATAGCCGTTCAACGATACACGACACTATCTCCTCTGAAGTCGTTTGTTTGCTGGCCTCCACTGATAGAGCCTCATAGAGAGCGCTAAGAGCTCCTACGTACACCTGTAAATAAATATATTTGGCATAACAATGAATATGATAGTGTCAAATGTTTCTGTAGCGGAAATAATTCTGTTGGAACTTTTTCAGAGCCCAAAACATTGAACTTAGTTCCCAATGATTTTTTTAATGCAATGCAAGAAAAATCCGTCCGTAACCTTTAGAAGAACATCCTGAGCGTCCTGAGATCAATTCTTCTAGTTCAATATTTGTATGAACACTTTTTACAATTATTTGAATTTATGTCTAAACACCTACTCTTTACACTATACCAGTAATAACCCACTCATAAACTTCGAAAAGTCAAGTGAAAATTTAAAAATAAAAATAAGAAACTACTTGCCTGCACGATGTGCCGTGAATTCTCCGTAGAAGCAATCATTGTCTTGTACTATTTTTGCTATGCTGCCAACTACTCATCATATCGTCCAAAATGTTAATTGTGGGAGTCGTAGTTCAAGACTCCAATGAAGTAAGCTGTTATTTGTAGACAGAATTATACGCTCATGCATCTTATTTCGAAAATTATGCCGGCATATATCCTCTCATGCCAAAAAAAAACTGTTATATTGCGGATAGTTTTTATTAATGCATTTCTTTTTATTTCCCAAAACACTTTGTCGTACTTATTTGTGATGTGTGTGTGTATATTATTATCTTAGCTGAAACATAAATAATTTTATTAAAGTTATTGTTATAAGATTTTTTTTTGGCAACCATAAACTTGGTGTTATTAATCAGGCAGTGTAGTGCTAAGAGTTGTGTTATAAAGTAAAAGTTTAAGTGGTAAAATTTGGATATAAAAGAAATTAAGACACTATAAACTGCTTCGCTAGTTAAACAATATCGATTCTAGGACGCTAGCAATATTTAAATATTTGAATTTAAAGTACACCGATTACAAAACCGACATAACCTATTTTTCTGCCATAATCTACAACTAGGGTTTCACGATGATCGATGATGCATCGATATATCGGCACGGAA
Source organism: Apoderus coryli (assembly GCA_911728435.2). Taxonomy (NCBI): domain Eukaryota; kingdom Metazoa; phylum Arthropoda; class Insecta; order Coleoptera; family Attelabidae; genus Apoderus; species Apoderus coryli. The sequence goes on along the minus strand of OU452200.1, from coordinate 38,566,129 downwards.
AATCGATGATTTTCTGACATCGATGTTTTTATGAAACATTGAAAAATGTTAAGAAATACAACACAAATTTTGTGTCATCGAATATTTTATCTGAATCATAAATGTATATAATGTTTATAATGGTGATAACGTTAGCCAAATTAACATAATCGAGTACTATTTGATAATGCTCCCAATGGGGTTTTAAGATAATTCTTTCAAATTTGATTTGGGAAACTTTAGACATACTTTTTTACGCAGCTTAGTAATAAATACATTTTCGAATCTCAACTGGCGATATCTGTTATGGGTTTAGCATTGTGGTAATTTATCCTTCTACAAACTCAAATAAACTGGGCTGATGTGACATGAACATGATCACCTACTACCGCTCACATCACTTGATAAAAGGAACGTGAAACTGTCAAAATTATTATTGATTATTTTGAAGTTAATTTCTCAGTTAACTGTCAAATTTGTAAAAGGAACGTGCGTGACAGACAGCTGAGTCAAACTCATCATTAGTACCAACTGACGAAAACAAACAGTACAACTTAATACACGTTAGCCATCTACAAACTCAAATCAACTGGGCTGATGTGATATGAACATGATCACCTACTACCGCTCACATCACTTGCATTTTCTATAAAAGGAACGTGAAACTGTCAAAATTATTATTACTAAGAAACATTTTGAAGTTAACATCTCAGTTAACTGTCAAATTTGTAAAAGGAACGTGCGTGACAGACAGCTGAGTCAAACTCATCATTACTACCGACGTATAGGTATTATATGCTCACTTATGGTAACTCTATTTGTTAAGACCCTGTATATAAAAACGAATTCGCAGCATAACAAGTAAACTCGAGGTAGGTACGCCACTGAATTATAAAAATTAATATGTCTATAGTTAAAATTAGACAAATCTTATATGAATATTATTGAAAAATTTCTTATAAACACAAACAACATACCAAGTATTCTATGACAGTGAAAACACTGCCATAGCTTTGTTATGTATAAAAATAAGTAGAATTTTCTAAAACTTTTAAGTACCTAGTTTTGTTTTTAACAAAATTACAAGGCCAAAATCGTTATACCTCTATATTTATTTATAAGCAGGACAACGTAAGAATTAAAAAATAATGCTTCCTATTGTTGATAAAACAGTTAAATTGTTTGAAATGCAATAGGGGAAAATAATGTAAAATTGTATTTTAATCACATTGAATTAATCTACATACTCAATTGACCAAAAATCCTAACTAGAACTTTAGAAATTTCCCCAAATTCCGCCCTGGAAACAAGCGTTTCCACGGGACACTCGTAGGGATACGCAGAAAATATCGATAACTGAAAAACGTTGATATGTCGATTCCCATATTTATTATATCGATATTTTGTCTCGAAAACTTTGACATTTTCAATATTAAAATAAATCAATTTAAAATGACACGAGACGGGTATTAAGGTTTGCATCCAGACATTTAGTAGATACGTATCATTTCATTTTTATCCTTGTCCTTTCTGTATGTTTAAGTGTTGCTTTACATGCAATTATCTATTAAGAGTGTTTGTAAGATTGCTGCTAACTCATAATATTAAAGTATAGGTAATAAGTAAGTATATTTATAAGTATTTTTATTTTCAGAAAAGAAACTATCAATTCATGTTTATTAGTTTCTGAGAGACAATAGACAGCTAACTTCAGAACAAATGCCGATTGTTTATCTTTATAAAAAATGTCAAGGTCAAAAAATTCAAAAATCGGTTGAAGTTAAAAACAAATATGGCTGTTAAGTATAACAAAAAAACTAAACTTGATGGTTAATGGAATGATTATTGCTGCTCAATACCTATATAGTTAGCAAATTAAAAGTTGCTAAGGGTGTACATTTTGCTTTTTGTTAACTTTTTTCAGGAAAATATAAAATCAAAATGTAAAATTTTTTCAAATGTAAAAATAATCGAAAAATAGGCACTGCAAGCACTTTTACCAATTTTTAAATCTCAATTATCTCTGTATACCTAACTTACTCAAAATATTGAATTTTTAGATACCCTAACCCACATAAAAGGGTACTAGGTAAATCTAAACTTTAATGTAATGTTATCGTTAATCAATATCAATTAGGTAAATTTTACTTAGTGTTAATACTTACAATTATTAATTTTTATTACAGTTTCTATCTGCCACAATAAAGATTAGAACCTACTGAGATTATATTAGGCAAAATTCTAGGGCAGTACAACACCTAGATGATTGTTTCAAAATAGGTACTTAATATGTTCTTTTGCAGAAGAATTATAACAGTTTAGTTTTAACAATAAGAATTAGGGTCACATGTTGCTTCTTTTCATATTATAACTAGTAGTATTAATGTGTATTTCTAAACAACATAAAACGGTTTTTCCTGTCACTCAAATTTAACAATAATTATTCCGCCTGTGTATCCAATTAAAATAATTAACCGAATGACTTTATATATTAATATTATTATACGTTTTGTGTTTTATCAGTTTGTGTGCGACATTCGCATACAAGAAATAAAGACGAGATTAAGTTTTTAATGAAACAGAAACCGCCCATATATCTATACAATACACTGGGTATATAACTATATGCACTATTTCAACAAGTAATTTTTTTACCTTTACACCACACACATATTATATTAATTAAAACAGCTGTGTACGGATGTAACCAATCCTTGATATTTCACTTAACAAACGCACTATGGGTTTATTGAGAGATTATTAGATTAATATGAGTAAATAACCACCATGTTTTTTTTCTAATAATACTACTTTATCTTTTATTTTGGAACGAAAAACTAGAATTCGACAGATTCTGACATAGCTAAAGGAGGCTAGGAAACAACACACAACACAAGTGCTTAAACGTAGCACGGTGACAATTTGAAAATACAACGTTGCAATTTCCACCGACTACAATATTTACCGGTATTATTAACTATAATAATTATATAGCAGGATATTTTTAGTTATATACAAACTAAACTAATGATAGAGATTGTAAGCCTTGTTCAAACTATTATTTTATAAGAGAAGACTATATTTTAACACCTACTATATAGCAGACTTAGCCATTAGCATTTTGTGTTCTTTGAGTTATTTAGATTTTTGTATGAATAGTAATTAATCTATAGATTTACTTTTTGAACTTTCTAAATGCCTCTCATTTTCAGTTTTGAAAAACAGATAGTATTCGACATACATAGCACAATATCTGAAATAATAGGATTATTATTGTAGATATTGTTCACAAAATCTAGACATTGTGGCAACGCAACATTTTCATATTAACAATTCAGAATTTGTTGCCGTGCTCCATCCAAGACGTTTTTAAGAAACAACACATTCGCCGTGAATCAAGGCCAGGAGGTCACGTGACTTGCGCGCCAACTATGAATCATTTAATTCATTAAAAAAGAATCACTGAAACGGCATCGTGTGAATATTAAAGTTTTATTAGGTATTTATTCATATTTTGAATAACAACGAATTCGCTCAACTTCAACGAAATAATTATGCATAATATGTATTTAAATTGTATATGATTCAAGTACAAGATGAAATTGCTAGTTAATTACAGATTCGTTATAGATAATTGAGCTGAAATAGGTACCTATAAATGCCACACAGGTAATTCTTAGAAGGAAAATAGAATAATGTGGAACTATTACCACAATTTACAAGAATTTCTTAGATTCTAATGAAAAGGGTCCTGCAAAAAATACTGTGAATATTTTTATTACAGCATGAGTTTTTATGTAATTCCAAACATTCCCTTTATTGCTAAAAGTGATTTCCCTCAATCCTATCATCATGATGATGAAAATATTAATTATAACAATAAGCAAAGATTAATTCATGTATATGTGTATTAATCTTTGGCATAGGCATTGTCTTATAACTTCCTTCACCGCCCTTTTAAGGTTTGTTCTCACAAGCGTCCGAAACCATCAGGATTGTGCCCATAATGTTATTCACACGCGGTGTAATTGATTTGCGCTATATCCTGACGGTTTCGGACGCTTGTATACTCTAACTTTTACGAAATGTAGGTAGGTTGATAGTGAAGTGAGAAGTTTAACTTCTAAATGCTCTGCTACAGCCTACAGCACGAACTTCCATACAGTGGGAATAAATTTCCCTGTTCTGTAATTGGGAAAAAGTTTGCTGTTCACTTGCGAAAAATGCGCAATTTTGACCACAGTGTATTTAAAATTTGCCACCTTATCTATTTACAATGACGTCACGAGATATTTCTGAGTGTTCTGTAAAAAGTTGTTCTCCCTCAATTATTTCTAATTTGTACCACCTGTAAGAGATGGCGCCACCGAACTAATCTAGGTTTCAAGCGAATAAACAGTAGTCGGTTAGATTGGGTTTACCGGTTACCTCAGAAAAATAGTACTTTTCTGAGGGGTTTACTAACAGTTCTGTATTTGATATTTGGAAAATTAGAAGTTTAAACTTATATTATAAAATAGATTACGCAACACAATTAAATTTTTGGTTACTTTTTTCTATCGAGCGTATGTTAAAGCACTGTCTTTAAAAGTTGTTTATAAAGACAATGGTTAAGTGAGGTGTGCTAAAACATCTGATATCTGATAGGTATTGGTCATTAAAGAAATTTGCTTCGATTTTATATTAAATAATAATGATACGATATATTCAAGAAACTATCATTAGTTTTTTCTATTAATTCTCAACGCTCATGATTATTCATCGAATCGATATATCTTATCTCTAACCGAATCACGTGACCGTGTTCAGCTGGTACATAAAAATAAATATAAATAGATACCGGGTACAAGCTTAATCATACTTCCTACAAACAACAAAGAGAAGTTTTCTATTAGTAATTTAAATACGGTGGATTAAACACTGTTTACGACTAAAAATGTTTAAACTATTCGCAATTTGCTTAGCTATTGCGGCTCTAACAAATGGAGAACTATCTAGGCAAGTTCAAGACAAGAATTAATATATCGATCACTTGTAACTAAATTTAACTTATTTACTAAAATGTAAAACGCAATTGTATGATTTCATTGTTTTTGTCTACAGAGTTAAATTGGAAAAACATAAGTCACCAAGAAGGACACTGGAAGAAGTCGGTACTCATGTAGAGGCAATGCGAATTCGTTATGTGTCTGGTACCTCAGATTCGGAGCCCCTTTCCAACTACATGGATGTAAGTACGAAGTCTATATTTAGTTGTTTACATTCATTATAATGCAGTTTGTTTTTATATTATTTTTTGTTATTAAAAACCGATAGTAGGTAGTACAACAAATAATTAATAACTCTTAATATCAATGTTTACAGTTTGTAGGTCGTTCTTAGAAAGTTCTCATAGGCTTGCATATTCTCAATTTTCGAGAATTTTATATGACTTCTGACGTAGCCACTCAAATGTCAACGCAAATTTAAATTTAGAATAAAAAATAACTCCCATATCAGTGCAATTATTTTCCTTCTGGTAAATGATTTAATGACAGTATGATAGTTTATTTAAATCGCACCACTCTTCGACAAGGATAGATTGTTTTGCAATTTAACACAATCAGCGTTACTTTAAATTGAAGGCTATAACTTAAGATCATTCGCAAACAACCGATCGTAATCCAGTTTATGTTCCAAGTCATTAACAAACAACAGAAAATACAGTGGCCACAGTTTAGAGGCCTGATGAACCCCGGGCCGGTAGATACGTTTGATATACTATTTTAAGTTTATCAAATGGCTAAGTGAAGTCTGTATAATTATCTGACATCAGTTATATGACCTACATGATCCAAGACTTCAGATACGTTGTCAGAAAGAACAGCAAGATGAAACCATATTGATTTTCAACCTGTTTTGAAAGTATTGCGAATAAAATCATCTTCAGGAGCTGTATCTATGTTAGCTTTCATTTCTTATATTAAAATATTGCTCTTTTAGTTGCATATTATTAATATTAGATATTTATTAGAAAAATAGGTAGTTATAGTTTGTTTTTTAATATTTACAGGCACAATATTACGGTCCAATCACTATTGGAACTCCACCACAAAAATTCAACGTAATCTTCGATACTGGATCGTCCAATTTATGGGTGCCATCGAAAAAATGCTACATTACTAACGTGGCTTGCTGTGAGTAATAATTATTTATCTCTAAAAACGTCTCTTTAAAAAATGTCTAGCCCCCGAAGTAAAGTGAACAGACCCATCTTACTGAAGACATAGGAGCTTTAGAGGGGCGTAAAAATTGGGGATGAAATGTCCCACTAACCTTGAAACATGGTTTATGCTAAACTATTACTTTTTAAAAAAGCACCAAATTTTGACATTTATATTAAAACGTTTACAGCTTTCTCTGGACATTTAATTGAGCAGCCGTGTTACAGCTTTCACAGAACTATGTTATTTTGCAGCTATTTGAGGTTATGATGTTTTTAAAATTGTTTTATTTTTGGCAATAACGATACTAATTTTATTATGCAACTAATCGTAGATGCTAGTTAGTAAGTTAGTTAGTAAAAATAGTATTATGCTTCGCTAAAGTCTTTATCTTCAATGCATCTGTGCAGTTTCCATAATTTAAAAAAAAAATGTTTTTCTAATGACTTTTTATCTAGGTAGATACATTTTGAATGGACTATTGTGTATTTTTATAAAAACCAGGTTAAAATAAAAATGATATGATAAAAGCTGTCCTAAAAAATCTCATTACATGATTTAATTATTTATAATACATATTTTAAACAAAGGATTGAGGTACTTAATATTTACAAGTTTTATAAGAATAATTATTTACAATATTTTAAACAAAGAATTGAGGTAGGTACTTAATGTTTTATTGTTATCATTTTTTTCTTCAATAAGCACTTTGTGAAATGATAGTGGGAAGGTTAAAGATCAAGCGTAGCCCATGATTACATTAAAATAAATAAAGACAGTTTTGTTTTATAAAGATGTGACTAAGAAGGAGTCTAAATGAAAATATCGTAATATTTCTAGAATGAAAACAGCACTATTTAGTCTGATGATTTCTAATTCAGTTGAAACCGCTAATGCAACCGATTTGTTAGATCTAGTTTAGAGTATGAGTGTCGATTTCCTAAATTTGGATGATTTGGAATGAGTTCAGCCAGATAAGACCATCGCAGACTCCGGGCACAAGTCACAAAGGCATTGTCTAGATATTCTTTCGTTGTGATTTTCCTTGTGCATATTATAAAAATAGACGCTCCTCGTCGTGATACTTCGAGGGATGATTTGGGCATTATTTGTTCAAAATACGAGAGTGGTTTGAAAAGTCCGTGACTTTAAAGGAAACCATTTTATTTTCTACATAACCTGCTTTTACCTCGATACATTTAGTCCAGCGTGTTTCTAACTTTTTATTTCTTTTAAATAATAAGATTCTTTAAAGTCCTCAAAATACCCGATTCTCCTCCCTTCCAGCCATTTCTTCAGAAAACAGTCGAAGTTGGCTAAATCTGGAGAATATGGTAGATGAGGTAACAGTTCGTAGCCCAATCGATGAATGGCGAGTACACACGTACACCTATCCTGCTGAAACAACACCTTTTTCCAAATATTAAGCAAAATTTGATGTACTTGCTCAATTCAGATGTCTACATCCTCAGGCAACTCAGGCACTTTCAATCGTCCAATATTATGTCATGGATTTTATAGACGATTTGTGGCGTAACGACTTTTTTTTTGACCTGAACAGAACTCAGTAAACCACATTTTAACCATTGAAATTGACTGTGCAGAGTCTCCAAAGTATTGATCAAGCTTTGGTTGGTTTCGGTAATGTTTTTTTTTGCGCAAAAAGTAATCAGCACACAATTTTCCATTTTTTTTTTATTAACGAGTTCAATGGCTGTCAATCATAAACTAAATGACGCAGCTTGCTCAAAATTTTACAGTAGTCTACCGATAGATGGCAGTTGACGAGAGCAATGTTGCCATTAATGTTACTGCGTGGGAAATTGAAAGAGTTCTTTAAGTTTACTTTGTTATTTCAGTGATGCACAACAAATACGATTCAAAGAAATCATCAACATACAAGAAGAACGACACAGAATTCGCCATTCAATATGGAACGGGTAGTCTATCAGGATTCTTATCAGCTGATACAGTCACTGTAAGTACCAATATTTAGAATTGTTGAGACAACAATAGATCTAGAACACTTGTGTTATTCAAGCAGTTGGCACTACTTTAGTAATGAGTATGCAGTAGATTGTTTAATTAAGTATATAAATTATAATAATAATATCTGGATGTGATAAAAATCACTTGATATTATTTCAAAACGTTGATTTTTTTCTTCAAATTATTTTGTCCGCTTGCAGTTTTGATTAAGAACTTCTCGGTCATATTATGCATTTCGCAGTTTATGTCAAAATCAAATTTTGGTCTGATGTGGTCCATGGGCATGTCTATGATGCCATCCCCAATACATGCCCTAATTTTGGTATGTTCCCGACGAGTGGGTACAGTTCCTACCAACCCTCGCAGCCTAATGAATGCCGTCCCTGCCTCCATCCTTACCATGATGTGCAAGGGTGGGAGGTTCAGGAATACTTCCATTGCAGCTGTCAGAGTAGTTGTAAAAGCGCCCGTCATTGCTAATCAGGCAAGTCTCTGTAACCTGCCCAACTCAGGAATGGCGGTATGCTGTTTCATCTTCGTCCACCAAATCAGCGACGAGTATGTTATCATACCGCAGTGTACAACCAGTGCATCATCTTTGGATTTAGTCCCCATGTTGATGAGCGTTCTCTTCGCTCTTGCTCTGGTTCTTTTAAGATGTGCGGTCCAGGTAAGCTTTGGGTCTAGAATGACCCCTAAATACTTTACCTCATCGGACATTCTTGTATTTCACCTTGCCTCTCTGTTTTCTTTCTCTTGGTGAAAGCAATCATTGGTGACTTTGACGGGTACATTCTTACTCCCTGTTCCAAAGTCCAGTTTGTTGCTATATCATGAGTCTGTTGCACATGTTACTATGCTATTAAACTTTCCCTGGACATGTATGACTAGGTCATCTGCAAAACCCAGAACCCCAAATCGTTCATTGTCCAGAACTTTTATAGCAACTCGTCTATAACAAGGTTCCACATGAGAGGAGACAGTACTCCCTCCTGAGGGCACCCTCGTACAGGCTTTGCTATTATTGTATCCCCCATTACTGAGGTACATACCATTCTTCCTTTAAGCATGCAGTTTATCTACCTACAGCAAGTCGCATTGATGCCTCGTTGCCTCAGTGCTCTTAGGATTGAGTTCGGTAGAACATTATCGAAGGCTTCCTGTATATCAAGGAAGGTTGCAAGTGGAACCTCCCTGCTCTCCAGGGCGTATAATACGAGGGTTGCTATTTATGTATTGAAAACTGGCAACACTGGGATTGCTAGGTGAAATCTGTCATCGCCATCTTTAAGTTTGACATTTTTGACAGTATACGCACTGAGAACGTTTCGACGGTCGAGCAATATTTGTGTACAGTAAGTTGAAAAGTTTTGTTTGGCAAAATGGTAACAAGGCTTCTTGTCCTGATATTTTTATAATAATGATGTTAAATCTTGTGATAGAAAAAAATCCCATAACCTTTTTATTTCCTCAAGTGACGTTTTGCCATATATTTATAGGTTTCGTCAGGCATGAAATACATTGGTTACACCTAAACACAGAAAATTATTATGTTTGTAGCTTGAAGAAGGAATACAAGTTTATAGCATTTTTAAAGTTCTTATACCCTAAAAATTGAAAGTCAGTACTAATGGTATAACGTTCAGGATTGCCGCCATAGACCTTAGTAAATCCCTAAATTTTCATTCTACTTTTCTAAAGTCACCATCACTTTTCACCATTTCCACCGTGTATATTGATTTTTTTTTGTTTAATTAGGTGGGTGATGTATCCGTCACAGACCAAACATTCGCTGAGGCTATGAGCGAGCCAGGTTTAACATTCGTGGCTGCTAAATTCGACGGTATCTTGGGTATGGCTTATGGACGTATTTCTGTGGACGATGTTGAACCAGTATTCTACACTATGGTCGATCAAGGAAAAGTTGCCCAACCAATATTCTCATTCTATTTGAACAGGTACATCTTCATATCCAAGAATTTTATAAAAAAAAATGATAAATTCAAGCAAGCTAGAAACTGTTTTAAAAGATTTTGAAAAAAATATGGTCATTCTTCACTTGCTAGCAAATGCGGCAGCCGTATTGCAAGATTTTTTGAATTGCAGTCATCCCTATCCTCGAGAATCACCGAGTAATTCTGTAAGTCAATCCTCAATCAATCCTCTGTCAAACAGCTGAAATGTTTTCAGCAGTAACTGCAAAAATTGACCTCCCTTCTCGAAGAGAACCTCCCTCAAATTTCGTACATTATACAATCCATAAAGAACCCTCATAATTCATTTTGATAGTGAAATATTAAATTTAATAATAACAAGAGTAACTGTCAACTTCCATTTAATCTGTCAAAGCTGACGGTGTTTGGTTTTTGACCTACTCTGCGCATACTGATCGTAATTCACATTGTTAATACATATTGCGAAGAATCTTCTTCTCCGTTGCTGAAAGTTTCCTTTCGTGAACTGTATGTCGGTATATTGAAATTAATAGTGCGTTATTGTTAATTTTTATATGTTTAATCACACATATTATCTACTGTTATAAAAACATGTATTGACCAACTGATTGTAAGGGTAATAACAGTAAATTCAAATAAAACCCGAAAATAATGTAAATAATTGAATTTAATCCGTTCAGTACAACAACTTTTTTATCTTCGCCTATTCTCTATCAATACAATTATCTAACTGACTAAAAGTTCACTTCCCTTTTGGCATCCAAATTAAAACCCGCACATTCAGCATTTTTCAAAATATTATAATATAGTCGTTGAAATGTTTAGAGTGTTAACATAAACAAAAAGGAAACAGAAAGCAATCTTGGGTTATATGATATAATGATTGAAATATAACCAATAACACACTAAGTATAATATGAAGTGTGTTAAATAAAACAAGTTGCAGGTCATCGAATAGTACAATGCCCTTATATACTAAAATATTATAACATGATTTATATGAAAATGTGAATATTAACTAATTAAATAACAAATGCATCAGCGTTAACACACATGGAGCCAAAAATCTTCATTATTACAATAACAACATTGTTTTATTAATTTATTATGTAATAAGTTATATTTATTTTAGTTAAAGAAGTACCTATACAAGTATTCTCATTACTCTATTATCAGAAAAATAGATAAAATACTTAGTCTAGTTTTAAATTTCTCAAGTGTTGCTTATCACTTAAATAATAGGTACTCAAGATTTTTAATCTTAAAATTTGTGTCAGTATTTTAAATAAATTTAATCGTATTGTCCACTCAAGTGGGACTTGTGTTATCTACGTCAACAGGTAATAGAGACTTTATGCACAACTCACGTTAAAATAGCGTGATGTTAAGTTTCGGATTGGTGTCTAGGCCGCATGCGCAGAAATTACCGTAACGCTATTAGCGTGATAAATACTGTATAACGCTTAATAAAACTTCTGATTGGTTGAAAGGAATTGTAGAATCAGCTGACAAATGTTGGTTTAACAATTAATCGATCTAGTAATAAGTGCTTGGATTAGATTTTATCGCTTTTATTTTCTTGTGTAGTTTACAACTTTTAATGATAGTTTTTGCTCTCTGGCATAAAAGGAAAAACGTAGTAGATTATTATTATTATCAATAAAGCAGACTCTGAGCACAACACCTTGCGGTGTCCGTGAAATGTTGCTACTTTTTAATGGCGGTATTGATTTTCGAAACTTTCTTCATACAGATTAATACACTTTTGCATGCTTTCGAACTAATTTCCAGAGAACTTATACTTCGAATGAGGTAGCTTCAACAAATGCATTATTGTTTCTTTGGGTGTCAAAGAAGTCAAACACTCGTCTTCCGAAAACCTATTAGTGTTAGCAGCACTCAGATTGCTGATTGCCTTATGCAGCAGGAATCATTACCCTCTTCTGAGTACCAGACGTGGCAGACCTATCGATGCCAGCCTCTGATAATGAGAATTTTTTATTTGACGAATTGTTGGCTTTCGTTTTCATTGTAAACACATTTTGCGTATTCAACATCATAATATGGAGTTTTTTGGTTACATACGAAAATACTTTTAACTTACCTCTCCTCCATGTACTCCTTTACTGCATGCTGCAAAAGACGTTAGTTATTTAGTATTAGAATTATGGGAAATGGTTAAAGAAAAGGAATATTCATTTGGGTGTACCAGGATTGACTAGAAAATGTTTTTGGGCAAACTGTTCTGGAAATGCCAGGAATCCAATTCTGTAGGGCATTTACAAAAATATGTTAATTATCATCATGTTATCATCTTAATAAAAACAGTCTTCTGTCGCTTAAATAATCGAGTCCGCGCGTAAGCCTCGTAATTCCTTTACTGCTTGCAGCTGCAGTTGCTTTTCCACGTTGGTCTTCCTTAATCAGATCAGAAATGTCCATTTTGCATCTGGCAAAAAATAATGTTTTTCACGTGTCAGTACTTCCTAGGATCTCTGGGTGGGACACTGACTGGATTTCTGTTTGTAAATATAGTAAATGAAAAATAATTTCGTGGCAAAGCGGACAAAATTACTTGTTAAGGGATTTTGTTTAATTTACCAGGGTCTCAGACTCATTCAGTAGAACCAGACGGGGGCATGGGCCGACAGATACTGACGAATTCGTTTCGCTCTTATTATAAGCTCGTCAGAGTACCATAGTCGTTGCTCGTTGCCCATCTACAATATCGACCTGCATTTAAGCACAGCGAAATATACAACAGCAGATATATGTAAACCGTACCATCTACATACATATTGTAATGCATATCCCACCATACCGAGGCCGAACAAATCCAATGTATAGATAACACCACTCGTAAAAATAGAAAAAACGCTAGCCTCGGTCTGGTACTACTGAATGAGACTGAGACCCTGCTAAATTAAACAAAATCCCTTGTGTAGGTAAAACCAGTAGATTTTGTCCGCTTTGCCACGAAATTATTTTTCAGTAATTCACTATATTTGACGTTTTGAAGAGAATATTGGACAACGATCACTATAATACGTACTACTGTGAATTAATTTAAAAAAGGTCGGCAAATTGACAACATTTCCATTTTTAATTCCTCATTAGAGACCCAGATGCAAAAGATGGTGGTGAATTGATCCTAGGTGGTTCAGATCCCAATCATTACAAAGGAGAAATGACCTATGTACCAGTGTCCCGTCAAGGATATTGGCAATTCAAGATGGACGGTGTTGAATTGGATGGTAATGCTTTCTGCAGTGGTGGATGCCAAGCCATTGCTGATACTGGTACCAGTCTAATTGCAGGTTTGTGCCAAACTATATTACGATGAATATGATGAAAATTGGCGTTTACTTTCTTCTTCTAGGGCCCACTGACGAAGTAACCAAGATTAATAAATTGATTGGAGGTACTTCGGTGACCAATGGTGAATATGTTGTGGACTGTAATCTCATATCTAAGTTGCCGAATATTGATTTTACTGTGGGTGGTAAGAAATTTACACTTGAAGGAAAAGACTACATCTTAAAAGTGAGTATAGTTATCTGATATTTTCAGTCTTACTGGATCCTTTATAACAAAAAAAAATAATAATAACGGCAACATATGCATGTATCTTGTAGATTCAAATATTCGCTCATCTCTAGTGTTTAGTTCTTCGTTTTTTCTTCGTCCTTGTCGTGGTCTGACAAAGACAGAAGGTCGTTGAACCTAGACAGAAAACAGACTTCAATGACTTAAAATATAGATGCTTACGGGGTAAACTTTTTAAGGGTGATGGCAAATCGCGACTATGTCTTATATGACATTTCTGAGGAGGAGTTTTTTTGGGCTGCCCGAAAATTGAAAAATAAGTTTACTTCCGGTCCGGATGAAATACCCTCTTTTTTTGTAAAGGATACATTAACTGTCCTTTCCACTCCCCTATCTAAAATTTTTAATTTGATTTGCAGGACTTGTGTTTTTCCACAGGATTGGTGCGAAGGTGTGTCCGATTTTTAAGAGCGATGACAGGGGTTACTATCAAATTTCTCAAAGCTGTTTGAAATTATTTTATATCAGAGGATTTATATAGTGACAAAGCCTAATTTATCAATAAATCAACACGGTTTTATCGGTGGCAGGTCCACGCTTACTGATCTGTCTGTTTACACAATTTACCTCAGAAACTGTTGATGGAGGAGGGCAGGTCGATGTGATTTACACGGACTTTGCCAAAGCATTTGACAGAATAAATCACGTGGTTCTGTTGAACAAGCTTACTGTGTTTGGGCTTGGATCTGTTTCGCTAATCCATTCCTATATCACTAATAGATCGCAATATGTTCTCCATAATGGATATAAATCGTCAAGATACCATATGTCATCTGGTGTTCCGCAATGGTCGAATCTGGGCCCATTATTGTTTTTAATTTTTATAAATGACTTAGACTACTGAATTGTCAGAGAATGCTCTTTGCGGACGATATGAAAATATTTAATTCCGTTAATAATCTTGACGATTGTAATCGTTTGCAGTGTGATATCGATTTGGTTCAATGCTGGTGTGAGGAAAACAAACTGAACTTGAACTCTTCGAAGTGTAAAGTTATGTCATATACCAGAAAAAAATCAGCCATTCATTTCGATTATACGTTTGGTGAGACGATTTTAAATCGTCCTGAGTCCATTAAGGATCTTGGTGTGACCTTTGATAAGCTTCTATCATTACATATACATATCATATACATATAAATAACATAATTCTGAGTGCATCTAGGCCTTATGGCTACATTGTGAGAAATTCCAGATCTTTTGAGAATATGGATACAATAAAAACCTTATACTATGCTTATGTCAGGTCAAAGCTGGAATACTGCTCTTTAATATGGTTTCCGTATTATAACTGTTACAATGTTTCTGTTGAGAGAGTTCAGCGTAAGTTCTTAAAATACTTATGTTTCAAAACTGATGGATCATATCCAGAAAGAGGAATTGAGTATGACATCTTGTTAACAAGATGTCAAATACAAAGTTTAGAATTAAGACGAAAAATTCATGCAGTAAAATTTCTTTTTAATATATTGCATAGTAAGATTGGTTGCAAAAGTTGTATTTTTTGGTACCAAGGCAAAATTCGAGATGTTCTAATTTATTTTATATCGACCGACCTAGGACCAATTTGTTGATGAAGTCGCCTGTCTACACAATGTGTCAGACACATAACTTTATAAGCGATGAGAGTGATATTTTTTTTGATCACTTAAGTACTGTTTTGGGTGTTTTGAATGAACATTTAAGTTGAATGTATGATGTTTCTTTCTTTCTGTTTCGGTTTATTTGTATTGTTATTATTAATATTAAGTAATTTTGTAAGATTGCTCTGTAAATGGATTTTCTGTTGAGCAATAAAGCAATTATTATTATTATTAAGGGCAAACATTTATGTATTTGAGCCTTGACTGTTGTTGATATTGAGTTTATTCACGTATTCAGCTTCTACAATATTTATTTATGTTTTTCAGGTAACTACCTTGGGTCAAAGCGTATGTCTCTCCGGTTTTATTGGAATGGATATCCCTAAACCAAATGGTCCTCTATGGATTTTGGGTGACGTTTTCATCGGTAAATACTACACCGAGTTCGATTTAGGCAATAACAGAGTTGGATTTGCAGAATCTGCATAATTTGTTTGTTTCTCTATGCTCTCTGCAATCTCAAAGATTAATAGTGTAATAGTTGAGTTTTATTTTTGCCATGAACAAAAAATATATAAATACATTTTTAATTAGTTGAGATTATATTTTGTAATTGAACCAAAAAACTTGTTTTTTATCGTTGTGTTTAAATTTTTTTGCAGTTTTCTTTATGAATAAAATTGTTTAAAATATGTATGGATTTTTTTTTATTAATGCATCTGTAAATTAATGAAAATTGAAATTTAAAACCAATAAAATTGTCCGTCCTAACGACACGCGCTCGTTTCTTCATTCAGTTAACTCAACCCGTCCCCAAACTTTGTGCTTTAGGCAGGGCACCGATGTTTTCTGTTTGGGATAGACGTCAGAAATATAAACAATATATATCTGACGGATAGACTCATTCCTTTTTGATAGGGTTTTGAAAAGCAGGTGTACAACCATCAAAAGCAGTATCACCCTTCTACTGCGGTGTAGGATAACTTCGCCAGCGTGTTGGACAGTGGTTTCATCCCTCCAGGGGTGGCTGCGTCTATTTTTAGTAGATTTTTAAAAAAAATCTAACTATTCAGGAGATCGACACAACCGAAATTTTGAAAAATTTTTATGTAGTACTTCATTTTATGACCCCTGAATCCTAAAAATGACCTCAGTTCAAAAGTTTATATATCTATATATATATATTATAATCTATATCGACCGTACTATACAATAGTGAATTTGTATTATCAGGAATAGCGGTCTGTAATTATTATTAAGGTCAATGAAAACTCATTTATCCAAAAATCCTCTATATTTCGTCAACTATCAGTGACTTCATCAGGAGGCAAAGCTACAAAGTATTCTTAAATTACACATACATTTAAAAAGAAAAAAAAAACAAACTTACATCAGAGTTAATTACACTAACCAAAAAACGTCAACAGAAAACATGAAAACGAATAAATATATAAAATCAACACAAATTTCGTTCACATACACAGTTAAAATCTAATAAAAATTTTGTGAAGTGCATTATCCTAGTTAGGTACAAAAATTTCCGATATTGAAAGGGAAAAAAAGTCTTAAAAAACCGTACCGTACTATTTACCTATATTGTCTCTCGTCTATTGAATATACGAGGGAGAGTTGTTCAGTTAAGTAAGTTGGAGTAAATTATGTTTAGCTGGCTAATGTCAGAGTTAGCGTTTATAGTATTATTGGTACCGTTAATATGGGTCATTTCTAAAAACAAGCGTTTAGTTAAATTCTTCTCAAAATCTAAGATGGTGGAATTCGTATAATCGAAGTTATGATCTAGGTTTAGGCAATGATCAAACGAAATATAGAGGATTTTTGGATAAATGAGTTTTCATTGACCTTAATAATAATTACAGACCGCTATTCCTGATAATACAAATTCATTATTATATATATATATATATATATATATGGGATATAGAAACTTTGCGTCACGTTCTAGGCCGCATTTTTTGACCAATCGAAACAAAATTTGGTTAAAAAATCGGCTAGGTCATGGAATCGCGTGAGTTCGTTGGCGATTGAAATCGGAGAGCTAATTTCAGAATGGTGGCCTGTCAAAGTTTTAAAAAAATCATATTTTTTTCGTTGTTAATAGAAAATACCGATGTTACATATCAAATGATAGAGCACTTAAATCTCTACAATATTTATTTGGAGAGTTTTTTCATCGCTGGCATATTTAAGTAAATGTAAGTCAATATAAAGTAACAAAAAATAAAAAAAAATATCATCACCCGCTATACCTGTAATTATTTTGACAAATAAACACCTGTGAAATAACAATAAGACCGTACTTACGTATGTATTATAGTATAATGGGTATTTCAGTTAAAATAACTGTCAATATGACACTTTGGTTATATTTGGCGAATGTCAGAATATTCCGTTATTTGATTATTAATAGTGGGTGTCAGTGGTAGACTAAGTATAAATAAAAAATACATAAATCAAAAATCTACTTTTCCGACTGGCTGCCATCGGGATTTTTTTATTGTTTAACAGTTACACCCAATTACACGACAATTCTTTGATTCTATAATATAAATAATAATAATATTCTTTATTGTCTAACAGGTTACAGACCCAATTACAAGACAATATAACTAAATAATAATAATAAGCTACTAATAATAAACTAATTAATAATCCTACAAAACAAAATACGCACACACATCAGATGGCCAGATTTTGCAGGAACCGAGATAATTGAGCGCAGAAAGATCTTACAGGCTCATTGAAATAGTCTGTTACATGTGTGGCATGCTCGAAGTAGTGGTGCTTTGGATTCATAATTAGTATGAAAAACAGGAACGTGAAATAGTCTGCTACTCCTCGCAGAGGGGCGCGGTATGTTAAAATTCAACGATCAGAGTAGATTTGAACAGTCCACCAAGCTATTTATAATATTAAACAGAAAGAGTGTCCGGCATACACTCTGCGAGCAGCCAGCGAAACCATTTGAAAGCGATCGATAAACAAATGAACTTAATATTAAATTCTTAAATTAAGTAGATGAGCATGCAAACTATGTTCACTTAAATGCCACTAAATTCTCACTAAACAAATTGGTATGAACAGATATTTTATAAGACACAAATAAAACAACGTCTACTCCACCAAAATATTTATATATTATTATGCAATCAGCATGCAGCGCCAGACATGTTTCGGAACATTAAGTTTCCATCATCAGTGGCTCAAAATAAACAGTCACGCAGTCATTTAGTTAAAGTCAAACAGTATGGCATGGACTATATAAACGTACACAAACACTTAGTGGAAATTATTTAAATAAAATATTATAAAATTAAAATATAAAACATTTTCTTATTGAAGAAGAAACTCAAAAAATTTTGCTGTCATAGTATATAAAAAATTTTAGTTATTTTTATAGTTTCCCTTTGTATATCATGGTTCAGTTTAAATCTAAATAAAGATTTAAACTGAACCATGATATACAAAGGGAAACTATAAAAATAACTAAAATTTTTTATATACTATGACAGCAAAATTTTTTGAGTTTCTTCTTCAATAAGAAAATGTTTTATATTTTAATTTTATAATATTTTATTTAAATAATTTCCACTAAGTGTTTGTGTACGTTTATATAGTCCATGCCATACTGTTTGACTTTAACTAAATGACTGCGTGACTGTTTATTTTGAGCCACTGATGATGGAAACTTAATGTTCCGAAACATGTCTGGCGCTGCATGCTGATTGCATAATAATATATAAATATTTTGGTGGAGTAGACGTTGTTTTATTTGTGTCTTACACATTCAACTCCTCTCGAAGATGGATTACTTCAGAAAATAGATATTTTATGTTTATTACACAGATTGCATGCATTGACAACGGGATCCCTCGTCTCATAATCTGTATGATCCTGGGTAACCCTAAATAAGTGTGTGTTCCTTGTATGCACCAGTGGTACATTGAGGTTCACTTCCTGTAAGAGGTGAGGGCAATCGAGCATGGAGTTGTTTAATTTAAAAAGAAATATTTGAGAAGCACACACTCTTCGACACCGCAACGATTGAAAACCAAATCGGTTTAAGAGTTCGTTATGCTCAACCGCCCTGTCTGGATGTCGTCCATCAATCTAGTACGAAATGTACACGCTGAACCTGCTCAAGTTAACCGCACCAACGACTGGTAAAGGGCTATAAAAGTGTCTAAATTCTGAAATTCCCTTGTTGGTCTTATAAACCCAAGTGCTCTCTGGTCGCCTCTTGGCAAATACTCTGAATGTGTTGACTGAATGATAATTCATTGTCAACGAGGACACCCAGATCCCTAAGTTCCTTGCATCTCTGAAGAATGTTGTCGCCAATGCTGTACTCATACCGGACGAAATCAGCACTTCCGGTAAACGACACACATTTGCATTTCTTTGTGTTGTGAGCACAACGATTAATAGCGTTAATCTCTGCTTGGAATATAGAAGGACTTTTCCCGAGAGATTCAGAGAGCCTGCAATTAGGCCCGTATACTCCCATGCCTGTGTTTCCTTCTATTCCTTTTGAACCGTCCGTATACCAGACGGATGTTTTCTGGGAATCGTGGTTCCCCATTTAGCCATTTTTGACGGTCTGCAATGACCACTTCAAATGGGATTTCAAAATCATGTTTGCGTGGCAAAGCGTCCGACGGTTTTCTTCCTGAATCCAACGGTATCAGATTCAGGATTCCCATGTGTCCATCTAGATCGCCAGATTTGTATTCCATTACCTGTGCCAGTTTCAGAGCGGTAATTGCTGCCTCTTTTTTGTCTAGGACAGGCAAATATATTTGTGTTAAGTCGAAGTCTGTTACCTAGACACCAACGCTACCAAGCGATTTCGTATTATCCTGAACAGCTTCAGATCATCAACAAACAGGAACTAGATACATTCTCAGTGATATCATTAACCACAAACATACATGTTCATTGACGTATATCGAAAATATAAGTGGAGCCAAGTTGCTCCCCTGCAGTGCACCACTTGTAGCTATCAAATCCCTAGATTTAAAGCCATTGTACTAAACAAACAAGCTACGTCCCGCGAGATAAGACTCGAAGAACACTAAATCCTAGTGCCTTCATTTTACTCACTATAATACCATGGTCCAACTTGTCAAACGCCTTCGAGAAGTCTGTAGATAGCCTCAATCTCTTCCCCCTGCTCAGAGTGGGCTAAACATGTAGGAACTCGAATAAGTTAGTGACGGTTGAGCGCTTCTCATGGCTTCTATCATGCTTAAAAATTAAGTTAGAAGCTTATTTTTAGTCTCTATAATATCTTTAATTGGAAGTTAATTCATTTTTATTACACAAGAACTATTATTAAATTTTTTATTTTAATAAATAATTTGTCATGTATGGCTATCTCAAAGACCTTCGAAAAATTAGACAAAATGTAGTTCACTATTTCGTTGACATCAGTGCACTAATACAATATACGAGCTATCTTCCAAACGTCGCGTCGGGAGAAAATGTAATTGCGTGGCTTTGCATCTCGATCTCTTGGATTTCCATTAATTAAAAAAAAAAGACGCTTGGACAGTTCAGACTAAACAATTATTCGCCTCGCAAAATTTACCACAAAACTCGTATGTTCTGGTTTTTCTTACTTAGCTCAAGTGGAGTACCTTTTGAGTTACTCAAAAAATACAAAGATAAAAACGGTCTAGGGGTTTGAGACATTTCGTTAGTTTATAAATAGCAGTGTTACCTACAAAAATTTAAAATAATCAATGTTTACAGTTTTTTGCACAATTTGGATTTGCTCTTTGAGGTTGGAAAGGATAGGTAGGTGATAGTTGCGGAGTGCTAAAGCAGATTCACCAAATTTAGCACCTGGCGACTAATCATACCTGATATACAAGGTGTCAAGATCTTTCAAATAATGTCAAGTTGAGAGTTCATTTTGATCTCCTACTTTTTGAGGGTATTTTGGACAATTACTTTGCAAAACTAATAAACACGTCAAAATTAAATGGCAAATTACACTGAAACCTTTAACTCTACAACGATTTCACAAGAATACCTTTTCTCTGTATAATAAATTTTAGATTTCTTAGAAAAAAGAACCAATATCAAAACTGGGATTAAAAGACCATTACATGGCCCCCCACAAGTTACGCCTCTAAGTAAACTGCGATGATTGGAACATAGGGTAATATGTATCACAAAAAATTGAGCCACTTTGCCAAATTTCATTAAAATATCTTTTATAGTTTAGAAGAAAATGTCAAAAAACAATTTTTTATAGCCATTTTTTCGTAGATCGTTTTATTAAGCAACCGCCGCACAATTTTGAGACACCTTGTATATCAGATGTAATAAACCCGTCACTCACTTGCTTAACTATTTCAGACCACAGAATAAAGACAATGCTAATACGTAAATTGCCCGCGAAACTAAATTTACGTAACTGTCAGGAAAAAAAATCTTTTACAAAAAAACAACAACAAATATAGTCCTTAGATTTTATGTTTTATATATTATATCAAAATAACACAATTAGTATATTTACGCGACTAAGGCAGACGCAGTGTTAGATTCATATTTCCAATTTGGAGCTAACACACTTTTTGTTTTATAGTACCGCGCTAATCGGTGAATACGTGATTCCACCAAAATTAGCCGGAATTTGCTGTCTTTATCTTTCCTATTCCGTTCCAAATGTTTCCTTATGGCAACAGCCTTTTTAATCAAATAATAGAGATCTTCTGGTAGATCCGGAGCCAAACCCATAGCTTTCATGAGTCGCAAAATTTTGTTTCCAGTGACAAATCTTACTTGGGCAACGCCCATTGAATCTCTGAGGTAAACACCTTAAACATAATTTGTAAATGTTAGTTAAAAGAAGACTAGTCATACAAAACATTAGACATACCAATCTGGGATGGTGTTAAACCTTTCTTTCCCAACTTATGGATTTGATCCTTTACTTCTTCTGGGGTCACTTTTAACCATGTCGGGACACTTCTTCTGTACGGAAGCGCTGATTGGGATATACCCTTGCTGGAATACAGAACAAAGGATATTATAAAAGTGTAATAGGTACCACGCGGAGTTATAACCTCAAATTAAATTAATTAGAAAATATATCGAAATTATACAAAAATATTGATGTATTATAAAGTATAATAATTTTAAAATATATATTTACCCTGGTGCGTGCATTCGACCCATTTTTTCCTAATTTTTGTTTAATTTCCCCGAGAAACAAACTACACAATCAACAGCAACATCAAAAAGAAGCTGGAAAAAAAATGTCAGTGTTGCCAAATGTCAAAACGTCAAAACTAAAAATCGGAACGTTTTTGACAAGTAAATTTCATTTTGATTTTCTGATATTTGGAGTGAGCAATATAATATTCATTCATGACTTATTTACACAATTCCAAATATTATTTATAACTATAAAATGAATTTGTGTCAGTAAATATAATATTTTTCATTATTTATAACAACACTAATAATTCCTGGTGTTATCACTATGCTTATTGCTTAGTTGAATTGAGGTGAGATTTAAGAATGGAACGAGGACGTGAGTTAAGTTTGCCATTGGAATGTGCATTGTCTGTATAAACAGTAAGTAATAAAATGATGTCGCTCTGATATTTGCCATAAAAGGAAATGACTAATGACGCCTTGTAAAAGTCAACTCTAGTAATTCATAATTTAACAAAATAAGAATGACCTGACATGAAGCCTGACCTTTATACTGCCGGAGAAAGTCCTCCTTTTCTTTCTTGCATGGTAAAGAACTGTTTTGTTGAACCAATAAACTTGTGTCACACAAATGTGGAGTGAACCTATTAATAGTGGGACACCAATGTCAATTAACCCCGCCCAGTATGAGACTGATATTTATATACAATTTGATGTAATGTAATGGTTTTGTAGCAATCATACAACTTAATCTGTCCAAAATTTCCAGCTGACTGTATGTGCACTTCCTACATTTATTTTTAGATATTATAAGCAAAGATTACATTAATCTTTGTTATAAACTATCTCTAGTTGTTATCAAAGAGGTTAGGTGCTATATAGAAGTTGAACGACATTAATTTGACAATAGAATACTACAACTAATAAGTTCGTTCCTCAACTTCATGGTATTCGCAAAAACAAGAGTACCTCTTGGGACAAACACATCA
The DNA here is from genome assembly GCA_911728435.2 of Apoderus coryli. Lineage (NCBI taxonomy): Eukaryota > Metazoa > Arthropoda > Insecta > Coleoptera > Attelabidae > Apoderus > Apoderus coryli. Next base: position 38,542,637 of record OU452200.1, on the reverse strand, counting down.
TGTATGTATAACAAGTTGTTAGCGCAACTTGACAACATCTTGGATTTATCTACTTTCCAATGAAGAAGGAATGTCAGTTTGTTAATTGTCATGTCAAATGTCAAATATCTTGAGCAATGGCTTCTTGTAATCAATGCTAAAAATGTCAGATTTTCCTAAAATATTTGTTATTTTACTCAATATACTTACTTAAATACAGTACCTATACATATTCTAGATAATAATTAAATTTTAAATAATTTAACAAGCACAATTATAATTAGTTTTCGTGGACAATTTGTCATTTAAAATGAGTAGTAGTAGCAGTAGTGATGAAAGTGATGCGGCACCTGAAAGAAGAAAACGAAAAATCCGCAGATTGGAGAATTCTTCACCGAGCACTTCAGAGGGTAGCCCTATTTTGGGCGCCTCCAACAAAACCACTCCTATCAAAAACAAAGTATATGTTGAAGAGACCTCAGGGGAAGATTCCTCAGACAGTTCTATAGTAAATTCGAGAAGGAAGAGGAAAAAACTAGTAGTATGTACCAGATACATTAGATTTATATGTGCAGTTAGATCAATTTTACGTTTATTTACAGCAAGCAAATTGAACAATATTGAAACCTTTTGAAGGTATTTAAATTTACGAGTATTTTATAGAAATTTGATGTGTGATATTAATAAACCTACCGCAACGGAAAATTCAAACTTTGATTTAGTGTTTTCAAATTAATATTTACTTGTTTATAATACAAAAGTTTTGTTAATAATGGTTTTTTTAATAAGGAACTTTCTTACCTTGAGGATTCCTGGTTGTAGTTTTCATAAGCGCATTATAGTAATCCAAATTCATACACATAAAGCATTTTTAGATCTCAAAGTATATTTGCGATTTCGACCGCAATCCGGAGATTGCGAGGCGAATCGCAGTGTAATTGCACATAGTAGGTGAAAGTGACCAAGAAAGATTTTGGGTACCTATAATAGTTATTATATAGGTACCTATTGTCAAAGTGGCATAATATAGCATACCTATTCTTTTAGCTACAAAAGATCTCTTCTCGCGAACGTATTTAATTTATTTAAGCTTTTTTCATTGTTGTTTATGCTGTATAATGGGTTGAGTATGATCAAGCAATGTTCGTAAATACATTAGAGGCATGTGGTTTCGGACCTATGAAAGTTTCCATGTTGGGCTATTTACTACCCTGTAAGACGCTCTGAGACTAACACAGGTGATCTATAAAGTCGTCCTGAATCTAATGGCTTTAGATCAAGAATAGGGGTATACGAGCCGAACTACCTCTGAATCCATTGAGAAAAGTTTCACAATATTCTACGCAGAGATCACCGCCAGGGCACCGGGAAAAGGCAGATTCGTATCACGTCTGACCTTCAAGCTGTATTAAGTCATAACCTTCACGTCGAGGCGAGTATGGAAGTGCAAACAGTTGTAAAGCAACTGGCAGCTCAACAGATCAACTCTGCTTTGTTCTGGAATCCGGAACCCATCTTTGGCATTACAAAGAGCCAAATGATGGGACAATCAGAGTTCCAAAAGCTTAAAAAGAACTATTTGGTAAAATTAGGGTGAATTATATTTGTGTCTTTCTTAGGGAATATTTTGCATGAAGGTTTTCAATTTATTTTTCCGGAAATCGGAGATGATGCACCAGTGGTGTCACTACTGTACTGTATTTTGTGTTTGAAATTTATCCTATATTTAAAATAAAACTTTCCTTTCACAGGTATTAGACACCGAATCCGAGGAGGAATCCTCCAGCAGTGAATCGGACATATTAATTGTAAGAAAACCAATATCCCGAATACCAAGCGATGATGAACAGTCCAGCTCGAGCGATCCTGGGTTGACACATCGCAAGTCCAACAAACGCCTCTACATCTCAGACTCGGATGTAAGCAGTAGTGATGGCGAGGGAGACAAGTGTCCGATATGTTTGGCCACGTTCCGCCTCCAGCAGATGGGTTCGCCGGAAGCATGCGATCACATGTTCTGTTTGGAGTGCATCCAAGATTGGTCGAAAAATAGCAATACGTGCCCGGTGGATAGGCAGGAGTTCAAATTGATTCTAGTGAGAGATAGTTATCAGGGTGATGTCACTAGAACAATTGAGATTGAAAAACCTCAACAGAATTTGGATCAGAGTTTTTTGGATGATGCGACGTTTTGTGAGGTGTGTGGTTCGAGTTCGAACGAGGATAGATTGTTGTTATGTGATGGATGTGATTTGGGGTTTCATTTATATTGTTTAGAGCCACCGTTGGATGAAGTTCCCTCTGGTAAGTGTCTTAAATATTATATATACAGTGATGAGGTAATTAGGGCAAAAGAAAAAATACCAAAAAATTTCATTGCCACGTAATTTTATTTGTTGATTATGTCACACGTCACTACTTTCAGTACCTTGTATTGCCACCCATACTTTATAGCAATGCATAAACACGTCTATGCATGCCTCGTGTGAGGTTATTTAGGTATTCTCTAGGAATGTTATTCCATTCTTCAGTAGCGGCTAATATGAGCTCTTGAACGTTCATAGGTCGGTTCAAGCGACGACGAATCGATCTAGACAAGTAGTCCCAGACATGCCCGATGGGATTCATGTCCGGAGAAAGAGGTGGCCACTCCAATCTGTCAATTTCACCCTCCCACTCTGGGACGGCTCGGCTTCGATGTGGACGAGCGTTATCGTCCATGAAGATGAAATTGGGACCTGCTTTGTCTCGAATTGGTTGCACAATAGGCCGAAGAATAAGATCGATATAAATTTGGCCGGTCATAGCGCCAGGAACTTGAACCAAGGGGGTTCTTCTTCCGTACATAATTCCACCCCAAAACATAGGACTCCTGTCTTCAAATGGTACCACTTTCTCTGGCGAAAGCAAGTCGGTGTTGTGTTCCCCGTTCTCTCCAGACTCGACATCGATGATCGTCGCTAACCAATCAAATCCGAGAACATTACATTTGACCATTGATGCAAAATCCAGTTTTGGTGACCACGAGCCCATTCTAACCCCGACCGCCTATGTCTAGATAACAACCTTGGCATTCGTAGAGGTCTTCTAGACAGCAAACTCGAGGCAATGACGCGTCTTCTAATGGTGGCATTAGAAACGACTTGATGGTAATTATGCTGAAATTGCCTTCGAAGACTGCTGACGGTTACAAATCTCCGCGTCACTTGTGCAACATATCGGTCTTGCCTTTCGGTTGTACCTCGTGGACGTCCAGTTCGAGGTCTATTTTTCACAGAACCCGTCTCAATGCATTATGCCTACTCACACTAGATGTCGCCAAAAACATCTTGTTCACATATTTTTGAGGTTAAGAGAAAGTATTATTGTAGACGTGAACATTCTGTAGTACTTCACGAATTGTTAAGTCGGCTGTTACAGTAACAGTGTTGGCAATTTAAAGGTGTCCGCCTCCAACAAAAAACCATCAGTTACGATAATTTTGAAACATCTTATTGCATAATTAACCGAAATAAAATATCCTTTCCTTTCAGGTACTTGGTTCTGTAATACGTGTGTCGCCCATAGGATTGATGCTGTGGCAGCTGCCGCATTGGAGGGCCAAAGCGATACGAGTGGCAGCTCCTCGGATCGGGACATTACTTTCGTTCAAAGGAATCGGAGGTGAATTTTATTTCTAATTTATAATCTAACCTTTTTTTTTGTTAAGCGTAAGTTCTTGTTTTCTTATATATTTTTTTTGGTTAATCATTTTAATACTTGAGATTGTCATTATTGTAAGTTGTGATACCTTCCAAATATAGTTATTTTCCTAAATCTGGTCTTTAAATGTCAGAAATGTATTGCGCTTCATTATTTGAGTAGGTATTTCGCCACTAATTGAAGTTAAAATCTCTAAACTGTGATTATTCAAAATAATCCTTTCGAATTAGTTAGAAAAGCCACTGCCACAGTGGCTTTGAAGCAACATAAAGTTGGATAAAAAGTTAATATAAATAAAAACGTATCTTTTGGAGAATTCCTAAGGTTTCGGAAACCAATCTGCTTCCATCGTCAGGGCCTCAACTGCATTAGACGTTTCTATCCTGAAAATAACGGATACAAAGCGTCTGCCCCCTATTCGTTGGCATAGTCCAGAGCTAGAAAGCAAGAGATCAATTTTATCTACTGTTAGTGCTGTGTAAATGCACACAAAGACTGGGATTTTTACAACGTGCTGAAGGCTGAGTTTAAGAAAGATTTGATGTGTGCCTGCGATCAGTATCTCTTAAGATCTGCGAATACAGCCAGAGACGGTTGGTGTTTGGTGAACTATATTGGCAATCGCAAATCGAGAGATCACATTGAGTCTGGTATTTCTGCTGACGACTTTAATGACTATTTCGCTTCGGTTGCTGTGAGGATTATTGAAAGTTTGCCTACCCATTCGCACTGTTCGGCGACTGAGTTTTTGAGTGGTCTTGCGGTGCCAAACTGCAGTTCCTTTCTCAATCCTGCCACCGAGTCAGAAGTTTATTCAACAATCTGTGGTTTGAAAAATTCGTCATCTTGTGATATTTATGGGTTGATCAGCTATCTATATTCTTAAAAGCTGTGTGGACGTATTAGTTGCGCCACTCACTAACTTAATAAACTTATGTTTTTCCAAGGGTTGTTTTCCGAGGTGCTTTAAGATTGGAAAGGTAATCCCTTTGCTAAAGTCTGGTAATGCTGACGATTTGAATAATTATCGACCCATTACAATTACTGTTATATTTTCTAAGGTACTCGGGGTCTTGTTAAAGGCCCGACTTTCGAATTATTTCGAACAGTTCGATCTACTCTCTCCATGTCAGTTTGGTTTTAGGAGAGGGCGAACAACAACCGGAGCGATCCTGAGTGTTGTTGGCGATGTAATTGCGTCTTTTGAGAATTGTAAACACTCTGTATTGACCACGACTGATTTGTCTAAGGCTTTTGACTGCATTTCCCATGATACCCTTCTGGAAAAGCTGTCTTTCTCTGGAGTGAAGGGGATACCTTTGGGGTTGATTAAATATTTCCTGTTTGAGAGACAGCAGCTGGTCGAGTTGAACGGTGAAACATCTTTTCTTAAAAGAGTGAGCTATGGGGTGCCTCAGGGCTCTGTGCTTGGCCCATTACTTTTCATTATATACATTAATGATATCTCCCATTATATGTCCCTTTTTGCAGATGATGCCAGTTTTGTGTCGAGTAGTTCAAGTTTTGACAATCTGAACACTATATCCCTTTCGGTCTTGAATGCAGCCAAGAAATGGTTTGGTGCGAACGGGTTAAGGCTTAACGAGGACAAGTGCAATGTTCTGAAGCTGTCTTCTAATTTCCCCCATATCAGTGGTGACACTGCCAAAGTGCTTGGAGTCTATTTAGATAACAATCTTAACTGGTAATCTCACATCGAACACCTAGGTCGCAAGTTGTCCAGTGCTCTATTTTTGCTTAGACAGCTTGCGTGTTACTTTGGGGTTTTCCGTTCACACTTGACTTACGCCATCGTGCTTTGGGGTGGTTCTTCGCACGCCTTGAGAATTTTCAGATTGCAAAAGAGGGCGGTCAGAATACTGGTTGGCGTTGGGCCACTTGACCATTGCAAGCCGCATTTTGTAAACCACGGCATAATGTCATTACCGTGTGTTTTTATCTATCATACCTTATTGGAGATCCATTCAATTCGGGATTCACTGCGGCCTCACTCTGGTAATCATATCTACAGTACTCGGTCGGCTGAGTTGTTGATCATTCCAAAATATAGACTAACAAAATCTAAAAATAACTCTCTTAATTACAAATTTTATAATAAGGTACCGAAGCAGATTCGGTCGTTTAACTACAAATTATTTAAAACTAAAATAAAGACATATTTGTTAAAGCACTGTTCTTACTCTGTCGATGAATTTCTTGAGAGTGATTGGTTGTAGAGTTCTTGATTCTTGTTGGCAATATTGCGTTGTTTTGTTGTGCAGTATTGTCCTAATTGTTGTATATTGTCGTATATATTTTTATGTGATTTGTATTTGTGTTGTATTTGCAAGTATTGTATTTATATTGAATATTGTAATAAACTATCTAATCGTTCAACACTTTGGAAAAATTGATGAGCTACTGCTGGACATTCCGTTATTGTATCTGTCATCATTGCTTCCTGTGTAAACTGTTAGATGTTTATGAACAGCATGTCACTCAAATTAGTAATCGTACTGTATTGCTTTGTACTAAGAAATTCGCATGCAAAGTGCCCGCGGTCACTATAGAGACGTAAAGAAGTATGGGATTTTCCAAAAAAATATTCAATTAATTAGAAATAGGTCGTTATAGGGGGGGGTGGTCACTAAGAGAAAATAATCCAATTTTTCAGAAATTTTAAAGTTTAGGTATCGGTACATGACATATCATTTGAAATCAAATTTGATTGCCTTTCAGAATATTTAATAATAATATACATGGTGTTCCGTTTGAGAAAATTGACTTATGCCTATTTTTAGTAGTAGATCATACTACAGTAATTTGCAATCACGCTGTAACCTGATGGGTGAATCTGTCAAGATAGTTGATTATTATAAGATCTTCTTGAACTGCCTTCAAAATTTCAAGACTGTCTGTTCAAACGGCAAAATAACGAATATATTCTGGAAACCTGTTTTGGGCAAAAATAAATAAATTATTTATTCAAAAACAGTTGAGGATAGGCATAGGGAGGAAAATACTTCAAAATGGATGGGGATCCAAAAATATAATAATATATAGAGTGTTCCATTTGAAATAAGACAGTTGCTATCAACTTCCGGTATAACCGGATGTCCTACAAATATGGCAATATTATATACTGATACATTAGGTTGACCTGAATGATGACATAAATTTTCAAAACAAAAAGAAGACTGCATAATATCCATGATATGGTATGATTGATGGGCATAGTTTTTTTTGACAATATTGTGCCCTTTTAGGGCGATGCATTTGCGCCACGTGTTCCCAACTCCTTCAAGCTCTCAGAAAACTATTGTGTCGACACATTAGGCATGTAAGTCCCGGGGTAAAATTTATGAGAAATCATTGGTTGCTTGGATGGTCTTTTTTTATTTTCATAAAACTATTGTATTTATAAAAAAAATACAAATAAAATCTCATAAACTGATTTAGATATATAGTGTCACACAGAAAGTACGCTTCATATGGGACAATTTGAATGCTACCATGTATTTGGGCTTTTAAAATTATGTCAAATTAAGCATATGAGCAGTCACGTGTAAAAACTTTTTCCTTTGACCTTTTTCAATATTATAAAAAGTAAGACAATTTTTTTAAATGGCAAGAATTGGGCATTATTTTTGTTAAGAATAAGAAGTACACCTGTGTTAAATGCCAACGACCCACGTCTGTGTAGCTCTCGTATAAGGTGTCTCTGGTTTCTGTAAATAAATCAGCAAGGCCTTTACCTTCGTTCGTATGAGGGCAGAGCAGCATAGTGCACGAATTGTCATATTATAAGGTTGATTTTTACACCTTAATTTTTGGCCACACGTTGTATCTTACCAGTTTATGAAATGTTTTATTCGATTTTTTTTTTGAAGGCGTAGCAAACAAATTAAAAAATATTCTGTGTGAGACGCAAGTTTGTCGCCCGAAACCGGTTACAATTAATAAAGAATCTGTGAAGAAAATAGACTCAGAACTCTCAAAATCGTTTGATTACTATTTAATTGGTTGAAAATAAAAACTTGAAGATCGACAAAAAATTAAAAGAGTGGACCGACATCGGACAGAAAATTATCTAAATAGAGATCATCTCTTAGTCGAATTTCCTGTCCGATATATTGATTTTACTTGTAACAACAGACGAAAAATTGATTGGATCTACTATACCCATCACTTCTACTAATGATGAAACATGATTTTTTATGTTTCAATAGATTAATGGCACGAACTCAACAAACTGAGCGAGTCCGACGTCGAGTGGTCAACAGACGCCGCAATAATTCCACAAACAACCAAAATTCCGACGCAGCAATAGAACTAGTGGATCTACAAGTGTCAAGTACAACATCACGACGTAGTAGAACAACAAAGAAACGTGCTAAAAAACGAAAATATCGTCCCAGAAAGTACCGTACAGTTTACGAAATTGATTGCACAACTGGTGAAGCGGTACCAGTAAAGAAACTGGTGAAGTCACGGAAGCGAAAGTCGCGGAAGAAGCGAAGATTAGAAAAAAGCAGATATGCAGCTAAAACTGTGAAACGAAGGCTCGCCGCACAGTTAGGAATTTGCGCACCGAGAAATGCGGTACCACAAGAACTACCAGACGTTCGAGTTCCGTCGACTAACAACCCAAGGAATGTGAATCATCTTCGAAACCAAGCTGGAATACCAACACTGCATTTGTTTGGACGCGCCAATGAAATCGATTATTTCTCTGAGTCTGACGTAGAGACTCAAGAATATCATAGCGGATCACTTCTAACACGTAGAGCTCCAAATAGGTCAGATGTTGCAGTCTTGCGGCGTCTCGCTCGACGTAAAGCCGCAGTGCATCTTCCTGAAGTTGTTTCAAGCTCCACCGACATTTTAAGTAATATTCTCGAATCACAAGAGAAACTACATTCACGAAAAACACTTTTTAGCGTGGATGCTTCATCGGGCAAATTGAAGATTGGTGGAAAACCGAGTCAAGATGAACTGCGGCAAAGACCTAACGGTGCTGGTAGTGATAACCAGTACAATTCAACAAATTTGACGCAGAATTCAAAAAACAACTGCGATTATACCAGTGACAACTACTATTCAGGTGCTCAACCATCTTCAGGATTTTATAATTTCTGTTCGGCATATGAAGATAACAACATGGGAAGCACATCAGGATCAGGAAACGGGGATGTGCCGCAGGACTACACTCGTCGCACATTATGTGAAGCCGAAGAATTTGATAAGAAACCTGAAGACCGAGCTACATCATCAGTTAGTGAATCCGATGTCGATATATATAGTGACATTGACGAATCGGAAGCGGTAACGACAACACGAGGTGAAACTGTCAGTGAAAATCCTAACATAACTAAACAACCATCATCGCCGTGTTCCCAAATCAATTTTACTTCACAGTCAACTCCAATTGAAGATGAAGATAATGATAGTGAATCGGGGATGGTTATTGATACGGATAAACAGGAAGAAACTGCTGTTACATCAACTGTTGAGGATGCTGTAAATCAACCAAGTGATCCAGCTGAACAAGAAGATAATCAAGTGGAAGATCATGATCAAACTATTGATGATGAAATTGATGAAGGTGACGGTTGTCCCAATGCCAGTGTTTATTCGCAACAACAAAGTAACGTGGAAATAAACGCCCCAAAAAATGATGATGATGAAGATTCAAATGATGGTTGTCCGAATTTTAGTATTTACTCAAAAGAGAGTAAGAATATGGCTATGACTACGGATATAGCACCAAAAGTTGATGATGATGAACTTGATGATATCCCCCCTGAACCGCAAGATGAAGAACCCCAACAGCAACTTTTAGAAGAATCTCAGCCAGAAACAAAGAAAGTTGTTACGAAAGTTAAAGATAATAAATTGAAGTCGTTGGGCTTGTATTCGGATTCTGAGGATGAATCCATTGTGAAGAAATCATCTGGAATTGCTGGTGATGATAAGGAAGTTGATGAGAAAAATGATTCGAGTGTAGCTGATGATAAGCCTGTGAATAATTCGTTTGCTGATATTAAAGAATTGACAGAAGATATTTTGAGTGACGAGGAACGCAGTTATACTCCTTGCTTGGATGAGCGACTGGATAAATCACAAGAAGGTTAGTAATTATGATAACAGCTTGGTCATGTAAGGTGTCCAGTTTTCTCCCTCCGTCACTTTCCCGGCTCAACAGAACCACTCTGTAGTCTCAGGAACGTCCTGAATGCTGCGAACTTCTACCTATCCAAATTCAATCGTTTTGTGCAATTTAAAGTAGTCTCTGCTCTTCCTGGCGACTTCATACCTTGTTCGCACTGGTCACGAGTTGGAAAGAAAGTAGCAAAGTTTGGTTCAGCCTTACTCGACCTCTTGTCGTGAAAAAAAAATTGTTTTCAAACTAGGAAGTGTGGCGCAGACAATTATCACTCTTCTCTGGGAAAAGGCGCTAATTGCTTGCAAAGACTTCAATTCATCCGGCTCCTACCCTGCCGAATTGACAAAAGGGCCATTATTTGTCGGCCTATTGGAAATCGTTTTCTTCTGTACCTTCTTTTCCTGATTGTCCTCGATTGATTCAATGCCAAAGAGCGTTGAATTGCCATCTTGTCTGATCTAACGGATCAGAAGATGTTGAGTGAACAGGACTTCAGATTCTTTCGCATTCGGTTGTTGATGTGGGTATATTTTGAAGATTGATCGACCTATCCGTTTGCAAGATTTCTACTTGGTTCCACACTATTATATTCCTTACCACACGAATCGGGATTTCGAAGGAACCTCAAATATCCCACTGTTGTAGTTACGGACGACATTTTTCGTACTGTTGAACTATCCCAAGGAATTCGACCATACAAAGACTCTAATGTTGCAGGATTTGGTGACTGGATTTTTAACTTGTTATTTACTTTTTTATATTTTAGGAACGGGATTAGATGGTTTAGAAACTGAGATGATTTCCGATGAAGAACGCAACGATTTTGATGAATCCCATGAATTGAAAACTGTCTCAGAAGGAGATGCTTTGGAAATTAACGCAAAAGAATCTGAACTTGATTTCACACGTCCTGAAGATTATGAAGAAGGCGAAATAGTGGATAAAAACAAGACTTCAAAAAGCGATAAACCTGAGGAAGAGGGAGAACGAGTAGTAGAAGAAGAGGAAGAAGAGGAGGAGGTGGATAATGCAGTTCAAAAAGAAAAAGAAAAAAAGAAGAAAGGCGATGATAAAGATGAGAGTAAGACTAAAAGTAAGAAGAAGAAAGATAAGAGTATTAAAGGCAATACTGTTGATAATAATGAAGATGAGAATGGTAATAATAAGGAAAATGAACATAAAGAATCGTTTAAGAAATTAAGTAAAAGTACTAAGGAACGGAATTATAGAGATAAGGATCGTGTCACGACGCATAAGAGCCGTAGTAAATCACCTATTGGTAAGGATAAAGGTGATAAGGATGGGAAGAGGAAGAAAGAAAAGCGAAAGGAACTGGAAAGGTATGTTAACTCTATGAAAATAATGTTTGTCACTGTTTTTATTTCAGGATCACCCCAAAAAAAGCCTTTAAACTAGACACCTTCAATAATGTCCTTCCTGCCGAGATTGTTTGGAACAACATTCCAGCAGATTTCGGCTGCGTTTCCATCAGAAATGTGACGTACAAGGTCTGGCGTTGCACTGGATGCTTAGCTATATGTCAATCATTGAATCACCTCCTTTAAATATTGTCACGTTTAGGTTTAACGTGAACTACGAGGGCATTGAAAATAAGGACCATATCTAAAAGATTGAAACGCCGAATACCAAGTTTAAATAGACTAAGTTTATTAACAGTTAAAGTTGAGAAGAGTTTACAAAATGATGAAACTTAAATTAGAGACTATAGAGTTAAAATAATAGAATACGAATAATATTACTTACATTAAAATATAAGAGACCACATACGGTCAAGTTGCACTATGGTTCACATTTTTACTGCCTTCAGGTTTTCTTACTATCAGTTTAAAATTAGGACACAACTAACCTATTTGGAATCTGTACTCGTGACAATATTGACACATCTTTTTTAAACACCCTGCATATTTGAGATAAGATGAAATTAGGCATTATTCTCCGATAATAGCGATTTAAAATTGACAGTTAAATAATTTTTCAACTCAGATACAATGTCCGAGCACTCATCGCCGAAAAACCACGTGCTCCAGCAAAAGACGAATTCGGTCGTGATCTACGTCGTACCCCACCGCTGCCAAAGTCGCGGTCACGATCCTACACCCCACCTGTAGTGCAGAGATCAGTATCAAGAGGTCGGAGATCACTGTCACGTCGAAGATCATTGTCTAAGACACGTAGGTCGCCTTCAAGACATCGATCACTCTCAAGGACTAGACGATCAGTTTCACGTGCACGGCGGTCTGTTTCACGGAATCGTCGGTCTCTATCGAAGAATCGTGACAAGGGTGGGAAGAAACGTGGCAGATCCAGATCGAGATCAAGGCGTAGATCGTTGTCGCCTCGTAAGCGATCGCGATCGAAAAATAAGAAGCGAAAGAGATCGTCGAGTAAGCTTGAGAAACGAAAGAAACCCAAGGATAGTGTGAAGAAAAAGAGGGCTAGGAGTAGAAGTCGACAAAGATCTGTGTCAGGTAATAATAAATATTTATTTGTATTCCAACAATAATTTGGGATTTTCTAGGTTCTCCGTCAAGACGTCGTCGTCCAGCAAGAGAGTGGACGCCATCATTCTCCCGGTCCCCCACACCAACTGATCTCCGAAATGCTTCGCCGTCTTGGACGCCACCTAGAGTCGAGAAAAGTCAAACGTTACCCGCTAAAAGTCTGACAGTGATTGTGAATAATGACGCAGCGAAAAAGAAGAAAGAGAAACGGCGCAATAAAGAGAAGAGAAAGGATGGAATGCAAAAGAAACGACGTAGGGAAAGGGAGAGAACACCACCACCCTCAAAGGAGGTGTTTGCGTCTGGCGATAATATTTTGGTTAGTGTTAGTTTTAATAATGAAAATGAGACGAGAGATGTGACGACGAGAGAGAAAAAGAAGAAGGATAGGGAGAAGCCGCAGGAGAAGCGAAAGAAGAAGAAGCAGCAGCAGAAGAAGGATTTGTCAGGTAAACTTAACTCTGTCCCAACAAATCATTGAACAAATAATTTATGTTTCTATTCGTTCTTAATCAGGTATCAAACCAGTAGCAATTATCGACCTTGACCGTTCACCATTCCAAGAAATACCAGCCTCTCCAAAAGACGTGATAATACTCAGTGATAGCGACAACAATGACACCGAACCTAGAAACGCTCAAAGCAACATGATTTGCGACTCGTCCTCGCAACAGGTGGCCAGTCCCGAAGCATACTTAAGTGGACCAAAAACACCGCCCGAACCACAAGTTAAGTTCTCGTTGAATGTTAAAGCGCCACAATTGCGAGCTATCAGTAATCCATTGCATGATCCGGATGATCATAATGATGGTGAGGAGGAGGAGGAGTTGCAGGAGGAGATTAATGGAAGCGCGGGGATGCATAAAGGTCCGAATACACCGCCAGAACCGCCAAATTCGCCGCCAAGTAGTCCAGATGTTTATGATCCGTTTGAACCAACAAAGTCCAGGTAACTGTTTCTCTTTGAATAATAAGTTATTTGACATTTTTGCAACCACAATTGTTCCTGAACTTGTAGATTGTTTTATCGGAGTCGTTTAGGCGGTTTGGCCTCCCCTCACTTCGACCTGCAGAAGATCTTTTGTGAATGACTCTAATCTATGAATTGCCCAGCTGTCCCACACTTTTCATGAAGTTGATGATTTCTCTGGGGGCTAAATTCCTTGCCTCGTCGGGTGTTAGGGTCACCCCTCCAAGGTGTTTTAGCATTTTGCAGAAAAGTGCCATGCATTCACAGAGCACGTGTTCTGTTGTCTCTGTTGCGTCTTCGCAAAACCGACAAGTGTCGTCCTCGGTTAGGCCCATCTTTTTGAGATGGTACTTCACTGGGTGGTGTTCCTTTTCCCATCTCCGAAGTTCTTCCTTCATAGGGCTTTTTGGAAGTCCAAGGATGGGTTCCGGGCCGCAGAACGGAGCGTTTGCGCCCTCTTTTGCAAGTTGGTCCGCCGCTTCGTTCCCCTCTATGCCTTCATGTCCTGGCACCCATGTCAGAGTAATCTTTTTCCCCTGAGCTGCCAGTTGCTTTAGGGTCTGTTTGCATTCCCATGGTAGCTTTGACGTGAAGGTGTAAGACGTCAGTGCTTTTAACGCAGCTTGACTGTCTGACATAATATTGATCTGCCTTTCCGGGATGCCTCTCTGCAGGCATTCTTGAGCACAACGATTAATAGCGTTGATCTCTGCTAGGAATATAGTGGGACTTTTCCCGAGAGATTCAGAGAGCCTGCAATTTGGCCCGTATACCTGTGTTCCCTTCTATTCCTTTTGAACCGTCCGTATACCAGACGGATGTGTTTTCTGGGAATCGTGGTTCCCCATTTAGCCAATTTTGACGGTCTGCAATGACCACTTCAAATGGGATTTCAAAATCATGTTTGCGTGGCAAAGCGTCCGACGGTTTTTGTTCCTGAACTTACCTTAAGTTGTGATGTACAGGAATGAAAATAAGTCATGGGGGGCTAAATCAGGGTTGTACAGCGGATGACCTATGTTTTGAGCACTATGCTACCTTTAAAAACGTCAAACTTATATCAGTTGATTTGACGTATAGAAAAAGATTTCCATGGGACCCCAGACTATAAATGCAAACGTCCTCCTGTACAATTCTTGTGATTTAAAAACTGTTTCAGATCACCAACACCTGAACCACAAATTACTCAAAACAATGCGGCAGATGATAAACATGACGAACATTTAGAAAGCAGATCTATTGATGTGGATAAATCGAATCAAACTAGTGATATGATACCGTCATTAACACCGCCAGTGGCCGATATTCAACCGGCCGATTCCCAAAGTAGCATTCAAGTGACGCCCGATTCGAACAAATCACCTGATCAAAGGATTGGAGTATTGATCAATCAACAAGTTATTCCGACTATCAAGCCGGTAAATCTAGTACTATCTTACAGTATCTTTGTTCAGTATAATCTAAATGATACTTTTGCAGATTGGTCAGACGACTCCATTTAGTTCAGTACCAACATCCATAGTAACATCCACGCCAATATCGACAAATCAAGCACCTCAGCAACGCATCAACATACTTAATACCACATTAATTACCCCGCCTCACTTAGCTTCATCAATACCTCAGCGAATTGTACTGCCCAATCAAGTGAAATCTAGTCCGGTTAAAATATCCCCGACTAAGGCAGCAGTTAAATCAACCCCGATAAAACCCATGCTATCGAAGGGTGCAGTGAAATCAATGGCGAGTAAAAAGAGCGCGGAAAACTTGGACATGGACTCACCGTATTCGCCTGGTTCCAGCGATTACGAGGATCTATTTGAACCGCCAACTGAGTCATTGAATCCTGTGAAAACGACTAAAATGAGTGGTAAAGCTAGTGGAAAAGTGGCTGGTGGTGGACAGACAAAGCCGCAAAATGCGTTTGATATGTTGTTTGATACACCGATTTTCAACAAGAAGAAGTTTAATGATAGTAGCAAGAGCACGAATACGTCAAAATTGTTTGGTGCTAAAAAGAATATTTCACCGACTAAGACGAAACAAGTTGGTATTAAGATTGATGAAGATAGTTTGAAGATTTTAGAGGAGTTGCCGAATAGTGCTGTGGAGATGCAGGTTAAAGATAAGGTTAGTCATTTCTGTTTATTTCTATTTTCGATTTGAGAATTTAGCAAAACAAGTTACAAGAATACCAAAAGAAAGATCTTCAAAACTTCCGAGTGACTTGCACATGGGTTGGGTTATTGACGAGGTCATAGTGTAACGTTTTTCTGAGTTCGTAGTGTGAAATTGTTATTTCATGCGTTGTTACGCGCTTTATTTAAAATGGCTGTATTTATTTCCACTATTATTTATATGTCGCAACACTGTTCTCAACTATTGACTGTTTACTTCATAACTGTCCTCTGGGTCTGTTACGTTGGGTATTCATGTATGGTTGGTCTTCTTTCTCGAACACTTCCAGTGATTACTCGTTTGTTCTACAACATTCTGGCGCGCATACGGTAAGCGAGGCACATCCTAACAAATTAATACAGCGCTGCACTTTTTTTTTTTTTTTGCGCAATCAGCGCATGCCCAAAAATAGCGTATCGTCTTCGTTGTAGAACTACACACTCAAATATTTCGGGCACGCATATTTAAAAAAAAATATTAAAATATGCGTGCGGAAATAATATAAGCTCTATTACAAGTGAAAATTCAAGCCAGTAGAAAGTGATTATGTCACATGCTGGGACCACTACTTGTTCAATCTTTTTATGAACGACCTGGGAAAGAATTTAAAATCTGAAAGATTGATTTTTACTGATGATATGAAGATCTACTCTCTCTCTCTCTACTCTGTTGACGACTGTCATGTTTTGCAAAACAGGTCGGGGATTGGTGTGATGCCAATAATCTTATGCTGAACCCGGTAAAGTGTAAAGTTGTGTCATATACTAGGAGAACGTTCCCTATTGATTTTGGATACGCGATTCATGACGCTGCATTGTCACGTGTGGAAACTACCAGGGATCTTGGTGTTGTGTGCGATTCGCGCTTTACCTTCAGCGAAAACATAATGACGATGATAGCTAATGCATCCAAGGCATATGGTTACATCGTTAGAAATGGCAGATCTTTTCGCAATATTAATACGCTAAAAAAACTGTACTTCGCGTACGTCAGGTCCAAACTTGAATATTGCTATGGTTGTTACAAGCAAAACATCGAAGGAGTGCAGAGCAAATTTTTGAAGTATCTTTACTTTAAATCCGATGGTAGTTATCCTCCTGAGCGTGGTGTGCCGTATGGCTATCTAACGGGCATATTTGGTGTGCAATCATTGCAATTGAGGCGGGATCTTGCATGCATAAGCAATGTCTGTAAAGTGTTTAATGGCGTTATGGATTGTCCTGAGCTGCTTGAAGGATTCCGTCTTACTGTTCCGCGAATAAACTCAAGAAACTACCAATTATTTCATTGTGATAGAGCTCGAACAAATATTATGTTGAGGTCCCCATTGTCCACTATGTCTCGCACGTTTAATGTGGTGTGCCGGAATTGTGATTTGTTTCATGATACATTGAAACATATTTTGGCGGCCGCAGAACTTGTACTTGGTTGTGATGATTGAATTTGTTTGTTTATATATTTTTTATGTTTATTTCTTTATTTATATCTCTATTAATTTAATTTACTTCTGTTATGTAAAGTTATCAAGTTATTTATTGTCTTATATATATTTATATTCTTTGTATTAATACTTTTGTGTGGTTGCTCTGTAACTGGAAATTTTCTCTTGAGCAATAAAGCATTTATTTATTTGCTTTGGAAATATTGTAATGTACTTATTACCTTTTTTTCAGTTTTTGAAGAAGTTGAACAGACAGGAGCGAGTGGTTGAAGAGGTCAAATTAGTTTTAAAACCGTACTACAATAAAAAGAAAATTACGAAGGAGGAATATAAAGATATTATGAGAAGAGCTGTCCCTAAAGTAAGTTTAAAATTAATGTAAAAAGTTTGTCAAACTGAAATGGAAAGTACAATATTTAATTCAAATAAAAACAAATATTGCAATTGTATTCGAGATCGAATCAAATTAAAACAAGATTATATTACTAGTTTTGAGTTTGATGTTTATTTTTTGCAGATTTGTCACAATAAAACTGGCGAAATTAATCCAACAAAAATCAAGCATTTGGTTGAAGCCTATGTGAAAAAAATTAAACACAGTAAAAAGGTTACATCGTCTAGCTCAGTACCGCAGAAGAACGTAGTGAATTAAACTTAAGAATATCGTATATAAAATAATATAAAGATTAACTTAAAAAAATAAGAAAGTATTTTGTAATATTTAAGTTTGTAAATATAATGATTATGAATTATCTCCTGGTAGGTAGTGTTTGTAATTTTATTAATATCGTTATTACAATAATAATTATAAATTACCAGTTATTAATTTATATTATGATGTCAGTTAAGGATTCTTTTAAAATAGGATTTGTGAGCTGGTAGTTAAATGATAATAAAATGTACATAGAGTAAAAATTGGATTTCATTTTGGCCAAAATTGAGCACTCAGTAAGGTCCAAGAATTGTTTAAAACTTCCTTAAACAGATGCCTTTTCGAGTATGTATTGTATCTTCCGTAAAATTGTTGGATGCGTCGATTTTGTTTACGTGAGTGGGGTTTTTATCCAAAAATAGAGTTGCCAGTTTTTCAAAATGGCAAAGCGGGACGCATTTTTCCATATACCACACGTGATCGCGAATCGGCTCATTATCATGCGAGGGGTTCTGAACCTCACCAGTGCCGGAATTAGGGCATACAATTTTCGCCATCCGTAAACAGCAGTGTTGCAGCCGAATGACCAAGAACTATCAGAATAAACATTGCACATACGGTAAAACAGTGAACTGTGAAGATAATCCACGACGAAAATAAAGAATAGAAGAAAACATTCACGATTTAGTTCATTTTTCTAGCAGAGATGAAATTTTCAAAGTCTCTGTAACAATACTGTAGCATTAGAATAACAAGATGTTTACAAATATCAAACTGATGTTTGGTTTGTATGCCTCCTGGTAAGAAAGATCAAAGATGACATCCTGTCAGTCAAGCCAGCGTCCTTCGCTGAGCCATCCGAATGAGTATTTTGCCAAGATACCTGCTACTTATCTCTGGCATTGATCTATTTTTTTCGAGTCATTATGGGAATGTAACGGAATCAAATGAGATTATGACTCACCACCTCTGTAGAGAGCCTTTGAATACAAGCCATCTTTTGAAATCTATGGGAATCTATCTTAGGACAAAGATTAATGCTTAGGAGAACGCCCAGACAGCACAATATTTTAAAGACATCTTAAAAACGTTGGAATTAGACACGTCTTATTAACGTCTGCAGACATCTTTAAGGCGTCTTCAAGACGGCTCACTGGGAATCGAATCGATCTGTATTGACAAGCATACATGATTGTTATTATATTGACTACAAAAGTACACAGCTTCCTGCAATGGCAGACAGCGTGAAAAGAATTAGGATTTAACCAAATTTAACCGAATCAGATTGCGTCTGATTTTTAGAGCAAGTGCGAAGGCCAACTTGTCAGTGTATGTTCAGTTTTTTGTTAGGTTTCGCGCCAAGACTGTTTCTACGTGATTTTCGTGGCAGAATAGTCGCTGAAAAAAAAAATGGCAAATTCTAGACTATCAAAGAAACACGAAGACATTATGAGGGAATTCATAGAATTATATATAGACAATCCGTGCTTGTGGAAGACAAAATCAAAAGAGTATTCCAATAAAATGTTAAAAGAAGAGGCATACAAAATTTTAGTTGAGAAGTTGAAAGAAATTAACGAAGATGCAGCAAAGACGTTAAAAAAAATAATTCAATGCAGAGTTGTTTCCGAAAGGAGTTTAAAAAATGTATAGATTCCAAAAAGTCTGGGGCTGGCACTGAAGAAGTATACAAACCTACTTTGACTCTTATTTTTAAAAGATCAGGAAATTCCAAGAGAGCCAGTATGTTTTGACATACCTAGAAATGAAATTAATCGGGTAAGTAATAAGATATTGAAATAATTGGGCCGTGTGAAATGATGTTCTTATTTTTTAGAGCCAGTCTGATAGTGATGATCATGACGATGGAGAGAATGCGGAAGACGAGGAAAGGAGTGAATTATACGAGACTATTCCACAAACGCCACAGTCTACGATTTCTAGTGGAATATCAGAGAGTAGCAGGCGATCGTTTACTACTAAAAAACGAAGAACCACGAATCGAAATGGAGTCACTTTTGGCACTAATAAATGAAAAGCTTTCATCAACTAGAGAAGACGGATTCGACATAATTGGCAAGAACGTCGCGGAAAAGTTACGAAATCTTCATCCGCAAATGAAATTGTTTCCTGAAAAGGTCATTAACGATTGCCTTTTCGAAGCAGAATTGGGTATTAAATAGATATTCATATGTATGTACCCCACAATTGTCGAAGAATTCTTCGACGTTCATTTTTCGCACAGGTTCCACCAACTGACGAACCTCGACGTTTACCTGAATAATGTGTGGCCTCAATTCGTTTCGCACTTGCTCGCGGACTTATCTGGACACACTTGCGCGCGGACTTGCCTGCATGTGTATACGTCGCTTTAAATACGCTTGTTTTTGGTCGAAGACGTCTTGGCGATGGACAACCTAAAGTCGATTACGGACTCCCCGGACATTTTCGCCACTTTTTTAATTGAATTAGGTTGGGCGATAATCTACGGTGTTTGGTTGATTTGCAAAGGTTGCACAAAGGGTGCAATCAATAAATCTCAAGACTTATTTAGCATGCCTCGTAATATATCGCGTTACAAGTCTTACATAGTAATCAATATTGAAAACTATACTTATCCCATTTTAATTACAGTATTTTTAGCACTTGCTTGATGCATCACTTATTTAGGTTTTAAATATAGACAACTGTAAGCAATGACCAATCCTTCCATGACTAACCGAAACCGGTAAATCATAAGGCAGGCCACACATCAAGGAAACATGAAATGTGAAACATGAAACACGTTTCATAAAATAAGTACACATTGCCGTAAATGAGAATACGCACATCATCGAAATGAGTGTCATGTGACGTCATAGCGAACCAAATCCTGTAGAAACATGTTTACATGAAATAGGTTCTGTTCTATATTTTTGTTTCCCGTTATTGCGTTGCAGGCAATATTTGATAAGTTTCAACATGAAAGACGACGAAGAATTTAACGTAGTGATTGTGTCAGTTATTGAAAAACATGAGGTTCTTTATAATTACAAGTTGGAGAAGTATTCTAATAGAAACTTCAAGGAAAAAGCGTGGCAACAGGTGGCTGCCACTATATAAGAACCATGTTTAAGATTTATGTAATACGGATGTACCCAGTAACGTCGTTTCTTTCGTTTTGATTTATTTTTGAGTTTTGATAATAATGTGGTTACAACCCCAACTACTGCGTCATCATCGGTGTCCATTGCTAACTGAAACAAATTATTTGATTCTGGTTTGTGCATCGATGAAGCACACAAACTTTCTGTTTCGTATTTCATGTTTCAGATTTCACGTTTCCAGTTTCCTTGATGTGTGGCCTGACCAAGGAAACTCAAGTAAAACAACAAATATATATTTGAAACTAACTCTTTATTACCATACCACTGATTTAATACAAATCTTGTCAACTTTTGTACTATTTTGTGGCATAGATCAGATTTATGATTGATATTTATGTAACTTACTATTATTTAATATTATTAAGTAGTATCAATAATAATTAGTACGAACATCTTTAAATATAATAAGTAGTTTTACCACATATATTATATAAACCATACAATTACAAAAAATACTGTTATTTTTGGCCTATTTTTATTATTATTATTTTATATTTTATACAAAAAAAAATCTTTTTTTTTAACATTTAATAACATTAATTCTTTAAAAAAATTACAGCAGTACAAAAGATATTTGAAACAGTTACTTTGTTTTAATTATTATTTTGATATGAACACATTTAGAAACTATGTTTAGTGGATATTACAAATATATATATTAAATTTCGGCTGGCAGCATTAGGGAAAACAAAAATATTCATTGGTTCAACCAACTTATTGATAATTAATTAGTATAAAAAACACACATTTTCCTTTGAAATATTAATAAAGGGAGATTCAAAATACTACCTACGTATTAATGATTATAATTTACCTGAAACCTGTCTGTACTTTGGTAGAAAATTACTCAATAACTGTTTTGGCAACTTAAGTATATAATCACATTTGCTAAAAAAAAAATATATGATGCATTAAGCCCAGACCTACAAACAGTTACAACATTAAAAACTGTATAAATACATTTAAACAATTGGAGATGGATCAGACTCGCAGTTCATTTTTTAGTCATTGTTTTCACACCTGTAGAATCGATAAGAAGGTTCAGTAGACGCTGAAAACGACATCGACTCGTCGCATTCCCAGCCACATTTCTGGCCTGCTACTATATATACTAGAAGATACGAGTACTATACTGTAACTATAAGCGCGGCGAATTGCTTTGTAGACATAAACATCAAACGTGCCGACACGAGGTGAAGTAACTGTATATTATTTTAAACTGTGCCCCTGTTATGAAAATGATATTTCTGGGCACAAGTTTGTTGTAGATTATGTTTTGTTTGTGGGAAAAAGTATGTAGGTAGGTCAGGACTAGGCTTTATATGAACATGTTTTTAATCGACACAAAATGTTCTACCAAAATACAGAAAGTTTGATTAATTCACTTTTAACATTATCGAGACAATTCTAATTTTATAGTACATAACTTCTGACATATCCGTTAAATACTTTAAACGAAACAAAAAGTCGGTATAGCAAAATATGTACCAGAGAAAAATTATTAAGCTAAAAATTAGGAATTTCAACAAAACGTTCTACCGAAAGAAGATTATTATTTCCAAGGTAGAATATTGGACATTGTCAAATAATATTGTTTTAAAAAAGTTCACACGTAGCCCAATTCCGCACTGATAAATACCTCACAATCATCCGTCCTTGGCCTACGTTGTTTTAATAGAGTAATTCAGTCATCTTGTGATATTTGAACAGTTGAAGTGGACAAAGTAGGTTGATTTATATAGATTGGTCGAGGTTAAAACATGTACAAAAACTTACCAAACATCAATCTTCACTGCAGCAACGTGTTCCTGTTGAAAATCCCAATAATTTGTACAACTTTTATAATTTTCCCGCACCGCAAGTTACCGATTAAAAATAATAAGTACAACGCACGAAAACTTACGTCTCAAAAATAAAAAAAAAACTCTCTCCTGAATACCTTGAGACCCGTATACACAAATAACGTTATTTGTAAAAGAGATAATTCATGTATGAAATAAATGCATCAAAGGAAACTCGAAGTTTACAAGAAAAGCTTGTTAATAAAATAAAATTTGTGCAATGTTAGGGCTTCTTTCGCCAGCTTATTATTTATTTATACATTCACTAAAAACAACTTTTTTAGTTTATATTAAACTAATATTATGTTATTAATAATACCAGTTTTAATTTATTGTACTACTGAAAATATTTTGAAAATCAGGAAATTAAGGTATTGTTTTAAACATTCGAGTGAAAATTTCAAAAGTACAGTAAATATTTACTAGTATTATTGAAAAATACACTTAACCCTACCATTATACATATAGTATTATTAAAATAAACTTCACAGAACGAAGGAAACGATAATTATGTTATAAAAATTAAAATTATATATAGTTTTTTTTATTTTAAACGGAAACAGTTTTTAAGCGGCCGCCTCGGCTTCCGTTACTTCACCGTTCGCTTCGGCTGCTTCCGCCGGTGCAGTTTCGTCCAGTTTCGCCTTTTTCTCGGGCGTACTGTCGTCTTTTTTCGCGTCACCGTCGGTCGCATCAGCGGCACCTGTCGATTTCCTTTTTATGCTGCACTTGTCTGGAACAAAATTCGAAGAGACTTTTTTAGAACCAATAAATGATAACTTTATATCAAATATTGTTAACGGAACAAACTCCAAACAATATCAATTAAAAATAAACTATTGACCTCAAGGCTCGAATAGCTCTCAATGTCTAAGTGTAAAAGTAATGTTTCTGTGACCTTTTTGTCAAGACTCTTAGTGACAAACTATATTTCCGAATAATTTTAGCCCTTCTCGAGAATTTTTGAACACCTATTTTTTGCGATTTTAGTTTTTATTTATTTCTGACATTATTTCCACAGAAATAAAAATTGAAAAGCACTCTCATTGTTACTTTTTGAGGAGAATAAGATAGGGTTTAGAAATTGTCACTACGACGTTTCGTTTTTGAAAAACCATCATCAATTTGGTTTTTTACCATTTTTAATTCAGTGTTTTTAGCTGTTATTTAAAATTATTCAAGAAAAATCGCCATAGTTCGGCACTTAACTGACTAAATGCACAGTAGTAGGTTTAGCAAAAACATTCTTTCGTCGTTACTCACAATTATTTATTATTATTTGACAATTTATTTCTGTCTCAATACAACATTCTATTCTATACTATATATTTTTTAAATTCAGTTGAAATTTGTGTGCTTTTTGAAGTTATTAAAAATACGCCTTTATCAGATGAATGTTTTACGCAAAATAAGTGCCAAACTATGGCAATTATTCACGAAAAAATAATTTGACAGCTAAAAACACTGAAAACTTGTTTAAACTATTTGTGAACGCTGGTGTGAACTGACGGCAGTACAAATTAGATATACGAGGGTTGCCTTTCATATTTATGAACGTTTTGACATACGAGCGCTATATGTGTTGTTTACAGTAACTTAAAAGATTCATCTCGGCCCAAAAATGGAATGAAATCGTGAACATTTTCGTGCGATTATTTTTCGACGTGGATTAACTCAGCAGCAGTGCATGGATTAACTTAATTCAATTTTTGGCGATGAAGCTCCATCAAGACCCGTGTTTATCGATGGTATGTTGAATTCAATCGTGGTCGTAGTTCACTCGAAGACGAATTTCGTGAAGGTCGTCCAAAATCAGTTGTTGTTCCGAAAACCGCTGTGCGCGAACTGATATTGCAAGATCGTCATGTGACCTATCAAGAGATTGAGGCAACCTTAGGCATTAGTGGGACCAGCATACATTCAATATTGCATAAACATTTGACTGTCAAAAAAAGTTGTTCGAGTTGGATCCCACACAATTTGTCAATCGCTAAAAAAAAAAGGATCATGGCGATTGGTCGAAAGAAATGCTCAAAAAATACGATCGCGGTGCTTCGAAATCGAATCGTGGATTTACGCGTATGAGCCCGAAAGTAAACAGCAGTCGACTGTATGAGTGTTTCAAGATGAGCCAAATCCAACAAAAGTTGTTCTCGCACGAAGCACTTCCAAGTAAATTGTCGCCTGTTTTTTCGGAAAAACTGGTCATGTCGCAACCGTACCACTACAACAACGCAGAACAGTCAATTCTGAGTGGTACACAATCATTTCGTTGCCAGTTGTCTTCCAAGAAATCAGGATAACCAACCGCCGAAGACGGCTCACTCTTCACCACGACAATGCGAGCTTTCACACATCGGCTAAAACAACTGCATTTTTGAGCACCCAAAACATCGATTTGATGAGTCATCCGCCGTATAGTCCTGACTTGGCACCGAATGACTTCTTTTTATTCCCGTACGTAAAAGACAAACTGAGAGGTCAACGTTTTTCGACACCTGAAGAAGCGGTTGCTGCATTCAAAATGCATGTTTTGGATATATCTCCATCAAAGTGGCCAAAGTGCTTCGACAATTGGTGCAAACGCATGCAAAAGTGTATAGATCTTCATGGGGAATATTTTGAAAAACAATAAAGTGATTTTCGATGATTAATACTTGTTTTTGTTCTCTAATCCCGAAATATAGAAGGCAACCCTCGTACATTCAATATCAACAAAAGACAAGCATGCTATAACAGGCCAAACCCTCTTTTAAATGTATTTTACTTTAAATTAGGTATAATTAGTAATTAAGTTCAAATATTATGTTATTTAGGTGTAAGTTGTGGATTTTTAGATATAAGGATAAATAAAAGTGGTGTTGTGAAAGTGCACGATTATGAATGACAGCTGCGAAGGATGCCGAAAGGAACGCGGTAGAACCGCTCAAAGAATATTCAGATTTTGGGTTTTTGGGTTTTTCCGTACCAGATATATGATGATGGAAAAAGCGGGGAGTCGGGAAGCAACTGCATTAAAAGCAGGTTGCATTTTGTTTTAATTTCCCGAACCGTTTTTAAATTTAATAAAAGAAAACGATCCTATCAAAGTATCGTTTTGATTATTTTGTAATTCTACATAAGTACTCATAATAATCAGTAGCACTTGGCCTTAGCCATTGTAAGAAAATTGTGTGCGGGTTTAAAAGTGATCAGAACTGTAAGTAGTTAGTTATAATTAGATGTTTAGCTGTAAGGTATTAGTTGTTTTTATTCATTTTCGATTTTTTTCTTTTTAATAATAATAATTAAACCAAATTATTTTGTTTTTGTGACAAATCCTTTTCCGAACTCTTCCTGAGATTTTAGAGCTCTCATCTGAGCTAGCAAGAGGTAATTTTCAATGCGTAGTGCATCTTGCGTAATACACTGAATGCAGTCAGTGTCAACGTAAACTCCAAGATCCCTGATAACATTACAACAGTCAAGCGCAGTGTCAGATGACAGCGATATACGGGAATACTTTGCGATTTCGCAAATATAGATAAACTTACATTTATTAAGATTTATATTTTTAATTTAATGATAGGTAACCCTTCTCACAACTTTTGGAGACGTTCTAAACAGAATATTGTTTCTGCATTTATTTAAATTTAGTAAAAGCATTAAACTTTAGCGCTAAATATCAGCACCATCTTGACATTTATGTCTGTAAGTTTTAACCCGTCTATGGTACTACTAAATACGTAAAATGTTTTCATTAATAAAATTAATATTAATCATGTTTTTTTAAACCATTAAAATAATTACAGTGTATTATATTATAAATAGAGAAAATATGAATGACCTCCAAAGAAACATAGACATAATAACAATAATCAAGTAAATAGTAAAAATACTGTAAGAAATTCTATGTATCTAAATAAGTAATTTCATTTAAGAGAATGTAAAAAAATATTCTTCACATAGCAACACAAACTAAATTTATCAGAACAGGCTACCAATATTATTTGTTCAGTTGTGTAATCGGTTGTTTTAGTAGGTCAATATTAATTATATAGTGATATTTTGGTTCGAAACTAAAATAGTTACGCACTTTTCACTCAAAAATCAATAAGTTAAAGCACGGGAAGTGTATCTTCAATTAGTTTTACATACAGATGATTTAGTTTTTTTTTACTGCAAGTCCAATTATTACTATATCGCAACTTCAATGATAAAGAGACTTCAAGTCAAAAATGCTACTTCCAGAAATAAATCTGCAAAAAATTGTTTTATAGTTCATTTTTAAATAATTTACGAAATTATTTATAAAAAGTTCTATTTTGGATTATATTGGAAAAGTATTTAAAGTACCATAGCAAAAAATGTCTCTTTAAGAACAAATTTAGGAGTCGTTCCCTATCACTGTTGGCATAAAACTAAAATTTATCGGTTTAGGTCTAATAAATAAATGCTTTATTGTTCAACAGAAAACTTCCAGTTACAGAGCAACCTCACAAAAGTATCAATACAAAGAATATAAATATATATAAGACAATCAATAACTTGATAACTTTACATAACAGAAATAAATTAAATTAATAGAGATATAAATAAAGAAATAAACATAAAAAAGGTACCAGATCAGAGAGCAATATTCAAGTTTGGATCTGACGTACGCGAAGTACAGTTTTTTTAGCGTATTAATATTGCGAAAAGATCTGCCATTTCTAACGATGTAACCATATGCCTTGGATGCATTAGCTATCATCGTCATTATGTGTTCGCTGAAGGTAAAGCGCGAATCGAACACAACACCAAGATCCCTGGTAGTTTCCACACGTGACAATGCAGTGTCATGAATCGCGTATTCAAAATCAATAGGGAACGTTCTCCTAGTATATGACACAACTTTACACTTTACCGGGTTCAGCATACGATTATTAGCATCACACCAATCCCCGACCAAGTTCAGACTGTTTTGCAAAACATGACAGTCGTCAACAGAGTGCACAGTGGAGTAGATCTTCAGATCATCAGCAAAAATCAATCTTTCAGATTTTAAATTCTTTACCAGGTCGTTAATAAAAAGATTGAATAGTAGTGGTCCCAGATTGGAACCTTGAGGTACTCCTGATGTTGCATGGTAGCTTCTAGATTTATAACCGTTATAAGAAACAAACTGATCTCTGCCGCTAATGTAAGATTTTATCAATAGAATAGCACAGTAGCTTAATCCGAATGCAGGAAGCTTCCTAACCAAAACCGAATGATCGATCCTATCGAACGCTTTACTGAAGTCGGTATATATGACGTCAACCTGACCTCGAGAGTCCCACGCTTCGGAGACATTGCGTGAAAACCACTTTACAAGATTCAATAGAACTAAACTGGCACAAATGAACTGGTTGGCATTTCGAAAAAGGTCGGAGTCACCTTATTCCCAAACCTCAAAATTTTGAGTTGTACCACTTTACGATTGAAGTTGCGTTATCAGTGATAAAATGAACTGCTCTAATTGAAGCAAAAAATTTAGTCATGATGTAAAAACTGCAAGACATTTATAGTTTTATAATAAAATCAAACAGTAAAGCGGTTTGTACCACTCCATTTCCTATGCGCGATAGAGGATATGAATCTGTAATTCCTTTTGCAGTGTCGTAGTCTAAAAGCATTTCTAATGTTTTATGTTCCTGCTCTCGTCTTAATCGTTTCTAGACAATAATTAATATGCATACAAAGGTTGGGTGGGGTGCAATAAGTCATTAGAAAAAAGCCTCCTATACACTTTTCCAACTTTTTAAACCATATACACTGTATCCCAGATAAGAAACGGTGGTAGTTACAATACCGGTTAAATTAGAGAAAAGTTGTACAATTTAAACACCTTTTAAATGGTGTTTTGAAAAGTAAAGTAACTTTAGCCATTTTCGAGACTTTTTCAAAAAACGATTTTTTGCTATTTTAGTTTTTCTTTTATTGGGATGAGGTTCACAATTTTACACAAAAAAATTTTTGAAACTATTTTTTTAATGGTTTCATGTCATCTTGTTTTTTTTTCCAACGTTTCGACTAGACTCAGCTTGTCTTTTGTAGGCTAGGTATCTAAGAAATTTGTGCTGTACCTGCTCAATTTTTGCTATATGCAAAGTATAATGTGGAGACCAGACAGCCGACGCATACTCAAGGCACGGTCTGACCAAACTTGTGTAAAGAAGCCTCAGAGAATCGACATGTGTGAACTCCCGTTAGCAACGGTTCATGAAGCCAAGAACCTTCAGAGACCTTGAGACCACTGAAGTTATATGTGGAATAAAGGTCAAACCACTATCAAGCATGACTCCAAGATCCTTAACCCATTAGTGCCCGTAATTTTTGTCTGTTTGAATTAGAACAAAAACACGTTAATTGCTGTTTATATATGTGAAATAACATTGTATACGCAAAATTTAAAATTTATTTATAATAAAAGTACCAAAAAAATAGTGGCACATAAATGTGCCACCAGGCACATACAGTAACATAAGAGAAACATTACATAAATATTTAAAACTAAATATTTTTTGAATAATTACATCAGTTATTGATAAATATAATAAAAAGGTATGTTCTATGGAAATTTCTAAAGTATGTTTTTGGGTGCAGGGCTACTTTGCAGGTATTACACTCAAAACTGGTGGTTACATTTTGTCTATGTTTCACTACTTTGGACTATCAAGTGATTTTGTTCATTCAAACGTAACTAATTGACAATTGGTGATAATGCGCTTGATAATGGTCCTGGTTTCATTGAAGGGTGCCCATAAATATAAAGCAATAAGTTGCCGTCTGAATTCGAGTAGCGGCATATTATTGTTTTCACACCTTCTCCATAATAGCCAATCTTGTAGATTAGGTTGATCAATTGAACAACTGAAGAAAGACCACCACTACTGTTTAGTCCTTATTGAAATTCCATAGCTAGACAGACCTGATCATTCAAAATCGACGCCTCCCATATTTTTGTTATAAGCGGCATTTGAATATGAATTTTACTTTTTTTAGTTATAGAATATCTCTACATTTTTCAAAGGAAGCATATGATTACAGCAGTTTGATAATACAGTTACAATGGAATTATCATTCCCCCGCACAAGTACTAAATTTCCATCGGTTTTGAGTTCCATTGTTCCTCGGCTTGTTTTGGCAACAAATTATACTCAGACATATTTGATTCTTTTGAAACTCTATTTTTCCGTAAAGTACCAGTAATAATTTCTAGACAGGTGTAGTAAGATGCTTCAGAGTGGGTTAGGTTTTCATTAATTTCTCAAAAATCAAGCACTGTAAGATCTAAAAAAAAATTATGACCTGTAAATAACTACGCAAGGAACAGTTCAGTATGTATCTAGAACAGCTCAGTTTGGGGAGTTTTGAAAAAATAAAAGAAAACAACGCTGGCACATTTATGTGCCAATGGTCTTTAATGGGTTAACTGTAGTAACCAATTTAAGGGAAGTCTGGTTCAGTGAGTAATCGAAAAGAGTGGTCCGTCTTGCTCTCGAAAAGGACATAAAACAACACTTATCAACATTCAGATGCATATCATTCCCAACACACCAGTCGTGAAGAGCCCCGAGGTCAGACTGCAATCTCTCGCAATCTTCAGTTTTGTTGACTATCGTAAATAGTTTGAGGTTATCAGCGAACAAGAGAAAATCGCTCGAAGTAAAACATCTGGCGATGTCATTAACGAAAATATTAAAAAACAGTGGTCCCAAGTGTGATCCCTGGGGGACGCCAGATGATACTTTTATCTCAGCAGAAACAAAGCCCTTGACCTTAACGTATTTAAGTCTGTTATCAAGGTAGCTACTCATCCATTCGAGCATGCGTCCGCCGATGCCAACTTCAGCCAACTTTATCAATAAGATTTTATGATTTACACGATCGAAGGCTTTGCAGAAATCGGTATACACTGAATGTACCTCCGATCCACACTCTAGAGCATCAATAATAAAGTTGGTGTATTTTAACAGATTTAGCTCAGCTGACTTTCGTGGCAAAAATCCGTACTGCTGATCAATGATAGTACTGCCTAAGAGAGGTTGAAGATAATTTATTATAAGTTTCTCGAATACCCTGGGAATAATGCTGATTATACTGATAGGTCTATAATTCTTAATATTATGCCTGTCTCCAAACTTGTGTATAGGGGTAATGAAGCTGGACTTCCAGATCTCAGGAAAACAACCAGTGTTTAAAGACATGTTAAAAATAGCATGCAAAGGTCTTGCCAGAACAAAACTGCAATGCTTTATTAATTTCGGAGGTAACCCATCTATTTAGAAAAATGATAACACGATTCGGCCAGACATGATGCACTACTCTGTGCCGCGTAAAACAGCGCCTTCTTCATGCTTACTTAGCATGGAGTCTTTTTAGAAGGCAGGGTAACGATGTCCCATATGGACCTCATTTCAAAATTATTAGAACTTAAAAATGGACAATTGACAAAAATTATCCCCTGAAAATTAGTAGATGGCCTCAAGTTTTTAAAATAGCCCCAAAAAAAGCAACAATCACATTATAGATTATAGCGCGAATTGGAGAATATTTCACTGAAATGCAATAAAAACAAGTATTTATTTTGCTGACTGGGTTAAATTAATTTTAAAGAAGTATAAAGCTCAATGCCCTTGACCTAACATTTAAAATTCTTCTTACAAGAAAGGAAATACGTTGCCTATTAAACATTATATAGTGTCATATTAATAAGGTTTATTTATAAAATAAATGCTTACATAATTAAATCATTTCCTCTTTCCATAGAATAAAATATTTCATTTGCTTAAAACTTGATTTTTTGAGAAAAGTACGTTAACATTTTGTTCCGCATAAGTACCTACCTACTTCACACAAACTTATCAAAGTGGAACTCCGCATTCAAAAAGAGTTTTATATAAAAGTAATAGGTACAAGACAAGAAGGCAATGTTCTCAAAACATGCATTAATAATTTTATAAAAAAAGTTTGCTTACATTAAAATCCGGGAATTTAATTTTTGATTCCAGTATAATTCAGAATATGAATGATACACGGTGGGCGAAAAAGTTGGTACTCACTTCTAGGGCACATTTTTTGAATTGAAAATAAAACTTTCTTGATTGTTCATAAAAAGGCAAGATTATTAAAGACCCTGCTCAACGGAAGTGAATATAGAGGATGTAAAATCAAGTCAAAATTTACTCAATCTTCAACTTTGTATTAGGTTGAACGCAGGTTTGGTACTAAGCAGATTCAGTGAGGGTTAATTAATTAAAATTATTTATATTCATGCCACGGAAGCTTGAATTATATAAAACGCTCGACAAAATGCTGATTTTTGACTGAACTATTACATTTTTTAATTGATGAAATATTGTTTTTCTTGAAAATGTTCCCTCAGCTCTCATAATCTTGCGCACACAGGGCCACAAATCAAAACATCACCAAACGATTCCTTTCAACACAATAAAATTTGCGTTGTGGCTAACCACCATCGAAAAAGTCCAGCGAC
The DNA here is from genome assembly GCA_911728435.2 of Apoderus coryli. Classification (NCBI taxonomy): domain Eukaryota; kingdom Metazoa; phylum Arthropoda; class Insecta; order Coleoptera; family Attelabidae; genus Apoderus; species Apoderus coryli. The sequence goes on along the minus strand of OU452200.1, from coordinate 38,510,541 downwards.
ATTTTGCTCACCCCCTAGCGATTAATTTTCACATCATCGGGAAAATTATTATTATTATAGAGCTAATCATACAGGACAAATATTTATTATTACCTGTTACAGCTTCTGTTGATTCTTCACTTTTCTTTTCTGTCACTTTTTCACATTTTTTGTCTACTTTGTCACCATTTTCTACTTTGGCACCATTTTCTTCAGGTTTCGTGGTTTCTTCTTTTTCCACTGCTTTTTCCTCAACTTTTTCTTTCTTTTCTTCTGCAGCAACTGGTGCTGATTCAACTCTATTTACAAAGGAAAAAGACAGATAAATATAAATTTGTTTACTTTTCATTTATGTTGAACGTTTAGAAAATAAATCGATCACTCAAACTTCTCAAGGAAAATTATTCACCTACTCGGGAAGATCAGCTCAAACTTGCATTAGCCCGAACAAGGGAAGCAAGTAGCCGTTTTGGTGTACCTACGATAGTCAGGGAATTGTCTAGATGCGCTTCGTAAAACCAGCCCTTCTCTTATAATGAATGACTGTTGAAGGCGAGAAAAAAATTGCTAATAGGGTTCTTGAGATAGCAAAATGTGGTTTCCCAATAAAAAAGGAAAATTTGATTGAAACAGTTACGAAAATAGCTAGACACACCGGGAAGATTACTGAATTTCGAAGTAATAAGGGACCTAGCGAAATATGGTATAAAAATGTTGTGAGAAGGCAAGGAACTGCAGCAATTCCTTAAAATAATGACGCAGAGGATGTTATGAACGATCCACGTCGTATTTTCAATGGAGACGAATCGGGATTTTCATTATGACCAAAAACCGGAAAAGTTCTGGTGTATTCCATAAAATTGGGTAATGCGAAGGAGATTAACGGTGCTAATAACGTTGAATGCAAATGGTGAAATATGTCCACCTTTAGTAATACGAGGCATGTTTTTTAAGTAAGTACCGTTTTGGAATTAAAAAAAGACGTGCAAAGATATCGCAATAATTTTATTTTTACATGAAAGCCTGTACCTTAATCTACTTTTCTTCAGAATTTCCGTGAATATTGAGGCACTTGTCATAACGTGGCACCAGTTTTTGAATACCCTCCTCATAAAATTCTGCCGCCTGACTTGTTAACCACTGTATCACAAATGTTTTGTATTGTTACTGGTGACGAAACATGGTTGGCCTACGTCACACCAGAACCGAAACAACAATCCATGGAATGGCGACATTCATCATCACCCAAAAGAGTGAAGTTAAAGCAAACAATTTCTGCCCGGAAAATCATGTGCACAGTTTTTTGGGACAGAAAAGGAGTATTGCTAGTGGAGTTTCTGCCTCGTAATGAGACAATCAATGCAGCGTCTTATTGAAGAGACATTGAACAATCTGCGTCGTGCAATCCAGAACAAAAGACGTGTCAAGTTGAGTAAGGGTATCGTTTTGCTGCATGACAATGCCCGTCTACATGTGGCTAATCGGACCAAAGATCTCATCAAATCTTTTAAATGAGAAACTCTAGATCATCCTCCATACAGCCCTGATCTGGCGCCCAGCGACTACCATTTGTTCCTGCACTTGAAGAAACACCTGGGTGGTCAGCGTCTTCAAGACGATAACGAAGTCAAAACATTTGTGATACAGTGGTTAACAAGTCAGGCGGCAGAATTTTATGAGAAGGGTATTCAAAAACTGGTGCCTCGTTATGACAAGTGCATCAATATTCACGGAAATTATGTAGAAAAGAAGATTAAGGTACAGGCTTTCATGTAAAAAATTATTGCGATATCTTTGCACGTCTTTTTTTAATTCCAAAACGGTACTTACTTAAAAAACATGCCTCGTATTTCCCTACGACAAAAGCAATAGTTAAAAATATGCTGGAAAATTGACTACTTGGAAAGTCAGAATCTGGCTGGATGAAAGGCGACGTGTTTTATGAATATGTTTCGAGAATATGCCAAATATTTTTATTTTATGGAAGATATTTTTAAGGAACTATTGTCAGATTTAGACAGTATAGGTAGTAGTGTCGAATAAATGTTCATTAAATTATAAATTTCGATTTCATTTTATATTATTGTAGTCTTCTGTATCCTGTATTAGAGATTATACAGATCCAATAGAACAACTTTTACATATTTACCATCGTTAATGTATTTTTTATAAAATATTTAGTTTCAAAAGAACACTGTCACGACAACAGGCACATTCACCCTAGGTATATTGGTAATAAAGCCAAAGATAAAAGTATTATGTAAACGAAAGATAAGGTTTTATTATGTAAGGGAAAATACCGGTTTACTCATGTTTACATGAAACAGATTTTCAATAAGTAAAAACATATCAGTCACAATAATATTGAATGTATATTTTACGTAACGTATACACGTTGTCCTTCCAGCAATAACCACGATAAGTATAGAAAGAAGTACAAATTGATATGAAAATTAAGCTTTTTCTTACTCTTCACTTCAATATTGTAAGACATCCATTTAATTTTTGACACCTCTAGTACAACACAACATGTTTCTAATTAAAAACGCAAAATAAACACAAAATGTTAAATAATAACTAAGTCAATAGGTACCTACTTTAGAAATTATTATTTGTGAACGGTAATATCAAACATAGGTACATTGAAGAATGAAGAAAATTCCAATTTGAGCCTTAAAACACTGTACCTAGTTGAGTACATAAAAATACAATTTCAGTTACCTAACTTCACTCATTACAATTCATATTATGCAGGTACCTAATATTTGATTTAATAAATTTATATCAACTAAGTATACATAAGTACCTACATAACATAGTACACTAACAACCTATTTTAACCTAGAATCCTTGTAGAAAATGTGGTTTATGTATTTCAACAAAAATTACAATTACTAAAGTTAACAAAGTATAGATAGATTAAAATACATGTTACTTTAAGTATGTAATTAAAATTGTAAATCAACTGACTTGATATTTATATATGTATTTTTAATATCTGAATAACGCGCCAAAATACTTATTTACAGCTTTCACACAAGGATATCGCGTGTATAATTTAAGCATATCAATAAATATTAAAAAAATGCACCAAATACAGGAATAGAAAGCAAAAGCGTGCACCTAAGTAATAAGTAAGCTTGTTCCGCATTCACAACACACCGGCTTTTTTTTATTGGAAATTCACCCGCCATTTTGGTATGAAGATACCGCCAAAATAAAGAGAACTAATTTCGCCGATATTTGGATAAATAATTAAGTGAATTATAAAATTTTTACTTACTTCTTTTGTGCTTCGGTATCTGCCATTTTTGATGTTATAATTTTGTTTTTTAACTAGTTTTTTTCACAAAAAATTGAAAAAATTGTAGGAGCGTGCACACAAACGTACGTTATACACGGAATCGGTAAAAAAACGAGAAATTTTGTTTAGTGTGTGCGAGTGAGATAGAAATTGTTTGCGCTTTATGATGCAGCTATGTGATTGGTGGATTCATTCAAGGTAGTTGGATATCGGTTATGTTCGCTCCAAATCGGAAATGGAATTTTTTTTCTAATAAATTTACATGACACAATAGGTAGATATATATATGATAGGTATGTTATGTGCTATGTGCTTTTTATATACTAGGTATATACCATAGAGAAACCTCTGTTTATATAACTAATGATATTTAAAATAAGTTATTTTCAAACATTTAGCGTTACTTATATGGGATAGGTACCAACAATGTTCTGTTATACTTATACCACTTATAGAGAGTTAACTGCTATGTATGATCTTCAACATACTTACGTACCTAGGTACATTGGAAACAGGAAGAACTTTAGTAGGTAGGTACCTGAGCTGAAGCTTTACAAAATGATCACATAACACACACAAATGTGAAAATGACTAATAACTGAAGCAAGAAACGCAGAGGTTGTAGGACTATCGGTCACACCGACGTATATAGGTACCTACATAGACAGCCGACGTCTCCGCCGGGATCCGGGATGTAGGTACCTACTGGACGCTCAGGCAGGACGCTTGCCTTTGCTGTGAGCATAATATATAACCAAATGGCGTTCGAATGTAATTTAAGAGACTTTTAACATCATTTAAATCTAAGAGGTGCCCTTTTCTCTATTAAACCTGTATTTTTAAATTTTTTGCCGATGACAACCGTAATAAATTTCTTGTATCTAGTTTTATATGAATCTCGTAAATGCCGCACGAAGCGACTTTCCGACGGCTGTCGGTAAGTGAGAATTACCGATACCGACGGCTCTCGGAAACGTGTACAGAATAGCGCTACTGGGAGCCGGAACTCGCAACATTACCGTGTTTTAATAACGACGACAGTGGGGTTATGCAACACATAATACAATGTTTTCACGTTTCCTTCAATATGACGATCCAAACTCAGCTAATAAAAGTCGACTACCGAGAAATAAGATGTCAAAATTATCAATAGTGATCAACTGAGGAAATATACCTACTGTGGCATAGGCCACAAAACATCTCCGTTTTGTGGGTTTGTCTATGTTACATAACATAATACGAAACTCGTTTCCTGGTAACACTCCTCTCCTGTTTTGGAATCGTACATCATTTGATAATTTTATAAAGCAGCTAAATAGGTATAACCCATCAACAAGCATAGTTTAATGTTTAATCTATAGTATTATACAAGTATTTTATTGTACCATTAAAGACGATGGTTGTACCATGGGCACAGTATATTTAATTTACGCTGCCATGGGTATAAACAAACACAGCGTACTCTTATAAATTATTAAATCACCTTTGATTCAGTCATTGTCTTTATAAATCTTTATGATCAGTCAACGGTATAATATATAACCGTTTATTCATGTAAAGAAGTAGGTAACTGTAAAGTATTGCAAACAGTATGTAAATTAATCACCAGGTGGTTAACTAGTTTGGAATCTTTGAATAAACATAGAAAATTACTAAAATACCAATAGAGGACAGGATTAAAATAAATTACAGTAGTTCTATATTCCTAATTGATTTTCAGTAGAGACATCTATAGAATGAGACTATAAGCTCCTAAAATAAATATATAGTTATCAATGAAATATATTTCGTCGTACACTATTGCCAAACTATCTTAATTTCAAGAATTTTATAGGTTTATATATTTAGATTTATCCTACATTTTGTAGTTTATTATGAAATTTATCAGTATAAAGTATAAAAGGACTAATTTAGATTGGAAACATACCTAAATTATGTATATTCTGTATGAAATTAGAGATAGTTTAATAAATTTCTTTTAAATGAAGGAAAGTGTATTTAAATTATTGGCATCGTCGATACGTCACAAACAAATGAAGTAAAGTTTCTGATGATCAAAATCAGGTAGAAGACGGGTAGAGAGAGAGCAGCCATTTTCAATTGTATATTGTAATTTCAATACAAATAATTTGCGGGTATATTATCTTTCAGAAAGATTTTTTAATCATCCTTGGCTGTGAGTTAATAGTGAATAATTTAGTGTTCTTTATCAGTAACTAAACACAGGATTAATTGCGTGTTTTTGTAAAAGAACTTATTAATATTAATAATAATAATGTCTGTGTTCGGGTTGCAGTGTTGACATAGGCCATAGGATTTATTATTCTAACGATTTTCTTCTTTTCCGATTTGTCTCTCTCTCCGGCTGATTTTCGCGGAGTGTGTATTCATTAAAAATTAGAGCCCTGGAAGGCTTAAAAGTGAAAAAGATGGGCAATAATGCCGCAACGGCTAACAAAAAAGTGGATTCTGCTGAATCCGTCAAAGAATTCCTCGATCAAGCGAAGGAGGATTTCGAGGAGAAGTGGAAGAAGAATCCGACGAATACTGCCGGATTGGATGATTTCGATAGGATTAAAACGTTAGGTACGGGCTCATTTGGACGTGTTATGATCGTTCAACATAAGCCTACTAAGGAGTATTATGCTATGAAAATATTGGACAAACAGAAGGTGGTTAAATTGAAACAGGTGAGTTGATTTTTTCCTAAGAATGATTAATGTTATTAAGTAGGCCGTTTCACACACAAAAAACCAAATTTGGCAAAATCACGCCTATGTAGTAGTTGTCTGATTTTGTAAAAACAAGTTACATTGTCCTCAAATACAGTTTGTGTTTATAGAGGAATATGCTTACCTAATTAGGTAAGGTAGGACGGGAAAAGAAGTGGAGCTCTAGGGTTACCTAATTTAGGTATACGAGATTTGGATATACCCACTGACTTAAAGAAGTCAGAAGTTAGTGGATATACCATACTGTTTTGAATTTGTTTATACAGGGTCATTTTTGAAAGTTTTTGAGAACTACTAAAGCTGTATTTGTGAAATGTTGCCATATTATGCGCCATTATCGATAGGGGCCTACATAAACATAAGTGTGATATTTTCAGGCCATAGCACTTCTTGTTATACCGGAAGTCCTCCTCTGACCTGTCTTATCATGTCAAACATTGAGATAAATTATTAATAAACAAAACAAATCCCCCAAATACTTCCTTGAGGAACACCTGACGTAACTGAAATACCAGCGTTCACAGCCAGTGTTGCCAACTAGATTGTAATACCCAAATTCCCAGATTATTACTAGATCTCATTCTCTTTGTGCTTTGAAGATTCTTTTGGTATTTTTAATATGGAATTAAAAAAAACACATTAGGTTAGGTGTTTGTAATTATTATTGTCTGCTGCTATAATAAAGACAAAACAATAGCTAGGGATGGAGCATCACAGCAACACGAATCGAGCAGCAGTCGAGACTATGTTCGCCGATTCCTTTTAGATTAAATATAAACAATTATTACCGGAATTAAGATCAAAATCTTCATTACCAGAAATATTGCTTGAGATACTGTTTTCGAAAACTAAAATTGTGGTGGAATTACTAGATCTGGTAACGAAATTACCAAGTTGGCAACACTGTCACAGCGTCGAACGTAGGATAAATCAATCTGCACCAAACCAATTTTGATATTTAATAAAATAATAATTAAATATTTGAAGGCTCCTGGTAAATTACGTGTGTTTTACTATATTTTGTTGGTGCATGTTTCATTTTAGGGCATGCATAAATTTTTACCAAGAATAACTTTTTGTCAAAAAAAAAACTCTTAATAAATAAGCGAGCAAATAAGTTTTCCCATATTATGTTGCATACTTTGGGGTGACGCTGTATATTAATATAAAATTTATTTCTGTCTTAGGTGGAACACACCCTTAATGAGAAGCGTATCCTTCAGGCAATCAATTTTCCATTTCTTGTCAGTTTGCGGTTCCATTTTAAGGACAACTCTAATCTCTATATGGTGCTTGAATATGTGCCGGGTGGTGAGATGTTTTCGCATCTGCGGAAAGTAGGCCGGTAAGTTTTATACTTTTGTGTAAAATTATTACTATTATTACCTACTTATAGGTTCCAACTACCTTACTGGTGAAATTTTAAACGCAATATAGCTGTAAAGCAGATAAAAAATGCTGTAAAATGATGTATCACTCGACCCCTACTGCTATATGAAAATTGGCGGTTGTGTCTACCCCTGTCACAGGGCTAAAGCGATTTCATCCAAAAACTAATGGGTTCATCCCCCAAACTCATACACCAAAATTTAGTTCAATTGGTTAAAGCGTTTAGGCGCTATCGCGGAAGAATAAATACAGACACAGGCAGACAGACAGACAGACTTACATCTGCAAATGGTCTTAATCGTCTCAAGGAACTTCACGCTTACGCATTCACAATACTTTCCCTATGCGGGAAAGTAAAACAAGAGCAGAAAGTGTTTAAGGGTTGTCCCTCGGGTTGTCCAGTAGAATAGAATAGAATAAGCATTTATTTCCAAAAAAACAATAATGTTACAGGAAATTTTGCAGAAATCAAAACTATACAAAATATCAGTATATCTAAAAACAATGTCAATCAAAAATACATTACAGCAAACAATCTGCGGAAAAAATAATAATAAAAATAATTAGTAATCACAATAAAAATAAAACACAGATCGAACTGGCATCTACAAAACATCAAAATCCAGCCGGATCGCGCTGCAAATCTCTCTCGATAGTTGACAGATATGTGCTAAAATCAGTCGTTATCTGAGACTTGATCAAGCGCCTCAACTCAACGTATTTAGACCTGTAATAATCAGATCCAAGCTTTCTATAGTTTCTATAAGTGCTTTCTTTATTAAAAATATTCACAATTAACTCAGCAGAGTACCAGACTGGAAATCGCCTATGCCGTTTGGATTTATAAGGAACGCACTGTTCAAAAATGTTCTCGAGAATGCTGTAAAAGGCCGAGCACGAAGAACCAACAGTAATAGACAAGTATACCTCGCTCCAATCAGCAGAGATAATCTTGTTGTATAAAACCGGAAAGTTTGCTTTCCTAAAATTGAATTCACGAACATTATTATTTTTTATCTTAAAATTACTGCCATGTATATGCTTAGCCTCAAAAATGACGTTTAACACTGGATGATATTGATCAACATCAACCAAAGGACAAATACCCAATTCAACCGAGCATCGCACATTCGCAAAAACTAAATCCAGCAATCTGCCGCTACAGTTAAGAATTGAATTGCACTGAGTTGACACAATATCAGAACTGTAATCGGGAACATTAAAGTCCCCCAAAATTAATATCTTATATTATAAAACATCTCATGGTCTAAGACAAATAACAAGCGTACTAACTGATTCGACTTCGGAAAACCGTTTCGACAATTCCGCGTTTGTAGCATTAAGTAGGGCCACTCCAATTGACGTCGTCAACTCCAATTCAGAGAGTTCTGTATTAGTTGAACAAGATATCGACGACCATGAAAATATAAAATAAAGTTTTCACTTTTTTCGATCTTTTAAACGATTCTAGTAAAAAAATAAGCGATTCTGAAAAGATCGCTTTCAAAATAATTATTTGGTTCGAAAAAAATCGATTCCCAAAAAATCGATCTAAAATCGGCATCCCTAATACACCACAAGAGTCAATAACCTGAAATAAGTAATTTTGTTGCAGATTTTCCGAGCCGCACTCACGCTTTTACGCCGCCCAAATCGTACTCGCCTTCGAATATCTTCATTACTTAGATCTGATCTACAGAGATCTGAAGCCGGAGAATCTTCTGATTGATTCGCAAGGCTATTTGAAAGTGACAGATTTTGGTTTTGCTAAACGCGTGAAGGGTCGAACATGGACCTTGTGTGGCACACCAGAATATTTAGCACCGGAAATTATACTCAGCAAAGGCTACAACAAGGCTGTTGACTGGTAAGTGCTGTTATTTTTGTATTTAAAAATTTGTAGGATCATGATTTTTATCAACCATGGCTGATAAAAATTATGATTTTTTTAGAAAAATCAAAAATCGATGATTTTTGATTTGATTTGATTTGATTTTTTAATAAAATCGTAATGGTTTTGATTTTTTTAAATTTTTTACTAGCTTTTACCTATATTATTATTTAAAAAAAAAAAGACATGGGCAAAATTTGTGAGCGCATTGGGGACGATTAGATGTCCCCAATGCGCTCACAAATTTTGCCCATGAAAAAAACCTAAATTGTAATTTTTCGAAAAGTCCTTATTTACAAACATACAGGGTGTTAAAGTTGACTGCCTGAGGACGATTTTTTTAAATATTTTCGAAACGAGTAAAGATGAATTAATCAAATGTAGCATATTTGTTCACCTAGTTAAATGTCTTAAACTCACATGAAATTGAATAAAAAAGGATGACCATAGGCGGGTAAACGGGGGGGGCCCTTGCCTTAATTATAACCTAACTTTTTTTCCTTGTGATTTTTATTCATTTTGTGTCAAAAATGTGATTAAATAAAGTTTTCTACATAAAAAAGGCATACTTCTTTTTTCTCGAAAAACTTAAAGGTTTTCGAGAAATTCGAGTTTGGACAAAACTGGTCCTTTGTACAAAGCATTAATAAAATTTTGGAAAACTTTTCGTTAGCACACTCTATTTTAATAATAATAATATATGTTTATTAGTTCTAAAAGGTATTACATAAATTTGTACAAAAACTGTATTATTACAACCATTAGAACTAAAGGGCGTGAAATCTCAGCATCTCAACTAGGTTGAGTGCTGTTGAAGCCCAAGAAACAATACACAATAAAAAATAACAAAAAAAAATCAGTACTACACAATAAATACAATATTAAAACATATAAGTATACAAAAATAAAGTGTTGGGTTAAAAACAGTGCAAACAAAATGCCCAAATGAAATGCCTAAACGCTGTCAAGCAATATCTTTTTAATCGTGGATCTGAACACATGCAAACTCTGAGAGAAATCCTTAATCACAAACCAGTTAACTAGCGTGGCGACATTATAAGAGAACGATCTTTTAAATATTTCCTTTTTATGAACAGGGACTGTTATTAGACTTTTACGTCTGATGTTTAGATTATGCACATCAGTTCTATACACAATTCTATTATCCAGATAAGGAGGGGTTTTATATTTTATTATTTTGTAAAAGAAGCATGTTGAATGGTGAATGCGTCTGTTATACATATTCAGCCAACCTGCCTCCTTAAGTTTGTGAGATATGCGATGTCTTCTTCGAATGCCAAATATGAACCGCAAGCAAGAGTTCTGCAACTTCTGAACTGAAATCACAAGGAAAACAAGTTAGGTTATAATTAAGGCAAGGGTTCCCCCACAGATCTAGAAACTCGAGAGATACAACATTATCTGAAATTTCATTCATAATTCTCATTTGTTTACTTCCAATCAGACATAAGTTGGCAGTTGATATATAAGATAGAAAAGGACAGATAGAAAAAATGGCAACGTTGTACCTGGTTCGTCGATTCGATTTCGTTTTATGTACCAGTGGCGTACGGTTTTAAAGGCATTCCTTACACTTTAATTAGGCGATTGATGTTCACTAAAGTGATATAAAGCAATGATAAATTGTAGGTTTTTAAAATAACGTTATTTTTTATTTTTTTTGGTTTATGATTCATTATGATTTATGATAAAAATATATTTTATATTATTATTATTACCGTATCTAATTCTAAATAACTTTAGACTATGATGGTTATAGGATTATATAGGAGATAGGTAGAACCACTATATATTATTTGGGAAACTAGTATATTATACAGTGTGTACCCAAATACTTGGTGCCCCAAAAATAATTTCCAAATGTAATGTAATGTGATAAATAAATCAAATACAAGAAAAAATTATTAGTACAAAATATAAATCGTTGATAACATTATATTTAGAGCACATAATTCCACAATCTTAGTTATATGTTGTAATTTAAAGCTATATACTTACAAATTAGATGGGCCAATCGAGGGGCCAGCAACTGCTGCCTCAGCAACTAGCATTTCTAAAGTTTCTGGATCACAGATCCCTGTTTCATGAACATCTGAAGTTCTAAAAAATAAAATGTTTTAGCTTAGTATTTCAGGGAGTGGTACCATTCTAATTTAGTAGCTATATTTACAAACTATAGTTTGTAAATATATATTATCTATAGATAAGCCAGGAAGTTAATTTTAATAAGATCACATTTCTACAGTTTATGGATCACATAGGTCCTTGCTTGATCAACATCTGATGCTCGAAATATTCAATATCTAGTTACCTACTAGGTTTGCTTGGAGAGGATTCGGCTACAGTTGAATCTGAGCTGAAAATAAATAAAAATACAATAGTAAATACCACAGATCTAGGATCCTAGATAATTTGCTTTCGACCAGTAATCTCAGTCATCTTAATGTCGCTTACATCAAAATGGTTTGAGCATATGTGTGCATACTTGGGGACATACTGATTTTCCAGACCCAAAAGCTGGCTACAGTCTTTCCGAATTTACTGGAAACCTACAATATAATAATAATAATACATTTATTTGCATTCAAATCATAACAACGTACAGAATAAGTCAGAATATCATAAATACATAACATAATAATGAATTGATATGCAAAATGGAGTTGAAAACAATTAAAAAAAGATCTAAGTTCAACCCCAAAATCCATAACTTTAGAACCAAATTTCTAATACGTCCGACCAATAACTGCACTCCTTAGTCATGCCTTTTACTACAATCAAAGTTTACTACTTTCCACAAAAAATCTGAAAAGAAAAATTAAACAAAAAATCTATTTGAAATCCAAAAGTCGATTCCTGTATTTAAACTTAAAAGTAAAAATATGAAATTATTTAATTCTTTTGGAACCTACCTATTCAGTATTAATATATTTAGTTATCTAACGAAGTGCAATCTTAGTTTATAATTAAACCTTGATTTAAATACTGTAAGATGAACCTAACATCTCTATAACATCACAAAAATCAACAATTATAACAAGTCGTAACCTTACTTACCTCCGAAATATCAAATTTGGGTTGGAATTTTCATTATTTTTACAAACTATACACTGACGCACCATTGTTAATTGTTTTTTTATAGTTTTTACACAAAAAAACACTCAAAATTCCTCAAAATCATCAACTAAAAGCAAATAAACACGAACACAAAGGATATTTGACAACAGAGCTCAAACTACCGGCTGATTACAAGAATGAATGATATCGTAAATTCTTTGCGTACTATTCAGTTGCTCTGCTTTACAGAGTTGCCACGTGTACTTCATAAATAAATTATGATTTGGTGAAATATGTCTTGAATATGTTAAAATTCATAAAAAAGTAACTAAAAAATATATTGGGTATATCGTTATATTATACACAAAAATTAGTACCATCACCTAAGTTATATTTTGCTTTAAAACGGTAAAAAATGCCGTATCAAAATAGTGTATTTTAAAACAATACGGGAATCACAGCGGAAGTTTGGCATTATCGATAGCTGCAAATAATAATGTTTGATCACTTGGAAATGTAAACAGTTTTATCTCCCCCTTTTCTAGATCTGTGGGTCCCCCCGTTTACCCGCCTATGGTCATCCTTTTTACTCAATTTCATGTCAGTTTACGACATTTAACTAGGTGAATAAATATGCTACATTTGGTTAATTCTTCTTTACTTGTTTCCCTGTATCTTTGTTTTTCATGATTAGATGTCCCCAATTCGCTTACAAATTTTGGCCATGTCTTTCTGAAACACCCTGTATAACTGATGTAATTAAACAAAAATTTCTCGCCTTAATATTCGCAAAAGTCGATACTCTGAAATATACGTCTATTTTTCGAGCAATCAGGTTCTCAATTGACTGAATTGACAACTCGGACAGCCTTTCCTATCCCATGCTGATTCTAAGAAATCTTTTTATCAATTTCAACTTGGAAAATGAACGTTCGGCTGTTGCTACAGATACAGGGAGACTCAGGAAAATGTAGAAAGCCATCAAAATTTCACTCAAGCTACTACAGGAACTGAAATTTCCAATTAATATAAATTCCATTAGTTCTTTAATTGATTTTATCTTACATAATTGACCCTCCCTTCCGTGGAACACTGGTCACTACGTCCCTGGTTGTTCTTAATTAAAGTTGTGAGAATATTGAAAAGTACGATAGTGTTCCTGTAGCACTCCAATAATACGAGTCTTCAACGAGTTAAATAAGCATTAATGTACCTATTTGCTCTGCAGTTCATTTGGGGACAGCCTGTCTAATTGGTGAACGTAATATCTATTTTGTAAAATAATATATAGTAAATATGTACCTTGCAAAATTGTAAACTGGCTTAGGTAAATAAAGTCGAACATAATTTAAATATGCGCTCCACACCCCACGCATATTATTTGCTATCGCTCCGTTCCTATGAGTTTGCGAAATTGAAATATTTTCTATTTATAAGCCAGCGACGACACAGCCACTGAATATAGAATGTGAAATTTTAAATTAAACATCATTATTTTAGTACACTAGGCGTTGATTTGCTAAATACTCGTATTATACTTTGACCACATTATATAGTGTGTCCACTAAAGTTAACAACACCAAATTATACGGTTTTTTTTTTAACTCTAACTTACAAATTTCCTTTGTTCAAGAGTTTTTAATTCCGCAGAATAGAGGGTAAGGGTAGAAATATTATTTTTCTTTATCAATTCGGCGAAAGGGGTCAACATTTTTTCATGAAGGTACCTATAAACAAATTAATTGATAGATCTGAGAAGTGGATAAAATATTGGAAGAAAAATAATATTGCATTTTCATTTTTAACCCTTGAGATTCTGTAATTTATACAAAAATTAATCTGGTTTAAACAATTTTTTAATTTTAGGTTTTATGCAACGGTCTCGTTTTAAAAAAAATCAGTTTTTTTGCAAAAAATACCAAGCCTTAGGTTTTTTTCAATACTACTACTAAAACTTTTTCATTTGTAGATTTAGAAGGAAAAGTAATTCTTTATAAAAACGTCTGCTTGTATCGAAACGACAATTTCAAATACCAAATTTACGATTACTATACAGGGTACATCAAAAATAATATTTTTAATGATTTTGATTTTCTTGTTTTTTTAATTTTATTATTTTAATAGTAGCTATGAAATTAACCACTTTGAAAAAAAAGTTTATTAGTGTTTTTTTGCACAATTGGTATAATAAATCACGGTTTTGAAAATATTTTCATAAAATTAAAAAAAAAACAAAAAAATCAAAATCATTAAAAATGTTATTTTTGATATACCCTGTATAGTAATCGTAAATTTGGTATTTGAATTTGTAGTTTCGACACAAGCAGACGTTTTTATAAAAAATTACTTTTTCTTCTAAATCGACAAATAAAAAAGTTTTTCCTCTTCCAAACTCTATCCGTGGACACATTGTATATAAAATTTTGAACTGAGGTCATTTTTAGGATCCAGGGGTCATGAAATGAAGGACTGCATACAAATTTTTCAAAATTTCGGTTGTGTCGATCTCCTCAATAGTTGAAAGGCATTTTTAAAATTTTTTGTAGGGTTTAACAAAATAAATATTTCTATACCAAATCGTTTGTAGATTCCTACAAAAAAAAAAAAATCTAGAAATACATTTTTTTAAAAAATAAGTTCGATTTTCGTATAATATGCCGGTTTGTGTGGTCCTACAAAAGAAATAGTCTAGATACGAGTTTTTTTGTAAATTGCTATACTTAGCAATTTATTGTTTTTAGGGAATTTTATATATCTCAATTTTGTAATCTATTCCTTCATAGTTTATTCTAACAGCATAAAGACACTTTTCTTGTTCCATAATACCCACATAACATAGAATAGGAGTAGAGGTTTAAGTTTCCAAACGTACAAAGCCAATAGTCAAGAGTCAAACTATCACTGAGAACAATAACAAAAAATATATTAGTATTTAACTTTTTTTAAGTTATGTAGATATTCGAATAGACTGATAATAACGCAGCTCATTGGCGGAGTTACTTTTGGTTAAACTGCGAAGAAACTATGACGTCATGAAGGTTTTTTTTTGACGTCATAATGAAACCGGCAATACTCGAGGTCGCGTGATTTCAAAAATTTAAACCGTTTATAATCGGTCATGGCGTGAATTCGACTTTAATATGAACTACATTCGATATTTTTGTCCATGAGTGTACATGATGCTAACTTAACTCGTTGCAGGCTCGTATTATTGAAATACTACAGAAACACTTACGTTATTGCCTATCGTACTTCTCAAGATTTTCATACATATATTAACACAATTTTAAATAACACCAGAACTCAATATCTACAAGGGCAACCAATGCCTGCTTCGATGAAAAGTAGAAAATCAGTCTTCATGAATTGAGTTCAATTCAGTTGGACGATTATGACGTACGTAAGTCTATTCATGATGAAATGGCAATGAATTCTGAACACAGATGTCATAAAGATAAGCCAGTTGACACATAAGAACTGTCCAAACAGTCCTGTTGAAAAAATATCTCCTATGATCACCCGTTATAATATGATACTAATGCGATCGCCCTTTATCTTTATCGTCCTTATGGCGAGTATAAGTATGTAGTATATCCATCGTAAATAAAACATAATTCATAGATAAGTGAATATATGTAAATATTATCAATTTCGTTGTTATCTTAATTAGTTTGGTTACTTACGTACGTACCTACGTAATATTCAGTGTAGTAATTTCCCGGTTGTTTATTATAAAGTACGAGGGACGCTGGATAAATTTTGGAATTAACTAAGAAGAGTAAAAGTTCGTTATTTATTAGGTAGTTAATTCTTTTGTTTTCTACTTACGTATTGTTGCTTTATAATCTATTGCAAATGGCATACATTAACATATCTATAACAACCGTGGGCATTATTTGCGGGCATTATATAGATTTCTCATAACGTCCGGCTAAAATGTCAACTCATCTATTTTTAATAAAAAGAGAAAAGTTTATTCTCGATCGTACGTTGCTCTTCACTTTGAAGGCAACAAGTTTTCGACAACTTTTGTTGCAGTTTCTAATATTTTTTTTTGGAATTTCTTCCGTTATTTCATGAAAATATTGACGGATAATTGTTTACTGACAGAAACGTCAAAAACAAAAGCCTTTGTCACTCAATAATAATGTAAAATGTGTAGTCGATAATGTTATAATTTTAGTTGATTTTATTTAATATAAAATTAAAGAAACACATTTTTTTGAAAAATCGATTTTAGTTTTTATTTATTTCTGCTTTTATTTTTACAGATATAAAAAAATGAAAAGCACTTTTAGAATCTTTTTGTAGGGTTTAACAAAATAAATATTTCTATACCATATCGTTGGTAGATTCCTACAAAAAAATCTAGAAATATATTTTTGTAAAAAATAAGTTCGATTTTCGTATAATGTGACGGTTTGTGTGGTCCTACAAAAAAATTAGTCTAGATACGCGTTGTTTGTAAATTGCTATACTTAGCAATTTATTGTTTTTAGGGAATTTTATATAATAGTTTGAATATGAAACTCGAAAGGAACAGAACTGCTAAAATTTTTGGATTTGGAATATAGGCCAATTTCTAATAAATTTTCATTTCTGTGAAAATGGGAGAATTTTTTTTTTCCGTTTTTCACCTGCCAGACATATTATCCATGCTCACAGATTAACCAGACTACTTTTTTACTTAACTGCAATATACCTCTTACTACTAGAACTATTTTTATCACTGGAAAAAAAAATGGCAGTCAGTCCTGCGTTCTGAGGCATTTTCCGCCTCAATCCATCGGACCCACTAGATATACACTGTGTCCAAAATAAGAATGGGATAGCATTGAAATCTTGGAAACGGTAGGAGTTACAATGTCGCTTAAATTAGAGAAAAGTTGTACAATTTTAAATGCTGTTTTCAAAATTAAACTAACTTTAGCCGTTTTCGAGAATTTTTGAAAAAACTATTTTTTGCGATTTTAGTTTTTATTTATTTCTGCCATTATTTGTACAGATTTCAAAAAATTAAAAGCACTTCCTCATTGTTACTTTTTGAGAAGAAAAATATAGCGTTAACAAATTTTCACTACGACGTTTCGTTTTTGAAAAAAACATCATCAACTTGTTTTTTTTTTTCAAAAATAGGTGGTATATCACACGTAATGGTTTAAACAAGTTTTCAGTGTTTTTAGCTGTTTAGCATTTTATTCTGTCCGCGTTTTTTTAATTTAGTTGAAATTTTTGTGCTTTTTGAAGTTATTAAATGCATGTTTTACGCAAAATAAGTGCCAAACTAGGGCGATTTTTTAAAAATAATTTTAAATAACAGCTCAAAAACACCGAAAACTTGATTAAACCATTACGTGTGATATACCACCTATTTTTGAATTGAAAATGGCTTTAAATTTAAAAATAAAAAATCCAGGGCCGTATTTAAAAAACACAAGTTGATGATAGTTTTTCAAAAACGAAACGTGCGTCGTAGTGAAAATTTGTAAACCCTATCTTTTTCTCCTCAAGAAGTGCTTTTATTTTTTTTATATCTGTAAATATAATGTCAGAAATAAATAAAAACTAATCAATCAAATCACTAAAATTCTCGAAAACGGTTAAAGTTAGTTTACTGTTTCATATGCGAGTTTATTTCACAATGCGATTATAATTGTTACAGGTGGGCTCTCGGAGTGTTGGTCTATGAAATGGCGGCCGGTTATCCGCCATTTTTCGCCGATCAACCGATCCAAATCTACGAGAAGATCGTTAGCGGAAAGGTCCGCTTTCCCAGCCATTTCGGTTCCGATCTCAAAGACCTACTCAGAAATCTACTGCAAGTAGATTTGACCAAACGATATGGTAATCTTAAAGCGGGCGTAAACGACATTAAAGGTCACAAATGGTTCCAATCCACCGATTGGATCGCCATCTTCCAGAAGAAAATTGAAGCACCATTTATTCCAAGGTGAGTACAAGTTTTTTTACCTTCGTTGAAACTTAGATCGATAAAAGTACATAAAAACATGAAAGAGACGTCCATGACCAATTGAAGGAGATTATCAATAAAATCATGCATGCTTTCAGGTATTTAAACGACAAAGCAGTTATCAACAATCCGAAATTTATGGTCGATTCTCACTTGATGACGATGATGAGTTCATAAGAGCTCTAGAACTTGATGCAGCGTTCTAACTTGAGACATTAGGTCCCCTAATTTTAATCTTAATCTTAAGTGACTCGATTTGTACATTGCGATGCTGCTCGCTTCCGAGGCGCGTTCCTTATTACCTGAATTCTACCAAGCCAAGGAAATTTTTATTTTGCCAAAATTCCTGGATTTCCAGCGTTTTTTATTGGTTGCCAGCATTTTTTTGAGTTTCTGTGTTTTTTTTGCAGGTGTAAGGGTCCAGGTGACACCAGCAACTTTGACGACTACGAGGAGGAGGCGCTGCGCATCTCTTCCACAGAGAAATGTGCAAAAGAATTTGCCGAATTTTGAAGTGGTCATTCTAGAGTTCCAGTAATTGAATTATTTAGTTTTCCAAGACTTTCCGTTGTTGTTTCTCTAGTTTTTTAGTTCGTCTTAAAAAAAAACTTAGTTTTCACTTGACAGAAAAATAGAAAACGGCTAAAGTAGTGCGTTAAGTTAAGTGCGAGTGTTTTATTTAGTGATATTCTTACGGTTTGTGTGTCCCTTTTAAAAAAAAATTAAATTAAATTAAATTAATTCGAGTGAATCGGGTAAAATAATAATTTCAAATAATAATAAAATATTTAAGCAGTGGGTGTTTAAAGTGGAGTTTTTAAGTACTATTTAGGTATTTATTTTTAAACAATGCTAAGTTTTATGGTTTGTTATGAAGATCAGTCATTTGTGCGGAGTTTGCAGACGTTCCATATAAAATTACCAGTAAGTGTCTTTATTATTTTATTTTCCCGACCCATACTTAGTTTGGGGGAGTCCTAGGATGAACCCATTAGTTTTTGGTTGAAATCGCTTACATCATTTGACACCACTTTTTATTTTCTTTAGAGAAATAGGTTCCTTTAAACATTACAAATATGTAGTAACTTCGGCGACCGCGGCTATACGCCCAAATCAAATTCATTAGTACATCGACAATTACCTTAATGTAAAAGAATGTTTAGCGGCATCTAGTTTTCGTTGGTAGTACGCCGAGCGAACAACAATTCACTATATCGACTGCTTGGGAGGTCACTGACCCCATAAAGCACAACCATAGAATAAATAAAGAGAATATGAACTCCCACCACTTTCTATTGTCCTGTGCGAGGCAGGTGGTAGCCATTTTTTAATATACACGACAAATCCGTATTTACGTTTTATTGAAATTACAGGATAGGTGACATATAATCATTTTATTTTTATTTATATTTTTAAAATTTCTATTGATTAATTTTAATGTATAAAATAATCTTAACCTAAAATATAATTTGGTTACATATTTTTTTGGGAAATTAGAACATGGATGTTCAAACGTTACATTTTGGTTTAAATTAATAAAATTATTAATAATATTTAACTTAAGTAAACAATTTTCAAAATTATTTTGAAATATATTTTCTAATTTGGAAATGTAATGTTCAGCTCTAAAGAAGAAGAACAAGTGTAATTGATTACGGGCAAATATAAATTTATTAATTTTAGCTAGAGTAAAATAAAATTGTTCAAATTTATACAATAGGTCTACCGATTTTCAATTCCTTAAGTATAATTGAGAATGTATTATATTTTACCTGTTTATGGCCTTCAGAAAAACAACGCAAGCACACATGTTGGGAATTTCCCATTATATACCTCCAAAACATGCTTAAATCACCCCCAAGAAATGGGCAATAAAACCTGAGACTAGAATTTACTACCTGCTAATATCTATAATAGTTAAAACATGTCATTCAAATTTAATAAACACTGTCAGAATTTAATAGAATTTTTGCACTCATCTAGTAAGATTTTTAAGCTCTCTTTTTAGAATGCTTAAGATGTATTGGACTTTTATGGGCAAATAGACTGAACCAAGTTATAAAAGATAAGGGCCACTGTGCTGCGAAATTAAGCGAAGTTATTCATGTTTTTTAAAAAATGTGTGTGATTTTTTTAGGCAAGTAAGCTCAATCTTTTAAACAGTTTGTTTAGAAATATTTGTTTTTCAAAATAACAATTGGTAATTTGGTACCTATGTGATATTATTTGATTCTAATTTTATATGCATCTAATTCAAATACTACATAAATATCTTACCTTTTACTATCCATCGGGAAACTAAAGAATGATAAATTGCAGTTATAATATTTATTCCTGCAATTTTTCGCAGCACAAATCATTCCGCCTCTGCTTTTTTGCATTTCAAAATAAACAATATCACTCTCAAAAGTTTATAAAACAAAAACACACAATATAACACACAGAATACACTGGAAAACAAATCACTTGAAATGGCAAAGCACAAATAAAATATCCCGGCGACAATGAGTGTATAAGAAAACATGGCGATTTTGAGTGCCCAATAATATGCGCAATCTCTCTCACATTCTCTGTTTATTTATTCTATAGCACAACTACCAACACATAGATGCTCGATACTCCCTTAAGCGGGACAGCCTATATTAGAAATGGGCTTGTTTAACAAAACAAGACTTAAATTCCGAGAGTTTGCCTGTCCACCACTATACTTTCACCAGACGTCCGTTTCGTCGAGCCGATTTTGAAATACCTTAATGCCGTTTAACAAGTGTCTTGTTTAAGTAGAGAGATACGAATTGGCGTATCAGATCGCTTTGATACAGCTACATATGGCGCATGCGCTGCTTAATATGGGGCTGTCGTCACAAGCCTTAAATACCCTTACTGACAACCGTTGTATGATTGAAATTATGGCTAACGGAGGGCACTACGATCGGGTTAGAGCTTTGTTGTTATAAGCCAAATGCCTTATAGCTGACTCCAGGAAATTGAAGTAAAACGAACGTGGTGTGGTTATATTAGAAGGTATTTTGAGGCTATTGAAGCCTATTCCAGGGTGTATATGCAGGTAATTGTCAAGTCAGAATTGTACCTAATTTTGTTGTAGCAATTTTTAAAAAAATGAAAAAAATTAAATTTTTTTTTGTAGGGTTTAACAAAATAAATATTTCTATACCGAATCGTTTGTAGATTCCTACAAAAAAATCCAGAAATAAGTTTTTGTAAAAAATAAGTTCGATTTTCGTATAATAGGACGGTTTGTGTGGTCCTACAAAAAAATTAGTCTATATACGAGTTGTTTGTAAATTGCTATAGCAATTGATTGTTTTTATGGAATTTTATATAGTACCTAGTTTGAATATGAAAGTCGAAAGGAACAGAACGGCTAAAATTTTTGAATTTGGAATATTTTCTGAATTTTTTGCGAAAACGAGGGAAATGTTTTTTTCCGTTTTTCACCTGCCGGACATATTATCCATACTCACATATTAACCAGACTAGTTTTTTTACTTAACTGCAATATACCTCTTGTAGATTGTTTTATCGGCGTCGTTTAGGCGGTTTGGCCTGCCCTAACTTCGACCTGCAGAAGATCTTTTGTGAATGACTCTAATCTTCTATTGCCTAGCTGTCCCACACTTTTCATAAAGTTGATGATTTCTCTGGGGGCTAAATTCCTTGCCTCCTCGGGTGTTAGGGTCACCCCTCCAAGGTGTTTTAGCCTTTTGCAGAAAGGTGCCATGCATTCACAGAGCACGTGTTCTGTTGTTTCTGTTGCGTCTTCGCAAAACGACAAGTGTCGTCCTCGGTTAGGCCCATCTTTTTGAGATGGTACTTCAATTGGTGGTGTCCCGTAAAAAGGCCTGTAATTCGCCTTAGGTCGCTTCTCTCCAGTTGAATAAGCTTCCCTGCGTTGGCCTCTGAAGGTTTGATAAACCTTTTTGATTGTCTTAGGCCTGGAGTGTTTCTCCAGTAGGACTTAAGTTGTTCCTTTTCCCATCTCCGAAGTTCTTCCTTCATATGGCTTTTTGGAAGGCCAAAGATGGGTTCCGGGCCGCAGAACGGAGCGTTTGCGCCCTCTTTTGCAAGTTGGTCCGCCGCTTCGTTCCCCTCTATGCCTTCATGTCCTGGCACCCATGTCAGAGTAATCTTTTTCCCCTGAGCTGCCAGTTGCTTTAGGGTCTGTTTGCATTCCCATGCTAGCTTTGACGTGAAGGTGTAAGACCTCAGTGCTTTTAACGCAGCTTGACTGTCTGACATAATATTGATTTGCCGTTCCGAGATGCCTCTCTGCAGGCATTCTTGAGCACAACGATTAATAGCGTTGATCTCTGCTTGGAATATAGTGGGACTTTTCCCGAGAGATTCAGAGAGCCTGCAATTTGGCCCGTATACTCCCATGCCTGTGTTCCCTTCTATTCCTTTGGAACCGTCCGTATACCAGACGGATGTGTTTTCTGGGAATCGTGGTTCCCCATTTAGCCCATTTTGACGGTCTGCAATGACCACTTCAAATAGGATTTCAAAATCATGTTTGCGTGGTAAAGCGTCCGACGGTTTTCTTCCTAAATCCAAAGGTATTAGATTTAGGATTCCTCAATATACCTCTTACTACTAGAACTATTTTTATCGCTGGAAAAAAAGGGCAAAGTGTTCTGCGTTCTGAGGTATTTTCCGCCTCAATCCATCGGAACCACTAGATATACACTGTGTCCAAAATAAGAATGGGATAGCATTGAAATCTTGGATACGGTAGGAGTGCCAATGTCGGTTCAATTAGAGAAAATTTGTGCAATTTTAAATGATGTTTTCAAAATTAAACGTAAACGTAAATACGTCCCTGGATTTTTTATTGTTAAATATAAAGCCATTTTCAATTCGAAAATAAGGGTATATCACATATGGAATGCTTTAAACGAGTTTTGAGTGATTTTCGCTGTTATTGAAAATTATTCAATAAAAATCGCCATAGTTTGGCACTTTGACAATTTATACATGTTTGTTGACTGGGAAAATAAGTACCGAAAATCGTCACTGGCTCCTGTACTATAATGCCATTCGAAAATAATTTCCATTTAAGTATTACAATACTTAATTTGATTAAAATTTGACGTTTAATCAACAATAACAATAAAATTCCAAACTGAAAATAGAATTTAATTGATACTCAATTTAGATAAGTAAAATGTATACCAAGTATTTATTTAATTGTACCTACTTATTGCTTGTTTATGTTAAATGAAAAGGTGCATGCATGTTACCAATATTATTAATGGAATTCCTTAGTAACTTACTTACGTTGGCGTGAGAAACTATAATACAGGACCCAATCAAATTGTGGTAAACATACTGTGCATTTATTTAAGTTCAGATCTGAGTTACTTATAACAAAGATTAATCTACACAATAGATAGTCAGCCCAATGCATTAAAATCAGAACATCTCTAAGTATGCCTGCCACTACGTGGCGTAGACTAGCGTGTAAAGCATAGAGCAGTATTGTCACAGCCAGAAACCGTTTTGTAGTTTATTAATATCAAAAACAAAACGCAACGTATAACAATTATTTAGATCATTTGCAACAGATATGCACCGGCAATGCTGTATTGTCAGAGAGAGAAATTGATGAAATTCTGTATTAATCTGGAGGGGATACGCAGGGAGGGTAGAAAAAAAAACAAACGAATGTGGTGTGTGTCGTGCTGTTGCCAATTCGTCGGTAAAAGAAACACACAGGGTGATTTATTACAAGTACAGTATTGAAATAAAAGCCTAATCTCTATGAATTAAATTTAATATAATAATATTTAATCCATGTCATACATGTTTCAAGACTAGACCAGTCCCATGATCAGTGGCGAACAATCGTTAAATGAAAAGCTTTTAGATAGAAACATACTTTTGACTAAATATTTCACGTAGACAATGTGGCAAAGATGTAACAAGATTGTTGTAGATCTTATAATACCTATAATAAAAAAATTATCAGTGCTACCTATATTATATTAGGTATACCTATTATAATAGTCTGTCTCTTCATCAGGTATAAGTTCCACTTTATCGGTTTAGGTACTTAAATTTTACTTCTTTTTAATGTTTCTTCGGGTAAATAATAAGTTCGGTAGGAATAGGGCTTTGGGTATGAAACAAAAAAGATAGAAAATAGAAATTTGATATAGGGGTAGTTCTAAGCATTTACAAGTTTGTGACGTGTAGCGATTTTCGATGCCGCCCCCAGAGGTATACATGAGGGCGGCGCAATGCAATGAAAGAAAGTTAACATTTTGAGCATCTGCGTAAAATTAAATGTATCCGTTTAGTGGGTAGTTTTGATTACAATAAGTCGGTGCCAAGCCCAAGCCCGAAACAAAATAAATCTATATTTACCTACTACCTATTTGGCTTGGTACCGACTATTATGTGCATTGTTGTCTTTTGAATGATATTTGTATTTTGTTATTTTTCGTATTTTTTATTAGTTCTTTTGACAGCTCTGGTGTCATCAATACACCTGTATCCCGAATTGCACCAAATTGCGATGCTATTGAACAAGCATATAATCCTAAATATAATATTCTTTTTGAACTACCTGTATCTCGAAAACCAAGCCGTAGCGGACCCATGTACATATGAAATTTGTATCTTAAAATTAGTCAAAGAATCACCCTTTAAAGTTTGTACAAGTACTTATGCAACACCCTGTATACATAGATACTTTGATTTGCAATTTGCAAATCTGTCAAACTAGGTAATGCTGTTTTTTTTTATTTACTTTCAAATATGGTGTTATGTAATTGTATTCAAATTAAATGTTTGGGGATGATATTTACGAGTTTTATTTTTTTATATAGAGAAACTGTTATTCAGTTTTTAAGGATCAATCTGAAGCAGACGATTGTACTTGTTAAAACATGAAAAAAGTTATTGTCGTGATACTTTTAACACCCTGTTGGTGGGTTTTTAAAGCTTTTTACGAAACGTGTTAACAATACAATCTACATAAATCGTTAGTTTTTTAAAGTTTTATGATCATTGCACAAAAACCAATATTAGGGAGACTGTAAGTTTTTTTTCAATTCGGCGTTGCAGAATTTGAACCTAATTGTGATAATTGTGTTATTTTACTAGTATAGATATTTTTGAGTAAATTAATTCGGTTATAATCGATGAGTAGAATCTTTGGAGTAAAATACATTTCACAAAAACCCTGAACCATATTTCTCAATAGATTTAAATTTTCATTAAAAACAGATTAAAAATTCTAATTTTTTACATCCTGCATTTCGAAACCGTATTTTTTTAAATAATTATTGTCATGCTGGAAATTTCAAACCTTATTTACTTCAGCAACTTGTAAAAAGCACAGCCTTTTTAATATTAACATTTCTTAAAATCGATATTACGCGATAACGATGACTTTCTATCAATATCACAGAAGGATACATTTATTACGTATATAATTTGTTAGATTTTACATCTCCGAATTGAAACACACGCAAAAAATGTGCATAAAAAAGTTAGGGTAGCATTTCACGCCTGTATGCCCCTTTAATTTACCCGCCTCTGAGATTTATTTTTTCATAATGTTAACGACAAGTTGAATCTGCTGTTTGAGTTTGATCCTTAAAACTGAATCAGGTAATAACCGGAAGTCCTATCTATAACGCCAAATTTCGTTAATTTAAATATAACTTTTTGATGCATCCTTATATCCGAAATTTAAAATTAAATGACTAAAATAATATTATTTTAGTCATTTAAAATTATTGTCTAAAACATTTAATAAACCAGCCCTGTATATTTATACTATTATAGTAATTTCTTTTATTTTCGTCCATACACATTAATCTTTGCGTAGATAGGTATACGTATACCATATAATTTTAAACAAAAAACACTGCTGCACAGTAGTACATATATGATACCTATAATATAAAAACAAACTCCCACCTCGTAGGGGAAAGTATACTCGTCCTTGTCTAACATTGCCCATATGATTATTTTATTTCAACACAATACATATAACGCCATCTACAATTTCCATGGTTGCATGTTTTTCTAATAGATGTAGCTCGTGTCGAGACAGTTTCAATTTTTGTTTTATTTCCCATATACGCTGACTATCTATTGTGTAGATTAATCTTTGCTTATAATATTATACAGAGCTGGGACTATTACATCAGCTAAAAAGTAATCGATTACTGATTACTGCTTTAAAATCTAATCAAATATTACTTATTTTATTACTCTTTAAAATTGTAATTGATTACCGCCAGTCTTATGGAACTCTGGGAGAAATCTGTGACAAAATCACAGTTTAATATAGGTACAGTTACTTCACTTCGTGTCGGAATGTCTTATCTCTCTGTCTTCAAAGCAATTCGCCGCTACTATACTTATAGTGTATATATATATATATAGGGTGATTCATTATGGTTGCAACAAGCGAAAACTGGAGATTGCTGAAAGTGATTTAAGCATTTTTTGCCTTTGAACCCATGTCCGCAAATGCTTAGTTATCGAGATACACGGTGTCCAAATTTAGTAGTCAAATTAACTTTCTTGTTGATGTCTCAAAAACTAGCTAACCGATTTCGACAAAATTTTACATGCATTTGGGGACCGATAACCTAAAATAATCTGCATTATTTTGGCTTTCATTAACTGTTCATTGGCGTAGATATAGGGGGCATTTGGGTAAATTTTACACATTAAAGACAGCTTTGACAAGCTTGATTATTTTAAATTATTACTTTTTTAAAAAGAGCTAAGCTACAAAAAAATTAATTACGTCGATGTTGTGATTTCTACCATTTTTATGGAAACCGATAAATTGCAAGTTAATGGTAGATTTAAATCAAAATAACGTGTACCAGAAGACCAAATGAAAAATCAAAGTTGCCATGGAAAACGAATGCCGCAAATGAGTTTTTCAATTGAAGAATATGTTTGTGTAATGCAAATGCAAGAGCAGCGGCCAGAGAATACCAAATTAGGTATCCTAATAGACGTCATCCATATCACAAAACATGGACGGCTACATTTCACAGGCTTAGAACGATAGGGACCATTTTACCTAGGGTTAACAAACGACCGCATCGTCTAAACATTCAAAACATAGTGGATTTAGTTTTAGACGATCCGAAAATAAGCACTAGAAGAATACCAACTCAATTGGCATTACGTCGAACAACTGTTCTCTATCTCTATCATCATCAAGATGTCCAGGCCCTACATCCTGGAGACCGTGAAAGGCGCCTACTATTTTGTAATTGGGTTCTTGGTAAGCATCAAGAAGATGAAAGATTTTTAGAGAAAGTGCTCTGGTCATATGAAGCAACTTTTACAAGAGCTGGCATAAATACAAACCTAATGAACATGTATAGTCTTTAAACAACCCTTGTGCTATTAGGCCGCGAAATTTTCAAGAACGTTTTAGTATCAATGTTTGGGGTGGCATGTTTAACAATAATTTATTGCCGTTGTTCGTAATTAATGGGCATTTAAACTCAAATCAATACAGTCTTTTCCTACACAACCGCCTACCCGCATTTATTGAGGATGTACCTCTGAATATTGTTCAAAACATGTGGTATCAACATGACGGTGCCCCTGCGCACCGTGGTAGACAAGTAACTAAAGTTTTAAATCAAATGTTTGGAAACAATTTGATTGGTTTGGGAGGTGTCATTGAGTGGCCTCCAAGATCACCGGATCTGAATCCGCTCGACTTCTTTTTATGGGGGGTACATAAAACAATTGGTTTACAGTGTACCAATTATAAATGAAAACCAACTACTGGAGATAGTTCATTAAGCTGCTAGCAAAATAAGAAACAATCATAAAATCCTTATTAGAGCTACAAATTCATTAGTTGAAAGATGTAAAATGTGCATTACTGTCAATGGAGGGCAGTTTGAACAGTTGTTATTAATTTTCTTATTTCAATTTCGAGTTTGGTTTTTTTATTGTTAAATTTTTAATTGTACTGATAGGCCTTAAAATTTGTTGTTAAGTAATTTGTTATTATTAAATCGTTTTCCACGGCAACTTTGATTTTTAATTTTGATTTCTGATAAACGTTATTGTGATGTAAAACTACCATTAACTTGCAATTTATCGGTTTCCATAAAAATGGTAGAAACCACAACATCGACGTAATTAACTTTTTTGTAGCTTATAAGTTGCTCTTTTTAAAAAAGTAATAATTTAAAATAATGAAGCTTGTCAAAGCTGTGTTTAACTAATTTATGTGTAAAATTTATCCAAATGCCCCCTATATCTACGCCAATGAACAGTGAATGAAAGCCAAAATAATTAAGAATATTTTAGGTTAGCTGTCCTCAAATGCATGTAAAATTTTGTCAAAATCGGTTAGCTAGTTTTTGAGAAATTAACAAAAAAGTTAATTTGACCACTAAATTTGGACACCCTGTATCTCGATAACGAAGCATTTGCGGACATGGGTTCAATGGCAAAAAATGCTTGAATTGTTTTCAGGAATCTCCAGTTTTCGTTTGTTGCAACCATAATGAATCACCCTGTATAGATATGGTATATACAGTAGCGGGCCAGAAATGAGGCTGGGATTGCGACGAGTCCATGCCGTTTTTAGCGTCTACTGACCCTTCTTATCTATAGTTATTATTCTATGACAAAATCAATTTAGACCAAAAAATAAGAGTACAACTACCTAAATTCCCACCAAGCAGAAAGTCAGTAAGATTGTTAAAAATATGATTAAAAATAAAATTTGAAAGTTCCCCATATTTCCCCTGTATGGAAAAAATTTTATTCAATGCTATGCTGACTTTAGCAATTATAATATTAAAATAAGTTGAAATTAATGACATGGATGCAGATCTAATCATAATATATTATATCGAGCACATATTAGATAACACTCTTTCATACAATGATATTGAAAATGATGATGACGTATCTGGAGCTTTACTTAATAAATTGAATCAAAAATTAAAAGAATATGAGGAACGACGACCAACTGCAAAACTTTGGATTCAGTGTTTTCATATGGTTCCCATTGCTAAAGAGTTCCTAAGAGCTCATTTAAACTGCGTCAAAGAAACGTTTCCTTATTTTCACGCGTCTGGACATTTTCCTTATGCTAAGTCTGCACACCTTTACGGTGGCTCGTAGGAATAAAAAGTATTGATACATTTTTTGTATCAATACTTACTACTTTATTGATTCTGGTTGCCGGATTGTTAATGATGACTTAGAAATCTTTAATAGGATTTCATTAAAACATGGTTTGGTACTTAACCCGAGTAAATGCGTCTCAATGTTGTTCGGAAGGCCAGTTGATGTTCGGAGATTGAGTGATAGCGTTATGGTCAAAATTGAAAACACGGTATTGCCGCTTAAGTCTGAGGCGAGGAATTTGGGCTTGATTATGGATAGTCGCTTGAGGTTCGACGGGCATGTGTCGGAGTGCATAAAGAAAGCTGTGGGGAATCTAAAGTTGTTGTACAATTCACGGCACATCCTTAACGTTAAGCTTAAAACCATATTATGTGATTCCATTGTACTGTCGAATTTCAATCACTGCGACACTGTCTATGGTCCGTGCCTTACAGCTCGTACAGCACATCGTATACAAAAGATACAGAAGTATTGCTTACGTTTTATTTATGCCATTAGAAAAGGACGGCCAGTTTCACACAAACTAAAAAGTGCAGACTGGCTGGATATGAAAACCAGACGCTATGTGCATCGAGCTGCATTATACCACAAGATTATTACAATTAAACAGCCTGTATATCTTTACAGAAGAATTTCGTTTCGCACAGATGTCCACAACTTGAATTTGCGTTTTAGAGGCAGCTTAACGCCGCCTGTTCATCGAACTGGTATATTTGAGAGAAGCTTTACATTTGATATAGTAAAGTTATATAATGCCCTCTCCCCTCAATGCAAAGGTAGTTCAATTTCTGCATTCTCGAGGCACCTTAAGCGTAATCTCACTTAATTAGTATATAAATGTTTGTTTTGTATAATTTGCGTATGAAATTTTTGTAATTAGAGAGCTATGTGTGTTGTCTTTTTGTGTATAAGGTTGAGTGTTCAAAACAGCTTGCAGACCAAGTTTGCCAGTTGCACTTCTGCCTTTTCGGGGAGTAACTGTATGTTGTTTATATACAGGGTGGTCCAACGAAAAGTTTGCACCTAGCTTTTCTCTTTTTTTTGTAGTCGAATGCGAAAATGCTCGGACACGTCGATTTTGCTTTTGAGGGGGACACATTTTAAACATATTTTTCGATCTGCGCCTTTAACCCCCTAGCGGGGGTGAGTAACAACCCTAAAATTTTAAATGGAAAGAGGGGTCTAATGACATATCATTTGAAAGGACACAAAATTGTCTTTCTAATGATACCCTATTTGTCGAATTTTACTAAAACAGTTAATACGAAAACGACTTTAAAGACATTAAGCCGATAATTTTGGTATTAATGAGAAATACAAATAAGTTTTAATTATTACGACTGAAAACAACTACAATCATTTCTAAATTATTTACTTTGAAGAAAAACGGGATTTCAAAAACACTATCTTATTTATCAGAACTAAATTCCTCACTAATCGTTTGCGTTTTTTGTTGAAATAAAAACTGCAGATACGTGTAGGAAAAGAATTTACACCGTTTATTTTAGTCTTTTCATTGATTCAGTTTGGTTGCTTCTCAAGTTATTTTACTTTTACCGTACAAAATGATTTATTCCATTCTAGAACGAGTTGAAATTGTTAAACTTTATTTTCAAAATAATAGTAGTGCTAGACTTACGGCTCGCTTATTTAATGAGAGACATCCCGATAAAAATGTGAATGATGTGTACGTTGGCAAGTTAGTTAAAAAGTTTGTAGATACCGGATCTGTCTGTAATGTAAAACACCAGCCGCAGAAACCGATCAGAAATGAAGCTGTGGAAGTCGCTGTTTTAGGGCATGTTGAAATGGATCATAGTCAAAGTACCCGTCAACTAGCTGAAGCCTCAGGTGTCTCCCGTTCGTCCATAATACGAATTTTAAAAGCGTACAAATTTCATCCGTACAAAATCAAATTAGTACAGGAACTAAATGAGGATGATCCTGATAGAAGGCTGTAATTTTGTGAAGCAATGAGCCAGCGTTTAATTGAAGATCCGCAATTATTATTTAACATTTGTTTTTCCGACGAATGCACATTTTATTTGAATGGAGCTGTAAATAGGCACAATTGCCGTTACTGGGATGACAGTAACCCACATTTATTCCGTGAGGTTCATACCCAGTATCCTCAAAAAATAAACGTCTGGTGTGGCATATTAGGAAATCATATTATAGGACCACTTTTTATTCCTGGAAATTTAACTGGTGAAGTGTACCTAAACATGCTTGAAGACACAATTGATCCTTTAATAACACAAATAATAGAAGATGACCAAAATCATACTGCTGATCGGCTTTATTTCCAGCAAGATGGAGCACCTCCGCACTATGTGGCTCTTGTAAGACAGTTCTTAGATGACCGGTTCCCTGGACGGTGGATTGGAAGGAGGGGCCCAATTGAATGGCCTGCCAGGTCACCGGATTTATCGCCTTTAGACTTTTTTCTTTGGGGGCACTTAAAAAATAAATGTTTTGCCACGAAGCCCGAGTCCATAGAAGATCTTCGCCAACGCATTACAGAAGAGTGCAGAAACATAACACCTGATATGCTACAAAATGTTAGAAATAGATTTGAACAAAATCTGTATTATTGTATGGAATCAAATGGGTCACATTTTCAACATTTGTTAATGTAACGTTTTAATAAATCAATTTAACAGCTTGTTTACTTTTTTTACAAAGCAATGTTAAAACTAACAAACATTGGAATGTACTAACGATTGCAGGTGTTTTCACTCGCAATAATTAAAACTTATTTGTATTTCTCATTAATACCAAAATTATCGGCTTAATGTCTTTAAAGTCGTTTTCGTATTAACTGTTTTAGTAAAATTCGACAAATAGGGTATCATTAGAAAGACAATTTTGTGTCCTTTCAAATGATATGTCATTAGACCCCTCTTTCCATTTAAAATTTTAGGGTTGTTACTCACCCCCGCTAGGGGGTTAAAGGCGCAGATCGAAAAATATGTTTAAAATGTGTCCCCCTCAAAAGCAAAATCGACGTGTCCGAGCATTTTCGCATTCGACTACAAAAAAAAGAGAAAAGCTAGGTGCAAACTTTTCGTTGGACCACCCTGTATACTGAGTATTGTATGAGCGATGTATGTTACTTACTGAATAAAGATTATTATCATTATTATTTTGTAGATAATTTTATGATCTACAATTTTTGCATGATGTTTTTTTATGATAAAACTTACCGTTTTGGTGAAAATCGCGAAAAATACATGTTTTTGACCTTTGACCTTGAATTAATTTTTTCCATACATCATATATTAAACAATTTTACTGATTTTCAGTTGGGTGGGAATTTAAGTAGCTTCGAATGTCTAAATTGACCGGACTACCTGTCCTTTAACCTTTTAGTAAAACGTAATAAGTAGCAAAATTTAATACAAATATTTTGATATTATTATCGTTTTTGCCATCTAAATTGCCACTTCAAAATATCCTAATTGATGTATGAAGTGGTTTTAAAACAGGAATTTAATAATTTTTTTTTCTAATCAACGTCAAAAATAATATTAAAATTCGATCTAGTTATTAAGTAGGTACCTATAATATGATAAATGAATCAAGTACAGTTTTTTGTAACAATCTTGTGTGTTTAGGTCTGATGAATCAAAAAGAACTGACCATATTATTTTTAATAAAATTTGCTACAAAAGTACTATTGAACATGTCGAGGAACTCATTACCTTTTTGGAAAATATAGAGGTAACATTTGTTGTTGAATAGTTGATTTCCCTCAAACCCTCTCCCAGGCTAGCTACATCATCATCTCAAGTCATTCAATAAGTCGTTCTCTTACTCGTCAAAATAGGACTCAGTTTCAGCGATTACGGGGGTTGCCTTTTTGTATTTCGGGATTAGAGAACAAAAACAATTATTAATCATCGAAAATCACTTTATTGTTTTTCAAAATATTCCCCATGAACCTCTATACACTTTTGCATGCGTTTGAACCAATTGTCGAAGCACTTTTGCCACTTTTTTACGTACGGGAATAAAAGGGAGTCATTCGGTGCCAACGCAGGACTATACGGCGGATGACTCATCAAATCGATGTTTTGGGTGCTCAAAAATGCAGTTGTTTGAGCCGATGTGTAAGAGCTCGCATTGTCGTTTTAGTGAAATGCGTTTCGTTTGAGGATATGCGACATGAAAAGGGCCTGCGAATACTTCAACTATTTCTAAGAATAGAACGAATATTTTGTGAAAAAAAAAACCTTTTATCATACCTACCTTTTGTCTCATTTTCTATTAACTATTCACTCAGAGTTCTCATTATAAAGGTGCAGGTTTTATGACAGCATTTACATTTTAATAGAAGATATGAATATACCAGAGGCGTTCAAAGACATGTCCTGCCGTTACCACCATCGATATTTTTAAAACGAGGTTCGTATCATTTATTGTTCCTCTATTTTATAGGGACCAATCCTTTTAGGAGTAACATTTTGATTATTCCACTGATTTTAATTTAACCATGGACTGTCAAACCTGCGATCAATGATGATACGAGGGTAGAATAATTACAAGCCATATCGAACAAGAAAAATACATGCACTTGTGCCTGCGATTTTTAACAGATACGAGGGTTGCGTTTTATATTTCGGGATTTCAGTTTTATCGATGATATTTCTAGTGGCTTGACAAATAGTTCCTTATTATATGCTGACGACTTCAAAGTATATTCTGTCATTAATAGTACTGAAGATTGTTCTCATCCTCAGGACGATTTATATGTTGTATATGAGTGGTGTGTCCGTAATAATCTTTATCTGAATATTGATAAATGTTTTAGTGTTTACTATACAAGGAAAATAAACCCTGTCAAATTTTCATATTGTATAAATAATAGTCCATTAACAACTTGTGATGAGTTTAAAGATTTAGGTGTTTGGTTTGATGGTAAACTGAGCTTTACTAATCATTACAATAATATAGTTTCAGCATCCTATAGATCTCTGGGTTTTATTGTGCGCAATTCGAAAGAGTTTCTGACACCTCAAACTCTCATCGTTCTTTTCAACGCATTTGTCAGATCTAAACTGGAATATGCATCTGTAGTATGGAATCCTGTGTATGCCATACATATGAATAATATTCAACGCATCCAGCGTCGTTTTGCCAAGTTGCTGTGGTTTCGGGTTGATGGGGTTTATCCATCCATTGGGTTTCCTCATGATATTCTGTTAAACCATTTTAATCTAGTATCATTAAATACTCGGAGAGAATATTCCGCTCTAGTATTGCTCTTTAAGATTATTAGATTATTAATGGACTTCTTGACTGTCCAGAGTTTTTAAGCCAGATTCCTTTTTGTGTCCCAAATCTACGTACACGTAATAACGGAATCGTATTTTACTTTCCGGCCCCGCGTACTAATTTGTTGTTGCGTTGCCCTTTATATTTTATGTGCCATACTTGTAACTCTGTGTCCGAGCAAATTGATATTTTTAATTCAACTTTGTTTTGTATAAAAAATATATTTCTTAGAATATAAATTTAGTGTTAGATATTGGGCAGTGTATCTTAAATAAATAAATAAATTAGAGAACAAAAACAAATATTAATTATCGAAAATCACTTTGTTTTTCAAAATATTCCCCATGAAGATCTATACACTTTTGCATGCGTTTGATCCAATTGTCGAAGTACTTTTGCCAGTCTGATTGAGGTATCTCCAAAACATGCATTCTGAATGCAGCAACTGCTTCTTCAGGTGTCGAAAAACGTTGACCTCTCAGTTTGATTTTTACGTACGGGCATAAAAAGAATTCATTCGGTGTCAAATCAGGACTATACGGCGGATGACTCATCAAATCGATGTTTTGGGTGCTCAAAAATGCAGTTGTTTGAGCCGATATGTCAGAGCTCGCATTGCCGTGTTGAAGAATGATCCGTTTTCGGCGGTTGGTTTTTCTGATTTCTTGGAAGACAACTGGCAAACAAATGGTTGTGTACCACTCAGAATTGACTGTTCTGCGTTGTTCTAGTGGTACGGTTGCGACATGTCCAGTTTTTCTGAAAAAACAGGCGACCATTTGCTTGGAAGTGCTTCGTGCGCGAACAACTTTTGTTGGATTTGGCTCATATTGAAACACCCATACAGTCGACTGCTGTTTACTTTCGGTCTCATACGCGTAAATCCCCGATCCATCACCTGTCACGATGTCATAGACGTGTTTCGAAGCACCGCGATTTTTGAGCATTTCTTTCGACCAATCGACTCGAGCCTTTTTTTGAGCGATTGACAAATTGTGTGGGATCCAACGCGAACAAATTTTTTTGACAGACAAGTGTTTATGCAATATTGAATGTATGCTGGTCCCACTAATGCCTAAAGTTGTCTCAATCTTTCTATAATATTATTATACAGAGTGTATCAAAAAGACGCGGCAATATTTAAGCGGGAGATTTCTCAGGAGCAATCTGTGGAGTGAATGAATAAAAGTAGAATTGATTCGATTATGGCAAATTAAAGATTGATATTTTCTGAGCAATTTGGGGTTCTATTCACTCTGAAAACTCACTTATTAAGGAAGTTACATGGTTATAATATTTATTAAGACGTTTTTAGTATATTTTGTATGTCTTGCATGCCTTCAAATTTGGGAAATAAATAAATAAAATATTTCTCTCTTTTTTTTTTTGCAGAAGAATCTTTTTTAAAGTTAATGCTGGATGTCTTCTACCTCGTGGTACTTTACATACCGAGTCCAGGCCATTATTGCTATGGAGTCGTCAACTACGGATGAAGATGACAAAATGTTTTTCTATGAAAACATCCGCTGTTTGGAAGAAAAATTTTAACTGCATTATAATTTATGTAAGTAGGTAAATTATACAAAGTTACTATTGAACTAATTAGCAATGGATAAAAGGAAGATTTAATTTAGCCTTAAATAGTATTTGTGAGTCTTTTGCACAAAATATTATTTGTAAGAAATGCTTAAGCCTCATGTGTCCTTAAGATTTCGTTTTCTTTATTTCACAAAGTAATCCGTAATCGAAAAGCGGTCGTACGAATAAAAAAAACGAATCTAAGTAAGTCTAATTCACGAAATTAATTGATCCTGGTCACTATTTCCAAGGGGGTGTTATTTTGTTTTAAATTAGCTACAAAGCGTTCAGGAATGTAAATGAAATTTTTCATTTTATCATGTACGACGCACGTTTTTTTAGTAAGTACCGTTTTGCGGTTCCGCCGCCACAGCGCTACGGTCGGCGTTCCGCGCATGCGCGCTGGTTACCTACATCTCTTGTCTACGCACTGACGCCATTACAGTCTGATTCCTCATTGTATACGTTGTTTACTGAGTGTTTAAGATGCCTCCGACAATCGTGAGTCCAGCCGATTGTGAAGTACGGGCTGTTATACGATTTCTTAGTGCTAAAGGCGTAAAACCGATCGATATTCATCGTGAGATCTGTGAAGTTTACGGACAAAACATTATGAGTGATGGAATGGTAAGGAAATGGGTGAGAGCATTTAAAGATGGCCGCACAAATGTGCATGATGAAGAACGGAGTGGGCGTCCTTCGGTCGTTAATGAAGATTTGGTGCAGAAAGTGGAGGAAAAGGTGAGAGAAAACAGACGCTTTACAATTTCATCAATGTGCGACTGCTTTCCTCAATATTCTCGTAGAGTTTTGTATCGCATTGTGACCGAGAACTTGAATTACCGGAAATTGTGTTCACGTTGGGTTCCAAAAATGTTGACGGATTTGCACAAAACCCAACGTTTAGGCAGTGCATTGACTTTCCTTGAGCGGTACCACAATGAAGGTGAAGATTTTTTAGACCAAATTGTTACTGGTGACGAAACATGGGTGGCCTACGTCACACCAGAATCGAAACAACACTCCATGGAATGGCGACATTCATCATCACCCAAAAGAGTGAAGTTTAAGCAAACAATTTCTGCCCGGAAAATCATGTGCACAGTTTTTTGGGACAGAAAAGGAGTATTGCTAGTGGAGTTTCTGCCTCGTAATGAGACAATCAATGCAGCGTCTTATTGTGAGACATTGAACAATCTGCGTCGTGCATAGTGATGCAAAATTACCGGTAATTTATTTTTTGGTAAGAACATTGGAAATATTACGTAATTTTGGGTAATATTAGGTAATATTGCTGAACAACTTAGAAAAAGCTTGTTTTACAATATGCAAAGAAGCTTTAACAAATTAAACAATAATTGCCTCAATTACCTATATGGCTCTAAAAGGTCAATAAAACACAAAATAAACTGAAATCTGAAACTATATAGTTCACACAATTCTTAGATAGGCCAAAGAATAGGTACATATGATAAAAATAGTTTTCAGTCGGTAAAAATAAATATTCAGTCATTATTTGCTAAACCCTCATCCGCACACAAATCCTCGGATAAATCAGATTCAGTTTCATTAAAAGTATTTGTAACTGTTGATGGGGTCATTAATGCAACATTTTTCATTTCGGCACGGTTATTGTGTAAGAATTTCCGATTAGTTCGTATGTAAACGAGCTTCACATATTATAGCGATGGCGTAAGAACTAAGCAACAACTATCACTAGACGTTTTGCAGCATGTTGAAACAAGCAGTAAGACTGTTAGGTATCAACTTTAACGTAATATTGAAGCGAATATTACCGGGAATATTACCCCGAAAATTAACAAAATTTTCCGGAAATATTACAGTAACAATGTAACGTTACCGGATGGTAGAGGTAATATTACGTAATATAACTGGAAATTCTGATGGTAATATTCGGACCGTGCATCACTAGTCGTGCAGTCCAGAACAAAAGACGTGGCAAGTTGAGTAAGGGTATCGTTTTGCTGCATGACAATGCCCGTCCACATGTGGCTAATCGGACCAAAGATCTCATCAAATCTTTTAAATGGGGAACTCTAGATCATCCCCCATACAGCCCTGATCTGGCGCCCAGCGACTACCATTTGTTTCTGCACTTGAAGAAACACCTGGGTGGTCAGCGTCTTCAAGACGATAACGAAGTCAAAACATTTGTGATACAGTGGTTAACAAGTCAGGCGGCAGAATTTTATGAGGAGGGTATTCAAAAACTGGTGCCACGTTATGACAAGGGCCTCAATATTCACGGAAATTATGTAGAAAAGTAGATTAAGGTACAGGCTTTCATGTAAAAATAAAATTAATGCGATATCTTTGCACGTTTTTTTTTAATTCCATAACGGTACTTACTTAAAAAACATGCCTCGTAATACAGAATATCCATATTTCAGAAGTTTTAAATACCGGGTGTCCCACCGGGAAGGGATTCGATCGATTATGGAGAAACTACACTGTGGAAGAATCTGAAAATCTGGTGTAGTACTTAGGTCGACGGAACCAATTCGGATAAAATCTTTTCAAGAATCTAGCATTTCCGGTTATACCGGAAATGGGTGTCAACTTCCTTATTTCAAATACGACCCTATATAAATTATATTTTTTTTGGATCCTCCTTGTAATTCTAAACATATTTCATGCATAATATGTTATAGGTTGAGCAGGATTTGGTTCTGTTGCAGGATTGGTTTAATTCTAGATTACTCACAATCAATTTTTAAAAAACACACTATCTGCCCTTCTCATGCAATAGGCTGGGTTTGCCTGACTTCGATAGAATTTGTGTCCGGACACCTCACAATGAACTGGTTTTGCACCCGGTCAGCTCAGTCAAGTACCTTGGCATTTTCTTTGATCCCCATCTTCGCTGGGACACTCATATAGACAAAGTTACTCAAACTATAAGATCCCTATTCTATAGATTTAAACGCTCCAAAGGTGTACTAACAGTACAATATTTAAATACATTATACTACGCACTAGTAGAATCCAGAATAAATTATGGAATTTTGGCATGGGGGAGTGCAGTGGTTGCCCATATAAAAAAATTGGAAACTGCACAAAAATATATTTTAAAAATCATACTTAATAAAAGCCGACTATACCCAACAAGTCAACTTTTTTCTGAAGCAGGAGTGTTTGATATTAGGAAGCTTTTTTTCCTTTCCGCTGTCCTTCACCAACACAGAACCAAACATTTGCTGGAGCCAATTCAGCATGACTATCATACACGAACTAGACTCCTTTCTTGTCTAAATCAATAGGTCAGAGACACTATATGCATTTGGCCCCACGGTTTTACAATCTCTTACCTCCGGAAGTCAGATCCAAGCCCGCTTTGAAGAGTTTCAGACTCTTATCGGTTTTCTTTGATTCTGTGAATCATATTGGGATTTTTTTTTCCTTTTTTTTTCTTTATATACTCAAGTCATTTCAATCTTAGCCTTTTTCGTTGTGTAGTATGTGGTGAATTTTTCTGTTGTTGTGTTTTTTACTAAGGTGTATTAGAAGCCAGATGTGCTGGTACTGCGGCCTGGTAGATATGTTAAGCTCACGGACAATCTTTATAAAGATTTTGTGAGTTAGACATGTTTATTTTGCTGATTAATTTAACATTGTTATTGTACCTAGTAAATTTTGTTGTTAACCGTTTTGAGGGCTTTACTGTAATATTGTTATAATTGTTTTATTTTGGCAAAATAAACGTTATTATTATTATTATTATTATACCTATTGCCAGCCGTTTTCGAAATATTTGAAATGTTATGTCAAAAATGACGTTTTCAGAATAGAGAATAATAATAACAATTTTTTATTATATGGAAGCTTTAATAATTTAATTTGTTAGAATATCCTAGAAGATATAGACCTACATTAGCCGCCTACATACAGGGTGGTCCAACGAAAAGTTTGCACCTAGCTTTTCTCTTTTTTTTGTAGTCGAATGCGAAAATGCTCGGACACGTCGATTTTGCTTTTGAGGGGGACACATTTTAAACATATTTTTCGATCTGCGCCTTTAACCCCCTAGCGGGGGTGAGTAACAACCCTAAAATTTTAAATGGAAAGAGGGGTCTAATGACATATCATTTGAAAGGACACAAAATTGTCTTTCTAATGATACCCTATTTGTCGAATTTTACTAAAACAGTTAATACGAAAACGACTTTAAAGACATTAAGCCGATAATTTTGGTATTAATGAGAAATACAAATAAGTTTTAATTATTGCGAGTGAAAACACCTGCAATCGTTAGTACATTCCAATGTTTGTTAGTTTTAACATTGCTTTGTAAAAAAAGTAAACAAGCTGTTAAATTGATTTATTAAAACGTTACATTAACAAATGTTGAAAATGTGACCCATTTGATTCCATACAATAATACAGATTTTGTTCAAATCTATTTCTAACATTTTGTAGCATATCAGGTGTTATGTTTCTGCACTCTTCTGTAATGCGTTGGCGAAGATCTTCTATGGACTCGGGCTTCGTGGCAAAACATTTATTTTTTAAGTGCCCCCAAAGAAAAAAGTCTAAAGGCGATAAATCCGGTGACCTGGCAGGCCATTCAATTGGGCCCCTCCTTCCAATCCACCGTCCAGGGAACCGGTCATCTAAGAACTGTCTTACAGGAGCCACATAGTGCGGAGGTGCTCCATCTTGCTGGAAATAAAGCCGATCAGCAGTATGATTTTGGTCATCTTCTATTATTTGTGTTATTAAAGGATCAATTGTGTCTTCAAGCATGTTTAGGTACACTTCACCAGTTAAATTTCCAGGAATAAAAAGTGGTCCTATAATATGATTTCCTAATATGCCACACCAGACGTTTATTTTTTGAGGATACTGGGTATGAACCTCACGGAATAAATGTGGGTTACTGTCATCCCAGTAACGGCAATTGTGCCTATTTACAGCTCCATTCAAATAAAATGTGCATTCGTCGGAAAAACAAATGTTAAATAATAATTGCGGATCTTCAATTAAACGCTGGCTCATTGCTTCACAAAATTGCAGCCTTCTATCAGGATCATCCTCATTTAGTTCCTGTACTAATTTGATTTTGTACGGATGAAATTTGTACGCTTTTAAAATTCGTATTATGGACGAACGGGAGACACCTGAGGCTTCAGCTAGTTGACGGGTACTTTGACTATGATCCATTTCAACATGCCCTAAAACAGCGACTTCCACAGCTTCATTTCTGATCGGATTCTGCGGCTGGTGTTTTACATTACAGACAGATCCGGTATCTACAAACTTTTTAACTAACTTGCCAACGTACACATCATTCACATTTTTATCGGGATGTCTCTCATTAAATAAGCGAGCCGTAAGTCTAGCACTACTATTATTTTGAAAATAAAGTTTAACAATTTCAACTCGTTCTAGAATGGAATAAATCATTTTGTACGGTAAAAGTAAAATAACTTGAGAAGCAACCAAACTGAATCAATGAAAAGACTAAAATAAACGGTGTAAATTCTTTTCCTACACGTATCTGCAGTTTTTATTTCAACAAAAAACGCAAACGATTAGTGAGGAATTTAGTTCTGATAAATAAGATAGTGTTTTTGAAATCCCGTTTTTCTTCAAAGTAAATAATTTAGAAATGCTTGTAGTTGTTTTCAGTCGTAATAATTAAAACTTATTTGTATTTCTCATTAATACCAAAATTATCGGCTTAATGTCTTTAAAGTCGTTTTCGTATTAACTGTTTTAGTAAAATTCGACAAATAGGGTATCATTAGAAAGACAATTTTGTGTCCTTTCAAATGATATGTCATTAGACCCCTCTTTCCATTTAAAATTTTAGGGTTGTTACTCACCCCCGCTAGGGGGTTAAAGGCGCAGATCGAAAAATATGTTTAAAATGTGTCCCCCTCAAAAGCAAAATCGACGTGTCCGAGCATTTTCGCATTCGACTACAAAAAAAAGAGAAAAGCTAGGTGCAAACTTTTCGTTGGACCACCCTGTATATTTTTTTAGTAAATATTAATACAGGGTATTTGAAAAAAAAGGGTAAAAAATCAAATTCAAAAAAATGTCATAAATCAAAATTTTTAAATGGCAACCCTCCATTTTATATTTTTTTTATTTTTTTTGCATCAAAAATAAGGGCAAGTTTATGAAAGGATGTCTATCCCAAAAACTGATAGTTTTCAAAATATTGGCAATTTTACAATTTTCTATTACAATAGTGATATGAATTTGAAATTTAATTGATTTTAGTTGGCCATGATGGCTTTAGACAGCAAATAAATATGACACTTGACAAAAATAATCAACAACTATGACAAATTGTAGACATTAATTTGTAGTAATAATCATGGCGGGCGTATAAATTATACTAACTACTATCTAAATTTGTTTATTATTTATGGATAATGTGAGAGAGTGATATCACAAACGTGTGATACATTTGCTGCCAGGTACCCAGGAAAAAACAGGCCATCACCAAAACGGATAATAGATAATTTAAAAAATTTCGGGTCGGTAAAGACAAAAATAAAACGAAGGAAACCTATTTGTGACGATGAAGCTGTAGAAATAGCTATACTGCCGTAGTTCACAGCATATCCTACGACATCTCTGAGAAAAGTTGCAGTGGAGTCTGGATTTTCTAAAAGCGATCGATTATTATATCTGGGGGACGATCAAAAATGAAGTGTACAGCAGGCATTTGACCACTAAAGAGGACTGTATGCAAAGAGTTCGGAATGCATTTGCCAATTTGAGTCAACCATCTATTCGGCGGGCAACACATGAACAATTAATTTTTAGATTTGAAAAGTGTTTAATAATAATGAAAATACTCTTTATTCATAAGGTACAGCAAAGAATGCGTGAAGAATTGAAGGAAATTACATACAGGGTGGTCCAACGAAAAGTTTGCACCTAGCTTTTCTCTTTTTTTTGTAGTCGAATGCGAAAATGCTCGGACACGTCGATTTTGCTTTTGAGGGGGACACATTTTAAACATATTTTTCGATCTGCGCCTTTAACCCCCTAGCGGGGGTGAGTAACAACCCTAAAATTTTAAATGGAAAGAGGGGTCTAATGACATATCATTTGAAAGGACACAAAATTGTCTTTCTAATGATACCCTATTTGTCGAATTTTACTAAAACAGTTAATACGAAAACGACTTTAAAGACATTAAGCCGATAATTTTGGTATTAATGAGAAATACAAATAAGTTTTAATTATTGCGAGTGAAAACACCTGCAATCGTTAGTACATTCCAATGTTTGTTAGTTTTAACATTGCTTTGTAAAAAAAGTAAACAAGCTGTTAAATTGATTTATTAAAACGTTACATTAACAAATGTTGAAAATGTGACCCATTT
The DNA here is from genome assembly GCA_911728435.2 of Apoderus coryli. Lineage (NCBI taxonomy): Eukaryota > Metazoa > Arthropoda > Insecta > Coleoptera > Attelabidae > Apoderus > Apoderus coryli. Next base: position 38,466,813 of record OU452200.1, on the reverse strand, counting down.
GATTCCATACAATAATACAGATTTTGTTCAAATCTATTTCTAACATTTTGTAGCATATCAGGTGTTATGTTTCTGCACTCTTCTGTAATGCGTTGGCGAAGATCTTCTATGGACTCGGGCTTCGTGGCAAAACATTTATTTTTTAAGTGCCCCCAAAGAAAAAAGTCTAAAGGCGATAAATCCGGTGACCTGGCAGGCCATTCAATTGGGCCCCTCCTTCCAATCCACCGTCCAGGGAACCGGTCATCTAAGAACTGTCTTACAGGAGCCACATAGTGCGGAGGTGCTCCATCTTGCTGGAAATAAAGCCGATCAGCAGTATGATTTTGGTCATCTTCTATTATTTGTGTTATTAAAGGATCAATTGTGTCTTCAAGCATGTTTAGGTACACTTCACCAGTTAAATTTCCAGGAATAAAAAGTGGTCCTATAATATGATTTCCTAATATGCCACACCAGACGTTTATTTTTTGAGGATACTGGGTATGAACCTCACGGAATAAATGTGGGTTACTGTCATCCCAGTAACGGCAATTGTGCCTATTTACAGCTCCATTCAAATAAAATGTGCATTCGTCGGAAAAACAAATGTTAAATAATAATTGCGGATCTTCAATTAAACGCTGGCTCATTGCTTCACAAAATTGCAGCCTTCTATCAGGATCATCCTCATTTAGTTCCTGTACTAATTTGATTTTGTACGGATGAAATTTGTACGCTTTTAAAATTCGTATTATGGACGAACGGGAGACACCTGAGGCTTCAGCTAGTTGACGGGTACTTTGACTATGATCCATTTCAACATGCCCTAAAACAGCGACTTCCACAGCTTCATTTCTGATCGGATTCTGCGGCTGGTGTTTTACATTACAGACAGATCCGGTATCTACAAACTTTTTAACTAACTTGCCAACGTACACATCATTCACATTTTTATCGGGATGTCTCTCATTAAATAAGCGAGCCGTAAGTCTAGCACTACTATTATTTTGAAAATAAAGTTTAACAATTTCAACTCGTTCTAGAATGGAATAAATCATTTTGTACGGTAAAAGTAAAATAACTTGAGAAGCAACCAAACTGAATCAATGAAAAGACTAAAATAAACGGTGTAAATTCTTTTCCTACACGTATCTGCAGTTTTTATTTCAACAAAAAACGCAAACGATTAGTGAGGAATTTAGTTCTGATAAATAAGATAGTGTTTTTGAAATCCCGTTTTTCTTCAAAGTAAATAATTTAGAAATGATTGTAGTTGTTTTCAGTCGTAATAATTAAAACTTATTTGTATTTCTCATTAATACCAAAATTATCGGCTTAATGTCTTTAAAGTCGTTTTCGTATTAACTGTTTTAGTAAAATTCGACAAATAGGGTATCATTAGAAAGACAATTTTGTGTCCTTTCAAATGATATGTCATTAGACCCCTCTTTCCATTTAAAATTTTAGGGTTGTTACTCACCCCCGCTAGGGGGTTAAAGGCGCAGATCGAAAAATATGTTTAAAATGTGTCCCCCTCAAAAGCAAAATCGACGTGTCCGAGCATTTTCGCATTCGACTACAAAAAAAAGAGAAAAGCTAGGTGCAAACTTTTCGTTGGACCACCCTGTATATTTTTTTAGTAAATATTAATACAGGGTATTTGAAAAAAAAGGGTAAAAAATCAAATTCAAAAAAATGTCATAAATCAAAATTTTTAAATGGCAACCCCCCATTTTATATTTTTTTTATTTTTTTTGCATCAAAAATAAGGGCAAGTTTATGAAAGGATGTCTATCCCAAAAACTGATAGTTTTCAAAATATTGGCAATTTTACAATTTTCTATTACAATAGTGATATGAATTTGAAATTTAATTGATTTTAGTTGGCCATGATGGCTTTAGACAGCAAATAAATATGACACTTGACAAAAATAATCAACAACTATGACAAATTGTAGACATTAATTTGTAGTAATAATCATGGCGGGCGTATAAATTATACTAACTACTATCTAAATTTGTTTATTATTTATGGATAATGTGAGAGAGTGACATCACAAACGTGTGATACATTTGCTGCCAGGTACCCAGGAAAAAACAGGCCATCACCAAAACGGATAATAGATAATTTAAAAAATTTCGGGTCGGTAAAGACAAAAATAAAACGAAGGAAACCTATTTGTGACGATGAAGCTGTAGAAATAGCTATACTGCCGTAGTTCACAGCATATCCTACGACATCTCTGAGAAAAGTTGCAGTGGAGTCTGGATTTTCTAAAAGCGATCGATTATTATATCTGGGGGACGATCAAAAATGAAGTGTACAGCAGGCATTTGACCACTAAAGAGGACTGTATGCAAAGAGTTCGGAATGCATTTGCCAATTTGAGTCAACCATCTATTCGGCGGGCAACACATGAACAATTAATTTTTAGATTTGAAAAGTGTTTAATAATAATGAAAATACTCTTTATTCATAAGGTACAGCAAAGAATGCGTGAAGAATTGAAGGAAATTACATACAGGGTGGTCCAACGAAAAGTTTGCACCTAGCTTTTCTCTTTTTTTTGTAGTCGAATGCGAAAATGCTCGGACACGTCGATTTTGCTTTTGAGGGGGACACATTTTAAACATATTTTTCGATCTGCGCCTTTAACCCCCTAGCGGGGGTGAGTAACAACCCTAAAATTTTAAATGGAAAGAGGGGTCTAATGACATATCATTTGAAAGGACACAAAATTGTCTTTCTAATGATACCCTATTTGTCGAATTTTACTAAAACAGTTAATACGAAAACGACTTTAAAGACATTAAGCCGATAATTTTGGTATTAATGAGAAATACAAATAAGTTTTAATTATTGCGAGTGAAAACACCTGCAATCGTTAGTACATTCCAATGTTTGTTAGTTTTAACATTGCTTTGTAAAAAAAGTAAACAAGCTGTTAAATTGATTTATTAAAACGTTACATTAACAAATGTTGAAAATGTGACCCATTTGATTCCATACAATAATACAGATTTTGTTCAAATCTATTTCTAACATTTTGTAGCATATCAGGTGTTATGTTTCTGCACTCTTCTGTAATGCGTTGGCGAAGATCTTCTATGGACTCGGGCTTCGTGGCAAAACATTTATTTTTTAAGTGTCCCCAAAGAAAAAAGTCTAAAGGCGATAAATCCGGTGACCTGGCAGGCCATTCAATTGGGCCCCTCCTTCCAATCCACCGTCCAGGGAACCGGTCATCTAAGAACTGTCTTACAGGAGCCACATAGTGCGGAGGTGCTCCATCTTGCTGGAAATAAAGCCGATCAGCAGTATGATTTTGGTCATCTTCTATTATTTGTGTTATTAAAGGATCAATTGTGTCTTCAAGCATGTTTAGGTACACTTCACCAGTTAAATTTCCAGGAATAAAAAGTGGTCCTATAATATGATTTCCTAATATGCCACACCAGACGTTTATTTTTTGAGGATACTGGGTATGAACCTCACGGAATAAATGTGGGTTACTGTCATCCCAGTAACGGCAATTGTGCCTATTTACAGCTCCATTCAAATAAAATGTGCATTCGTCGGAAAAACAAATGTTAAATAATAATTGCGGATCTTCAATTAAACGCTGGCTCATTGCTTCACAAAATTGCAGCCTTCTATCAGGATCATCCTCATTTAGTTCCTGTACTAATTTGATTTTGTACGGATGAAATTTGTACGCTTTTAAAATTCGTATTATGGACGAACGGGAGACACCTGAGGCTTCAGCTAGTTGACGGGTACTTTGACTATGATCCATTTCAACATGCCCTAAAACAGCGACTTCCACAGCTTCATTTCTGATCGGATTCTGCGGCTGGTGTTTTACATTACAGACAGATCCGGTATCTACAAACTTTTTAACTAACTTGCCAACGTACACATCATTCACATTTTTATCGGGATGTCTCTCATTAAATAAGCGAGCCGTAAGTCTAGCACTACTATTATTTTGAAAATAAAGTTTAACAATTTCAACTCGTTCTAGAATGGAATAAATCATTTTGTACGGTAAAAGTAAAATAACTTGAGAAGCAACCAAACTGAATCAATGAAAAGACTAAAATAAACGGTGTAAATTCTTTTCCTACACGTATCTGCAGTTTTTATTTCAACAAAAAACGCAAACGATTAGTGAGGAATTTAGTTCTGATAAATAAGATAGTGTTTTTGAAATCCCGTTTTTCTTCAAAGTAAATAATTTAGAAATGATTGTAGTTGTTTTCAGTCGTAATAATTAAAACTTATTTGTATTTCTCATTAATACCAAAATTATCGGCTTAATGTCTTTAAAGTCGTTTTCGTATTAACTGTTTTAGTAAAATTCGACAAATAGGGTATCATTAGAAAGACAATTTTGTGTCCTTTCAAATGATATGTCATTAGACCCCTCTTTCCATTTAAAATTTTAGGGTTGTTACTCACCCCCGCTAGGGGGTTAAAGGCGCAGATCGAAAAATATGTTTAAAATGTGTCCCCCTCAAAAGCAAAATCGACGTGTCCGAGCATTTTCGCATTCGACTACAAAAAAAAGAGAAAAGCTAGGTGCAAACTTTTCGTTGGACCACCCTGTATATTTTTTTAGTAAATATTAATACAGGGTATTTGAAAAAAAAGGGTAAAAAATCAAATTCAAAAAAATGTCATAAATCAAAATTTTTAAATGGCAACCCCCCATTTTATATTTTTTTTATTTTTTTTGCATCAAAAATAAGGGCAAGTTTATGAAAGGATGTCTATCCCAAAAACTGATAGTTTTCAAAATATTGGCAATTTTACAATTTTCTATTACAATAGTGATATGAATTTGAAATTTAATTGATTTTAGTTGGCCATGATGGCTTTAGACAGCAAATAAATATGACACTTGACAAAAATAATCAACAACTATGACAAATTGTAGACATTAATTTGTAGTAATAATCATGGCGGGCGTATAAATTATACTAACTACTATCTAAATTTGTTTATTATTTATGGATAATGTGAGAGAGTGATATCACAAACGTGTGATACATTTGCTGCCAGGTACCCAGGAAAAAACAGGCCATCACCAAAACGGATAATAGATAATTTAAAAAATTTCGGGTCGGTAAAGACAAAAATAAAACGAAGGAAACCTATTTGTGACGATGAAGCTGTAGAAATAGCTATACTGCCGTAGTTCACAGCATATCCTACGACATCTCTGAGAAAAGTTGCAGTGGAGTCTGGATTTTCTAAAAGCGATCGATTATTATATCTGGGGGACGATCAAAAATGAAGTGTACAGCAGGCATTTGACCACTAAAGAGGACTGTATGCAAAGAGTTCGGAATGCATTTGCCAATTTGAGTCAACCATCTATTCGGCGGGCAACACATGAACAATTAATTTTTAGATTTGAAAAGTGTTTAATAATAATGAAAATACTCTTTATTCATAAGGTACAGCAAAGAATGCGTGAAGAATTGAAGGAAATTACATACAGGGTGGTCCAACGAAAAGTTTGCACCTAGCTTTTCTCTTTTTTTTGTAGTCGAATGCGAAAATGCTCGGACACGTCGATTTTGCTTTTGAGGGGGACACATTTTAAACATATTTTTCGATCTGCGCCTTTAACCCCCTAGCGGGGGTGAGTAACAACCCTAAAATTTTAAATGGAAAGAGGGGTCTAATGACATATCATTTGAAAGGACACAAAATTGTCTTTCTAATGATACCCTATTTGTCGAATTTTACTAAAACAGTTAATACGAAAACGACTTTAAAGACATTAAGCCGATAATTTTGGTATTAATGAGAAATACAAATAAGTTTTAATTATTGCGAGTGAAAACACCTGCAATCGTTAGTACATTCCAATGTTTGTTAGTTTTAACATTGCTTTGTAAAAAAAGTAAACAAGCTGTTAAATTGATTTATTAAAACGTTACATTAACAAATGTTGAAAATGTGACCCATTTGATTCCATACAATAATACAGATTTTGTTCAAATCTATTTCTAACATTTTGTAGCATATCAGGTGTTATGTTTCTGCACTCTTCTGTAATGCGTTGGCGAAGATCTTCTATGGACTCGGGCTTCGTGGCAAAACATTTATTTTTTAAGTGCCCCCAAAGAAAAAAGTCTAAAGGCGATAAATCCGGTGACCTGGCAGGCCATTCAATTGGGCCCCTCCTTCCAATCCACCGTCCAGGGAACCGGTCATCTAAGAACTGTCTTACAGGAGCCACATAGTGCGGAGGTGCTCCATCTTGCTGGAAATAAAGCCGATCAGCAGTATGATTTTGGTCATCTTCTATTATTTGTGTTATTAAAGGATCAATTGTGTCTTCAAGCATGTTTAGGTACACTTCACCAGTTAAATTTCCAGGAATAAAAAGTGGTCCTATAATATGATTTCCTAATATGCCACACCAGACGTTTATTTTTTGAGGATACTGGGTATGAACCTCACGGAATAAATGTGGGTTACTGTCATCCCAGTAACGGCAATTGTGCCTATTTACAGCTCCATTCAAATAAAATGTGCATTCGTCGGAAAAACAAATGTTAAATAATAATTGCGGATCTTCAATTAAACGCTGGCTCATTGCTTCACAAAATTGCAGCCTTCTATCAGGATCATCCTCATTTAGTTCCTGTACTAATTTGATTTTGTACGGATGAAATTTGTACGCTTTTAAAATTCGTATTATGGACGAACGGGAGACACCTGAGGCTTCAGCTAGTTGACGGGTACTTTGACTATGATCCATTTCAACATGCCCTAAAACAGCGACTTCCACAGCTTCATTTCTGATCGGATTCTGCGGCTGGTGTTTTACATTACAGACAGATCCGGTATCTACAAACTTTTTAACTAACTTGCCAACGTACACATCATTCACATTTTTATCGGGATGTCTCTCATTAAATAAGCGAGCCGTAAGTCTAGCACTACTATTATTTTGAAAATAAAGTTTAACAATTTCAACTCGTTCTAGAATGGAATAAATCATTTTGTACGGTAAAAGTAAAATAACTTGAGAAGCAACCAAACTGAATCAATGAAAAGACTAAAATAAACGGTGTAAATTCTTTTCCTACACGTATCTGCAGTTTTTATTTCAACAAAAAACGCAAACGATTAGTGAGGAATTTAGTTCTGATAAATAAGATAGTGTTTTTGAAATCCCGTTTTTCTTCAAAGTAAATAATTTAGAAATGATTGTAGTTGTTTTCAGTCGTAATAATTAAAACTTATTTGTATTTCTCATTAATACCAAAATTATCGGCTTAATGTCTTTAAAGTCGTTTTCGTATTAACTGTTTTAGTAAAATTCGACAAATAGGGTATCATTAGAAAGACAATTTTGTGTCCTTTCAAATGATATGTCATTAGACCCCTCTTTCCATTTAAAATTTTAGGGTTGTTACTCACCCCCGCTAGGGGGTTAAAGGCGCAGATCGAAAAATATGTTTAAAATGTGTCCCCCTCAAAAGCAAAATCGACGTGTCCGAGCATTTTCGCATTCGACTACAAAAAAAAGAGAAAAGCTAGGTGCAAACTTTTCGTTGGACCACCCTGTATATTTTTTTAGTAAATATTAATACAGGGTATTTGAAAAAAAAGGGTAAAAAATCAAATTCAAAAAAATGTCATAAATCAAAATTTTTAAATGGCAACCCCCCATTTTATATTTTTTTTATTTTTTTTGCATCAAAAATAAGGGCAAGTTTATGAAAGGATGTCTATCCCAAAAACTGATAGTTTTCAAAATATTGGCAATTTTACAATTTTCTATTACAATAGTGATATGAATTTGAAATTTAATTGATTTTAGTTGGCCATGATGGCTTTAGACAGCAAATAAATATGACACTTGACAAAAATAATCAACAACTATGACAAATTGTAGACATTAATTTGTAGTAATAATCATGGCGGGCGTATAAATTATACTAACTACTATCTAAATTTGTTTATTATTTATTGATAATGTGAGAGAGTGATATCACAAACGTGTGATACATTTGCTGCCAGGTACCCAGGAAAAAACAGGCCATCACCAAAACGGATAATAGATAATTTAAAAAATTTCGGGTCGGTAAAGACAAAAATAAAACGAAGGAAACCTATTTGTGACGATGAAGCTGTAGAAATAGCTATACTGCCGTAGTTCACAGCATATCCTACGACATCTCTGAGAAAAGTTGCAGTGGAGTCTGGATTTTCTAAAAGCGATCGATTATTATATCTGGGGGACGATCAAAAATGAAGTGTACAGCAGGCATTTGACCACTAAAGAGGACTGTATGCAAAGAGTTCGGAATGCATTTGCCAATTTGAGTCAACCATCTATTCGGCGGGCAACACATGAACAATTAATTTTTAGATTTGAAAAGTGTTTAATAATAATGAAAATACTCTTTATTCATAAGGTACAGCAAAGAATGCGTGAAGAATTGAAGGAAATTACATACAGGGTGGTCCAACGAAAAGTTTGCACCTAGCTTTTCTCTTTTTTTTGTAGTCGAATGCGAAAATGCTCGGACACGTCGATTTTGCTTTTGAGGGGGACACATTTTAAACATATTTTTCGATCTGCGCCTTTAACCCCCTAGCGGGGGTGAGTAACAACCCTAAAATTTTAAATGGAAAGAGGGGTCTAATGACATATCATTTGAAAGGACACAAAATTGTCTTTCTAATGATACCCTATTTGTCGAATTTTACTAAAACAGTTAATACGAAAACGACTTTAAAGACATTAAGCCGATAATTTTGGTATTAATGAGAAATACAAATAAGTTTTAATTATTGCGAGTGAAAACACCTGCAATCGTTAGTACATTCCAATGTTTGTTAGTTTTAACATTGCTTTGTAAAAAAAGTAAACAAGCTGTTAAATTGATTTATTAAAACGTTACATTAACAAATGTTGAAAATGTGACCCATTTGATTCCATACAATAATACAGATTTTGTTCAAATCTATTTCTAACATTTTGTAGCATATCAGGTGTTATGTTTCTGCACTCTTCTGTAATGCGTTGGCGAAGATCTTCTATGGACTCGGGCTTCGTGGCAAAACATTTATTTTTTAAGTGCCCCCAAAGAAAAAAGTCTAAAGGCGATAAATCCGGTGACCTGGCAGGCCATTCAATTGGGCCCCTCCTTCCAATCCACCGTCCAGGGAACCGGTCATCTAAGAACTGTCTTACAGGAGCCACATAGTGCGGAGGTGCTCCATCTTGCTGGAAATAAAGCCGATCAGCAGTATGATTTTGGTCATCTTCTATTATTTGTGTTATTAAAGGATCAATTGTGTCTTCAAGCATGTTTAGGTACACTTCACCAGTTAAATTTCCAGGAATAAAAAGTGGTCCTATAATATGATTTCCTAATATGCCACACCAGACGTTTATTTTTTGAGGATACTGGGTATGAACCTCACGGAATAAATGTGGGTTACTGTCATCCCAGTAACGGCAATTGTGCCTATTTACAGCTCCATTCAAATAAAATGTGCATTCGTCGGAAAAACAAATGTTAAATAATAATTGCGGATCTTCAATTAAACGCTGGCTCATTGCTTCACAAAATTGCAGCCTTCTATCAGGATCATCCTCATTTAGTTCCTGTACTAATTTGATTTTGTACGGATGAAATTTGTACGCTTTTAAAATTCGTATTATGGACGAACGGGAGACACCTGAGGCTTCAGCTAGTTGACGGGTACTTTGACTATGATCCATTTCAACATGCCCTAAAACAGCGACTTCCACAGCTTCATTTCTGATCGGATTCTGCGGCTGGTGTTTTACATTACAGACAGATCCGGTATCTACAAACTTTTTAACTAACTTGCCAACGTACACATCATTCACATTTTTATCGGGATGTCTCTCATTAAATAAGCGAGCCGTAAGTCTAGCACTACTATTATTTTGAAAATAAAGTTTAACAATTTCAACTCGTTCTAGAATGGAATAAATCATTTTGTACGGTAAAAGTAAAATAACTTGAGAAGCAACCAAACTGAATCAATGAAAAGACTAAAATAAACGGTGTAAATTCTTTTCCTACACGTATCTGCAGTTTTTATTTCAACAAAAAACGCAAACGATTAGTGAGGAATTTAGTTCTGATAAATAAGATAGTGTTTTTGAAATCCCGTTTTTCTTCAAAGTAAATAATTTAGAAATGATTGTAGTTGTTTTCAGTCGTAATAATTAAAACTTATTTGTATTTCTCATTAATACCAAAATTATCGGCTTAATGTCTTTAAAGTCGTTTTCGTATTAACTGTTTTAGTAAAATTCGACAAATAGGGTATCATTAGAAAGACAATTTTGTATCCTTTCAAATGATATGTCATTAGACCCCTCTTTCCATTTAAAATTTTAGGGTTGTTACTCACCCCCGCTAGGGGGTTAAAGGCGCAGATCGAAAAATATGTTTAAAATGTGTCCCCCTCAAAAGCAAAATCGACGTGTCCGAGCATTTTCGCATTCGACTACAAAAAAAAGAGAAAAGCTAGGTGCAAACTTTTCGTTGGACCACCCTGTATATTTTTTTAGTAAATATTAATACAGGGTATTTGAAAAAAAAGGGTAAAAAATCAAATTCAAAAAAATGTCATAAATCAAAATTTTTAAATGGCAACCCCCCATTTTATATTTTTTTTATTTTTTTTGCATCAAAAATAAGGGCAAGTTTATGAAAGGATGTCTATCCCAAAAACTGATAGTTTTCAAAATATTGGCAATTTTACAATTTTCTATTACAATAGTGATATGAATTTGAAATTTAATTGATTTTAGTTGGCCATGATGGCTTTAGACAGCAAATAAATATGACACTTGACAAAAATAATCAACAACTATGACAAATTGTAGACATTAATTTGTAGTAATAATCATGGCGGGCGTATAAATTATACTAACTACTATCTAAATTTGTTTATTATTTATGGATAATGTGAGAGAGTGATATCACAAACGTGTGATACATTTGCTGCCAGGTACCCAGGAAAAAACAGGCCATCACCAAAACGGATAATAGATAATTTAAAAAATTTCGGGTCGGTAAAGACAAAAATAAAACGAAGGAAACCTATTTGTGACGATGAAGCTGTAGAAATAGCTATACTGCCGTAGTTCACAGCATATCCTACGACATCTCTGAGAAAAGTTGCAGTGGAGTCTGGATTTTCTAAAAGCGATCGATTATTATATCTGGGGGACGATCAAAAATGAAGTGTACAGCAGGCATTTGACCACTAAAGAGGACTGTATGCAAAGAGTTCGGAATGCATTTGCCAATTTGAGTCAACCATCTATTCGGCGGGCAACACATGAACAATTAATTTTTAGATTTGAAAAGTGTTTAATAATAATGAAAATACTCTTTATTCATAAGGTACAGCAAAGAATGCGTGAAGAATTGAAGGAAATTACATATAAAAACAGAATTGTATAAAAGACACATATTGTAAAATTACATTACAGAATCAAGCATGAATTGAACAATCAAAATATTCACTCAATGAATAAAAGCTGTTATCCAGCAGCCAATTTCTGACTTCATTTTTAAATTTACTGGCGGTATTTATTAATTTCAAGCGCAGAAGCAAATTATTGAAAATTTTTATAGGCATTATATAAGAACTATTCGCTGAAAGGGAGAGTCTGTGCATCGGCAATTTTAAATTCAACCCACATCTAAGTTCATAGTTCGATGATTGATTAGTGCTGGTAAAGTTACTGATATGTGAATATACATAGAAAACACATTCTAAAATATAAATTGATATTACTGTTAATATCCTCAGATCTTTAAACAAGAAGTTCAAGGTCAAAATTTTGAACATTTGTTAAAGTAATTTTTTTTATGAGTTGACCTTAGATAAGTTTGTATCATACGTTCACGTTATTAGTTAATGAAATTCTTCACAGACTCGAAACTTTCGAAATTATGTATTATTAGTTTAACAACTTTTGGTGATGGTTTATGTTTTTCTGGGTATTTGGTAGCAAATGTTATCACACGTTCTTGTTATCACTCTGTCACATTATCCATAAATAATAAACAAATTTAGATAGTATTCGTTAGTATAATTTATACACCCCCCATGATTATTACTACTAATTAATATCTACAATTTGTCATAATTGTTGATTATTTTTGTCAAGTGTCATATTTATTTGCTATCTAAAGCCATCATGGCCAACTAAATCAATTAAATTTCAAATTCATATCACTATTGTAATAGAAAAATGTAAAATTGGCAATATTTTGAAAACTTTCAGTTTTTGGGATAGACATCCTTTCATAAACTTGCCCTTATTTTTGATGCAAAAAAAATAAAAAAATATATAAATTGGGGGGTTGCCATTTAAAAATTTTGAATTATGACACTTTTTAGCTCTCCATATCATATATGTAATATATGTATACAGGGTGTCCTACGGTGGTAACCCATTAGATTATTTCAGAAACTACTTCGAATTGAATTTTGAAAATTTCAGTGTCTATATTGTTAAATATGCTCTACTCAAATAATATAATAGCAACGGCATAGCACTTCCGGTTATACCGGAAGTTGATGGCAACTTTGTTATTTTAAATTGAACATCCTATATATTATTACATTTTTGGATTCTAAATAAGATTTCAGATATATTTTATGTATCATGTCCTATACCTACCGTCAGTTGTTTTTGACTTATATCAAGATTTATGTCAAAATTGACAGTTTAGGGCTCCATAAGAATTCCGTTTTTTCCTTGTAAATCAGTATTTAATAATTATTTTTCAGGTATTTTCTTATCAGGTGGGATCTTCTTTTTCGAATTGACAAGACATTTTCTGATTAGTTTATACAGGGTGGTCAAAAAATTATATTGAAAATGGTTCAAGAAAAACAGTTGAAAGTCAATTTTTTCCAATGGCATGGGTATATTATTATTATTTTATCTTCCGTAGCATTAAAAAATAATGCAATTTTGTAAAAGGTTATCATTTTCTAAAATGTATAGTTTTCGAAATATCGTCATTTTAAATGGAGGTCATATCGAACAATTAAATTATTTTTGTATCGTTAGTTGATTAACTTTTTTTAGTTGAAAATTTATTTAGTTTAATCTTCTGTTCATTTCTGCTGTATTATTTTAAATTTTAGTCTTAGTTCGTTGTAATACTTGATTTGTATACCTCCCAACCTGCTCTAAATGATTTCTCAAAATTCTTCCTAATTTCTCTAGTCATCGTTAGCAAATGGGGGTTTCTCTCGTTTAATACTCTACAGGTGATATTAATCACTTTATTTTATTCTCCATGAATTAATAATAAATTTATAATTTCAATAAGTATTTTTCATTTTTATTAATTTGACGTTTACTTTGAAGTTAAAATGACCATAAATTCATGGCTAACTAAATTTATTAGCTAGCTTCCAGAGAGACAACGGTAGGCGCTGCAGAAAAATTTAAAATGACCATATTTCGAAAACTATGCATTTTAGAAAGTGATAACCGATTACAAAATTGCATTATTTTTTAATGTTAAGGAAGATAAAATAATAATAATATACCCATTCCATTTGAAATAATTGACTTTCAACTGTTATTCTTGAACCGTTTTCAATATAATTTTTTGACCACCCTGTATAAACTAATCAGAAAATGTCTTGTCAATTCGAAAAAGAAGATCCCACCTGATAAGAAAATACCTGCAAAATAATTATTAAATACTGATTTACAAGGAATCACCCAGTATAGTTTATTATACAGTATTCGTTTAGAACTACTGATCTACTGTTTTGTTGATTCCATAATATAGAAACTAGTTTTATTTTATTTTATTTATTTTCAGTAAATGACAGAGGCAAACACGTCAAGAGAAAGCTCTATTTACGTCAAGCCTCGACCAGGTATGCGCTTTTTTTTTTAAAGTAAGATTATATAGGAAGGTTGGTCTTGAATATTGTCAAATAGCGTTTATTGTTCTTCATTATTATAAAAGTAAAATCTTAATTGTGTTTTAATATTTTATTAATTGTTTATTTGTACAATACTAAGTTATATAGGGTGACCCAAATTAACTCATGTCACATTATGTATACACAAACCCATAGACTCTTATTTTTCAGAAGTGAAAATACTTACATAAATTCCCCTTTTGTACCGGGTGTCCCATTATTATGATAGTTTCAGAATCCTTAATTCTTTGTTAGCTGCGTTTCATCATTTTTTTTTTGGTTCTGTTCAAAAATAGCTACTGTTGTAGATTTTCTATGGCCTGACCACTCTCTCATGGAACTTGAACCCGACGATGTGGCAGGAAAATTGCCAAGCGACATTGTTTTGATCATTAGCCTCACACGCTTGACCCTTTTTCGAAGTCTCTCGAGAACTCGTTTTTTCAAAAATTCTCGAAAACGCCTAAAGTTAATTTACTTTTGAAAACACCATTTAAAAGGTGTTTAAATTGTACAACTTTTCTCTTATTTAACAATCATTGTAACTACTACCAATGCTATCCCATTCTTATCTTGGACACAGTGTATATATTATATTCCAATAAGTATTAAAATCTTTAACTTACCATTACGTGAAATTTGTTTCCATGTTATAGCTTAAAATAAATTACATATTACAAATAGAACGAAATAAATTTATTAAAATTATCAAAAATAATCAAAATTACTTATTCAGTTTTATTTTTTTCTATAAATCATTCGGATTTGAAATTAAATCAAATATGATGAATGATGATGGTGATGAATGATTTGTAAAAAGAAAAATGAAACTCAAATAAGTAATTTTTGATAATTGTAATAATTTATTCGATTTTCTTTTCTTGGACACCCTGTATTTCAGAACACTAAAAATCCTTCCTTAATAAGAATACGTCATCCGTTTTTTTTTCCAGAAAAATTGCTAATACCTAATACTTTCTGCAATATACGCCAATAAAATGGTCGTATAGGTGGCCATGATGACAGCCCAAAAACTAAAGTTGCCCAACAAAAAAAAAAAAAGTTTATCAAAAGATAAAAAAGTTACAAGAGTGGTAAGTGCTGTAGGACACACTGCAGATGGACAATGTTAATTGGGCCACCCGGTACCGTTATCTTTGAGACACCCTCTATGCTTTCTATTCTAATTATTAAAATGTTTTATTTATTTTATGTTTTTTTTTTCTGAGTGTGAAAAACACTACCATATTGTTGTAAATATTGTAAAATAGCTATATAATATTATTATAATTATTAATAATTATTATTGTAATCAGTTTTACCACTAAATAAGTATAGCACTATTTACATTAAATAGCGCAAGAAATTTATTAAGAATTAGTTTGGTTTTTCTGCCCTCTTTCCCAATGGATATACATACAGGGTGTCCAACGGTGGCAACCCATTAGATTATTTCAGAAACTACTTCGAATTGAATTTCGAAAATTTCAGTGTCTATATTGTCAAATATGCTCTACTCAAATAATATAATATCAACGGCATAGCACTTCCGGTTCTACCGGAAGTTGATGTCAACTTTGTTATTTTAAATGGAACACCCTATATGTTATTACATTTTTGGATTCTAAATAAGATTTCAGACATATTTCATGTATCATGTCCTATACCTAAGGTCAGTCGTTTTTGACTTATATCAAGATTTATGTCAAAATTGACAGTTTAGGGCTCCATAAGAATTCCGTTTTTTCCTTGTAAATCAGTATTTAATAATTATTTTGCAGGTATTTTCTTATCAGGTGGGATCTTCTTTTTCGAACTGACAAGACATTTTCTGATTAGTTTATACAGGGTGGTCAAAAAATTATATTGAAAACGGTTCAAGAAAAGCAGTTGAAAGTCAATTTTTTCAAATGGAATGGGTATATTATTATTATTTTATCTTCCTTAGCATTAAAAAATAATGCAATTTTGTAATAGGTTATCATTTTCTAAAATGCATAGTTTTCGAAATATCGTCATTTTAAATTTTTCTGCAGCGCCTACCGTTGACTCTCTGGAAAGATAAAATAATAATAATATACCCATTCCATTTGAAAAAATTGACTTTCAACTGTTTTTCTTAAACCGTTTTCAATATAATTTTTTGACCACCCTGTATAAACGAATCAAAAAATGTCTTGTCAGTTCGAAAAAGAAGATCCCACCTGATAAGAAAATACCTGCAAAATAAGTATTAAATACTGATTTACAAGGAAAAAACGGAATTCTTATGAAGCCCTAAACTGTCAATTTTGACATACATCTTGATATAAGTCAAAAACGACTGACGTTAGGTATAGGACATGATACATGAAATATGTCTGAAATCTTATTTAGAATCCAAGAATGTAATAATATATAGGGTGTTCCATTTAAAATAACAAAGTTGCCATCAACTTCCGGTATAATCGGAAGTGCTATGCCGTTGCTATTATATTATTTGAGTAGAACATATTTGACAATATAGACACTCAAATTGTCAAAATTCTATTCGAAGTAGTTTCTGAAAAAATCTAATGGGTTGCCCCCGTAGGACACCCTGTATATTGATTAAAAGGTGTGTATGTATAATAAAATAACATTGTAGAGCTGCTCTGATATCCACATCCTATTATATTCTCTGAGATAGCTGGAATATTTTGTGTTCGCGCTGCATAGTTGTTGTGTATACATCAATAATATAATATTTTATGCAAACACTACATTATTATTATTAGATTGTCAATTATTAGCATCGCTCACACATGATGTAAATGTTAAAAAAATAGGTATCTAACTGTGTACAGGATGTCCCGCCGGGAACCTAACCTATACAGGTTACGCCAAAGTAAGTTTTGAACATATTTTTACCAAATTGCCTATTTATTATTGGATTTTCGGATTCTACGTGTGATTCTGAGCATATTTGCTTTAACAAGCCCTATAGCCCTAAGCTATCTCTTACGGTTTTTGGCATAATATGAATTAATTGGCAATTTTGTCACCAAAAACAGCATTTTAAAAAAATATGCGATATTTTTCTCGCCAGCACTGACAGGAAGCTGTAATTTTTAAAGCCACTTGTCGCACATTGATCCAATTTTATACAGGGTGTGCAAAAAGTAAGTTAAACTTCGACACAAAAAAATATGCAAACGTCGATTTTTTTAAATATTTTTGTATACAGGGTGACATACAAAAAAGTACATTGCATAGTGCCACACAATAGAGGCCACTAAAATAAGATTAAAAGTTCCCATGAACACGGGTCCGCAAGGCCTTCGGTTAAAAGTTACGGGGTGTTGAATTTTAATTTTTTAGTTTTTTGAATATCTTTAGCCAGAGACGCAAGAAATGGATAAAATGTGGTGGGTTTGTTATCATGCTAAATTCAAATATGATCTTAGTTTTGTGATTACTGATGGAGGGCGCTACATACAGGTTTCCATCCCTATTGAATCGGTAGTAACTTTTTATACCTTTAACAATTATTACATTAGTTTGACAAGTGTCACTATGACACATTATTTAATTTTTATTTATCATTGTTTTTGCAAAGTTACTTTGGCGCTTTTTGAATAATTTGCATGCATTTGTACTGGAACCATTGCTTCTAGCGACTTGGACAAGGTATAAAAGAAGTATAAAAGAAGGGATAACAATTTTTTTCAGTCGAAAATGACATACAGTGTATAGCAAAAAAATTACGACCGATTCAATAGGGATGGAACCTTGTATGTAGCGCCCTCTATCAGTAATCACAAATCTAAGATCATATTTGAATTTAGCGTGATAAAAAACCCCTGTATACCACATTTTATGCATTTCTTGCGTCTCTGGTAAAAGATATTCAAAAAAACCAAAAAAAAAAAAAAATTAAAATTCAACACCGAAGGCCTTGCGGACCCGTGTTCATGGGAACTTTTTTTCTTATTTTAGTGTCCTCTATTGTGTGGCAGTATGCAATGTACTTTTTTCTATGTCACCCTGTATACCGGGTATTCCAACGGAAAGGGATTCGATCGATTATGGAGGAAGTACACTGTGGAACAATTTGAAAATCAGGTGTAGTCCGTAGGTCCATGGGACCAATTCGGCTAAAATGTTGTCAAGAATCTAGTACTTCCGGTTATACCGGACATAGTTGTCAACTTCCTTATTTCAAACACAACCCTATAAATATAAATTATATATTTTTTGGATTCTCCTTGTAATTCTAAACATATTTCATGCATACTATGTTGTACCTATAGCCAGCCGTTTTCGAAATATTTGAAATTTTATGTCAAAAATGACGATTTTAGAATAAAGAATAATTAAAAAAAATTATTATATGGAAGCTTTAGTAATATAATTTGTTAGAATATCCTAGGAGATATAGACTGACTTTAGGCGCCTACGTTTATTTTTTTAGTAGATATTAATACAGGGTATTTGAAAAAATGGGTAAAAGATCAAGTTGAAAAGTGTCAAAATTTGTAAATGGCAACCACCCATTTTATATTTTTTTTATTTTTTTACATCAAAAATAAGGGCAAGTTTATGAAAGGATGTCTATCCCAAAAACTGATAGTTTTCAAAATATTGACAATTTTACATTTTTCTTATTTATTTAAAAAAATTGACTGATTGGCATATTTTTATTGTGTTGGAGTTTAACTTGCCTATTTCACACCCTGTATAAAATTAGATCAAGCTTTATTCAACAATGGTGTTTTAGGAAGTCACTGGAAAATTTCTGCCGGTACTGGGGAGAAAAATATAAAATTTTTTGATAATGGTATTTTTGGAAAAAAAAATTGCAAATTAGAAGCTTTTTATTTTGTAGTTTTTTTGAGTAAAATTGTCTTTCTTCCTCCAATAAATGAAACATTTAAATTTCAGTTTAATGAAAATATTCGATGATGATCACAATAAGAGCGAAACGAGTTCCTCCATTTTTGTCATGCTCATGTCTCAATTTATTCCGCTGTTTTGAACCAAATCCGAATTGAAAAAAAAAATTTTTTTACACAAAAACAAAAAATATTGATTCTTTGTTGGTCCTAATTCCCGACGGGACGTGCGCCTCTGTGTACTTGAGGTTTTGAATGCAGAAACTATTACCCTTATGCAATGCTTTGTTAAAGTAGCAAGAACTTTTATTATAAGCTTCTTTTCTTCAACTTTCTGAAGTAATAATAGTAAGTATAATACGTATACCTAAAGTTTTTCTCCACAACATTGCTTACAGTTTCTCTATAGAGTTTCATAACGACGTAATAAGAATAGTCTATTGTCTCCATTCTATAGTATTTAGAATAATTCTTATTCAGTTGAATAAGAAAACATACTCCGAAGTCTCAACCAGTGTACAGGGTGAGCAAAAGTCGCACTGTTATTAAAAAATTAAAAACGATATAAAAACCAAGATTTGATCTTTTCTCCAAATTTGGAAAATGAAGTAAATGAGGTCATTAACTTTGAAAATAATTTCGTGGCAAAGCGGACTAAAATGTTGGTTTTATCTACACAAGGAATTTTGTTTAATTTAGCAGGGCCCCAGTCTAATTCAATAGAACCAGACCGAGGCATGGGTCGACAGATACTGACGAATTCGTTTCGCTCTTGTTATGAGCTCGTCAGAGTACCATAGTCGTTGCCCATCTACAAATATCGGCCTGCATTTAAGCACAATAGGATACACAACAGTAGACACATGTAAACACGTATCATCTACATGTACATAGTAATGCATATCCTATACCATGCAGAGGCCGAACAAACTCAATCTATAGGTAAAACCAGTCGTATAAATAGAAATAAATATAAATGTGTTCATACTATTTTTATTTATATATTATATTTTATTTATATATTATATTACTACTACTACTACTGATAAACCAAAATTAAATACACAATAATCATTGCAGCTTCTTCATTATGTTAAAAATATTTGTTCAACAAAAAAAAAACATAGTTTTACGAGGTGTGGTCGTAAAGTTAGCGTGATATCTCATTACACCAATAACTAGGTATATTCAGGTTGTTCCTTGGATGTTCTTTTTAGTAATACTACTACTTATAAAAAAAAATTGATTAGATCTCGTATGTTTATCTGATCTTATTTAATACTAATATTATTACTATGAGAATTAGGTAACAGAAACAAATAAGTAATAAATAAATAATATAATAAATGCATCTATAGTAGCTAGTGAAAAAACTACTGTAATTAATATTTATGCCACATTGTGATTCTGATTTGAAAATTAATTTTTGTTCTTGCACACACACCTTCATATAGAGAGATAATAACGTAAATCTATTTCATAGTTTTTGTTTCTTGATAGTCTATATCATATGGGTCTTAGTTTGACTACTTTTTTATTATTATTTATTAAAAATATAAGATTGAATTATAAAATGAGGTTTTAAACTTAAAATTTCGATGTTTTTGTATGGTACAGCTTAAACCACAATTTAAACACCTTTTAAATGGTGTTTTCAAATTTAAACTTATTTTTTGCGATTTTATTTATTTCTGACATTATTTTTACAGAATAAAAAAATCAAAAGCACTTTCTCATTGTTATTTTTTAAGGAGAAGAAGATAGCGTTTACATATATACACTACGACGTTTCGTTTTTGACAAACCATCATCAAGTTCGTTTTGTTAAATACGACCTTGGATTTTTTTATTGTTCAATTTAAAGCCATTTTCAATTCAAAAATAGGTGGTGTTTTGAGCTGTTATTTAAAATTATTCAAGAAAAATCGGCATAATTTGGTATTTAACTGACTGAATGCAGAGTAGTAGTGTAACCATTTTGAATTAGCGGGTATTATTTACATTCAGAAAGAATACTACTACTACTAATTCCCATACAACTTGAATCTTTATAAATATTGATTGGAAACAAAAAGGCCTTCAATTAAAATAATTAACAAAGAACTTACTGAACTTGAACTTCGATTATTATTAAGAAACTTTATACAATTAGAAATCACATCTAGACTCTACCAAGGCTAAAACGAATATAATTTGAAAGTCCTATCGCTTTTCCAAAATTGCCTCATAAAAATACAACTACCATTTGTAAAGCAACAAACAATACGATTTTATAATGACTTCTCAATCTCCGTCAGCGACTGGACAAAAACCCATTGTTTTTTTATTCGCCCTTTATATACTATTTGATATGGGAAACCGTGACACCCTCCAACTACTAGCTTCTGTATATAATAATAAAAGTACGACATTTAATTTCCATGAAGGTATTTCGATGTTCAAAAGTGAGACCACACTGTATTTAAAACATGTCATTCTTCGAACAAGAAAACACGGTCCATCTGTTTATGAAAGTTGAACAAAGAAAAGAGACAAAAATTATATATTTTTGTTATTCATTTACCTACTTGTAGATGTGTTTATTGCTCTTCGTAAAACCCAATAAACGATAAGATAGATAAAAAACAGACAAAAAGGACAGTTTCGGAACATTTGTTAACAATCTACTTAAAATAATATTCACAAAAATATTATATTTCCCAAACTAATAGAAAATATCTATAAAATCACCCAACTAGTATACATAATACCAGTGGCGTGGTGTCTTATTACAGTAGGTTTTTCAAAAACATTCTTTCGTTGTTACTCAGAATTATTTATTATTATTTGACAATTTATTTCTCTCTCAGTACAACATTTTATTCTGTACGCGGTTTTTTAATTTTAGTAGATATTTTTGTGTTTTTTGAAGTTATTAAAAAAAACGCGCCAAACTATGGCAATTTTTCTTGAATTATTTTAATTAACAGCTAAAAAAACTGAAAACCACCTATTTTTGAATTGAAAATGGCTTTAAATTGAACAATAAAAAAATACAGGGTAGTTTAAAAAAAAAAACGAACTTGATGATGGTTTTTAAAAACGAAACGTCGTAGTGAATATTTGTAAACGCTATCTTATTCTCCTCAAAAAGTAACAATGAGAAAGTGCTTTTCATTTTTACCTACGACCACTACTGTAAATACTTGAAAACACACCCCATCTCCGATCAATGTAAGATTCCTATTACGTACCGTAAAAAAATCACACAGCTTGGTAAAAAAATCGTACAGTTTTCCTAGCAACCGCTTAGCAACTCACATAATTGTCAATTGTAAGTGTAATTAGTTTGATTACATAAAAAATGTCGAGTGACAGTGAAATAGAAAATTTAACTCCATCCAATATTAGCGAAATTGCAGAAGCTGCTAAAAACAACTTGTTACCGGCAAAATCTGAATATCGATACAAATTTACTTACCAAAGATTCATGGAATGGAGATTAAAAAACGACGTTAAATCATTTTCCGAGAATGTAATGATGGCATATTTCCAAAGGAAAAATTCCAAAACAAATAGCCATATATCTGGGACTACCAGAAGCAGCGACTTATAAGGACACTGTTTTCGACGCTCGTCCGCGACTATTCTTGTTGACGCGGGTGGTGACTTATTAGATTTAAAAAAACACGGTGGACGGCAGTCATCAGCCGTAGGATAATTCCCTAAATAATCAAACTGCAATAGCAAGTACTAGTAATAGTACTAATAGTATTAATGAAAATTTCATTGAGGCAACTATTATTATGCTTCAACAAGCAAAATAAACGATATAGCTTTTGTCTTCAATAATTGTTCTGTAACTATAAATAATTATTATAATAAGAATAAATAATATAATAAAAAATAACATTTGTAAATTTAAATAATCATACTGTAGAATTATTACAATAAATACCTTCTCGTTGATGTTATCACGTTCTTAAATTATTAAATTATTGATATTGTTACCAGTTCAGATGGAAAACTAGAACTAAATGATGTTGTGTGAATAAGTAGGTCGTAGGTAAAGTATAGTACGTAATACGTGATGTAATTCAATTACGCACTCATTTTACAACACTTATTACGTAATATACTATTTTATATCTGTAAAAATAAGGTCAGAAATAAATAAAAACTAAAATCGCCAAAAATCGTTTTTTCAAAAATTCTCGAAAACGGTTAAAGTTTGAAAACACCATTAAAAAAATATTAATATCCAGAAATGTATTCCAATAATTTAAACGGAAAATTTGTATGAAAATAGACGGGGTGTGAGAGTATGGTTTCCATCACAAAACATAAGATTTTAAAAAATGTTCAAGTAATAATATAATTGTTGTCTGGCTGACAGAATGGTTACTCTCCAAATGGAATCACAATGTAAACAGTTTTATCTGTTCATTCAATAAAAATAATAATTAGTAAATTGAATAATGAATATTGTGGAAATTATGAGATACCTTAAGGATAATACAAAGCCATCATGATAGTGTTAAGAAATTTTTGTTAAAACTAAAATAAACTTACACGAAAAGACCTTTAGATTCTAATTATTATTATTACATATTATTGTTATTATTAATTTATTTAAGGGTTGTAGGTAATAATTATTATGAGATATGAGATTTCTAACTTCCATAATGGCAATTTGTATAGATTTTGTTGTTGTTTCTATTAAAATTATTTGTATATGTATATACAGGGTAGTATATTTTAATTTTTAGATTCTATCGGATATTTTTGATAAAAATCGGCAATAAATAATCAATTTAGTTAAAATCTATTTTCTAGTAAATTTATTACATATTTATATTATATTTTCGTAGTAAAATGAATATCATTATTATTTATCTTAAAGTTTTAAAATGCCGAATCCTTGTTGCGTGGTAAATTGTAAAAAAAATCACGCGAAACGTGTTTTTTGTTTCCTGAAATCTGATGAGTACTGACAGAATGATATAGACAGACATTACAAAAAAAATAAAATCATCAAAACTTCATGAAAGTCCAACTCAAGTTAATCCTACAGGGAAACTAATGCCAATTTTCTGAAAAAGGCCTTATAGGAAATCGTATATATGTAATTATAATTATTTTGGAGACGTTTGGACTTCGGTACCAAAAATTTTCACCACTTTAAACAGTAAAAACTTTTAGGGAACGATATTAAGTGAAAACTCACGGACATTTAACAAAAATGTCTTTAAATATACCGGGTGTTCCAGAAAAGTGTGGCAGGTTATATTTTTTTAAATGGAACATCCAGTATTTTTTGGATTTTTTGAAGACTTTGGATAAAATAAAGTTATTGTTATGATCCCTATACCTCAATCTACCCGTTTGGCTAATTTTTGCGTTTTTTTGCAAAAAATAGGGTCATTTTGCAAAACATTCTGTGCGTTTATTTTTTTAACTAAATCGTTTAAAATTTTAAAATGGCAAGTGGATAGGACATACATTAGGACGGGGCATAGCCCAATTGTAAATATTGTACAGGGTGGTCACAATTTTTTATTGTTCTTATCAATCATATTTATTTAAATACTTTTTTATTTTAAATGGCACACCCTATATTTCATAGCACCTGTCGATACTAATTAATGTTCTCTATCAAATGGTATAAGGCTTCCCTATACCTAACTGTCACCGTTTCCCAAGAAATAATTATTTTAACTTATTTATCTTATCGATTTGACTTTTAATAGTACTCGTAGATACACCCTGTAATTTACATTATTAAATTACTATTGGCTGGTCGGTATTCGAATATTGCAACAGTTTTTCCGTAGACAAATTGGAACTTATAAGACAACAAGTTTTTTCTATCATCAAGTGGGACCATACTAATCGTACTTTTACTCTACAATTTATTGGGTACCTAATTCTAACAAACTCTGAAAGTTAAAACTTAAGAATAATAAAATAGGTACAAATTTTTAACATCCAGTAACATATTCATAATTCTTAAAAATTAACAAAAAAAATACCATCTTCAATACACAAATGAATGTCTGACATTTGCTAATAATTGTGGTGCAATTGTATCAAGAGCAGTTTTAATTCGCTGTTTCATATCATCCCGTGTTGTTGTTGGCGTATCATAAACAATGTTTTTAATATATCCCCATAAGAAAAAATCTGGTGGTGTTAAGTCTGGAAACTTTGGGGGCTAGTTTTATGGACCACCGCGGCCAATTCATTTCTCAGGAAATAAACGATCTAGAGTACGCCTTACTAGCCTATGAAAATGTCATCAAATCAATAAGACAAAAAAGTTAAAATAATGTTTTCTTGGGAAACGGTCACAGTTAGGTATAGGGAAGCCTAATACAAATATAGGGTGTGCTATTTAAAATAAAAAAGTTATTTAAATAAATATGATTGATAAGAACAATAAAAAATTGTAACCACCCTGTACAATATTTACAATAGGGCTATGCCCCGTCCTAATGTATGTCCTATCCACTTGCCATTTTAAAATTTTAAACGATTTAGTTAAAAAAATAAACGCATAGAATGTTTTTCAAAATGACCCTATTTTTTTGCAAAAAACGCAAAAATTAGGCAAACGGGTAGATTTAGGTATAGGGATCATAACAATAACTTGACTTTATCCAAAGTCTTCAAACAATCCAAAAAATACTGGGTGTTCCATTTAAAAAATATATAACTTTGATTGCCACACTTTTCTGGGACACCCGGTATATTTAATAACATTTTTGTTAAATGCTCCTGGTAGATCTACATAAACCCACGTAAACAAAATTTGCAATTTCAATTTTGTTAGGCTATGAGAGAACGAGGCGAATGTACTGCCCGACCCGGTATAATAAAAAAAATGTGTAAAAATTGAAGAAAGATATTTTTTAGAACAATTATAACTTTTCATCTTACCCTGTATACATATATAATTTGTGGACTATAGTTAGTTATTAATAGTGGTCAATCTTTTTTGTAATCTCAAATTCTTTTTATCACAGCAGCAGTTTTCAGTATTGTTTTTCACATTAGCGAAATTTATAAATAAACAAATTATATTTTGATTGTTCTATGAATTTACAAACCTTAAATAATGATTGACTGCTATGTTATCTAGTAGTTATTAAATTTATAATGGACAGCGGTTATTTTAGCGTTAGAATATACAGGTTGATGGTCTTAATCTTGACTATGAATCAATTTTGCTTGGTGCAATTCGGGTTCTAAGTTCTCATTTCATTTTCTCGAAAATAACTTTACAATTATCATTATTTTAAAAATATAGCCGCAATTCTCTTCTCCAATTTGGACTACCCTGTACATTAACAATAAAACTTCATCGACTATTTTTTTAACAATAGTTTCATGTCAATTTTTTTCAACGTTTCGACAAGACTTAGGTTGTCTTTCTCAAGAATTTCTTTTACAATACCTTTTCGACAAGTAAAATAAAAGAAATTTGAAGATCAGGGTTTAAAAATAACAAACAAGAAAAATTAATGACAACCGTTTTTTTTTAATAGTGGGATCACCCTGTATCTATCCCGCTAATCAGCGTTATTGGCAGGTTGTGTGGTAAAGTAAACACTGTCCATTATAATTTAGGTTTAATTAATAATTATTGGTTATGATTATTCTTAGAGAGTATCGTTGTCTGTATGAATGTAGGATTTCCTAGTCAAATTAAATTTAATGTTATTCTATAATTATTTTAAAATTTGAAAGAAAATACTATGTATTTAATTTGTTAGATATTTAAAACGATAATAAACATTATATATTATTTGTGTCTGTAGTTTAATTGTTTGAGATTGATAGATAGATAGATAGATAGATAGATCTTTATTTACCATAGTAGCAATTACAAAAATTTCATAATTACAATTTACAGCACGTCCAAATAGAAAATTTACAATTCAACTTGTAAAATCTTTGTATAGTTATATAAACAACAATCACGATTACATTTTACAAACAAATTTCAAACTATTTTATCTCAAATCCAACAAGGCGTATAGACCATCATTTTCAAAATGAGTGTGACATGTATTCATCAACTGAATAAAAACAGTTACTTAATAGCAGTTCCTTTATTTTTCTTTTAAATGTATTCTGGTTTAAAATT
The DNA here is from genome assembly GCA_911728435.2 of Apoderus coryli. Classification (NCBI taxonomy): domain Eukaryota; kingdom Metazoa; phylum Arthropoda; class Insecta; order Coleoptera; family Attelabidae; genus Apoderus; species Apoderus coryli. The sequence goes on along the minus strand of OU452200.1, from coordinate 38,439,863 downwards.
TTGAAGCTAGCAGGAAGCTTGTTGTATAGTTTTATATTTAGCGAGTTATTTTGACTTTTGTTAAGTCTAGAACGTGGCGCAATGGTCAGCCCAACGGAACGAGTATTGTGGTCATGAACCTGTCAGTGCCTAGGGAACCTATCCTTATGCTCATGAATTTCCATGAGCTGGTGGACGAAAGTGATCTATAGGCCCCGCACCAGCCAACAGTCTAATAGCTTTCTTCTGTAGCCTAAAAACCTGTAACGCGTTGGGTGAGTTGCCCCAAAGAATAACCCCCTATACAATACGCGAATGAAACAAGCCATAATAGACAGACTTAAGAACCTCAAAGGAAAGCGCCGTTCTGAGTTGCCTAATTATAAATAAAATACCAGACAGCTCAGCTGACTCACGTGTTCGGCCCAATTCAAACCGCCATCAACAACAATGCCAAGTATTTTGCAAGAGTCATTACTAGCAAATTTAGGCTTACTAGAAAAACAAATTTGTTTAGTTTTGTTGCAATTTAATTGTAAATTATTTGTTGAGAACCAGATTTCGGCTGCTTCCAGAACATCCTTAGACAAAATGTTGAGATTCTCAAACATACCCGATGTATTTAAAAAGGACGTGTCATCAGCAAACAATACACAGCGACATTTGTCGTTCATGTAAGAACATATATCGTTTATATATATTATGAAAAACAGGGGATCCAGTATCGACCCCTGGGGCACACCGTGCTTGACGTCAACCCTGATGGACTCAATATTTCCCACTTTAACACACTGTTGTCTACCAGTGAGGTAGGACTTTATAAGATTCCAAGGAACACCCCTCACACCGTAAAAATGCAACTTTTCCAAAAGAATAGTATGCGAGACACAGTCGAACGCCTTGGCAAGGTCACACACCATCAACGGTGCGTGCTCCCCCCGCTCAAAGGCATCAACTATGCCTGCCACAATCTCCGACACGGCTTTGACCGTGCTCCGTCCGGATCGAAAATGTACCTAAATGACTTTAGAGAAGATTACAGTAATTGATATTGGTCTGTAATTACCCAGAACCTAGCAATCGCCCTTCTTGAACACAGGCGTTATTCTACTTAGTTTAAATCTTTCGGGAAAAATACCGGTAGTAAAATATTATTATTAAGAATGGCAGTCGGCCATATTATGCGAATTCTGGAAAATGGCTTTAGATTTTGAAACAAAATTTGGGCGTGTTCAATATATACTAGAGTGTCACTTTTTGACGTATAATTGACAGTTATAACTTTTAAAATGGCGGTCAAGCGCCAGTTTGAAATGAAATTTTAAATGAAAAGAAGGATCGAGTGATACCTCATTTTGAAGAAGATTTTGTGCTGATGACGATGCCCAATTTTCAAATTCCAAATCCCTATCACTTTCTCAAACAAAATGGCGTCTGAAAGTAATCATATTTTTATCAAAAAGCCCTCGTATGTAATGCAAATAAAATATCATCTAATTATGACGCCTGCTTAACCGCTTGACCGCCATTTTAAAAGATAGATCAGTCAATTATACGTCAAAAAGTCTATATTGAACACGCTCAAATTTTGTTGAAAAATCTAAAGCGGTTTTTCAGAAAACGAGTGATAATAGCATTTAAAGTTTTTTCAATTTGCTGAACTCCCCGTATAAGAAATATTAAAGTTTTATATTCCAAACTTACTTTAAGAACCAGCAAAACTTTTTATCAAAAGTAACTTTTTTCGATGAAATCAAAAATAAGAAAGTTTTTCCTCTTGAACATTTTTCTTGTGGACATACTGTATAGCATGCTCCATTTACAGTAAGCAAGGTGGCAACTATTTCCGGTATTATCGAAAGTGCCACCGTTTAAAAAATATTTTACCCCTGGAGGGTATTTTCATAGCTTTCTGATTTCAGGGACACCGTGTATAATAATACCATCATTATGCACATTTATTTATTCGAATGAAATAGTGAATAGAAAATTGGAGCGAATTTCACTTTGCAGAAACCAGTTTTATTTGCTAAAAACTTCATCACACCACACTCGTGTTTGTTCACCTTTTTATAGGTATTCGTATTTCAAATTGTAAGTAGGTACTTCTTATAATGGGTGGACTTATTGAATGACCTAATATAGCTGTTCCATTTGAAAAAATTGTCCGCTAGGTCACAAAATTATCTTTCCTTTATATTTACGGACACAAATTCATTTTATGAAAAAACTAACTTTCAACTGTTCGGTTTCAGTATACTTTTTTGACCACCCCGTATGTACAAATCTGAAAATACCTTATGGAATCTGAAAAAGGAGACCTTATTTTATAAGAAAACGCGTGCAAAATAATTAACAAAAATTTGCTTATGAGGAAAAAATGTGATTATTATTAAAAAAACATCTCTGACAGACGTCAAAATCGGCTGAACTTAGCCATGACACATAAAACATGTCCAGAATTTTACGTAGAATCCAAAAATGTAATTTATTTATTTAGATTACATCTACCCAGACAGAAACACATTCAATTACAGGGCAGGTACAAAACGATAAAATTAACATAAATACACATTTCAAAATTATAAATAATACAAATATTACAATCGCAAAAAATAGTCAAAATAAGAATGGTTTAACAACAAATATTTATCTAAAAAACACTTTTTTAATATAAGATATGGTATTAAAAAACACATCAATATCGTTACTCACTGAGTCACAAACAGAACACATCTCAACTAATGACGAAAAGAGCAACAAGTTGGTACGTGCGGTAGGCAAGTAAAAGCTAGAACCATAATTACGCCTTCTCGTATGTGGAGCATGAAAAGGTATCATCGAAAGTAGGTCCGGAGAGTCAATGATGCCATTCACGATCTTGAATAGGAACAGGAGTGAGGCATATTCTCTACGCTTATCAAGAGGTACAAAATTAAAACGACCCAGAAGTTCATCATGGGGAAATCCCATCGTTGGATACACTCCGTCACACTTAAATCACAAATATTTCACAAATCTTCGCTGAATCCTCTCTAAGCTATTCGAGTGCAACGCATAACCAGGACTCCACACAACAGACGCATATTCCAATTTCGATCTAACGAAGGAATTATACAGTAAAATAAGAGTTTTAGGTGACACAAAATGCTTTGTATTTCTCATAACAAAACCCAGACTCTTATAGGAAGACCAAACCACATCAATCACATGCCCCACAAAACTAAGTTTAGCGTCAAAGAGCACCCCCAGATCCCTAACCTCATCGCATATTTTAAGCGGAACAGAGTCAATGTGATACACAAATTTTATTGGATTTACCTTACGAGTAAAAGTTACAGAACAACACTTATCCAAATTAAGGGCAAGCCTGTTTTGAATGCACCAGTCAAGCAGGACATTCAGATCATTCTGCAATTGAAGACAGAAGTTGAGGTAATCAGTGAATAAACTTCTAATGGGTCGTCACCATAGGACACCCTGTATACACGTTGCCGGAAAAATTTTGTAAAAAAATAGCAATTTTATATGGGAAAACAAACGAACTGAGTCAGTATAGATAGATAGATATCGTCGAATTTTCATTCTGCATACGTCATGACACTGTATGGTATGTCCCTGTTTTTATTTACTGACACAGAGAAATTGAGCCAAACAACTGTTTATTCTAATACAAATGTTACATTTAAATGTGATAAATGCACAAGAATTCATACATAGCCAGTCAAAATAAATACCTACCTATTCCATTTAGAAAACCCACTTAAAAGCCAAAGTGAAACTTGTTGTTGTTCATAAAAACCAGTCACAATCTAGTTTAAAGTGGCAAGTGGCATTCTATAATTAATATTATTGTGTATTATCACATTTTAGTTCATAATAACATATATTTAACATTGGCTGTCGTTGCGACCGTCTTGGTTATTTAACCCGTATTTACGGGGTCTGTTCAATAAAAAACGACAATTCCTTAAGATCGTAGGTCTTATTAATCCGCTGTCCGCTCGATTATTTAATTAGCGGGGGAGAATCACACCCCTAACACATTTCTAAAGAAAAGTGGGTGATCATTTGGAAGGGCACAATATTATCTCTCTAATAGTACCCTAGTTGTCAGATTTTACTTGAGTAGTTAATGCAAAAACTACTTTAGGATCTACATTGAGCGTAGGCAAAGGGTTTAAAACAGGGTTCAAAAATTAAAAAAAAATCATACTTCTAATGTTTAGTTTAATAGAATACAACCTAAAACATTAACCATAGAAGAATTAGATCACATTGGCGTTCGAAAATAGTGTAAAAAGGGGTTTGAATATTTCAGTATATGCAGCATCCATCTCTTTCTTGAGTTTATTTTGATATTGAAATACAGTTTGCTAACGAAAAGTTTTCCATAATTTTATTAATGTTGGTACTTACTGAGGACCAGTTTTGTCCTAAAAATTTCAAACTCGAATTTCTCGAAAGCCTTTCAAGTTTTTCGAGGAAAAAAACCGTTTCCAAGATTCCAATGCTATTCCAACAAAAGTATAGGTAGAGATGTGTGGATCAGACAGGTAATTATACTATTGCTGATTTCCAATACATCATCGCTGATTTCTAATAAGAAACTCTTTAAAAAGTCTCCTAAAACCGTCAAAACTACTAAGCTGAGTTAAATCACCAGGCAATGAGCTGTATAAGCTGATGGCGTTATACGTAAAATATCTACGATACGAGGGTTGTGTTTTATATCCAAAAAATGGAATTACATCGTGCTCTCACACATCGGCTCAAACAACTGCATTTTTGAGCACCCAAAACATCGATTTAATGAGTCATCCGCCGTATAGTCCTGCCTTGGCACCGAATGACTTCTTTTTATTCCCGTACGTAAAAAACAACCTGAGAGGTCAACGTTTTTCGACACCTGAAGAAGCGGTTGCTGCATTCAGAATGCACGTTTTGGAGATACCTCAATCAGAGTGGCAAAAGTGTTTCGACAATTGGTTCAAACGCATGCAAAAGTGTCTAGATCTTCATGGGGAATATTTTGAAAAACAATAAAGTGATTTTGGATGATGAGTATTTGTTTTTGTTCTCTAATCCCGAAATATAAAAGGCAGTATGATGACGAGGTAGTGTTAATTTATTAGGATATCTTATATTCAGTTGTTGAATTGAGGTTCTAAAATTAAGTTTACCTAATTTTTATAGATGCAGGAGTGTTTCTGCACTTAAGAATATGAAAAAGAAATTTACACAAATGAAAATGCCAATGGTTATCCATCTTCAACCACATTAAACTTACATAAGTCTGGGATATATGATCGTACTTCCTAAGATTATTTATACATCTAGAACATGTATTTCCAACTAATTTCATGCGATTTTTATAAAAATAATCTAGACACGGTCCATAAATAAAATCGCAATAATTGAAATGAGTATCTTATCTTGGACACAGTGTATAATAATTTTTTCTCATAACTTTAAAGGGATTTAACTGTGCAAAAAAAAAAACACTCTATATAGGAATTTATTATTATTCATTCCACAACAGAGGAATACAGTCGGGATACAGTATATGTATAGGGTATAAAATAAAAGGATCATCGATTTCATAAATTCTATTTATAAATGTGCATTGAAGTGAAAAACTCTGTGGCCTCTGAAAACTTATAAAGCCCCAGTTTTCAGTTTTTAATCATCAAAAGCACGTTTTTTATAAAAATTAAGCTACAAAAAAAAAAGAAGAGAGGTAGTGGCTTATCTAATTTCGCGTGCTACGTAAATTGGATTTTCCATTTTTCTTTTTTGTTATGTTGGTACACATGCATTTTTAGTTTGTTTTTGACAGATATGAAGGTTATGCATGAAAATGGGCCAGTGGTTTACGAATATGCTGCGGCGGTTTCTAAATTATTTCCGAACAAGGATTAACAAAAATATCAGGCCATGCCAGCTCAAGATGTACCTTCAAATAGATGCAGACTATTACGGCACAACTATCAGCAAATTTATTCAAAGCAAAAATAATCATTTGAGGATTGCTGGTACGAGGGTTGCCTTTTATATTTCGGGATTAAAAAACAAAAACGAATATTAATCATCGAACATCACTTTATTGTTTTTCAAAATATTCCCCATGAAGATCTATACACTTTTGCATGCGTTTACGTACGGGAATAAAAAGAAGTCATTCGGTGCCAAGTCAGGACTATACGGCGGATGACTCATCAAATCGATGTTTTGGGTGCTCAAAAATACAGTTGTTTGAGCCGATGTGTGAGAGCTCGCATTGTCGTGATGAAGAGTGATCCGTCTTCGGCGGTTGGTTTTCCTGATTTCTTGGAAGACAACTGGCAATCAAATGGTTATGTACCACTGAGAATTGCCTGTTCTGCGTTGTTCTAGTGGTACGGTTGCGACATGTCCAGTTTTTTCGAAAAAACAGGCGACCATTTGCTTGGAAGTGCTTCGTGTGCGAACAACTTTTGTTGGATTTGGCTCATCTTGAAACACCCATACAGTCGACTGCTGTTTACTTTCGGGCTCATACGGTAAATCCCCGATTCATCACCTGTCACGATGTCATAGACGTGTTCCGAAGCACGGCGATTGTATTTTTTGAGCATTTCTTTCGACCAATCGACACGAGCCTTTTTTTGAGCGATTGACAAATTGTGTGGGATCCAACGCGAACAAAATTTTTTGACAGTCAAATGTTTATGCAATATTGAATGTATGCTGGTCCCACTAATGCCTAAGGTTGTCTCAATCTCTTGATAGGTTACATGACGATCTTGCAATATCAGGTCGCGCACAGCATCAATGGTTTTCAGAACAACAACTGATTTTGGACGACCTTCACGAAATTCGTCTTGGAGTGAACTACGACCACGATTGAATTCACCATACCATCGATAAACACTTGTCCTTCATCGCCAAAAATTGAATTAAGTTCATCCATGCACTGTTGCATTTTTGGACCGAGATGAATCTTTTAAGTTACTGTAAACAACAAAAATAGCGCTCGTATGTCAAAACGTTCTGAGTACGTATAAAAATGTCCAACTTTACGATAGAGCTGTCAGTTGCCAGATTGCAACACCAGGGTTGCCAAATCCCGAAATATAAAAGGCAACCCTCCTAATATGATTGATGTTTCGGGGGAGCCCCTATCGGGCCCAGGGGACATTGTCGACGCATTTGCCGATTTTTTTAGTAGTGTTTACGAGATGCCTTCAGACTGTGGACCATCGAATAATAATATATGTCTTGACTCTTTGATATCAACTGGAATTGTTGACTATCAGGATGTTTTGTCGGCACTAAAGAAAGTTAAACCAAGAAGGACATCAGGCCTGGATGATACCATCATTTATTTTAAGAGACGTTAACAAATGTCACTACTTTTACAATTCCAAGTATTTCCTCTTTTTTCAGAAGTAGACCAAGAAAACAAAATTTTATTATTACAGTTTAAAATGTCAAAACATTGTTCAATTTACTGATTTACAAATTATTGGAGAAAAATTAAAAAAATAAAAAAAAATTAGAACACAAAGAAATTTTGGACATATTATTATTATGTTTATAGGAAGATTTTTAATTTTTTTGAGATACATATCACCTCTGTAAATGCGTCCCACATATTATGTAACACCCTGTATATTTTATATATGAATCTAAAAATAATTTTATGATTTTATAATTTATCTCGCTAGCAGAATATTTTCCATAAATACAGCTGTTAAACAATTCATTTATTGTATTAGATTTGGTGAAACCTACGTAAACATATATATGTATTTTTAGCACTTTAATTATTTGACGCCAACAAAATCATGTTGAGGCAGACAACGAAAATAGCCGAAAAATCACACTTTTTATTTATTCATTTATTTACCTATGCAAAGTTCACCGGAGAATTCACGACAGGGTGACCCCTTAACTGCCATTGTTTGTATAGTGTTTCTAAAGTTAGTTTGAAATGATATAAAAAACACAACTCGATATCCTTTTTAACTTTTCATAACAATACATGCCCTACGATATTTTAAAAATCCTTTATATATTAACAATTGTATGTTCATTTGTATAAAAGTATACTGTATTTTTCCTTGCAGCTCCAACACGACAACATATAAACCTACGCTGAAAAAGACATTTATGAGAAAATTTGCAGTGGAGTCTAGATTTTCTAAAAGCACCATTCTCTATAAATAATAAACAAATTTAGATACCTCGTATTCCTTAGTATAATTTCTACGCCCGCCATGATTATTACTACTAATTAATGTCTACAATTCGTCATAGTTGTTGATTATTTTTGTCAAGTGTCATATTTATTTGCTATCTAAAGCCATCATGGCCAACTAAAATCAATTAAATTTCAAATTCATATCACTATTGTATTAGAAAAATGTAAAATTGCCAATATTTTCAAAACTATCAGTTTTTGGGATAGACATCATTTCATATTTTTGATGCAAAAAAATAAAAAAATATATTTGCCATTTAAAAATTTTGAATTATGACACTTTTTTCAATTTGATTTTTTTTATTTGTGCATTGTTTGATAGTTTTGTACAAGTGATGAATATGACTTTTTGATATTTGGCGCAATACTTAAATGCGACGTTGCCACGTATTTCACAAATATATATAAGATACGAAAAGTAATGATGAACATAACACATATTATGTATGAAATATGTTTAGAATTACAAGGAGAATCCAAAAACAATATAATTTATATAGGGTCGTATTTGAAATAAGGAAGTTGACACCCATTTCCGGTATAACCGGAAGTGCTAGATTCTTGAAAACATTTTAGCCGAATTGGTCCTGTTGACCTAAGTACCACACCATATTTTCAGATTGTTCCACAGTGTAGTTTCTCCATAATCGATCGAATCCCTTCTCGGTGGGACACCCGGTATATGGAGACTATTAGTTTAATGATTTTTTTTTTAATTCCACCGGAAATACGTGTCTTTGGTCATTTCATACATAAATAAGTAGTTTTGAAAAAATGTCTGTCTGTATCCACGAAAACGCAAAAACCGTTTAACAGATTTTAACCAAATTAGGTACAAAAATACTATAGGACAAGGCAAGGAGCTGATTAGATTTTGGGAAACATTGAGCGTAGGCAAGGGGTTTAAAAATTAAAAAAATTCATAGTTCTTAAACTTATCCGAAATACTGCATAATTTTTTACGCATTTAATTGAATATAACCTAAAATATTGAACATAAAATATTAGACCACATTGTCGTTCGAAAATAGTGTAAAATGGGGTAAAAAAGATTTAAAAAAAACGTATTTCTTAAACATAGCAGACATATTAACTAGTTATTTATAGTTTTGATAGAATATATCCAATAAAATGTGTCATAAATAACTTACTTTCATATGCGTTCGTAAATAGTGGAAAAGGGGTCAAAACATAAAAAATATATATTTCCTAAACTTATTCGAAATATGGAATAATTTTTCATAGTTGTGATACAATATAAGCTAAAAAATATTCCATAAAAGAATTGGTTCACACAGGCGTTCGAAAATAGTCTAAAAAAAGGGTCAAAAACGGAAAGAAAAACGTTTCCCAAATATACCAGAAAAATTGGCTAATTATATATAGCTTTGATATAAGATAACCTACAAAATGCAGCATAAAATTTTTATTTACATAGGCGTTCGTAAATAGTAGAAAAGGGGGTAAAATAAAAAAAAAATTTAAAACGTAAAAATTTGTATATTTAACTAGTTGAATTGGTGTTGAAAATACACGACAAAAATTAATGTACCATAGGCGTCCGTGAAAATTCTATTGAAGGGCCAGAAAAAATTTGTATCCGTGAGAACTCAAAAACTACTTAACGGATTTTAACCATAATTGGTACGAAAATACTACAGGATATTTATAGGTGGTGATTAACATTGAGCGTAGGCAAGAGGTTTAAAAGAGGGTTACAACATTAAAAAAATCATAGTTCTTAAACTTAACCGAAATGTTGATTACTTTTTTGTGCATTTAATTAAATATAACCTAAAATATTTAACCTAAACAATTAGACCACATTGACATACGAATAAAGTGTAAAATGGGGTAAAAAGGTTAGAAAAAAAAACGTACTTACTTCTTAAAAATAGCAGAAATATTGACCAGTTATTATATAACCTTGATAGAATATAACCTATAAAATGTGTTATAAATAACTTGTTTTCATAGGCGTTCGTAAATAGTGTAAAAGGGGTCAAAATAAAAAAAATATATACTTCCTAAGCTTATTCGAAATACGGAATGATTTTTCATAGTTGTAATAGAATATAACCTAAAATATGTTACATAAATGAACTGGTTCACACAGGCGTTCGAAAATAGTGTACAAAAGGGTCAAAAACGAAAAAAAAAAAAATTCCAAATATAACAGAAAAATTGGCTACTTATATATAGCTTTGATATAAGATAACCTACAACATGCAGCATAACAATTTTGTTTACATAGGCGTTCGTAAATAGTAGAAAAGGAGGCAAAATAAAGTTTATAATAAAAAAAATCAACTATTTTGCGTACAAGAACTTGGCCTAGAAGATCTGAAATATAAAATATGTACGTATAAATAGTGCCTCCAAAGAGAAGAAAAATGAACAAAACCCGATACTTAAAAAAACAAAAAAAAATATATAAATTTTAGATAAATGACAAAAAAGACATACAATTATTAGTTTTACACTTAAATATAGAGAGGTATTCGTGCCTCGAAGGCAACAGTTTATTTGTCGTTAAATTACAAAAATGCCAGAAAAAATAGAACACCCTGTATAATAATACGGGTTTGAAAACAAACACAACAACAAAACATGCTCTAAGACTATATACTTTGTCATAAATCGACAAACTCTCAAAGGTTTTAATTATTGTAGTGGGCTGTGGAATTTATGAAATAGACACCCTGTATATTTGCCATACTACGTAGGTATATAAGCAATTATTTTTTGTAACACTATCATGAATTGAAGCGCTCGGGGGAACAAGGTACATAAGCCACATTTACCTTTAATTGAGAAAAAGAGGTTTTAAAGTTTCAATTAAATCCTGAAATCAGGAATGCGTTTTTAAAGTAACAATCTTTTACCACACTTATAGATAATCGGAATATTTATCATCCTGTATTGAAAGAATGCCAAATTTGATTTTGAAAAAATATATATTTAGAAAATAGTAAAAAAAGTGTGGCTTGTGACTTTTATGCCTCTAAAAATATTACACTTATTTTTGCCTTATAAATACATTTCGCTACACTTTGTCGATCTTAAGAACTAAAAGTTATTATTAAGAACACGTACAAATCTTTTTAAATTTAATGAAAGAAACTAAACAAAAAAACTTAAAGTCTTATTCTTGTCGGCGTTAGTAGATTTAAATTAGGTATTTTAATCAAAATAAACCTCTAGTTGGTTTTATACTAAGGTACCTAAATGTGTAACATAATAAACTAAAAAAAATAACAAAAATAAGTTCAAATTTCTGACTAAAAAAATTGAAAACATTTAGTCTTCATCAAAGTCTAAATCTATACGAGTATCGCCATCAACATACTCGACATCATCCGGTTCGGTACTTGCATATTTGGTAACTGACATCCCAGCAGTTTTAAAAATGTCTAAGTAAAAGTTTTGGTTAGCAGGTGGTATGTATTGCATAAGGTTTTCTAAATCCTTTACCTTTTTGCTGTTAATCTCTACAGGCTTGTCATATTTTCTTTTCAAATTTCTTAAAATTTCATTGGATTGTAGGCACAGCTTGTTTCCCCGTTTTCCAACATTCACTTGTTTAAAATTACCGTTTAACTCATGTTTGACTAATATCATATTAGGATTTTGGGACTCGAAGCGCAAACATAGTGCTTTGTTAAACTGCAACGGTTGTTTATCGTCAGTTAATTTTTTTTTCGCTATAGGAATGCTCTCTAAAGAAAAAAAGTCACTCTGTTTCATAATAACAACATCGAACGGATTAACCCGTTTGCTCTTCTGCACAGCTTTATACCAGTCTTCAGGACAAAAAATTTGTCCTAGATATTTCTTATGCTTTTCTATAAGAGCAAAATCCCTGTCACAGGGTAGATAAGTATGACCGGATATAAGAAACCTATGCTCAATGGACCTAAATTTATTTTCTCGCACGAGCTGCAACCATAGTGACATTATATGCCAATTTTTATTTTGCCCACCGCAATTGTCTGTAAACACCACAAGATTCTTTTCACCTGTTGGATCCTTGGAGAAAAGGTATTTAAGTAAAATACTAGCAATTTCTTCACTACCTCGCTTAGCGATGGTTTCTGTCCACATAAACATTGTTGCTTTTCCACTAACGCAGTCGTGGACACCAAGATTATAGGTCCAAGCCTTACGCAAATAGAAAGCAGGACCAACAGTTAAGCTCGGGGTAGGCAGAGTTTGTTGTAAGTCAAAAGTAATCACAATTTTGTCTCCATTAGCTTTGGCTGATTCTACTTCCTGTTTTAAACTCTTCTGCATACCATCTGCCCGTCTATGATGAAGCTCTAGTTCTGTTTTTAATCTTCTTACTTCTTCATCGTTTTTATCCTTTTCTTGTGTCTGAATCAAAATATTTAGAGAATCACATGTATGACAGGTGTCACTTTTCGGAAGTTTGAAACCGATATTATATTCATTACAAAATACCCTTCTGTACATATCTTCTTTGACCGGAGTAAGTTTTTTTTCTTTACACCAGTCAAGATAAAAATCTTTGTAGAGTGCAGAAACAGAAACGTTGTGATCTAAGTACACTCTATTGGGATTCTTTTTCCTACTGTAGTGGCTAACATATTTTGGAAACGCATTGATGTGATCATGAACCGATTGTACTAGTTCTAATGGTATCCTGTTGGGTCTAGTCTGATGCTTTCCACGTTCGTCAGTTTTTGGAACACTTCTTCCATCTGCAATCTGTTTGCAAATAAGTCGCACCCGTTTTGAAGAATTTTGTAGCCCGTGTATCGATAAAAACTCTTGTTTGCAGAGTTGTATGTCTAACCCATTCACCTTAGTAAAATACTCAAAATTTATTTTTCTCGACGATTCTTGCCTTTTTGTTTTTTTCTTATAAGAACGTTTTTTTGGTACAGCTTTGATTGAACCAAAAAGATATGTGTTTTGTTCTTTATAGCTACCCACATTCCAAAAGGAATTAAAAATACCCTCTTCATTTCCAGCCACCTTCTCTCTACACTTTTTTTGGCATTTGCAGGGAGGACCAATCTTCCTATCACCTACATTCTTCCCTCTAACACTTATATAACTGTGCCCCAGATTTCGCTTAATTTTTGCTTTGTTTTTCTTCCTACATTGAAGATTTTGTTTTCTCCACCGTGATGGGGTGGCCTTGTCAGGTGTTTCTAGAGCACCCCTAGACACATTAACTTCATCATTTCGTGACTCAGACTGAAAAAATATTATTTATTTAGACTAAAAAACATAATATTCCACATAAAGTAACTGGCTTATTTTGTCCAGTCAAAAACGGCACAAGCCACATAAAGTGTGAAATGGATTTTTAGTACATGCAACCCGGATTTAAATTTAACTTTATGTACAATCAGGTTCTATTCGAATTATTAAACCTTACTATTCAGTCAAAAATTCAGTCTGGGCTGGGTTAAACACAAAAAAATATAATTTGCAATATCCAGTAGTAAAAGTACACATGCCACAAAAAAAAAAGGGCAAAAAGGTCACAAGCCTCATTTTTAATGACTTACCGATACATCGTCTTCGGATGAAGAACCAGAGGTATCAGCTACTGGACAATAATCCTTGTCCTTTACACTATCATCCGAGTCGAAATCACTTCTAGAATCGTCGCTGGAAATGCCGTTTTCAAACACTTTTCGTTTTACGGACAGCTGTTGCTGTGCGGCCATCTTGCCTCTCTTATGGCTTATGACTTTCTTGGTTAAAAATGTGCTTGATATTCGATTTAGGCAACAAGAATTTATGGGGACTGTGGCACCATCTCTGCGATTTTTGTAGAACTTTTTTTACTATGGCTTGTGACTTTGTTAAGAAAGAATTTCTTATACTAATCTCAATTTTTTAAAAAATGTGGCTTGTGTACCTTGTTCCCCCGAACGCTTCAATTATTGTAGTAATAATTAATTAACTGTCATTGTATGAGTAAATAATAGTATATTAAGTATTGAGAACAGTAAGTGTAGTTTACCGATCGACGAGAATGTTAAAATTGGAGGAGATCGGTAAACTACTTACTGTTTGAGATGCTTATACTATTTTTTGTACGATCGAAATAGCTGAAATTGCAATTTTATTATTTTTAATAATTAATATTTTCAATTAAACACAAATTCAGGTTAGCTGAATACCCTCTACAAAGTTGCAGTTGAACGTTGTCATGGAATTAATTGTTATTGTTATGATTGTTATCGTATTTTTTATGTCATGTATTTGTCAAAACTTATTTAAATAAGTATTATTATTGAAAATCAGTGACTTTGAATGTGAATCTCTTGATGAAGCATGGAATGTTGGAATAGCCGCTATAATTCCAGAGAACGGTATAAAAATGCTTATAAAAGTTCATACCTAATGCCGTTTAATATACAATTTAAAAATCAAAGTAATGACGTCAGCATAAATGCGCAATGATATACCGTCGTGAATTTACTTACCGTTCTCTGAACGGTAAGTGAATTACTTACCGTCGTGTTTGGGTTGTCAGCCAGTAAATGTCACTTACTGTCATAAAGACAGACACGGTAAACAATCAAAAAAGGTCGGTCGTACAAAAAATATTATTTTTTATCAAAAAATAAATACAGACGCATATAAATACGTAATATTTATAACCAAAATCGGAACTACGAAGGAGTTTTAAAATGTGGTATAAAACGTTGAAAATAGTTTCATGGTGATGATTCTAATAGCAGAAGAGGTATAAGTCCCTATAATATATTATTTGCTCTCTTCCACAGTTTTGGGACAGTAATTCGGCGAAGAAATATAGAATAATCATGGACTTTGGGACACCCTCTACACCATTAGCGTCCCGGACTATAACCATTAACGTGTCGAATAACAACACTCAATTATAGATAATAATAACATTAACTGATATTAGTAGTGTAATAAAAACACATTAAAATTTGTTCACTTCGTCGCATCGTGTTTATTGCAATAAAAATAGTGGTAATAAAATTCCCATTCATAACTACTGCTTTTATAGATATTTGTTAGATAATATCTCGGCTGGTAGTTTTCCGAACCGACCGATAGTAACTAATTACTACGTTCAGCTGTAACTTGTAGGTACCTATTATTGTTAATTTGTGTTTCCATAAAAGCTTTTATTGTTTTTCAAATTAATTAATTTGTCATTAACAGTGTGAGGGTATAGACCTAATAGGATATACCAAAAAAGAAGTAGAATAAAAGTAAGGTTATAATATGAAACATCGTGTTTTATTATAAGAGTTAATGAACATAATTACAACAATAAATAAACTAATTAACATGGCGCAGTCAGTATAAGCTCATAGTAATAATTGAATGAATAATAATAAATAAGATTTTCACCATTTATAAATACACAATGGGTGATAATCGCGGTATTGTTCCGTTGTCGTTCAAGGGCAATGTGCCTGAAAATTGGAAACTATGGAGGGCCAGATTTGAAAATTATTTAATTGCATCCGAAGTAAATAAAAAAGATGAGAAAACGCAGTGTGTACAGATGTTACATTACATAGGCGATGATGGTTTCAAAGTGTATACTACATTCAAATTTGAACCAAATGAAACGGATAAATTAGAACCGTTAATGAAGAAATTTCAAGACCATTTTATAGGTAAGGAAAATGTAGCCTTCGCGAGGTACCAGTTCTTTACATATATACAAGAAGAAGGTCAAAGCACAGAAGATTTCATAGTTGAACTCAAAAAGAAAGCTAGTAAATGTAAGCTCGCAAATCTACAAGATGACCTAATTAAAACAATGATAACGTGTGGAGTGCGAAATCCAGTTGTACGGGAGAGGTTACTAGAAAACGACTCACTCACATTGGACAACGCAATTGAACATAATTACAACAATAAATAAACTAATTAACAAACAGTTTTATGATGGATGTCGTCTCAATTATCTATTTACCCCCTCACAATATACCAGTATACTAGTCTAGAACATATCTCTAAGTACTGTGATCGCGATCTCTTTCAGTTTTGTCTTGTTACAACAGAATTATTTAAAACAAACGTATTGTACACATATTTTCGTGCAAAATAATGACAAAAAGCTTGTTTTTTTTATAACAAAACACAGTCTTAGGTTATGTTATTTTAATCGACGAGCCAATTGATCCAAACGGGCTTTATGAGCCGTGGAAATACATGTATGCGTGAGGATTTATGTAACTAATAATTTTATTTATGACTGATTCTGTAAGGCCGTGCAACATAATACATCAATACGCGATTGGTACATACTTTCACAGCAAAACCACTCTTTTAAACAGGGTTTGAAATATCAATTATAGTCTTAAAACAATCACTAACACACTATTAATAAGTCTTCAATCACAAATGTTTATAAATATAATAATTAACATTAAAATTTGTACAAAAACTTTCAACCACCGAATACCTCCATAAAAACACAAAGAAAAAGTGTGCAGATTCATGGCGGCCGGAAACCACGTGATATCAGTGAGCCAATCAAAAACAGGACCCCTTGTTTAAAACAAAGTTCACAAACGAAGGCTGGACAAGAAGTAACAACTCCATTACATTCTATTGCCCACACTAGATACGCCCGATCATAATAATTGAAATTTTGATAAAACCAATGACTCATGGTGGTATTAAGTTTTATAAATCAATCGTTCATAAAATCTAAAATTTGTTTCCAAAATAACTTCCAAATTGTCAGGCCTTGTCAATTATGAGCAGCCGAATGTCATTTATTTTCATGACGTTATCAATTGTTGTCAATTATCCAAATCATCATTCCAGTGTTCAGCCTTAAGTTGTGCTTATCAGCAGGTTCAAAGTGTCACATACATCGAAATGAAAATACAGTTTCAGTTTTTAAAATATCATCCCATGTAAAATACCTAGGGTACCCAGAACAGGAGTTGAGAATATTCCAAGATTCAGGGACTTTTAAATACATCATGTTATCTAAATAAACGTTAAAAGAAGTATTTTTATTTCTCCGTCTATAAACATAAAACACATGAAAGTTAAATAAAAAAAAGTGCTAAAATTTTTTTTATGCCTGTTTCACATATTTTAACACATATCTTTCTTGAGAATCACAATATTCACATTATAGTTTGTTGTTATTGGATATATCATCAGCAATGTGTATATAATACTTGCGATTTATTTTTAGAGCATTTTGCACGCTTCTTGGCCTGAACACATTTAGAAGCTGTGCAGTGGGCTGGAGCACCTGTTGTTTATCTATTTACATCAAATCAGTTTTTTACCAGCTCTCTTTGTGAATAATTAGGTGTCTGCTTTGTACATTTGTTATAATTGAAATATACATTTAATTAACATGCCATTGTGAAATGTCGTATCTGATTAAATTTATAGTATTGAAATTCAGAGAAATTGTACATAAAAAATAAAAATTGACCAAAACTTACAACGAAAACACGTACCTAGTAAATTTGTCTCAACGCAAAAAATACCATTGCCTAGATAGTTTGGTAAGAAAACCAAAATCTCTGGATATTATTTCAGTCCTGAACAGTGTTTTTAAGAGAACCTTCACCATTTATCAAGAAGATTGCTATAAATAAAAAAAATGTTTACTGTGCAAAACAGGATTATTTTTTTAATAAAATAAGTAAATAAATAATGTAATTTTTGCTTTAATAAATATATTAAATGTCTAGTAAGCTAATAATTATTTTTCTCAATACCTACCTATTTGTAAATGCTTATAATTTAATTCCAAGTAGAATGACCTTTAATCTAACAAGAATCAAGTCAATAATGTTATGCAAAATTATGGAATTTATCCCGTTTTGGACAATTTTATTGCTAAGAAATGCAATATACTAAAAAGGAATAGTTAATATGTAGTTTGTGCACATATAAAGATCAATCTTTACATTCTGTTTATAATTACTGTGTCTCAATTCTACAGCGACGGGTAATTAAATTGGAATGCATGATGTGCAAATACTAAGTAGTACCCACTTTTTGTGTTGATAATTGGTTAGATTTCAATAATCACCTGCATTCTTGTTTTAAAAGCAGTGGTTACATGAAAAATAGCTAGATAAACAATATAAACCTTCTGTGAGATGTTTAACAACACCATAGAATTTAACTAATTATAAATTTATTTTAAAAGGTTTCCGGTTTAAAAATACATATCAAGTATTATGGGTTGCCTAAGTGTAGTTTGTACCTGTAGGATTAGACTGTATACTACATAGGTAACTGTAATAAAAGTGAACCAAATTCAAATATAGGCAACCCGCAATTAGGACGTATTTGAATATCTCTCTACAGTTTGGCATATGAGAGAAATGAGCGTGGTATACTCCTCATTTCATTTTTATAAAAGAAACAAAAACCTCAACACTGAACGTTATCAAATTAGTAGAAGGAACGTGCGTTTTGACAGATAAGTGAAACTAGCTCGGGTGCGAATTCTTGAAAACCGGAGGGTAGAACGATATACTGAAGCGAGGCACAACCTACTAAATTAGAATAGCGTTGCCTCTGAAGTCTCGGTTGTTTTCAAGAATTGGCTGCGGGTCCGTTTGTAAGTTGGGTTCACATGACATTTTAATTCAACTAAATCCTAGAATATCATGCAGATGCAGATAGGCTGTTATTTTTTGCACAGCTTAATAATAACTGTGTCACAGATTTGTCTATTAAATCTGTGACTGTGTTATAGTATAGAGAAGCTGTGCTTATGAGTACTGCCTGGATACGGATTATTTTATACTTTATATTAGGGAGTTAAGGCAAAGCCAGTGACGTATACGTATCTTTTCACATCTACGCATGCGCTCTTTAAATTTATGATAGGTTTAACGATACGAAAGCCGTAAACATATGTACCTCTACGCGCATGCGTAGATGTCAAAAGATACGTTTACGTATACGTCATTGGCGTTGCCTTAACTCCCTATTAAATGAATAGAGCAATAAAACTCGGGTAAATAAAATCACTAGGAGCTGGTTAGACATGACTTTATTATTGAAATAAAATATTACTTTTATCACCTGTACATTCTTGAAGTTGTCTTAAATTCTAAAACAACAAAATTTATTTAATAATCTAACAAACGTTAATACAATATGTTAAGCTATAATAATTAATACTGTTTAACTATATTTTCTAAACTACAATACATAAAAATTGTCTACCACTTATCTTTACATAGAAATAATTTGATTTATAAATAGGAACCAATATTTAACATATATTTTTGATTTTGTGTCTATATCAGTAGGTAAAGCAGACTGGAGTTTGCTAGGGTATGCTAGGTTAATTAGAATAGGTACTTGACGAGATAAATCGTCTGTCCATATTGAGGGCAGATTCAAATTCTTGAAAACTGATGGATTATTCTACTTTATTTTTGTTTGTACAAATAAATAAAGAAAGAAACGTAGCCGCTTAATTTTAATAGATACTTATGGACGATTTTCAACAAATGTAATCTAGCTTTTAAAGTAAAAGGATCTATTTATTTTTATTGATTTAAATAAAAATCAAAAGGAACACACTTACAGCTCCTCCTATGATAGCTGACAGATTGACACTGACAGATATACCACCACAGTAATGGCGTCAAGGTCTCCAAATTTTAGTATATGAACAGCAAACGTTCCTATCTGTCAAATGTATTTAAATTTAAATCGAATTTTCCACATAATACTAAACGGACACGAAAAATCTCATGTTACTAAATATTAAATTAAGCTGTGTAGTGTAGATTTCGATGAAAAAGGTGGGAATGTATTATGACTTTTAATAAAATGTTAAAGTCTCTTTTCATTTGAAATGAAATGTGTAACCAAACAAAACGTGCCTCTGGATTTCTGGATATTTTAGCCTCTAAATGTAGTTAAGTATATAATGTAGATACCTAAGACTTTACAGTTTCTCTACTAGTTATGAGTGCTTCATCAGATCAAACTTTTCAGGTAGGTAGGTCCCTATATAGACACAAATAATTTAATTTTGAGTATATTTATTTCAATGAGCGTATAGTATCAATAATATCTTATTGTATTTCTTTAAAGAATTGTAAACGCTACATAATATTTTATTTGGATGTAGATAGTAGTCATACCAGTAAATAGTTTGTTCAACAAATCAGAACTCATTAATTGAATACTTTTAAAAGCGCAGTTCTAATAATAAATAATTTGACACAGTTGGTATAAGTAAATTCCTACAAATTACCCCTATTTGTCTCGAGATTTGGTCAGCACCAAGATGAAAATTGGTGAAGAAAAATGTCTATTTGTCACAAAATTTTATATACCTAATTTGGTTTGAGATCATGGATGTCAGACTGTCAGAATGATAATGGTCTGAATTTTGTTTTTATACCGGGAAGGGTTTTGATCGATTAACACTGTGGAACAATTTGAAAATCTGGTGTCGTACTTAGGTCGACGGGGCTAAAATGTTACACATAATCTAGTACTTCCGGTTATACCGGCAGGGCTAAAGATTTTTGATGAATTGTTGCTCAAACTGTGTTAAAGGTCTATGAAGATGTCAGAGCTAATAGGAACCTAGTTAGGCAGCCTAAAGATTTTTGATGAACAAAGCAACAAAGCCCTTATGGCGTGTCGACATCTGGCAAGCAAAGCTGCAGTTCTAGACTTCAAATACTGGGTTGGATTTACACTATGAATGTGAGATGAATTTGGTTAAGAAAAAAGTGCCAAACTTGACAGAGAGCAAAGATTCAAATGCATATGCTCTCAGGGCTCTAGAGGTCATTACGGATATCAGACCTCTGTAAATGGTAATAGAAAGAGCAGCGAATGAGGCAACATTCAGAGTATCTGGGAAGGGAGCTGAATGAAGAATAAAAAATCATTGGATTTGATAGGGAACTTACGGGAATTTGCAGACAGCTCCAAGGCCATCTCGAAACAAATGTCAGAGCTAATAGGAACTTAAATAGTCAGGCAGGGTATAGATTTTTGATGAATTGTTGATCAAACTGTGTTAAAGGTCTATGAATTATTTTTATTTATTTTTTAAATTGAAGATGTTGAGTATTTAAACCATATTAGTAGCTTCGTCTTCGCTGCGACGTCTTCTTCCTGGTCCACCAGCGAAATTAGCTGCGGCGAGTCCCATCAGATGTTTAGCGGCTTGTGAGCCAGAGAATCCACGTCCCAAACCAAGGTCCAAGCCACGTTTTGAGCTACAAACAGATTTAGATATATTATGTATGAATATTGTCAAAAGAATATATATTGGACCGCAAAATGTTTGTAAAATGCTTTCGATAGACTTGTTGAGGCCTAATCTCTGTTATTAGAAATTCCGACCAAGCAATTTAAGAATTTGGGTGTAACGTTAATTTTGCGGGTTCAAGGTAATATTTTCTTGTTAATTTTTGGAGCAATCTGTGGAGTGAACGAATGAAAGTAGAAATTATTCGATAATGGCAAATTAAAGATTGATCGTTTCAGAGAAATTTGTTTTTTTATTCACTCTGAAAACTCACCGATTAAAGAAGTAACAAGGTTTTGTTAAAATGGTGGATATTGGGATTAATTTTATGCGAATGCCATTGGGTCGACGGATATTGCTCAGATACCATTCAAAATGAACGTTTTTATTCTTGCATCAACTGTATAACATTATTATAGTGTCCTCTCTATCGCCGGAAAGGTGCTTGCAAGAATTTTGTCCAATTGTCGTCTCCCACTATCGGAAGGGAGCTTGCCGGAAACACAATGTGGTTTTAGACCCAACAGGGGTACAGCCGACATGGTACTTAGTGCTAGTCAAATACAGGAAAAGGTGTTACGGTCGGCGGCCGCTCTGAAAAGTTGTTCAGGTTGCAGTCCCGTCCACTGCCTTTTGTTTCGCAGCCATGACAGTTTTTTACATCCAATCCAACGTGTACCTTCCATTTTTCCTTGGACAATAAGGCAGAGTAAAGAGTACTTGAGTCCTCTGATGATATGCCCGAAATATTCAGTTTGTCTTGCCTTAATTGTGTTTATGAGTTCCCTGTTGGTATATTCATCATAAGAAGTACTTCCTCGTTGGAAGTGTGGGTAATCCAGCAGATCTTCAGCATTCGGCGATAGCACCACAGTTCAAATGCCTCAAGCTTATTTGTCGTTGATGCCTTCAAGGTCCATGCTGCATGGATGGAACAGCAGCGGACCGGGAGAGCCCTTTTCAATAACAACTGGCGTAAGGCAGGGTTGCAACGGCTTGCATGTTTAGGAATAAGAGAGGCAATGCAAACTTGCCCCACAGCAGCGATGGAAACGTTGCTGCATCTAATACCTTTGCCTGTCCTAGTCAAAAAAGAGGCAGCAATTAGCGCTCTGAAACTGGCACAGGTAATGGAATACAAATCTGGCGATCTAGAGGTGCATATGGGAATCCTGAATCTAATACCTCCACCGGCTCAAAAGGAATAGAAGGGAACACAGGCATGGGAGTATACGGGCCTAATTGCAGGCTCTCTGCGTCTCTCGGGAAAAGTCCCACTATATTCCAAGCAGAGATCAACGCTATTAATCGTTGTGTTCAAGAATGTCTGCAGAGAGACATCTCGGAACGGCAGATCAATATTATGTCAGACAGTCAAGCTGCGTTAAAAGTACTGAGGTCTTACACCTTCACGTCAAAGCTAGCATGGGAATGCAAACAGACCCTAAACCAACTGGCAGCTCAGGGGAAAAAGATTACTCTGACATGGGTGCCAGGACATGAAGGCATAGAGGGGAACGAAGCGGCGGACCAACTTGCAAAAGAGGGTGCAAACGCTCCGTTCTGCGGCCCGGAACCCATCTTTGGCCTTCCAAAAAGCCATATGAAGGAAGAACTTCGGAGATGGGAAAAGGAACACTCCAGGCCTAAGACAATCAAAAAGGTTTATCAAACCTTCAGAGGCCAACGCAGGGAAGCTTATCCAACTGGAGAGAAGCGACCTAAGGCGAATTACAGGCCTTTTTACGGGACACCACCCAGTGAAGTACCATCTCAAAAAGATGGGCCTAACCGAGGATGACACTTGTCGGTTTTGCGAAGACGCAACAGAGAGACAGAGCACTTTTCTGCAAAAGGCTAAAACACCTTGGAGGGGTGACCCTAACATCCGACGAGGCAAGGAATTTAGTCCCCAGAGAAATCATCAACTTTATGAAAAGTGTGGGATAGCTGGGCAATTCATAGATTAGAGTCATTCACAAAAAATCTTCTGCAGGTCGAAGTGAGGGGAGGCAAAACCGCCTAAACGACTCCGATAAAACAATCTACAAGGCAGGGTTGGGCCATTACACCGACCTTGTTTTCGATGTTTGTGGGAAGAGTCATTCAACTTGTTAAGGATGAACTGCCGGGGGAATAGAGATCGTCTACAGATTTGATGGCGGCGGACTCGTCACTCTTCAACCTTCCTAGACTGCAAGCTCTATTGGTTCATAACTGAATTGACACAAGAAAAATAAACCAATGGAGATAACATTTAAAAAAATAATTGTTAAACCCATTGGCTCATCGGTCCAATACTAGCCTAGGTTGCACAAAAGTAAAAACAAAAATACTCACTGTTAAAAATTGTTAAGAAGCTCTGTCAATCAAAAGCATCATTTGTCCTTGTTAAAGCCATGCATGTTTTATTAAAGGTGAAGGTAATCTTCTATTGAAAATATCAGAGCATTGAAAATAAAGGAATTTAGGGTGGAAATTCACCCTTCACTACTATAGGTATATTCTTACATTTGTGGTTTCTTTAATTATTTTTTGTGAGGAATCTTTCTTAACACTTTCCTGTTTGGGAAAAATAATTTATTTTGATTTTTTTCAGCGAATTCCTTTATTTTTTAGAGAATTTGATTCGTTGTAGTGAAGCTGCTGAAAATACATATTCGAAGAAAGGGGTTAGGTGTCTAGGTCAGCGGTTTTCAACCTTTTTGAGCGATGTACCACAGGTTGCGAACTGTTCGACTAGGTCCTTTGGGATTGGCCTGCACTCAACCTAAAACCTCTGGACGTTTACTTGTCGGGTAATTTAAAGCAACAACTTTACTAGACTATACGGTAAACAGTACGTATTAATCAATTAGATCATGAAGAAATTATCAAATCATATGCGAGGGTCACCTTTTGTTGACAGTAAGCATTTTAAGCCATTACTGTTTGTAAAAAAATGGATATTGCTAAAAAACGTCTAACTCTACAATGATGCATTAGATCCTTTAGGTCAACTTTGGGTAATGAAGCACCATCAGAGAGGAGCAGTTACAATTAGTTTCTTCATGGTCGTGCATCAGTGAGTGATGATTCACGTGAAGATCAACCAAAATCTGTTAGAATTCCAAAAAACATCGATGCAAATTGATAGAAGAATCGACATGTGAAAATTTCTGTACTTTCTCTGATTTTACATTGGTGTATCGTAAAAATAATGCACGTCCGACGCCAATTTCTGGCAAATTGTAAAATAAAGATCTGGCATTTATTTATTGTTTTTTCTTTCATGTAAAAGGGCCTATAGAACATAATATTTTTCGCATGGTTAATATTTTACGATGTTCAGCAATTTATTTTTCACGCCTATTTGCAACCATATTGTTTATACTACGTTTATTTTATATCCCCGTTCTTGATGGAATACCATTTGATATATAACAGAGAAATTCCGTGTGAATTCACATCTGTGATAAGGTTTAGAAAACAACATGATGTGGAATGTCGACAGAAAAACTTATGGCTGTAATTGATTTTAACCATAATATTTTATTGAAAATTGTATTATTTTTATAGCAGAACACAGTATAGATTGCTAAAGGTTATACATTATTTATGGCGGATTCAATCATAGCTGAGGCGACGATCGATCTTTTGGCATTTATTCCATAACCATCAAAACGTTTATTATTTATTAACGAAAGTGTCTTGAAAATAATTAAAATTAAAAACATAAAACACTCAAATAAAGATTTAGTGAAATATCTTTATTGAGATGAGAGATATAATAAACTCTTTTAAAAATAAAAGCTCGAAAGACATTTTTGATTTGAATATCGTAATCATTAAATATATTAAGGATATAATAATTATTATACCATTGACAATATTGATTAATTTGGCGATCTCATCCGGTATGTTTCCGAGTTGTCTGAAATTTAGCAAAATTATACCGTTATTCAAAAAAGGATCTCCAGATGAATTGAACAACTATCGCCCTATTTCTATAGTGCCTGTTCTAGGCAAAATTTTTGAAAAGATACTCTTTAAACAATTGGCCAACTATTTTGAAAGAAATAATTTATTTTCTCCGAAACAATTTGGATATAGACCGAAACTTAACACCGTTTCAGCTATAGAAAACTTCATAAATAGCGTTATAACCGCTATATAAAGGCTTGTGGGGGCTTCTTTTCTTGATTTAACAAAGGCGTTTGATTGCGTCTCCCACGATATCTTGTTGGGTAAACTGGAGCGAATTCGACTCGTTTGCTGAGTTCCTATCTCACTGGTAGGAATGTTGTAACGATGTTTGAGTCAAAGTCTTCTCTTGTGGAGTCCCACAGGGCTCGGTGCTCGGACCTCTATTGTTTTTGATTTTCATTAATGATTTACCGCTACATCTGCCATGCTCTGACCTGACATTGTTTGCAGACGATTCAACTATTGTCGATGTTGAACTGTCGAGTGATGTTCTGGCCTCAAGTATGATTAATTCACAGTCGAGGGCTGCGGACTGGTTTGCAGCTAACAAACTCTGTATGAATGCCAATAAAACAGCTACTAAAATATTTACATTACGTGAGACGGATGTTGCTGTTTCTGATGGTCTGGTAAAGTTTTTGGGTGTCACTTTGGACCAAAAGCTAACCTGGGCGGGTCATGTCGAGGTTACCATTGCCAAGTTGTCTAAGGTTGTGTTCATGTTGCGAAGCTTGAAGGGTGAAGTCTCTTTTAATGTTTTGA
The DNA here is from genome assembly GCA_911728435.2 of Apoderus coryli. Taxonomy (NCBI): domain Eukaryota; kingdom Metazoa; phylum Arthropoda; class Insecta; order Coleoptera; family Attelabidae; genus Apoderus; species Apoderus coryli. The sequence continues at coordinate 38,413,659 of OU452200.1, read as the reverse complement.
AATCAGCATACTATGGCCTTTTTCACAGTGTGGCTTCATATGCTTTGTCAATTTGGGGACACTCTTGTCATGCTAGTCGGGTATTCGCAATCCAAAGACGAGTGGTTCGAATAATGACATTTAAAGTTTAGAGAGGATGTCAGACCTAAATTTAAAGAATGTAAAATAATCACACTCCCGTGTCTCTATATCTACAATTCAATTATGTATGTGAAAAATAATTACAATCTCTACATAAGGCATGACGAAGTTCACAACCACAATACCAGAAACAAAAATGACATTCTTCCTGAATATATGAGGTTGGGTAGAAGCAGAAATTCTGTGAATTATTATGGTCCCACATGCTATAATCATTTGCCAGATAGTTTGAAAACACTGAGCCTTGCAATGTTCAAAAACAGATTAAAAAACTTCTTAATTGACCAGGCTTTTTACTCCATTGATGAATTCCTCAACACTGACTTTCTGTTCTGATTAAGTTATATACATTTCTATGTTTTTATTTTATTAAAAAAAAAACTTATTTATGGGCCATGTGACAAAATTATAGATCCGTTATTATTATTGCCAAAAAGGTCATAGGATGAAGAAATAATATACAGGGTGTTCTATTTGCGAAAAATTACTTATAGGAAAGTGTTAAGACAACATATGCTAATTGATATCAACTTCCGATATAATTGGAGTAATCCGTAAAAAATGTAGTTTTCAACAATTCCAATCCTTGTTGCACCGCTGGAAAAAATATTTTCCCATGCTTAAAATTCAAAACATCTCATGCAAAATGTATCATGCAAACAATATTTTTAATAAAAACCCATTTTTATGAAAATTTAATGTGCATTAAACATAACGTGTATAAATTTGTTATGCAATATCCCATCGTTTTCTTTGTGGAATACAAATTTCAACAGTTAACAAACAGCACAACATATAAAGTAAATAAAACCAAACTGGATTTTTGTTAAATAACGTTGATATTAATATTTTTATTGAAACTATACAACATATACCTAACTAAATAAAAATATTTATGAAAATCTGGTTGAGTTGTTATTTCCCATAATAGTCGGCACATTTAGTGGCAATCAAAAAGTTCATAGCCCTCAATCCGCTTTCATCACGACGTAATCCAAAATCCATTGGAGGAGGGTCCATGAGTGATTCTGAGTCCTGACAAATTCTTCAAAAAAAAAATTTAAAAATATAAAATGGAATTGAGCAATATCTAGTGATTGTGTATAGGCGACTTGCCCACTCCATTTAATAGTGTTGCCAGACTTAGATTTGCCTGAATTCCTTTGATGATTTATTTTTTGAACACAAAAGTTGCTTGCCAGAATGTAACAAGCATCTCCTGAAATCAATTAGTTGTTTTAATCGCGTACATTCCAAAATTATCAGATTTTGTTGTACAGGGATACTATTTATATTTTTAGCCTAATAATCTAAGTAATTTTTCATTGAACGTTGTTTCAAGCTGTCAAAATATAGTTGCCCGCACCTTTTCCACTGTATTCCCGAAGCGTCAAAAGCATTTCACGTTAATTCAGAAATCGTCATCAACTTTCGATTTGAGGTTCATTATAAGATGGCAGAACTAGCTTTGAAATTTAAGAAAATATACACTTTCAAATAGTAATATACATGGTGGCCCATCGATCCATATGCAGGGCGATTCCGAGATCATAAAAAACGTGCAACGCTCGTTTGTGGGAAGGTAAGACCATGTTGCAGATTTTGAATCAAATTTGGATCACACAGTATAGTTTAATTTAGCAAAGTTGTAGCATTATTTCTGAGTCGTCAGATTACGGTACCATACAATGACTTATGTCCATGTGTGACCAAATAAAAATCTAGAAGGTATTTACTTAAAGGTTTTTTTTGTATATTTTTCTAGAAAATCCAACTGTCTATACGAGATCGTAGTCGGGACATGCAAGTTGTTCAAAAATTATCTGAGATGGACAAACAAAGGCGATTAGAATTTTGCATATTAATGTTACGCCAATTAGGAGAAAATCCTGACATTTTAATAATATTCTTTGGACTGATGAAGCGAGTTTTCACACGGCCACCCCATCTAATCTAAATCGATTTATCGGTTCGCGAGAAAATCAACTTTGAAATTGAGCATAATTTTTGGTTGTGCGTTATTTTTGCGGCTAAGTATATTGAGGATTTTCTTATTACACTTAAAAGCAAGTTTACATTACTTTCAACTATATTCAAAGAAAAAAACAAAACGTCATAACATATTATTTATATACTTTACAAATTGTTAAACTTCTTTCTATTTTCTGCCAACATATTCCAACAAATATTTGTTCAAACGTAAATTGTGCTCCCGCTGACCGCTGTAACCTCTTTCTGTGCCAAAATCCGTTTTCCGTTTTGATGTTTCACCGATCTGACTTACCAAATACCTATTCAATATCTTATTTTGTAACTCGACGTTATTTAGAGAACGTTTACTGGTATTTTCATTATACAGGTCATCTTGAGTTATGATTTCATCGTTGTTGATTGGTGTAGCATAATCATTATCCACTAATTGATTTGGATTTTCGTCGGTGCTGTAAAGAGTTATTTACAGTGTATTTACAGAGTATTTACAAGAATTATTTACATTATTACCGTGAAGAGTGAAAGTTCAACACAAGGATATTAGAGAAGCTTTTATGATACGTACTTAAAATTAAATACAATAATTTTAGGTTGCTGCTGATATGTTTGGACGTGAAGTTATTAGTTTAAATACCAAGTTTTATCTTACTCAGGTCATTAATCTCTAAACTCTCGGCAATCAAGTAACCCACCACGGCCGCCGTCACAAAGTTATTGACTAAACACTTTGGTTTGGTTTTGGTTGGGTTGGGTTTCATATACGATTGACCATTTGATTATACAGTTATTGTACGTTAACTTTGGCTACGGTCGTATCAAAAATATATGGAGGTACGAGGGTTGCCCTTTATATTTCGGGATTAGAGAACAAAAACAAAAATTAAGCATCGAAAATCACTTTATTGTTTTTCAAAATATTCCCCATGAAGATCTATACACTTTTGCATGCGTTTGAACCAATTGTCGAAGCACTTTTGCCACTCTGATTGAGGTATCTCCAAAACATGGATTCTGAATGCAGCAACCGCTTCCTCATGTGTCGAAAAACGTTGACCTCTCAGTTTGTTTTTTACGTACGGGAATAAAAAGAAGTCATTCGGTATCAAGTCAGGACTATATGGCGGATGACTTATCAAATCGATGTTTTGGGTGCTCAAAAATGCAGTTGTTTGAGCTCGCATTGTCGTGGTGAAGAGTGATCCGTCTTCGTCGGTTGGTTTTCCTGATTTCTTGGAAGACAACTGCTTGTGTACCACTCAGAATTGACTGTTCTGCGTTGTTCTAGTGGTACGGTTGCGACATGTCCAGTTGTACCGGAAAAACAGGCGACCATTTGCTTGGAAGTGCGTCGTGCGCGAAAAACTTTTGTTGGATTAAGCTCATCTTAAAACACCCATACAGTCGACTGCTGGTTACTTTCGGCCTCATACGCGTAAATCCACGATTCATCACCTGTCACGATGTCCTAGACGTGTTTCGAAGCACCGCCATCGTATTTTTTGAGCATTTCTTTCGACCAATCGACACGAACCTTTTTTGAGCGATTGTGTGGGATCCAACGCGAACAAATTTTTTTGACAGTCAAATGTTTATGCAATATTAAATGTATGCTGGTCCCACTAATGCCTAAGGTTGTCTCAATCTCTTGATAGGTCACATGACGATCTTGGAATATCAATTCGCGCAGAGCATCAATGGTTTTCGGAACAACTTTTGCTTTTGGACGACCTTCACGAAATTCGTTGGACGGAACTACGACCACGATTGAATTCACGATACACACTGGTCCTTGATGGAGGTTCATCGCCAAAAATTGATTTGAGTTTATCCATGCACTGTTGCTGAGTTAATCCGCGTCGAAAGTTGTAAAAAATAGTCGCACGAAAATGTTCACGATTTAATTCCATTTTTGAGTTGAGATGAATCTTTTAAGTTACTGTAAACAACACAAATTGCGTTCGTATGTCAAAACGTTCTGAATACGTATAACCTCAAAAATGTCCAACTTTACGATAGAGCTGTGAGTTGCCAGATTGCAACACCAGGGTTGCCAAATCCCGAAATATAAAAGGCAACCCTCGTATGTAGTCGAATTTGTTACGACCGTAGCACATCTTTGTGGGAAGAAATTGACTAGCGATGAAGAAATCAAGTAAGCAATTTTTGTGTATTTTTCGAGGATAGATTCAACATGTTTTATGAATTAATTGATAGATACATCTTACTACACATTGAACATGTATTGTTACAGTAAACGACAAGCTATAACGTAACATGTGTTTAATACAAAACATTTACTCGTGTGGCAAAACAACAAGAAGCTGCTGACAAAAACTAATCAGTGGGACACAACAAGGTGGAAATAAGGCAATAACACCCAAAAATTTTCAAAATAAAGAATGATAGGTTTTTTTAAGTAGTTAGAGTAGCTAGATAATAACATCATCATGACTCATGACCATCGTAAGTGAAGTCCATCCTCCTAGATTTCTGAACAGCAAAGTGGTTGATGACTAGGGTTGCCAGATATATTGTTTTCAAAAATAGGCACAATTATATGAGACTGAATAAAAATATATGAGAATTTTAATGTACTGCAAAATACCTATAGACATTTTTGAATGAATACACATTGAAAAATAAACTCTTTATTCTATTTTTAGGTAGATATAATTGAACTAAATTCATTGAATATTAGCACATAACTACAAATTAAAGAAAAAATACAACCACTGCGGCATTATTGCAATTTTACATGAATCATGTACCTAAACTTAGAAACATGTATCTACACAAAATAATGTAACTATTAAACCAAACTTCTTGAATTATGTAATACAAAGAAATGATGAGATAGGAAGACAGTTAAAACCCTTTTAACAATTAATTTGTTTTTTCGTATTTCAAAGAACTGCGGCAATCTGATAATAATTTCTCTGTCTGTTAAACCGTAATCATAAAAGTCATTACAGCAGGAAATATCAAAATTTAGTGTTACGCTAAGTCCCCTTGCCTCAGTTCACTTGTTTGATATTATAGAAAAAATCTTTTCTACATGTGCGGAAGTGCAAGGAATATTGGGAACAAAAAAAATTATTTTAAAAATGGTAGGCAAGCAGCTGTTTTCAGAAAAGTCAAACCATTTTAGAAGGTATGCTTTTGCAAATATTGTTGCTTTCTAGAGAGAGAATTGTATCATCAAATATTTTTAGAAAATAATTTAAAATTACCGGAATTTCATTTTCAGTAGTACATACCTTCATATTATAAACATCAGTTTTTTATTAGAGTTGGGCAGTCATTCATATTTCCAAAATATGCTAATAGTGGTTTCTGCTACTTCAAAATTCTGACATGGCTGGCATGGGCGTATCTATTAATGAAATTATATGAGAAAGAGTCTCATATTAGGCGTGTTAATAGGAGATATGAGAAAGAGTTCAAATATATGAGTCTCATATTAAAAATAGGAAGTCTGGTAACCCTATTGATGACTTGATCATTAAAATCTGAAATGGACTTCACAAGTTTTTTTTTCCATAGATAGCATTGCTAACGTGCACAACCTTTCCTGGCCCATAGTGTTTCTTAAAAATCTTTTAATCCGTTTGAGGGTAGAGAAACATAGTTCGCTTTCGACAGTCGTCATAGGGACAGTACGCAAAACAGTCAGCAATTCCACAGATTCACTAAATGTTGATGTTAAATTGTTTTGGATAAACATTTGTAACAGAAGAACAGCCCCACTGTGTTTCAGAAAATCGTCCCGTGCGTATATTATCAAGAGTTAATTTTTTAATTTTAAGTAATTTACTTTAGGAAATTGGAAATGGACAACCTGTATATTCTAATGGCTATTCAGACAATACAAGTATTTTCTTTCACCATTAAAATATGAAATTCCAATGCCACATTCCTTATTTTATATTATTTGATCTTCTAATTGGCCCAACTCATATCTATAGAAACTCAGAAAGTCTCCAATAACACCAACTCCTTTTTAAACCAATTTCCAATAAGAAACTTACATAACACATCCGGTATAAATTGATTTAGTGCTCTATCGCCATGTCGGAGTTAGAGTTATGTTTGCTAAACTTCACACTTTTGTAAAATTACTTTCGACTTCAATAAAATATATAGGTAGGTGCTGCCGGCACACTTTAATGAAGTGTTATTATTACTTCAATTCGAGAAGTTTAGAGTATAATAGAAGCAGAAATATGTTTCCAACTAGAAATATAATTTCCGTTTATCTGAATATTGCCGTAATGATTATAATAAGTAATTTCTATAAATTACAAAAGGAATTTGTATTCGTAAAAATATATTAAGAAAATTAAACAAAAACATTCATCATTTAACAACTCGTTAAGAAGTGCCATAGAACCGACTTTAGAGACTGTCGCTAAAACAAAATATTTTTGTACGCAACTGCGAGTCAGTTTGCGTAGGAAAGGCGAAGGAAGTCAAACTTTCTATTGCGAACTTTGAGCAGAGATCGAAATGTTTTTGAATGAGAACCATCGCCCTGTTGCCGATTTACTAAATAGTAAATGGCTGTGGAAGTTAGCATTCTATGTCGATTTGACAAATCATATAAACGAACTGAATTTGAGATTGCAAAGAGAAAATCAGCTTCTCCCTGATTTATTCACCAAATCCTACAGGCAGAAAATGTTGTTTCAATCGCCATTACGTAAAATATAGTTCATACATTTTAAAAATTCAGCCACACAAGTAAAATAGATCCACAACTACAAACTATTGTCAGTGGAAAATCACATTGCAAGATGACGAACGAATGTTTCTTTAGTAAATCACGAAATCCTATCGATTTCGTTGATACAGTGAGGAATCTTGTCCAACTTGACAGGTCTCATTCGGCTTTGCCGCATATCGCAATCATTACTAACAAAGGCGTTTATAATGCTGGCATTTCTTAGGCGATGTAGTGCTCATTTCAATGATATAAGCTCTAACAAAGGCCTGTACTTCTCTTTGGTTTGGTTGGTCCGCGTTTTGGAGAGGGTCCAGAATAGATGTTTGCGCTGTTTCGTATAAGCTTGGATTTCCACTTTTAATTATGAGCAGTTTATAAATTACAAATCTGGAGGCTTATAGAGGTAAGACGGATGTTACCCTTTCTCTTCAAATTAATAAATTACGAGGTCCACTGTCCAGAGCTGCTTTCCAGGAATGGCATTCGTGTTATTTGTTACCAATTACTATACTAGATATTATTGTCCATCAAGAACGAGGGAACAAAAAGCCTATAAGAGCATGAAACGTTGCAAATCGAGACTATCCCAAACTAAGTTTGGAGCCTTTTTTACTTCTTACTATTACCCAAGATTCTTGTGAAATGGCCTTGATGGTGGGAACTAGAGGGATATGGAAGAGATGCCATCGGTTTATGGGGAAGTGGCATGGGCTTTTCAAGTATGAAGCTGAAGAAGAGTCGCAGAAATGGTTGAAGTATCTGATACAACTTTGGGATTCTTATTGATTAAATATTAAGATAAAGGTGTATTTATAACTGAAGAATACTGCGAATCAATCTTAGAAAAAAGATTGATTGATAGATTTCCAACAACTACAAATATTTGTTGTTGTTTATATTAAAAATTTATGCACTGTTTTGTAGTTTTTTCCTTTTGATTTGACGCAAATATTTAACAATGCAATGGTAATTTTTACAATTAGATTGCAACTTTCATCAACCGTTAGGGGTATTTTTGTTAAAGATTTGATTTTTTATAGAAATAGCAGTTTTAGGCATAACAATTTGTAGCTTAAACATTTTAAATTGCTAAAACATTTTTTAATAATTTTCGAAAGATTTTCGGACAAAATGGTAAAAAAGTAAATTACAAACAACTTTTTCGTTTAATTTTTTTCCTGACTTTATTTGATAACGAATATCAAAATAAATTGCACTATTATATTGCCATTTTTCCGCTCAATTCAATGGTGATGACGACGTTTCGTCTCCGACATATCCACCACATTTTTTTAATCATAAAAATATTTTAACAAAACAAAGACGCACTGGCACAATAGAATATACTCTTGTCTTACCCTGTATATATATTTGGGTAGTTTATGATATGTTAATAATATTTTGGGAATATTATTTTAAATGGATTGTTACCTAAGTTTTAAGTGCTTATCTATTACGAATATTATACAACATCTGGAAATAATATAAACTTATTATTTCTGATGCCTTTTCCAATGTGATAAAAGAATTGGTACCTACCTAGAAAAGGGCCTTTTTAGTCGAACAAAATTATGTTTGTTTATGGGTTTTTGGAAATATAAATGCATATATTGGAAGTGATAACCAGATGTTTTAGTTACAGGGAGGTCAATCTTCGCTTGATATTATCGAAATACCTTCATATAAATGCCTCTCTTTCTTGTGAAGCGATTTGGCAATGCAATTGGACTTTCCGAGTTAGATTCGTTTTGGCTTTGGTATGGTCTAGAGGTACCAATTGTATAAAGTTAATTAAATATTTTAATTTGTTTTTGAACACACTTTAAGAATTATTTTTCTATTTTTTTTTTGTTTTAAATTAAATCAGTATAAAGCTCAAGTTCATTTCATTTTCATTCTGAAGTAGTGAGTTTTATAAAGTTTTTAATAGTTAATCGACATAAAGCTTCGGTAAGTCTTTGTTTATTCTTTTTAATTGAAGGGCTTTTTGGAAATCAGTTTTAATAAAGATTAAAGTTTGTTTTTTTTAGTAATTGAATTATATTCAGTTTTCAATTGTAATTAAAAGTTTCGTATGAGAATTAATATAATTATTCGTAATTATATTAATTTACCTATTTAAGTTGTACAAGTAATGACTAAGATTTTCTTTTAGGTTTTTATTTTCTTTTAATTGTTTATTTATACATATTTATTTCTTTGTTTGTTATTCATTTTCTTTATTAATTATAATTATTAAATTTAGTTGTTTTGAGCTCAAACATTTGCGTTTTATTTCAAATAAAGCTTTTTCTAACTTGTTGAACAGAAGAGTTGTTTACTTAATTTCATATTATTTTAATACAGATTAATAAAGTTGATATTCTTTGGTTGTTCTTCTTTAATTAAAACTTGAAGTACAAGCCGCTTGTAAAGCTTGAATCGGTTACAATATTGATGTAAGAAATAAAACCATACATATCATAAATTCGTATTACCTTTTTTATTACAATTTTTTTGTAAATAAAGGATTAACCAAATGTTGTTGGATATTTTGTGTTTCATTGAAATTTATACTAGTGGCGTCCAGAGCCGTACGCAGGATACAATAGCTACAACAAACTAAAAACGTGTACGGGTGTAATACCATCTAATTCAGAATTAAAAATGGCTTTAAATTTTGTCATAAAAATAACAGGGTCATATTACAAAAATTAAACTAATGGTAGTCCGGAAAAAAAATAAAACCAATTTTAAAAATTTAAATTTCCGGAACTACTCAAACTTTTAAAACTTTCTACCCAGCATATTGTTACGCAGAAGAATGTGCAACTTTTCTCTAATTTTATCAACTCCGTATCAAAACAAAGAGTTTGTCTAGAGAATCAAAAAATTCTATTTTGCCAAAAACAAAATCGACGTTTCTAAGAATTAAAAACGCACAGTATGTCCAGTGAAAAACTTTTGCTTTTTATTGGGTATAAGTTCTATTCACACACTGTACGAGGGTTGCCTTTTATATTCCGGGATTAGAGAACAAAAACAAATATTAATCATCGAAAATCACTTTATTGTTTTTCAAAATATTCCCCATGAATACACCATACACTTTTGCATGCGTTTGAACCAATTGTCGAAGCACTTTTGCCACTCTGATTGAGGTATCTCCAAAACATGCATTCTATGAATGCAGCAACCGCTTCTTCAGGTGTCGAAAAACGTTGACCTCTCAGTTTGTGTTTTATGTACGGGAATAAAAAGAAGTCCTTCTGTGCCAAGTTAGGACTATATGGCGGATAACCTATCAAATTGATGTTTTGGGTGCTCAAAAATGCAGTTGTTTGAGCCGATGTGTGAGAGCTCGCATTGCCGTTGTGAAGAGTGATTCGTCTTCGGCGGTTGGTTTTCCTGATTTCTTGGAAGACAACTGGCAAACAAAAGATTGTGTACCCCTCAGAATTGACTTTTCTGCGTTGTTCTAGTGGTACGGTTGCGACATGTCCAGTTCTTCCGAAAAAACAGGCGACCATTTGCTTGGAAGTGCTTCGTGCCGAACAACTTTTGTTGGATTTGGCTCATCTTGAAACATCTATACAGTCGACTGCTGTTTACTTTCGGGCTCATACTCGTAAATCCACGATTCATCATCTGTCACGATGTCATAGATGTGTTTCGAAGCACCGCGATCGTATTTTTTGAGCATTTCTTTCGACCAATCGACACGAACTTTTTTTTTTGAGCGATTGACAAATTGTGTGGGATCCAACGCGAACAAATTTTTTTGACAGTCACATGTTTATGCAATATTGAATGTATACTGGTGCCACTAATGCCTAAGATTGTCTCAATCTCTTGATAGGTCACATGACGATCTTGCAATATCAGTTCTCGAACAGTATCAATGGTTTTCGGAACAACAACTGATCGACCTTCACGAAATTCGTCTTGCAGTGAACTACGACCACGATTGAATTCACCATACCATCGATAAACACTGGTCCTTGATGGGGCTTCATCGCCAAAAATTGAATTAAATTCATCCATGCACTGTTGTTGAGTTAATCCACATCGAAAGTTGTAAAAAATAATCGGACGAAAATGTTCACGATTTAATTCCATTTTTTTGGGCCGAGATGAATCTTTTAAGTTACTGGAAACAACACAAATAGCGCTCGTATGTCAAAACGTTCTGAGTACGTATAACCTCAAAAATGTCCAACACCAGCGTTGCCAAATCCCGAAATATAAAAGGCAACCCTCGTATCATCACTGATTTTCTCTTAATTAATGTAACGGATTTCTTAAGATTTACATAATTTGCTATCAACATAAAAACTTTACCGGGTAGGAAAAATTGATAGAATGTAATAAAGAACCAGAGGGAAATGTTCAATTTGCATAAAGAAATTCAACATTTTTTTTTACCCTTTTTGCATTATTTAAGGGTTTTTTTTTCGTTATTTCTTTAACGAACATATTCTTTGATGGTTTAATTTATTCTAAGCAGGTAATTAAATATAAATCTGGATACTGCGAAAATTTACCAGCAATGTAAGTAGTGTAGTCTGCTTGATTCAAGAAATCACTTAACTTCTCAAAGTGAGAAAGAATAAACTTTTTATCGCGAGGAACGGTGGAAAAACTTCACCATTTTTAGGTAGATACTTATAATCTGTTAGCATCTGGAAAATTAATTTATGTTCGAGTTTTAACTCAACTTTAATAACATAATACATAGACGTAGCCTCAATGCCACCCGTAGTGGTATAGTTTGACAACTTCGGCGTAAACTTCAAGTCTTTATGTCACTGAAAGTTGTTCAACTTTGGAGCTGGGGAAAATTCCAAAACTATATGCTACTTGTTGTGTTGTCGAATAACTATGGTAGATATAGCATGAAGACAATTCGCTGTGGGACATAATGTATAGATGCTGACATATCTTATCAGCTGGCACAAAACGCACACCTCATTCCGACGTGTTGAGGTTATAGTTTCCGTGTGAATCTGGTTTTATTTAATAACATTTTAAAGTTTTAATGTGCTGACAAAAGTCTTGCAGGAAGTGATTCATAAATTGAATAATATGTTAAAGCGAGGGACATTGAGTACGTTTTAATTATGTTTCCAAGTTTTGCATATAGATCTAATACGTTGTCTACCAAATTGGCCTAAGCCGTCGGATTCCCACGATTCCCAGAAAACACATCCGTCTGGTATACGGACGGTTCAAAGGAATAGAAGGGAACACAGGTATACGGGCCAAATTGCAGGCTCTCTGAATCTCTCGGGAAAAGTCCCACTATATTCCAAGCAGAGATCAACCAACGCTATTAATCGTTGTCCTCAAGAATGCCTGCAGAGAGGCATCCCGGAACGGCAGATCAATATTATGTCAGACAGTCAAGCTGCGTTAAAAGCACTGAGGTCTTACACCTTCACGTCAAAGCTAGCATGGGAATGCAAACAGACCCTAAAGCAACTGGCAGCTCAGGGGAAAAATATTACTCTGACATGTGTGCCAGGACATGAAGGCATAGAGGGGAACGAAGCGGCGGACCAGCTTGCAAAAGAGGGCGCAAACGCTCCGTTCTGCAGCGCGGAACCCATCTTTGGCCTTCCAAAAAGCCATATGAAGGAAGAACTTCGGAGATGGGAAAACGAACAACTTAAGTCCTACTGGAGAAACACTCCACGCCTAAGACAATCAAAAAGGTTTATCAAACCTTCAGAGGCTAACGCAGGGAAGCTTATCCAACTGGAGAGAAGCGACCTAAGGCGAATTACAGGACTTTTTACGGGACACCACCCAGTGAAGTACCATCTCAAAAAGATGGGCCTAACCGAGGACGACACTTGTCGGTTTTGCGAAGACGCAACAGAGACAACAGAAGACGTGCTCTGTGAATGCATGGCACTTTTCTGCAAAAGGCTAAAACACCTTGGAGGGGTGACCCTAACACCCGACGAGGCAAGGAATTTAGCCCCCAGAGAAATCATCAACTTTATGAAAAGCTGGGCAATGCATAGATTAGAGTCATTCACAAAAGATCTTCTGCAGGTTGAAGTGAGGGGAGGCCAAACCACCTAATCGACTCCGAAAAACAATCTACAATCTACCAAATTGGCCTAGATTGCAAGGTTGTTATTCATTTCAAGGCCTGTTTACAGTGGGACGTGGCAGCAAAGTTTTAAATTAAAGGCTCGAACTCTGCTAACAACGTGAGTACTTTGCAGTCTAGGCCAGTGCCTTTCAAAGTGGGCGCTACTGACCTACACGAGGGTGGAAAAGGCTCGATGTACAGGGTGTAATTTCGGGGTAGCTCCGATATTGTGAGAGATAGCGGGATGCGGTTTTCGTGATACAGGGCCGAATTAAAAAAAAAAACACTTTTCAGATCTTGGAGACTAGAACAGGTTGGAATAAAATGGTGTTTTATAGATGGTTTATGTGGAATTCACAGACGATCTTTAATTTTTTAATTTGGTCTCAGTTTCAAAATATGAACCAAACTCCAAACTAATTTCAAATCAATGAATTTTAAGAAAAGTTTTTAGATATCTACATCAATGAAATTTTACACATACGTGTTTGATTTTTAATTCTTAATAAGTATAACCGAAGGGATTTTCAAAGTTCTATTCATTTTTTGTCGTTGGAATATTTGACTTTTTGAGTTCAAATTAATTAAAAAAAATTAAATTGCTTAAAAAAGGTTATCTTGTTTTATTTTGATAAAATGCTTAGTTTTTGAGTAAATTGAGTTTAAAAATCTACTTAATAATCCACAAAAAAAAAATTAAATAATTTGAAAATTTGTGTATTCTATCGTGGATTACCCTGAAACGCATTGTTTAGAAAAAAAAAATAAGTTTTTTTTTTATAATTTGCACTTTCCGTACAGAAAATGAGAAACAGAAACACCGTAAACAACGTAAACAATTTAATAAATTAATAAACAGACAATAATAAAAAAATTAAAACTAAATTAACTATAGAATAGACCGCCGTACATTGCGCAGCATAAACGGTGTGATGCTTTGGGCAACATTCTGAATTCCACTGGAGTTTCGCAGACACAATTTTTTATGTACCCCCAAACAACAAAATCGAATGGGGTTATATCAGGAGAGCGGGGTGGCCACTTCTTCTAATTCATCTACCGTCATAATCTTCATTAAGCTAATTGCATACAACTCTTGAAAAATGGGCTGGACATCCAACCAATTGAAAGAATAAATGTCTCCTTATCGCCAGAGGGATATCTTCTAATAATGGTTTTCTGTTAAAAATTGCAAAAAAGTCAAGTCATGAACTTTTTCGGGCAAAACAATAGACCCCAAGAACAAATCTCCTAAAAGAGCCATCCAAAAATTAACGCCAAACTCAAGTTGGAAGTTTCGCGGTCTTTCGATGTGGGGATTCTCTGACGAAGATTATGGAAGCTTAAAATACCTCGCGAATCGTGACTCCATATTATTTTCTCAAGAATGAGAGGATCTTCCTCAATGTTCGCAATAATCCACCTACAAAATGCTAATCGGCGTTGTAGGACACCAGGATGTAAAGCTTCGAAGCTTTACATCCTGGTCGACTCCTCTTAAATGATATCCTTTATAGCGATTTCGTTTTAAAGTTTTAAAAATTGAACTGCCCGGATTACTGTCGGCTGGATAATCTCGACAGAATTTAGTACTGTACCAAAATTACAGGGTGTCAAAAAAACCCTGTTACAATAAATTCAAAACTCAAAATATATAAACTAGTTAAATATGTTCAAAGAATTATTCTGAACATATTTAGTTTGTTTGTATTTCGCCGATTGTCGTTTTAGAGTACCAAATAGCATAAAGAAAGTGATCTCTAATATCTATGAATAAACATTATAGCACAATGTAATAACTAAATCAAGCTGCATAATTAACATAGCAAGCATAGCATTCCAACCATTACTAAAACAAAGTAAAGCCTTTTTTAAAGTACTAAAACTTACTTTTCCAGATCGTCATCGGCATAGAGCGCTTGTCGTAGTCGTGCAATTGTTTGTAAAATGTATTCGGGATTTTGGCCTTCTAGTGGTGAATAGTATCCAGGATAACTGAGGAAATAGTAATAAAATATTATATTAAAATAAATACGCACTGTACAGGATTTATTTAATAATAATCTAGCTCACGAAGGTCATTATTTCACAAGGCCTATTTTCCCACTAGGTCCGATAAGCTCGGGCTTAGGGGCCAGTGACGGCTTGTCCTATGAAACAAGTGAAGCAACGCTTCACCTAAATAATCAGTAAAATTAATAATATTTAAGTAAGAATTGCTTGTTACATAAAGCAACAAGACTTTAAGTTATGTTGGAAATTTAAATTAAAGTCTTGTTGCTTTATGTAACAAGCAATTCTTAAATAAAGCCTCCCTGCTAGGGGATTCGGGCGCATCTAGTGTTGGCAATAGGATATAATGGAGTTGTTACTTCTTATCCGGCCATCGTTAGTGAACTGTGTTTCACCCGGCATATTGCCTGTTCACGCTAGGTGTCGCCACAAACATCTCTCTCTCTTAATATTTAAGTATTTAATTTTATTTTGTTGTGTAATTATTTTTCTCCATATAAAATTTAAACTATAAATTAATGTATACTTAATTAAATTTTTTATTCGTGTAATAATAGTAAAACATTATTTATTTCGGTCTCTCTCTTCCCTGTGTGCGACAGTTGACACCCTTGCCAGTGCTTGTATACTATGACAATAGCCTATTTATTTATCATACACGTTCTTATGCAGATGAAGCGTGCCTCAAAGCATTTTTATCTATAATTCAGCAACAATGGGCAACACTGCCATCTGACATATACCCACTATACACCCACCTATCGCTCATTGTCTAAACATAGTTGCCAGCGTTTAATTGTACTAAGCATAGCATACGAATCTTGCCATTAAAAAAACACTATAAGAAGCACGCTTCATATAGATGCAGCAGAGATTTAATGTAAAATAAGGTTATATGACAACGCTTGGCGAGTGTTTTGTACCTATAATAATAATCATAATAATAATAATATTTATTGGCCATCATAAGGCATAACAAATGTATACATTGGCAAGTCTACAATATTGTGATAAAGTCAAAGTATAAATAAAATAATAAATAATATACAGATAAACGGACACGTTAAAAATCCAAACAGAAATTACAAACAAAGAAAAGCAAAAAGTGTCAACAATTTAAAATAATGTTGTGTTATTGTAGTGCATCTATGAATTCTTGCACACTATAAAATGTACCGTCAATCAAAAATGTCTTTAGTTCATACTTAAATCTTCTCTCGGTCTGACAGGTCCTTAAGTCCTCAGGAAGTAAATTGTAAAAGAAACCGCCCGCATATGATGGTGACTTCTTATAGAATTCAAACTTAGGACGCGGTAAGTACAACCTATCTCTTCCTCTGGTTGGATAATCATGACTACTGCCACAGGTGGGAGTCAGATGTTTGCTTTTAAAAATATCAGAAAACAACTTATACAAGTAAATGGATGGGACGGTGAGTAATTTATTGGCTCTAAATGCCTCCCGACAGCTGCCTCGATAATAGGGAATGCCAAAAATACATCGGATTGCCCGTTTTTGCAGGATAAAAATTCTGAGAGCTTCAGTGCACCTACTCCAGACCACTATATTATATGCAATTGCTGAGTAAATCATAGCATAGTAAACCGAGAGCAACGACTTCACGCACATAAACCTCTTTAAGGAATGTAACACAAATAAGTTTTTATTCAATTTGCCACATAATCTCTAGACATGTTCCGCCCAGCTCAACGTCGGATCCACTATCACTCCCAATAGGCTAGCTGAATCTGAAAAAGCTAACTGATTGTTTTCAAAGTTTACATTTAAATTTTGTGTTATATGTCTACTGAAGTTTAGGGTCTTTGTTTTATTATAGTTTATCATTAGGCGGTTTTTCCGACACCATGTGTGAAATTCAGTGAGGGTTTGATTAATTTTATGTTTCAGTGCCGCGAGATTTTTGTCAGACAGCAAAATCGTGGTATCGTCAGCGTACATATAGACATGACCATACGTGATATTTGCTGGTAGATCATTCACATAGAGCAGGAAAAGAAGTGGACCCAGTATGCTGCCTTGAGGAGTTCCTATATCAATATTTCTAATATCTGATAAAACAGAGTTAATTTTGATAGTTATCTTTCGATTAGATAAATAAGATCGTATCCATGTATTAACTGGGCCACGTATTCGTATATGTCGATTATTATTTTGATTATATCTATCTCTATCACACAGTCGCAAATTTCTAGTGCTGTCACAGTTGTGCTCTGTGCTATTATACCTGTGCTAATATTATTTTTATTTACTTTTCAGGAAGCTTAAATATTATATTATAATATCTCATACTTTAATATGGAAGAAGCAAGTGGAAGTACTACATATTAGCAGCGTAAATTATATTTACGCTGACATCAGGTAAGCGAAGTTATTATGAAAAATGATGTTTATTTTTTAATTTTAATTAAAGTTAAGTTTTTTTAATCAACACACCGTTTAAGAACAGAAAAATCTTGTTAAAAATATACAGACACACCTGTTCCAGATTTAAATAAATGTTTGATAAATATAAATAAAGGCAAATGCATAAAAGCAGAGCTTTTAATAATATCTGGTATGAGACGTATTATGATTTGCTAACAGGTAGCATAAAACTAATTTGATTGACAGTTTCATAAAATCTGTTTTATTTAATATTATTATGAAGTAGGTACATATATTCTAGATACTAATTACACTTTTTAAATATAAGAACAAAATGAAGTAAATAAAATAAATAACAGATAAAGAATATTTAGTCCTTTAGTTAGTTAAGAAATTTAATAAATAATTTTAAATCCTACAACTCTGGTACGCATACCTTTTGATGCTTTCCCCACAACGGCAATATAAGAATTAATTAATTAACTAATTTTTGAATGTGCCTTATAATTCAATTAAAATATGTTATTGGATGCTCCTCATGTAATATATTTTTGATTTTTTGTCTAGAAATAAGTCGTATATTAAGCATAGTTTTCAAAATACTAAAAATGTAAAAATTGAAAAAAGCTTACACGCGAAGCATAGTCAAAAATATGGTACGCCACTAATTTTTTTAGAAGCAGTAATTATTTATAGAATCCTTGTTCAATTTACAACAAAAAAACCCTCTTTACTTTTTTTCGTTTGACACACCGTTACCAAGCAAAATTAAAATACCTAATGATTTCAGAAAAAAAATGGACCACTTGGCATAATACTAAATAATAATAATAAATATTTTATTAGGTACTTCTGTTCTTTAGAACATTAATCCATTTTAAAATGCATACAATAAATTTTAATTACCCACAGTCCGTCCCTTGCGACTACTTGTTATTTGCCTGTTTATTGCTGAGTAGTTTTATTGCATGCCTTCAAATTCAAATCTAAATTACTTGGAGAATGCTATAACTTTTTCTCAGCATCTACAAACAGATGGAGTTTACTGCAATGTAAGTCAAAACCTAAAGCGTTAGTTGTAAAAAGTGATCCTCCATGGTCTGCGAAGGTCCCATATATGCGAACAAATTTCTAGCACGCGATAAGTGCGTTTTTCCACTTTTTGTCTGTTTCTTTTTCTTTAAATAGGGTTTCTCAAGGTTCGTTGGAGTACCGGAAATATTTTTTAAGTGATTTAAAAGTTAATTAAAAAAAAAAAGAGTTAACTTTATTATTTTTTGCTACAAAATGTTAGCTTGAATTACGTTATGTACTAAATGCAACAGCGATGAAAACAAAGGAGGAAGAACATTCTATATTTACATAAATAAAATAATTATAAATTTATGCATCGCAAAACATGAGTGTATAGTGTGTATCTATATCTATGTAGCTGTTGATAATGAATATCCTGTGGGAATTTAATTATTCAAAGGCATGAATATAACAATAATAAGAAGAAATAGGGATCTAGAGATGTAACATTTTAATGTTGCCGCTTGACTTTCTCCAAATGTCTCCAAAAGATATTTGTTTCTATCCATATTTAATTTATTTTAAAACAGCATGGAACGTTGAAGAATCTTGGTGTGGATGTTAAGTTTGTCGTAATATTATTATTTGTAGAATTTAGTATGTACTGGGTGATAATTTATAAACACGCACACCCCCTTTTACGGGAGTATAGAAAACAATATCCAGAAAAACAGTATCCGGCTAGAGCGACAATTAGACGTCTGTACAGGAAATTTAAGGAAACCTCATGTGTGAAAAGAAAAGGCGAACAGTTCCTGCAAACGAAGAAATGGATTTAAACACACTCTCTCAAACTTTACGACAAAGAGGCTTCCCAAATAGACGCTCTTTCGCAAAGGTAAGAAAGGAACTCATAAAACATTCTTACAGACCCTATAAGATGCGAATAACGCAGCCATTATCTCCTGAACAGAAGGGAAACGAGTCCAATTTTGCCAGCAAATGCTGCAGCGAATGGTTTAAGATACACAGTTTCTTCATAAAATGTTGTGGTCAGATGAATCCTCATTTTCAACCAGTGGAGTACCAAATAAGCAAAACCATAGATTTTGAAACACTGATAATCCAAACTTTGTTAAAGAGCGCGATTTCAAGGAAGACAGACGCTCAACGTATGTTGTGGTATTTTTAAGGAACTTATCTAATTGCCTTATGAAAGTCACATAAGTGTTGATAAAAAAACATTAGAAGATATGATTCCGTTTTTGGAGAATTTGGAACATAAAGATTTTTACAATAAGTTAATACAATAAGTTTTCCATGGCACTTAGTACATTTGGTTAAACATATGGCACTTAGCACGTTTCCAATTTCGTTTTCGAAAATATATTTTTTATATAAAAATATCGATTTTTGTAAAGTTTTGATTTAAGTTATGTATTCAGCGTAACTCGAATATATGTTCTATTTTATTTGTAACGCGGTTTATGCAAAAATAAAGTATTTAAAAAGTGTTTCTTAAATATCTCAAGATTTTATTTTTGGCACTTAGCACCTTTGAAATTTCCAGTCTTCAACTATGGAACACTACGCTCAAAATTTTGTATTTATTAACACATTATTTTATTAAATTTGGTTTGTGGTCGATTTTGATGTACTCTATCTTTTAAATATCTCCATAAAAAAAATTCCATGGGAGTTTAATCCGGCAATCTTGGTGGCCTATGAATATGCCCATAATCAGTATACATCAAAAGACTTTATCGCACTTCCATTCTGTGAAAATTTTTTCAATTTACATTAGGAAAACCAAACGCACTCTGATATCAAAGAAACGTTCATAATATAATATGGAGAAGTCCCAGCATGTAAAAATAAAATATTTTCGTTGGGCATATCGGGTTCATCTTGTTTTGGGAACATTACACTTAGTGTCGGAATGAGGTCCGTGGGTCCATCGTATATTATTTTTTGTAACTATTTGTAGCTGTACGCGAATAGAAGAAAGAATAGTATTTTATGGATTTTATAAAGTTCCTCTAACTGAGCGCGAGCCTGTTTGAATAAACAGCTTTATTATTAGGAGTTTAGTTGGGATGGTTAAGTTAAAAACAAGGGAACTTGACCTTTTTCACTTGTAGTTTATTACACGCAATAATCTTCTCTAAAAATTTGATTCTTTTAGATTAAAATATTTCTCGCTCCGCACCAAAAACGATGGATTTGAATCTTTAGCCGCTCTATTCGCCAATATACAATTTATCAAATATGATGAGTGTTTTTTATGAAATATCACGTATGCTACAGTACTTTATGGATATATTTTACTATGACTATAAAACACGTTTCAGGTGTATTAACGGCTTACTTGTCAATTGAAGGAATAGAATAAAACCTGGAGATAATTCCCAATATTTATGCAGTGATACAGGCAGTGGCGGCTTGTGGCAGTTTAATGTAGTGAAGCATAACATAAAATAAAGTCATATACTTAATAGGTAGCTAAAATTAATAGGGATATCCCTACTAGGAATACTTATTATTTTTTGATATTCGCAGCAATTTCTTAATTATTTTCAAAGAATGTCAATGATGCAAAAACAAATCATTTTACTTTCCCGCACAGCGAAAGTATTGTGAGCGCACTCGAGATGATTAAGACCATCTATACATTTAAAAGATATTCCAACAATAGAAATCAATGCACAATCATACATGAAAAAGTGACTTGCCAATTAATGAATGGAGTAGACTACTACCTACTATAATTAAACAATACTTAACAATGCACAAAAGCGGTTCTTTGAAAATAATTAAGAAACGGCTGCGAATATGAACAAATACTAAGAGATGAATCTTACAATACGTGGTTTAATTTTTGACCATCATTTTAGATACACTCTGCATAGGTTTAGACCCTAATAATAATGTTTAAAAATGTATGGCCGTCTTACTAGTTTCGGAGTTGTTAATTCTCCTTTGGATTTAGAGAAAAATCGTATCAGCTCTCCATATACCATTTGACCCGCAGTTCGTTAATTTATTTTTTTCTTTTACCGTTCAATAACAATTAAGCAAATAATGAATTTTTAATTTGAAAAATAAACCACCGTGATTCCTATTTTGTGCCAAATAAACCACCACAACACAAATAATAAAACTTCCATTATACAAACTTTCAATTGTTACGAATTTAAACCGTTTAGAAGTTTTCCAAATCCTATTCTACAACAAAAGTTCGCATGTAACAAAGAAATTGGTATATAGGAGTTGAAGGAGTTGACTTATAAACTTTAGATGTCCGGTATTTCCATTGTTTACCTAACTGATTTGCTGCAATAGGTAAGTGAAATGAATAAGTAAACAAAAGGGTTTATTAATAATGCAGACAAGAAATAAAGGAAGTAGATTTTATAGAAATTCGTAGACCTCATTACCACTAAATATTTAAATACTCTTATTAGAGTGCAGGCGTAAATAGTCCCTTCTAGCTTTTGAACGACGCTGTATATATTTTTGAAATTTACATCTGACGTTGAATTAAAAAAATAAAAAAATGTCTGTATGTCTGTCTGTCTGTCTGTGTGTCTGTCTGTCTTTATGCACGAAAACGCAAAAACCACTTAACAGATTTTAACCAAATTTGGTACAAAAATACTATAGGACATGGCAAGGAGCTGATTAGATTTTGGGAATTATTGGGCGTAGGCAATGGTTTTAAAAGAGGGTTCAAAAATTTAAAAAATCATAGTTTTTAAACTTATCCGAAATATTGAATAATTTTTTGTGCGTTTAATTAAACATAACCTAAAATATTTAACATAAACAATTAGACCACATTGACGTTCGAAAAAAGTGTAAAATGGGGTAAAAAACGAATTTCTTAAAATATTGACTAGTTATTTATAGCTTTGATAGAATATAACCTAAAAAATGTGTTATAAATAACTTGTTTTCATAGGCGTTCGTAAAGATTGCAAAAGGGGTCAAAATAAAAACATATATACCTACTTCCTAAACTTATTCGGAATGCGGAATAATTTTTCGTAGTTGGGATAGAATATAACCTAAAAAATGTTACATAGATGAACACAGGCGTTCGAAAAAGGGTGAAAAACGAAAAAAAAAGTTTTTCCAAATATAACAGAAAAATTGGCTACTTATATATAGCTTTGATATAACATAACCTACAACATGCAGCCTAACAATTTTGATTACATAGGGGTTCGTAAATAGTAGAAAAGGGGGCAAAATAAATTTTATAATAAAACTAAAAAAAAATCAATTATTTTGCGTACAAGAACTTCGCCTAGAAGATCTGAAATATAAAATATGTACGTATAAATAGTGCCTCCAAAGAGAAGAAAGATGAACAAAACCCGATACTTAAAAAAAATAGCTGATATCTAAAACAAAACAAAAATTTATTAAATTTAGATAAATGACAAGAAGGTCATAAAATTATTACTTTTACACTTAAATATGGAGAGCTATTCGTGCCTCGAGGGCAAAAGCTTATTTAACGTAAAACTCAAAATCTTAGGATTATCATTTGGCTATTGGAAGATTGCTTCACTTGTGCTATATTTCAGAGGATATCACATGTGTGAATTATAGAATTCTAGTTCAAAATAAATACAACTACCTGGATGGTCCAGGTGCAGCATATGTCGTTGTGACTCCAATTAAAACAATGGTGACCACTAGGACCAGCATTATGGAACATGTAGTGCTTGGCATTGTTGATTTCATTATTTCTGAAAAGAAAAATATTTTGTTAAGATTCTATTAACATGCCTGCTTTCATGGTGATCATCACCCCTTAGAGACTATTTCGGTTTGTATTTTAAATCTCCGACCGAATTTTTTTCCCTGAGAAATGGACAACATAACTACTAGTATTAATAACAGATTTTTCACTTTTCGTCAGCATCAGCAACAGCTGCCGACTTCCATCCCCCATGCTTCTTTATTAATTATTTATTAATTGACAACTGCTGTTTGGTACTTGTTATCATGTTTCAAAAAGTAATACATACAACATCAAAAGTCTTGGACCCCTGTATAATATAATCTATTTGCTTTAGGTTAATTGCGTTTTTGTTGCTAGGCAAAAAAGTTGATGTATTTGGTGAATAAACAAAATCATAAATATTGACAGATAAAATATTGTTCATTTGTTATAATTTTTTTAAAAATATTGGTCAGTTTTATCGAAGCAAATTATATAATTTTCTTTCGAAATAATGCAATTTCTGATTTTGATACGGCAAGAATTATTGCTCTGCATGATGTTGGACATTCCAATCATCATACGAGAGTTGCCTTTTATATTTCGGGATTAGAGAACAAAAACAAATATTAATCATCGAAAATCACTTTATTGTTTTTCAAAATATTCCTCATGAAGATCTATACACTTTTGCATGCATTTGAACCAATTGTCGAAGCACTTTTGCCACTGTGATTGAGGCATGCAGCAACCGCTTCTTCAGGTGTCGAAAAACGTTGACCTCTCAGTTTGTTTTTTACATACGGGAATAAAAAGAAGTCATTCGGTGCCAAGTCAGGACTATACGGCGGATGACTCATCAAATCCATGTTTTGGCTGCTCAAAAATGCAGTTGTTTGAGCCGATGTGTGAGAGCTCGCATTGTCGTGGTGAAGAATGATCCGTCTTCGGCGGTTGGTTTTCCTGATTTCTTGGGAGACAACTGGCAAACAAATGGTTGTGTACGGTGGTACGGTTGCAACATGTCTAGTTTTTCCGAAAAAACAGGCGACCATTTGCTTGAAAGTGCTTCGTGCGCGAACAACTTTTGTTGGATTTGGCTCATCTTGAAACACCCATACAGTCGAGTGCTGTTTACTTTCGGGCTCATAAGCGTAAATCCATAATTCATCACCTGTCACGATGTCATAGACGTGTTTCGAAGCACCGCGATCGTATTTTTTGAGCACTTCTTTCGACCAATCGACACGAGCCATTGACAAATTGTGTGGGGGAAATTTTTTTGACAGTCAAATGTTTATGCAATATTGAATGTATGCTGGTTCCACTAATGCCTAAGGATGTCTCAATCTCTTGATAGGTCACATGACGATCTTGCAATATCAGTTCGCGCACAGCATCAATGGTTTTCGGAACAACAACTGATTTTGGACGACCTTCACCAAATTCGTCTTGGAGTGAACTACGACCACGATTGAATTGACCATACCATCGATAAACACTGGTACTTGATGGAGCTTCATCGGCAAAAATTGAATTAAGTTCATCTATGCACTGTTGCTGAGTTAATCTACGTCGAAAGTTGTAAAAAATAATCGCACGAAAATGTTCACGATTTAATTCTATTTTTGGGCCGAGATGAATCTTTTAAGTTACTGTAAACAACACAAATAGCGCTCGAATGTCAAAACGATCTGAGTACGTATAACCTCAAAAATGTCCAACTTTACGATAGAGCTGTCAGTTGCCAGATTGCAACACCAGGGTTGCCAAATCCCGAAATATAAAAAGCAACCCTCGTATACACAGGATGTTAAACATTCCAAGATCCTCAATTGTGCGAATAGTTCAAAGACACCAAGATTTTGGGACAGTGGAAAGAAGACCACGTAGTAGGCAGCCTCGAATAACACATGAAAGGGAGGATCGCTATTTGATTCAATATGCACCTAGACATCGAAATGCTTCAACTCCAGCCCTTAGGACTCACTTTCAACGTACGGATCGCCGTGTGATATCAATCTCTACAGTTAGAAGAAGACTTCATCGTGCAAATCTTCGTGCAAGAAGGTCTTTAAGGGCTACTTCCACGACACCGAGCTGCCCGCTTACATTGGGCTCGAGAGCATAGCGAATGGCTTTTGCGGCAGTGGCGATTAGTCATATTCACAGTTGGACTGCAGACTGACGACAATAGGCAAAGAATCTGGCGGAACCAAGGTCGTCAACAGAGGCTAAATTTTCCTAGTGAGGTTGTTCCCTATGAAGGAGGTACAGTAATGTTTTGGGGAGGAATTATGTTCAATCGCCGAACGCGGATAATTCCTATACCTCAGAATATGACAAGTCAAGTGTATATGAAAGTGGATTTTGGAATTTTGTCTCTAGAGCAGTTCATAATCGCGTTAACTCCCCCCAAAATGCGGAAGAGTCAGTTGCAGCGGCAGTAGAGGAATGGAACAATATTTCTCAAGAAACGATCAACCGCTTGATTGTTTCAATGCATCTCGTGTCAATATGCTACTCAGAAACAGAGGAGGCCATACTGATCATTGATTGATGTTAATTTTGGATAAAAAAAAATGTTTTGTCAATTTTTTTATAATTATTTTTTATCTTAATCGTTTCTCAATGCCACTTCTTCAAATAGGGAAAATATGAGGTCGTCATCTTAAAGGACACACTCTAGAATTATTTATCAAAATATTCTTTTTCTCAAAAGTTGCTGCGGCAGAATATAACGTAATTTGGTTGTATAGACGGGTTTAAAAATCAATTAGCTATCAGCTTCTCTTACAAAATACTTTAGTATAACGCCTAGAGACAGCTTTATTCATAAACTCACATCGTATTATAATGCTTCATGTAAATAGTTTCAAGGCATGAGTTTTAAAACAGGTTTATAGTTTTAATTAAAACCTTTTTCTCTCTTAACATCCACGCTTTTGTCGCCAACAAAAATGTAGAACTTTTCAACGCGATGAATTATGGATGCTATAGCGAAAATGTAAAATACACAGACATACAGACTCACCGATGAATGTAAATTGTTTTGTTAATATGTTATTCAAATAGGGTATCATATTCCACAATTTAGCTATAGGATTATACTCGTTATTTCACTGGGAACGCGATTTATGTTAACTTCTATTTTGAATCATTTCATGACCTATATTTTGTGATATTTTCTATCTTTATGCCGAAAAGGCTAGGGGAGATCCTGGCTAATGGGCCACTCTGTATAGTTCGTTAGAATACACATCATAACGAATGTCATTTTTAATATAAACACTGATAACTCAAATCAACGTAGGGCTTAAATATATAACTAAATGAATTATTTATAATTCTATTATGCTGATTCATTTTACAAACTGAATTGAAAATCTCCAACAAAGGAGCAACAGACTGAAAGGTTCAGACATTGTAACCCTCCACTAATTAGGGCTAAAGGGGCACAAAGAGCATTATAATTATAAGGTTTACTGTTTCTACCACACAGACTGATGATATTAAATTTAATATATTTGCGTTATTGTGGCCAGATACCACCACCACAGACTCCACGGAATTTTATTGCGAAACTGTACAGCGTACAAGTTCCTCCAAGGTTAAATTTTATGAAAAGCTCACAATTTTATCTCTTCAAATTGCGCGGCACACCTTCAAAGATGCGTGTTCGTCCCGACTTGTTTATTTCAATAATCTCTTTGTTTGCTCGGTCCCAGTAGTGCTTGTTTTTTCTATAAAATATTGTTGATAAATAAATTCAAATCAAAAAAATATGTATCGAAAATATTTCTCGAGTTTTGTGCGACCAGAGAATACGAACTGAATGCTGAAACGAGTTTGCATAATTTGGCTAATATATTGAAAGATTATGCGGTAAATATGAGAAAAGCCGACGGAACTGAATATAAAGAAGCAATTGTAAAAACAATTTGGAATACTACGAGTAGGCTACTCCAGGAAAAATACTTCAATGATTTCAAAATTGTATTCGTCCCGTTTACCGGTGTGATATTCAAAAATGCGCGAGATGCAAGAAATGCAAAACGTAAAAGATTACAGCAGGATCCAAACAAACGAAAATGCAGTTCATCAAATTTGAGTTCAAGTGATTTGGCTAGAATCATTGGATTATGGGATGAATGTACACCAGAAGGTTTACAAAATTTTTTTTACCATATTGTAGCTGTTGAGTTAGCTTGGCGAGGTGGTGAACCAGCTGATTGCCTATTAGATTATTTCACTATTGAGAAAAATAATGATGAAACGCCAACCAACAGAATTGAGTACAATCCAATATTCAATAAAACATGCCAAGGAGGATCGAAAAGTTGTACAAATAGTAAGTGGCTTGTTCCAAATATTGCAAACGAAAGTGCATGCCCTGTTCGGTTATTCCATAAATTATTGTCCAAAAGGGAGAAAAATATTACTTTCCAGTCGCCTATTCTTAGTGACACATGGTTTGACAAAATACTGGTAGGCAAGAACACAATTAATATGTGGACTAAATCATCCGCCCAAGCTATTGGTTTGGACACTAAATGTAAAAAGATATCAAATCATTCGAACAGATCAACTGCAGTTAGCCATTTGGCAAATAAAGGAATTCCTGAACAGCAATTAATAAAAATAACAGGACATATCAGCTATAATTCAATTAAACCGTACTTGAATATTAACCAAGAACGCCATGGTGAAATAATCAACACCATGCGAGGAATTTCTTTCAACAGTGGAAATTAACAATCCGTCAACTTCAGCACACTCTTCTTCCAATTTAACATTTACCAATTGTACTTTTCACAACTGTAGTTTTAAATAAAAATGAATAATATTTGTTTGATTAAAACTAATACATTTTGTATGGAAAATTATTAAACGTCAGATTGACAATCAAATTTTTGATATCTACAAAGTAAAAAATTATCTTATCGAATACTCCTCGGGCCTTGATAAATACTCAAAATTTTGTCATAGAGAATGCTTCAAGCGAGTTGCTCAAGGATAATAGCCCTCGGCCTGCGGTTTTTTGTTTTTTAAATTTGATTGTTCTCATGTAATTTTTAAATGTCATGTTTTCCTGTAATTGTAATACCAGAAATTCAAGAATTTCTGTGTTTCTATTTAAGGAAGGGGAAAAAAATATGTAACATAAGTTAACCTGTACTTTATGTTCTAAGATGCAAATGTATATAATTGTAGATCCATGACGAAGACAATAACCATTGTCGAAACGTCGAATGATAAAATTAAAAAAATAAAAGACAAATTTTAATGGTTTGGCTAAACCAATTATTTACAAATATGAATTAAGGAAGCTTCATTTCAAAAATTCGAACCTAATTACCCAAAAGGAATAAAAAAGTAATAAAAAAATCCAAATAATGATGGTGTATTTGAAATATTACAAAAATCTAAACTGTATTTGAAATTACTTATCCATAAAAATATTACAAAAATCTAAACTGCTATCGAAACAGTGACTCGTGGGGACCGCATGATATATATCGTTGAATGGTTCATTTATATCTGACATAATATACAGGGGTGTGCATTTGAAAAAAACGATAAAATTACTGAAATGCCAAATATGGCACCACTGTGTGATTTTTCAAATTACAGTAACAGTTCTTTTGGCAGAGGTATATCATTTATGTATATTTTTTTCTATTCAAACAGAATCTAAAAAAACATTCAAATATCTTACGTACATACGCTAGTTGAAATGAAATGTAGGCTAAATATTGAAGGTAAACGAGAATAAACTCGAAACGATGCATGTAAACCCCATAACTATTATATATCGTTGACTTTGTCTTTTAGGTCTCTATCTAAATATGTATCAATATAAATATAGGGTGTGCTATTTAAAATAAGGAAGTTGGATGCCGTCACTACAATATGAGCCACCCTGTATATGTAAAAATGAAATAAATGCAAACTTCAAGTTAACCTAAAGAAAGTTTCTTATTAACTTTTTGTTGTACTGTTTATAGTTTCTCAGATATGGTAGTGGTCCCTTTTAAACCCTTTTAAACTATTTTTCATACTTTTTACATAATAAACTGAAACGTAATTTCATTCTAAAAACGCTACTACTGAACATACAATGTACGTTTTTCAGAAAATATTTCTATTGGGTTATCTAAAACTGTATATTTTGCCTCGAATTCCCTCCAAGGTAATTCATACCGGCCCTTCGGGATATAATTCTAAATTGGTCTAATGAATTAGTGTTGTAGATAGTCAAAATATATAAATGTACTCTGGGTATAGGAGATTTGCAAACATTTTATTGTACAGGGTGTCCCAAGGATAGATCGATAAAGTTTTTTTTATAATTGTTTTTCAAAAATCATTCTTATTTTAACAAATACCAAAAAATGCTAAAGGAGCTTTGAATTGATACGTAAATAGGAATACAGTGACGTACTTAGAATATTCTTGGGGCGCCTAGTTTAAGATCTACAGGGTGTAAATAAATAAGTGCGAAAAAATAATTGTAGATGTGATTCTTTATTGAAAAATAGGGTGGGACTTTTAGGTGCTGAAGGTTAACTGTTTGAACATTTATTAAAGTAGATAAGATAACCTTTCAAATAATAATAATAATCTTTATTTCCAACATGAAGAAATATAAGCAAAAATAGTTGCTTGAATGACCAAACATCTTTCATTGAGTCCCCTATTATTAATTCACTCTTTAATTTGTAATGTGTTCATGTTTTGTGCCCCTCTTTAATATTTTTTTGCTTGCCTCATTTAAATTTACTATTTTTACGATTTTTTAGCATTTCAGTTCAGTTCAATTCTTTTTGGACATACTGTACTTACAGAAAAAGGATAAACGTTTTTCTTTCTTTCTTTTATTTGAAACTGACACTCCACTTTGATGACGGATAATTTATTTCGTTTGAAAATAAAATATATAAAATACAAGCATAAAATATAAACAATATAAAATACAATTCAACACACAATGATATACTAAGAAAAAAACCCAAGCCCATGCATGGAGACAATCTATATCTTTAGGAAGAGATTGAGCTGACGACAGAACAAAGCTTGAGGTCATCTGCAAAAGCGAGCCTACAGCCTTTAATTTCTTTGATGAGGTCATCTATGAAAATGGAAAATAATAACGGACAAAGATTTGAACCCTGTGGTACTCCCAAAGTAGCAACAAATTCGTACGCTCTGAAGCCCTCATATTCGACAAACGGCACTCTGTTTAGAAGATATGATTTAAGTAAATTGACAAGGGGCTCTGATAGCCCATCTTAGACAACAACATGTAGTGATCTATACGATCTAAAGCATAAGGTAGCGAGGTTCGTTATACGCGATCTTCCCGGCATAAACCCGCACTGCTCCTCCGACAGAACCCTCCGCACTCGTCCAGATAGTTAGTTCAAACAGCTTAGAGAAGTTACTCTGTATCGATATAGGGCGATAAATTGGACACTAAACTCCTATCACCTTTTTTCAACACGGGTGTGACTCTAGCCCTCTTTCAGATAGTCGGGAATGTGCAGGAGGACAGGATCATACGGTATATGAGCAATAAAGTATCAGACAGACCCTCAACACAGTCCTTGACAAAAAAAAGAATGGAATGCCATCCATACTTGCTGTGACGCCTGGTTTAAGTTTTTTCGCAGCCTTCACAATGTCACGTCAATATGTTGTGGCACAATAATGTGATCAGAGTTCACACTTAATATCTAAAAACGAATCAGAATCAGCATAAACACTTCGAGATAAGTGGCAAATCACTTAACTATCTCTTGAGGAGAACCAGAGCCCACACTATTGTATAGTGTTTCTAAAGTTAGTTTAAAATGATATAAAAAACCACAACTCGATATCCCTTTGTAATGTCAATACCGACCGTAGCCGTCCATAGCCGTCCCTTTTAACTTTTCATAACAATACATGTCCTACGATATTTTAAAAGTCCTTTATGTATTAACCATTGTATGTTCAATTGTATAAAAGTATAGTGTATTTTTCCTTGCCACTCCAACACGGCAACATATAAACCAACGGTGAAAAAGACTATTTTAACCCAATACTTTTTCCAGCAGTCACTGTAGCTATTTTTATTACTGTCGGTATCCTTTGCAAGGCATGATTTATTATACGTCTTATATACGAGGGAGAAATTTATCAAAAAACGCTGCATTCGATGCCCTTTTATAATGTAAAGAGGCATGGGAACGGATTGCCCCAGTAGAATCGTGAAATTTATACATTTTAAATTAACTTTGGATTAACTATACGTCATAAGTCCAGGTATTCTCGAGCGCCGTTTTTATTTGTGTAGAATGTATGTTACCTTCAACCTTCTCCACATAACACCGATAACATTCAAATGATTAAAAATATGTGGAATTCTTGTTTTTCTGTTTTTATTTAAGTTGATTTTTAAAAATAATTCAATAAATATTTAACCTGAGTTAGAAATTTAAAAATTAATGTTCTCAGCTAACCGATTTTCAATCGGGGAAAAAATAATACATAAGGAAAGGTACTCTCTATAACAGGGGTTCCCAAAGTGGGCGATAACGCCCCCTTGTGGGCGCTGCAGGCCTAAAGGGGGGCGGAAAAAGACCCAGAAAAAAATGGGGGCGTTGTGTAGAGGATTGGGGGGCGATTTGTAATTTTATCTAGCTAGAAGGACTCTTAGACACCGACTCTCGACGACAACTTGTGAACATCAACTAATATTAGTTAGCGTAGTTCATATATCTGTCCTGTTTTATTCAATAAATAAATCAAAAATCATGTCAATCGCTCGCTCCGTTTCGAAATGAACGCTGACTGAAAACATTGAAGGATCATTGTGCAATCATCTGAGGACTAGTCAATTCTCAATTCAGCTCGATGAGTCCACTTTAGCAACTAATGAAGCATTGTTGTTGTCTTATGTGAGGTTTATTAAAGATGAGAAAATATGTGAAGAACTATTGTTTGCTAGAAATTTAGAGACCGATACAAAAGGCGAAACCATATTTAATACATTGGAAAAGTTTTGTGATGAGAAAGAGATTCCCTTGAAAAATATTATATCAGTTGCTACGGATGGCGCTCCGGCTATGACAGGGTGCCAGAAAGGCTTCATAGCGTACTTAAAAAATAAAATTCCAGATGTCCTTGCTGTACATTGCGTTATTCATAGACAACATTTGGTTGCTAGAAACTTGAGTGAACAACTATTTCAATCACTGCAATATGTCATCAAAGCAGTCAATAAAATCCGTAACAGCTCTTTGAATGATTGATTATTTCATCAACTTTGTGTTACTAATGACGATGATTTCAAGCGTTTGTTGCTTCATACTGAGATTCGTTGGCTATCAACAGGCAATTGTCTGACTCGATTTTACAACTTGTTTGACTTTGTGATAGAGTTCTTGGAAACTGAAGATACAGGATTGCGCAACAAGCTCATTACATCAAAGAATGATATAACTTACATGAAAGACCTGTATAAATTGTTCAAGGACATGAATCTCCAACTGCAAGGCGATGAACTAAATTTAATTTAAAGAAAAAATGTCGTTGCTGCTTTCGCAGCCAAACTGCTTGTGCACAAAGAGAATATGGGCAGACGTGAGTTTCACAATTTTCCGAATTTATCAGTATCCTTCAGTAACGACGACTCGTTTGCCTACTGCCAACATTTGGAAAACCTCGACATAGACTTCACCGAACGATACCAGGACATTTTGAACTTGGAAATACCAGACTGCGTGTTGGATCCGTTTTCAAATGTCAACACAGCAATGTCACCTCAGCTGGAAGAAGAACTTATAGAATTGACAACAAACGAGGAAATAAAAATCAATGAATTCAAAAATTGCTATAAAGAATTTTGGCTACAAAAACCGATCCCGCAATTGTACCCTGGATTGTTAAGTTTGAGAACCCCTGCTCTATAATAATAAATTAAAAAAAGATACAGGGTGCCATTTAAAATTGTAAGGGCTGCAATTTTAAAGCTTTTTCACAGTTAAACATTATAGTTTTGGTTCCACAAAAATATCTCGACTAGCTTAAGAATTAGGGCCTGGTCAAATCAGTTTAGCCTTATAAGTAGTTGAATTGGTGTTAAAAATACACGACAAGAAAGTTAATGTACTATAGAGGTTCGTCAAAAGTCTAACCAACTGTTGCCCTCAAGGCACGAATAGCTCTTCCTATTTAATTGAGTTTTGAGATCTTTTTGTCTATTAATTTTCTCGTAAGACATTTGGTGACAAGCTATATTTCAAAATATGCTGTCGCTGAAACTTCCCCTCTGTAGGGCAGCACAATTTTCTATTAATCTTGTAAAATACGGGTATATAAAATTACCGAAAAACATAATGTTATCAACGTAGCGTATACATCCCGATGAGTGGGAAATGAGGGTTGCTTTCAAGTTCATTATTATTTTAGGGAATGGATGTCTGGAATGAAGAAGAGAGACGTAAAGAAATTAGACGGAAACTTGAATCCTGAAAGCATCTAGCGTTCGATACAAGAAAAATTTCCTAACGTTGCTTTATTCGTGATGCGGGAAATGTTATTGGCGAGATTCATTGCATACATAAAACACAAGGGAATTTATTTTTGCAGTTGCCGCAATTCAAAAGATGATATACACTAAAATTAACAAGTATTAAAGAATTTCTGTGGAGGAAACTATGTTGGAATTCTGGCCTCAAGTTTAACTAGACACAGTTGAAAGTTATGAGGCATATAGAAATGCACTGGTTTTCATTACCAGTATTTCCCCAATTTTAGCACTTATGCCACTTGTCGCGTAGTCGTATAAGCTGAGTACAGGAATTCCGCATTAATTATACTCGTATTTTAATTAAGCAAGGGTGGTCCAGTTTCTTAAATTTAATAATATTTTTAAAACTACTTTAGATATTTAACTGAAATTTAGCACGTTTGGATATATAATTTAGATACATCTTTTTACGCAAAAATTGTTATTTTACTTCCGCCAGTGGCGTGCGTATGAGCCCATCTTTGCACTATTTTAATTAAAAATATAGTACGCCACTGATATTTTTTTAGAAGAAAATTTTTTTCTAGAATCCTCGTTCTATTCACAACAAAAAAAGGCTCTGTACTTTTTATCGTTTAATACACCGTTTGCACGTAAAAAATTAAAATACCTACTGATTTCTGAAAAAAAAATGTGCCAAATTGCTTAAAAAAAAAATCCAAATTTATTAATAGTTTTAAAACTACTCTAGATATTTAAATGAGATTTGGCATGTTTGGATAGTTAATTGATATATATGTTTGTACGTTGTTATTGTTGTTAAAAGACACTAATTAAATTTCTTATTTTCATTTTTGTTTATTTTTTTTTTCAGTTTTTTCAGAAATCAGTAGGTATTTTAATTTTTTAGTTGCAAACGGTGTGTCAAACAAAAAAATGTAAAGAGCCTTTTTTTGTTATAAATTGAACAAAGATTCTAGAAATAATTTTTGCATCTAAAAAGATCAGTGACGTACCAAATTTTTCATTTAAATAGTGCAAAGATGTGGTCGTACGCACGCCACTGGTGAAAAAAATAATAATAATAATTGTGTAAAAAGATGTATCTAAATTATTTATCCAAACGTAGCAAATTTCATTTAAATATTAAAAGTAGTTTTATAAATATTAATATTTAAAAAAATTATTATAACAATTTTGATACCCTATATCTTTGTAACGAAACATTTTTTTTGAATATAGTTTATAATACAAACTAATATTATTTTGTGGTTCTCTGTCTGTTGCTAAAGTTTCAGCTTTCGAAGCTGGACGACCCGGTATATCTAGGATAATTAAATTGCGAGAGTACCAAACTGTCTACAAAATCATTTTATTTTTCACGAATTCATCAATACTCCTATTGCTATACAGGGTGTGTTACCATCATCTGCATTGATCCATGACTAACCATAAAGGCATTTTATTTTAGGATCCCTCAAATTTGATACTTCTTGTTAAAAGGGCTAAAAACCCCTATCGATTAATAATTAGAGTTAGTAACAAAAGTCGCACCCAAAAATTGGATAAAATTGGAAGGAAATTTTGAGTTTGACGCTCCGTAAAAGAATAATGCGTTCCGTTTTGTTCTTGATCTTTGGCTATGTTCTTTCTGCATATTTTCAGAATACAACGATGTACTTTCTGAGCGACAGCAGGCCGATCATTGGAGTGATGGTCGCTTTTGTGAAGTCCTACTACTTCACCGAATTTCAGATTTATGCTAACTTTTGACTTTGAGGCTGCGTACAAAAATAATGCTCTTTGTTTTAAACTTGAACTTTGGGTGTTTTCTTTCTACATATTTTCTGAATACATTCATGTATTTTGCTCAGCCACAGTTGTCCGAGGATTGGAGTAATGGTCACTTTTGTGAAGGCCTCCATTTTATGGGACCTACTCGTATGTGATAGGATTCTCAAACTTTTCCGATTTATCCCTTCGCTAATGCTCATTGCCTCACTTTAGTAGTACATTTTCGAAATCAGCACACCGACTTCTATCATTTTCCAAATTTTCGTGATCTTAGCTCAAATTTTACTATTTCTTAAAGTTGCGCGTACCTACTTTTTTCCCAAGTGCCGATTTTTCTAACTTTGGGCTGCGCTTATGCAATTTGGTACGTTTATAGAACTTGAAGTGCTGATTACAAAAATATATATCTTTATAGGTAATTTTACTATTTCACCTCATAACAGCAGTTCAAAGTATGGAAAATGTTTGCTAACTTTTGACTTTGAGGCTTCGTAAAAAAACAATGCCTTTTGTTTTGATTTTGATCTTTGGCTGTGTTCTTCCTGTATATTTTTTGAATACATTCATGTAACTTTCTCAGCCATAGCTATCCTAGGATTGGAGTTATGCTCGCTTTTGTAAAGACCTGCATATTATGGGACCTCTTATGTTGCTTTATAAGCACACATTTATCGATATTTTTTGGGATGCGCTTATGCAATTTGGTACATTTTCAGATTTTGATGTGCTGAGTAAGAAAATATATATCTTTATAGGCCAAATTTTACTATTTTACCCCATAACAGCAGTTCAAAGTTTGAACAATTTTAAGATTTTTGATAACTTTTGAGTTTGAGGCTTCGTAAAAAAATAATGCCTTTTGTTTTGATCTTGACCTTTGGGTGTGTTCTTCCTACATCTTTACTGAATACATTTATGCACCTTTATCAGCCATAGCAATCCGAGGATTGAAGTAATGGTCGCTTTTGTAAAGGCCTGCATATTATGGGACCTCTTATTTTGCATTTTTTAACTTTGCAATTTGGTACATTTATGGATTTCGATGTTCTGAGTATGAAAATATATACCTTTATAGGCCAAATTTTACTATTTCACCTGATAACAGCAGTTCAAAGTATGGAAAATTTTCAGAATTTTGCTAGCTTCTGACTTTGAGGTTTCGTAAGAAAACAATGCCTTTTGTTTTGATTTAGATCTTTGGCTGTGTTCTTCCTACATTTTTTATTAATACATTTATGTACCTTTCTGAGGCACAGCAGATTGAGGATTGGAGTAATGGTCGCTTTTGTGAAGGCCTGCATATTATGGCACCTAAAGGATAGTATTTTCAAACTTTTCCGATTTATCCCTTCTCTGATGCTCACTGCCTCACTTTCATTACATTTTCGTTATCAGCCCACCGAATTCTAGGATTCCCCAAATTTTCGTGATTCTAGCTCAACTTTCGGCTGTGCTTATGCAATTTGGTAGGTACATTTATAGATCTTGATGTGCTGATTACGAAAATATATATCTTTATGGATCAAATTTTACTATTTCACCTCATAACAGCAGTTCAAAGTTTCAGATTTTTGCTAACTTTTGACTTTGCGCCTTCATAAAAAAATAATGCCTTTCGTTTTGAGCTTGACCTTTGGGTGTGTTTTTCCTACATCTTTTCTGAATACATTCATGCACATCCATAGCAGTTCGAGGATCGGAGTTAGGGTGAGCTTTTGTGAAGGCCTTCTCTGACACTTTCGGACAATTTGTATAATAAAACTTTGAACCTTTAAATTTATCTTTGGCTTAATGATTTCCATTGAATTTTTAACATTTGGTATGCACTTTTTTTGTCATGAAAAAGACATATTCCGCCTTGTATAAAATGAGTTGTTTCGGTTAAACCTAAGGCACGAGAAGGCAGTTCCACGTTATCTAATACAACGTTTTTTCTAAAAGCAACTTTCACATTGTTAAAACTAATTTTCTATTTCAATTAAAAACTATCATTACCTTGGCTCGAATACCAACCACTTTTTTTTTTGTAGCTTGGGTAGAGTCCGGTATGTGTATATATATATATATGAATTCATTTCAAACGTTTCGTGTTAATTATGCTAGAGTACAGTAGAAAATTAATTTTGTAAATAATTATACACACAACACTGACATATTTGATGTTGTTCTTTTCATCATAAATTTAAATACAGTCCAAACGGATGAAGTAAAATTAATTTTCAACTTTTACATTATTTAATTTTGGTGCAGCTCATATTGTGAGCTCAAAGCTATTTCTTTATGTAGAAATGGTTTAATCAACACTTTAAAAGTATGCTTCGTAACGATTTTTAAAAGCGTTATTGTTAAAAATAATACGGTCATTTTTAAATTTAAAGAAAACTTTATTGACTCCAAGAAGAATTACAAACTTATAGTAGGAATCAAAGTATAATTACTTATTCTATACAATCGAGGGACAGAAGCGAGCAAATTCTACCTTCATCCACATTTTTTTGTATCTCTGAAATAAGATCAATAGCCGCTATTTCTGTGTCACTCGACCTGACTGTCATTTAATATATTGAACCTATCCAAAAAACTGCAAAGTCTTTTCTTGAAACATATTTCTACAATTTTCGACAAGACCGGCAGGAGCGACACAGGACGGTAATTTGACAACACATCTTTTTTCCCGTTTTTATATAGCGGAACGACTTTTTCAATTTTTAATTTATTGGGGATACGACCGGTCTGTAATTAATTATTTATCAAATTGCACAGCACTTCCGCACACTGCAAGGAAACATGCGGAATTTTGTCCGCAAGGCAATTAGCCACTGTCACAAAGTATTGATTAAAACATTGCATACATCAATCGGATCATGTATTTCTCTATCGTCCACCACCAATGAATTCACACAGTAGCCATGGCCGGTGGAGTTCACCAGAATTGAATTTAGTGTCTTCCAGGTATTTTTTGGTGTTGATTGGCGGAGAATGTTGTTGTAATACGTCTTTTTCTGCACCTTAATTTCTCTTGTTACCAATTTACTGTACTGACGATACTTTCCTTCATAATAGATATTGTTTAAGTGTTTATTCATTCTATGATAATAGTCTCGATTTTTAATAAGTCGAAGTATTCTATTTGTTAACCGTGGCTTGCATTTGATTGGGTACGGCTTACATTCCTTGACACTAACTTCCTGATTAGCAACAAAAGCATTCTCCAGCATGCCATACATATCATCAACATCGGTACAGTGCTGCAAGTTATATATAACATTTTATAAATCCTGTCGTGCGCAATCAACATTTAGTCTTGTTGTAACACTGTAACGAGTTTTCTTTACAGATGTACTTTCTTTTAATTGTAATGAAAGCAACTGTATCCTATGATCACTTATAGAATTGTCTATAATCGATAAATTATCATTGTGATTTTGGTAATTAATTAGTACATGATCAATTAATGATGGCGTGTTTGATATTCTACTAGGATAGATATCATTAAAAAAACGGAAACCATATGAACTCACCAAGTCCGCATAAGTGCTATTACAGTGTTTCAACACATACATGTTGATATCACCAATAATTACACTGTAGCCAAGTTTCAACCACTGCTATTACATGGATACTGCATTTAAATTGCTTTAATATTATTTCCAAATTGTCTATTTTATTTTTCAAAGATTAAGATATAAGATGTTTAAAATTGAAGGAAATCATTCAATAAATAGTGTTTCGTACAAATTCACGAAACCTGTAATTGTTTGAATAAACTGTGGGTCGACAGTGCCTTTGCTAATTTGCTTCGAATAATAACAAACACCAACCTGCTAATTCAAATTATTTTCGGTTATGAATGTATCAAGAGGTTCTCTCTTTCCTTTATCCTTGTAATTTCAATTTCAGCTATGATCGTAAAACAAAAGCACGACGTAATTACCTCAAACCATATCGAGTAAAGGTAAAATATATGCCAGCATCAGAAGGGAGGCTGAACTCCAAAATTTACTGCCTATAATTATTATTTATTAACTCTCTATTACCTTCCGTCGTTGTATTGTTAGAGGCGTTCCATTTCATTTAACAGGCAATAATTTATGATACATACACACATATTTTATGTCTATACAAAATTTATAAAAGATCCCGTACGTCGTATACAGTGTCATCTAGAAAGTGCGCATCATATGCGATTTAATTAACCGAGGTGTTATACTACTGTCCTTTTATTACGTCATTCAAGTCTGTAGGATGGCACATAGATGGCGATACTAGTTTTTTATTTAGTACTAACCTTCAAACGATACGTGTATAAATTTGACAGCAATCTGACTATTGATTCGTGATAGCATTTTGTGAGAAATACTTTTTCACCTAGCGTTTTCAACATTGATTGTGCGGTTAATGAGAGAATTGAATATTTGTTTATTAAATTTAAGGTTTCTGGTAGGTGTTATGCATTTGGTGTTTTTTATCGTCCTCCGAATACTAATTTGAATGCATTGATTGATGATTTTGACTCCATTTTGGGGTGTATTGTTCCGTGTGTCGATGAAGTAATTTGTGTGGGTGACTTTAATGTTGATTTTCTCAAGGTTGATAATCCTGTCTCTTCATGTTTTGAGTCATATAATCTATGGCAAATTGTGAATGAGCCCACTAGAGTTACTGGAAGCACGAGTAGATTACTGGATCCTTTGTTCGTGAGTGCTAAGGACATGTTAATTGATTGTCATGTTGTTGGTGTTGGTGAATTGTCTGATCACCATATGACGTATTGTGATCTCAATATAATTAAAGCTAAGGTTGTCCCTAGGATTGTGAAATATACAGATTTCAGTAACTTCAATTTGACAGATTTACTTGAGTACTTGTATAACCATTCCTGGGATAGTATTTTTATGAAAATTTCATAGAAAATAAGATTTTGTGAATGAGCAATTTTATTGATACCTTTGATAGACATGCGCCTGTCAGACATGCAAGGATGATGATGAACCGAAGGTACCGTGGCTCAACTCCAATCTCAAAATATTTATGCGTCAAAGAGATTTAGCTTTGCACACTTACAAACGTACTAGATGTGAATTGGAATGGATTAGGTACAAGCAATTGAGAAATTTTACCTTATCTAAAATTAGACAGGCAAAAAAACTTTACTTGGATCGTCTTTCAGGGGAAAATAATTCATGTAAGACGTGGAGTGCCCTCAAGGGGCTGAACATTGCCAAGGTTGGAAATGTTGAGCTACCGGCTGTGTTGTCTAATGCCGAGCAGATTAATTTGCATTTCGCGCAGTTTTTGCAGGGTAAGTCTGTCTGGTGAAGTATGTTCTGGTAAAATAAATCATTACTTAAATCAATTATATAGCGATAATTGTAAATATTATCTTGTTATGATCACGGAATTTGAGGTTAATAAGATACTTAATGGTATTGGAACCAGTGTGGTGGGTGCGGACGGAATCTCTGCTACTATGCTGAAATATTGTTCTCCTTTCATTGACAAGTACATAGTTCATATCATTAACTCTTGTATTGAGGTTGGGTTCTTTCCTGATCATGGAAGATGTCATTTGGTTTGCCTTTGTCGAAGAAATCGAATCCGACTACACTGAATGACCTAAGAATAATTAGTACTCTTTCGGCTATTTCTAAAATTTTCGAGAAAAAATTCTTTATAACCAGGTTAATTCTTATTTGGACCTTCACTCCCTATTATCCCATTGTCAGCATGGCTTTAGGAGGGGCCATAGTACGGCTATTCCATTGGCTAAGGTTACCGATGACGTTATCAAAGCTCGTGATGGAGGTATGAATACATCTGTTGTACTGTTGGATTTTTCTAAGGCTTTTGACACTATCAATCACAGATTGTTGATAGCTAAGTTTTACGGTTTCGATGATGCGTCTTTGTCCGTATTTAATTCATATTTATCTTTAAGAAAACAGAAGGTTTATCATAATGGCCAGTTTTCGACGGTATCGGATATTACATCTGGTGTGCCACAGCGTTCAATTCTGGGGCTTCTGTTATTTTTAATTCACCTCAGAAATTTTGAGTTCATTAGATCATTGTAGTATACAGACTTTTGCGGATGATACGCAGATACTGTTTTAAAACGGATAATTATGTTGAAGCCTGCCTGAGAGTTAATGCTGACTTTGATGTTCTATATTCACTTTCCACCGATCATAATTTAAAATTGAATCCTATAAAATCGTAGTGAGTATGTAAAGACCATGTTGCGATAGTCATTTTCCACTTTGAAACTTTTGTATTCGCATAGACATGTTTTGAACGTTAAGCTCAGACGTACTCTCTGTGAATTACTAATGTTATCCAATTTTAATTACTGTGATTTTGTTTACGGTCCCATGTTAGACGTTTTTGATAGAGGACGTATTCAGGGAGTACAGAATTACTGCGCTAGGTTTGTTGCGGGTCTTAGGAAGTTTGATCGTGTTTCACAAGCGATTCGTGATATGAATTGGCTCAGAATGGAAGACCGTCGTCTCCATCACCTGGCTACGTTTATTTTTAAATTACTTTATGATTCTAATGCTCCTTTTGATATTAAAGGAAGCTTGTGTCCAGGAGAGATCTACATGACATTAATGTTCGCCATTTTGATATACTTACAATGCCACATCATAAAACTTCACTGTTTCAGAGAAGTTTTACTTATAATGCCATCAGATTATATAATACGATTCCCAGTGAGTTCAGGGGGTTGAGACCTAAGTCGTGTTAAGTTATACCTATTAAATAAACCGTGAAACGTTAGATACGTCGAGTGTATTTCGAATTTGATTGTTTTAATTTATTTTTTCCCTTTTTTTTTGCTGCTGTCCGTGGGAGATGGAGTTGCGTGGGTTTTGCCTAGTATATTGTATTAATTAAATTCATTCACTATTACACACTAGAATCCAAAAAACAGTCAGCTGAGCGGTCAGCAATCGATGAACCAAATCCAAAGCGAGCAAAGACGCAACAGTCCGCCGGTAAGGTGATGGCGTCTGTATTTTGGGATGCGAATGGAATAATATTCATCGATTACCTCCAAAAAGGAACCACCATCAACATCGACTCTTACCGTGCACTTTTGGATCGATTGAAGGCTGACATCACAAAGAAACCGCCACATTTGCAAAAGAAATAAATGTTATGTCACAAATCGATGAAAACCATCTTATCCACCCACCGTATTCTCCAGATTTAGACTTTTTCCTCTCAGATCTCAAGAGAATGCTTGCTGGAAAGAAGATAGCCAAAATGGACGGCAGTAATATTCACCACTGCATATTCCTAAATTAGTTTTGTTATTACAGACGCCCGTTAAAATTACACGAGCTACTTGAAGAGCCAGAAGATGTAGACTACATGCCTTTTCCTCCAGAAGACATCGTACTTTTCCCACCTGGATATGCAAAGGACCGTACCTACTTATTTCAATAAACAATCTCCCCGGAATCCAACTGAGAAATTATGTGGAAGTACCTAATAGTTTTAAAAGCTTATGAAAACAAATATGATTCTGATTATGACAACTTTATTGCCTAGTGGATCAGGTGATTGTAGATTACCGAAAATATTAAACATAATGTCTTGGATAAAAGAAGGTATCACACAACAATGTACTTTGTGGGAAGTGCCTGTAGGTCCCTTTCAAAAAGCATGTTCTTGTTTAAGTTTTATTAAAAAAAATATATATTTTCTTTGGGTTATTTTCATGTTGGGCTTTAAAACACCCATAAAACTTATTTATTCTTTTTTACATTCAAATTACTAAACTAACTAAATCGATATATCCCGGAGTTTTCGGAAAAAAGGTCCGTTAAACAATTTCTTGATTGGGACACTCGGTATATTTCAAAAATGTTAAATTATTTTTTTAATTTCCCTTTGAAATTACTCAAATTCATAATATTAATTATAGACATCGTTTATAAATTTTAGTGAGCATGGGACAATTATTAGGATTCTTAGTTTACCCACTGCAAATATTTTTGTCGTCGCCTATGGTAGTTCTTTAGCATAATTTTTATAGACAAGAATCTAATCGAGCAATCTTTTACTGCAATACCTTCTTAGAACTATTTAATTACATTTGGAATTTTGAAAATTTAATGAACATCCGATGGCATTAAATTCTAACACGAAATAAATTAGGAAACTTAACTTTTGTAGTTAATGCAGTTATTAATCAGAACTTCTG
Organism: Apoderus coryli; assembly: GCA_911728435.2. Classification (NCBI taxonomy): domain Eukaryota; kingdom Metazoa; phylum Arthropoda; class Insecta; order Coleoptera; family Attelabidae; genus Apoderus; species Apoderus coryli. The sequence continues at coordinate 38,370,054 of OU452200.1, read as the reverse complement.
TCTCTTTACGAAGGGGATGGTCTTATAAGGAATGCTCCTGCTACGCTATGCTAATTGAATTTTGAGATTTTATGATTATTTTATATCTAATTAGTGTTAACTAGTTAAGTAATTATGATACAGTTAATTTAGTTGTGAATTGTGTGCTTCCAGAGAATCCATCAGATTAGAAATCACTAATTAGTAGCGTTGCAGAGCTTTTTATTCAGTTTAAAGGCTGGACAACACTTGATGAGCGTCCCTGCATATTTGTAAAACACCGAAAGAGACCAAAGATGGATGAAAGAGAATAGGAAAATCATGTTTTTCAACAAGTTGATTTTCCTCGGAAACGGTCAACTTTAGAGCTTATGACCGAGAGTATCTTTTTTGTGTAGAAAACATTGGCGGTTTAAATGGGTATCTTAAATCCACAGATCTAGATAAGGGGGAGATAAAACTGTTTGCATTTCCAAGCGATCAAACATCATTATTTGCAGATATCGATAATGCCAAACTTCCGCTGTGATTCCCGCATTGTTTTAAAATACACTATTTTGATACGGCATTTTTTACCGTTTTAAAGCAAAATATAACTTAGGTGATGGTACTAATTTTTTTGTATAATAAAACGATATACCCAAGATAAAAGATAATTTATTTATGAAGTACACGTGGCAACTCTGTAAAGCAGAGCAACTGAATAGTACGCGAAGAATTTACGATTTCATTCATTCTTGTAATCAGCCGGTAGTTTGTGCTCTGTTGCCAAATATCCTTTGTGTTCGTGTTTATTTGCTTTTAGTTGGTGATTTTGAGGGATTTTGAGTGTTTTTTTGTGCAAAAACTACAAAAAAACAATTAACAATGGTGCGTCAGTGTATAGTTTGTAAAAATAATGAAAATACCAACCCAAATTTGATATTTCGGAGGTAAGTAAGGTTACGACTTGTTATTGTTTATCAGTGGTGTAGTTTGCTTGCTCTACAAATTAAAAATAAATTGCTGTAAATAAATACCTAATGTAATTGTTGATTTTTGTGATGTTATAGAGATGCTAGGTTCATCTTACAGTATTTAAATCAAGGTTTAATTATAAACTAAGATTGCACTTCGTTAGATAACTAAATATATTAATATTGAATAGGTAGGTTCCAAAAGAATTAAATAATTTCATATTGTAGGTTTCCAGCAAAATCGGACAGACACGAAAGGTGGCTACAGCTTTTGGGTCTGGAAAATCAGTATGTCTCCAAGTATGCACAAATATGCTCAAACCATTTTGATGTGAGCGACATTAACCCTTAACTACTGACACGAAGTATATCAGACTCCCGCGTACCTGTTTAACCTTCTAATCCCCTCCATATTTTTTTTTCAGCTCTGCCGCCTTGAGTATCTTCCTAAACATTAGTGTTCTGTAGCATAGTGCAGTGAAGGCCTCGCGCAAGTTGATTATTTCGAGTTATAACATTTGAGGAGTCTGGCAGACTCCGTGTCAGTGTATACGTGAGAATTAAACTAAAATTAAAATGGCTAGTTCTTCAAAAAAAACAGTGAGCTTTTTGGATAAAGACTTTGAGAAAATCGTCACGCAATGGTACAATGAGCCAGGCAGCGATAACAGTGATATTGAAGCCGATGCAAGTGTTTATATAGAAAGTGATCATGATACAATAAGTGAACAAGAACAAAGTGACAGTGACGATATATCAGACAATCTGAATGTTGCTGGAGCGGAAGCTAATAATTCTACTAGCGAAGAAGAAGAAGAACATGTAAAAATAAGAAAAAAAAGTTATTTTTATGGAAAAAATAGATGTAAATGGAGTATGGATGAACCTACAAGAAGCGTCCGTATATTAAAATTATGGCGTTAACAGACGCTAGAACCAGTTACTTTTATAATGGATATATATATATATATATATATATATGCGGGCAAGGAAACGGATGGTCGTGGTTTGTCACCTGATGATAGAAAACTAAGCAAGCCTACCCAAGCAGTAATCAGACTTGCAAAACCGTTATATAATAGTAATAGGAACATAACGGCAGACAATTGGTTCTCTTCGGTGGAACTAGCTGAACATTTGTTGAAAAATAAAATTACATATGTCGGCACTCTAAGAAAGATATACCCCCAGAGTTTTTACCTACAAGAGGGCGGAAAGAGGGAGAATCCGTATATAGTTTTACAAAAAGTATGACTTTGTTGTCATATACGCCAAAAAAAAAAAAAATCGGTAATTTTGCTATCCACAATGCATCACAATAAAACCACCGACAATGAAACCGGAAAGCCTGAGATCATATCTTTCTATAATATGACCAAAGGCGGGGTCGACTCAATTGACGAGAAGTGTGCCAAGTATACTTGCAGTCGTCGCACTCGCAGATATCCCATGGCAATCTTCTATAAAGTTCTGGATATCTGCAGTGCAAATGCCTATATTATGTACACCTCACATCCGGGCAACAATGAAAAGCGCTTCAACTTTGTGAAAAAATTAGCCAGTCAACTGGTAGAAAACCATATGCGCCATAGATTACAAATTTCCAACATTCCACGTGAACTAAAATGTTCTATACGTCGCATTTTGGGTGTTCCGGAAGTAGCACTTCCGGTGTCAGAACACCGCTTGGAAACAAAAAAATATTGCTATATATGCCCTTCCAGAATTAGAAGAAAGACAGCATTTACGTGCATGAGGTGCCATAAGCCCATATGCCTTCAATGTTCACATAAATGTTGTAATAATTGCTATGCTGCTTTAGAAGATTGACGAAGTTCAACCCCTGCAGGTTTTTTCAGTTTAATAATTTTAGCATTATTTTTTGTTCTTACATTTAGTTTGACTATTTTCCTATATTGTAAAAAAAACTGTTTGGTTTTTTTATTGCTTTTAAAATTGATATACGCTTTATTTACATTTGTGTGATTACATGAATCAAAAATATGTTTTTTTTTAAATGTTTTAAAAGTTACTTTGTGGTTATTTTTTGTAGAATATGTTATAATAAACTTTGAAAGTAAGGTACGGGGTTTAATTATATAAAATATAAATATGAAAATCAGTTAGAAATTATGAAAAATCAATTTTTCAAATCGGAGTCTGTGAGACTCCGTGTCAGTATCAGTGTCCTAAAATTGGGTGTCCGTAGTTAAGGGTTAAGATAACTGAGATTACTGGTCGAACACAAATTCGACCAGACGCTGAACCTCAATTATCATTTCCTTTTAATGAGCGTCTGTCGTACAGGTAATTATATATATGCTTAATAAAATGTGTCTATATAAAATTTAAGGTATAATGGTCAATAATATTGTAATAAACATATGGTGTATTTACCACACATCAAGATTCTAGATCTGTGGTATTTACTATTGCATTTATATTTATTTTCAGCTCAGATTCAACTGTAGCCGAATCCTCTCCAAGCAAACCTAGTAGGTAAGTAGATATTGAATATTTAGAGCATCAGATGTTGATCAAGCAAGGACCTATGCGATCCACAAACTGTAGCAATGCGATCTTATTAAAATGAACTTCCTGGCTTATCTATAGATAAGATAATTACAAACTATAGTTTGTAAATATAGCTACTAAATTAGAATGGTACCAATCACTGAAAAACTAAGCTAAAACATTTTATTCTTTAGAACTTCAGATGTTCATGAAGCAGGGATCTGTGATCCAGAAACTTTAGAAATGCTAGTTGCTGAGGAAGCAGTTGCTGGCCCCTCGAGTGGCCCATCTAATTTGTAAGTATATAGCTTTAAATTACAACATATAACTAAGATTGTGGAATTATGTGCTCTAAATATAATGTTATCAACGATTTATATTTTGTAATAATAAATTTTTCTTGTTAATTTTTTATTGTATTACATTTATTTATCACATTACATTACATTTGGAAATTATTTTTATTTATTATTATTTCAATTTTACGTATTTTAAGTTTATATAAGATCATTACTAAGTAGATCGTATTATTTTGATATTATTTTGAAGACATATTTCACTATTTTTTTTTCAAGCCAACATTTTAATTTTTCAAATAAAAACCTACCCAACTAGTTTAGAGCAAAGAATGTACCTAATTCCTGGCCAAATTAAGTCCATTCCCTCAAAGCGGGGTGATGTAGTACATATTATAAATATTATTAGATAATATTTATAATAAATTATGTAGTCTTGCTGTGTCATCAATAACTACGATTGACACAGTTTACCTAATCTAGTTTTAAGAATAATTAAGAAGAGAACCATTTTAGCTTTTGTAATAACTACTAGCATTTGTAACGATATATCATAAAATATATATTTCCTAATTAGATATCCGAGTTAGTTTAATTTAAAATGTCCCCCGAATCTGGAGGTATAACACAATAATATACGGGGACACTACAGCACCAAGTATTTGGGTAAACACTGTATAATATACTAGTTTCCCAAATAATATATAGTGGTTCTACCTATCTCCTATCTAATCCTATAACCATCATAGTCTAAAGTTATTTAGAATTAGTTACGGTAATAATAATAATTTAAAATAGATTTTTATCATAAATCATAATGAATCATAAACCAAAAAAAAAAATAACGTTATTTTAAAAACCTACAATTTATCATTGCTTTATATCACTTTAGTGAACATCAATCGCCTAATTAAAGTAGGAATGCCTTTAAAACCGTACGCCACTGGTACATAAAATGAAATCGAATCGACGAACCAGGTACAACGTTGCCATTTTTTCTATCTGACCTTTTCTATCTTATATATCAACTGCCAATATATGTCTCACTGTAAACAAATGTGAATTATGAATGAAATTTCAGATAATGTTATATATCTCGAGTTTCTAGATCTGTGCTTAAATCCGTACTTTTTCCAGTAGCGTAGAAATTGGGGAGAAAAACACCCACTACTCCTTCAAAATATTCACAAATTATGAATTAAAAAAAAACATTCTTGCACAAAACATAGCTTATTATGAGTAGAAAATGCTTACAAACGCTGTTTTCTGTACCATAGTCGACATAGATTTCTGATTGATGTTATCTTGTATCTACCTCCCGATCGTTGTACAATAATCTAAGTTGTATTAATTCAAGCGGTAATGTTGTACTTATACTATAATTCTTAATCCGATTCTGGATTATAAAATAAAAATCAAATCAACAAGCCTAAGTGTCGAAATAGACAGCAATTTATGACAGTTTTCATTTAATGTTATCAATTTTTATGGGGTCTAACGTAAACGATATTAGACGAGTATTATGGGTCATAACACATCCTGACGCATGATGTAGAGGCATACAAAAGTTAATAATATTTATGATGCAATCTCATAAAGATTTCATATGATTAAAGGCCGTTTTCACTAGAAAAGTAAACACAAATTTCATATGTACTTGAAATAAAAGTCAACCTCCACGAAACAAATTTAATAGACCTCTCTACAAATTATTCCTCAAACCATATATGTTTCTAAATTTAATTTTAGATTTTATCAAAACTCCATTGCCACACACCTTAAAGACATTTGACTTAGACTTAAATTATGTGTAATTCTTTATTTTCAATTTTTTAAATGATTTATGAGAAGAAAAAGTATAACAAAACTCGATTAATGAGTAATCCATTTTATTTTGACGATCTTTTAGAACTCAGTAATTGCAATATAAGAGGAAAGCGAGAATCTGTGCAGATGCAATTCATATTGATTCCTGAAAAAGTTGACGATAAAAGAAAATTGTGCGAATTTAATAGCATTTGTAAGGGATTTTTTTGTCTATCGCTTATAGATCTTGAAATATCTTCCGCCCACACACACTAATGGGCCACCCTGTATAATATATTTAACGATTATCTTTGTGTGTTACCATTAAATCATCACTAAATTACAAACAGATATTCTGATATTATAACGTAAAGACTAACATATCCATTGTATCAAAATAATATTAGGTGTTAGGCGTATTGTTTTCCTAAGTGTTTACACATGTCGTATACGTATAGGTATGTTGCATCCGCATCTAATATAGGTACTTATAGAATATGTAAATTTCTCATTTTGAGGACTCAAAATTTAATTTAGTTAATACAGGTGCACATTCGCGTTATTAGCTATGTCCCAGTCAGCGGCAGCGCCTCCCGAGAGCCAGGTGAAAAAAAATAGCAAGGTAGCATTGCTCTATCTCTATTCTCCTTTGCAATTTACCACTTACCTCACAATAGTGTGGCTCACCAATACTTATAACATTTTCATTTGAGGTTTTATGTAAAATTTTCAGGATGCTTGTTCAGTGCGATGATCAGTTACTACTTTCGACGTGGATGATCAGACAATGGTCGTCCCATCATATAAGAGTGTTGGTACAGGTGATCCATCCAATTTTAGGCCAATTTCACTTCTTTCAACTTTTTCGAAAATTATTGAAAAACTTGGCAAAAAAAGACTTCTTGATTTCCTTCAAAGAAATAATATAATCACATCTGAACAGTTTGGTTTTCAGAGCTCCAGAAATACATCAGATGCTAAATTTGCCTTTCTTGAGGGTGTTTTTGGTAAGCTCAATGACAAAAACGCCGTAGCGGCTGTATTTTGCGAGTTTCCAAAGGCATTGTGTTGATCATAATATGTTACTCAGGTAGTTCGATTTGTATTCGACCAAGCGCAGACAACTGGTAAAGTATCGAAAAGCTTCGTCGGATAGCTTAAGTATTTCTTGTGTTGCGCCTCAGGGGTCTGTTTTGGGTCTCATTCACTTTCTTCTATATACAGGGCGTCCCCTCTCTATTGGAAAAAACTTCTGGGGCATATTGAGAAACCATAGACAAGCAGATTGAGATGTCCGGAAGTGCATGGGTTTCAAAATACAGGGTGTGAAAGTTAACCGATTTTCTTGAAATTCGCTGGTGATGTAAGCTTAATAAAACGCTCAGTTAGCACTAATAAAATGTTAATTATGACTTCCAGTGGCGCCCCGGGGGACAGTGTCACGAATAAAATGACAAAAAAAATGTACGCTACTGACTTTATTTGAAAATTTTATATATTTTTTAGAAAGCTCAGTTAAAAATACAACTTTTTTGTCACTAGATATTTTTTCGTATCTCTCTCCGTTTTCGAGAAAATTTTTTTATTAAAAACTTTATTAAAAGGTTCATTATTATTAGAAAGAAAAACAGGGAGGCTTTTTTACATATAATTTATTATTAATAGTGAAAATCTAAAACAAAACAATGTTGTCATGGTAACACACAAACATGTCAAACTTTAGTAAAAGTGTCAGTTTTTAAGTACTTAATTATCTTCAAACGTTACACTAATTGCAAAAATGAATCGTTTTGAATTAGCCGAGCTTGCAGATATGCATCTCTTGTATGGGGAAGCGCGCGGTAATTCTTTGTTAGCACAACGGTTGTACGGGCAGCGGTTCCCAAATCTATCAAAATCTACGGGAGACTGGCTCATTCGTGGTAAGTATTGCAGAAATGGCAACTTTCTCTGTTTTTTTCTTGCGCGCTTCTGTTTTACAGCCAATCTAAGAGGCTTTGTTATCTTTGCAGCCTATTCGAGAATTTGCAAGGCAGTGTCCGATTAGAGATGCCGCTGAGGATGAAGTCATGGCACGCATTCAGAATTAGCCCAACACTAGCACTCGTCAGATTGCGTCGCGACTTAATTGCAGCAAAAATACTGTCCATCGAGTATTGAAATTCCACGATCTGCATCCATTTAAACTTCAAAAGGTGCAGGATCTACTGCCCGGCGACGCTCCTCGGCGGCTCGAGTTCTGCGAGTGGTTGCTCGGTCAAGCGGATGAAAACGCTGATTTTTTAAGTATAATCTTCACGAGCGATGAAAAAGGATTTTCGCGCGACGGGACATTCAATCCTCGCAATAACCACGTGTGGAGCGAACAAAATCCCCATGCTACGCACATCAGAGGATATCCGCAGAAGTTTTGGTGTTAATGTTTGGGCAGGTTTTCTGGGCGACCATTTGATTGGGTTGTACGTTCTACCTGATCACCTCAACGGAAGTAGCTATCTAGTTTTTTTGCGAGATATTCTGCCCGAGCTGCTGGAAGATGTACCCCTCCAGTTGCGTAGAGAGGCCTGGTTCCAACACGTTGATTTTCCAGCGCATTTTGCGCACACCGTGAGAGGTAACCTCGACCAAACCTACAACAACCGGTGGATTGGTAGAGGTGGTCCCGTCCCTTGGCCAGCAAGGTCGCCGGACTTGGTCCCCCTGAACTTTTTTCTCTGGGGCGAAATGGAACGGTTGATCTATGCAACTCCTGTGCCGACAATGGAGGACCTAGTTGCTAGAGTTGTGGTGGCAGCGGAATTTATCGCGAACGATCCAGGCGCGTTTGCTCGGGTGCGCGAATCCTGGCTCGACAGGTGCAGAAAATGCATCGAAATGAGCATTTGCTCCACCTTGTTTTTCTTTCTGATAATAATGAACCTTTTAATAAAGTTTTTAATAAACATTTTTTTTCGAAAACGGAGAGAGATACGACAAAATATCAAGTGACAAAAAAGTTGTATTTTTAACTGAGCTTCCTAAAAAATAGATAAAACTTTCAAGAAATTCGGTTAACGTGTCTTTGAGATATTGATAAAAAAAAGTTTTTTGAAAAAAAATTTGACACCCTGTATTTTGAAAACCATGCACTTCCGGACACCACTCTCTTATCTCAAACTGCTTGTCTATGGTTCCTCAATATGCCCCAGAAGTTTTTTCCAATTAAGAGGGGACACCCTGTATAGCTTTGATATAAAGATAACCTACAAAATGCAGCATAAAATTTGTATTTACATAGGCGTTCATAAATAGTAGAAAAAAGGGTAAAATAAATAAATATGCTAGGGCAATAATGGCTCATATCTCTACCTAAGCGGATAATAATAATTATATTTATTTATTTAAAAATTAAGATTGGTGTGTCATATTTTTATGATTTCTTTGTTTTGAAAATAAACTTTTCTCCTTTTTCTAAAACACCTCTATTATGCGACAGGGAAATTGTGGTCACACACCCCACATGTGTACGCGACCAACATCTTTCTCGGTTTTTATTTCGTATCAAAGGAGATATTTATGTGGTTGTTGAATATATTTGTTGTTTTATTATAGAAGCAAAAGGGTAACAATTTTCCCTGGTATTTTATTTTTTCTACATCGAAATATGCCACAACATAAATATATTCCAATATTTGTTGATACAGTTGTTTTTTTTTTTACTGTAAAAAAAATAAAACGAATCCCATGTAAAAACACTCAGTGGTCTGTTAAAGCGTCTCTACTAAACAATGCTTTGAGACAAAAAATTGAAACTCTACACATGGTGAAGGATTTAAAAATTGTTGTTGTTTTTTTTCATTTTAAGATGTGATAAGAATGGGAGTATTCTCAGTAGTAATACCTCTAGGGTCTTGATAATACCGAGATAATTTTGTCATAGAGAATGCCGAAAGCGTGTTGCTTGATAATAGCCCAAGGCCGCAGGCCGAGGGCTATTATCCTTGAGCAACTCGCTTGAAGGATTCTCTATGACAAAATTTTGAGTATTTATCAAGGCCCGAGGAGTATTCGATAAGATAATTTTTTACTTTGTAGATATCAAAAATTTGATTGTCAATCTGACGTTTAATAATTTTCAATACAAAATGTATTAGTGTTAATCAAACAAATATTATTCATTTTTATTTAAAACTACAGTTGTGAAAAGTACAATTGGTAAATGTTAAATTGGAAGAAGAGTTTGCTGAAGTTGATCTGTTCGAATGATTGGATATCTTTTTATACTTAGTGTCCAAACCAATAGCTTTCGCGAATGATTTGGTCCACATATTAATTATGTTCTTGCCTACCGGTATATTGTCAAACCATGTGTTACTTTCGGATTTCCCGAAACGATTTCGTCTCAAGAATAGGCGACTGGAAGTAATATTTTTCCCCCTTTTGGACAATAATTTATGGAATAACCGAACAGGACATGCACTTTCGTTTGCAATATTTGGAACAAGGCACTTACTATTTGTACAACTTTTCGATCCTCCTTGGCATGTTTTACTGAATATTGAATTGTATTCAATTCTGTTGGTTGGCGTTCCATCATTATTTTTCTCAATCGTGAAATAATCTATAAGGTAATCAGCTGGTTCACCACCTCGCCAAGCGAACTCAACAGCTACAATATGGTAATTTTTTTTTGTAAACCTTCTGGTGTACATTCATCCCATAATCCAATGATTCTAGCCAAATCACTTGAACTCAAATTTGATGAACTGCATTTTCGTTTGTTTGGATCCTGCGCTGTAATATTTTCCGTTTTGCATTTCGTGCATCTCGCGCATTTTTGAATATCACACTGGTAAACGGGTCAAATACAATTTTGAAGTCATTGAAGTATTTTTCCTGGAGTAGCCTACTCGTAGTATTCCAAATTGTTTTTACAGTTGCTTCTTTATATTCAGTTCCGTCAGATTTTCTCATATTTACCGCATAATCTTTCAATATATTAGCCAAATTATGCAAATTCGTTTCAGCATTCAGTTCGTATTCTCTGGTCGCACAAAACTCGAGAAATATTTTCCATACATATTTTTTTGATTTGATTGTATTTTTTGGTATATTATTAGATGCAATATCATTAATTGCATCGTTAGATGCAATACCAAATCTTCGCGACATTTTTAAACCGGTTGTCAGTTTAACGTTTAATTAATTTTTAATAAAAAAAACACCAAACTGAACACCACATGTAGGGTATTATCGCTGTAAGCCAGAGGTGATTGGATGAAATTTGACACATGACTTAAAATTAAGTAATTTGATTGGTTACTATATACTATAAGAATAAAATTGCGGATCTGTATCTTATAACGGAAGTTGTGTCTGTAATAGTTCGGTAAATCTCCACAGCTAGCTCTGAATTAGTTGTAACCCTGTATAAATCAATTTCTGATATTTTTGTGTTGCTAGGGATGGGCACCAGCAGAGATATTTCCAGAGGAGCACTGTTTTCTATTAAAATATGAATATTTTCTATCGTGGATAGTCTTGACTTCTACTTGATGAAAATTCACATTAAACGTTTTCAAGAAAACACAAATGGCCTGGGAATTGTAGTTTAGATATCAGTATAGGTAGATCTGAAGAATCCACTGGGTTGTTATGTGTGTGTAATAAATTTTGTATAATCATAAAGGCCACGCACTTCTCAACTTGTTAAAGAATTTCTCCTGCTTTATTTAATAAATTGCTAATATGCCCATTCAATTATCTTGTATCTATTGTATTGTTCAGATATATTTAATGATGTGTGAAATGGATGAACACAAATATTATAGACAAAACTACCACACTAATACGTGTAGTATACTGCCCGATATTCAGCTGAAAACCTTAATTAGACAATCGAAATGGAGCACAATTATGTATAATGGGAACACCTATTTGGGACGTGACATGTTAATTATGCGTTCGATTTCAGGTCATAATGAGATTTCAGACTTTCACGAGTATAACTGTTTTTTGATTGCACATAAAGTGTAATATTGTGTCATGATAGCTATCGGTGACAAATTGTCTGAAACGGGATAAATTATTTAAATTTACATTAGGTGTTTACGTTTAAATAGATATTATAAATCCCTAACGACTTTCTATTTTTTGTATTTTTTCTTTGGTTTTAAGATTCTCGAAAACAAACTTTTTTAAAACTAAACTAAAATCTTTTTTTTTAACATAAAAGTACATCTTGCTAAACTTATATTGGCAACATTTTAAACTGCATTTTAAATGTGATGTATAGTATATTAAGTATTGAGAACAGTAAGTGTGGTTTACCGATTGACGACAATTGGAAGAGATCGGTAAACTTGTCTGCAACAGTAGATATAATTGCACATGACGCAATTTCACTGAAGCATTATATCATTTTACAACCCAAGATTAGAAATACCTTGAGAACAAAAAAGCAATAAAAGAGTTAAACTAAAAAAGTGAATTCTAACGTTCCCCATTTTATTAGACACGATAACACCCCATATAATTGAGTCCATTTAGGTGCTTATTTCAATTTTATTATCTATAAGCCAATTTGAATAGATTTTTTTAAATTATTTATAAGACGTTTTCTCTTTTAAATCCAGAGGCAGTTTATTATAAATTTTCTTTCCGACATACGCGAAACATCTCTGTCTTATAGAAAAGATTTTTGGTCGTTAAAATTCGAGATTGGGTGAATATTGATTCGGACGGATGGCGTATATTAAGATTGAATATTAGTTTTAGAATTATTTTTTGTACTATTTCTAGAGGTTGTAAAGTTGTTAAGTAATTTAAAAAGATATATTAAAGAACGAATTTTTTTCACCAAATATTGTAGGAAGAAAACCATATTTTTTAACTGTACTCTATTAATAGATATATATTCCATTCTAACTTCTGTGTAAAACAACAACCAATATAAAATAAAAATATATAACCTATATCTACTCGTATGATACATAAACAGGTAAGATATACTAAGGTTAAGGTATAAAAAAAATAATTTATGAACAAAATTATTGAAACGACTTTTTTCTTGGTTTGGCGTGAGAAAAATCATCTGATATATCATCAAAGCTAATATCGCTTATAAGATTACTCTCGATGCACATTATTGCCAAAGCAATCAATTTATTGTGGGATAAGGTCGATCTGCAGTAGGTTTTGACACTCTTTGGTACCAAAAATGACCTTTCTCCCGTTCTTTTTAATTCTTTTAGCAAGTCCAGCGATCTATTCGATGAGAGACCAAGATTTTGTATTTGAAGGATCTCCCCTTCTAGACGCCAATATCATTTTTATGTCTCAGTACAACATTTAATGGTAATTTAAATTGTACAACGTTTCTCTAGTTTAACCGACATTGCAACTCCTGCCGTTTCCAAGATTTCTAATGCTATCCCATTCTTATCTTGGACACAGTGTATAATACGTAAGTACACGTATATTTGCTTTTCTTTTGTTTGGCCAAAAAGCGTTTTTATTTCACGCTTTTTATAAGGAATTTAAAAAATTGTAAGAAATTAGTTATACTCGTACCTATGTCCGGGAGAACAATAATTAGTATAGTTATTTTGCTTTCAAGCTCAATAAAAAAACTTAAAACTTTACACCCTAATAATAATAACATCTAAACATAGACAGTTTTTATTGAAAATATTCCTGTAAAAGAAAAATGTGTTTCAACGTTTCATATACGTTATGACATCATCAATCTTTTATTGAAAATACAAATCGACAATTTTTTTAGAAAAACTAATGATAGATCACATCAGTTAACATAAAGTATACAGGGTTATTCACGCTTTATGCCGCGGAATATTGTGGCGAAACTACGTGACTTTCAATAAGGTTCATTTATTTGTCGTATAGGCATCTACTATGGCTACTTTTTAAAATTGTTTTCATATTATACAGGGTGTCCCAATTGCAATAAACTTGCAATCTTATACAAAAATTAAAACTACTCAAATAAGAACTTTAAGTTGTTATAACCTCATTAATTTAAATGGAACGTCATATTTCTGAACTTACCTAGCAATTTACTAATTACCTCTCGAATAGTGTTACTATAGCTACGTCTGCGCGTTTTGGCAGAAAACGCCAAATAATTGTATTGTACACCATTTGGTGTTTTTTAAATAAACGTTTTAATTTATCTAGTAGCCTATAGAATGAATAATGTCAAATAAATTATTTTATTTATCAAAAAATTATTTATTATTATAATTATTAAATAATAATAATAAAACGTACATAATTGGTACAAAGTCCTTCGGCTTATAATTATTTATCAATTTAATTTGCTGTTCATGCTTTACTAAATATTATTGATTTACAATTGTTAGTTTTGATGTTGCTTTGTTAAAATGAAGATTATTTACTCAAAAGAAGCACGTATTGATATCATATTGATCCATGGAGAATGCCATCAAAATTCTTTATTGGCTTCTCGAGTTTATGCTCAAAGGTTTCCCCTACGAAATCATCCAAGACCAGCTGCTTTTAAATCAGTTTAAGGAAACTGAAAGTGTTAGCTATAAGAACTACGTTACAAGAAAACCTGTCACCGAAAATCGAAAAACTATTTTTGCTACAGTTGGTCCAGTAATCGAAAATCCCCATAATAGTCAAAATCAGATATTCGGAAACACCAATATTAGTCAGGCAAGTATTTCACGAGTGATTAAAAAACCTATGTTTTTTAATCACCTCATAAAATTCAGCTTTGTCAAGAGCTTTATAGCAATGATTTTGACAATAGAATTCAATTTTGCAAGTGGGTGATAGATAAAGTGGCAGCAAATGAAGCATTTTCTAATAATGTGTTATTTAGTGACGAATATACATTTCCAAACAATAGCCTCGTGAACAGACACAACGACCATTATTATTCTGCCTCGAATCCCCATAAATACAAATTCATCAGCAATCCATATAAGTGGTCCATTGATGTGTGGGGTGGAACATTGGGCCGATATTTAATAGTACCCTAATTTTTGAGGAATCGTTAAATGGTATGATGGTACTGGATTTCCTTCTACACCAACTTCATGTATTATTAGAAGAAATTCCTTTAAACAACCATGTGGTTTCAATTAGATAGATCTCCGCCTCATTATCATCACAGGTGAATTGGAAGAAAACATTGACCTCCCATATCTCCGGATATCTTTTTATCGGAATACAAGACGCCTCCAACAACACCACACGATATGAAAATACGCATAAGAGATGCTTTTCAAACTGGTACCCCGCAAATGTTGACCAGAGTTAGCCGTAGTTTTCAAAAAAGAATATCGAAGTGTCTCGAACTGGACGGTCAACATTTCGAACACATGTTATGAATATTTTGGTAGAAATTTATCTGTGCTTTTTATTATTATCAATGCTGTTTATGCATAATTAAGAATAATTCATAATGACTTTTATAATTGTAGATCATTTGACATTTCTGATACCATAGGCTACTAGAAACATTAAAACATTTATTTAAAAAACACCAAATGGTGTACAAAACAATTATTTGGCTTTTTCTGCCAAAACGCACAGACTTAGCTATAGTACACTCTAATACCATTCGACAGGTAATTAGTAAGTACATTGCTAGGTAAGTTCAGAAATATGACGTTCCATTTAAATTAACGAGGTTATAGCAACTTAAAGTTCTTATTTGAGTAGTGTTAATTTCTAGACACCTTGTATAAGAATGCAAGTTTATTGCAATTGGAATACCAAATATGATCTATTATTACACTTTAGAGTTAATTTCGTCAACATGACTTAAATACTTCCTACGTATTTGGAAGATGAAAATTAGGCTAGATTTTGAGAAAATTCAATTTATTTAAACAATCTTAAGGTTTAGGGATTATAAACCTTACAACACTTAATTTGATTAGAGGATCTAAAGGTGCAATAATATACAGAGCATTCCATTAAAAAAAACACAACTTTGATACTTTTAGGTTATTTGGGACACCCTGTATAATATGAAACCAATTTTAAAAAGTCGCCATAGTAGATCCCTACACGTCCAATAAATAATTCCAATGTGATGGTTATAATGTAGGTATCCGAGATATTAATTACTTACATAATTTGGTGGTTTACACATGATGGAAACCAAAACTATAGGAACCAAAATTTATCAAACAATTTGGAACAAATAGGTACGTTATATAATCTTGTTTAAAGGCCCATCACTGTGACTCTAATCACTAAAAGTTACTTAACGTTATGCAAGAACAAACTGATACGGATAAAAACGAAAAATTGGATTTTGTTCATAATCTGCAAAATCGAAGATATGAAAGTCTATAAAACAAAATTGGGGAAGTACCTGAAGAAATTGGAGAAGCTAGAAACCAGCATTTTTTGCGAATGTACAGGCAGAATTATTCGAGAAAATTTTCTAGAGAAACCTGTAACATCAACAACACCAGTGTATTGGAGGTCCTACAATCTACGATCACTTGTGAAATAACCATTTTATATATCTTGTATATCTAACAAACACATATAAAAGTGTTAAAATGGGAAAAAACACGAAAGTCACGACGACTCGACGATGCAGAAGTAAAAAAGTCATAAAATATTCTCGAATGGGACGTCCCAAAGCATATTAAAGAAACAATTTAGCCTTCATTTTTATTGTATGCTCTATAGGTATTCAAGGTTAGAAGCACGCGTCCTTCGTTCGGCTTCTATATCGCGTGGATATTTATCCACTTTGTCTTAGCATGTGCAATCTCACGGGAATTGTTTTATTTTGCATTTATTAAAAACTAGAGAATTGTTTTTATTTAGCAGACAGAGTGAAACTCAGTTTATTTTAGGGAAACATTTTAGATATTTTTACAAATAGTAAAGATTTATATTTACGGTTGTACTTTAGAAATGCTCCTGTAGCGAACTTCTTTAGGATTTAGCTCATTCAAAAAAATGTCATAGTAATAAATGCTGGTGTTACCTATACATTCGATTTTTTCGGTCTCTGTATGGTGGGATATGCATTACTTTGCTATAATACAAAGACATCGGTCAGTATTACACCGACCATCACTCCAAACAGCAGCCTTATAGACAAGGGTCGATAAATTTAAAAATGGTAAAAAGTGAAAAAAAATTATAGTAGGTAAAAAACGGTTAATCTTTATTTCCGGTAAAACTGCAAGTCCTCTGAAAAAAAGTTAAATGGCAAAGTTGTAGGTAATAAAAAGATCTACAACTTTTGTATCCACACTTTTTTCACATAACCTCAAAATTTATGTGAAAAATTCGAATAACCGATTTTTTGGTTTTTTATTTTTATCTTTTGCAAAAAAATTTATTTTTTCACGAAATTTGGTGAAAGCTTACCTTTGTATGTCCCAAACATACAGTAATTTATTTGATTTGAAATATTCAATTTTTCACCTTATTTTGACTTATTATCGAAAAATCACCCTAATTTTCAATCGAAAATTCTCACGTCAAAATATCTGCTTTTTTAAAAAAGTTGGTGTGTTTTTTGTTCGTTCAAATCTCTACTTTCTGATGGTATAAAAAAAATATACACTACTATGGTAAATGTTCTCAGAAAACCACGACAAATCACTAGAAATAGAATTCAGCCCTGAGGTACCCTCTTTTTGAAACAAGCTGACTCAGATAGTTCACAGGTATATTGAACAACTTGATATATATCATTTTGCAAAAAAAAAACTATAAATCAATTACAGAAAGCAGCCCCTAGAGAGGCTTCAACAATGAAGGTACGAGACGGCGTTTTTAACTTCGAGGAATGGGGCGCCGAATATTCTTGTACATTTTTGAAGATAATGATGGTATGCTGGCCTGGATTCTGACTGGATTTATGAATATGAAACTGGATCTGTAAGCCGAAGGAGCAAAGGAAAAAAAGAACAGAAAGAATTTTTGCTCTATGCTCGAAATTTTCACCTGATAATATGTAGTACATACGGAAGAAGACTATTCCAATATGGGATGGCTCATGCTCTTATTAAGCGTACTCAACATCATCAGTTACATTCTGAACTGTGAATATAACAAAATCAATAATTATCCAATTTTTTGCAGTAATTCATCCGCATACAAAGAAATCACATGTGCCACGAAAATTGAAAACGAAAGTTACAAACTTTAAGCAGCGTAGTTTCCCAGAGCTGGAATAGATGCAGAAACTTTTTCTCGGTTTAAATCAGTCTTTGATCCATTTCACAAATTCCTTTTCCCACTTTTTTTGCTGTTGTTTCCCGACAGTTTTCACATTCTACTCGCATAGTGGTTTTGTGCGAATCAACAGTTTTTTTGTTTTATCCTATTTTGGTTATTTTATATTGTTTTGTTGCGTAATCGAAATGAATAAACCCCTCGAGGGACGTATAGCTCTCCATATTTAGGTGTAAAGGTAACATTTCTGTGACATTTTTGTCATTTACCTTTTTCGAGACTCTTATGCTGACAATTTATACACTGTGTCCAAGAGAAGAAGGGGATAGCATTGGAATATATTTAAGAAACACTATGGGCCAGGAAAGGTTGTGCGCGTTAGCAACTGCTATCTATTGAAAAAAAAAAATGTGAAGTCCATGTTTTCAAATTTTAATTATCAAGTCATCAACCACTTTGCTGTTCAGAAATCTAGGATGATGGACTTCACTTACAAACAGTTTTAATGGTCATGGTGAGTTTAGCAAAATGTAATTATCTAGCTAGTCTAACTACTTAAAAAAACCTATCATGTTAATTCTTGATTTTGAAAAATTTTGGGAGTTATTACCTTATTTCCACCACCTTGTTGTGCCCCACCTCTTTCAGACCTCTCGAGCCGCCACTGCTTTTAAATGGTGTTTTCAAAAGTAAACTAGCTTTAACCGTTTCCAAGAATTTTTTAAAAATCTTTTTTTTTTTGCGATTTTAGTGTATTTATTTCTGACATTATTTTTACAGATATAAAAAAATGAAAAACACTCACTCCTTGTTACTTTTTGAGGGGAAAAAGATAGCGTTCTCAATACTTTCCCTATGGGTCGAGAAATTAACATGCATACGCGGCTCATCTGCTACATAATTATTGTTGTTCTATTTGTTTGTATTTATCTCCTATACTTAATTTAAATAAATCTATTTAAAAAAAAAATTAAGACGAGGGGGGTCTGCAAGAGAATTATTTCCCGGGCCCTAAAATTGCCCCAGCACGTGCCTGACTCCTATAGGTTTCTTTGTAAGAAAAAGTCACAAAGTTAACATTACATCGACCAGGATGGCTACATAACGTTATATATATATTGTTAATCTGTTTCTACTTGAGTTCCACTTTTATTAGACTTTAGACAACTTTGTATAGCTTAATATTGTATACCGTGGACAACATGAGCTGTTATAAAGTTTATTATATTTTTTAAAGGTGACCTGATTTGGTTTTGTTCCATTTCATCGCATTTTTTGAAAATAAGGTTCTATTTGATATACAACAATAGTGGATGCAAATGTTTTGTTAAACATTAACATTAACAGAAATTTCCATACAATTATTATAAATTCTAATATGTACTCATTTGTTACTGGTTAGAGTTAAACTATATAAGTAATATCTAACTAAATTTGTTTTATTGAAATGATTTACAAAAAGAAAATTATCACATTAAGTAGGTATCACAAAAATTATGCTGTCTACATAAAAATACAAATTAATTATGTATTTTTTACAGCCCCAAAAATTCCCTTTTCAAAAATATATAATATATTATATTATATTTTTTAACCTCAACAATATATTTGACATAGTTGCCAGCGCTTAATAGTACTAAGCATAGCATACGAATCTAGCCATTAAAAAAACACTATAAGAACTTCATATAGATGCAGCAGAGATTTAATGTAAAATAAGGTTATATGACAACGTATGGCGAGTGTTTTGTACCTATATGTCGATTATTATTTTGATTATATCTATCTCTATCACACAGTCTAGTCTAGTCTAGTCTAGTATTTTTATTTACTTTTCGGGAAGCTTAAACTTTTGATTTTTGATATTTTGAATACAAATTAGTCTACATATTTAATTTAAGTTTTAAAATCTAAAAAATATTATAATATTATAATATCTCATACATTAATATGGAAGAAGCAAGTGGAAGTAGTAGGTACACATCAGCAGCGTAAATTATATTTGCGCTGACATCAGGTAAGCGCAGTTATTATGAAAAATTATAGTTTATTTTTTAATTTTAACTAAAGTTACGTTTTTTTAACCAACCTTTTAAGAACAGCAAAATCTTGTTAAAAATATAATTGTTACAATAAATGAGTTTGGTTAATTGTATTTACTAAATTTATAGGGTGCAAAACAGTTGGAACTTGGCAACTGCGTCAATAGGCATGGCCATACTTGATTTGTATGGATTATTGTTAGGTATAAAAAGTATATACATGTTAGTAAATAAGTGCGACAAACTTCAGGAGGTAATTCTGTATGAAAAAATAATGACAGTTTGCTACATAAGCACATGTCCGCAAATGCTTCGTTTTATACAGGGTGTCAAAGTTTTTCTTAGATTTATTGATTGCTCTGAAACTGGTGGAGATATGCAAATGAGATCTAGTGGGTTTTAAGAGGTAGTTATTGCGCATTTTTTGACATGCAATCAAGAATTATGTTCAGCAGTGGCGCGCATACGGGTACTTAATAATCTCAATTTGTTGTATCTCAGCAGAAAACGACGCATTTGCGGACATGTGTTTATATAGCAAACTGTCATTATTTTTCATACAGAATTATCTCCTGGAGTTTGTCACACTTATTTACTAACACCCTGTATAACTTGTTATATATTTTTGTAAAGGGAATTTCAGGGGCTGTAAGAAAATCCAAAATTATACAGGGTGTCTCTTAAAGAAAAAATAATTTTCGTTACAGTAACCACCTAGCGGCTTAACCGTTACAGAGAGCCAAATTTCGTTTACATGAGTTCCCATAAGAAAACGCATAATTTGAGCCACCCTGTAGATATGCAAAGCTGCAAATACTTCAAATTCACGTTTTTTTAAATGCAACTCCCTGGCTGTTACTGCATTCATGAAACTAATAGCGTCTCTATATTCTGGAGTGCTAAACACACACCGTAATTTCCTGGCTTATTTAAAATTCTGGAGTAAAAAAGCATAAGCGAAGAGTTTTTGTTAATGAACAATAATCTGTTAAATTGCTAGTAGTAATTAAATTAATTTATCTATATAGATAATCCATTAATGTTATACTGCAACTAATTTATAGACATTGAGGCCCAAGTGAGCTCTAAATAAACCTTAATATTATTGGTTACACATTAGAGTAGGTGTGTATGGACTTGGAGTGTGAAAGACAGAGAGAGAGATAATGAGCCTGGTGGCACACCTGTAATTAAAATAAACCAATGCCATTGATCATTCCGGAATTTGCAAATGTACATGCCTAGTATATATTTATTGCCCTACAGGTTGAACAACGTGTAGTAATTAACTAGTGATTATCCTTGTAATTTTGTATACATTGTTCAGGGACAGCTCCAGGATTCATTTTTGTGTCGACGGTGGCCCGCGGAAATTTTGCTTTAGCTTGCGGAACCTCATGATGGAAATTATATTTTATTCTAGAGGGCTATTATTTATATTTTGGAGCTTGCCAACAGTTGTTGTTGTTGTTAAGTGTCAGATGTCATTTTCACTGGAAAGATTAGATTGTTGACTATCACTGACCAAGTTTGCGAAAGTCGTCATATAACATACTGTGAGATTTAATTTTTAAATAAGTAACACTATCAAAACAGTGACTTATTTTATTAAAATTAGCAGTCATTACATTGAGTGACGATCTCCGAAACTTACACCTAAACAAATAATCATATCGAGTGGAAATTCTGGAAATATTGAAGATTATCAACATTAAAGATGACAAAACGCGACGGTTTTCCAGATTTTGTATTGCAAATCGAGCTAAAAGAAGTCCCTGATCGTATCCACAAGCTGGATAAACACCATCCTGCTTCCACACCAAATATTTCGAAAAACCATAAGATGTTTATAAGATTGTATAGTTTATCCAAAGTTAATTTAAAATATATAAATTTAATGATTCTACCGGGGCTATCCATTCCCATGCCTCTTTATATTATAAAAGCGTTTTTTGATACATTTCTCCGACGTATATAAGACGTATAATAAATCATGCCTGCCAAAGGATACCGACAGTAATAACAATAACTACAGTGACTGCAAAAAGTATTGGGTTAATGATTAATCGAAAAAAAAAGAGGTTGCAAATAAATACTAATATCAATGAAACAAATAATTTTTGGCAACGTGTTATTTTCTCAGATTAATCTAAATATAATCGGATGGACATCATCTGGTATGACGAAGACTTAATATGGAATTTAAACAAGAAAATTTGTGTCCGGCAGTAAAACACGGTGGCAGAATATTGTAACCATGATTTGTTCAATAGTTTTTCTTAGATCGATAAAATTAAAGAAGATCTATCAATCAAATTACATAATAATTTTTAATAAAACCTCAAGTAGATGAAACTTTTTGCAGTCACTGTATACAGTGACAGTGTATAGGACTGGCCGTGTCTGATATATCAGACACGAGCGGAACACGTTGAGAGTTTATACAGGGTGGTCCAACGAAAAGTTTGCACCTAGCTTTTCTCTTTTTTTTGTAGTCGAATGCGAAAATGCTCGGACACGTCGATTTTGCTTTTGAGGGGGACACATTTTAAACATATTTTTCGATCTGCGCCTTTAACCCCCTAGCGGAGGTGAGTAACAACCCTAAAATTTTAAATGGAAAGAGGGGTCTAATGACATATCATTTGAAAGGACACAAAATTGTCTTTCTAATGATACCCTATTTGTCGAATTTTACTAAAACAGTTAATACGAAAACGACTTTAAAGACATTAAGCCGATAATTTTGGTATTAATGAGAAATACAAATAAGTTTTAATTATTGCGAGTGAAAACACCTGCAATCGTTAGTACATTCCAATGTTTGTTAGTTTTAACATTGCTTTGTAAAAAAAGTAAACAAGCTGTTAAATTGATTTATTAAAACGTTACATTAACAAATGTTGAAAATGTGACCCATTTGATTCCATACAATAATACAGATTTTGTTCAAATCTATTTCTAACATTTTGTAGCATATCAGGTGTTATGTTTCTGCACTCTTCTGTAATGCGTTGGCGAAGATCTTCTATGGACTCGGGCTTCGTGGCAAAACATTTATTTTTTAAGTGCCCCCAAAGAAAAAAGTCTAAAGGCGATAAATCCGGTGACCTGGCAGGCCATTCAATTGGGCCCCTCCTTCCAATCCACCGTCCAGGGAACCGGTCATCTAAGAACTGTCTTACAGGAGCCACATAGTGCGGAGGTGCTCCATCTTGCTGGAAATAAAGCCGATCAGCAGTATGATTTTGGTCATCTTCTATTATTTGTGTTATTAAAGGATCAATTGTGTCTTCAAGCATGTTTAGGTACACTTCACCAGTTAAATTTCCAGGAATAAAAAGTGGTGCTATAATATGATTTCCTAATATGCCACACCAGACGTTTATTTTTTGAGGATACTGGGTATGAACCTCACGGAATAAATGTGGGTTACTGTCATCCCAGTAACGGCAATTGTGCCTATTTACAGCTCCATTCAAATAAAATGTGCATTCGTCGGAAAAACAAATGTTAAATAATAATTGCGGATCTTCAATTAAACGCTGGCTCATTGCTTCACAAAATTGCAGCCTTCTATCAGGATCATCCTCATTTAGTTCCTGTACTAATTTGATTTTGTACGGATGAAATTTGTACGCTTTTAAAATTCGTATTATGGACGAACGGGAGACACCTGAGGCTTCAGCTAGTTGACGGGTACTTTGACTATGATCCATTTCAACATGCCCTAAAACAGCGACTTCCACAGCTTCATTTCTGATCGGTTTCTGCGGCTGGTGTTTTACATTACAGACAGATCCGGTATCTACAAACTTTTTAACTAACTTGCCAACGTACACATCATTCACATTTTTATCGGGATGTCTCTCATTAAATAAGCGAGCCGTAAGTCTAGCACTACTATTATTTTGAAAATAAAGTTTAACAATTTCAACTCGTTCTAGAATGGAATAAATCATTTTGTACGGTAAAAGTAAAATAACTTGAGAAGCAACCAAACTGAATCAATGAAAAGACTAAAATAAACGGTGTAAATTCTTTTCCTACACGTATCTGCAGTTTTTATTTCAACAAAAAACGCAAACGATTAGTGAGGAATTTAGTTCTGATAAATAAGATAGTGTTTTTGAAATCCCGTTTTTCTTCAAAGTAAATAATTTAGAAATGATTGTAGTTGTTTTCAGTCGTAATAATTAAAACTTATTTGTATTTCTCATTAATACCAAAATTATCGGCTTAATGTCTTTAAAGTCGTTTTCGTATTAACTGTTTTAGTAAAATTCGACAAATAGGGTATCATTAGAAAGACAATTTTGTGTCCTTTCAAATGATATGTCATTAGACCCCTCTTTCCATTTAAAATTTTAGGGTTGTTACTCACCCCCGCTAGGGGGTTAAAGGCGCAGATCGAAAAATATGTTTAAAATGTGTCCCCCTCAAAAGCAAAATCGACGTGTCCGAGCATTTTCGCATTCGACTACAAAAAAAAGAGAAAAGCTAGGTGCAAACTTTTCGATGGACCACCCTGTATGTGCAAAGCCACGTCTTTTTTTAAATATTTATCATCAGTTAACGTCTCAAAATAATGAAGTGACGAATACACATATTATAAAATTTTTACGTTCTATAGAAAAGTTCACTGATTAAGTGAGTAAAATTTGTTGTTAGTTTTTAATATCAGAAGCATATTATTATAAATGTATCTACTTATATGCATAACTAGTATTAATGATAAATCAAAATTCGTCTTCTCCACAAATAAATCTCTTTATTTTGTTAAAAATTGTGTCATTACATTATACAACCATACATGTTTCGTGACATAATATTCTCATCCTCAGTGGTTAATATTAGGGGGGTAAAATTTCTTTTATTGAATACAGAAGTTATTTAATTGTCAATGGGGGTTTTTGATTCTGGAAATAACATTTTCTAAGTATACATTTTTATTTTAAGTCGGTTAACTTACCATTTGTAGAAAAAATTTGAATATTGAAATATGACATATTCGCCATTTGCATGGTTTTCAGTTATCGACACACAATTTTTCAAATTTTAAATAAAATGAGTACAACAAGAAATAAACCAAAAATAAAACCAATAAGTCGAAATGTTACAACAAAAGTAGGTTTATTGATACAATTTATCAATAATAATTAAAATGATTATAATGTTATAAATAGATATAAAATGCAAAAATTAATATAAAAATTTTTTCTACAAATGGTAAGTTAACCGACTTAAAATAAAAATGTATACTTAGAAAATGTTATTTCCAGAATCAAAAACCCCCATTGACAATTAAATAACTTCTGTATTCAATAAAAGAAATTTTACCCCCCTAATATTAACCACTGAGGATGAGAATATTATGTCTCGAAACATGTATGGTTGTATAATGTAATGACACAATTTTTAACAAAATAAAGAGATTTATTTGTGGAGAAGACGAATTTTGATTTATCATTAAATGATAAACTCCACGCACCATGGACTATTTCTACAATATAACTAGTATTAATTATTATAAAGGTATGTTCCTTGCTGTTCGATTTTTGATTTGCACTTCTGTATAATAAGGTTGAAGAGAGTGGTTGGAGTCTTGGCGGCTCGGACCTTGAGGTCTCCCTGCGTTGGAGTATGTGTACAAATGCTCCGCCAGGTTCTCTAACCACAAAACTCTCTGGGTTTTTTTATGTTCTCTCCTAACTTCGGCGAAGTAAAGTTCGGGTTCTAGAAACACTAATCTCCTCCATTGAGTAGTGTCTTAAGCATCACAAGTTTATTTAACGCGAATTAATATTATTAGTAGCTATATTAAATATTTATAATTTTAACCATTTTATTAACGTAAAAGAAAGATCAACTGTGTCGGCAATGATGATAATTGTAATGTAAGTACCAATTGTTAATTATAATAATTATTGATTTTTTTGAGGCTTGTCCTTTTGTATTAAATTGATTTTTGTACATTCTTTAAATTTTTAAATAAATAATAATAAAATTCATTTGACTTTCCTTTTTATTTTTAAATAGTTTTCTAAATTCAATCAAATAACTATTAACTGAGAGATGCCGCTCAAAGACAGACCGTCACTCGTTTACGAAGGAGAATCAATAAAATCCTCTCTCGTGAGCTCTTTTAATATATTCATCATGATTATGAAGTTATATGAGTTAATAGTAAAAAAATACGTATATAGTTTCCATCGTTTTGTTTACTTACTCATGTACCACAAAATAATAATAAGGCTCTTTATTTGTTTCATTTTATCTGCTTGAGGGTGTAAAAAGTTTCAATTCAATTATACAATTTTAAAGTTTTAATTAGTACACAAGAGAAACTTCAATAAAAGGGTAGATATAGAAGCATATTATCTAGATTTTCGTATGCGAGCTACATATTATTATTAAAACAAAACACAGATGAGTAAAGTATCATTACGAAATCTATTCTACTTTCCAATAAGTTGTTTCTTGACTTTTAGCATTCACTACTGAAGCAAGGGTTTCGATAGGTCTCTTAATAGAATAGTATACACTGTGTCCAAGATAAGAATGGGATAGCATTGGAATCTTGGAAACAGTGGGAGTTATAATGTCGGTTAAATTAGAGAAAAGTTGTACAATTTAAATGGTGTTTTCAAAAGTAAACTAGTTAGTTTTCGAGAATTTTTGGAAAAACGATTTTAGTTTTTATTTATTTCTGACATTATTTTTATAGATATAAAAAAATTAACACCACTTTCTCATTGTTACTTTTTAAGGAGAAGAAGACAGCGTTTATAAATTTTCACTGCGACGTTTCGTGTTTGAAAAACCATCATCAACTTGTTTTTTTTGTAAATACGGCTCTAGATATTTAAATTAACCACTTTGAGAAAAAGATTTATTAGTTTTTTTTTCACAATTAAACCATTAAAAATGTTATTTTTGATATATCCTGTGTAGTAATCGTAAATTTGGTATCCAAAACTGTAGTTTCGACACCAGCAGACGTTTTTATAAAGAATGACTTTTTGTTCTAAATCTACAATTAAAAAAGTTTTTCCTCTTCTAAACTCTATCCGTGGACACATTGTATATTTAAGTAAAATATTTTCTGTAATTGGTATTTGCTATTACTATGAAATAGTTTGTTTTTCTAAACCCATACCAGGTCGCCCTGGTATACTAAACAACTTGAAATTTGAATATCACCATTGATCGTATATTGAAAAATCAACTGGATAACATAAACGCCGTCGCGTATTATTGTTGTAGCTCTTGTGATTTCTGCTATACATGGGCGTTGAATGACAAGCCCTTGTATTGATGCTTTTAATATGTTTGGCATCCATCAATAGAATACCCCCTTTGATAGGAAAAAATCTATTATGCATCCTTCAACATGTAGGTATAATTGCCGTTGTTGGTGAAGCCACAGAATTAAAAAGTCGTAAAACGCTGATTTTCTGGAGTCATGGGCGTGGGGAAATGCAGATTTACATCTGGGTTGGTTGAATACAGCCTCCTCTTTTGCATATCAGAAAAATTGAAGTCGTAAACGAGCCTCTTCAGCAGTGTTTTATTGGCAAAAAAAATCTGTTGTGTCGCGCCAATAATTGTATTAATTTAATTATTTTCAATAAGCTAACCTAAGAAACTAACTATTTTATTCAAAAATTAGAAATAAAAAAATATTTCCAGAGCTGGGATTCGAACCCAGAACGTTCCGCTTGCGAAGCGCATGCTCTATCAATGACACCAAAAACCCTTCATCAAATTACTTTATTATATTGTAATAAAAGTTATAGGTTCCAACTACCTACCTAAAATGATGTATCACTCGACCCCTACTGCTATTTGAAAATTTGGGGTTGTGTCCACCCCTATCACAGGGCATAAGCGATTTCAACGAAAAACTAATGGGTTCACCTTAGGACTCCCTCAAACTCATATACCAAGATTTAGCTCAATTGGTTAAAGCGTCTAAATATATGAAATTGGTGATGGTAGTGTATGTAGAATTTAAAATGAAGACACCCTCATATTTTCGCTACTTGAAGGAATAGAGGTTAAATTTCTCACAACTTTAACCTGAGCCTACTATATGAATCCACAAACAAGGCCCATTCAAGATATTTTGCTTCGCGTTGTAAATCGGCGACCTGAATATGCCTATGGTTGCCTTTGCAACACAGTGGCGTTACTCTCCAAGAAATAGCTCATGCCAATCCTTGTTTTTTTTTTGTGAATATCCCTGCTGCCTTCCAATTGCCACTCTGAAGGGCGTGCTGAAGCTGTACCGCTTTTTCATCTATTCACTTTTCATGGCGATGACGCATCTAATATACCATCAAGATTCTTTATTTTTCGTTTCAACAGATTCTGATTTTCTAGCAGTTTTAGTTATCTACGTCCTCCAGCTTTCTTCTTTCTATTAGAGTTATCAAATTGAAGTTGATTGGTTTTAGATCAATTAAAGAAACAAAATAACTCCTCTGTCGACGTTTCGACTGGTATTAAGTCATCCTCAGGACTGTGAATGATCTGTTTCTTTTGACAAGAAATAGCTTAATTATGAATGACATTTACATATTTATTTAATATACATTTTGCAATTTTGGCTAAACGTGAAACTGTATCGAATAGGCAAATGCCAGAGGAGTTCCTTTGTTTCTTTAATTGACCTAAAACCAACCAACTTCAATTTGATAATCACTTAGAGGTCACTAACACAGCAGTTAAAACTACTAGAGTTGTTTTTCAGGGGTTATCGCGAACACCTCCCTATAACTCCAATCATTAACTTGCTTGAAAGACGGACGATGATCACTAGGTCATCCGCATATATGTGGCCAATTTTGCCAAGGAGTTTAATAACTACTGCATCACCAAACTTAAAAAAAAAAATCTTAACAACTTTAATTTGATCCTAATCTTCCTCGGAACATGTCGGCTTTTCCAGTGAAATTTGACTGTGAGTTTTATTGCCAGATGCCATTGATCTGACTGGGGAGAATAGGGACTTTTATTTTAATTGGAAAATATTAACATCGAGAAAAATTCTTTCTATTTTCAAGGGGTAATCTGTCCCGGTATAAAAGGAACACTGGTGTCATTTGATGTGGTAATTACAACTTTGTCAATTTAAGTATCGCTCGTCCAAACTGCGCGCAGATTTAACTTTGACAAGTTATACAAATTTACGAACAATAAAAAATTAGCATGGAGGGATGGTTATACAATGGTGTCTTTTATAAAAGAGGTACATTTGCATAAATTCAAAATAAAGTGTTTTACAGCTTCCAATGTACAGGGTTGGTCGTTATTAATTGTGACAATAAAAAGTTCTTGTGCGTTTTTAAAAATATCCTATTTATCACTCCTATCGAACTTGCGAACAAATTTGACGTATTATAAAATTATTAGAATTATCGACATTTCATAATATCAAAAATTCGGACGGCTATAAAGCAAACAAGTCAAAATTTCTACGGTACGGGAACAGATACAGCAGTTTATTAATGAAGCAACAGATGACATCTCATTTGTAGAAACTACGCCTGAAGTTTGTCGAGAAAAAAACGGGGACACCCTGTATAAACAAGTATGACTATTATTATTATTCACTAGGTATAATATTTGCTCTGTATTTTTGAAAGGAGTAAAATAGAAATTAAATTACGTAAGGTTTCTAAATTAATATTCGAATAGTAAAATTGAAGGTCTTTATTACCTTACCTATTGAGAGCGTCATAATTTCTACGTTAATTATAGAAATTGATTTAATAACGTAATCATTACGTCTCGTTTAATAAATTTGAAATACCCTTACCTATAGTTGTTAAAATAATACACTTATACGTATGTAAAATCAATGAAGGTTATATCAACAATTTATTCATTAAAGCCGGTCTCAGACAGAAAGCACCAGCGTCTTTATCATTTCTTCTTTGTACGAGGGCAATCAGTTATTTTGGCGATGATAGCCCATAACCTATAACGAGTTGAATCATGACCGTCGTCCTCATCACTGATAAAGTACTTGTCAATTTGTTTTTGATGAAATAAGGAAAAACGAACAATCATCGTCGAATCATTCATCATGCTGAAGCATCATCTAATTAAAGCATTGGGATTAATCCACATAAACCTTAGTTGATACCCTTGGTATGCTCGTCATATTGCTACTGATATGCTCCCTGTATTAATATAAGAAGTCTACTTTGTTCAAAGCCCGAATAACTTAATGTATTAGCACAGTATAATAAATAATACAGTATTCTGACTCTCCGCTTACGAGGCGTCCTGCGCATCTCGTCGCGCATGCCGCCATTATGGGTTAAAACCGCACAACAATCGCATAGACGTAGATAGATACCGTTCAATCCTGTGTTCAATATATAGCTCATTGTCGGCGTGTGCGAGATAAATATTGTGTTTGTAATCTAATTCTGTTTTGTGTTTTTGGTATAGTGTTCGTGAGAATTAAAAGGATTTTATTTTTATTAACGTGTCTTGTGATTAATACAATGAACAATCAGAGAGGAAATGTGTGTGCTGCAAAATGTTGCCCCAATAAGCGGTACACGTGTACTTGCTCTAAACATTTTTTTCGCTTCCCCAAAGATCCTCTTAGGTGAGTAATAATTAAAAATAAAGATGAATACTAGATACTACTACTACTACTACTACTAGATAGTATCTAATATGTTTTTAAACTAAATGCAAGTGAAACATAAACACAAGTTGTCGCGTGGCGAGTTAGCATGATAACGCAATCAGCTAAGGGTTATATTATTGACAATATATATATGGCCCTTGTTTGATTAAAATTGCTGAGAACAGGATTCAGTTGATGCAGAATTCAGGCACCCGGCTTGTATGTGGAATTCGTAGGGGTGAAAGAGGCTAGCGATAAGACTAAGGAAATCGGCTGGTTAAGAATGAAACAACGTCGGATTTTCATTCAATTCAATTTTGATTAATAAAATCATCAGATGGAAAAAGGCGGAATACTTATATGAAAGATTGAAGTTCCGGGGATCTGTGTATGATGTGAATATTCCTCATAAAACTGTCATTACGCCACCGCTACACTCAACATCAATCTTTGAGCGGTCATTTTCCTATACGGTTTCAAAATATTACAACGCTCTACCGGAGAATACAAAAAGTTTACAGGGGTTTTCGTTTAAGAGCGCTGTCTGACACGTAATAGAACAAATTAATTAGTAAACATAAGCTACCTACTTAATTTGGCCAGCGATGTAAAACAATGATGAATTGATGTTATTTATCATTTCATTAGTTTTTGTCATTAATTTGATGGGCGAGCAGCAGAATTTTACATGCCACGAACAGGTGATCCATACAAGGCCAAATGTTTCCATGTAATCTCATTACGAGAAGACGTTGCGTACCTGTGTCATCACCCGATCTTGTCTCATATGATTTTTTTCTTTGAGTCTATACCTGCCCGCGAACGTCTTTGACCGATAACCCTTCACCAATTCAAAGCAGCTTTACGCTGAGAAATTGCAGGAATATCACTTCAATAATTGCTCGATTAATAGAAACCTTCAAAATATTCAAATGTAAAATTAGAGCAGCGGAGTCTACTGAGAAAAGATTGTGGCAGCCTTCAAGGGCTTGGAGAGGCAGATACTTTTTATCTACTGTAATCTGTGTTTTCATATTCCAACACCAATCTTACTTTTCTGTAGAATGAATTTAAGTATATTTTTTCGATTTTTATACAAATTTTTTAATTAATATTTATTCTTTATTTACAAAATGCTACTTGTCATAATATATAATGATTTAGCTCGATTTTTGCATCGTTGTCAGATTTAGTTTAGGCTAGTATAAAATGTGAAATATATTTAATAATAAATATATTTATGGGCGAAAATATTTTCGTAAAAGTAAATTGAAACTAAAGGGTGGATAATTTAAGTTTGTGGTTAATTAGGTATTTACACTTGTGTTGGGTGTGTAAATAGATTTCGGATTGATTGATTGATTTTGGTATTACGCGAATAATGAGTAGATACAAATTTTAAATTAGTGCTCGATTGCATTGCAAATAATGTCTCAGGATCATCTTCAGAGAGCTCATTTGAAGAGCGTTTTGGATCGCACTGTTTATGTCGAAAAAACGAAATAACTTTTAAAATATACTGTCCTCATTTATCATCAGTTTAATCTGAAAAAACCCTGTATATTACAGTTGAAAAAACATCATCACAATAAGAATCCTGTGATATCGAATTAATTTTAAATAGAAATTATATAAATTAAATGGTTTTGGGACGTTTTACACGTTTAAAAAATGTCTGTATAGATCTGTCAGTTCGTATACAAGATAATTAAACAACGACCCAACGGATTTTAGCCACATTGCAGAACACGAGGAACTGATTAGATTGTGGGACTCTAGAGCGTAGGTAAAGGGTATAAAAAGAGGGTCACAAGTCACAACTTTAAAAAATCACATTTGTTAACCTGGCTATAAGTAATTTTCTTTGTATCAATAAACCTTGTCCTAAAAAAGATGGTTATGTCAAATTAGTTGTAATTAATTTGAAATAAGGACCAAAATCTTTGAATATTTAGCCATTATTGACAAAAATAAACATAAATATAAATTTCTGTACGGTGTATGGCTGGCTATTCGTGCCTCATAGGTACCAGTTTATTTAGATGATGGCAAATTCGTCTCTGTCTCGGGCAGGGCGTTTGAATCTAAGCCTGTCCAATCCCTTATGTTTTTCAGCCAAGAGACAGGACCACGTTTTCCCTCAATCTTGCCCTCCATAATCAGTTGCAGGAATCTGTACTTGTCATGTCTCATTTAGTTTAAAACAGTTTAGTTTTGGTTGGCATTTATACTTTCAAGTTCTGTTGTCCATTTTAAAAAATATCCTATTCAAATAAAACTCATTCGCTGCCCATTATTTTCACTATATTTCCATTATTATAAAATTTGAAATGCCATTTCTAATATTTTATGATATTTTAAAATAATGTTAATTTTCTGGTGCCATTTGCTCCAAATTTTATTTACGATAATAGCAGCTTTTTCAATTTGTTAAAATGCGTAATGAACACATAATCTCTACCCTGTGTCCCGAATGGTCAATTCACTATATACTTCTGTATTTTTGGCGTCATTGTCATTAGATGTTCCACTTGAATCTGAAGATGATGGGGTTTTAACAGCTTTAACATGTGCCATCACTTTATTCATTTGTTAATGCGAAAAATGTTGTTGACTGTGACAGTTTTAAGGCACTAAGTTTGTATAAAATGATGATCCTACTCGTTAAATGATTTTTTACTATTACGAGGATTAAGGATGCTTCAAATCGCTTCGTTGAACTTTTGGTTATGGAGCAACATCAGAGGAGACAGTGTACAATTGGTTGCAGAATTTCGGCATGGTCCTCCATCAGCGAGTGATGAATCACGTAAAGAAGAAGCGGTCACACCTTTTCAAAACAATTTTTCAGAGATAGAACAGTTTGTTATCATCCCATATTTTGGAAAAACATAAGGGAACCCTTTTCATTTCGTGACTATGAATAATATTCACAACACCATTAGCTGTTGTGCTTAATTTGTCTTTGAGATGACAAAGCTTTGTTGAGTTTGTCTCGTCTATAAGAAGAATTAGCTGTCGATTGTATGTTTTGATAATATGGTTTTATATAACATCCTATTTGCACATGTAGAATCTATAATAACAACGAACCTATAGTCGATATTACACAAGATATAGCTGTCGGAAGGTATGAGTGTATTCTATTAAAAATACTTTCGAATATAGCTTTCATTAAATTTGTTCACTCACACCTCTTTAATATACAAGGCGTCTCTAAAATAGGTGCTCAAAATTTGTGAGCAAATTTGGGACGTCTAATCATGAAAAATAAACTGTTGCCCTGGAATTTAAGTGTAAAAGTAATAATTTTATGACCTTTTTGTCATTTATCTAAAATTTATAAATATTTTTTTTGTTTTAGACATCAGCTATTTTTTTTTAAGTATCGGGTTTTGTTCCTTTTTCTTCTCTTTGGAGGCACTCTTTATACGTACATATTTTATATTTCAGATCTTCTAGGCCAAGTTCTTGTACGCAAAATAATTGATTTTTTCTAGTTTTATTATAAAATTTATTTTGCCACCTTTTCTACTATTTACGAACCCCTATGTAAACAAAATTGTTATGCTGCATGTTGTAGGTTATCTTATATCAAAGCTATATTATATAATTAGCCAATTTTTCTGTTATATTTGGGAAAACATTTTTTTTTTTTCGTTTTTGACTCTTTTTACACTATTTTCGAACGCCTGTGTGAACCATGTCATTTATGAATATTCTTTAGATTATATTCTATCACAACTATGAAAAATTATTCCGTATTCCGAATAAGTTTAGGAAGTATATATTTTTTTATTTTGACCCCTTTTCCACTATTTACGAACGCCTATGAAAGTAAGTTATTTATTTATTTATTTTATTTTATAGATTATATTCTATCAAAGCTATCAATAACTAGTTCTGCTATGTTTTACAAATACGTTTTTTTAAATCTTTTTTATCCCATTTTACACTATTTTCGAACGCCAATGTGGTCGAATATTTTATATTCAATATTGGTTATTAATGGGAACTCAAGCGTCTATCCAATCATTTGCCCTGTAACCGGGTGTGACGCCTTTAGATTTTTTCTCTGGGGTAAAATTAGATACGCGTTGGGAGGTGAGTTTAACCGAGTTACAAATATACGGGGTGTCCCAAAAAAAATCTCCACCCTTTGGGGATTGAATCTACGACCAAAAATAAGACGAAAATCACTTATGTCAAAATTTCGAAAAATGTCTTTTTGATTTTTGGCCTATCCCAAAAAAAGTTGGCTATAACTCAAATTATTGAATTTTTATTAAGTGTTACATGAATGTCCATAAAAAATGGACTTTTTTTTGCTCCCGCGAAAAATTTGAAGCACTCATTGAACGTTATTGCCGCCAGTGACGTGCAGTAAAGATTTGCTACTTTGACATTATGTAATTTAAAGCGAATTTATAAATTGTACTATGCAATTAAACAGCTTAATGAACACAACCAAGTTAGTACTCCCCCCCTTCCAGTGGCGTAACATCAAAAGCTTTTTTTTGGTTTTCAAAATGCTATTCATCTTTTATCTAGAAATTTTTATCTTCCTCATTTAGCTTTGGCGTTTGCGTCTTCTTTATTAAATTGTTAAACAACATCAATTTATTGATTAAATATTAACATTATTTATGTAACATTTGGGAAAACAAAACTTTGAAAACCAGTTAAATACGTAAATAACAATGACAAAAACGAACGAACAGTTATTTTAAACAATATTGTTAGTAGAGCTTGGCATCTTCGTGGCATACTTTCTACAAGTTTATTCATAAACTCTTGAGATACGTGTTCCCACTCATCCTGAATGGCTTCAGACAGCTCTTCCATTGTTAGAGAAGCACACATGCTCAATATAGGTCCGTAGACTTTGATGGCAGAGGGAATAATGCAATATTATTTTAGGCCAAAAAGTTAATAACCGTAAAACCGTACGACAAAATCCTCCCCAAAATTTGGTGCAAAAGGTAGATAACAATATTGTTGTATATAAAAAAAAAAACTGACTTCCTTTGCTCACCGTGTATAAGCGGATAAATAAAAGAAATATACCGGTCGAACCCTTTACGTGTTTTTAAGACTTACTCAAGAACCTCTCGAATATCGCACGCAACTCGACATCTCTTTCTGTTGAGATTTTCTATATAACAAACAGATTTTCCGAAACTAAACCGTATGGGTTAAAAAATGAGAAAACAGAAGAAACTATAACAAGATATTTTCCCCTAAACACGTTGATTTTCGTGGTAATTCAATTATGGTCTGGTTGGGATAAACACAATTTTAAATGTTTGTTGGAAAATGAGGAAAATGGTTTGGTTTAAATTGATGTTTAAATTGGGGTGCAACCGCAATTTTCTCTTTAATTTCCCTCTAAGCACGTGATGAATTTAATAACTACAACATGCCAACACGTGGATCATTATTGGATGAAAGAGGACTAAAAGTACTTTTGAGAATTAACTGGTTTCAAGTGTTTAAAATAAACTGCTTATCTCATTAGGATTGGAGCTTATGTCATTTTAGCCCCAGTAATAGTTCTTTAAAAATATTATAAATACCTTTTGGCCGATCACTTGCAAATTTGGAATTGCTGTTTCCTATTTTGATTGGGACTGTAGGCTATCTCAGCTGTTAATACCGATAGAGACTTGCGGTTTTCGCGACTCTGTGCCATTTTTTTGTGAAACTTTTAATGCTACAAATAGAATTATTAATCTAGGCTCTTTTGTTCGTGATTTACAGGGTGAAAACGAAAATTTGCAACTTTCGGAATAAAATCACCCCATGTAAGATAGAAAACTGCTTTTGGAAGATATTTTTACGTAAAATTCAGTGGCGTCCTCATTTTTCTTATTTTTAGCCATCAAAATCACCAATTATTTATTTTATTTTACTGTTTTTTTCAAACGTACGAGCAATCATTACTTTTTTATTAAAACACGATGTATTTTAAATGTTCAAAAGATTTATCTATTTAATTATTATTATTATTTATAATTTAATTCAGATATAAATAACACTTACTAAAATGAATCTATGCCAATTTTGGCAGACCTTGGATTGGCACATACGAACCAATCTGATGACTGGACATATGCCCGGGGTTTTTGATTTTTTTAATGTATTTAAAAACCTAAATCTATAGTAGTCGACACAATAATATAGAAGACCTATGTCCGTGGGTGGAGGGGGAAATTAAGAAACAAATAGAAGGCCTGCTAATAAATTTTCACATATTTCAAAATATTTTTCAGACATATTTTTTCAAATATGCATAGAGTCCCTGATTTAAAATAAATTTTAAAACCCTATCATTTCCAAAAGTAACATTTAACATAAAATTTAACTGTTGATGGGGAGCCAATTGAAAAACACTCTTAAAATCTGGACACATTTTAATATTTAAAATAATTTTTAAAACACTATCAAATTAAAAATTAACTTAAATAAAATTTAACAGTTGATGGGGAGCCAATTGAGAAACACTCTTAAAATCTGGACACATTTTAATATTTAAAATAATTTTTAAAACTCTATCAAATCCAAAATTAACTGTAATTAAATTAAATAGTTTATGGGGAGCCAATTGAGAAACACTCTTAAAATCTGGACACATTTTAATATTTAAAATAATTTTTAAAACCCTATCAATCCAAAATTAACTTTAATAAAATTTTACAGTTAATAGGGGGTCAATTGAGAAAGACTCTTAAAATCTGGACACATTTTAATATTTAAAATAATTTTTAAAACCCTATCAAATCCAAAATTAACTTTAATAAAATTTTACAGTTAATAGGGGCTCAATTGAGAAACACTCTTAAAACCTGGACACATTTTGATAGTTAAAATAATTTTTAAAACCCTGTAAAATCCAAAATTAAGTTTTATAAAATTTTACAGTTAATGGGGGGTCAATTGAGAAAAACTCTTAAAATCTGGACACATTTTAATATTTAAAATAATTTTAAAAACTCTATCAAATCCAAAATTAACTGTAATTAAATTGAATAGTTTATGGGGAGCCAATTGAGAAACACTCTTAAAACCTGGACAGATTTTAATATTTAAATAAATTTTTAAACCCTGTAAAATCCAAAATTAACTTTAATAAAATTTTACAGTTAACAGGGGCTCAATTGAGAAACACTTAAAATCTGGACATATTTTAATATTTAAAATAATTTTTAAAACCCTGGAAAATCCAAAATTAACTTTAATGCAATTTAACAGTTGATGGGGGGGTCAATTGCGAAACACTCTTAAAATCTGGACACAGTTTAATATTTAAAATAATTTTTAAAACCTTATCAAATCCAAAATTAACTTTAATAAAATTTTACAGTTAATGGGGGGTCAATTGAGAAACACTCTTTAAATCTGGACACATTTTAATATTTAAAATAATTTTAAAAACTCTATCAAATCCAAAATTAACTGTAATTAAATTGAATAGTTTATGGGGAGCCAATTGAGAAACACTCTTAAAATCTTGACACATTTTAATATTTATAATAATTTTTAAAACCCTATCAAATCCAAAATTAACTTTAATAAAATTTTACAGTTAATGGGGGGTCAATTGAGAAACACTCTTAAAATCTGGACACATTTTAATATTTAAAATAATTTTTAAAACTCTATCAAATCCAAAATTAATTGTAATTAAATTGAATAGTTTATGGGGAGCCAATTGAGAAACACTCTTAAAACCTGGACAGATTTTAATATTTAAATAAATTTTTAAACCCTGTAAAACCCAAAATTAACTTTAATAAAATTTTACAGTTAACAGGGGCTCAATTGACAAACACTCTTAAAATCTGGACACATTTTAATATTTAAAATAATTTTTAAAACCCTGGCAAATCCAAAATTAACTTTAATGCAATTGAACAGTTGATGGGGGATCAATTGAGAAAACTCTTAAAATCTGGACACATTTTAATATTTAAAATAATTTCTAAAACTGTATCAAATCCAAAATTAACTGCAATTAAATTGAATAGTTTATGGGGAGCCAATTGAGAAACACTCTTAAAACCTGGACAGATTTTAATATTTAAAATAATTTTTTAAACCCTGTAAAATCCAAAATTAACTTTAATAAAATTTTACAGTTAAGAGGGGCTCAATTGAGAAACACTCTTTAAATCTGGACACATTTTAATATTTAAAATAATTTTTAAAACCCTGGCAATACCAAAATTAACTTTAATGCAATTGAACAGTTAATGGGGGATCAATTGAGAAACAGTCTTAAAACCTGGACAGATTTTAATATTTAAAATAATTTTTGAAACCCTGTAAAATCCAAAATTAACTTTAATAAAATTTTACAGTTAATGGGGGATGAATTTTAATATTTAAAATACATTTTACAGCCCTATCAAGTTCAAAATTTTACGTCTTAAAATTTGGAGACATTTTAAAATGTAAAATAATAACACTTACATTTATTAACAGTTAAGCCATTATATTTTGTTATATATTCTCTGAAATATTCTAATAAGGATCAACATTTTCTACTTTAAAAATAATAGTTAAGCTACTATATATTTCGTGAATATCGCTTGCATACTAAAAACGCTTCAGCATAAATTAAAATCAAGATTTACTTGAAATCCGTGACGATAAAATCAAGCCATAAAGAATCTAATAAAAAATAAATAAATTGAAATCCACTTACCCCCAGCAATTACAGCCGCAATGCGTTTAGTTGAATCTGAAAACCGAACGGGGCACCTGTTGTTATCACCGGCGGCGGTAAAGTTGTTCTTCGGAAGTTGAGAGTTTCAACGGAGCAGCAACAACAGCAGCGGAGAAGAGGTAATGGTTAGAAGTATCGTAGTGTGTGATGACGACGGATTCGGCGGCGGCGATGTTCATTTCTTTTATATGTGCGTTTCGACGCACGCTGAACCGCCTCACAACCAATCAGGTGTGTGTGGGGTATGGAAGATTGTTGTATTAAATGCTTATCAAAGGAGATTAGGGAAAAAATTACAAGGGAAAACAATTATTCTGGATCAACTGAAAATTGTTCTATTTGTCGGAATTTGTATGATAATAGCATGATGTACATCGAAACAAAGTCACAATTAACATGGAGTAATCTGCTGGAAACAAAATACCTACATTGCCAGAATACTTACTTACCCTTGTTAGTTTGGTGTAAATTTTTAAATTCAAGTTTTTTTGAGTGATGAACTTCAGGAAGGAAGGCTAATCTCTGCAGTTTACTGATGCTGTCCGAAAGAGACTGACCGCATATGATTATTTTCGAGAAAGGAAAGTGTATTTTTGTGAATCATCGTGAATATTTTCCGTGTACGAAGAAACGACGAGGACACTTCCCTGCGGGACACCTTTCATTATATTCAACAAATCAATTACCTCCTCGGTGTCGATGTCTATTCTGCGGTGGATTGGCATTAATGCCAAACCGTTTAGTCTTGCCTGGCTTGTGGAATTTCTAAAAATACGATTTAATGCAATGCATTCTACTGTAGGTTCTTGAGGAGATAAGTCAAGTGGCTCAACCTTAAAAAATGAAAATTTCTGAACTTCGGTCATTATTTGACCCGTAGTATCTCCAGTTAACGGCTGTTGTTAATGAATCACACTGTATAATTGCAGTCCTCACTAAAAGAAATATTTTTTTTATTTCCCCCTTTATACCCCCCTGGTTACGGCCTTGAACATTATATTTGACAAAAACAAACAAAAAGAAAGAAAAGTCGAGTGTATCGCCTTTATTTTGAGCACTCCTGGTATCTGTACAACAGTTTTAACCCAAGTTATATTAAATTTGTTGTTCAACTTAATGAAACTATCGACCAAAATTGTTGTCTGATCTCTCAATTTTCCCTTACACTACGTGTGACTGTATTTAACTCTTTGATGATAATCCTTGGTTTTACACTTGAGATTGTCGAACAGTTTCCCAATACACCTCTATGTGTATCAGTAAATTATGTATGTCATTGTGCAAAATCAATTAAAAGGATAAAAGTTAAGATGGGTACATGAAGAAAGATTACTCTACATTACTTTTTAGTTTTTACAGGGTAAGAGATAGAGCAAAACTCAGTAGCACGTCCGCCATTCCGCTAAACTTATTTTTAAGTTGCACAAGTAATGACTAAGAATTTCTTCTAAATTTTCATTCTCGCTTAATTGTTTTATTATTTTTATTTAATTTATACATATTTATTTATTTGTTGTTATTAATTTTCTTTATTAGTTTTAATTATTAAATTAGTTGTTTTTAGCCCAAGATTTTGTGGTTTATTTCTAATAAAGTTTTCGATAAATTATTGACAAAAGGGTTAACAAATTAAATATTTTCTTTTAATACAACGTGGGTGACCGAAAGTGATCCAGAATTATAAAAGGTGAGTAATTTTGCATTACTTTAATACAGATTAATAAAGTTGATATTCTTTGTTTGTTCTTCTTTAATTAAAATTTGAATTACAAGCCGCTCGTAAAACTTGAATCGAACCGTAACAATTTGAATAGCATATTGGGATTCATTCGGATTGAGCTATAAAATTAGTATTCTTTCTGAATGTACATAATACCCGCTAATTTCAAAATGGTTACAATTATTAATTAGTAATCACTTTTTAATTAATATTGTAATACCGAAATGTACCTACTTAAGATTCTAAAATTCCAATTTGTATAACGTACACGCTCAAATAAAAAAAAATACTCAACATTGACATGAGAGCCTGTCACATAAGTTTAACTGATTTGGGTTTGTCAAAGGATAACGCCTATTATCATATACGTCAAAAAAATAATCCAATTAATTACTGTCAAAAACTGTCAGTTCAAAACACTAATAATTAATTAGGTATAAAAATGAGTTTAGCCAAAGAATTTGATTGTACTCCGCCTCATTTAAAAGAAATCGCTAAATTTGCAAGTGAAAATTTGTTGCCACCAAAATCTCGATTAAGATATGAAAAAAATTACAAAATGTTTACTAATGGAAACATAAAAATAAAGCAAAACATACAACAGAGAATATTGTATTCGCGTATTTAAACGAAAGAAGAAAATGTATCAATTGTGTTAGAACCTGTATATTATATAATCTATTTTTTAATTATTGAATTGTCATTAGTTGTCAATTTATTTAATTTTCCGCTCTTTTCTTTCTATTTAAATTGTTAGCACCGTTGATAGGTCTATAAAAAAGCTGTTCTTGAGACCAGTGTTTACAAACACTGATTAAAGAACTTATACGTACGAGTATTTGATTATTGTAAATTGTGTGTTAAATAAAGATTTAAAAAAAAACTGTCTTTAATATTTTTTATTAGTTCAATATATTTTCTAACATTTTAAAATAATATTTCTCATTGTGTGTCTTCTCATTGTGTTTTTAATAGTTTTGCAGTATTAACTACTCGTATATCAAATTCTGCCTCCTTTTGGGCGGAATATTCTATGCTAAAGAATGTCATTAATATGAAAGAGTCCATTAATCTGAGTGAATTTCCAAAATTGCAAGGATACCTTTGAAAACTGTCTTTTGGATATCAAGTTAAAAAATCAAAAATTTTGAGCTACGCGCATTGTATGAAATTGCTGAAGGACGGGCCCGATGAAGTTTATTTAATGTGCAAAATAAATGAGTTAAAATAACTTAATATAATATGGAATTTGTTACACATAATTTTGATAGGTTGCATTGATAATGGGCATTTATGGTGCTTCTCGAAGGATTGAAATAACTAATATGAGAGTTGCTGATATTTTAGTCAACGATGATTGCATTGTTGTATCGATTCTAGAGACAAAAACCAAAATTCCGAGAACGTTCGCGATCACTAATAAAAGTCTTGAAAATGGAGTGAATATTTTTAACATTTCTCAGAACTATGCTTCTTTAAGGTCGTCACACGTCAAACATGATAGACTATTTCTTACGTACAAACATTTTAAATGTTCTATAGGCACAGCCAGTTGGCAAAAACACAATCGGCAAAATTCCGTATAAAATGGCAGAGTTTCTAAATCTGCCTAATGTGCGCCTATACACCGGTCACTGTTTCCGACACACATCAGCCAAGCTACTCGCCGACTCAGGTGCAAACTTGCTAGCGATAAAAAAACATGGTGGATGGCAATCATCTACAGTAGCAGAAAGTTATTTGGACAACTCACTAGGGAATAAGAAAAATGTGGCAAATAAAATATTCCGAAACAATTCAATGACGTCGGTATCTTCTTATGTAGAAAGTGATAATTTGATCACAGTACAACTGTAATTTTAACAGTAATAATCAATGTATTAATAATACAAATCTAAACTTACCATCTAGCATAATTATCAATAATTATGCTCAAGGCATCATAAATATTAATAACAAATAGGCCCGGTTGTACAATGAGCGTTCACCCGAAGTTCACCTTGATCTTGGGTTCAGCCGAGAAAATGCGTTGTACATTGTTGGTTTTGATGCACAGAAAAAAAAAACTTGGTTTATCCAAATAAAAAATATTATTTAGAGGTGAATTTGCTAGTTTTCGCAAAATTTTTGTTAAAGTAGTAAATGTAGTTATCAAGTATGAGTAGCTACATTATCTAAAAACGACAATTTTTCCTGCTAAGCTGATATCTTCTCATCTAAACGAGACTTGTATGTGCATTAGTTAAATAAGATTTCAAATTTGAACCTATATAAAATTTTATTTGCGCTAAATGAGTTCGGTATTCTGCTTGAATTAGGTATTGTACACCTACAGATTTCCATACGTACCCACTTAGGTGTAGCTATTATTATTAAGAAAATACTTAATGAGGTAATTAGGTAGGTACCTATACGTACCTAACTATTCTCAAAAATCGTTTTATGAAACCCAAAACTAAATTAATTCTAATAGGAACATATACCTACCTACCTATAAATTTTATTTATCTGCTTTAGTATATTAATGGACCTAGGTATGTGCATTATAATATTTAAGTATAAATAAGATTTTAACAACTAAGTACATAGCTAAAATAGGCACTGATTTAATTAAATCTGTGTAATAGTTATTTTACCTAATACTTCTCATTTACGAAATTTCTATCCTCCAAAATATCGAATTATTTTATCTGGTAGAGATAGGAACCTATAGTTGTCTACATAAGTGTCATTCTATTCCAGCCAACGGTTATTCCCCGTTCTACCTAATGTGTTTGTCCCCGCTGCTAGTCGACGTACCTAAAACCCTTTGTAGAGCGTGTGCCGACAACAACATCTTCTATGTGTACCGCCTTGTGCCTAGCGCGTCTCGCTTGGTGTAGAGGGAGGGGGTTTCATTTTGGAATTTTTTGATTACAGTCTTGGCGTCGCTCTAACTAGGCTTTAGTTATTTTACGTTTTGTGTTCTAATC
The DNA here is from genome assembly GCA_911728435.2 of Apoderus coryli. Taxonomy (NCBI): domain Eukaryota; kingdom Metazoa; phylum Arthropoda; class Insecta; order Coleoptera; family Attelabidae; genus Apoderus; species Apoderus coryli. The sequence goes on along the minus strand of OU452200.1, from coordinate 38,326,204 downwards.
TGAAGATATTTAAATTTCAAAATTTGATCTATTGATAGTATATACCTAGGTATTGATCTCCCAATTTCTACAAGTGGTGAGGACGGACTATACAGATACAGTAACAGATATTAACCAATGTGCATCCAACATAATTAAGTGTAGTGATTAGTGATTAGTTTGGCGTGTTGAGTTTTGTTAAATATATATTATTAATATCTATGGAGGAAACAAAAGAAATATTAATTAGCTGGAATCTGGGGGAGCTCGTTGACACTTTTCTCGGTAAGTAAATTATTATTGTTTAATTATTTATTTTTATAATTTTACGACCAATGCAAACAATGTTATTTCATGGCAATAGCAAATATTATAACTTTTGGCAATAGATACCTATCTACAGACGTATTATTTAGTGGTTACTTAATCATAATTTAAAATACTTTTTCTAATTTAATCATTTTTAATATGGTGGAGGCAAAATTCCTGATCATTTACAGCAACTAAACAATAGTTTAGATGGGTTCACGATAATATATTTAATTTGCCAGGGACGGATTAATTTTTAGCAAATTAATGCAGTTTTTCAAAAGAAGTTACATAAATATTTTAGCTAGGTATGACTTTTTTCTTTCTTTTGTAAAGGTAGGTATGTATTTATTTGTTTACCATTTTACCAATGTATGTGAATTAGGAGTTGTGGATTGGAATTGTCTTATCATTCCTCGTACGTACCGGTAGAATCTGTTATTTTACTTAGTTTCCTCATAAGGAATCTAAAGTTTCTTTGATAATTTTTTTTTGTTTCAGCGTCATTGTTTTTCGGAAAAACTCGATTTTTTTTTAAATAGCCAATACATTTTAGGTTTATTTGTCCCCAAATTAGATAACTACCTAGTACCTAGTTAGTAGATCTTGAAATGTATAATATTTATAGTAGAAAATGAATTAGATATAAACTATATTTTACAAGGCCGTATTTTTTTTTAAGAAAATGCAATTTTTTTGCGATTTTAGTTTTTATTGATTTCTGACATTATTTTTACTGATATAAAAAACTTAAAAGCTCTCATTGTTACTTTTTTATGAGAAAAATATAGCGTTTACAAATTTTCATTACGACGTTTCGTTTTTGAAAAACCATCAACTTCGATTTTTTAAATACGGCCCTCGATTTTTTATTGTTAAATTTAAAGCCATTTTCAAAACAAAAATAGATGTAACGGAATGGTTTCAACAAGTTTTCAGTATTTTTAGCTGTTATTTAAACTTCAAGAAAAATCGCCATAGTTTGGCACTTATTTTGCGTAAAAGAAAGAAAGGCGTTTCTTTAATAATTTCAAAAAGCACAAAAATTTTAACTAAATCTAAAAAACTGCGTACAGAATAAAATGTGCTGACAGAAATAAATTGGCAAATAATAATAAATAATTTTGATTAACGTCGAAAGAATTTTATTGCAAAAATTACTACTTAATTAGGTATATACTCTGCATTCAGTCAGTTAAGTCCCAAACTATGGCGATTTTTCTTGAATAAGTTTAAATATCAACTAAAAATATTGAAAAGTTGTTTAAACCACCTATTTTTGAATTGAAAATGGCTTTAAATTTAACAATAGAAAATCAAGGGCCGTATTTAAAAAATCGAAGTTGATGGTTTTTCGAAAACGAAACGTCGAGTCTCCTCAAAAAGCAACAATGAGAAAGTGCTTTTCATTTTTTTATATATCTGTAAAAATAATGTCTGAAATCAATAAAAACTAATATCGCAAAAAATTGATTTTTAGAAATTCTCGAAAACTGCTAAATTTACTTTACTTTTGAAAACACCATTTAAAAGGTGTTTAAATTGTACAACTTTTCTGTAAGTTAACCGACATTGTCACTCCGACCGTTTCCAAGATCAACCAACCCTAGTTGTTTATGTGCTGAGCAATATTCTCAGGAATTCCGGCAAAGGATTCAGCCGCATTATACCTACCCACTTTAACATGTGTAGATTGAAGTTTGACTATATATACCTAGCTTATATTATACCTAATACAAGATTGTCAGTAGGCTTAAGTTTATTTTAAAAAAATAAATAAATAAGAGTCGCACTAAAAACCTGATGGTGGTTTAGATAAAAAAAACGTAAGCACCACAGGGACCCCCAAATCTTGTCTACCCCTTCTAGAAAAAATTAGTAGAAGAGAGAGCCAAACACTATTTGTCATTTCAATAAAAATATATTGTATGTTAGCAAAGTTTATTAGTTATTTTAGTAATGTAGAAAAATTTACTGGATAGACATTAAACGAGTATCATCACTAAAATAACTAGTAAACTTTGCTAGCATACAATATACTTTTATTTAAATGACAAATAGTGTTTGTCTCTCCCAGACAAGGAGCATATGTAAACTATTCAAGAATATTATCTAAATGACATAATGTCTATCCAGTAAATTTTTTTAGAAGGGGTAGACAAGGTTTTGGCTGTCCCTGTGGTGCTTACGTTTTTTATCTATCTGAACCAAGGTTTTTTTTTTCTGTGTGGTGAACTCTCGGTGAACTTGAACGTCCGAATTTGGTCGTTCAAGCTGAGTTCAACTTTTTTTTAACCTCTCTCCTGAATGTTTTGATGTTTTATTTATCCTATTATTTGTTTTTTCAAAATTTAATTTCCTACAAAAATGGATGTGTGGTAAGACATTACAGATGATGAAGATTTCTTAGAATTAGTCGAGCCCCACATATAGAAATAAGCCAAATCATTTCAACGCTTGAAATTAACGAGTGGTAAGTTTATTGTTGATTTGATATCTGAAAGAATTTCATCTTCTACAGACAAATAGATTAAACACATCACCCTATCAGACTTTAAAGCAAGTTGGGAGGACAGTATAATAATAAATGTCTTTATTAACAATAACCTGAAACATAAATTACATTCTGTAACAAGTTTGATACAATATATTGTTAAAAGGCGCATGTTCAGCATCGCTGATATTCTTCATGAACCTAAGGAAATAAAGTATTTATGTAACAATAGAAACAAAATCATCAGTAAGAGAAACATTTAGTTACCAATCATAATTTACGCATAAACTAAAAACTAAGTGAAATAAAATAAATAAAAAGAAAAAGGAGTGATAACGATAGGACTATGGGAAATTTGATAGACTTAACAATTCAACAGACGACACTGCTCATCAAATAACATTTCAGATACTTTTAATTTAAACCTGGCTATTGAGAGAGACGTAAAATTCTGAGGCAATTTGATATACTCTGCAACTATGGTATATGAAAACGACCCTTGAAATAAAGCTGTTCTATGCGGTGGTATATCAATGATATGCTTTCTTCTTATGTTTAAATCATGAACATGAACATCCGTCCTGAAAGTTGCCGCCTTTTTCTCAGAATTAGGTTGTTCGATAACGTAGAGTTCCAGTTCACCCCATGGAGGATGCACAGGAGTACCCTAGGTGCTGTGACTTTTTGTGTCACCCTCCACAAATTCCAGATCACTAAATTTATTAAAATAATATCCTCTCTAGCAGAGAAATTAATTGCTCTTACATTATTTTTCATAATTATATATTATAAATTTGTTTATATTTAATATTCTAAGACTACGAAAATATTAATTTAAAAAAAACTGAAAACAACATAAATATATCTACAAAATATCTATTTTATAGGTTAGATTGTTATTTTTTCCTTCTCCTCATTTTATAGACTAGTTAAATGCTGGTTCCAGTAAACTTGTATTGGTACAACGCTCGAGACACTGAACTGAGTTCAAAAGTGAACTCATAGTGACCTGCAGTTCACGGGAACTAATGGTTAACCATCGTTTGTACAACCGGGCCATAGAGCATAGAGCAATTTGTGTGGGTTATATGAGTTATAATTAATTATTAAAATAAAGTTCTTTTGGTTTAATATTGTATTTCTAATTTAGAGAGGCAGGCGAAAAACAGTTGTAAGCACCACTGACGGTAAAGCCGCTGCAGCCCTTCGCTGTTTAAAATTCAAATAATACATTGCAACATATCGAATTTTTCATAATTCTCGTTAATTCCTTATACTTGTGTTACTTAACGAATCCTTAAAATCATTATCTTTTGATTATATTAAATGACAGCACTAATAATGCGTTATTTGTCCATAGGATCAGCAAACACTGAAAAATAAATAGAACCAAATAAAAATGATTGGATTGATTCTATGGTAAGAAACAAAATCATCATCTTTCCACAGGCTGAAACTCTGCCTCAAAAGTCATAAGACCAAAATTAACGTATATGGACCTATTGCTTGGTAGACGAAGGCTTTACAGTGAATGATCCAAGCAAGACTATCGAAATGCCGACAGCCTGAACCTATCGAGCTCGAAGGGCTAATTTTTTTATAGTAATTTCGATGTTCTGATAAATAAAAACAGATTGACTTTAATTATTGATGTTTTTCTTAAATTTTAAAATTATTTGTTTGCATCTCCGCACGAATTCCTGTAGGATCTCAAGACAAATTGTGCAGTTGGTTAAAAATAATTAATGACTGCAATTAATATTTCAAAACCAGCTGGTATTAAAACTGTTTGTTAAGTGGCTACATGCTGCGGTATAAGAAAAATAGTTGATATAAGTAAGTGTAGGATGAATGAAGTAGGTAATTTTAATAAATTTTCATTTGTTATTTATACCCCAATTTAGCTAAACGGTTTTTATTTTTTAAAAAATTGCTGAAATACATTGTAGAAAATGAAGTAAAGACAAAATTGTATCCTTGGTCACAACTAATAAATTGTTATATTCAAGGTAATAGTGATATTAGAGAGTGGGCATTTAGAAACCTCTACAAATATCCCAAAAGTATCTTATATTGAAGCTCGGGAGTACAAAACACCTTAAATGTTAAACCGTTAAATCGATAAAGGCTTTGTCTAGGATCTTCCTTTAATAAGCCGGTAATAATTCCTACACAAAAGCATTCTTACAGTCCAAAGTTTGACCAGATGCAAGGGATCTGGCCCCAGGGATGAATTGTGTAAGTTTCCTACACCCACTGATTTCGTATCATGACTTAGATTCAGAAGCCTTGGCGGCTTCGTTAGCTAAAGATTCCTACATCACTCTTTCTTGTAGCTAGATCCAATAATCTGTTCCTTTTCTTGACCCCTTCCTATACCTATCTTCAACAGGTTTTCCGAAAAAAATCGTTATTTCATAGCCTCAATAGATAGTATCTTAGGAAAGTTATTTATCTTGACAAGTTGAACTATACGGTTACAGGGTGGTCGAAAATTATTTTAGTATAATCATATTATAGACCATATTCCTATATCTAAATGGTAAGGTTTTCGAAATAAAAACAAGTTTCTAGAAAAATTTGATATTTTCCCGAAACGGGTATGAACTTTCTTATCTTAAATGAAACAGCTAATTAATTATAACATTTTTAATTATAAATATTACTTATTTACCTGAAAATTTTATATTTATTAATAATCCAAACTAACCTTTGAGTTTAATGAAATATCTTTTATTGATATGAGAGATATAATAAACTCTTTTAAAAATAAGAGCTCGAAAGACATTTTTGATTAGAATATCGTAATCATTAAATATATTAAGGATATAATAATTATACCATTGACCATATTGATTAATTTGGAGATCTCATCCGGTATGTTTCCGAGTTGTCTGAAATTTAGCAAAATTATACCGTTATTCAAAAAAGGATCTCCAGATGAATTGAACAACTATCGCCCTATTTCTATAGTGCCTGTTCTACTCAAAATTTTTGAAAAGATACTCTTTAAACAATTAGCGAACTATTTTGAAAGAAATAATTTATTTTCTCCGAAACAATTTGGATTTAGACCGAAACTTAACACCGTTTCAGCTATAGAAAACTTTATAAATAGCATTATAACCGCTTTTGAGAGTAGAAGGCTTGTGGGGGCTTCTTTTTTTTGTTTTAATAAAGGCGTTTGATTGCGTCTCACACGATATCTTTTTGGGTAAACTGGAGCGATACGGTATGAGTGCGAATTCGATTCGTTTGCTGACTTCCTATCTCACTGGTAGGAATGTTGTAACGATGTTTGAGTCAAAGTCTTCTCAGCCCTTGTTGAGCTCTTGTGGAGTCCCACAGGGCTCGGTGCTCGGACCTCAATTGTTTTTGATTTTCATTAACGATTTACCGCTACATCTGCTATGCTCTGACCTGACATTGTTTGCAGACGATTCAACTATTGTCGATGTTGAACTGTCGAGTGATGTTCGGGCCTCAAGTATGCTTAATTCACAGTCGACGGCTGCGGACTGGTTTGCAGCTAACAAACTCTGTATGAATGCCAATAAAACAGCTACTAAAATATTTACATTACGTGAGACGGATGTTGCTGTTTCTGATGGTCTGGTAAAGTTTTTGGGTGTCACTTTGGACCAAAAGCTAACCTGGGCGGGTCATGTCGAGGTTACCATTGCCAAGTTGTCTAAGGTTGTGTTCATGTGGCGAAGCTTGAAGGGTGAAGTCTCTTTTAATGTTTTGAAATCAGAATATTATGACCTTTTTCACAGTGTGGCTTCATATGCTTTGTCAATTTGGGGACATTTGGTTCGAATAATGACAGATTTAAAGTTTAGAGAGGATGTCAGACCTAAATTTAAAGAATGTAAAATAATTACACTCCCGTGTCTCTATATCTACAATTCAATTATGTATGTGAAAAATAATTACAATCTGTACATAAGGCATGATGAAGTTCACAACCACAATACCAGAAACAAAAATGACATTCTTCCTGAATATATGAGGTTGGGTAGAAGCAGAAATTCTGTGAATTATTATTGTCCCACATGCTATAAACATTTGCCAGATAGTTTGAAAACACTGAGCCTTGCAATGTTCAAAAATAGATTAAAAAACTACTTAATTGACCAGGCTTTTTACTCCATTGATGAATTCCTCAGCACTGACTTTCTGTTTTGATTAAGTTATATACATTTCTATGTTTTTACGTTGTGTTATGTAATATTTTAATATTTATTATGACTTGTGTAAACCTTTTTTGGTAATGACATGTAATGACAATAAAAAAAAAATAAAAAAACCTAAAGTAACTAGCAAACTAAACACAGCTATTATGATTTTTTCAAAATGCTGTTTTTCTGACTTCTGAGTGGTCGCTTTTTCAATTCAACAACAAATCTTTCTGTCATTGTCATGGCAGAAAATCCAATTTTTCTAGAAACTTGCTTTTATTTCGAAAACCTTACCATTTAATTATAGGAATATGGCCCATCATTTGAGAATATTTTCTAAGATACAGGGTGTTCCATTTGAGAAAATTGACTTATGCCTATTTTTAATAGGAGATGATACTAAAATAATTTGCGACCACCCTGTAACCGTATAGTTCAACTTGTCAAGAGAAATAACTTTTCTATGATGTTCTTAAAGTACCCTCAAAATTTCAAGATACTATCTATTGAGGCTCTGAAATACCGATGTTTTTTCGGAAAACCTCTTTTCGAATCGAAATAACTTATTTTGACAAAAACACTTATAATTGAGCAGGGAATCTAAAAATATAATAATATTAGGGTGTTCGATTTAAGATAAGGAAGTTCACATCCACTTCCGATATAACCGGAAGTGCCGTAATCTTGAAACTATTTAAAAAAACAATATATTTCCTTCTTATATAAATATACATAGTTTCAAATCATCATAATTATTTTTTCTCTTAAAACGTCATGAAATTATCCGTTAAAATCTGCTGTCTAGTTTCCACACACCCTGTATGTTTAATTTCATTACATTTTTGGAAACGTCACGATTTCTCGTGTATATTCACATTTAATGTCCATAAAATTGAATACGGCAAATATTTATTTACTTTATTGGATAGGGGGCTGATAATATTGTGAATATGACATTATTAAATCGAAGGATACATAAAGATATACAGGTTGTCAATTTCAATCATCTCCACCATTTAAATAGTGGCCCAATGAAACGAAGTAAGTTTTTAAAATTTTTTAAGACTTTTTTTGAACGCTAATGTGATCTAGTTTTTTATGGTTAATGTGCTTTATTGAACCAAAGAAAAATTATTCGGAAAAGTTTAAGAAGTATAACTTTTTTAAAACCCTTGCCTACGCTCAATGTTTCCTAAACGTTGATCAGCACCTAGACATACCTGTAGTATTTTTTGTACCAAATTTGATTAGTTTGGTTAGGCAATTCATCATGAATAGACTCACGCCGGAACAACGTGAGTTACGTGAGTTTTATGGTGCTCATTATCGTCCTTTAGAGCGATGCTAAGTTCAGCCACGTTGTGAGTTGGTACTTACTTAGAGAGTTTAAGAAATATGATTGTTTTTAGTTGAAAGAAAAAATGTTGATTGATATTGTTGCCTACATACTATTGATGCAATTTGTGACAGCTTTCCGATTAATTATCCTCTAATTAGATATTGATGAATGGTAATAAGTAGCGTTTACACAAGCTCTTTACTAACATAAGTACCTACAGTATCTAGTTATTGATGTTTTTTTAATTGTTTTTATCAGGTAAATAGAGCGTAAGGCAAAATATGTCAAATGCAATCATCCATATGGCGAAATACTACAAATTTAATGAAATACTTTTTGGATAAACATTTCATCCAAGATTCAGGTAGCTACTATACAGGTTGTCTTTGAAAATCATCGAAATTTACATCCATATTTTACCGAAAAAATGCTAAACGGCAAATAGGAATAGTATACACTGTGTCCAATATATAAGAATGGGATAGCATTGGAATCTTGGAAACGGTAGAAGTTACAATGTCGGTTAAATTAAAGGAAATATGTACAATTTAAACACCTTTTAAATGGTGTTTTCAAAAATGAACTAGCATTAGCCGTTTTCGAGAATTTTTGAAAAAACAATTTGTTGCGATTTTAGATTTATTTATTTCTGACATTATTTTTACAGCTATAAAAAAATAATAAGGACTTGCTCGTTGTTATTTTTGAGGGAGAAAAAGATAGCGTTTATAAATTTTCACTACGACGTTTCGTTTTTGAAAACCATCATCAACTTCGTTTTTAAATAGGGCCCTGGATTTTTCATTCATTGTTAAATTTAAAGCAATTGGTATATCACGCGTAATGGTTTAAACAAGTTTGCAGTCATCAAGACCTAAAGTTAGTTGACTTTTGAAAATATCATTTAAAAGGGAAAACACTTACAACGAACTTAATTAACTAACATGAAAAGGAAAACTAAATTTTACCAATCGAAAACATTATGATTTAAGTTTTATTTCATTTAATTTGTTTTACTTCGGCAAGGTGATAGATATGTACCTATAGGTGTTTTAATCGTAAACAAATCTTATAAACACAACTTTCACATTCATGTAATTAAATTAAGGTTCTTTAAGCCACTGATGATGGACATATGATCCGAAACATGTCTGGCTAATATTTAAAGATATCGACATAGATACATATATAAAAATCATTTTGTGGAGTAGACGTGTTTTATTCAATATACAGGGTGAACTATCACTCAGTACAAAAATTTTAACCACGTGCTCAGAGAAGCATGAAAAACTATAAGAAATTTGTTTCGGAATTTTTATTCGATGTTTACAAAATGGGGCAAATCCACGTTTTTCCCCTGTAAATCGGCGCCTATGATAACCATTTTTCAATATGACCCCCAACATATGAACAGCTGTAGGGTTAATATTGGCGGCGTTGCCAATTGTAGAGACGGCGAAAATGACCAGTTTTGTTAATAATAATAATTAAAATACTTGATAAATAAGTTCATCTGCATAATTGTACATTACTTCTACGCTTTTGGAAACTGCTAAAAGGATATTTTCGCATATTGAACAACTACACTAATAACAAAAACCGCAAACACACTAAAATGTCCGATTATTTTACTCAAATGGGTTATTTTTACAACTTCTCGCGTAGCGAAAAAACCAAATTTTCGAAGAGGCCACCGTTAACTTCACTTTATTTCCGCACTTAATTACTGAATTTCATCATCACCAATCTCCGTTTCATAGACAAGTCTTCATGTAGATCACAAAATTTAAACAAACAAATCATAGATAAGTGTTTATTAAAACAAATAAAAAATACGGTTAATAATCTTACGGTATAAACCTGCATTATAATATGATAAATATTTTGGGAATTTGTTTTTACAAAGCAGCAATTTTATTATTAATGAAATCTTAAATATTCACTGTTAATAGCAAAAAATAACAACTAACAACAAACTTGTTATATTGACATACAAAAAATATTTTACAGTACACAATTTCCTGAAAACTAAAACATTAGTCGAATTCACGCCGATTATAACCGTTTATTAACGGTTTAACATTTTGCATTCACGCGACCCCGGATATTTCCGGTTTCACTATGATGACGTCACGAAAAAGCCCTTCATGAACATTATCATTAGCACTGTGTTTATTATTATAATAAACACAATGTCATTAGCTAATTTGTGCTTCATTTTTCAGGTAACTGCGCAAATCAATTACATCGCGTGTCAACAACGTTATGCGCAGAATCCATCCATACACATGTTAGCTGTGATAATGTCATGAAGGTCTTTTTCGTGACGTCATCATAGTGAAACCGCCAATAATCGGGGTCGCGTGAATGCAAAAAGTTAAACCGGTTATAATCGGTCATGGAGTGAATTCGACTTGTGTTTTAGTTTACAGGAAATTGTGAACTGTCAAATATCTTTTGTATGTCAATGTAATTTATATGCACAAATTAGTTGTTGATATTTTTTGTTAAGTAAAGATTTCAGATTTCGTTAATAATAAAATTGCTGTTTTGCAAAAACAAATTCCCAAAATATTTATCAGATTATAATGCAGGTTTATACCGTAAGATTATTAACCGTATTTTTTATTTGTTTCAATAAACACCTATCTATGATTTGTTTGTTTAAATTTTGTGATGAAAGTGGTTGGCCGAATTAGCGTAACTTTAAGAATCAATTTGAAGCACAACAATTTACGGTATAGGTTGTAGGCCTACATATTATTATTGTGATGAGCGATGAGCGAGAAGTTCCTGTTGTAAAACATGAACGATTTATGTAAAATAATAATAATTTTAGATCTACATGAAGACTATCGTCTATGAAATGAAGACTATTGTCTATGAAATCCGCAATAATTCTGGTGTTTTTGCACGTATCCGAAGTTCAGTGATTAAGCGCGTAAATAAAGTGAAGTTAACAGTGGCCTCTTTGAATATTTGCTGTTGTAGTGCTAGTGTTATTTGCATTTGTGTGTTTTTTGTTACCCTTTGAGGTTTTCCTGACGGAGGGGATCCACCTTGTCGTGGTCGTCGCGCTGAGTACCTGACATTAAACAAGAAGAGTGAACGAGGAAAACCAAGCGATCCCCAGGAAGTTCGAAAATCATTCTATGGCATGTTAGATATATCCGAAAGGTAGGTGCTAACATAATATTTAATATTTCACCTGATTGCAAGTCACAAAATCGTCTACATTTTCTAAATAATTTTTTTACTTTAAATGCTCGGTAAATCGATACACTTGGCAACATGTCACTGTATTATAACCTTCAAACTAATGTCTAATTTAAACTTCAGTTGGGCAGGCGGTCATAGGCGTCGTAAAAACGGAGTTTAATATGATTTACAAAAAAATTATTTTCAGCCTTAATAAAAATGTTGGAATTTTTTTGAAAGGCGATTCTGTTAAATCTTATTTTTCTCTAACTACAGTTAAAATTTTTGTACTGAGTGATAGTTCACCCGGTATAATTTTTTCAAAACATTTTTCAAGAACCTTTAAATCGATGATTTTCGAAAATTTCAAAAAATTAAAACTTTATCGATACTTTTACCCACAAATCATAGCGTCCTGACTACGTCTTTTCCGTCTCGTCACAATTTTTTATTGAAGAAACTTCCAATTTCTAGAATTACAGGGTTTAAACACCCTTAGTCACAATAACTTATCCACCCATATTTGTTGTAACCCTCGTATAATCAATACCAGTTTTTTTTTCTGTGAATAGTTCATTTTATTTAGAAACTATTTACTCTCTTACAAACTTTTAGTTTGTAAAACAGTTTAGAGATTCACAGAAAAAAACTGGTATTGATTATACGAGGGTTACAAAAAATATGGTTAAATAATTTATTGTGACTAAGCTTTTAAACACCCTGTAATTTTAGAAATTGCAGTTTCTTCAATAAAAAACTGTAGTTTATTGGTGCAAACGCATATCTAAAAAATGAATAAAATCCATCAAATATTTTTAGATTTATTTGAAAAAACGTAAAAAAAATATTCACTTTTAAAGGCCCAAACCACGCAATTTTGTATATAGATAAATAGGTCAACTTATCATGATATCATGATATTTTAGGCCAAGGAATTTGTGCTATTCCGTTGAACCCGTCATTTCCAGACACCCTGTATATTCGATATAATTTATGTGATCAATACCTTAGCCAGCTATCAACTAATAGTCCACAGAGACTAAATATATTATAATTATTGTATAATATGAATTATGGCATCTATTATGTGATTTATTGGAATTTCATCAGATTAATGAATATATTAGTATGCTGTTTTTGACCGGAATATTATTGGATTAACTCTTGGACTATTATTAAAAAGTAGAGGGAATTAAAATTAATTAGGTTAATTAATAATTTAACAATCAAACCCAATAAATGTTAATTTTGATGTGCCATGCTTCTTCTGATGGTAAGGTAATAGCCATGCCGTTTTGCCCATAGATTTGCCTGTAGACGAAAGTCCAATTATGGAAAGATTTCGTATGTGGTACGTACACGACGGGACTCCGCACCGCACCTTAGTCTAGTGCGCACGGCAATTTTTGGATAAGAATCACGAGCATCGCTGGTTTGGGAGAGCAGGCCCACAACCATGCCCTCATCGCTCTCCCGATTTGAATACCATAGATTATTTTCACTGGGAACACCTTAAAGCGTTCGTATACAAAACCCAGGGTGGCGGGGCCCCAAATTTATACTCAGTAAATAGGTATATAAAAACGAATTTTATTTTTATTATGTTGCACAAAAAATTATATTTATTTTATTTTTTATAACTCTCTAAGTTTTCTTTTGTTAAGTTTTATTTTGTAAGGTTTAGTTTTTATGTTCCTGTATTTATTTTTTTAATCTGTTGTGCAAAATAAGTTTATTTAATGTTTTTATATTTTAATATTGGTTGAGATATGTATACCGGGTGTCCCACCAAATTTTGAATTTGGACACTTTTTTCAATTTCATTTTTCACCTTATTTTTCAAATACCCTGTATTAATATTTACTAAAAAAATATACGTAGGCGCCTAAAATGGGTCTATAGCTCATAGAATATTCGAACAAATTAAATTATTAAAGCTTCCATATAATAAAAAATTGTCATTATTCTTTATTCTGAAATCGTCAGTTTTGACATAAAATTTCAAATATTTCGCAAACGGCTGGAGATGGGTATAACACATTATGCATGAAATATGTTTAGAATTACAAGGAGAATTCAAAAAATATATAATTTATATAGGGTCGTATTTAAAATAAGGAAGTTGACACCCATTTCCGGTATACCCGGAAGTACTAGATCCTTGAAAACATTTTAGCCGAATTGGTCCCGTCGACCTAAGTACCACACCAGATTTTCAGATTGTTCCACAGTGTAGTTTCTCCATAATCGATCGAATCCCTTCCCGGTGGAACACTCTGTATAGATGCAATAGAGTTTTATAGTGTCGTTTTTTGATTTTTTTTTTCATTTTAATATAAGGGCTTCCAAGAAAACCTTGCGGAGGGCCTCAAATTTGAAGTTGTTCTTATTGTTGTTGTTGTTTCATAACTATTAATAAAAACATAAAAAAGGCAGTGGCGTACATTTATAAAAAACGATGACTGAGTAGGTGTAAAACTCACTTTTTTATATACAATCAAGGTATTTATAAAGCAAACGAAAATTGCTTTAAATCTCTTTGCAAATACGTAGAGCGGAAAGAATAAATTTAAACATTTCAATTTCCTCCTGGATATAAATAAAATTATTAAAATCGGTGAAAAATAAAATTATCTATATCACAACGAAATTATAAAGGTCTTAATTACCTGGGGCAATTGCTGTTCCTCAGAGCAGAAATTTTGGACATTTATAATTCCCTTGATTTATAAATACATTTGAATATAACAAAATGGAAATAATTTTGAGGCTTTGCGATTTTATTATAGACGGTGTCCCTCCTTCGGGAAAGACCTTGATAAATATTAAAAAAGTACGAATCGGACGGCTATGAAAATTTGGGAGCATAATATAAACAACCAAAATATTTTTAAGATGGTGGCGCTTCCGGTAATACCGGAAGTAGGCGTCACCTTGCTTATTTTAAATAGAAGATCCCATATTATATAACAGCTAAATCATTTTGCTGTTATAGGTTCGCAAACAATGTTAAAAATATTTTTAGGGAATTTGACCAGATTTTCTATGACTGATGATGTGCACATATTGCACGAAACGTTGCAATAGAATTTAAAATTCAGTATTACTGAGTTTCATTTAGTCCCAATACCCAAAAAAACATGATAAATTGAAACAAAGTGGGATGATAGTTTGATAATTGATTATATTGTTACATTTGTAACATTGTAATTTGGTTTTTGACTTATTTGAAGATTTATGTCAAAAGTGACGTTTTCAAATCGAAGATTAACACTCTTTTTATTTCAATATGGAAACATTTTTCTCGATCTTCTTATAAAAAAAGGTCAATTTTTGCCCACTCTGTAACATATTTCATAATTTCTTGATACAGGGGGTCAAGAAATTTGAATTAAAATTAAGCTAAAGAAACACTTGAAACTAATTTTTTTTAAATGGAACCCCTGTGTTTTTATAGTTTTATATTATTTAGCATTCAAAATAAAGGCGACTTTGTAACAGGATATCTATTTCAACTAATTATTATTATTCTGCAATTTCATGAATTTATTATAAATTTCTCTTCTTTGATATCTCGGGTAATAAGAAGTATGCAGGGGTTGGTTCTTCTTCATTCTTATTTAGGGACTGTTTTAAATGATCATTGATCATGGCTCAACCAAAGATTAATGTACACAATAGATAAACAACGTAAGTGGGAATTAAACTGATTTTAATACAGCCTATATACTAGCTACATCTATTAAGAATACATATAATTCAATGGCGTTATATGTATTATTTCGTCATAAAATAACCATAAAAAGAAAAGAAATGTTAGACAAGAGTATGTATATAGCTTTCTCTACAAGGTGTACATTAATTTTTGACTTAACATACCATTCTGATCCTTGCCTAAGTTGATGTATAAGTTTTCAAGAAATAAATGCCTTCTAATAAGAAAGACTTTTAAATTCTCAACAACATGGTCTTCAATTCGCTTGGTAGACAAATATTTGGTTTATGTATTTCCAGATAGGCTTTATGTTTAAATACACCATTTAATTATACAGTAAATGTACCTTAACTTTTGATACGGTCGTAACAACAATACTACATACTATGGAAATAAATAATATTATATAACTTTATTGTCAATAAAGAATTACACTTGTAGACAAAGTCAGGTACTTACAAAAAATTACAATTACAAAATTACAACATAATGTGTGTAATTATGATATCAAATAATATATAAAAAAAACAATTATATAAATGTAAAATTACAAACATATACACATAACAATACAATAAATAATACAAAACAGGGGCACTACCAGACACAACAAACGTGAGCTCAACATAACAGCGTTAAGCAAAAAAAAAACCACTACCAGGCATCTGAAAAGAAATCAAGATAATAGTCAAGCAGCGTTCTTTTGACAGACCTTCAAAATTGCCTATAATTGTCCATTGCCGTTAAAGTTGGTGGCAAGTGATTATAAATTTTGCGGCTTTCATAAATGAGAAATTTCCTTGCTAAGGCTAAACTCAGTTACAATGTTTCGTCAAATTCATGTTACGACTAATAATTTTAAAATTAAATTAAAATTTTGATGTTCCTGATTTTTCATGTTATTGGACTGCACACAAATCATTCATTAGTATAACTACTGCAGATAGCGTCATTAGAAAATTCTCCATTAATGATTTCCTCTTCACGGTTTCGCAGTTTGTGATCGATACGGAAAATTCGTATAAGCTCGTTTATGTAAACTTCCAACAGATGGCGGCCCTATGCTGAATTTTCTCAATACAATATTATTAGTTGTAACTATAGGGTATCATAATAAATTATTAATTTTTTTATTAACAATCAATATCATTCGGGATAGCTCAAAAGCTCTCTGGCTAGTGTATTACTTATGGCCTCATCCCATCTTGACTTGAAGTCTGACAGGAGGTATATTATTCATTCTATGATAGTGGAGTTGGTCGCCATTTGTGTCATCCTTATCCGCTTTTTGTTGACAAAACAAATATGTGATCATGGTCGGCCTACACTCTGTGGATGATGATTGTTTCATATTTTCTTGGACAA
This sequence comes from Apoderus coryli, assembly GCA_911728435.2. NCBI lineage: Eukaryota > Metazoa > Arthropoda > Insecta > Coleoptera > Attelabidae > Apoderus > Apoderus coryli. The sequence continues at coordinate 38,309,624 of OU452200.1, read as the reverse complement.
TTTAGTTTGCGGCGATGGATTTGCCAGAAAAATCGGAATGAACCATGCTATAATGTTTTCCTATAGACCATTTGTTCCTTTCGCCTTTTATGTGTACAGAACGAGGGAATCATCTTAGTAAGTTAGTATGACGTAGGGTTTGCCGAAGACCAACTGAGAAGATATGCAGTTTGTCCCAGCTTACGACTGCCTCTTTGCATAGGCACAAAATAAGACATCCATAACTCTAGTGTTGTATTTGTTTTCATTGCTCTAGTGATGTTAATTATGTTTGTAAAATGTTAGTGAATAGAATTAAAATTAAATGACTTAAGTGCCTCCAAAAACTCCATTGTACTCACTGCCAAATACTTTACCTAAGTTCTGAAAACAGTTCAGCCTCATCCCACAAATGTTACGCCTATGGTTATAACTGAAAGACCAATCTGAACCTGCATTTTGAGTAATTAAAAAAATCGGTTGTGTCTCCCCAAAACTTTCCCGCCATGATATAATATAATCATAAATATGTGACCTGCGCCTGCGTAACGAAACATAGTTTTAATAATAATTATCATTATAATTGTATCATCATTATTTGCAATAAATTATCCCAGGGTTAAACCGATTTCAACCAGGAACTAATGAGTTCATCCTAGGACTCCCCCAAACTTATATACCAAAATTTAGCTCAATTTGATAAAGCGTTTGGCGCTATCGTGGAAGAATACATACAAGCACACACGCATAAACACACCTACTCGTATACCGACTTAGCCCACGTTAAAAGGACTTCAAATCTCCACGTTCGTTATGTTTTTAAGTTTATTTTTAAATGCTTTCTGGACCTCTTACAAATGTCGGATCTTGGTACCCCCTGCACCCCCATAATGCGTAGAATGGCGTAATAAGCGTTAGCGTTATGGGGACCGAAACGGGGTCACAAAATCTGTCACGACAACGTTGATGGAAGACTGGCGATTGTCCATACAACGTATTCTAAGTCCACACACATCCACACACACAGACAGACAGACTTCCATTTGGAAATGGTCTTCATCGTTTCAGGGAACTTCAAAATGGATATATTCGTCTTAATTAATTTTTTTAGCGCGTTCACAATACTTTCCCTGTACGGGAAGGTAATAGCGAAAAGCATTTTTGAATAAGAGAGACGAATGCCTAATGCGGACACACTGTATATTAAACTTTCCATCATTTTGTCAAAAAAATTAAACCTTTAATATTCAAATAAAAGAAATCAAACAAAAACTTTCGAAGTCAACTCCACACAACATTTAATTTAATTTTGAAAAAAGGAAACTAGTTTCGGCTTAACAAGCCACCATCAGCAGTCCTACAATAAAGATACAAACGAACACGTAAGAGATAAACTAAACATCTGTGTGCAGAAAACAACAAACTCTAAATAATAATAAACACCAAAACAACTCACAAACACGAAAATATATTGTGTTGAGTAAATAAAATTCAGAATTTTAATTCATCTAATCTTAGACACTTTCTTTAATATTGTTGGTCTTCCCAATTATCCAAATTCCTAGTAGGATTGTACTTTCGAAACATCCTGTACTGCTGACGCAGCTAAATTGCTTTGGACGATGAATTATTCAAAATCTGTTGCTTTTGTTTGTTTTCATGAAAACCGTATGCGTCATTTAGGTAGTAGGTAGTATCATTCATTTCATGTTGTCTAATATAGAATACTTTTCGGGCTTAATAGATAGATATACCTACTACTATTATTATTTATAACCAGGCAAAAATAAAAGACACCAGCAGAGTGTTTCAACGGAGGATAATCAGTGATGGCTCGTGAAGGATGACGCTGAGACTTCGACCTTTCCCCGCTAAAAAATTCTAGCAAAAACCGTGTAATTATACGTTTTAATTTTTATGCATAACTATACACAATTTTCAATTCCTAATGCTGGAAAATTATGTAGGTTTAAATTTCAGTGTATATTATTCTCATTGATGCAACGAATTGCAAGGGCATAATGATATTATATCTAATAATATACCAAAAAATACAATCTAATCAAAAAAATATGTATGGGAAATATTTCTCGAGTTTTGTGCGACCAGAGAATACGAACTGAATGCTGAAATGAGTTTGCATAATTTGGCTAATATATTGAAAGATTATGCGGTAAATATGAGAAAAGCTGACGGAACTGGATATAAAGAAGCAACTGTAAAAACAATTTGGAATACTACGAGTAGGCTACTCCAGGAAAAATACTTCAATGACTTCAAAATTGTATTCGACCCGTTCACCAGTGTGATATTCAAAAATGCGCGAGATGCAAGAAATGCAAAACGTAAAAGATTACAACAGGATCCAAACAAACGAAAATGCAGTTCATCAAATTTGAGTTCAAGTGATTTGGCTAGAATCATTGGATTATGGGATGAATGTACACCAGAAGCTTTACAAAAAAAAATTACCATATTGTAGCTGTTGAGTTAGCTTGGCGAGGTGGTGAACCAGCTGATTGCCTTATAGATTATTTCATGATTGAGAAAAATAATGATGGAACGCCAACCAACAGAATTGAATACAATCCAATATTCAGTAAAACATGCCAAGGAGAATCTAAAAGTTGTACAAATAGTAAGTGGCTTGTTCCAAATATTGCAAACGAAAGTGCATGCCCTGTTCGGTTATTCCATAAATTATTGTCCAAAAGGAGGAAAAATATTACTTCCAGTCGCCTATTCTTGAGACCAAATCGTTTCTGGAAATCCGAAAGTGACAGATGGTTTGCCAATATACCGGTAAGCAAGAACACAATTAATATGTGGACCAAATCATCCGCGCAAGCTATTGATTTGGTCACTAAGTGTAAAAATATATCCAATCATTCGAACAGATCAACTGCAGTTAGCCATTTGGCAAATAAAGGAATTCCTGAACAGCAATTAATAAAAATAACAGGACATACCATCTCTAATTCAATTAAACCGTACTTGAATATTAACCAAGAACGCCATGGTGAAATAATCAACACCATGGGAGGAATTTCTTCAACAGTGGAAATTAACAATCCGTCAACGTCAGCAAACTCTTCTTCCAATTTAACATTTACCAATTTTACTTTTCACAACTGTAGTTTTAAATAAAAATGAATAATATTTGTTTGACTAAAACTAATTCATTTTGTATTGAAAATTATTAAACGTCAGATTGACAATAAAATTTTTGATATCTACAAAGTAAAAAATTATCTTATCGAATACTCCTCAGGCCTTGATAAATACTCAAAATTTTGTCATAGAGAATCCTTCAAGCAAGTTGCTCAAGGATAATAGCCCTCGGCCTGCGGCCTTGGGCTATTATCAAGCAACACGCTTTCGGCATTCTCTATGACAAAATTATCTCGGTATTATCAAGACCCTTGGGGTATTACTACTGAATATTTTCATTGTACCAATTTATTTTTTATTATATTTACTACACTTTTTGGTTGAGTGTATGGACATTGTTTATGCAGGAAAATACCCTGAAAATTTATTAATATTAATTTATTTTTATTAATAATTAATAAATGAATGATTTTACTAATTTACGAACGTGATTCCCATCATGTCCAATACAAAGTGCGATTGTTTCCTCGAAATATTCTATGAAAATAGTTTTTAACTGTAACCAAATTTCCTATACCGAAATCTGAAAGTTTTGAAGTTATTCAGGTATTTTCAAAATTCATCTTATTTTGAATGATTTTACTAATTTACAAATAAAAAACACAAGAGAAAATTAGTTTTTGAATAAATAATTTCATTATGAGGACAAAATAAGATGAATTTTGAAAATAACTTCAAAACTTTAAGATTTCGGTATAGGCCACCATACACATATTGAAAGGCAACTAAATCAGCTACATGATAGAAGGTAAAAATACAGGGTGTTCCATTTAAAATAATAATGAAAGTAGAGTTTGACTATGAGGGTCAAGCAATTGAAAATGCTGAACACCCAGTAAAGTACCGGGTTCTCCATAATAGACTACTCGCACATTATGGATGTTTTGGAGATTTCTGCTGATGATATTATAAAGGCTAGCAAGATATTTAAAAGTCGGCTAACTTCAGGCACGGACTATTCTTAAATCAGGACCATCCAATATCATATCTGATTATAGACCTATATCAATCCTTCGTAATTTCTCCAAGGTCTTTGAGATTGTTCTCTACGATAAAATATATCCTACTGTGAGAGGTGTCCTGTCGGTTGACCAGCATGGTTTTATGAGTGGTCGCTCGTGTGCATCTAATCTGTTCCGCTCTTGATGGATGCCGCCAGCTCGACGTGATCTACACTGATTTTCAAAAGGCATTTGATCGCATTGATCATTGTATTTTACTCAGAAAACTTGACAATTTTGGTTTCTCAGCAGGGCTGGTTAAACTTTTTCGATCGTACCTTTTTGATCGTGCTCAGTTTGTTGAACATGAGGGCGTGAAGTCCGCGACATTTTTGGCAACTTCTGGAGTTCCACAAGGCTCTAACCTTGGTCCACTATTGTTCAACATTTTCATAAATGACCTTCTACAATTGTTCACCTGTAGTGGGCTTGCCTATGCAGATGATTTAAAGATCTTCAAAACGATTATTGATGAGGATGATTGCACTTCTCTTCAGCGTGACTTGATCAGTTTGTCTGATTGGTGTAGCGTTAATAGACTGCAACTTATTGTTCCTAAATGTAAAGTGGTGTCATATGCAAGACTGAAGAATGTGTTTTTGTTTGATTATCGCCTGAATGAGACATATCTGGAGAGGGTGGGTGAGATCAGGGATTTGGGTGTATTATTTGATTCCAAACTCACCTTTATTGGTCATGTTGACACAATTGTCGCGAGTGCTAGTAAGATGTTAGGGTTTATCATTAGAAACTGTCAACAGTTCAATGATATTTATACCATGAAATTGCTATACTACGCCTTTGTCAGTCAAAGTTGGAGTTTGTTTCATTTATTTGGAATCCTTTGTACAATGTTCACGATTTGGGGAGCCGTCTCTTGCGCTTAGAAGAAACGTGTTAGCTGTAAATTTCTTATATAAACTGTTACACAATGTTGTCGACTGTCCTCATTTACTGAGTAGAGTCAGGCTCCGTGTACCGCGTCTCGGGGCTAGGCGAGGTGTTCCCTTCGCTCTTGGTACAGCGAGAACTAATATATCTCTGCAGAGTCCTGTATTCTATATGTGTAGTATTTTTAATAGGTTCTGTGGAGCATTGGATATCAATGTTACCCCGCTTTCTGCACTGATTAGTGCCGTCTCGGCTAATTAGGTGATGTTTAGATTTATTTATTATATTGTTGTTGCTACGTGTACTGTTAATGGTAACATATTGGATATTGTTTGATTGTAATTTTATTGCTTATTTTATTTTTAATTTACATCTCAATGTAAGTGATTTTTCTGTAAATGGGTTTATCCTGTTGAAAATAAATGCTTATTTATTTATTTATGAGGTTCCGGCATTGGATATTGAAAATTGGGTAAAGTTGAGCCATAAAATTCCGTGGCGCCTGTGGTGTTTTCTCTCCTTTGCTCAACACTGTCTTCCACATACTTCTGCTACTGCCCTAGCAAATGCAGGAACTTAAACTGTCAAAGTTTTACCAAAATATCCCCACGACTAGCGATATAACTATTGAAAATCACAGCTAAAACTTTGCCGCCGTCATTTCCTGCCACACTGTATATTACCATTATTATATGCCTGTAAAACCGCCCTTGGGCTTCACCTTGATGGGGCGCAAGTCCATGAAATAGAGTAGAGGCTCTCGACAACAGGTTATAATTCATCAGTTGTTGGTAAAGAGCGGGTTGCGGATTCTTTAGACGGCTACATAGTATATTGTTAGGTTATAATACTCGTATAACTACGTAGAATTTCAGTCAGAATCATGACGGTTTCTTGTTAATTAAAAATTAAAGCAGGAATTAGCATCAATGTCAGTTTGAAGCGATGTAGGAATAAAGGTGAGAAATATATTTATTATGCTGTTATAATTTAAGGGTATTTTACATTTAAATTTGAACGAAATAAAATGTTTTTTTTTATTTCTTATTATTACAAATGCATTTTTGCATATTATAATTTTCATGGAAATCCTAAAAAGACCATGTGTGAAAAAGCGATTAGCAGAGAACAAAACTCTTGGAAATTTTCGTATAATACTTTTGCAGGATGCAGGAGCAAGGACCTGCTACGACAAGAGATTCTAAACAAACCTTGGGTTAAATAAACAAAAACAAATATTAATTTGTTATTGAATGTTTTTCAATTTTACCGGTGTGAAATTGGCAGCCAGAGCCAGCAGCTGAAATTTCCGAATACAGCCGAACGACCAGTGGCGCGCCGAGTATTGTCAAGGTTAACGTCTTTGCATATTAAATTAATATAAATATGATACCAATTTCATTTACAATTAAATGAACAAATTTTCTTAGGAAAACAATAAATATACCGTATTAAAAAAAATTATATAGAATAGATTTTTATCAAAATCAAAATTTAACTGGTACCAAACCGAATGGTAGATCTTCATGAAACTTGAAAATGTTTTTCCTAAAGCTACGCTGCATCTAATAATCTAGGTGGGAGCGACTCCCAAAACTTAGTTTTTGAGAAAAACCCATATACTTGTAAATTTTCAAGTTCGAATTGCTGGCAAACTAAACGGTGGATCTTCATGAAACTTGGAAATATTGGTCACGAAACTATAGTGCATCGAATGATCTAGGTGAGAGCGACTCGCAAGACTTAGCTTTTGAGAAAATTGAGAAAAAAGTATACTGCATTCATGACAAATATTTCCAAGTTTCATAAAGATCCACCGTCTAGTTTGCCAGCTATTGAAATTGGAAAATTTACAAGTATATGGGTTTTTTCCCAATTTTATCAAAAACTAAGTTTGCGAGTCGCTCTAACCTAGATCATTCGATCCACTATAGTTTCGTGACAAATATTTCCAAGTTTCATGAAGATCCACCGTCTAGTTTGTCAGCAATTGGAACTTAAAAATTTACAAGTATATGGGTTTTCCGCAATTTTCTCAAAAACTAAGTCTTGCGCGTCGCTCTCACTTAGATTATTCGATGCAGTATGGTTTCGTGACAAATATTTCCAAGTTTCATGAAGATCCACTTTCTAGTTTGTCAGCAATTGGAACTTGAAAATTTACAAGTATATGGGTTTTCCGCAATTTTCTCAAAAACTAAGTCTTGCGCGTCGCTCTCACTTAGATTATTCGATGCAGTATGGTTTCGTGACAAATATTTCCAAGTTTCATGAAGATCCACCTTCTAGTTTGTCAGCAATTCGAACTTGAAAATATACAAGTATATGGGTTTTCCGCAATGTTCTCAAAAACTAAGGTTTGCGAGTCGCTCTCACCTAGATCATTCGATGCACTATAGTTTTGTGACAATATATTTCCAAGTTTCATGAAGATCCACCTTCTAGTTTGTCAGCAATTGGAACTTGAAAATTTACAAGTATATGGGTTTTCCGCAATTTTCTCAAAAACTAAGTCTTTCGAGTCGCTCTCACCTAGATTATTCGATGCAGTATGGTTTCGTGACAAATATTTCCAAGTTTCATGAAGATCCACCTTCTAGTTTGTCAGCAATTGGAACTTGAAAATATACAAGTATATGGGTTTTCCGCAATGTTCTCAAAAACTAAGGTTTGCGAGTCGCTCTCACCTAGATCATTCGATGCACTATAGTTTTGTGACAAAATATTTCCAAGTTTCATGAAGATCCACCTTCTAGTTTGTCAGCAATTGGAACTTGAAAATTTACAAGTATATGGGTTTTCCGCAATTTTCTCAAAAACTAAGGTTTGGGAGTCGCTCTCACCTAGATCATTCGATGCACTATAGTTTTGTGGCAAAATATTTCCAAGTTTCATGAAGATCCACCTTCTAGTTTGTCAGCAATTGGAACTTGAAAATATACAAGTATATGGGTTTTCCGCAATTTTCTCAAAAACTAAGTCTTTCGAGTCGCTCTCACCTAGATCATTCGATGCAGTAGGGTTTCGTGACAAATATTTCCAAGTTTCATGAAGATCCACCTTCTAGTTTGTCAGCAATTGGAACTTGAAAATATACAAGTATATGGGTTTTCCGCAATGTTCTCAAAAACTAAGGTTTGCGAGTCGCTCTCACCTAGATCATTCGATGCACTATAGTTTTGTGACAAAATATTTCCAAGTTTCATGAAGATCCACCTTCTAGTTTGTCAGCAATTGGAACTTGAAAATATACAAGTATATGGGTTTTCCGCAATTTTCTCAAAAACTAAGTCTTTCGAGTCGCTCTCACCTAGATCATTCGATGCAGTATGGTTTCGTGACAAATATTTCCAAGTTTCATGAGGATCCACCGTCTAGTTTGCCAGCCATTGGAACTTGAAAATATACAAATATATGGGTTACCGCAATTTTCTCAAAAACTAAGTCTTGCGAGTCGCTCTCACCTAGATCATTCGATGCACTATAGTTTTGTGACAAAATATTTCCAAGTTTCATGAAGATCCACCTTCTAGTTTGTCAGCAATTGGAACTTGAAAATATACAAGTATATGGGTTTTCCGCAATTTTCTCAAAAACTAAGTCTTTCGAGTCGCTCTCACCTAGATCATTCGATGCAGTATGGTTTCGTGACAAATATTTCCAAGTTTCATGAGGATCCACCGTCTAGTTTGCCAGCCATTGGAACTTGAAAATATACAAATATATGGGTTACCGCAATTTTCTCAAAAACTAAGTCTTGCGAGTCCCTCTCACCTAGATCATTCGATGCACTATAGTTTTGTGACAAAATATTTCCAAGTTTCATGAAGATCCACCTTCTAGTTTGTCAGCAATTGGAACTTGAAAATTTACAAGTATATGGGTTTTCCGCAATTTTCTCAAAAACTAAGGTTTGGGAGTCGCTCTCACCTAGATCATTCGATGCACTATAGTTTTGTGGCAAAATATTTCCAAGTTTCATGAAGATCCACCTTCTAGTTTGTCAGCAATTGGAACTTGAAAATATACAAGTATATGGGTTTTCCGCAATTTTCTCAAAAACTAAGTCTTTCGAGTCGCTCTCACCTAGATCATTCGATGCAGTAGGGTTTCGTGACAAATATTTCCAAGTTTCATGAAGATCCACCTTCTAGTTTGTCAGCAATTGGAACTTGAAAATATACAAGTATATGGGTTTTCCGCAATGTTCTCAAAAACTAAGGTTTGCGAGTCGCTCTCACCTAGATCATTCGATGCACTATAGTTTTGTGACAAAATATTTCCAAGTTTCATGAAGATCCACCTTCTAGTTTGTCAGCAATTGGAACTTGAAAATATACAAGTATATGGGTTTTCCGCAATTTTCTCAAAAACTAAGTCTTTCGAGTCGCTCTCACCTAGATCATTCGATGCAGTATGGTTTCGTGACAAATATTTCCAAGTTTCATGAGGATCCACCGTCTAGTTTGCCAGCCATTGGAACTTGAAAATATACAAATATATGGGTTACCGCAATTTTCTCAAAAACTAAGTCTTGCGAGTCGCTCTCACCTAGATCATTCGATGCACTATAGTTTTGTGACAAATATTTCCAAGTTTCATGAGGATCCACCGTCTAGTTTGCCAGCCATTGGAACTTGAAAATATACAAGTATATGGGTTTTCCGCAATTTTCTCAAAAACTAAGTCTTGCGAGTCGCTCTCACCTAGATCATTCGATGCACTATAGTTTTGTGACAAATATTTCCAAGTTTCATGGAGATCCACCGTCTATAGTTGCCAGGAATTAAAATTGGAAAATTTACAAGTATATGGGTTTTCCGCATTTTTCTCAAAAACTAAGTCTTGCGAGTCGCTCTCACCTAGATCATTCGATGCACTATAGTTTTGTGATAAATATTTCCAGGTTTCATGAAGATCCACCGTCTAGTTTGCCAGCTATTGGAACTTGAAAATTTACAAGTATATGGGTTTTTTTCAAAAACTAAGTTTTGGGAGTCGCTCTCACCGAGAATATTAGATGCAGCGTAGCTTTAGGAAAAACATTTTCAAGTTTCATGAAGATCTACCATTCGGTTTGGTACCAGTTAAATTTTGATTTTGTTAAAAATCTATTCTATATAATTTTTTTTAATACGGTATATTTATAGTTTTCCTAAGAAAATGTATTCATTTAATTGTAAATAAAATTGGTATCATATTTATATTAATTTAATATACAAAGACGTTAACCTGGAAAATTCTCGGCGCGCCACTGGTCGTTCGGCTGTATTCGGAAATTTTGGCTGCTGGCTCTGGCTGCCAATTTTCATATTGTTTTGATTGCATTATTTCTTTGAAAGCAGTGTTTTTCCTTTAAGAATACAGATATCGGTATGAATCAAAAAACAAGTTGTTCAGAAAAGATGGAGCTTGAAGATGTTGCAAAAGAAGAAAAGTTTAGAGTAAAATGTAACCTTTCACTTTTTGTTCACCCTTGTATAACAACATATCCGTTCGAGATTTTTGAGGTTTCGATATGAAAAAATGATGACAATAAAACGGCCTAAAACTCGAGAAAAAAATTGTCAAAATTGATGCAATACTAAAAAAGTTACTTAGGATTGATTTTGAACATAATTTTCTTTGTCCGGTTAATGTTGAGGGGGAGTGTATGTCCATGTCGTACTATCTGTCCAATTAACTAATGACTTGTTTTCCTAAAAAGGTAATTACTATGCCGTTTTCATTGAATGTTCCGACTAAGTTTATAATCCCGTTGTGGCGTATCAAATCCTCAAGTTGAATTCGAAATACGAGTTGTGGAAAATGAACGTCATGATGCTAAACTTTACTAACTAGTTGATATATTTCTGTCGTTAAATTAGCCGCCTCTGCGGAATGATTTATGAGCGAATGTTTGAATGTGTGAGTTGCTGATGGCAGATTTAAAAAATAACAAAAAACACGTTTTATACACTGCCTCGCAATATTAACCGGACAAAGAAGTAAGAAATTTTTTTTCGAGTTTTAGGCCGTTTTATTGTCATCATTTTTTCATATCCAAACTTCAAAAATTTCGAACTAAATTGTTTGTGAATTATCTTGTGAACCGAGAACAAGATGTTTCTTACAAGGGGGCACTTTCTCGTTTTCTTTTTCTAAAGAAGGGGGTTCCTCAGAGATCAATACTTGGACCGTTACTATTCAGCATATATACATCCAACGCACCTAGTGTAATTTCTCATTGCCAACAGCACTATTTCGCTGTGCGACACGCTCGTATTATCACATTTTAACTACTGCGATACCATTTATAATGCCAGCTTGATGGTGGTCGATAAAAACCGGATACAAAAACTCCAGAATTCATGTTTAAGACTGATATTTGGAGTTCGCAGGTTCCAGAGAGTCAGCCACACTTTATTATTTGTTGCCACTCATTTGTCAGGTGAATATCGCGTGAAACGAGACTCGTCTGTAAAGAGAACATTTCACCATTCGTTCATGTCCCAATCTGCATGAGTTCGAGCGAATTCCAGGCGCTACCTTCGATGACCTGCATCTAATAGAGGACCTGTAGCAGGTATTAGGTGAAACTAAGGTACCTTGAACGCATCTACCAGTCTTCTAACCAAAGCTGAAGCAGAGGCTGTTCGCTCTCGAAAAACCTGAAGACGAAGAAATCGATCTTCAACTGCGTTTGTGGCCCTTCGTCTTCCCTGTCCAGGTCTTCTTGAATAAGAACCAAGTTGTCTGAACCTTTGTATCGCATCGGAGACCGTAGTGCGTGGATGGCCAAGCCTTTCTGCGATCGTCTTGTAGAGCAACGGCTTGTGCCACTTCTTCTGGGCTCATCGTTTTTAAATTCACTCATTGTCTAATCATAGACATTATTTAAAATAAATAATAATTTTTTTATTATTAGCTAAAAATCTATACTACTACGCCTATGATTAAATATTCACAAACTTCACAATTCTTGCTAATAGTTTGCAATTTTCACTTAATTGCAATTTTTAAACGTTCCATATTTTACTTTTACTTTTCCCTTAGGTTGCATTTTTAATAATTTATATTGAATATTTGTACATAATAATGTAAATTAAATTAGTAACAATTTTAGCTGTTTTCAGCATTATTTTGTATATAAATAGTCGATTAATTTTTAATAAAATCAGATTCAATCAAACATTGTTTCTCAATTAAAACCACCACTGTTGCACAAGTCACCTTTATGCCTAGTAGGGGAGTGAGACTGCTCTTCCTAACAGTGGTTCCTAACTAACAAACCAACACTGTTGCACAAGTAACCTTTATGCCAAGTAGGGGAGTGAGACTGCTCTTCCTAACAGTGTTGCTTAACTATTACCGCTGCTCTCAGCTACCCAAGCGAGAGCAAAGTGATCTTCGGGGGGATAAAACTAATCACCCTTCGAACACTCATCGTTTACCAAACAACTCCGAAACACACAACAAAACTTAAATCACGCTTCAACAAACTTAAGAAAGTACAGCAAATCTGTAATTTGTTGAAAAAAAACTTGTTGACCTGCTAATTGTTTTGTCATCACAGCCAATTGCATTATTTCTTTGAAACCAGTGTTTTTCCTTTAAAAATACTTCAAAATGTTGCAAAAATAATCATTATTCGGTAGTGAGTTTTTTCTACAGGGTGTTGAAAAGTTTAGAGTAAAATATAACTTTTTGTTCACACACACCGAAATGTTTGAAGTTTCGACACGGCATAATAAGTAGAGCATTCCGAGTCCACGTTGGCACTTTGAACTAAATAATTTAAAACTGTGACGTATGACGCCGTCATTTTGGGTTAAAAGTCAGGTCCTGACTAAAAATAATTATAGTTTTCGGTTTCTAACCACAGAACTGTATTTTTATTTTTGTAAAAATATTTAAGTACATAATAATATCGCTGTCAATTTTAGAAATACTTGTGGTTTGTCATAGTGATTGAAAACAGCCTTGTTTGGTGTTATCATGGAAATGTTGACATGACTGTGTGATTTTTAATAATAATAATAATAATAAACCCAATAATAATAAAAACTATATTAGTAAAAAAAAGACATTTTTACAAAAGTTCAAGCAGTGCTTCCTAACTTAACCCAAATTTAACTTACCTATCTGAAAATTGTTTTACATCGCGGGCCAAATTCAGTGTAGGTAGCTTATGTTTACAAATTAATTTGTTCTATTACGTGATAGACAGCGCTCTTGAACGAAAACCCCTGTAGACTTTTTATGTTCTCCGGTAGAGCGTTGTAATATTTTGTAACCGTATAGGAAGAGAATGAATAAACATATTCTGTGGTATAGGAAAATGACCTCTCAAAGATTGATGTTGAGTGTAGCGGTGGCGTAATGACAGTTTTATGAGGAATATTCACATCATACACAGATCCCCGGAACTTCAATCTTTCATATAAGTATTCCCCCTTTTTCCATCTGACTATTTTATTAATCAAAATTAGTGAATGAAAATCCGACGTTGTTTCATTCTTAACCAGCCGATTTCCTTAATCTTAGCGCTAGCCTCTTTCACCCCTACGAATTCCACATACAAGCCGTGTGCCTGAATTTTCCATCAACTGAATTCTGTTCTCAGCAATTTTAGTCAAACAAGCGCCATAATATATATATTGTCAATAATATAACCCCTAGCTGATTGCGTTATCATGCTATCTCGCCACGCGACAACTTGTGCTTATGTTTCACTTGCATTTAGAGTTTAAAAACATATTAGATACTGTCATTTCGTTATCAACATTTTACGGTTATACAAATAGTTGTTATAAACGTAAAATTATCTGGTATTCATCTTTATTTTTACTTATTACTCACCTAACAGGATCTTTGGGGAAGCGAAAAAAATGTTTAGAGCAAGTGTACCGCATATTGGGACAACATTTTGCAGCACACACATGTCCTCCCTGACTGTTCTGTGTCTTAATCACAAGACACGTAAATAAAAATAAAATCCTTTTAATTCTCACGAACACTATACCAAACACACAAAACACAGAATTATATTACAAACACAATATTTATTGATCTCGTACACGCCGACAATGAACTATATATTGAACACAGGAGTGAACGGTATCTATCTACGTCTATGCGATTATTGTTACGTTTTAACCCATAATGGCGGCATGCGCGACGAGATGCGCAGGACGCCTCGCAAGCGGAGAGTCAGAATACTGTATTATTTATTATACTGTGGTTTCGATATGAAAAAATGATGACAATAAAACAGCCTAAAACTTGATTGATTTTGTGTTTTTGGTTTGAAAAAAGTTGTTCAGGAACAGTTTGAGCATTCGAAACTCTATTGTTGTATATTCCCGGACTTACGGCTTATTAAGGAACACAATAATTATACCATTTCTCACATTAATCGCCGCCATTCCTGAATAACCGCCACTATTTCGTACCATTCAATCGATGAAATGACTAGTGACGTGAGTGAAACTTCTATTGTGAATCAAATATGACAGTTGAAAATTTATTTATTTCTAAACAAATTTAGTAGCAATACTATTAGCAAGTAGGTAATTAATTATGAATATAGAAATTACATGGACATGCACGTATATTAATTTTAGGCGAAATCCCAATTGGGAGTTGTCTATTGTAATGGTGTGTACAACTCAAACAATGTATTCCCTGGAGGTAAGGTATAACAAATTTAATAATCATATGTCAGGGGCCAACACCGGTTTAGCACGAACAACATACTCATTAGTGTTATGCTTTATAAAAACAGATAAAACGGTACAAGTAGATGCAAAATATTTTATAGTGTTCTTCATATAAGGTTTTGGTGTTTCTTTTTCCTTCGTTCTTTATGATTTTTGCCGTGCTGAATCGTTATTTAGTCTTTGCCACCTTAAAAAAGTGTTGCGTTGCTAGAAAACTCTGCAAAAAATTCAATTTTTTCGGTTTTTTACCTATAACTCGAGAAATATACCGTTTTGAAAGTGTTAGAACACACAAATAAAGTACAATAAATTCTCTACAAATGAGGTCTCTTACATTTTTTTGTTTAGGTGAATGGTGTCTTCGCTACGAGGGTTACCTTTGATATTTCGGGATTTGGCAACCCTGGTGTTGCAATCTGGCAACTGAGAGCTCTATCGTAAAGTTGGACATTTTTGAGGTTATACGTACTCAGAACGTTGTGACATACGAGCGCTATTTGTGTTTTTTACAGTAACTTAAAAGATTCATCTCGGCCCAAAAATGGAATTAAATCGTGAACATTTTCACAACTTTCGACGTGGATTAACTCAGCATGGATGAACTTAATTCAATTTTTGGCGATAAAGCTCCATCAAGGACCAGTGTTTATCGATGGTATGATGAATTCGATCGTGGTCGTAGTTCACTCCAAGACGAATTTCGTGAAGGTCGTCCAATATCAGTTGTTGTTCCGAACACCATTGACGCTGTGCGCGAACTGATATTGCAAGATCGTCATGTGACCTATCAAGAGATTGAGACAACCTTAGGAGTTAGTGGGACCAGCATCCATTCAATATTGCATAAAAATTTGACTGTCAAAAAAATTTGTTCGCGTTGGATCCCACACAATTTGTCAATCGCTCAAAAAAAGGCTCGTGTCGATTGGTCGAAAGAAATGCTCAAAAAATACGATCGCGGTGCTTCGAAACACGTCGATGACATCGTGACAGGTGATGAATCGTGCATTTATGCGTATGAGCCCGAAAGTAAACAGCAGTCGACTGTATGGGTGTTTCAAGATGAGCCAAATCCAACAAAAGTTGTTCGCGCACGAAGCAATGGTCACCTGTTGTATCGCCCTGAAAGGCAAGTATGTTGAAGTTCTGTCAAAATTTTGATTTTTCTTACTTCCCATAAACATATTATACGTCCGCCTGTAATTCAATTTCGATATTATCTTGAGATAAAGCGACGAGAAGAAGCCACAACTACCTGTATATCTACCTACTAGAATCCTGTACCTATTAAAAAATTTAAAAACCGAAAATGGTACACGTACTGTACGGCCAATATCAATCGAAGAGAAATATTCTGCTTATTTTTTGTTATCCCATTTTATTCTTTGAGATCCTCCAAGTACAATAGAATGAAAAATAAAGTGAGTAAAAAAGAAACAGTAAACGAAATCCTTTTTGGAGTAGGTATAAAGTGAAAATACGACTGACGCAAATCTGACACCGGAAATGTTAAAAATATACAGCATGTCCAATCCTGTTGACTTTGACAAATGAAATACTCAATGGTATGTTATCAATAATTAAGAAAATCAGATTGTGGTATGTGCCTCGTGAATGATTAAATTATTATATTATTTTTGATGACTCAAGTATAGTCGAAACGTTGACTAACTTTAGAAACCGATTGGATATTGGATAAGAAAACATGGTGTCCACAACCATCTCCAGATCGAGCACCTCCAGATTTATTTGTTTGAGGAGTGTTGGAATATAGAATTATAAAACAACCTGATGAAATAATTTATAAGGCCTTTGCAGAAATAAAATTCAATACACGTCATGAATGTCTTAAAATCTTTTCGAAAAAGATGTCAAGAGTGGATTGAAAACAACTCAGAGTAATTCCTCTGATTTCTTATAAATTTCGTAATTAGTTGATGAATAACAACGATAAAATATCTCGTCGGTATCACACCTAAACTTTTCACAACAGAGAACCAAATATGGTGGCATGCAATAAATTTATTGCTATATGACGACGGCTATTGTTTTTCAAAGGCAACGTGCTCCTAAAATTAATTAAAGTTTTGCGTAAAATGTAAAGTTTCAGCAAAAAAGCTGTAATTCGAACCATTTCAGAGATAAATCAATGAATAAAAAAAGAAATGTCGTAGATAGTTTTATACCTTTAGTTGATTAACACACTGGATCAGTCAAGAAAAATTAAGCAAAAACATGTGTCGAGTTTTTCCAACACCATCAAGGAGGCTTTGAAAAAGTTCCGACCTCTCTAAGTTTGTTTGAAAGACAAATGAATTAGCTACCAACAACTTAAAAAAAAAATAAAATCGGCCCACCCACTAGTTGAATGAAAAATCGGAAATAAACATTCAAATTGTGGAAAATCCTGACAAAATAATTCATTTTGCTTTCCTGCTGTACAATTTGGAGGGAAAAAGCATGAGCGCAGGTTAGGGTTATCGATTTGATCTACTTGAGCAACAAAACTAAAAAAACATCAAGAATGAAAGCAACATTTAGACAATCAATATTAGGCAAATTTAGATGTGTTTCTACGGTACAGCCTAAACCGTAATAGATAGAGCGAAACTAAGTGACGCGTCACGTTCGGTTTTTTTGAGCTTAGTTTAATGCCGTACTGGAGCGCGGCTAACTTGAACAGTTTTCTTTATACAGGGCGATTTTCATTTTTTGTAATTTTCTTTATTCTTTTATATTTCGGTTGTTATTTGAGGACGGGAAAAGTATTTTTTAAACGTTAGAGATAATTTGAATGCAGTGGCGTGTCAAGAATTTTTTTCGAAGTCCAATTCTATCAACTTTGTTTTCTTAAATGGGACACCCTATACAGGGTATTAGTAAATAAGTGCGACAAACTTCAGGGGGTAATTCTGCATGAAAAAATAATGACAGTTTGCTATATAAACATATATCCGCAAATGCTTCGTTTTATTAAAAACTGAAGATTTATTGATTGCTCTGAAACCGGTGGAGATATGCAAATAAAATTTAGGGAGTTTTAAGAGGTAGTTATTGCGCATTTTTTCGCAAGCAATTAAGAATTTTAGGTTCATCAGTGGCGCGCATACGGGTAATGATCTCAATATTTTTAAAGAAAGAAATGGTACGCCATTGGAATTTTTCAAATAAAAAATCATTTTGCAATTCCTCGTTCAATTTGTGATAAAAAATCTCTCTTGCTGTTTTATCGTAGGGGGCATCGTCTTTGTGCAAAAAAATAAAACAGCTTACCCCGTATTTTTCATTTCTTTAATACATTATCAAGAACTATTTAATACAATAAACATTAAACCCAAACAATAAGAGAAAATAACACTAATAATAAGGATACGCTAATGACTAATCCTTGAAATATTCGTATTTAACAGAATGTTGACAGTAGCCTACTAGCGTCGCCGCGAGATGTTTTATTTTTTTGCTCAAATGCCCTCTACGATAAAAAAGCAAGAGAGATTTTTTATCACAAATTGAACGAGGAATTCCAAAATGATTTTTAATTTGAAAAATTCCAGTGGCAGACCTTTTTTTTTCTGATGAACATAAAATTCTTAATTGCATGTCAAAAAATGCGCAATAACTACCTCTTAAAACCCAATACATTTTATTTGCATATCTCACCGGTTCAGAGCAATCAGTAAATCTTCAGTTTTTAAGAAAAACTTTAACTATATCTCAGCAGAAAACGAAGCATTTGCGGACATGTATTTATATAGCAAACTGTCATTATTTTTTCATGCAGAATTACCTCCTGAAGTTTGTCGCACGTATTTACTAACACCCTGTATATTAAAGCGTCAGTAGATTCCAAATTTCATTCCCTTTACAACCATGTATGACAAGTAGCTACATATTTAGTAAAACTTAATAAAAATAAATAAAAACCATATTTTATGCATGTTTGCAAAAATAAAATAAAAAAGTTGTCGAAACTTTCGAAATTATGTATTATTAGTTTAACAACTTTTGGTGATGGTTTATGTTTTTCTGGGTATTTGGTAGCAAATGTTATCACCCGTTCTTGTTATCACTCTGTCACATTATCCATAAATAATAAACAAATTTAGATAGTATTCGTTCGTATAATTTATACACCCACCATGATTATTAATACTAATTAATATCTACAATTTGTCATAATTATTGTTGATTATTTTTGTCAAGTTTCATATTTATTTGCTATCTAAAGCCATCATGGCCAACTAAAATCAATTAAATTTCAAATCCATATCACTATTGTAATAGAAAAATGTAAAATTGCCAATATTTTGAAAACTATCAGTTTTTGGGATAGACATCCTTTCATAAACTTGCCCTTATTTTTAATGCAAAAAAATATATAAAATGGGGGGTTGCCATTTAAAAATTTTGACTTTTGATACTTTTTTCGATTTGATTTTTTACCCTTTTTTTCAAATACCCTGTATTAATATTTACTAAAAAAATATATGTACGCGGCTAAAGTAGGTCTATATCTTCTAGGATATTCTAACAAATGAAATTATTAAAGCTTCCATATAATAAAAAATTGTTATTATTCTCTATTCTGAAAACGTCATTTTTGACATAAAATTTCAAATATTTCGAAAACGGCTGGCGATAGGTACAACATAGTATGCATAAAATATGTTTAGAATTACAAGGAGAATCCAAAAAAAATATAATTTATATTGGTTCGTATTTGAAATAAGGAAGCTGACACCCATTTCCGGTATAACCGGAAGTGCTAGATTTTTGAAAACATTTTAGCCGAATTGGTCCCGTCGACCTAAGTACTACACCAGATTTTCAGATTGTTCTACCGTGTAGTTTCTCTATAATCCATCGAATCCCTTCCCGGTGGGACACCCGGTATAGAGGTTCGACTGTATATGATAACGGATGAAGTTACAGGTGTTTCTCCGAAGTCTCCGCTAGTGCGCTAGTGTTTAGGTCTCTACAGCATTCGTAGCACCACCAACCCAATCTTATTCAATAATAATAAGTATGGATTTTGCAAAGTTCTAAAATTGCACGCTGGTAAAACTTTTCTATTCAGTGTCACGTAAGTTGAAACTTTGCAAAACTTTACAGATAGTATGTAAGTTAACTTTTCAAGATAACGTTTGCTGAAGGTAACAACAGTTATAACTCGGTGGTGATATACGTGCGTATAGGAAAGTTTTGGAAACATGACTTGAGTTGCTTCTTGTCTTCATTGATTAGTAAGTAATACATCATTGTTGCTGACAATAAAATGAAATCTATGTGGTCAGTTTGCAGTGAAATTCAAGGGAAATCACCTACTGTTCATAATTTAGACGGGGGTAAGAATACAGCGGATAATTATAATCGATATTTATTAGAGATAATTCCCAACATTTTAGGTAAGATTCAGGCTAGTAATCATACACTGACGTTCCCTATAAATAATAAATCAATGTTTCTTCGCCCTACAACCGTTTCTGAGATTCTTAACTATTCGTCACGTATTAAGAATAAACACTCATGTGGCATCGACAACATACCTACTAGTTTAATAAAATTATCCAGTCCCGATATAGCTAAGGTACTATGTTATATTATAAATAACTCGTTTAAACATGGAATATTTCCGGACCAGCTAAAACATGCAGTTGTAAGGCCAATTTTTAAAAATGGGGATGCGAGCGAGTTCAGCAATTATAGGCCAATCAATATCTTGTCCGGTTTTTCGAAATTTTTCGAGATGGCCATGTCTGATAGGTTGATAAATTTTTTTACTATTTATTCGCTATTAAATGAAAATCAACATGGTTATATTAAAGGTAAAAACACATTCACTGCATTGTTTGAATTTGTTCGAGCAATCTTGAATGGATTGGAGGGCGGAAATTTAGCTGCTGGAATTTTTCTTGATCTCTCTAAGGCATATGATTGTTTAGATAGAGCGTTGCTTATCGATAAGATGGATAGATATGGAGTGCGTGGACAAGCAAAGGAGTGGTTCCAATCTTATTTGACTGGTAGATTTCAACGGGTAGATATTAATGATGTTGGCGGTAGTTTTTCTTCGAATGTGCTGCCTACAGTGTATGGGGTTGCTCAGGGAAGCATATTGGGACCAATTATGTTTGTAATTTACATTAATGATATTAACGATAGTGTGGACAGAAACTCGTGGCATATCATCAATTATGTTGATGACACAACATTGCTAGTTCGAGAAAATATCTTGGCAAATGTAATTTGTGAATGTTCGACACTATATGAAAAAACATCAGATTGGCTCACTAAAAATAAATTACTACTTAATGAATCTAAAACAAAAGTCGTTCTCTTTAGAACTAAGAATTCCAGAGTTCAGAAACCAGAAAGTATGTGCATTGCTGGAAATAATTTCAAGATAGAATGTACTGCAAAACTTTTAGGTATCCAAATAAATGAATTTTTAGAATGGTCGGAACATATAAGATCTCTGTTAAAGAAACTAAATTCTGTATGTTTTGCTGTGCGAGTAATTAACAAATATCTAAATAGTCACTGTCTTAAAATTGTTTATTATGCGAACTTTGAATCACTGCTTCGTTACGGAATAATTTTTTGGGGAAAAGACCGAGAAACTCAAAATATTTTCGTTGCTCAGAAACGAATTTTAAGAATTATAACTGGCCTTACATATAGACAGAGTTGTAGAAATCATTTTAGAAAGGAATCAATTTTGACAATTTACGGGCTATATGTGTATGAATGCCTGATGTTCTTTTTTAAAAATAAAAATAGTTTTGAAACTTCTGTGGATCATTCATATAACACCAGATCAATTGATATATTATACCCAATACATCGTCTTACACTGACTGAAACGTGTCCACATTTTATGTGTGTAAAACTTTTTAATAAATTGCCAAAGAAAATGAAGGAAACTAGAAATCTAAATGTTTTCAAAAAGGAGGTTAAAGCTCTACTTCTGGAGATTGAACCTTATAGTATAAATGATTATCTTTTTGCAGTGTGGTAATTTTTGTTTTGTTGTGTGTATTTATGGTAATCGTAATGTATATGTATGATTTTTACATGATTGGGAACACATGATATATTGTATGAGTAGATTTACTTAAGTACTTTAGTTTTATTATATTTTGATTTGTTTTCTCTCTTTTTTTCTGTTCGATGACTTGTTTCATTTTATGTATTTACATATTACTGAAATAAATGTGTATTATTATTATTTAAGTAAAGAAAATAAAAAAGTTATTCCCAACTAAATAATGCAATGTAATAGAGTAGGTATCACACAAATACTTATAAAAACAGTCACCCAACAATCAGAAACCCAAGTAAATCTATTTTCGCAGGCTGCAACAAAATGTACCATTTTTTTTTTCCTATATATACCTATACATTTCTGATGGTGAGAAGTCTCTTTTTTACTTGCACCTTGAATTTCATTAAAGGCAATGATTTAAAACTCTTCGGAACTTCATTATACAACACGCATATACGAGTATTTTAGGAAAAACTTCGTCTAAACAGAGTCATTTTATGCGACGGCAAGGCTAACAATCCCCTATGCCTCAAGTTCAAGTTATGCACGTCCGTCCTGTATCTAATTTTCCGAGCCAAATATTCCGGTTTCAATTCTGTAAGGATTCTGTGAAAGAGGATCAAAGAATGAGGTTTTCGTCTTTCATACGCAGCCAGCCTGCCTACCCGAGATTATAAGACACGGGATCAAATTTCCTGATACCATACATAACAAAACGCAAGGACGATTTCTGCATCTTCTCGATTCGGTCACTGCCACGCTGACTAATACAAGATCCGTAAGTCACATCACAAAAGCTGAAGAGACTGAGCACCAATGAGTCGCTAAATTGCAACTTCAATGAACGTGACAACAGGCTTCGATGGAGGTACAGCATCTTTAACGCTCTGTAAGATTTTTGTAGACAAAAACCAACATGGGATTCAAAACGTAGATCCGTGTCCATAATCAACCCCAAGTTAAATCGGATCCATTTATTTTGATCCTCATATTAGCTGCTAGGTGTTTTCGGTTCCTTCCAAAGAACAGAACAGTAGACTTTGACGGGTTTATCTGCAAATGATGCAGGTGCGAACACAACAGACTCAGCTGCACGCGAATCATCCGGTGGAAATGAATAATACAGCTGAGTATCATCAGGGTACATATATGCATGGTGGACTTTCTCGTAGTGGAAACAAAATTACTTGTATATAAATTGAACAGTAAGGAGCCCAAAATTGAGCCCTGAGGAACTCCGCAGTCAATGCCACTCCGTGACGATTGACCCACAGGTGTCTCCACAAATTGTGATCTATTCTCCAAATAGCTTGATATAAACTTCCCAGCAGTATCGGGAACTCCCAGAAAATGCAGCACCTCTACCAAAAGGGAGTTGTCGATGGTATCGAACGCTCTAGAAAAATCAATCAAAACCAAAACAGTAGCAAGTCCCTGATCCGCTGCTCTAATAATCATCAATAATATGCAAAAGTGCAGTACCACAATCATGACCGGTTCTAAAACCAGACTGGGTGACAGGCATTAGAGAATATTCCTGCACATATCTGTTTATACATCACCCTTTCTAAAACCTTCGAGAGGCACGGTAAAATACTCATTGGCCTAAGGTCATTAAAATGCTTAACACCAGACTTCTTAGGTAACGGACAAACCCGAGCAACTTTCCAACAACGCGGAAAATAAAAACATATAAACAAGAATTAACAATATTTGTCCAATGTGGTAGCACATGGGGACAGCATAACAGAATCATTTCCAAATTTATAAAATTCCACTGCTCAGTTTGTGTAGTGTCTCAGAACACATTGTATCACAATGAGGTAGACATAGAAGGATCAATAGAAAAAAAGGGAACATAACCAAGTATAATTGGTTAGATTGGTTCCATGCTTAGAAACAGAATCAACAGCACCACCACCCACAGGGTGAACCCTTTCATGGTCACTCCTAGTGAATGACCTGCCAGCAGGTCTCAAACGAGAGGGTGTTGAGTTCTTTTGAACTGAAACATGACTGAAATATCGGAAAAAACCATAATCTGACTCTGGTTTGGATCTCTAGTCCTCAGGTCTAAGCGGGATTGAAATGGCTGACTCAGAGGAAGGAGGACTGCTGAAAATTGTTGAGGAGACGCATGGAAAAACGTATATTGCTACAATCAAATTCCTACAATAATTTGTCTAAGGGCTTATTGGAACGACCCTCGTATAAAAACGCTGATTGATTCAGATTTATGATGAGTTTAAAACCGTACGATTTTAATCTATTTACACTTCCAAGTTTTGCCAATACGGTTAAGTGGAAGTTCGCGTAAATGCTGGAAATTGCAAATTAAAAGTTTTCCCGCATTCGCAACGATGTTTTCGAAGCGCGGATTTGTTTATAAGGTTTCAAGGTGAGAGCAAGGGAGAGAGAAGGAGAGACAGAAATTGGAGTTTTAAAAGTTTGTACCGCGTGTTATTTTTTGACGTTGGAGCATAAACTAATCGTTTCTACCATACAGCAAATCTATAGATTATGTTTAGACAGCTAGGCGGCTTTAAGGGCTCTAAAGAGTCCTAGGGTCACAAGTAAACTGGTATGGCAAAGAAAACTTAGGGCCTTAGCGGAGCATAATAAGGTTAGCCTAATTTAGGTCGCGGGACTCTTAAGAATCGAAGGAAGCAAGAAGCGGATTGGCCGGTTAGACAGGCCGCTGAAACCCCATAGAACCCCTACCACCAGTTGATGAACACAAGGTTTTAGAGATCATAAATAATATGTCTCAAAGTGACCCCAAGGACATTCATGGTTTTAGTAACTCTTTTATTAAAAAAATTAAATATGGCCTAATAAGACCATTAGCCATAATTATCAATAAATGTTTTGATCTTCAAGAATTTCCAAGTAAATTAAAATTAACCAAAGTAACACCTTTTCACAAGAAAGGAGATCCGGGAAAGGTAAACAATTATCGTCCGATCTCTATTATACCAATCCTCTCGAAGCCAATAGAGCTTGCTTTTAATAATAGGCGATTCTCTTAAAGAAACTTCCCCTATATGGCATTAGAGCAAATGCTCTTAGTTTCATAAGATCTTACTTGAGTGATCGACACCAGTTTGGTTGACAATATGGGAGAGAGGTCTGAAGTAAGGCCTGTGACGACCGGAGTACCCCAGGGCTCAATTCTTGGTCCACTATTATTTATTTTATATCTCAACGACTTATCATCTTTTTTGAGGGATACTCAAGTAATTCAGTATGCAGACGACACCACAATTTACCAGGCTTCCGAGGATTTTAATAACATAATCCAAACCAAATTAACAAGTGCTGAGAATTGGTTTGCCTCTAACGGACTGTCTCTTAACTTCTCGAAAACGGAGAGGATTGATTTTACACTAAGGAAAATTTTTACTAGCGAAAACAATACAAAATTGACATGGAAAGATCAGATCGATTGCCTTGCCAAAAACTTGTCCAGTGTGGTTTATCTCTTGCGAAAACTATCGACTACATGTTCACAAGAAGTCTTGCGTTGCGCACATATGGGATACTTTCAGGGCCTAATTAGTTATAGCGTTCTGTTTTGGGGCAAGGCACTACAATGGCAAATTAACTTTAAAATTCAAAAGGCGGCTGTACGCGTAAATGGTTAAAGCTGGATATAGAGAGCCATGCAAACCCTTCTTTAAAAAATTAAATGTTTTAGCAGTTCCTGCTCTGTATATTTGGCAATGCATTTTTTATATTAGGGAAAATCTCAATACTTTAATAATTCATGAGGATCTACACTGTTATGAAACGCGGCATAAGAAAAACCTGTGTCTGCCCTGGCACAGATTAGCTTTGACAGATCGATAGTTTCAGGTTATGGCCGTTAGGTTCTATAATCACCTCCGATATTGCGAACAACATTAAATTTAAAGTTGAAGTGAAAAAACAACTTCTTGAGATTGTCCCATATGACTATGCTGACTATCTCACCTACAAATTTTGAGTGAATTTTTTACACTCTAGTGTTTTGTTAATCTTAAGTTATATTATAGTCTGTTGATTGTTGTTGTAATATTTGAATTGTGCCCCTTTAGACTTTTTAGTGAAGTTTTAAGTGACTTTTATGTACTTTGTTTTATTGTTTTGTATTTGTACTATTTACACACGCATTTGTTGTTTGAGTATTTTGTTTGTTTATATTGTATTTTTATTTATGTACATACTGAATGTGACGATGCCAATAACTATTGTTATATAGGCAAATAAAGCATTATTATTATTATTAGAATGGCCTGGAGCTGCATTGAGCTCGTCTAAAAGAACGGTACGGGAACGAGCACCAGAGATATTGCAACATATTCATAAAGAAAATTTAATTTCAATCTAAAGTTTTGGATTTAATGCAAAGAATTACAGCATGATTAATTTATTTATTTTTTTCAGAAAGGGAAGATGCCACTGACGAGCCGTGGTTACATTCGTTTCCTGACATTCTTCTTTACCTACACGCTTTTTCTTGTATTCGGTGCTTTACTATTCTCAGCTATTGAAGGTCCGGAAGAGACGGAAAAGGTTTTGGAGTTGAGAAATCTTCGACTTAACTTTCTTAAGCAACATCCATGTGTCGCAGGTAAGAAAAATTGTAACTTTTACAGAAATAGATGCAGGAAATGTAATTTAATTGGAATTGGAACTTGAAAATCTGCAGAATCAGAATATGTAATTCCAACAATGCAAGTTGTGCTGAGTGAACACTCCTTGCTGTTTAAAATGGGCTTCATCACTCCATAGCACTTCTCGCGCTCGTGCTCAATTTAAAGATAAATAAATAACCTCAATATCTTTTAATTAAGCACGATATTGGTCGTCAATATTAATATTTGAAACCGTTTTCTCAATTGTTTCAATTGAGTATGATATATAAAAAGAAAACATCAACATTGAAACAATTGGGAAAACGGTTTCAAATTAAAATTGACATCGAATCTGTGCTCAATTAAAAGATAAACAAATAACCTCAATCTCTTTTAATTGAGCACGAGATTGGTCGTCAATTTTAATTTGCAGTGCATAATATGTTAACTTCTTGTAACGGATTATATAAAATTTAATGTCACTGAAGATGAGATTATAATCTCGAAACATATATGACTAACAGACTGTATTGGTAACAAAAGAATATATTGATACCTAGTTATTTTGTGGAGCAGACGTAGTTTGAATAATTAAATTTTGAAGAAATAATCCATATTCAACTGTGGAGTGCAAGATTAGTTGCAATAAAAATACCAACGTCACCTCCACAAACTGTTTATTATCTTAAAAGTGGAACATGTTTCGGGATATATCAGATCCCATCATCAGCCACCACAAAGCAAAACAGTTAGTTAGTTTTTACATCTGTTTTACTTTGTGATGGCTGATGATGGGATCTGAGATATCCCGAAACATGTTGTAACACTTTTAATATAATAAACAGTTTGTGAAGGTGACGTTGGTATTTTTATTGCAACTAATTAAATTTTATTTAAATTTAATAATAACAAAATGTCCCTATGATGCTGACTTTTTAAAAATCGCTCTATTTCCTGAACTAAAGAATGTCTAAGTACGTCACCAAATTTGCGACACCCTGTACAATTTACAGTATTAATTTTATTGACAACAATAATTACAATGAACATTTATATGCATATGATAACAACACAATAATTTAATTTCACAAATTTCTCTGTCGCATTTTGTTTCACTTGACTTCAGCAATATCATTTTTATTCTCAATCAGATTCCGTTTATATTCCCAATCAATCCGTTCCTTTGCTCTGAATACTTTCGATTGCAAATAGAATGATCCACTTTGCGATTTACCGTTAGCCAGGAAAAGCTGTTTAAATTGTTTTTCAACCTCGTCAGCATCCATTTTATTGATGTTTAATATTTGTTTCGCTTCTTCCAGGGTGATTTTTTGTTCGTAATCACCTTTTTCAGCTATAAATTACGAGGTGTGTAAGTATAGTTTTAATTAAATACAAGGATTGTACAGGGTGTCCCAAACTCGGCGCCCCAGGCCTATTGTATGAAAACCAGAGAAGATAATAAAAATCTTTTTTAAAGGGCTAAATTGAGTTGCGCTAAGGTCCATTTTGGGAAAGCAAAACATTTTTTTCCAATTTCGCAAAATCGAGAAAATCAATGTTATTTTTCCACGAACATACCTGTATTTTGCTACAATCGAAAAGATCTATTTTTTTCCAAGCACTTTTCGGAAAAAAAATCTATCTCTTTTCGTTCGCCCACACAAAAAAAAATACTTAAATATTATTTAATTTAGCAATGTTACCAATCAAGTGCTTCATGAAAAAAAAATATTCTGTTTGATTATTAGTGACAATTGTTGTCACAATAATTATTATTTAATTGTCAAAATAATGAATATTATATACGGAAGGTAATTATTTACAAAGTCTATACCTAAAAAATGTTCTCGACAAACGAAAATATATGATTTTATGAACAAAAAAAAGTTTTTCAAGATACCACGTAAATCATCAATGCTACATGGAAAGCAATTTTAAACTTATTATTGTATCACACTTTTTGGTTTATTATCTACTTTTTATTATTTTCTTTGTCGAAAAAATATGGCTGACAATTGAAAGAAACAAAGATGATGAGACGAAGGTTACATTGCCTGCACTATATAAAACCAAAACGCATCTTTTGCAATAAATTAAACAATTATCATATTATTTTTTATTTCGTCTGTCGAAAACATTTTTGTTATAAACACGTTGTAAATAAGTACCTGTTATTACTTTCGTATTTATTATTTTGACAACAATTGTCACTAGTAATGTGACAAAATAATTGTTTTTCATGGAGCATTTGCTTTGACATGGCTATGTTGATTTATATTTTAATACTATTTTTTTGTCAGTTTTGGCACTCTAGCTTTTTAGCGGATGAAGATAGAAAAAATTTTTTTAGTGAGAATGTATTTAGGAAAATTAGGGCTTTCGGAATGTGGTAAAATATAGGCATGTTCGTGGAAAAATAATACTGATGACGTCATATTCTCCATTTTGCAAAATCGGAAAAAAATATTTTTTTGGCGTAAAATATACCTGAATGCGTGTTGCAATTTATACCACTTCAAAAGATTTTTAATATCTAATCTCGTTTTCATACAATAGGCCTGGGGCGCCGAGTTTGGGACACCCGGTAGGTACAATAAGTTTGAGAAAAAGAAATAACTTTTGTTTTTATTTTCAACATAATTCTTGTATGGAACATTTAGTAGTATAATTCTGAAACTTTTGCAGATTTGCGGATCATTAGGTGGTATCTAAAATTTTTGAGAGGATTCTGCACGTTCAAATTTATAATTTTGTTTCTGAGAATATACTGTCCAACCATCAGTATGGTTTCAATGAGGGTTGTTGCCGTTGTTAACTTATTAACGTTATAAAACCATTCAATTTAGAGAAATTCCAAAAATTGTGCCACTTTGCAATCAATTATTCAAAAACAAAATGTGTTCAGATATATGATGCGAGTAAATTTACTCAACATTAGTGGACTAAATAAACAAATAAATTAAATAATAAACTGTTGCCCATGAGGCACGAATAGCTATATAGCTATATTTAAGTGTAAAAGTAATAATTTTATGACCTTTTTGTCATTTATCTAAATTTAATAAATTTTAGTTTTGTTTTAGACATCAGAAATTTTTTTTGAGTATCGGGTTTTGTTCATTTTTCTTCTCTTTGGAGGCACTATTGATACGTACATATTTAATATTTCAAATCTTCTAGGCCAAGTTCTTGTACGCAAAATAATTGATTTTTTTTAGTTTTATTATAAAATTTATTTTGTCCCCTTTTCTACTATTTACGAACCCCTATGTAAACAAAATTGTTATGCTGCATGTTGTAGGTTATCTTATATCAAAGCTATAGTATATAAGTAGCCAATTTTTCTGTTATATTCGGAAAAACATTTTTTTTTTGTTTTTGACCCTTTTTCGAACGCCTGTGTGAACCAGTTCATTTATGTAACATTTTTTAGGTTATATTCTATCACAACTACCAAAAATTATTCCGTATTCCGAATAAGTTTAGGAAATATATTTTTTATGTTTTGACCCCTTTTCCACTATTTACGAACGCCTATGAAAGTAAGTTATTTATGACACATTTTATAGGTTATATTCTATTAAAGCTAGAAATAATTAGATAATATTTCTGCTATGTTTAAGAAGTACTTTTTTTTTAATATTTTTTACCCCATTTTAAACTATTTTCGAACACCAATGTGGTCTAATATTTTATGTCAATATTTTAGGATATATTCAATTAAATGCGTAAAAAAATATGCAGTTTTTCGGATAAGTTTAAGAACTATGAATTTTTTTGAATTTTTGAACCCTCTTTTAAACCCCTTTCCTAAGCTCAATGTTTCCCAAAATCTAATCAGCTCCTTGCCATGTCCTAGTATTTTTGTACCAGATTTGGTTAAAATCTGTTAAGTGGTTTTTGCGTTTTTGTGCATACAAACAGAGAGACAGACAGACATTTTTTTAAAACTAATTATTTATGTATAAAATGACCAAAAACAAATAGGTATTTCATGAAACTAATAGTCTCCAGATATACATATATTACATATTTGATATGGAGAGCTAAAAATGTAGACAACGAACTATAACTTTGAAACACATGAACGGATTTTGTCAAGCTCCTCAAAATAATCAATAATGAGGTCAATTTTATACAGAGTGCTACAGTTGAACCACCTTGTAGATATATATCATAAAAGCTCACTGAACGTAGTAATAAATTATAAACATACCCTGATTTTGATCTTGATATCTTATTCTCGCCAATTGTCTACTTAATTCTATCTCATCCTGAATTGATTTCAATACAGATTTAACAAAAATTTTGGATCCATGATAAACAACATTAAATATTGATTTAACCATTATTTATCCACATAATTATTTGCTAATCTTTGTCGTATGATCATTGTAAGGGTTGGTTATTACACAGTAATTTTGCTGCAATATATTCGTGGGTTTAATTTGAGGATAACGTTAAAAAAAAGTGTCTTTACTATCAAAAATATGGGGTTAATTTGTTGACATTAGCTTTGTCAAGAACGGTACAGGGGGTTATTTTTTAACCCCAGAGTCATTAATTTGAAAAATAAACTTTTGGCATACGCTTCCAGAAATTGTTATTTTACGGACTCCGTAACCCCCTCGCCCATGGGTAGTACATCCGGGTTACGCTTACTGTGTGGCAAACAGATCTGTAACAGCGCGGCGTCGGCAAGGGGAATCCAGTTGTAATAAAATATGGCTGATTTGATTCATCAAATTTCCAGCGGCGTGCGTTGTAAAAGTTTCGTAATAATTAATAAACATTTAACTGTTACTAAAAAATAAAAATTAATGAAAAGTTCTTCACGTATTTGGTAAAAGCACCAACTGCTATTAAACTATAACACCCATTGTTTATTATTTTATTTTAAATATCTACTAAAGGTTACATACCAAAAATAAAAGCAAAATATAAAACTTTCTTATGAAAAACAAAATCATTCTAAAACAACTTAACGAAATAATATATACATATAAATCAAACGATGTCTGCTCTACAAAATAAATATATTTCTATATCAAAAATCACGGCACATTGCCTATGTCAGACATGTTTCGAGAAAATTAAATTCTCATCATCAGTGACTCTCAGGTACAAGATAAACAATTTCAGTTTTACCAATGTAACATATTCAATGAATGAATTCATGAATTGATTGAGACAACACTAAGTAGTAAATGAAGGGGTATAAGACAGACGTGGATGTTTTGTTTCAGTCACTCAATTTGCTGTATATCTAAAAACGCATGAAGAGGCACTGCTTCTTTTTCCATCTTTGTTTCACACATTAATGTATTGCTGCAGTAATACCTACTATGCTAGACAGAATTGTGCAACTCCAATTGATATTAATGTGTTTCAAGTTTAACGTTGATAGAGCTAAATGGAATGTTTACTCTTAGAATAAATACTTTGAAAATAAAATACGTACACGAGTACATGCCTGCGATGAATGAATATACAATTTATAGCAATTCATTAGATTATCAACTCAACTCACATAAATTAGTAGGTAAACATAAATTATTAAATTACAGTTTTTCTTTAATTACTATACATCCATTCTCACTATTTCTTTCAAATTGAAAATTGTGTTGGATAAGAAGGTCAAATCTCACCAGGTTAGTCAAACTTGTATTATTTAGAAATCAAAATTACTAATGCTGCTAATTATTTTAAAATTTCATTACAACTATATAAAGAAACTATCCTTAATGACCGTTGAGGCGCATGTCGTTTGGCATGCAAATAATCCTTCATAATATCATTGTCCTGCGTAAATTTCACGACCCCATTATTAGGGACCCAGATTTAAATTTTTTGGTTCCTTGGTTTGATATAGGACGCTATCATACAGCACCTAATCAAGACCTAAGAAACTATCCTTAATGACCGTTGAGGCGCATATCGTTTGGCATGCAAATAAGCCTTCATAATATCATTGTCCTGCGTAAATTTCACGACCCCAATATTAGTGCTTTTTGTAGTTAAATTTGGCAAAATCGAATTTTTTTGTTCGAATTCCTTTCGCTGATACAGATTTGTTTGCCACACAGTATGGCGGTCGTCGTACTAAATTTATAAATGTTCGTTTACTCGTTGCAACAACAATGCATAGTACCTATTATTTGATAACAAAATTTAAATAAATAATGTCGTTTACTTTCTTATTATAATCACTTTACTCGTTCTGACGAACCACTGCTGTACTTGTAATCTTTAGTTTACCTACTCTTAGTTGAATCACTTGTGCATTTTATAACAGACACTAATAATATTTACAGTAAAGATTTGAAATAATAATTAATTAACATGGAAGAACGGACTATAGTTAAAAAAGTTTCTAATTTGGAACGAAAAGTGTCTTGATCGTTAGTTTCTAATTATTAAACTTTATTAATTATTTATTATTGTTAACTTAACCATGGATTATTGCTACCGGTCAAATTATGGTACAATATATCCAACATCAGCCTGTGATGACGAAAAGATACCGATTTATCCGGTTCGAGTTACGAAAACGTATAAGATCCTTGGTGTTTGTCGGACTTCTTTTCTGTTTAGTTCTTTTCTATTCTTCTATGTGATGTTTTTGTGTTGTGGTGCGGCTGTTTTTTCCATTTTGGAAATGCCTGAAGAAAAAGCCATTCGAATGCAGTTGGAAACGAAGAAATTGTCGTTTTTGAGGGCGCATCCTAATGTTTCAGGTTAGTTTTACTAGAGCAAAGTATGAAATTGAAAAAGTAATGCATTATTAAGTGCAGTTATAATTTGATAAAAAAATAAAAGTGAAATATCCACCAAACAAATTTAATATAGTCATGACTGATAGAATCTGCGAACCTATAAATATCTGCCACTATCTGGCTGAATTTATTTGGTGGAGATTTGACTTCTATTTTTTCATCACCAAAGTAAGTGTACAGATTGCGGTTCGCTTCAAGACTATTTAACAGAACTTGTCTCCTTTTTATCAAGATTGGCTTCACGTAAGACATCGAGTTCTGATTATAGACCGCCACTATCCAGACGAAATGCTTCAGCATATTTAGAGCCAGATTTGGCTTGTGTTTCTGATAGGGCCTCTCTATGGCATGACAGTAATGTTTCTTTTGCTGCTACTGCTAATCGAGATAATCGAAATGATAACTTGGGTGCTCAAAATAGATCAGGGTACGATTCTGCTTAATTTTCAAATTGCTACAATTTTCGTCGGGTTACTGTATCAAAACTGCCGTTATATTCTGTTCCAAATGGCATTTCAAGTTGTGAGATATGGATTTCACATGTATACACTGGCTAGCTGCTTTGGATATGAATGAGGGAGCAGGCCCCGACGAAATTCCACCAATTTTTCTTCGAAATTGTGCTTCTATCTTGGCTTCATCTGATTTTTTGCAAATCATTGAGTACTGGAGTCCTTCCGGATTATTCGAAGTCTAGCTTCGTAACACCAATTTTTAAGAATTACCCGGCGCGCCGGGTTCTATCTTTAGCGCTATACCCAAACCCTTCGAAAACTTAATTACAAAAAATTTAGCACCTGTTTTCAAGTTGGGCATGGTTGACGACCAGTATGGATTTTCGTCCGCAGATCTGCGGAGCTTAATCGTCGACTATTTGACTGCGGCGTTGGAGGAGGGTTGTCAGATTCATACTGTATATACTGATTTCTCCAGGGCCTTCGATTGGGTTAGCCATCAGTACTGGTGGCAAAGCTTGCCGCGTACGGTGTTAGAGAACTGTTGGTGCAATGGCTTACTAGCTAATTGCCTGATCGTGCACAGATCGATGATGGGGTTTTAGGTCTTCTGATATTCATGTGTCCCT
Source organism: Apoderus coryli (assembly GCA_911728435.2). Taxonomy (NCBI): domain Eukaryota; kingdom Metazoa; phylum Arthropoda; class Insecta; order Coleoptera; family Attelabidae; genus Apoderus; species Apoderus coryli. The sequence goes on along the minus strand of OU452200.1, from coordinate 38,275,357 downwards.
CAGGGTTCACATCTGGGACCTCTATTGTTTAATTTGTTTGTGAATGATATTGCCAAATGATTCTTAGACAGCACTTTAAGGTTTTTGCAGGTGATCTGAGATTTATAGAAGGGTTCTGACATTACAGGATGCTGAAATTTCACAGGCAGAATAAATAAATAAATTATTTTTGTGGTGTGAGGCGAACGGCATGGATCTAAATATATCTAAATGTTTCGTTATCAATTTTAATAGATCAAGGATGCGTATAAATTATAATTACAGTATTGATGGCTCTGAATTGAGCTCTATCGACACAGTCAGAGATCGTGGTATCTTGCTTCATCGTTACCTGTTGTTTGCTCCTCACATTAGTGACATCACAAATAAAGCATTTAGCACAGAGCTAACATACACGCAATGTTAGCTGTGCATTTAGTTTGCTTGGATTTCTGAGACGAAGTACTGCCGACTTCAGCGAACGAATGTTGATTATAGATCTGCACTAGACCATTTACATCTCACTACTCTCGAAGCTACCAATACGGCCACATTTGGCCAAACATTGCAAGTATACAGAGGGTCCCAAATAGGGTTGCCCGTTGCCCGGCGAGGCGTCCAGTTTTAGGTGGGATGTCCCGCTTTCAAGTAAAACGTCACGCTGTGTCCCGCGCCTTCGATATATTGTACCCATGTAGACTTTAAAGGAACTGTTGAAATTATACTGTAAATTTTTATTTCTGATCTTCAGTCGCAACGAATTGTTGTTAAAAATTTAGCTAAGAAAAGCCGTATTTTAAAGATTTCTTTTTACTTTTCATATAAGAGCATTGACCTTCAACCTTGAAAACATTTCTCCAGTGGCGTCCTCCTAAATTCTTCTTCGTCCCGCTTTTTAAAATTTTAAACCTGGCAAATCTAGTCCCAAAAGGTTTTTTCTTTTTTAATAGAACCCCAGTATTTAAGGGGGTATTTTGACACTCCCTGAAACATTATTGGAATGTGGTATAAGACGGTTTTCACAAAAATCATCAACGTGTGAAAATTTAGAGCCTTGGTAAAAAATTAATATTTCCGTGATTAGTAAATTTGATGAAAAACTGTTTAGACTGGTGATTTCGCCCTTTAAATGAGTGTAACTTGATGTTTTGTTCATTAAAGTAATGAACATCATTTGACTAACGTTTTTGATGTCAGTCCGCTATATTCTTGAAGAAATTGAGCTGTAAACCCGACCTGACTGTGACAAAATCTCATTACCATCAAAATACAGTGCCAAACGATTACAAACTAGAAGGATATATGAGAGACCGCAAAAATAGGCTCATATTAGTCAATTAAAAAAAAATTTTATTAATAAAGTATAGCCACTAAATAGCACGCACTATTTTTGATGATAACAATAACACTTACAATTTTTACGAGCCTAATCGCATTCATAAAGTCCTTCTGTCGAAGATCCCACTTTGCAAGTCGGGATCGACATGCAAAAAATTGGATATTCTATCGATAATGGAATATTACTTGTTAAGGCAACTTGTAATGTTGTAGGTTGTGTTGTATGATTTACAATTAATTACTCAGAGATATTTAGTTATGGATAGTTTATTTATAAAATATATCGTTAAAAAAATATATATAAACAGGGATTTCATTTATTGCTTCTAATCTAACTACTAAATCTAATTCAACAAATATAAGTCAGTAGGTAGGTACTTACGTAAATAAAAATAAGGGTTACATCGACGGACGCCGTACAAAACTGTCGCGAGGTTGAATTTCTTAAACAACTCCCGTCGTCACGTATTTTACAGGGTTGCCACTCGATCCTACTTATCCTGATATTTACTTATTATGATAAATGATAAGTAGAAACAGAGGATACCATAACACCCCCCCTTTTTAGACAGGAGTTGTGTAAAAAATCGACCTGTACATACAAAATTAGACAGATTATAATAATTAAGAAAATAATATATTTATATAGATAAAAAAAAAAATAAACCGTTAATTAGGTAACGAATATAATGTTTTCGCTTATTCACAAAAGACAAAAAAAAAACGAATTCTTATTAATTACTAAAGTTAAAACTAAATATACTAACAATAACATTAAGGTAAACATTTAAATTGAAATAGTCCAAGGCGATAATAGTTAGTTACAAAAACAATTTATATAGAGTCTCATATATCACAAATCACACAGTAATATTATACATATGGTTAAATTACGAATAATTCGACGATGTCCTTTACACAACATTTTTAGTCTCTAAACTCACACTTTTAAAAAAAAATCACTTCCAGTGGCCTTTTTCCATGCGTATGGATATAGAACCTTCTATAGGAGGGATAATACGTAGTGGTAGCTTCTGAAGTGGCATCGCGCAATACTGACAAGTATAGAGCCATCTACAGTCGTTAGCAATCCCTACTTTGCTAACTTTCTCTCTTATTTGTTATGGTTAAGTATAATAACCCAGCATATCTATCTAGGCTTACTTCCCCAAGATATTGTGTTGAAGTATTTTTGATGATGTACAAAACTAACTTACATGTTACTCGACAATATATTTTTTTTTTCTCGTGTAGTATATAGTCTAAGGTGTTGTGTTTGTTTCTCCCATTTAGTTTGAATCGGAATCGGACTAGTCAGATATTTCGTTCTCCGTTTGATCTAAGCCGGAGTTCTCGTTAGATAATTTCTGTTGTTGTGGAGTCGGACGCAGATCGTCTATATGAATTTTGACTTGATAGCCGTCACGTTCTACCAAATATATATTTTCCGTGATGTGGACTTGTAAAATTTTATGAGGACCGGACCAGACAGGCCGGAACACATCTTCACCAGTTTTACGCATTTCCCGCACGAAAACCATATCGCCTTGTCTAAATCTAATTTTCTTTTTAACATTTTTTGGTTTGGTGTATTGTCTTTGATAACGTTTTTGTCTGTTTCTAATAGCTAATACTCGCTTTTTTCTCTGGTTGCCCCGATTGAGTGGAGGTTTAGAGTTGATTGAAACCCACTCTCCAGGCAGCGATAGATTGTACCCAAGTAGTGCCATGGCCGGAGTTATACCAGTGGCGGCATTCTTCCTGCAACGTAACGCGAGCCGGACTCGGGGCAAGAATTTGTCCCAATTCTTAGAGTTTCCGTTAATTAAATATGTTCGTAAAAGTTTTTTAATTTCTTGATTGCGCCTTTCCACTGGATTTGCCCTTGCGTGGTAAATGGCAGTATGGAGAGGTTTAATATGTAATATTTTACAGAATTCTCCCCAAGTTTTTGAAACAAATTGAGGCCCGTTGTCCGTGATTATAGTATTTGGATGACCGTATCTATTAAATATGTCGAGTTCCAGAAAATTTATTATCTTTTCTACTTTAGAGTCGGAAGAAGGGACCATCTCTACCCATTTCGTGAAAATGTCTTCCACTACAATGATATATTTATTTTTACGAGGTGTTTTCGGATATGGTCCCATTATATCTATAGAGAGCACTTCGAATGGCTTAGTAGCTGTGTGCGCGCGCATAGGTGCGGGCTCTTGTAAATTTCGCGATTTTACAGATTTACAAATGAGACAGTTGTTAACGTATTTTTTGATGTCTACGGTCATACTAAACCAGAAATAGTGCTCGCTTATTTTTCGTAGGGTTTCGTCGCGGCCAGGATGTGCTGCGAATTCTGAGTCATGGTAAAAATATAAAACTCGCTTTATTAGAGAAGAAGGGACAAATAACTGTTTACTATCTTCTCTAAAAAAATTTTTCCCGTCAACCACATGACTATTAAAGAATTTTAAATCAGATTGTGAGGCCGGTCCCTCCCTCCTGATCTCATTCCAACGTGAACATAGTCTTTTACAACTAGGATCAAGATGGTGCTCTTGTTTGACAATGTCATATAAAGGGGATTCGTCGAGCGGTGCAATAAAATTTATTTGCACCTCATTTTGACTTTTAACCTCGTCTTCTGTATCCGATGAGGCGGAGACACTTTCTCTTATAGGAACGAACAGTCGCCCAATGTCGTAAGCGTCATCGGTCACAGTTTCTTCGTTTGGATTTCGGGACAAAAAATCGGGTAATTGATTTAGGCGACCAGGACAATGTACTATGGAGAAAGAAAACTCTTGCAACATAAGTGACCACCTGGTTAACTTGGCCTTAGTGTCAATGTTCTTCTTTAACCATAGCAGAGACCTACTGTCCGTTACTAATTTAAACTGATTATCTTCCAAATATGGTCGGTATCGCTTAACAGCCCAAATAATAGACAGACATTCTATTTCGTTAATATGATACTTTCGTTCGGCCTTACTTAAACGAGCACTAGCATATGATATAACTCTTTTATGACCCTCACTAGTTTCCTGAAACAAGACGGCACCGAGACCTATTGAACTAGCATCTGTTTGTAATGTATATGGCAGATGTGGGTCCGGTCGGTGCAAAAACAAAGGCTTTGATGCTTCACGCTTTACGATCTCAAAAGCCTCCTGCTCTACCGAACCCCACCGCCATTTAACTTTTGAACCCAGAAGTTCTGTAAGTGGAGATGTTATTTCGGATAAATTTGGAATATATTCCCGTAACCAGTTTACCGTACCTAGAAACGATTGTAGTTCCTTTTTACGGGTAGGTACCTGGAATTGCCGAATTTGATTTAAATGTTTAAGTTGCGGTTCATTAGTGTATTCTCGAATACTGTGACCTAAATATTCCAACTTATTTGTTGCAAATTGACACTTGGACGGAGAACAATATAGTTGGTGTATGGACAGTCTTTCTAATATCATACGCAAATGTCGCTGATGTTCTGCGTGTGAATTGGAATATATGATTATGTCATCAAGATAGACAAGTACAAATTTATGTATGAAACCAGCAAACACTTGCGTCATTAATTGTTGAAATGTGGTAGGCGCATTTTTTAGGCCAAAAGGCATAACAGTAAACTGATAGTGTGAGCCATCTGGAGTGGAAAAAGCAGTAAGTGGTTTGGAGTTTTCGGTTAATGATATCTGCCAGTACCCACTTTTCAAATCTAATGAGGTAAAAATTCTAGCTGTGCCTAATTCTTTAAGAGTTTCGTGTATTTTTGGCAACACTGCGTGTTCACTCTCGGTGATGTCGTTTAGCTCACGAAAATCCACGCATACTCGTGGTTTTTTGGATTTATCTTTATGTACAAGAAGTAAAGGGGATGAATATGGAGAGTTTGAATGTTCAATGACACCGGCAGATAACATTTCTTCAATTTGCTCGTTAAGAATATTCTTCTTGTAGTCCGAATATCTGTATGGTGCACATCGAACAATTTTGTTAGAAACTATTTTGATATTATGTTGAGTTGAACGTGTGCTAGGCTGTCGCAATGAAACATCGAACAGATGTTTAAACTCACATAATATTTGATCATATTGATCGCGAACATCGCTCGAAATATGATCCAGATTAAGATTTACCTCTTTTTTAGAGTACTGAATAGGTTTCTTAAAAAAATGTAAAGTGCGCCTCTGGGTATTTCCCAGATAAACGCAATTCCTAATTCCGTCTACAACAGCTTGTTGTTCGTGAATCCACGGAAAGCCAAAAATTGCATCTTCTTGAAGATTTTCGACAACCAAAAACGTAGATTTTAATATCACGTTCGAAAGTTCGTATGAAAACTCCAAATACCCCTGTGTCCTAACATCTGTCATACCGCAACCAAATTTTATAGTTTTGGTAAATTTAGTTAAATTAGAATCCGAAAATTTGGAATTTATTAGGTTAACTGAAGAACCTGTATCTATCAAGGCTTCTAAATTTTGATTATTTAAAATTATTGGTAACCTAGGAAGGTCAGTGTTGCCCACATGAATATTCATGGACGAGTTGGGGCAATACGGTTCTCGACCATTTCTGCGTTTCCCTGATTCTGATTTGAAGCATTGTACCGCTGTTGCGAATAATTTGGGGCGTTGTTTCTAACTCGATTTGGACGACTAGATTCGGCGTTATGCCTATATGGGTTCTGGGGACAATTTTTATGAAAATGCATTTGATTACAGTATCTACAAGGAGTACGTGGCACTGACTGTTCAGTGTTTATTATGGGGGTCGATCTCTGCGTTGACTGGTTTTTGTTTATTTCCTTAATGTCGCTTTCGATAGCATTAGACAAGTAAATTAGTTGTTCTACATTATGGAACAATTGCCCTCGTAGCCTACACCTAATACTTGGTATAATTTGTTCCAATAAAAGATTTATTAAAAATGTTTCATTTGAATTAACGGGGTTTATTCTGTGAAATAAATTTCTTTTTCTCGTTATAAAAACAGTTACGTCCTCTCCTTCAACTTGTTTTTGACCGTATAATTGTGTTGTCAGTTGCGCCAAAATGGCGGCGTTCTGAAACCTTTGTAAGAAATTACTACGAAATGTTTTATAATTCATATTATATATATCATACGGTTGATACCATTTTTTTGCGTCGCCTACAAGATTGTTGGTAACAATTGTTACCCATTCATCGCGGGGAATATTGTATTTATGAAAATATTCTTCTACTTTATTTATAAATAATTCGGGGTTCTCATGATCTAACCCGCTAAATGTATTTACGAATTTTGGAATATCGGGTTTGGACATGTTGTTAGCGATCATTTGTACCGCTGCTAAAAATGTAGCTGACCTATCGCTTGGGGATGGGTTAATATTCTGGGTATTTATGGTGTTTGATAGAAAAGGATTAAGCGATTGATGATTAGTTATTGCGCTATATTCATCGAGTACTTCGTACGAGTCGAAAAATTCGTCGTCGGAATCGAACATCTTGTTATTTTCTCTTTATATGAATGAAAAGATATGCTAAAATATTTTCAAGTATTTCGAAAATGCCCAACACGTAAAAAAAAAATTAAATACTACGCTCAAATTCACTTAAAACACCAAAACATCTACAGTATGCATCGAAATCCCGAATTAGAAAGTCTGAAAAATATTGGCTCAATATGCTAACACTCCTTCACATTTGGAAAATATTAACAGATAGTATGGGTCAACTGTAATACACCCTTGTCTAATTCTTTTATGTTGGCGGCATTACTCGAGGTCATGAAAACGTATATACAATAAATGCACGCATATGAGAAATCAAAATAAAATAATAAATGAACTATCCATACCTTTAATACAACTAATTAAATTAGGTATTGTTCTTAGTTCGTCAATAAACATTATTGAAAATGCCACACGTCTTGGGCGCCATGTTGTAGGTTGTGTTGTATGATTTACAATTAATTACTCAGAGATATTTAGTTATGGATAGTTTATTTATAAAATATATCGTTAAAAAAATATATATAAACAGGGATTTCATTTATTGCTTCTAATCTAACTACTAAATCTAATTCAACAAATATAAGTCAGTAGGTAGGTACTTACGTAAATAAAAATAAGGGTGACATCGACGGACGCCGTACAAAACTGTCGCGAGGTTGAATTTCTTAAACAACTCCCGTCGTCACGTATTTTACAGGGTTGCCACTCCATCCTACTTATCCTGATATTTACTTATTATGATAAATGATAAGTAGAAACAGAGGATACCATAACAGTAACCTAGACCAAAAATTTTTGGTAGAATGCTGGTTTAGTATATTAGTAAATTTTACGTAAAATATTAAATCCGTTTTGTCTAGACTTATACTGTGACTATACAAATCACGCTACACGAAAAAAGGGGACAATAATTTGTGCGTGATTTTATACTTGTTGTTATGACTTCATTTGGTCATGCAATATTTAAAATGTAAAAAAAAAAAAGAGTACAATAAGAGTTCAAAGTTTATCGAACCGTGCTTTGGCCGAGAAATAAAATATGAATAATAATTTAATTTTTATAATATAACGGAAAACATGCATGCATTTTAAATTAGAGTTTGAAACAGCGACATGATCCTGTTTGGTTTTTTATTATAAAAAGCACAAAGTCTACTGAAATCATTTACCCTATACAAATTTCATGTTGTCGTATTCAGAAATAAATGATGATATTGAAGTGTTGTCTTCTAGACCATGACATTCACTCAATATGTGTTTTACTGTTAGTTGACGTTCGCAGGAATCGCATACTGGATCTTCTTTTTTCATCAGGAGGTGTTCCTGGGTAACTTTAGTGTGGCCGATTCCCACTCTTCGAATGATAACTTTCTCTTTTCTTTTTTGACCGTTAGTTCAAAATTATCGATAGTGTCCTCGACAGTTTTGTGAAGAAAGATTCCATAGATTTTGCAACTTTCTGTGATTTGTGTCATGCCTATATTTCGACCTATGGCTTCCTTGGCGAACCGATTAGCCATTTCGTTACCGTTTATCCCAATGTGTGCGATGGAACCCACACCAGATTGACCATCATACCTGCTTGCTTTTAGGTTATGGATGGAGGTGTGAATAATAATAATAATAATAAACGTCTTTATTAAAAATGTATAAATACATTATACATCAAATCATCCGGACGGCGAAGTTTAGCTAATAAGCTATTCTTTAACACTTAACCTTCAAGATGACTTTACAAATAAATTTCTAAATATAACAAAACGAAAATTAATAATAATAAATTGATGCGATACACTTAGAAAAAAAAATAAAAAAGAAAAGAAAAAATATGCATCAGAGAATGAAATCACTCGATTTCAAAACTTAAATATCTTCTGATTGTAACATATCTTCTATTTTCCTTCTAAAACTAAAGGATCTTAAGCTGAAACAATTATAATATGAATTATACAAATTTACTATTTGATATGTAAAACTTCTTTTGAAAAATGCAAGCAAATACAACAGCGAACACGATCGTACTTTCGCAAATTATTTATAAATCGGCAGCAAGTGTTTTGAACTATTTGCAACCTATTCTTAGTGCGATAATCGAGGCAAGGGTAGTATACTAAAGCAATAGAAAAATATCGGCATAATCAGTGATTCGCAAAGTTTTTTCCTCATTTTATAATTCAGAATATTTCTGTTGGTATAAAGCATTTTCATTCGAACATAAGATCTCTGAAGTAAGCTTTTACAGTGTTCCTTAAACCTTAAATTAACATCAAAAATCAAGCCCAGATATTTAGCTTGATTTTGTGAAAGGTAATTGTGTGTCACCTAGGTTGGACTCAATGTGAGCTCTATGGGTTTTTGAGCAAAATATCATGACCGTAGTTTCACCTGGATTGATTTTCAAGTTATGGGCCAAAGAATATTTATATAAACCTTTGAGATCTTGATTGATTTTGGCTGAAGCTAAATTAACATTTTTGTTATCAAAGTAATGCAAAAGATGAGTATCATCAGCGTAGAATTGTAAATGAGAATGAGGCACCGAGGATGCAGCATCAGACGTGTAAATTAAAAAATAGTAATGGGCTTAGAACTGAGCCCTGAGGAACACCGGAAATAACTGGTTCACAGGAGGACACGTTATTACGTTAATGGACTATATACTAAAGAATTTCGAGAATAGATATCTTTGAAGGAATTGAAGGATGTAAGAGTGCCACTCTCCTGTTTTACGGGGATAATGATTTTATGGCAGCTCCGTTGTATGTATAAATAAATAATCTTATAAATACCGGTTCGGTTTGTAAATAAATGTAAAAAAATAAATAAATACAAAACAAACAAAATATAGATAAAAACAACACATACATCTAAAATCAGTCAATACAACAATAAACACATAAATCAAATCACAATGTGACACAATCATACAATAAAATAAAACCCTATCTATACTGAGGCAGAAAACTCTGGCACACTGTAGAACGCGCCCCGTTAAAAAATTTTTTAGCAATTTTTTGAAAATGCTCTCGGTTTGGCAGCTCTTTATGTTCGAGGGAAGAAGGTTAAAATACGAATAACCAGAGTACATGGGCGATCTCGTATAGAACTCGTGTTTAGGGCGAGGCAAGTACAAATGATCCCGTCCCCGGGTGGGATAATGGTGGTTATCTCCGCTAATCTTGACCGTTATTTTCCGCTGTCAATCCACCTATTTATTGGCCCACGCAAACCCAATTGTGCAATTTTTTTACACAGAAACTCCCTATCCACCACATCAAAGCCAATTTCTAAAAGAAGATTTACGGCAATCGAGGGATATGGAGGGTAAGAGGGACGATTACAGATTTTAATGAGAACTTAACTATAGTTCCGACAGGAATTATAGAATTATATTCTTCCATCGAACATCTGTTGATTACAAATCCTCTCGGAATTTGCACTCGTAACAATACTATTAACCTCAATAGTAATCCATGTGACTTTATTTTATGTTATCAGGGGGCATTGATATAGTTGTCATGCATGACCTCCCAATATAAGCAGGCGACCGCTGGTCTATCAGAATCAAACAAAATAAATAAGATAATCCCTATACATAAATACAAAAAAAAAAATCGAAAAATATCGTATCGAAAGATGCGTTGTTGTTATGTGAAATTTAAACAGTCATCGATAAAAATAGTTTGACCAGTGCCGTAACTACGCGGGAGGCAATGGGGGCAATGGTCCCCGGAAGTCGGGGTGTACTTAGGGGCCCCTTTGGCATGAGTAAATATTACAATTTTTAACACATATACAGGATGACATAGAAAAAAGTTCCCATGAACACGGGTCCGCAAGGCCTTCGGTTAAAACATACCCTGGCCAGCTCGTAGTCCCGACCTTAATCCCCCCGATTTTTCCTTTTGGGGATTTATGAAAAATGAAGTTTATGCAGTAGAAATACATAATGAAGAACAATTATGGATAAGAATTATGGAAACGACAGATAGATTTCGTAATAACCCAGCAATATTTCAAAGATGCCGTCAATCAGTAAGAAGGAGAATGGAAAAATGTATTGAAGTACAAGGGAAACAATTTGAACATCTTCAAACAACTTAATGTTTTGTTTTAATTAATCATATTTTTCATCCTACCATTAAAATGTAATTATTGAAGTATTTATCATTGTTTTTGCAAAGGTTACTTTGGCGCTTTTTGAATAATTTGCGTGCATTGTCGGCTTTTAGATGCATTTGTACTGGAACCCTTGCTTCTAGCGACTTGGACAAGGTATACCTCTCTTAAGTATAAAAAAGGGATAACAAATTTTTTCAGTAGAAAATGACATACAGTGTATAGCAAAAAAGTTACGACCGATTCAATAGAGATGTTATGTAGCGCCCTCTATCAGTAATCACAAAATTTAGCATGATAAAAAACCCCTGTATAACACATTTTATCCATTTCTTGCGTCTCTGGCTAAAGATATTCAAAAAAAAACCCAAAAAAAAAATTAAAAATTCAACTTTTAACCGAGGGCCTTGCGGACCCATGTTTATGGGAACTTTTTTTCTTATTTTAGTGTCCTCTATTGTGTGACACTATGCTACTCAATTTCCTAACTGTACTGGACCGTATCAAGGAAAAATGGGTAATTTAAAAATTAAATGAACTATTAAAATTTTGATAGTGTTTTCAAATTATGCGGCTAAATGTTTACAAAAATTGTCATTAATGATCACCTCAGATCGTTTTCCCTGTGGTATAAATTAAAGAAAATAAGAAAAGGAAAAGAATAAATTAAAATTATTAGAAATGTTAATCAAAATGGTTGCTAAATAAACTCTGACTTGACGATTTAAACTCTAACACACCCCATACTTTTTTCTATGTCACCCTGTATATATAGGTATAATCTGTCGTCATCTACGTTACAATGGCTACACTGGTTAAACCGATGCCGACGACTGGCTTTTAGGTTGCAGTTATCACAATCATACAGTTTATTGATATTTGTTTTTGTAGTTATTTTGCTATAAATACTATATTTTATTTTTTGGTTATGTTGTTTTTGTTCAGTTTTTTTTATTACAACCTCAGAAGGGGCCCCAAAAATATCCTGCCTCCGGCCCATACATTAAAGCTACGCCACTGAGTTTAACTGTTTATAAGTGCTACATATTAGATAATTATGTATTCTAAACATATGATTAGCAATATGTTTTGAATTTATAGGTCATTCAATAATACCGTAGAATAAGAAAGAAAAAAAAGAAAATTTTGACAAAACTCGATTTTATTATTCAAAATTATAGTAACGCCATCTATGTGTCATCCTATGGCCCTTTTGAATGACAGGGTTCTTTAACTTCTTGGTCGACAGAAATGTTAAAATTCAAATTGAAGAATATTAAATCCTATACAGGGCGATACTCGGGAATTAATTGTTGGACAATTTGGAATTTTACTACTGTCGATTGGAACAATTCGAGTGAAATGTTTTTAAAACGGTTGAACTTCCACGGGATTATGTTTAATTTAGCAGGGCCTGGTTCTACTGCATTGGTCGACAGATACTGACGTATTTGTTATGTGTTATTCACGAATGAATTGCGTTTTTTACTGCATTCTCCGGATGAACGATAGCCTGGCATGGCGAAGAAGGGGAGAACGCTTTTCTCACTGAACACCGTTATGAAGCCGAGTATCAGGTGTGGGCTGGAATTTCAAAACAAGCTCGTACATAACTTGTTATTATAGAAAATCGAGCATTAACTGCTAACCGTTATAGCTAGAAATGATTTGCAGACCACACTTTGTGTTTTGATTACTAGGCTCAAAATATAAATAGTGAGTACATTGAACCTAGTTCAAGCTTGAATTTGCGTTGATCAAGGGTTATTGATCAAAAATTGCACTGGAACACTGTTCATTGAACTTTAGCTTTGATCTGTTATTTGCAAAAATTCGGTGTTTTATTTCAGACCAAGCATTAGAAGAATTGATCGTTGAAATCGTGAAAGCTGGCAATCGAGGAGTGTCAGCGATTCGAAACGCTACTGGTGAACCGAATTGGAGCTTCGGACAATCACTGTTCTTCTCGAGCACTATCGTGACCACAATTGGTAAGTTTTCATTTTAGCAAACATGAAATTTGCAAAACACCGCAACTTTCTAAAAACCCAGTCTATATTACGAAAGCATATAGAAACTTCAGAGAATTAGATAAATCTAATTCAGTTCTGGTTAAAGTTGCGGCATAACTGATACGTCTAAAAAAGGAACACAACATATTGCCTTCTATTTAATTTATTTTGATGCTTAGTCATTTAGAATTCCAAGGTGTATCTGTCTGTTTGTGAATGTATAGCAGTATACATTAGTGGCAGAATAATGTACCAGGTATAATAAATTTATGTTAGACAAAAAGCCACATTTTCGTTGAATTATATTCCACATTCGTGGACGTACATTAATCACAGTGGTTTGAATATCGTATAGGTACACTACAAGCAAATTTCCCAGTTAGTACAGGATAAAATTTAAATTGAACACACTAGCTCTCCTATTTTTTGTATGTGCGCCAATATAATAAAACAAGGACCCTAAACTTCAGTAGACATATAACACAAAATGTTAATGTAAACTTCGAATACAATCAGTTAGCTTTTTCAGATTCAGCTAGTCTATTGGGAGTGATAGTGGATCCGACGTTGAGCTGGGCGGAACATGTTGAGAGATTATGTGGCAAATTAAATAAAAACTTATTTGTGTTACATTCCTTGAAGAGGTTTATGTGCGTGAAGTCGTTGCTCTCGGTTTACTATGCTATGATTTGTTCAGAATTTCTCTTCAAAATTACTGACGAATATTAATGGAATCACGAGAATGTTATAAAATAAACTCAGCCGGAATAATGGGGGTTGTAATATCGAAACAATAAAAGGGAAAATAAAATCGTTACTGTTGTCGTTCAGGGCAATTAAGTTTAGCATTATCGAAATCGCTGCTAGCCATTCTGCAGAAGTTCTTAATTGGCCACGAACAGATGTTATAAAACGGGTTTCTGCAACGCGTAGAGCGGCGCGGCGCGGCCAGTGTGGACACGCCTTTAGGAACACTATTTTTTTCTACGAGCCTGAGCTAAAGAAATATATTTACAGAAACCTTTAGTCAAAATTTGATAAAATTGAACGTAACGTAATCAATTTTTTTATAACAAAAGTAGTTATGGAACTTTTTACTTTTCTGTTCAAGGTTATGGTCATGTTACTCCGCTCAGCCGCAGTGGAAAGATATTTTGCATCCTCTATGCCATGTTAGGCATTCCATTGACTCTTGTGCTTCTGTCAGCGTTAGTGGAACGTCTCCTCGTACCAACAATATGGTTGTTACAGTGGCTAAATGCAAGACTGGGCTCCATGTATCAAGCGTTCCATATACGGCTGTTACATCTACTGATAATAGGTAACAACACACACTTATTCATTGGCCACGATGATGGCAGAGAACAACAGAGAATATGAACTCCCACCACATTCTATTGTCCTGTGCGAGGCAGGTGGTAGCCATTTTTTAATATACTCGACAGATCCTTATTTACGTTTTATTGAAATTACAGGATACGTAAAGAACAGGGGAGTAATAGAATTACATCTTTATTAATTATAAAAACAAAAAAATACTTTTTTACTTTTATTCATGTTTCCATATAATCATTTTATATTTATTTATATTTTTAAAATTTGTATTGATTAATTTTAATGTATAAAATAACCTTAACCTAAAATATAATTTCGTAACATATTTTTTTGGGAAATTAGAACATGGATGTTCAAACTTTACATTTTTGCTTAAATTAATAAAATTATTAATAATATTGAACTAGCAATTAACCATAGTTCTAAATAAAAAAACAGTGTAATTGATTACGGGCAAATATAAATGTATTAATTTTAGATAGAGGAAAATAAAATTGTTCTAATTTATACAATAGGTCTACCGATTTTCAATTCCTTAAGTATAATTGAGACTGTATTATATTTTACCTGTTATAGCCTTCAGAAAAAAAACGCAAGCACACATGTTGGGAATTTCCCATTATCTAACTACAAAACATGCTAAAATCACCCCCAATAAATGGGCACTAAAACCTGAGACGTGAATTTACTACCTGCTAATATCTATAATAGTTAAATATGTAATTCAAATTTAATAAACACTGTCAGAATTTAATAGAATTTTTGCACTCATCTAGTAAGATTTTTAAGCTCTATTTTTAGAATGCTTAAGATGTATTGGGCTTTTATGGGCAAATAGACTGAACCAAGTTATAAAAGACCATTGTGCTGCAAAATTAAGCGAAGTTATTCATGTTTTTTAAAAAATTTGAGTGATTTTTTTAGGCAAGTAAACTCAATCTTTTAAACAGTTTGTTTAGAAATATTTGTTTTTCAAAATAACAATTGGTAATTTGATTTAATGTACCTATGTGATATTATTTTATTCTAATTTTATATGCTTCTAATTCAAATACTACATAAATATCTTACCTTTTACTATCCATCGGGAAACTAAAGAATGATAAATTGCTGTTATAATATTTATTCCTGCAATTCTTCGCAGCACACATCATTCCGCCTTTGCTTTTTTGCATTTCAAAATAAACAATATATATATTATAATATATATAATTATAAAACAAAAACACACAATATAACTATATAACAAACAGAATACTACGGCACTGGAAAACAAATCACTTGAAATGGCAAAGCACAAATAAAATATCCCGACGACAATGAGAGTATAAGAAAACATGACGATTTTTCGTGCGCAATCTCTTCCCCCACCAGCAAGATCACATTCTCTGTTGTTCGCTGATGATGGGGTGAAAATTCCCCAGCCTCATACAGAGATGGACCTAGCAGGTCTGATTTTTTGGCATACTGTAGCATTATCCATACTTAAGTTTTAAATTGATTGCTTCATTATAGTCCATTAAAGTTTGATTCCATAATGTTTTGCATAAATGAGATACGAGGTCTGGCTAGAAAATATCGCAGCTGACAAATTCTTGAATATTTATACATTCAAAATAAAAATAACCTCGTTATGTCAGCCACACATCGTATTGATTTGTAAAAACTCTCACTGTCTAGTGTTGCGTGTGTATATGTCAGCAATTATAAAAGTGTTTTACTAATGACTCACTCACTAATGATCCGTCTCCTCTTTATATAAAACGTTAATTTCCTTTTACCTTTTCAGTTACCATATTGATTGTGCTATTCCTGTTGGCGCCAGCCGCGATTTTCGCTACAGTTGAACCTGACTGGAATTATCTGGATTCCTTCTATTATTGTTTCATATCGCTTACAACCATCGGTTTAGGCGATTACATACCTGGTGATTCACCCGACCAACCCTACAGGCCGTTGTATAAAATTGTCACGACAGGTAGGTATAGTTTATCCAAAGTTAGTTTAATGCCTCTTTACATTATAAAAGGGCATCGAATGCAACGTTTTTTTGATACATTTCTCCCTCGTATATGCATGCCTGCCAAAGGATACCGACAGTAATAAAAATAACTACAGTGACTGGAAAAAGTATTGGGTTAATAATTAATCGAAAACAAAAGAGTAAGATACAGTTTGCTAACGATAATGTTTTACTAAATACAATAACCAATCAAATTACTTAATTTTAAGTCATGTGTCAAATTTCATCCAATCACCTCTGGATTACAGCGATAATACCCTACATGTGGTGTTTTCAGTTTGGTTTTTTTTTATAAAAAAATTAATTAAACGTCAAACTGACAACTGGTTTAAAAATGTCGCGAAGATTTGGTATTGCATCTAACGATGCTATTAATGATATTATGGAATTATGGATATTTCTGGAACTTTATAAAATCAAAGCGCAAGAATTGTGTAGATCTGCCTTTTGAACTACATTTAGGAAACGAGACTTACTGTGGTGGAAGGGAGATTGCTCAAGCTTTTGCGAACTATTTCGAAACAGTGTATTCAAGGACACAAACGACAAACGTGTTGGATGTGGATTTAAGTACAGAATCTTGCTTTTCAATAGAAAATATCTCAGTAAATGATGTCCAAGACGCCCTAAAAAAACTTAAGCCAAAGACATGTGTAGGACATGATTTAATTCCCAGATTCGTTCTAAAGGGTTGTAGTGAATTTCTATGCGAACCCTTGCAAATAATCTTTAACTTATCCGTAAAAAAACAGATGTTTCCTGACTCCCTCAAAATAGCAAAAATTACACCGATATTCAAAAATGGCGATAGATCTAATATTGAAAATTATCGACCTATTGCAATTATCTCTAATATAGCTACTGTATTTGAACTCATACTATCAGCTAAAATAAATAATCACCTAAAAAACCGTCTGTCGGATGTCCAATATGGTTTTAGAGAGGGTAGATCCGTGGCCGGAAATCTGGTTAATTTTGTGTCCGTGACTGCTGATGCTTTGGCTGAGGGAAAACAAGTGGACGTAATATATACAGACTTTGCCAAAGCCTTTGACAGAGTTAACCACGCGATTCTCTTAGCCAAATTAAAGCAGAAGTCGTTCTCAATAGCACGTGTAATTTCATAAAGTCATATATAGAAAATCGAACTCATTTAGTTACAATCCAGGGTTGCGAGTCCAACAAATTTGTGCCTTCCTCAGGGGTTCCACAAGGGAGTACACTATTATTCCTTGTATTTATTGATGATATTTCGTCAGTACTTAATGTTTGCAGATGACATGAAAATTTTCAAGGAGGTTAATAGCATAAAGGACTGTGAGGATCTTCAACTTGATTTGATCGCTATTTATCATTGGATTATAAAAAACTGTTTATTTCTTAATTTTCAAAATGTAAAAGTATGACATACAATAATATAAAAACACCGATCATCTATCCATACAATATTAACAATATCAGATTGAGTAGAACAAGTTTGATTAAAGATCTGGGCATCCTTTTTGATAATAAATTAACGTTTTCCAACCATATAATTAATATCACAAATGCTTCTTATAGAAATCTCGGATTTGTGATCAAAAACTCAAGAGATTTTCGAAATAAAACCACTCTATCTCTACTTTATAACGCATTCGTACGTTCCAAGCTCGAATACTGCTCCATAGTTTGGTCGCTATGTATACTAAGTATATACTAATGATTGAAAGGGTGCAAAGAAAGTTTATTAGACAAACAGATTTCTTAATATGATATTATTATATCTAACAAGATACAATTTACTATCATTATTTAATAGAAGATTCTTACAGGGTGTATGTTATTTATTCAAAATAATTAATAATAAAGTTTATGACCCAACTATACTAGAGAAAATTAATATACTAGTGCTTTCGATAAAAACTCGTACCACCAACAATAAAACATTTATGACAGTAATACCAAGAACGAACTACCAGCAGAATTCCCCGATTTCAATGATGTTAAGAAACTACAATCAATGTCAACATCATTGTGATATTTTCAATGATAATCTGATTGAGTTTAAGAAATTAATAGTAAACTATTTGAAGTTTAATCAATAATTGGAACTTTTTTTTTACCTATATATTAATTATTATTGATTGTATTTTTCTCTTTTTGATTTTCTATATTTCTTTTTCTTTTGTTTTATTTTACTTTCTGTTGTTTATGTTAGCCTTATTAGTGTATTGTTATTAGATAAATTTCAACATGTAAATTGGATCGTCAGATCTGTATGTTGCTAATAAATAAATAAACATCTAATAATATACCAAAAAATACAATCAAATCAAAAAAATATGTATGGAAAATATTTCTCGAGTTTTTTGCGACCAGAGAATACGAACTGAATGCTGAAACGACTTTGCATAATTTGGCTAATATATTGAAATGAAATCATCCGCGCAAGCTATTGGTTTGGACACTAAGTGTAAAAAATATCCAATATTCGAACAGATCAACTGCAGTTAGCCATTTGGCAAATAAAGGAATTCCTGAACAGCAATTAATAAAAATAACAAGACATAGCAGCTCTAATTCAATTAAACCGTACTTGAATATTAACCAAGAACGCCATGGTGAAATAATTAACACCATGCGAGGAATTTCTTCAACAGTGGAAATTAACAATCCGTCAACTTCAGCAAACTCTTCTTCCAATGTAACATTTACCAATTGTACTTTTCACAACTGTAGTTTTAAATAAAAATGAATAATATTTGTTTGATTAAAACTAATACATTTTGTATTGAAAATTATTAAACGTCAGATTGACAATCAAATTTTTGATATCTACAAAGCAAAAAATTATCTTATCGAATACTCCTCGAGCCTTGATAAATACTCAAAATTTTGTCATAGAGAATCCTTCAAGCGAATTGCTCAAGGATAGTAGCCCTCGGCCTGCGGCCTATTATCAAGCAACACGCTTTCAGCATTCTCTCGGTATTATCAAGACCCTAGGGGTATTACTACTGTAAAGTTTTCCAAAATTTTATTAATGCTGTGTACTAAGGACCAGTTTTGTCCTAAAATTTTCAAACTCCAAACCTTTAAGTTTGTCGAGAAAAAAGAAGTATGCCTTTTTTATGTAGAAAACTTTATTTTATCACTTTCTTGACACAAAATGGATAAAAGTCACAAGAAAAAAAAAGTTAGGTTATAATTAAGGCAAGGGTCCTCCCCGTTTACCCGCCTATGGTCATCCTTTTTTATTAAATTTCATGTCAGTTTACGACATTTAACTAGGTGAATAAATATAGTACATTTGATTAATTCATCTTTACTCGTTTCGAAAATGTTTCAAAAGAATCGTCCTCAGGCAGTCATCTATAACACCCTGTATCTTTGTAAATAAGGACTTTTCGAAAAATTACAATTTAGGTTTTCGCTCATAAATTTGGACCACCTTTTTTAGAAATACTTTTTATAATAGACAGATTTAGCAAATTTTAAATAGTATTTAGCATTAAATTTGTACACAATATTTAAATTTGAATATTACGTTACATCTTTCAGGTTATCTGTTTCTGGGAATTACATTCATGATGTTAACACTAGCGGTGTTCTACGATATTCCACAGTTAAACTTAGGCCTACTTTTCACAAATGCAGAGGACAATAGTTCGGAAAAAGTACGTCTGGCTAGTGGTGGACGTGGTTCGCTATATGGTGCTGGCATCTTTGATCCACAAAAGGAAGAGAACCAACACAGAGAGGTAAAAATAATATTTGAACAAATTTTTCGATATTTCTTCAGATGAAGAAATCTGTGTAAATGTTGTCGCATATGTATCTTATTCTATACTTACTTGAATGAACACTAGGTATGCAACACGTAATACATCATTATTAGATATTCAAGGACAGAACGCTATGTCATTGTCTTAAAGACAATAGCTTCGTTCGCGGCCACGATTCTGAATTGATTCTGAACTGAATCGTGACGTCACAGAACTGGTTTTAAAGCGCAGGCGCGGTTCGAAATGCGTGCATAACTGTAATCACCGCGAACGCAAAATAGAATCGCATAGCTGGATGCCGGAATATTTTAATTTTACGTTGTATGTTCTGTTGTTGTCGTGCAACAGTTGTTAATAAAAGTTAGACATTTGAAGAAATTGGAGTTATATTTTCGATTTTTATGTTGACGTGTTCAATCATAAAATACTGTTCAGTTCAGTTCATTCAAATATTATCCCTATTATGAAGATACTGTCCTGCATTTAAATAATGACAGAAGACCTTGCGCAGCAATTTGCAGCACATTTTAATTTTTAATAACATTTTAATAAAGTAATGGAAACGTTTTTTAAATGAAAACTTATTTTATTCGGTTTCGCCAAATATTCAGTTCAGTATAATCACATTCAGTTTAATCACATTCACTTGTTCAGATCAATCACTACGAAAGAATAACCCTAATATTACTTAGTTATTAAGTATAATTTAAGTTACCAGTTTATTAGTATTTTACATATTCTTTACTTATAATTAAAAAATATAATTAAAACAAACGCTCGTTTTTTAATATAACAATCAAGAATATAACAAATGTGACACTGTAGATACACTTTTACTCTTTCAGGTGGTTCGTGTAAGATCTAGACGAGACGATGATGACAGTCCAGACGAACCTGGCCACAAAGACTTTAAAATTCCATAAAAAAAGAACGTTGTATTTTTTTTATATAATTTACTGCACAGGTAATCGGTGGACACCCAGATTTACCGGCGAGGCAAATTAAAATACTCCCTGGTATGTAAATGAAGGATGGACTCAGGATTAATTAAAGTAAATAGTTTATTAGGAAACTACTATTGTAATAAATAAATTACTGGGGTTTGATATAATTATATGCTTATTAAAAGTTTGTGATAAGTACACCCTGTAACAGCATCGTGGTAATTTTACATTTTTTTTTATTTCTTTCTTCAATCCACCATTAATTTCGTAGCTTATAATTTTTGCAATATTGGACCTTGTATAGTAATTGTCATGTACTTAGCAGACCACTCAATACAGTAAAATTTGAAATTTAGCTTAAAACTTCGATATAGTTTTTCACATGTAACTAAAACAACAAAAAATCCATAATCAATTAAATTTGTATGTATATACAGGTTTATTAAAATTACAGAAACAGTCTTAAAAAATATGAAAAAAGCTGCAGCTTCTTTTTCAGTGCTTTCAAGAATTTAGTGGATGTTAAGATTCTAAGAGAAAATTCTTCGAAATCATTGTCCGCTTTAATACACTCCGATTGTATGTAAACATTATCCAAACTTAAAAAAAAATAAAATAAGTAGGTACCTATTTAATGTAATTAATTTAATTAAAGATTGACACCTAATGTACTTATGTATTCATTTTTAAGATACTTGACATAAAATAACAAAATGTAAACGTATCAATTATCTGTGGACCCAAATAATTAAAATAAATCAGTAAATGTACAAATAAAGTTCTTTTAAAAACGAAAAATATGAATTTTATTTACCTAAAACAAATTTTGGTATGATATTTTATATTGATCAACTTTGTGAGAGTATGATCTAAAAAGGAATATCAGATAAGAAGAAGAGGGGCGAGATATGCCCACATCAAAGATTAATGTACATTAAACTTTACCCACATGTTCAAACCAGAGATATGGAGAGTGGGGAGAATTAGCGTCAACATGCGCAAGGGGCCGCCATCTTCTAGCTTAGGTTTACAGGGTATGGTGAAATTTCTTTTTACGATACGAGGACCGTTCATAAATTGTAGGCAAAAACAACTGATAACAATAATTATTGTTGCAATTATTTACAGGACATAAGTATTAAAGAAAACTAGTGTTGTTTCAGGTAATATTTAATATTGGAAATATGCGATGTTCATCATTTTTTACTACATTAATTATTTATTGAATGAACGTAATGAAATAGGTATTTGTTTCATCTATTGTAGTATAACATACTTACCCAGGTTCATTCAACAAACTACATATAAGTATCTTCTTTTCCACCTCCATCTACGTTATGTGTTGTATAACATTTTCACCCTTCTCAAGACTACTTACCCAGAATACACACGACATACTTAGGCAAAGTTAGGGAAATTAGAGAGGCTTAATAAATGAAAACACGAAATTTGTAATATTCGTGATTTATTTATCATAAGTAATAAGAAAGTTAGCCTGGAATTCATGAGGGGAAAAAGGTCGGCAGAGAAACTCTCCTCAATTCCAGAATACACTATGCTATAAAAATGTATAATAATAAACAACTGGCTATTAATGGTGTTAATATAAACAAAAATTGTGTGTATGGCCCGATTGGTTTTTTTCTATTTCTTTCCTACAATAAATATGGAATGCGTCTTATGGTTGAGTATATATTAAATTCGGTACAATTTACACTTTTGGTACAGTTTTTAACAGCACAGCAGGCCATAACTACCCCTAAACAATAATTAACGGATATCCTTTTTCTTTAAACTAAGCAATAAACTAAGCACTACCGGCAGTAAAAATGCCGAATATCCAAAATAAGTCCACAAAATTAAGAAATAGCAGCAAAAGTTTTAGTGCAAGGCAAACATAACCACACCAACTTTAACAGTGTTTTGACGTTTGTGACTAGAAAATAGCGGCACGCATAGTGTCGGAAAAGTGGATGCGCATTCGTCGAAGCTCATTCTCCCTTCTGCATATCTCTGGTTCAAACGCATATCGATGCGATCATGGTAGTTAAGTTATAGACAAAACATCAGGCCATGTATGTTAAACTTTCAGCTCGTAACCCAGCAGGTTTCAGGCATTCTCACTATGCTCAAATTATTTCTCAGAGAGAGGACTATTAGAAAAAAAATGAAAGAACAAAAAACGAAATACGGGGGACGTTTCAAACAAAACAGGCCATGTATGTTAAACTTTCAAGGGTTACAGCTCGTAACCCAGAAGGTTTCAGGCATTCTCTCTAGACTCAAGTTATTTCTCAGGAAGAGGACTATTAGAAAAAAAATGAGAGAATCCAAAAAAAAAAACAGGGGATACGGGGGTTGTTTTAAACAAAACATATCAGGCCATGTATGTTAATATATCAAGTTATATCCCATCAACGATACCTTAGAAAAATTCTTGGAATCAAATGGCAGGATCGACGACCAAACATCAGCGTTCTGGAGGAAGCTGAATCGACTAGCATTGAGGCGATGATTGTGAGACACCAGCTGCGATGGACTGACCACGTAATCCGCATGCCAACGGAACGCCTTCCAAAAAGAATCCGTTATTCACAGCTTACGGTGAAGAGCAGCTGGGAGCGGATCGCGAGCGAGCGACCGAGATGAAGGCGTACCATTTACGATGGTCATCAAGTTTTTGAAGAGCAGCGTCGAGGACATGAGGATGCAAAGAGACAGCATCGAAAGGACAGAGAACGTATCGATGGGGCAACCTACAACAGCCGGTAAATGGTGGTGATTGGGTCTGTCAATTCTGTGACAAGGTTTGCGGCTCGAGCATCGGTCTGTTTAGCCATCTTAGAGTTCACAACAAAAATGCCCAGTTGGAATAATTCATACTCGTTAGCGAGTGAATGCTGGTGTTCCCTTACCTGTAAATCCTTTAGTTGTTTCTCTTGGTATTCCACCGACAAGTTTTGTCTTGTTAATTTTACCGGTGGGAGTA
The DNA here is from genome assembly GCA_911728435.2 of Apoderus coryli. Lineage (NCBI taxonomy): Eukaryota > Metazoa > Arthropoda > Insecta > Coleoptera > Attelabidae > Apoderus > Apoderus coryli. Next base: position 38,251,357 of record OU452200.1, on the reverse strand, counting down.
TTCCAAATTGATACAACAAAAGTTCTCTTAAGTACACCGATTTATTTATATTAAGACATAATTTTTCTAAATTACATTACAAGGAACAATCGATAAAATTTATAAATCTAAAGTCTATAATTAATAACACAGTGCGCATGGATCATACTAAATATCTACCATAATACTAATAAAATTCACAATATAAATTAAAATCTAACCATAAATATTTCATTTTAGACAGAAAACTTACACAGGCTAACTAAACTTATAGAAGCAATGCTTCTGGGCAAATCCCCCGTCAAATTTAGCTAACGTTTCGCTGATTACCTTATCAGCTTCTTCAGAGCAACTTTGCATGAACGCGGTGAAACTGAAATTGTATAAATTCTCTCCAACTCAAAATATGCACAATTCTTCTGGTTCTTTTTATCAGAAACACAGCATTTGAAAAAAAAAAATCGCGTGCAGCACAGTACACGTGATAGAAGTGAATACTTTCTTCACGAGAATTTCAAACTACAACATATTTATTTCTCTTGAATTCAATACCTACACCGGTTGTATCGACAGTATCTCGTATAATACACAATCTTTGCCTTGTAAAATAACACCCTAAGGGTAGCTGTGCCTATGCATGTACTCGTTTTCTCTCGCCGCCATATACATAATAGTGTATGGTATAGTGTGTAGCATATATCTCTGTCTCTCTCTCCCTCATATTTGTTATATGCTTCATCTCTTTTGCGGGACGAAAATATTAAATCATGCGGCCAATGAATCTAGTGACTGTTTTAACTGTGTTATATGTAGGTATAGTGTTATGATATTGTTACTTTCAAAAATAAAGACGATTTATTATTATTATTAAGTATTCACTTCAACAAATTGTGGTAAAAACCATTATTTAAGCCAAAAATTAAAACATTTAATTCCCATAAAAAATCGCCCATACTGAACTATGCTACGTTGAAAATATAAACTGATCTTCCATACCGCGACGTTGCCAGTTATAATTTTTGAACAAAATAGGTTGGGTTGGTTTAAGATGTTATAATTATTATTTTTACTTTTTTGTTTACAATTTAACAATAAAGTAGGTAGTTGGGTTAGTTTAGGATGAACACAAGACGGGGAAACTCATCTGTAATGGGAAAACACTGATCTGATGCGCCCAATAACGGGCGTTGGTCGAGGATGTTCTGATTGGGAAAGTGCGTATACTGTTAGGTCTCTTGCACACGGACGGCAAATTTGCCGGCCGGCTATGTGGCCGGTCGGCGAAAAAACCGGTGACAATTATTTAACATTAGAATAAATGCAATCTTGCACACGAACCTAATTCAGGGACGGTTGCCGGTCGGCTGCCGTCCATGTTATATTTTGACCGGCAAACACACGGCGCCCGGTCGGTTTTTATGCCGGAGTATTGTTTTATTACAGACAAATCTATACACGCTTGCACACGAACGGCTGTTTAAGAAAATTATTTAATAGGAAAGTCGCAGTATCGTATTTAGTGTTCAAAGTAGCTGGTATGATGGAATATTGAAGTTTTGATAAATGCTGTGGAGGAAAAGTCTGTGATATGGGATAACACGTTGGATGAATTTAAAGACAGGAATAAGACTAGATCTGCGTGGAACGATATTTGCGTAATATTTTTTTAAAACTTTAAAGAAAGTGGAAAAAGGTAAACATTTTGATTTTAAATTTTATTAAATTGCCAAGGCACAGACCCTTCGTTACTCATAAAATATTCTGTAAAATACTCTCGCAATTAGATGCCAGTTCTCGTTCCTCTTAGTTTAGTTTGTCTGGGAACATCATCAAGACTTTCTACGTAGAGCGCGTCTTCAGTATGATATCCATCTTTTACCCTTACAATATTATGCAAAATACAACATGCTTTGATAATGTCGACAGCAAAGTTGTCAGAAACATTTAAAGGGCTAATCTTAAGACGATACTGGATTTTTAAATACGTTTGCCAGCCGAGCGCCGCGCCGGCATCGTGTGAAAAGGTATAGAAAAAGCATAGTGCCGTCCGTGTGCAAGAGACCTTAGTCGTATTCAATGTCTAGGGAAGCGGCAAGCAAAGGGAAGCGGCAAGCAAGCCTCTAAGTGTCATGATGATTTCTCTGCCTTGGCAATTTTTTTTTTTAAATTTATGTATTGGTAACCTATTATTATAATCTGGCAACGTTGCAAGAGCGCTACCCGCTTATATTTTCAACGTGCAAGTTCACGCGTATGCGAAATGAACCTAACCTAGTAAGCCAAATCGAAATGGTCGTGTATCACATACCGGGTACTCTTTAAGGGTGGACAGGTAGCATATCACAGGAAATAATAGTCGTAGGACAATGGGAAAAAAATTCTTTTAGGGAAATCGACCATGGGAAATCGCTGGAAATAGTTTTTTAGTTCCTAACTATACCGCTAGAGGGCGTAATAGATACAGTAATGCGAAAAATGCATTTTTATTGAAAATTTCGCAATATAAGTTAAAAAAACAATACTACCACAGTAATGCTACTGAGATTCGGCACCTTTTTGGTGTATCACTTTTTATTGTGCCGCTTGAAATAAAGGCAGCAGGGAAGAACGAAATTTTACCTATGATCATGTCTATAACTTTGGTTTGGCTTAACCGAATTTATCAATCTAATTTTTGTTTAAGACCTAAAGCCCTGCTGATGAAGAAAAAAAATATTTCAAATCATAATTGTTTTTTGGGGCTCCGCTAGATGAAGGTTTTTTTTATTTTTTTTAACCGCACATCAAAATCTTTATTAGTTTCAGAGTTATGGCCAAAAGAATGTTGTTCACCAACATTTTTCAAAAAATCATGTATCTTTAATTTTCCGTCATCAAGAATGCCATGGGAAATAAAGAAATAACAATGGATAACCAATGAAAAATGCATTTTTCGCATTACTGTATCTATTACGCCCCCTAGCGGTATAGTTAGGAACTAAATAACTATTTTCAGCGATTTCCCATGTTCGATGTCCCTAAAAGATTTTTTTTCCCATTATCCTAGGACTATTATTTCCTGAGATATGCTACCTGTCCACCCTTAATGGAATATCGGGTACATACTATTTAATTTTTTTAGCTAGCAAATGTGTTTTACTAAACATTGGTGCTTTAATTAGGTAAATCAACGCCTATGGAAGATAAATTATTGTTAAAATATGATATTTTTATTCAATCTTTATGGAAAAAGTGACAAAATTACCAGATTTGTAATTGTTTAACATAGGAAATTGTTATTGCAGTTAAATTTTGATTTTTCGCTTAAATAATGATTTTACCGAAATTTTTTTTAAATGTACTATTTCAAATACTGTCCCTAAAGTCGACCATAGCCCATTACCAATACACGAAAACATATTTTCAGGCACCTGATGAATTCGCTAATGAGTGACGAAACGTCGTGTGATAATGTAACATAAAAGAAAAAATATATGAAGCGATGAGCCATTTTCCTGATGAAATGCGTATCCAAAATGAATGAAGGGATGGAGGATGAAAGCACTGATCTGTTCGCCATTAACTAGCTTGTAATTGTTATCCGAACCTTCAAAATTTGCAATCAGATCCTTTTTTACCAAGGAAGAAGTGGATTGGACTTTTCAAGTTGCTCCCAGAAGAAGAATACCCCAAGGAGCAGGAGATGTCCACATGTGCAAGCGCATGTCGACGCGATCATGGTATTCAAGTACCTGGTCGCGTGGATAGTGATGGGATGTGCTTCCGGTCGAGTCGGTAGACTTACCTATGCCGAGTAGTTATTGACTACAAAGTCGTGGGTGCTGGCGGATGGCAGTCGAGGACCGTGGTTCGGATTCCACGCTAAACTGTAGGTCCATACTTACGCTGGCTGGATGTCAATTCCATCACAAGATGCCTGTTGTGTGCAAGGACAACAACAATAAGGAACAATACAGTCAGTATGACAATAACTGCCAGGTTTAGAAAGTATGAATTAAACTGTCACACAAAAAAAAAATTGTTATGAAATGTAGTCTAATACAATAATAAAAAGCAATTTACACAAGTTTAAGTCTTATTGCATTCAACATTTGGTCATATCCGGCTCGAAGGACCAAATAATTGAAAAAAAAAAGAATACCCCACCTAGGGAAACTTAAGACTTACTTACAATGTGTCCAATGCTGGGAAGCACGTATTTTTGCGAATGCAGCTTCCCTAGCATGAAGTCATTTAGACCACTTACTAAATGAATGAAAGATATAAACCCGTATCCGATTCAAGTTTATTGATTGTTTCAAAATTTCTGTTGACGCTTCTGAGTAATCAACGACGCAACGCCCCGCCCCTTCCATCACCCACCACCCCATCGATCGACCATTTCAGTTTAATCGCGTTCACGCAAAGTTGCTCTGAAGAAAGAAGGTTGGCGATCACTGCACTATAGTATAGACGAAATCTCAAGTATTGAGTATTGCTTAGCTAAGATCGCCTCAAGTTTGAGATTTAGAACAGACTATAGGTACGAGCATAAGAGAATTTAAAGACCGGTCCTTCAGTTATTACTTTCTCTTCCCCAACCTGAAGAAACATCTCTGTGAAAAACGTGTTTCCGAGCGAAGAAAAAAGATATTTTTAGAGGGTATTGAAAAGTTACTTGCGGGATCAATTAAATTAATCATGTCTAACGCTCCTCGATTTTTTTTTTAAATTAAATTGTCCTAGAGTTTGAGATATAATTGCCTCTGTTTACTTTTTTAAAGTTCTTGTTTTTGACTATTCAAGTTGTTACTATCATCTTGTTGTAAATCGTCGTTTTCATTTTTTACTGCTGCCATAACTTTGCTAATGTAGCTGGGATGAATGGAACGTTGGAGTTCATTGAGAGATTCTTCTGCCTGAAAAAAAAAATAGATTAATTGAGATTGAGAGGTGATGATAGGATTTTTCCTGCAAATACAGAGGGATTTGACAACACCTCTATATAAACTCCATTATCGATGCTCTAAGATATAAAGGAATCGGGGAAACCTGTGTCTTCTGGTTATAAACGTAACCATACTCGGACAGGAGGTTTGAGCACGGGTAGCCAGGGTTAATTTAATACTCGGATATACGAATGACCTTAGTCATCATTGCCCGCGGTAAATTTAACACAATGGTTAGAGAGTAAATGCAGCAGGCTCTCAATCAAGTCACATTAATTTAACTAATTATAGGATTTTATGGCCGTCTGGGCCCATAACCTGAATAAGCTGCAGCTATGCCTTGGAAAGAAACACCAGTATGATTCAAGCGGAAGTAACTTCAGAGTTCTGGGAGAACAGAATAGTGTGATTCGCTCATACTGACCAGATTTATTTAGCAAATATCATTTATTTTCTAACCTCAAAAAATGGCTCGTCCGCGCCTTTTTTTCTCTTATTCGTAAAACAGTATTATGATTGATAAACCGTAACATCTTACCTGTCTTAGTAAATCGACAGACGTCCTTAGGATTCTTTGCCATTTCTGTGCCTCAACTGTATGCAAAGATTCCTGTTGTCGTAAAAGTTTTATCCAGTCTTCATGCGAACTTGGAGGATTTCTACAATATGTAGAAAACTTTATTTTATCAAATTTATGACACAAATGGAACGTCACAAGAAAAAAGTTAGGTTATAATTAAGGAAAAGGTCCCCCCGTTTAGCCGATCCTTTTCTATTCAATTTCATGTCAGTTTACGACATTTAGTTAGGTGAATAAATATGCTACATTTGGTTAATTCATCATAACTCGTTTCGAAAATATTTCGAAAAAATCGTCCTCAGGCAGTCATCTTTAACACCCTGTATCTTTGTAAATAAGGACTTTTCGATAACTTACAATTTAGGTTTTTTTCATGATTAGACGTCTACAATTCGCTCACAAATTTTGACCACCTATTTGAGAAACACCTTGTATAAACAGCCATAGAATAATGACTATAGATAAGAAGGATCAGTAGACGCTATAATCGGCATCGACTCGTCGCAATCCCAGCCACATTTCTGGCCCGCTACTATACTATATCTATACTATACTTTAAGACACTATACTATAAGTATAAGCGGCGGCGAATTGCTTTTAAGCCAGAGATAACAAAGGTGCCGACACGAGGTGAAGTAACTGTATATTAAACTGTGCTTATGCGATACGAGATTACGTGGTGGAAACGCCGCAGTGTTTGGTGCAAAACAACTTTATTAACATCACGTTAAATGCACATCAGAGACATGTTTCGGAGGTATAAACCCCCCATCATCAGTCGAAAACAAATCTGTACAAAAGGAAAATGAGTTAAAATTTTTTTTCTACCAGTAAAAAAAGGAAACGGTGATCCACAACGAACAATTGAAAATAATTCATCATCGACGTTTCCTTTTGCACAGATTTGTTTTCGACTGATGATAGGGGTTTATACCTCCGCAACATGTCTCTGACGTGCTGTTAACGTGATGTTAATAAAGTTGTTTTGTGGGGGTGACGTTATAGTTTGCACTGTCAGATAGTATAGTCCTGAATGGCTCCAACACAAGTTGTTTTAAAGACTGGGTTATTATGAAAAATAATTTAACGGATTTGTGACGGAAACCTACAGCAAACTGTTGGCAACACTATAACTACACTATAAGTCACAGACGGACGGAAGAAATCACTGTAAAACTACGGGGGAAGAAAAAAAGAGTTAGTTGATTCTAACCACCCCGACAAGCATCTATCTCGCCTTGAGCGATTTACTACAAACAATATTTTACTTCTGTTAAATAGGTATAATAATTGGTTATTATTCGTTTGTGTTTACATTGTGCCTAAATCTTTGCTTCTACTTACTTGAGCACTTGTACATCTAAAAGAGAGTATGGTGGACTATCTTCCAACGACCACAATTTGTAATAAAGCATAACATTGATGACTAATAACAATAAAAGAACTGTAAATACTATTAAAGTACACACATCAGAATTGAAAATCCCACTGTTTTGTACCACTTTTCTTCTAGGTAAACCTACAATTAAAAAAAACAGCGATATATATTAAAATAACAAGGCAGCAAAGCATTTATACAATGCTTTGTGCTCCTCCACTCAAAACTTACTAATTCTATGGTCTTCTATTCGAGGCATACTGTGCAACCGACGTTTTTTCCTTGTTTTTCGCTTCGATTCAGACACATTGTCCTCACCCTCGGCTAATAAAGCCTCCTTCAATTTCGAATAGTATTCCTCCATACCAGGCCAACAATTTCTTTCAATCATACCTAAAGGGACAAAGAAATTACAGTTCTGACAATTTGACAACTTAACATGACTGCAAATAAAATCCCTTAATTGCTTTTTTCGCCTGCCTGCACCTAAACAGAGTTTTACCGCCCGCATATGTTCTATACAGCCAATCGGCGAAATTCCGCATAAAATTGCAGAGTTTCTAAATGTGCCTAATGCGCGCCTATACACTGGTCACTGTTCCCGACGCACATCAGCCACGCTACTCGCCGACTCAGGTGCAAACTTGCTAGCGATAAAAAACATGGTGGATGGCAACCATCTACAGCAGCAGAAAGTTATGTGGACAACTCACTAGAGAATAAGAACAATGTGGCAAATAAAATATTCCGAAACGATCCAATGACGTCGGTATCTTATGTAGAAAGTGATAATTTACTCACAGTAAATAATACCGAAAACTGTAATTTTAACAGTAATAATCAATGTATTAATAATAAATGGAAAATAATTGAATGGCAAAGCGGACTAAAATAATGGTTTTACCTACACAAGGAATTTTGTTTAATTTTGCAGGGCCTCAGTCTAATTCAATAGAACCAGACCGAGGCATTTCATTATTTGGCATTAAACATCGACGACAGAACGCTTGGAGACCACCACGAGCATTGCTGATACCCAAATATTTGGGAGATGCTGGCAGAAGTATAAAATGGTCTCCTGCTAGCGTTTTGTGTTCACACTATTTTTATTTCTATTTATACGACTGGTTTTACCTATACATTGAGTTTGTTCGACCTCTGCATGGTATAGGATATGCATTACTATATGTACATGTAGATGATACGTGTTTACATGTGTCTACTGTTATGTATCCTATTGTGCTTAAATGCAGGTTGATATTTGTAGATGGGCAACGACTATGGTACTCTGACGAGCTCATAACAAGAGCGAAACGAATTCGTCAGTATCTGTCGACCCCTGCCTCGGTCTGGTTCTATTGAATTAGACTGAGGCCCTGCAAAATTAAACAAAATTCCTTGTGTAGGTAAAACCATTATTATAGTCCGCTTTGCCATTAAATTATTTTCCATTTATTATATTTACGGACATGAAATCCTTTTAATGTATTAATAATTCAAATCTAAACTTACCATCTAGCATAATTATTAATAATTATGCTTAAGACATAATAGCAGAGCAATTATTATTTATTAAAATAAAGTTCTTTTGGTTTAATATTGTATTTCTAATTTTTGAAAAGGCAGGCGTAAAACAGTTGTAAGCACCACTGGCGGTAAAACCGCTGCAGCAGGCTGCAACGAATGCTTTACCGCCCTTGAAACTTAATATACTATTAATCAACATCAAACTTACTTTTTACTAAACCCCAAACAGACTTTTTGTATTTAATTTGTGCAAATACTGTAATGGAACTACGTGTATCTGACAATTTCATAAGACAAATATGTAGCAGTATGCAAAAACTGTCAGCATACGGTATACCAGCATTGATCGTTTCTATATCAATGGCATAGAGGGAGCCAGCTTTACTACATGCCAACATTGTCTGAAACATAACGTCAATACAATAACAGTTTTGTATAATTTCGGCTGAAGATGGCTTAGGCCGAAACTAGTTCATTTCCCTTTCTTTATTAATAAATACTTCAGACTGTTTTTCTTTATTTACTCTTAACCAAAAAATGACACTTACGAGGGGGTGTTTTTAATTCCGTGGAATAGGGCATGAAGGTGGATAATAAAAATGCTATAATATTTTTCTTTTTGAATATATTCATCTGCAACCCTTATACACTTAGATCAGATCTCTCAATTAATTTGTATATACCTTCATAAAAAAATTTTGAATCTTACATCGAGACTGCTTACTTCAGTTATAAAAAGAAAGAAAGGATTACTTCTGAACCCCAAAAGGTTCCGGGTGACCTTAAACGTCTTGGGTGGTGGTGTGCTTTTTTATGCCACGGCATCAAGTCCTACTTGGGCTGAGGTTCATAATGTCGAATCTAGGTTTCTTCTCCAGTAACAATCCCAGCCAGCCCACTATCCTTGTTTTCACTACAGAGGGCCAAAAAACGCACCCAGTGGCGTGAACATTTTCCGCACCCATCCATCTTGCACTGACCTTTATTAATCCCAGCTGTTCATGCAGAATTTTAAAAATCGGATATCAACCATTTTTGATACTTATTGCCTCTTCAGCCGAGCATCTTCTCTTCCACTATAATTTTTGTCTGCCGGAATGGGTACTTCAATAGGCCGAGGGATGTTGTCGAGTGCTTAAAAAGCCCTTGCCATTGTTTTTCCTGGGCAAGATTCCTCGTAAACCGATGACTTCGAAGAACCGTGAAAATTGAAATTGATGTTGCCTATTCAGAGTATCTGGATCGCGTGCAAGAGGGATCCTGCTTGTTTCTGGTCATTTTTTTATGAAAAAACAATAGCACAAGAATACCTAGCGTCATTTCATTTAACGATGAGCAATACAGAGAGCCACAGGCTATAGTCCAGTGCTTTGCTGAGTTTTTTAATAACGTATTTCCGAAGCACATTGAATCTGATGTCAATATCATGAATAATTTTTCGCGAAGGCAAATTTCCAAATCAATGGAGACAGGCAAGAGTTGTCCCTCTATTATAAGCAGACTTTGCTAAAGCTTTCGGTTGTCTGGATAACCGAATACTTGTTCAAAAGCTCGATCGATTCGGATTTGATGATGGTTTGAAGTCGTTAATTACTTCATATCTTCAGAAAAGACTCCAATATGTGTATTATAACGGCTATAAAGGTCAGGAAGTACTGGGCTTCCTCAGGCATTCCGCAGGGATCCAATGGGGTCCACTTCTCTTTTCTATTTCTAGAAACGATCTAAATAAGAATTGCTTGTTACATAAAGCAATAAGACTTTAAGTTTTGTTGGAAATTTGTTTCACACTACCATGCTTTCACCAGACGGCCGTTTCGTCAATCCACGACTCATCAGTGGTGATCGGCAGGCAGTGTGACCCAAATTTCCAACATTTACAAAGAGCTTATACTAGCACGAGAATTGATTGAGAGAGAGAGAGAGAGAGATGTTTTTGGCGACATCTAGCGTGAACAGGCAATATGCCGGGTGAAACACAGTTCACAAACGATGGCCGGACAAGAAGTAACTACTCCATTATATCCTATTGCCAACACTAGATGCGCCCGAATCCCCTAGCAGGGAGGCTTTATTTAAGAATTGCTTGTTACATAAAGCAACAAGACATTAAGTTTTGTTGGAAATTTGTTTCACACTACCATGCTTTCACCAGACGGCCGTTTCGTCGATCCACGACTCATCAGTGGTGATCGGCAGGCAGTGTGACCCAAATTTCCAACATTTACAAAGAGCTTATACTAAAAAAATTTGGCTCACACTGCCTGCCGATCACCACTGATGAGTCGTGGATCGACGAAACGGCCGTCTGATGAAAGCATGGTAGTGTGAAACAAATTTCCAACATAACTTAAAGTCTTGTTGCTTTATGTAACAAGCAATTCTTAAGTAAAGCCTCCCTGCTAGGGGATTCGGGCGCATCTAGTGTTGGCAATAGGATATAATGGAGTTGTTACTTCTTGTCCGGCCATCGCATATTGCCTGTTCACGCTAGATGTCGCCAAAAACATCTCTCTCTCTCTCAATGATCTAAAAATCTAAATGATTGTCTGTATGGAAAGCGGCCTTTTTGCCGACGATCTTAAGTTGTTCGCACCTATTACTTCCCACGTGGACTATCTTCGGTTGCAGAACGATGTGAGGACTGTGGAACATTGGTGTAACGTTAATAAACTATCGTTACACGGTTGGTGGGACCGCACTGGCTAGGTGTCTGACTGCTGCTGATCTGGGCGTGCTTTTCGACTCTAGTCTATCATTTGTGCCTCATGTGGCTGCCAGGACTAGTGAAGCTATGAAATCGTGAGAAGCTATAGAGGTTTTCATAGTATTGGGGCATTTAAAGTTTTGTATAAATCTTTTGTGCGTTCGAAGCTCGAATATTGCTCCTTTGGAATCCGATCTATCGGATTCATGTGCAGAATGTTGAGAGTGTCCAAAAGAAGTTTTTTAATGTAGACGGTGTTTATCCTGACAGAGGGATTGAATGTTCGTTGTTGCTGAACAGGTTCGAATTCACGAGTTTGGAATGTAAAAGAATATTTTTATCTATAAAATTTTTATATGATCTTTTATGTAATAGAATCGAACTCACTCAAATAAATTTAAACGTTCCAAGACTGGGCGCCAACAATCCTTTAACGTTCTATTCGCAGCGGCCTTGCACTAACCTATATACAAAATCGTCCGTATATATCATCTGTTTGTGCAGACTGTGACATTTTTAATTGTTCAAAGGAACCACTTATGAGGGCTGCTCAGACTGTTTTTGCTTCGTAGTTTCTTTTTTTTTCTTGTTAATTGTTTAATCAGTGTCCATCGCTCATGTTTTATTTTTAATGGAATATTTATAGTGTTCAATATGTATATTTTGGTTTTACTTTTTTTTTGTGAAATTACCTATTGTACGATAATTTTGCTCTGGTAAGGGAGAAATCTGTTGAGTAATAAACGCTATTTATAAGGGCGCAGTGTTCGACTTTTTTCATGTCTTCACTTTTCCTCTCGATTGAGTTGCTTAATCGACGATAGTTCAAAGATTAATGACCCGATTAAGATAAAACAATTGGACACGACTAAAAATACCAATTCCCCGGAATTAAAAACGCCTCCTCGTATCTCTTCAAAACATCAATATCCCTACCTGTGTCTCCGTGACTTGTGCGGTTTTCGGTCCCATAGCCTGGCTGAGCGCCACAGTCTGGTTCACCACACGATGTTTGGTATTATCCAAAGGATTATGGGTCCATGGTGTTTGTGTCAAATCTGTTGTTTTTCTCGATGCATGGAAATCCAAATAGAATTTCGATGATGTGAACAATAACGTGAATAACTGATCAATGTGAATTGGTAATACTTCATTCAAAAGCGCCCGGCCCTCGTGTGGACTTGTACATTTAATTGGCGGACTACTATCACAACTGAAATTATAATAAATAAAATAACAATTTTGATATATGCAGGCGTCTTGTATTGTCCAATATCTGATGACGACACCGTCCTCAACTACTGCAATGAGTATTTGACCATTTTGAGGCGAGGTTTGAGGAACTTCAGAGACCAAGTAGCAGTTGAAGCAATACACTTTTCCCAGCGAAGCTTACAAAAAGCCAAAAACGGTCCCATCGGCGGAGGAGGTCATAACTATCGTTTTTTCAGTTAACAAGGTGTGATCCACATTGACTATTTGGCCAACGGAAGAACGGTAACAGAAGAGTTTCTTTTTTTTTTTTTGAACGGTCGTGGCGCAGTTCGAGGAACTTCTTCATAGGCTGCCTCCCAATGGACGAAACAGAGGTCCACCACTACAAAGCAGAGACCAAGCAGCAGTTGAAGCATTACAGGTTTCCCAGCGAACCACATGCAGAAAAATCTTCAGTACAGGACAAATGAATTAAAATAACAAAATTCCGGTCAACGTTTCATAAGCTGTACGTAAACTTCTTCAGAACTTTAGGCGTGTTCAATTAACAACGGAAATGTTGAAATTTCACAGGTTTTATTGGTCGGATTGCCTAGATTTTTTTGGTTGTTATGTTGGCCACATGTCTTGAGAAGCACCTATACGTTTTCAGCCATATTGGATGTTTATTTTCTTGCACATTGTTCTGGGATGAGGCATCGTTTCGGCAACTCAAAAAGGTTGCCTTCCTTAGGTCTTACAATTCAAAATCGTCTCGGTCCTATTGACCAGGGTCGATAATTTTAAAAATGGCAAAAAGTGAAAAAAAAATTATAGTAGGATGATACCCACTGGAAAAGGTAGAGAATATAACAAAAATGAAAGGAAAAAAAAAATAACCTCAAAATTTATGTGAAAAATTCGAATAACCGAGTTTTTGGTTTTTTATTTTTATCTTCTGCAAAAAAAAAATATTTTTTCACGAAATTTGGTGAAAACTTACCTTGTATGTCCCAAACATACAGTAATTTTTTTGATTTAAAATATTCATTTTTTCACCTTATTTTGACTTAATATCGAAAAACCACCCTAATTTTCACTCGAAAATTCTCACGTCAAAATACCTGCTTTTTTAAAAAAGTTGATGTGTTTTTTGTTCGTTGAAATGTCTACTTTCTGATGGACTAAAAAAAATATACACTACTATGGTAAATGTTCCCCGAAATTGTATATAATGAAAAAAACTCGAATCCGATTTTTTTTTTCTAATTACTTCTCCATTAGTTTTTGTCTCTTTGATGGCATTTCTTCATCGTTAGATTCGAAAAACCTTCCCGATTCTAGTGGATCCTCGAAATCTTCAAGACCATCACCGTCTTCGTCTCCAAAATTATTTCCGGTCTGCATTGGTTCTTCATCCAAAATTGTGGAATCATCAACTTCCTCGTAGGTTTTTTTTTCCACATTGGAGCATGTTTCAGAACCATGACAATTTGAGCATAAATTTGTGCATTTAAAACATGTTTTCGGCGCGTTGATGTTGCCCCAATCTGTTGCTGTCAGTTCGTTACCCAGCCAAGTCTGAAGCTGATAATATTCCCTGTAACAATGTTGTTCTGCTGCACCTTCTGTGGGTGGGAGGTTAGCCAATATGAAAGAAGATTTAATTCTTGCCAATTGATATAAAATAAAAATTCGAATAACCGAGTTATTCCAACAGATTGCCGGGTGATGTGAAATTGTTGACGGGCTATAGATTTAAGCGGTCTGTCAGACATGTTTTGAAAAATTTAGTATAAGTAGCGTAAGGATTTTATTATTTAGTAATATTTATAGTTCTTTTTTTGTTGCAATCAAAATCAATTATTGAAGATATCTGGAATTTCTAGGGAATTTTGATTTTTCTTAACGTTATGTGGTTTGCTGTTTCATTTCATTTTTGTATTGTACTGCTAATTTGTGTATGTCGTTATCTGTGTTTGAGGTTAAGTGAGGAGGCTTAAGCCTCAACTTCGCCTATTGTATATTTTTTTGCAATAAAGTCTTTATTATTATTATTATATTTTTGAAATCTTAATTGGTGCAGTGTTATATCATTTTTACATTTATTAATATATTTGATTAATTGTAATCCATTTATTTTTATATCTTCTTTGTTCGCATCTTTTTTATAAAAAATATTGGCCAAATTTGACACATTTTTATCGGTTAAGTTGACGATACTTTTCTTTCCTTTTCCGGCAAATCCAGATGTTGTATCGCAACCAGAAAAACAATGGAGAAATGCAACGATATTTTTTAAGGATTCATATTTGAAACTATTAGATCATTATTTGCATTTTCTGAGAACATTTACCATAGGACTGTATATATTTTTTTATACCATCAGAAAGTAGAGATTTCAACGAACAAAAAACACACCAATTTTTTTAAAAAAGCAGATATTTTGACGTGAGAATTTTCGATTGAAAATTAGGGTGCTTTTTCGATATTAAGTCAAAGTAAGGTGAAAAAATGATTATTTTAAATCAAAAAAATTACTGTATGTTTGGGACATACAAAGGTAAGTTTTCACCAAATTGCGTGAAAAAATATTTTTTTTTTGCAAAACAAAACTAAAAAACCAAAAACCCGGTTATTTGAATTTTTCACATAAATTTTGAGGTTATGTGAAAAAAGTGTCTATACAAAAGTTGTAGATCTTTTTATTACCTACAACTTTGCCATTTAACTTTTTTTCATAGGACTTGTAGTTTTACCGGAAATCGAGATTAACCGTTTTTTACCCTTAAAAACTCACCCCCTCCCCCTTCTCGACCTCAGATCGCCCGTAATTTATTTTTCCTTTCATTTTTGTTATATTCTCTACATTTTCCAATGGGTATCACCCTACTATACTTTTTTTTGGTCTCAAAAATTATCGACCCTGGTCTACAAGTAAAATTAAACAAATATTTTTATTTATTATTAAAAATAGTTTTTTAATAATAATTTAAATTTCTTATGGCAGTCATACAGTGCTTTCATTTTAAAATTTGTCATCTGGAGTAGACGCGTTTTTGCTGAAAATCCTGGTGTGGCAAGTTGCACTATATATTTGTAACGCAAGTTACTTTTACAGAAATATCAGCAATAACCAGCGATTAGTAAGTTAAAATCATTTTAGTCAGTTTTAAATAATGGTACATTAAGTTTCCTTTACAATCTTTAGAATGTCTTAGGAATTCTTTATACTGTGATGTCAATGTTAGTTAAAAATCCACACAAAAACATTGTTGCTGTCTTTAAGAGCCGTTTTAGACGAACCACCAAGATTTCTGAAAACTCAATAATTAAATTTTTATATTGAATGAACTTGTGACCTTTTTCTAATGTTTAAATTTAGTTTTTTGGCTGATTTTAGGTCAGGATGAAAGAACCTTTTCTCTTTTGCCGACGATTCGATTCTTTACCGGCTGGCTCATCTTCAGGATACATCAGTCGTCAAGTTTGAAATGAAATAATGTTTTTTTTTTGTTTTATTAACTCATTAGTGCATAAGGTTCACGGAGAAAAAAACTAATGATGTTTTTATGATTTTTGACATATTTTACTTTACAAAATAACGGAAACAATTCAGAAAATTATTTATTTTTTTTTAACAAAAGCATTGTTTGAATTCTTCTTCCAAACTCTATACAATGTGTCCACGGATAGTTTGGAAGAGCAAAACTTTTGTATTTGTAGATTTAGAAGAAAAAGTCATTCTTTATAAAAACGTCTGCTTGTGTCGAAACTACAATTTCAAATACCAAATTTACGATTACTATACAGGGTATACCAAAAATAACATTTTTAATGATTTTGATTTCCTTGTTTTTTTTTTTTTTTTTAATTTTATTATTTTAATAGTAGCTATGAAATCAACCACTTTGAGAGAAAAGTTTATTAGTGTTTTTTGCACAATTGGTGTAATAAATCACGATTTTGAAAATATTTTCATAAAATAAAAAAAAAAACAAAAAAAAACAAAAAAAATCAAAATCATTAAAAATGTTATTTTTGATATACCCTGTATAGTAATCGTAAATTTGGTATTTGAAATTGTAGTTTAGACACAAGCAGACGTCTTTATAAAGAATGACTTTTTCTTCTAAATCTACAAATAAAAAAGTTTTTCCTCTTCCAAACTCTATCCGTGGACACATTATAGATACATGGTGAGTCACGAGGAACTGTACATACTTCTACCATAAGTAGAGGCATGTTAGGGGATTATCAAATGACCATTAAAAAATGTCTCCTTGTTTTTATTATTAATATACAGGGTGAATTATGGATCTTCACCAAAACAATGTTTCGTCATATCTTTTCAATGATTAAGTCGATTTATCTCATTTTTTTATAAAAGTGTGTATTGGTGCCTGGCAACTAACTGACATATTCAGAATTGAGAAAATCCAGGTCCGTCTTCGAGAAAATTTGTGGGACTGCTTCATATTCAACACTTCACCCTGTATATGATTTTTCAAAAATCTGATATAATTTTTTCAGAGGGCATAAATAGACAATTGGCTATTTGAATTTTTTGTTACACTCACCTCACATTTCCAATTAAAGATTCATTATAGAGCCAAATTGAAAATTGGCAATAATGAAGTATCATCATCATCATCACTCAGCTATAGTAGTCCACTGCTGAACATAAGCCTCTCGTTTATTTTGCCACTCTGCTCTATCTTGAGCCATTTGTATCCAATTACCACAGATTCTTTTGATGTCATCGGTCCATCGTGTGGGGGGCGCCCTCTACTACGATAAGCTTCGTGCCTCGGGCGCCACTCTAATAGTTTTTTAGACCATCTTCCGTCAGTTCTTCTAGCTACGTGGCCGGCCCAGTTCCACTTTAAAGTTGTTATTTTTTCGATTACATCTATAACACCTGTTCTTTGGCGAATAATCTCGTTTGGCATTCGGTCTCTGAGGGAAATACCCAGAATAGCCCTCTCCATCGCCCGTTGGGTGACACGCAGTTTCTTTGCTGACTTTTTTGTAAGCGTCAATGTTTCGGCTCCGTATGTCATCACTGGTAATACGCACTGATTGTATACTTTTCGTTTTAGACTGATGGGAATATCCGACTTGAAAACATAATTTAATCTTCCAAAAGATGTCCACCCCAAGCCTACTCTCCGGAGAAGTTCGCACGTCTGGTTGTCCCGTCCTATTCGGATCTCATGACCCAAATATTTGTAGGCGGTGACCTGTTCAATAGATTTGCTTCCAACAGTTATGTTTTCACTGGGGACTAGGTTTGTCATGACTTGCGTCTTTGCAAAGTTAATTCTTAGGCCAACTTCCCTTGAAGCATTGTATAATTTTTCCAACATCATGGACGCTTGATCTATACGGTCGGTGATAAGGACGATATCGTCTGCAAATCTTAAGTTATTTAATCTTTCACCGTCTATATTTAGGCCCATTTCCCCCCATTCGACTTTCTTACAGGCATATTCGAGCAGTGTGGTGAACAGCTTTGGAGAGAGGGTATCTCCTTGACGTAAACCTTGTTCTATTCGGAATGTTCTTGTGTTTTTATGTAATCTTACACACGCCGTTGCTTTCTCATATATAACCTTAATCAGCGCAATGTAGCTGTAATCAATTCTGCAGTCTGTTAATGATTTGAGCATATGTTGTTGGCTGATTGAGTCAAAAGCTTTTTCATAGTCTACGAAAACAAGGATGAGAGGTTTATTATATTCTGTTGATTTTTCTATAAGGGTCTTGATTGTATGTAAATGGTTATTTGTACCGTACCCTGCTCGAAATCCTGCCTGTTCTTTCGGCTGGTAAAAATCTAATTTTGGAGCTAGGCGTTTAGCAATGATCTTCATAAATAGTTTATAGAAGTGGGATAGGAGACTAATGAAGTATCATACTGTTTAGTTATTAAAAAGAAATCTTCAATATTTTGTCTATTGGCAGAAACGACACACACTGTGCTCCAGTATAGTAAATACCATAATTTGAGTTGATATACAGGGCCGGATTTAAAAATCTGGCATATCTGGTTGATCCCAATAATTCACCCTGTATGTAACTCTTTCCACCCGTAATAGACAGAAAACAGATAAAAAATGTTTGTAATAACCTAGTTTTCTTATTTGTTTGAGGAAAACTCATGTATCTAATTATTTTAATCGGAATGAAATGAACAAGCCAGGGAAATGTTTATTCATTAATTAAGAAATAAAATAAAAAACAATAACCAAACAATAAAACAGTTTTAACAATGTGGAACAAAGTAAAAAACAATTTAATAAGCATTACGATTATAAAAGATGTTCAAAATGAAATCCATCTGCCTTAATACACTTTTCTTGACGAATGTTTAAATGTGTAATGGACTTTATGATTGTCAGTGGGTCATTTCTGCTAATATTGCAACAGTGAAGAATTCTGCGTTAATGAGCTGTTGTGTTTTATAATCATAATGTTTATTAAATTGTTTTTACTTGTTTGTTTGGTTATTGTTTTTTATTTTATTTCTTAATTTATTAATACAAATTTCCCTGGCTTGTTCATTTCATTCCGATTAAAATAATTACGACACATGAGTTTTCCTCAAACAAATAAGAAAACTAGGTTATTACAAACATTTTTTATCTATTTTCTGTCTATTACGGGTGGAAAAAGTTACATACAGGGTGAATTATTGGGATGAACCAGATATGCCAGATTTTTAAATCCGGCCCTGTAAATCAATTCAAATTATGGTATGTACCATACTGGAGCATAGTGTGTGTCGTTTCTGTTTATTTTGAAGATTTCTTTTTAATATCTAATCATTATTATACAGTAAGATACTTCATTATTGCCAATTTTCAATTTGGCTCGAAAATGAATCTTTAATTGGAAATGTGACGTGAGTGTAACAAAAACTTCAAATAGCCAGGTCTAACTGTCTATTTATGCCCTCTGAAAAAATTATATCAGATTTTTGAAAAATCATATACAGGGTGAAGTGTTGAATATGCAGCAGTCCCACAAATTTTCTCGAAGACGGACTTGGATTTTCTCAATTCTGAATATGTGTCAGTTAGTTGCCAGGCACCAATACACATTTTTATAAAAAAATGAGATAAATCGACTTACTTAATCATTGAAAAGATATGACGAAACATTTTTTTGGTGAAGATCCATAATTCACCCTGTATATTAATAATCAAAACAAGGAGAAATTTTTTAATGGTCATTTGATAGTCCCCTAAGGTGTCTCTACTTATGGTAGAAGTATGTACAGTTCCTCGTGACTCACCCTGGATAAAAAAATTTGTGGAGCAGACATCGCTTGATTTATCCCGCTCCGTTATGGATTTCTTAAGAAAAAATATATTGCTTGATTTTTGCCATGATCACTTGTACCAGTTTTTGATTAATCCAATATTGAGGCCACAATGGTGAATCATACTCTAAATTTTGGCATAACGAATTTCACGACGACTTCTAGTTGTTCATTTACATCTAAAAGTATGGTATATGCAAAAAAGTGGAGTTCATCGAGGGTATCCTCATCATAGGATTGAAAAAAAAAGTGAAAGTCCTTGGTCAGCTAGAAGTCCAGATCTTAATCCATTAGAATTTTATTTTTAGAGGCACTTAAGTCTTGAATCTAAACAGAGTCACCTCCGGATGAAAATTGAAAAATTAGAAATATTGCGTGGAAGTCCTTGATGGTCACTGTATAATTTTCTGTCGTGTAAAACGGCTCTAAAGTATTAATATTATTAATTAAGCATTAAAAAAAGCACAAACTAACACACTGTTTTTTGTTAACGATTAATAAATTATTATTTGTTTAATATCGCCATAAATTTATTAAATTTTAACTTACTTTTTGGCCGCAGCTCTAAGAAATGCCGAATCGTCGGAATCAGGAGTGGTGGGTTTACTGGTATTATTTAAAAAGGATGGGGATGAATGTTGACGCAGGATATGGGGTATTATAGGTAATTTCAGTCTGAAAATTCAATAGAAATTAAAAGTAATTCTCATAGAATACACGAGGATTGCTCAATTGCTCTACTCCCTATACGTAAAACATTAGTTAGTAATTATCAGCCATTTATTAGCAACCTTTTAATGCGTTATAATCGAAAATTTAAGAGAAAACTCTAATTACTGAAAATTATAAAAGGAAGTTGTGAATTTTTTCATTCAATTCAATTTTCTATTGAACAACCCTCGTATTATCTATTGTTTAAAATATAAATTAAATTACTGTATGTTCATAAATATAAGAGATTGGCTTAGTACATCGATAATTTTTGTTTTCATATCTAACATCAAATTCTATTATTTAAAAGGGTTATTTTTATGCTCGGGTAAGGCTTACAATTACAGAAATTATTAGGAATCGTAGTTATCTATATATTTTATACCGAAAATGTGGAAAATCTCTCGGGTGCTGATAGAACACGCAAAAATAAGAGGACAAGTTCTTCTTTCCTACAAGCCTTCCTTACGGAGATATAAGAAGCCCCTAAAGGTTTGCTTTACCAAGAGATTAATGCTTAAATTTTTACCACCCTGTATAATAAAGACTAAAAATAAATGTATTATTAAAGAATTGCTTGTTATCTAAAGCAACAAGACTTTAAGTTATGTTGGAAATTTGTTTCACACTACCATGCTTTCACCAGACGGCCGTTTCGTCGATCCACGACTCATCAGCGGTGATCGACAGGCAGTGTGACCCAAATTTCGAACATTTACAAAGAGCTTATACTAGCACGAGAATTGATTGAGAGAGAGAGATGTTTTTGGCGACATCTAGCGTGAACAGGCAATATGCCGGGTGAAACATAGTTCACAAACGATGACCGGACAAGAAGTAACAACTCCATTATATCCTATTGCCAACACTAGATGCACCCGAATCCCCTAGCAGCGAGGCTTTATTTAAGAATTGCTTGTTACATAAAGCAACAAGACTTTAAGCTAGATGTCGCCAAAAACATCTCTCTCTCTCAATCAATTCTCGTGCTAGTATAAGCTCTTTGTAAATGTTGGAAATTTGGGTAACACTGCCTGCCGATCACCACTGATGAGTCGTGGATCGACGAAACGGTCGTCTGGTAGTGTGAAACAAATTTCCAACATAACTTAAAGTCTTGTTGCTTTATGTAACAAGCAATTCTTAAATAAAGCCTCCCTGCTAGGGCAAATGAACCATTGTATCAAGAAATTACGAAATATGTTAACAGAGTGGGCAAAAATTGACCTTTCTCTAAAAGATCAAGAAAAATTATTTAATAAATTCCTCCCTATTGAAAAAAATTATTGTTATTGGGCTTGAAAACGTCGATTTTGACACAAATCTAAAAAATAAATATATGTGCTCGTGGTAATTCGCATAGGAGATGTGTACCAAGTGTAGCTTATCGAGTAGCGCGTATGCTTTGTAATCGGAAGGTTGTGGGTTCGATACCTGCTCTTGCAATTTTTATTTTTTTATTTATGATTTTTGAACAAAGTAGTTAGGTAGTTGGGTTACTTTCGGATGTTATAATTACTGTTTTTACTTTTTTATTTATAAGTTTAGAATAATGTAGGTAGTTTTTCCCATTAATGGCACAAGGGTGTGCGTTAATCGCATAGGTAATTTAATATTTATTTATTCTGCGCCATTAGCGCTCCATGGAGCGCTACTTGTATAGGAAACGGAAAAATGTTGTATAAATGTTTGTAAGCTAGATATTTTAGTGCATAAAATGCTAATAATATTAAAGATAAGATGAATTACTTCAGAAAATATCTATTTTGTTGATTTGCAAGTTAATTTCTCTTTCTCTATGCAACGAGTGTGTTTAACTTTAACTTATACTATAAAATCTGAATGATTGCACGACTGTTGGCTTGCCCTGTATTCATCAATATTCAGAGTTCTACGGGCTACATTAAAGAAATAATATTGAGGATTAAAAAGAAAAAGGTAAAAAAAAAGTACATTCAATAAGATAAGGGGAATTATTTGAAAATTTACTGAAAGTACACATTTTAATTCATTTGGGAATAAAGAACTTTCTTAAGAATAAAGTTATAATATATACGAGTATGTCTGATTTGATAATAGTGGGATAATTATTGATATTAATAATAAAGTAATTTACTCTTGCCATACGTATGCCAAACGGACATTGTCACGGTTGTATGGGTAAGATTTCTCATCAAATAAGAATTTCTGATTGTTATTAAGGATAGCTAGTAAACTGATTTTAATTAATTGTAGCAAGAAGTTATTATATATATATATATATATATATATATATATATATATAGCTATATATATAGCAGCTTGTGTCACGAGATTTTTTTGATTCGTACAAGTTAGTTTATTTCATTTTTCTTTGTATATCGGTGATATACTATACTCTGTCAACTTAGTTGAATATCTTTGTTTGTATATATATATATATATATATGTATGTATTATGCAATACCACATACCACAAGTAACCCAGGATGTTAATAAGACAAATGGATATACAATGTGTTACGTAGATGTTTATGTAAAATAAAATGTGGAAGAATGTTTGTTCAAAATTGGTGAGTCCGTTCCTCTTAAGTGTGTTACATGAACTTGGTGTTAATGTTTGTTTAAAATTGATGAGTCCGTTCCACTTAAGTTGTGCTACTTTGTGTTTTTTTGTTAAGACTTAGTCAATTGCATGGTTTCGTTTAAATAAGTATAGAGTTTATGGTTGTTATTTATTGTGTCATAGTTATATATATATTTACATGTTTAAGTTAATATCCCTGGCCCGGGTCTTTGATTGCATATTAGATATTATAAAATTTGTAATTTCTTTCGTTGAATAATATTAATAATAAAGTTAAGATTTATAATATTGCGAGTTTTACCCAGAACCGTTACAGTTTACTGTCAAAAATTTTTAAAAGTGAAAAATTAGTGAACATCATTATCAATTGATCAACTTGATTTTCCTGATGCCTGGAAGATATCTCGAGTAATTGCACTGCAGAAAACTACAACTGTTGAAAGCTTTAATGATTTGAGGCCGATTAGTATTCTTCCAGTGTTGTCGAAAATAGCCGAAAAAGCTATGAAGACTCAGATTTCTAGGCATGTTTTGGATTTTCAAATACTGCCGCCTATGCAGTCCGGTTTCCGTCAAAACCATAGCTGTACAACCGCTTTGTTGAATGTAATCGATAACGTTATATCTTCTTGTGATACTGGCAAATCGTCAGTACTGATTTTACTGGATTACTCCAAAGCGTTTGATACTATTAGTCACAAGATACTATTGGCAGTTCTACATTACATCGGGTTCTCTCAAAATGCTGTAAAACTTATCTGTAGCTTTCTAACAAATAGAAGGCAGTTTGTGGAAACTGATTGTGGTAGATCTGAAGAGGGCAAAGTTCTATGTGGCGTGCCACAGGGTTCGATTTTATCACCTATTTTGTTTTCAATCTATACATGTAATATTGTTAACTGCCTACAAACATGCAAATACCAATTATACGCGGACGATACACAGATATATTGCTCGTTCCTACTCGAGGAGTCCGGTCTTTACAACAATTTAATTAATAAGGAATTGGAGAGGTTGGCTGCACAGTCTGAGATACATAATTTGAAGATTAATCCACTTAAATCAATGTACCTAGTATTCGGAAAAAACAGGAATGGGTTGCAAAATCTAATTAATATAAACATAGCTGGAACCTTAATTTCTTCTAGGGATGAAGCAAAAAATTTAGGTGTAGTTTTGAGTTCAGACTTGCGATTTAAAGAACACGTCAATTTGTGTATAAAACGAGCTTACATAAACTTAAAGTTGCTGTATCACAGTAGACATTTCTTGAACCGACAAATGAAAATTAAGCTGTGTGATACATTAGTTTTGAGTCACTTTAATTACGCTGATGCTCTGTACGGTCCCTGTATAAACAAAATGACCAGTGAACGTATACAAAGAGTTCAAAAAGCTTGTTTACGTTTTATATATGGCATCAGGAAATTCGAGCCCGTATCCTATAAGCTGAGGGACACAAAGTGGTTAAATATGGAGAAAAGAAGGAAGCTTCATATGATGACTCTGTTTCACAAGATAATATTTTATAAATCACCCCCATATTTATACAACAAGATACGTTTCAGGGAGGATGTTCATTCTGTGAATTTAAGATTTCGTGGACTTATATCTCCTCCACCTCACCGCACCTCACTCTTTGAAAGGTCATTTTCATACCAGGTTTACAGAATGTACAACAGCCTTCCAACAGAGTTTAAATGTTTGAAACCAGATACATTTGCTGTGAGAGTCAGGCGGTTTCTTCTTGACCAGTCCCGCTGAATCTGCAGTTTGTTTTTTTTTTTTTTTTGCATCTTTGTTCCGTCTGCGTCTTGGCGTGTCCACGCTCTGCAGCGCATATATGCATTATTTCTAGGTTATGATTTATGAAGAATATTGAATGGTGTAGGTATATTGTTAAGGTATGTGTTAGTGTAAGCTAGGAATAAGCACTTGAATGTACTCTCGATTATATTTTTTTACGTTTGATTCTCGGGGTTGCAACTAATAACACCGTCGGGTGATTGCAATCCCTTTGTTATCCAGTACAAATGTCCAAAATTTATACATTATAATTAGTGTACTATGTAATATGTATTGGGTGCAATAAAGAATTTATTATTATTATTATTATTATTATTATTAATTGCGTCATCTATCACATTATGGAAGAACTATACCACAAAACATACCCCTTTAGAAGATTAACTTAAATGGCAGAGACTGGACCACTGTTTTTAACTAACAGTCACGAGAGGCGCTGCAAACGAAAAGTGAAGAAAACTGTCTGTTCTACTACGCTTAGTTTGACTTCCTATCGCTAGGTGTCGCCAAAAAAATTTTTCATTTTAAAATCACAAACCATCCCCCTATTTTATGTTTATTATTATTAAGACTCTCAAGATGCAACTTAGTCAATTGGCCGCTTGTAATAGTATATGCAAACTCTTTTATCTATCAACATATAGTATACCTAGTATTAAACTATTACATTCAAAATGTCTTTTAACGAAACACACTTACTTTAAACTTATAGGTTTATCACCTTCAGATTCAGAATTATCTGTCCCATCCGTAGCCAGATGTGATTCAGCACTATTATTTTTAGTCGATGATTCTGTTGTAGCGAGATTTAATTTAAATTCCTCCTCCTGTCTTTCATCCATATTGATATTGTACTGTTCTTGAACGATATCTAAAGCACTCTCGTTCTAGAAATAAAAAATAACAAAATCAAGATTGAAAGAAAGAAATTTTAAAATTCGCAAAACTTTTTTCTCAGGTCCAGTTGAGACAACAAAAATGACAAAATTTTCTCGAATATACTTCGATAGCATAATGAAAGATATTTCAAAACAGTTAATAACATCAATCGGTTAGAATTAGAACAGATCGATTCATTAGGATTGCGCGGCACTTTGACCTAATGAAATTTTGGTTGCTTGAATGTTTATAAACCAAAGTCAAAATGATATTTTTATTATTATTATTATTATTAGTTCAGACAGTAAGCGGTGAAACCGATGAGACTGTCGCCCGATTTGTAAAAGATAAAACTCGGCACAGTGCATAAAAACGCGACGATTTACTATAACGAGTAGTGGACCATGCAGCTGCCCCGATCTTTAAGCGTAATGTCCAGTCTGTTCTTAAAACTATTCACTGTTGGCGCTGATACAACCTCCTCCGACATATCATTCCACTATATTTGACAGAAAGTTTCTTCGAGCGAGCTTAGCGCATCTTTCTTTGCACAATTTCTTGCTGTTACCACGTAGGCTCGGATTTCTATTAAGATGAAAGAGATCCAAGTGTATTGTGTAATGTCCGCTAAGAACCTTATACGTCTGTATCAAGTCGCCACGACGACGCCTTTCTTGAAACGTTGTTAAGTTCAAAGTTCTTAGCCGATCTTGGCAGTTGGCACAGCGCTTGTGGAAGCTTGGTAAATCTTCTCGGAACTCTCTCCAAAGCCTCAATATTTTTAACAAAATAAGGAGACCATACACTATTGGCATATTCCAGGCCCGGCCTGACAAACGACTTGTACAGCTTCAGAACCATGTCATTGGACCTTGATCTAAATGCTTTCTGGATCAAATACCACAATTTGTTGGCCTTCTTCACTACCGCCGAGACATGGACTTCCCATTTTAAATCATTGGTAATAATCATAAGCTTCCCTGCGTTGGCCTCTGAAGGTTTGATAAACCTTTTTGATTGTCTTAGGCCTAGAGTGTTTCTCCAGTAGGACTTAAGTTGTTCCTTTTCCCATCTCCGAAGTTCTTCCATCACATGGCTTTTTGGAAGGCCAAAGATGGGTTCCGGGCCGCAGAACGGAGCGTTTGCGCCCTCTTTTGCAAGTTGGTCCGCCGCTTCGTTCCCCTCTATGCCTTCATGTCCTGGCACCTATGTCAGAGTAATCTTTTTCCCCTGAGCTGCCAGTTGCTTTAGGGTCTGTTTGCATTCCCATGCTAGCTTTGACGTGAAGGTGTAAGACCTCAGTGCTTTTAACGCAGCTTGACTGTCTGACATAATATTGATCTGCCGTTCCGGGATGCCTCTCTGCAGGCATTCTTGAGCACAACGATTAATAGCGTTGATCTCTGCTTGGAATATAGTGCGACTTTTCCCGAGAGATCCAGAGAGCCTGCAATTAGGCCCGTATACTCCCATGCCTGTGTTCCCTTATATTCCTTTTGAACCGTCCGTATACCAGACGGATGTGTTTTCTGGGAATCGTGGTTCCCCATTTAGCCATTTTTGACGGTCTCCCATGACCACTTCAATTGGGATTTCAAAATCATGTTTGCATGGCAAAGCGTCCGACGGTTTTCTTCCTGAATCCAAAGGTATTAGATTCAGGATTCCCATGTGTCCCACTAGATCGCCAGAGCCAGACAGATTGTTTAATAGCTAAAATTTTGTATTCATCTAAGTCATTCGTTTATCTATCTTGCTCTCACAGCTTGGGCTCCATGTTCCTCTTAGAGCTGTTAGGGCGACTCATGTGTTTCATGACCGGACAAATTACGCCAGGGGTAGTTTTATTCCTAAGGCATGTCGTTTGGTCAATCAATGTTCACGCTAATGAGTTCTGGGCCACTTGATGCGACTTTTCTTAACAGGCTTTTCTTAACAAAACTCAACTTCGAGTCGCAGGGGCGTCGAGTGTCAATCGACCCGTCTGCGGAGTGCGTAAATTAGTGAAATCTCCTACTTAAACATATTAATTTTATCACCTGTGCGATTTCACTTTATCTTCTCACTTTGCCAATTCAAGGTATACCAAAAATATCTTGAATAAACACTGTTAAACCCTCATTTTCTACTAATTCATAAGAACAAACACCATCACAATGCAGTGCAGCTACTGCCGTTCCCTGATTGTTCACGACAAATCACTCAAAATTATCAACAAAATATCTCTAAGAGTGGCAAAAATACTTACAGGATTATTATTGTTATTATGATAAACGACACAATAGGAAACTGACATAATTTGTTAATTAGTTTTTGTTTGAATTATAGACAAAAAAAGGCGAAAAAAGTGCAATAATATTATTGCAAAGTAAATAAAAGGTAAATAAAATATCTAATCAAAAATAACTATTTAGAGGTCATCTGCAAGTGATAAGCAATTTGATAGGATGATAAGAGAAAAAGTTACAATCATTGTAATATTCATTGAAATATTACGTGGTTCAATACGAGGATTGTGTTTCTAGTTTGGGTTGAAATAAAACAGTAGATAGCTTCTAAGGCTTGTAAAGTAGTCCATATTTACGTGGAGTAAAATGATATATAATTTGAAATAAAAGTCAATCTCCACAAAACGAATTTAATAGATCTCCCCAATCATTCATGTTTCGGAGCACCAGTCTCCATCTTAACACGTTCACAGTGCCAATGCTATTTCTGAGTCAAACTCTACACGTCCCAGTTTAAATTTATATGCCCCACATATGCGTAGTGCACCTAAACGACAATTGTTTTCAATCTGTTCTAATATCTGGTAAAATATGTCGGAAAAGAAACGCAAATTAACCCAACAAGAATTAGAACATGTTGCAGGAAACTTTCAATGCCGAATAAGCACCGATTCAGGCTACAAACACTATGGACCCAATTGATACTTATAAATTGTCTATAACGGACGATATTTCAAAAAAAACATTCAAGAAGGCCAAAAAGGTCGCAACTGTTTGTCATTTGTGCAACAAGGCCAGATTTGTTACTCGAAAACCATTGATTTTATTTTATTTTTAATCGATGTTCAAAGTACCAATTTGTCTTAGTTATAACGTTATCTATAAAAATAATTTCTGGTACAAACGTAGTGAACACTTTTCTAATGTACAATTCTGTGCATTCAAAAAAGGATGCGATGTCAATGCTACAAACTAGACAATCACTAATTCGTATAGCTTTCTAAAGTGAAAGAAAAAAAACAAAAAAGCAAAAAATTAATGATGAAAATACTCACAAGTTAGAAGAACTGCCAAGAACGGACGGAAATAAGATATACAGGAAACGCTGTCAACGATGCTATACAAATTTGAGGAATTCTCTGACCTCAAAAGAAGCATGCAAGAAGGCCAAAAAGATCGCAACTCTTTGTCGTTTGTGCAACCAGGCATATTGCCTTCCTTGTTACTCGAAAAATCATTGATTTTATTTTTAATTGATATCCAAAGTACTCATTTATGTAACTTTGATATTTTTTGTCCGATGGAAATGATTTTTTTACCAAAACGTAGAGTTTTGACCAGAGTCCTCCTAAGCGTTGACTGAAATATTTAATAAGATTCGGAACGCTGGTCTCTTTTTCGTGCTTTGCTCAACTGCACTAGCGCATCTGTGAACGGGCAAACTAAGTTCTTATTCAAGATGCCTGACTGACACAACTGTATCGATCGATCTACTACCCTGAAAGTTGGATATTGCGGTACAATATCAACAGATGGCATAGCGTCGTTCTACCCCATTCGTTTATTTCGTTAATGAGACGTTGCCGTGAGTAGATTTTTTTCTTTTATTCTCTTAAGATTCTCTAGATTCGTTGACTACTTTTATTAAAAATATCGTTGACTGAAATATTTTCTTTTAATAAATGAGATAATATAACATGTAAGATCCCTAATATATTTAATATACAATTTCATGCTTTATTTATAAACGATATGATATTTAATAATATACAAGGGTTTTAAAAGAAATAAATGACTAGGGAAGTAGGGTTCAAGTCATAAAAAATGTTTACTAACATTTATCGTTGATTAAAATATTTATTTCAATCAACGCATTTATATAATAGGTTTGTTTTATCATGCAGTTCAGAACGATTCTGGAACTAACTTATTATTTGGTCGGTGAAATCGTTGTTTGAAATATTTAATTTCAATCAACGGTGAAATGCAGAAATATATTTACTACGCCTGCGCGGAGTAACTTATTATAAACCTGTTTTTACCTAATAGTTTAGAAACCAAACTCCAGGTAAACAAAGTAATATTGTGTAAGGTATAAAAAATATATATATGGAAAAACCCAGAAATTCTTTTACCATTTTACAAGAAGCTACTGTGTAGCGAAACACGTGTAATGTACATAAATTAAAAATAATAATTAATAACTTTAATTTAATATGAATGTCCATGGACAGTTACATAATATCAAGTTTACAGGTTGGGTAGATGGGGGATAGATACTACATAGTTTGTAGGTTACTAAGATAACGTCCCATATTTCAAAAACCATAATTTTCCAACCTGTTTTTAGAGGTAAACCACCTAAAAATTAGTTATTCCACATTCTGTTAAAGTTCTGATGGTAAAACCACGAACTCCCTGTATAGCATACATTTTTTTCACATTGTTACAGACCATTATAAATCGATCTTTGCCATTGTCATTTATTAAGAAAACTAAGATATGTTAAACAATTAGTTATATAAAAAAATTATTATCTTTTTGCCTTTTAGTAGCCTTCAATAACACAGAATCACAAAAATTTCCCTGCGGAAATGTATCATTTTCTTTTCCCTGCCTTTAGAATAGCCGAAATCTGTTACATTAAAACCCATTTTTGCCTTGTATTTTAGACGTTTTTCCGAAAATAGAAAAAAATTTATATATAACTTTCAACTTTTTAAGGTTCGGGTTAATTTCTTTTTATTCTCTTCAGATCACCCAAGAGGTAGGTAGGTATAACCTTTGCGAGTCGAAATCAATATAAAAAAATTCTTGTGCATTTCCTATGGTACCATTTCCACAGTCAACAATTAACTGAATATTGAGATCTATCAATTAGCTGCAAACATGCCGTACAGTTATGTTTACTCTGTGACATACTTGGGAGATAATGCTAACGAGCAAACTTAAAAAGAAGCCAAACTTCAGAAATCAAAAATAATATTGTAAGGTCAACCTGTATATAGGCAAATGTATAAGTATATTATTTGTTTTATGTATTTAAAATTCTTTTACTTGCTATCCTAAACAATTTTTTTTGTAACTTGTACGTTGAATTTAACCGTTGATTGAATATTTAATTTAACATAGGTAATGTATGATTTATATTTTAATGATTTATCGAGGATAAGTAATATTTTTATTAAAGCAAATTATATATTTAGAGACAATAAATTTCTGGAAACAGTTCCATACAAGAACCGAAAAATTCAAAGACCACTTGATTAATTTTATAATAATAATAAAGGACTTTATTAAAGGGCGAGTTTCAGTACAGTGGCAGATGTCACTGTTCTGTTCAGCTAACCCTGAAAATATAACATAATGTTACAAACAAAAAAATTTGCTACCAAAGTACAATCATTATAATATTTTTTGAGACATACAATAATAATAACATACAATTATAAAATAGACAATAAAAAAACTAGGTACAACTCAAAGCTCATTAATCCATTCAAGAAAACTTACAATAAATGAACGTATCTAACTCAAATTTGGTTTACAAATTAACATCTTATGTAATTTAATTCTAAATAAATTTTTTGGTAATGTTCTTAAATCAGAGAGTTCATTCATGTATTTCGCTATCATATAAGAGAAGGATCGTTTACACATTTCCGTAGAGTGAACAGGTGGGGTAAGGGCATGTTTGTGACGCACATTTATATTGTGAACATCTGTGCGGTATCTTATTCGCTGGTACAAATACGGTGGAGATTTGTCACACAAAATTTTGTGAAAACGACATACAGAATGATAGTATCTTCGGTCTTCCATGTTTAGCCATCTGATCGCAGACAAAGTGTGAGATATCCTTTGAAATTTCCGTATTCCGAAGATCAGGCGAAGACACGAATTCTGTAACTTCTGTAAACGGGATTTTGAGATCTGCGTAATGCATGGAGCGTAGATGACATCGCAGTAGTTAAGTTGTGATAAGACTAAAGCCTCGCATAATTTTGCTTTTATAGGAACACTCAGCACAGAGCGGTGCTGAAATATTAATTTAAGATTCATACAGGGTGGTCCAACGAAAAGTTTGCACCTAGCTTTTCTCTTTTTTTTGTAGTCGAATGCGAAAATGCTCGGACACGTCGATTTTGCTTTTGAGGGGGACACATTTTAAACATATTTTTCGATCTGCGCCTTTAACCCCCTAGCGGGGGTGAGTAACAACCCTAAAATTTTAAATGGAAAGAGGGGTCTAATGACATATCATTTGAAAGGACACAAAATTGTCTTTCTAATGATACCCTATTTGTCGAATTTTACTAAAACAGTTAATACGAAAACGACTTTAAAGACATTAAGCCGATAATTTTGGTATTAATGAGAAATACAAATAAGTTTTAATTATTACGACTGAAAACAACTACAATCATTTCTAAATTATTTACTTTGAAGAAAAACGGGATTTCAAAAACACTATCTTATTTATCAGAACTAAATTCCTCACTAATCGTTTGCGTTTTTTGTTGAAATAAAAACTGCAGATACGTGTAGGAAAAGAATTTACACCGTTTATTTTAGTCTTTTCATTGATTCAGTTTGGTTGCTTCTCAAGTTATTTTACTTTTACCGTACAAAATGATTTATTCCATTCTAGAACGAGTTGAAATTGTTAAACTTTATTTTCAAAATAATAGTAGTCCTAGACTTACGGCTCGCTTATTTAATGAGAGACATCCCGATAAAAATGTGAATGATGTGTACGTTGGCAAGTTAGTTAAAAAGTTTGTAGATACCGGATCTGTCTGTAATGTAAAACACCAGCCGCAGAAACCGATCAGAAATGAAGCTGTGGAAGTCGCTGTTTTAGGGCATGTTGAAATGGATCATAGTCAAAGTACCCGTCAACTAGCTGAAGCCTCAGGTGTCTCCCGTTCGTCCATAATACGAATTTTAAAAGCGTACAAATTTCATCCGTACAAAATCAAATTAGTACAGGAACTAAATGAGGATGATCCTGATAGAAGGCTGCAATTTTGTGAAGCAATGAGCCAGCGTTTAATTGAAGATCCGCAATTATTATTTAACATTTGTTTTTCCGACGAATGCACATTTTATTTGAATGGAGCTGTAAATAGGCACAATTGCCGTTACTGGGATGACAGTAACCCACATTTATTCCGTGAGGTTCATACCCAGTATCCTCAAAAAATAAACGTCTGGTGTGGCATATTAGGAAATCATATTATAGGACCACTTTTTATTCCTGGAAATTTAACTGGTGAAGTGTACCTAAACATGCTTGAAGACACAATTGATCCTTTAATAACACAAATAATAGAAGATGACCAAAATCATACTGCTGATCGGCTTTATTTCCAGCAAGATGGAGCACCTCCGCACTATGTGGCTCCTGTAAGACAGTTCTTAGATGACCGGTTCCCTGGACGGTGGATTGGAAGGAGGGGCCCAATTGAATGGCCTGCCAGGTCACCGGATTTATCGCCTTTAGACTTTTTTCTTTGGGGGCACTTAAAAAATAAATGTTTTGCCACGAAGCCCGAGTCCATAGAAGATCTTCGCCAACGCATTACAGAAGAGTGCAGAAACATAACACCTGATATGCTACAAAATGTTAGAAATAGATTTGAACAAAATCTGTATTATTGTATGGAATCAAATGGGTCACATTTTCAACATTTGTTAATGTAACGTTTTAATAAATCAATTTAACAGCTTGTTTACTTTTTTTACAAAGCAATGTTAAAACTAACAAACATTGGAATGTACTAACGATTGCAGGTGTTTTCACTCGTAATAATTAAAACTTATTTGTATTTCTCATTAATACCAAAATTATCGGCTTAATGTCTTTAAAGTCGTTTTCGTATTAACTGTTTTAGTAAAATTCGACAAATAGGGTATCATTAGAAAGACAATTTTGTGTCCTTTCAAATGATATGTCATTAGACCCCTCTTTCCATTTAAAATTTTAGGGTTGTTACTCACCCCCGCTAGGGGGTTAAAGGCGCAGATCGAAAAATATGTTTAAAATGTGTCCCCCTCAAAAGCAAAATCGACGTGTCCGAGCATTTTCGCATTCGACTACAAAAAAAAGAGAAAAGCTAGGTGCAAACTTTTCGTTGGACCACCCTGTATATCCAATTTGGATGCGTTTTGAAGTATACTCCTCATATCTGAGGTTCTGATCCATTAAGAGTCCCAGATTTCTCACTACGGTCCTAAATTCAACTGGTTTCCCCTCCAAACTCAAACCGTCCTTATAGAGCTCAAGAAATGCCTGTCTGTCCCCTCTTCTACCGAATAAGATGCCAACTGTCTTATCGGGATTGAGTTTTAAGCAATGCTCTCGCGAGAAAGCAGAAAGTCCACACAAATCCGCATTGAAAGCTGCAATTGCCTGAGGAGCCTCATCAAGAGTGAATGACAGATACATCTGTGTATCGTCAGCGTAGTAATGTTGTTTGCATGATATAAAAGCAGATGGAAAATTTGAGGTGTACAAAGTGAACAAGAGCGGACCCAGTATCGATCCTTGTGGAACTCCCCTACTAATCTTCAAAAAAGAAGACAATTTACTTTTGTAAGTGACTGCTTGTGATCTCTCATCAAGATAATCAGTAAAAAGTCTTAATGACGAATTCGATAACCCGACATATCTTAATATCGACTTCATCAGGCTGTGGTCAAGCGTGTCAAATGCCTTAGAAAAATCAGCAAGGATCAACACCGTCAACTTTCCCCTGTCCGTGGCTTCCAAAATGTCGTCAGTAATATTTAAAAGGGCTGAGACACAGTCATAACCCGGTCTAAATCCTGATTGCACGCTTGGAATTACACTTTTCTTATTAAGGTAAGAGCGCAGCTGGCCTTCAATTAACTTTTCTAGAATCTTAGACATTGTAGGGAGAATGCTAATTGGTCTCAAATCATTTAGGGTTGTGGGTTTTGAAACTTTGGGCAGCGGCATCACCATTGCGCTCTTCCAGGATTGCGGGAAGACGGAATTTAAAAGACAAAAGTTCATGACATGGGTGATATAGGGCAAAAGGTAAGGCAGAAATAAGATAAGGGTACTAACATTGATACCATCGCTTCCTGTTGCTTTCGTTTTTATTTTCCTTATAACGTTCAAGACATCAATTTCTTCCACTGCTACAAAATTAAATTGCTCAGAACTCAAGTCGTGAACCAAATTGTCGTAATGGGAGAGAACATCATCGCTGGGCTTCAAGCTGGGAACAGAGTTGATAAAATAACTATTAATCGAGTCAGGGTCACTCAGCGTTGAAGGCAATTCCGTAGAGACTTTATTCTTTATATTCAAAAATTTGAGAGCACTCCATGTGTCTTTCTGATCTGTAATATTCAGTTTGTGACAGTAATATGCCTTTTTTCCCCTGCGAACCGCAGCTGTAAACATATTTCTCAAAGTTTTATAGTTATTTCTATCTGCGTCGATCCTTGTTTTTTTGTATTTGGTTAGAGCCTTATCTCTGTTTTTTTTTAATGCACGTAAACCCAAAGTCAACCATGGTGCATAAGGTTTACTGATTTGAAACGTACGATAAGGTGCATAAATATTAAGTAACTGTAACATACTATTTGTAAGAAAGTTAACCTTATCATCAATATTAAATATATGAAATATGTTCCACCATGGAATAGATCGTAAATCAGAATCAAACCTAGCATAATCGAAACCCCGAAAATCCCTAACAGTTTTCCAAACAATACGCTTTGCATGTCCAATTCTCAGGCTGCAGTATATAAGTTCGTGATCGCTAATATCAGGTACCGTTTCCACACCTGAACCAACAACAACGTCCTTATTTGACGTGATAATATAGTCAATCAATGAGCCAGAATCACCGCACAATCGAGTCGGTAAAATACTTTTACAATGAATAAGCGAACAAAACCGTTGATTGAAATATTAAATATTTCAATCAACGACAAAACTAAAAACTACCTCCGTTTACTACTACCACTACTGTTGAATTGGCAACATCTAGTTTTTCGACGGCGTTTCAATAGATGTTCGATGCTACGACGAAAATATTCATAGATATTAATTCGTATAGTCGCCGCAACATATGGGATGACGCCTGTTACCGAGTAGGTTTTCTCTGGGAGAGGGGTAAGGCCAGCATGGCGGGGCGCATTGTCCTTACCCCGCAAGCGACGACCCCCTCTCGTCTGGCGTTGCGTATCTTATTAAATATTTCAATCAACGTCCTAAGTTAATTAAATTTTTACTGACACGTCTATTTCCATTCCAGCCCATACAAAAATACACAAATGCGAGCCATATTTGGGTCGCAGGACTCTTAGATAATTGCACTTACGAGCCACATATGGGTTGTAAGACTGTGAACGTGTTAAGTGGTAAGTTGATTTTAATTTGAATTAGACTATGAACGAACGAAACTGGAAAAAGGCTTACGTTCAAGGGGCAACTCTTCGCTGCAGCCACCCACAATCCAGTAACCCAATTAACCAAAAGTACCCACTTTAATGAACCACTTAATTTGAGGCACTCAATTTTAACGATTTATATTTTCCTATTTTTAATGTATTGTGGCGAATATTAAAATATCCCCTACGCTTAGAGATAAATAAATACATCCGGCAACACCGCGTTGGCTATACTATTGTAATCAGGTGTAATCGTTCGTGAACTAACCAGAGGCGACTCTGTACAGATTTAATAGGCTATACCTCGTCCGTGGCAAAGCTGTGTTAATTTGGTAGAATGTGTCTCCCTTACAGCATAGATCTGGAATAGACGTACGCGCGCCAGAATGTTGTAGAACAACGACTATTTACTGGAAGCGTTCGAGAAAGGAGAAAAACCATATAAATAGCCAATGTATAACAGGGACAAACAATCAGTCATGAAGTGAAGAGTGAATAGTTGAGAACAGTGTTGTGACATATAAATTATAGTAAAATAAATAGTTCATTTAAATTATAGATTCCTCATAAATCGAGTTTTATTGTGTTTTCTCTTTTTATAAATCATTAAAATTGAGAAAATGTTACACTTAATCGAGGGTGAAGTCGAACGCCATTGTTACAACTTGAAGACGTTCGACTTCACCATCGATTAAGTGGAACATTTTCTTAATTTTAATGATTTATAAAAAGAGAAAACACAATAAAACGCGATTTATAAGGAGGAAGGTTTATTTTGACAAATTTTTAAAAAACACAACATCGTAATTAGAAATATGTAATTTTGTCATAAAGTGTCTACTTTTGATTACTTGCGAAAATATCCCGTAACAGATCAATAGCAGTCGACCAGCATGTCACTACAAACTAGTTTTAAAGTGATACTTACTTCAGAAAATGATTCAACTGACAATCTAGTCGATAGTTTTTCCTCTTCAATACAACCAGGAGGAATGTAATCTTCGTCGTCACTTGTTAAACCCAATTCAGTGCCGTAAGACTGATGGACCTGTGCAAAATAAATACCAAATTTTAAAGAACAGTATACGATGTTTTAATTACTTTTTTTATAAATATATACGACAGTTACTATTGAGTTATTGAGAACTGGCAACACTGGTATTACCAGGTGAAATCTGTCATCGCCATCTTGAAGTTTGGCATTTTTGACAGTATACGTACTGAGAACATTTTTTGTGTTGTTTACAGTAAAATGAAAAATTAATCTCAATTTTCGAGTTATGATTTATTATGACTTTCGACCTGGTCGAACACAAGAACAGTGCATCAACTTAATACATTTGGAGATGAAGCACCATCCAAGGCCACTGTATTATCGCTGGTACACTGAATTCAAACGTGGCCGTAGTTCGCTCAAGGACGAAGTTAATGATGGTCGTCCAAAATCGGTCGTTGTGTCGGAATCCAGATGGCGGACGGCTTAAAAACTACCCCTATTAATTTATACCAATTTTTCCGCAGCCACTGGGCCGATTTTTGTTCAAAAAACATTGACCCGAAATGAAAGGAATGTTTAAAGATTTTGATTAAGGCGCCATTTTGATATTGAGATTTGAAAGTCTATTGTGTTGCCTATTCAACAAGACCAAATTTGTAAAAATCTGGCTACTAATAAGGGAGATATTAATTGGTACACTAACTGCAATTTTTTTGACTTATGAAATATTTGCAAAAACAGTATTTTCTTAATGACCAACTTTTTCGCACCCACTGAGCCGATTTGTTTGATTCATGTCTTAAACTGGTCAGAAAAAGCCACATTTTTAATTTCTGTAGTAAATATCTCAATTTTAGGAAATTTTGTTCAAAAAACATTGACCCGAAATGAGGGGTATGTTTAAAGAGGTCCACCATCTTGGATTTTGATTAGGGCGCCATTTTGATATTGAAATTTGAAAGTCTATTGTGTTGCCTATTCAACAAGACCAAATTTGTAAAAATCTGGCTACTAATAAGGGAGACATTAATTGGTAAAACACTATTTTTTAATGCCCAATTTTTCCGCAGCCATTGGGCCGATTTGTTTGATTCATGTTTTAAAATGTACAGAAAAAGCCACATTTTGAGTATTTGGACACAGAGAATATCGAATTGATGGATCATATTAAGTATATCTTGTCAATTGTTTAGGACACATAAGCACTTACCGACTGCCATATACTCTGCAAAGTCATAGGTTGATCCATTAGCGCATTTTGCCAGAACCGAAACAGCATCAAATAAGTTTCGTCGCGTGACAAAAAACTCGCAAAAAAAAACTTTTCCGATTTCGTGCATACCAACACCGCATTCGGGATCACTAAAGCTGTTCTTTCTTTCGTAATAGCTGCCACCTCTTTCCATTTCAATATTTGTCTAGTTTCCCAACCTAATATGTTTGCATAGAAGCAAAGATAGTTTTGCGTAACGTATAAACGACCTTGAAGGAGGATATCCTTTTGGAGGGCGCATGCATAGTCTGGAAAAAACATTAAATTCTTCAAAAATCAAAGTTGACAGATGACGTTTGACAGATGACAGATAAGTTGACAGATGATTTGACAGATGACAGTTGATCATTGTTTTTCGGTGGCTTTTACAACAATGCAGAAATAATGATCAAGTTAAACTTACCGACTAACAGCCTTTCATCGTCAGGCACATCCTTAAACACTCGCTTAAAATCCTCCGATTTCGATTTGTATGTTGGAATAAAATTGAACCATGATGTTTTCTTTTTGCTTCTATCGCGTTTTTCCTGTCTGGAGGTTTCTTTAGACGAACTGCCAGATTCGCTCTTCACGTCTGCTTGTGCGGCTTGTGGCGAATTATCTGGACTGCATATACCACTGAACCGACTGCTCACTGAACCATCTTGACTCTGAAATTAGGTTGTATTAGAAAATATTTATTTATTTATTTATTTATTGTCATTACATGTCATTACCAAAAAAGGTTTACACAAGTCATATTAAATACTAAAATATTACATAACACAACACAAAAACATAGAAATGTACATAACTTAATCAAAACAGAAAGTCGGTGCTGAGGAATTCATCAATGGAGTAAAAAGCCTGGTCAATTAAGTAGTTCTTTAATCTATTTTTGAACATTGCAAGGCTCAGTGTTTTCAAACTATCTGGCAAATGTTTATAGCATGTGGGACCATAATAATTTACAGAATTTCTGCTTCTACCCGACTTCATATATTCAGGAAGAATGTCATTTTTGTTTCTGGTATTGTGGTTGTGAACTTCATCATGCCTTATGTACATCATGATTGTAATTATTTTTCACATACATAACTGAATTGTAGATATAGAGACACGGGAGTGTAATTATTTTACATTCTTTAAATTTAGGTCTGACATCCTCTCTAAACTTTAAATCTGTCATTATGCGAACCACTCGTCTTTGGATTGCGAATACCCAACTAGCATGACAAGAGTGTCCCCAAATTGACAAAGCATATGAAGCCACACTGTGAAAAAGGCCATAATATGCTGATTTCAAAACATTAAAAGAGACTTCACCCTTCAAGCTTCGCAACATGAACACAACCTTAGACAACTTGGCAATGGTAACCTCGACATGACCCGCCCAGGTTAGCTTTTGGTCCAAAGTGACACCCAAAAACTTTACCAGACCATCAGAAACAACAACATCCGTCTCACGTAATGTAAATATTTTAGTAGCTGTTTTATTGGCATTCATACAGAGTTTGTATGCAAACCAGTCAGCAGCCCTCGACTGTGAATTAATCATACATGAGGCCAGAACATCACTCGACAGTTCAACATCGACAATAGTTGAATCGTCTGCAAACAATGGCAGGTCAGAGCATGGCAGATGTAGCGGTAAATCATTAATGAAAATCAAAAACAATAGAGGTCCGAGCACCGAGCCCTGTGGGACTCCACAGGAGCTCAACAAGGGCTGAGAAGACTTTGACTCATATATCGTTACAACATTCCTACTAGTGAGATAGGATCTCAGCAAACGAATCGAATTCGCACTCATACCGTATCGCTCCAGTTTACCCAACAAGATATCGTGTGAGACGCAATCAAACGCCTTTGTTAAATCAAGAAAAGAAGCCCCCACAAGCCTTCTACTCTCAAAAGAATAGGGTGCCGTATCAAACGACATGTATACTCTCTCAATATACATTTAGTTTTATATGACGCATTATTTTGATTCCAACTATCTTACATGAAAACAAAATAGTGCCTCACATGAAACGAAATGTATATTGGAATCAAAATAGTGTGCCGTATCAAACGACATGTATACTCTCTCAATATACATTTAGTTTTATATGACGCATTATTTTGAATCCAACTATCTTACATGGAAACAAAATAGTGCCTCACATGAAAGGAAATGTATATTGGAATCAAAATAGTGTGCCGTATCAAACGACATGTATACTCTCTCAATATACATTTAGTTTTATATGACGCATTATTTTGATTCCAACTACCTTACATGGAAACAAAATAGTGCCGCACATGAAACGAAATGTATATTGGAATCAAAATAGTGTGCCGTATCAAACGACATGTATACTCTCTCAATATACATTGCGTTTTATATGATGCATTATTTTGATTCCAAATAACTTACATGGAACCAAAATAGGGCCTCATATAAAACGAAATGTATGACAGATTATATAATATACATTTCATTTTACATGACGCACTATTTTGATTTCATTTATGTAAAATATGCATTTTGATTTTTATAAGCATTATTTTGATTCCACGTATTCAACTAAAGAAATTGCTAAATTAGGTAATGGGTAATATTTTAAAGGGTTATTTTTCAGCAAAAATAAGCAAAGCTAGAGCCCTTTAAGTTTAGGGAAAAAGTTGTTTTTATTTAATAACTCGACTATGGAAGAATTTGGAAGAATGAAATGTAGCAGTTAACTGCTAATAAAATGTGAGTTGCTGGTAGTTTTCATAATACTTATTCGAACTACTATAGGGTCTCCTAAAATTGACATGTAACTAATTAAAATTCCTAAAAGAGCTCATCTCAATTATTATAAGTCATAGTGCTTTATATAATTTAATATTGTCTACAATAGTAAACGAAATCAAGCAAACATCTACATAATATGCTATTTATGTCATAAAAAGTAGGGAAATAAGGAACACGTTCAAGGTTTTTGATTTACTTTAGTCAATATATCATCCCCGGGGTGGTATTGGAGCGTGCATATCGGTGATAGGGATGAAAATTCAACATACATAATTTTTATAATGTTTTAATTATAATCTGAAAACTAAGCGTTTTTTGCGACAAAAGCTGACTGAGATATCATCGCCAAAAATGTGCCAGTTTTTGTAGCTCGTTTACTTTAACATAATTGTTATTTACACATTTGACAAGACCATAGGTTTTTACTCAAGTTAACTTGTTAATAATAAATAGATAATATTTTCGCATAAGTAAATTGTGATAGTTTTTTTTAACGATTAATTATAATTAATGAGTAGAGCCTTTGGTGTAGGTAGACTAATTTGAACAAAACGTTTTATAAACCTTCACCACTTCTTTAAAACTCTACGAATTAATTATTATAGTAAAATAATCGAGGTCTTTCATTTCACAAAATTATAATTTTAGTAGGTATCTATATTTGAGGATTTTGTTAAATAAATAGATAGAGGTTATAACGCTATTCATAAAATTTTCTATAGCTGAAACGGTGTTAAGTTTCGGTCTAAATCCAAATTGTTTCGGAGAAAATAAATTATTTCTTTCAAAATAGTTGGCTAATTGTTTAAAGAGTATCTTTTCAAAAATTTTGCCTAGAACAGGCACTATAGAAATAGGGCGATAGTTGTTCAATTCATCTGGAGATCCTTTTTTGATTAACGGTATAATTTTGCTAAATTTCAGACAACTCGGAAACATACCGGATGAGATCGCCAAATTAATCAATATTGTCAATGGTATAATTATTATATCCTTAATATATTTAATGATTACGATATTCAAATCAAAAATGTCTTTCGAGCTTTTATTTTTAAAAGAGTTTATTATATCTCATCTCAATAAAAGATATTTCATTAAACTCAAAATTGCCAACAAATCTAGTGGACTGATGTTTGAGGATAAGTCATGGGTTAAAGTTTCCGCAATACTGGTAAAATATGTATTGAAATCATCAGCAGTAAGATTTGTTAATGATTGTTGGGTAGCAGAACTATTCCCTTTATTGTTGATAATATCCCATGTAGCCCTGGCAATATTAGAACCATCTGCAATATACGTAGCGTATATTGCCATTTTAATATGAGATCTATACGAGTTACGATAAGAGCGAACCATGTCTTTTATACCTTCGATTTTGCGCATTTGCGATTAAATAAGCAAGCTGTTTGGGGATCTTAAGTTCACAACAGAAAACCCTGAGTTGGAGTAATAATTCATACTAGATAAAAACATAAAAAATGTATGTATTTCGCAGAATTCCCGACGTCATATTGTTTTTGACTTTTAAGAAGTTCTCTTAAAAAACTTACCCATATCTTTTAAAGTTTTTGTTATGAGTCTCTTAAAATTTCATTGAAGCATCTTAAGAGACTCAATAAAATCTATGAAGAAGACACAAAACTTATTTTCATCGACAAAAATGCTTCAGATTCATCGATGAAAGCTTTACGGAAGCAGCCTTTTAAAAGACTCATAAATAACCTTTAAATACAGAATTGGTTCATTTCAGAAATCAATGCCTCAAGAACTTCAAATATTAAACTTTATCTTACGTTTACAATCATTTTAAATGATCATCATTCAAAAAAATGGTAAGTAGGCTTATTTCGTAAAATTTTAAATATTATGACCCTATATAAACAAAACAATAAAATGAACTCATATCTACCTATTATTATCTATCAGCGTACATAACATTTCGCAGATTATGCAAAAAAATGACCCAATTGCACCGTTATATTTCATGTAGACAGTTTATATATCATTGAAATTAATAAGTAGTTTTATAAATACATACCTTAATAGACATTTATTACAAATTCCATAATAAAAAAAAAACAAAAAAGTCTTCAAACACCTGGTTTGAATACGCTACAAAAATATATGACAACTCAATTATCCATCGGTTTTAAGTACCAACGTACCTATCATTATGTTTCTGATAAGATACTAGTAACTTACTTACCTATATTATAGGTAAGTATTTTATATTTGAAAATGAAAAACAGGTACAATACCTCCTTTCTAAATGTGGTTTTGATATAAAATAGAAGACTTACCGAAGGTGATCCTTCATGCTTAATAGTTTGACTGATTTCCTTGGTATGAACCTGATAATTCACAGAGAGCAAACTATCGGATTTCGAATGGTCCCGTTTCGTTTGTGGTTTAGGACTAGGTCGTGGACTGCCTCTGGGACTTGAGCTGGGGCTCACAGATCTTAAACAATAAACAACGCACCAACGACATTAAATACAACACAATGTTCATATTACTGTGATAAAAAAAGTAAAAAGGTAGTATAATAGTTATTACTTGTTATCAGTGTTTATTTGTTGTCGTTCATTGTTTGCTGATGATGCTGTTGATGTTGTAGGACTCGATAATATCATCGTTATAGTGCGATTAACAAAATTATGTGATACTTCTTGCACATTCTGGATCAGGTGGTCTAGTTATTACTTCACACTAAGTATAATACTATTGTTATGCTTTCTAATTTTTTCACAATATAATTTTATTTTGTGT
The DNA here is from genome assembly GCA_911728435.2 of Apoderus coryli. NCBI lineage: Eukaryota > Metazoa > Arthropoda > Insecta > Coleoptera > Attelabidae > Apoderus > Apoderus coryli. Next base: position 38,207,314 of record OU452200.1, on the reverse strand, counting down.
TTATTAAGAACTAAATCAAATCACACTAAGACAGCACAGCACTCAAAAGAAGGTAAAATGAAAACAATATAAATAATAAGTAGGTAGTGGTGCGCGGTGCAATTTCATAACAAAATTAATGTGTTACACAAAAAAAAACTAGATGTTATAATTTGTAAAAGCAAATTCTATGTAGCTGCTAAAACATACTTAGCTCTGGGGTGCAACATTCATGATGTTTTTTTAATTCGTATAATTAAAGATTTTTTATGTAAAGCTCAACTACATCTCTCGTTTCTTTCTTTACCTCTTCATTCAATCATCACTTGGTTTGTTTTTCAATTTTCATTCCCTCCGCACATGAATTTCAATCTATCCCTACCATGTTGATTTTGTATTGTGATTGCCACTTGTCTTTGGTCTAATATCAAAAATGACTGTTGTCTCATTGATAGGGATGCCAAAATAAATAAATATATCGATATATTGAAGCAAAAGAAACTATATATCGATACACTCATATATCGAATGAAAAATATCGATATTATATATATATATATATCGATATATTTGCTATATTTTATTTTAGAGTGGATTGTAGTTGTAAATTAACTTCAAATTTTAAAGATTCAAATAATTAAATAAAATAGTATTCATTAAAATTTATTTGCCTGAAAATACATATGCATTCCAAACAAACGTAAGAATATTCTTTAGAAATTATTACATCAGGTTATGAGCAGAACAGAACTTAGAAATAATAATTTTGATAATCTATTTCCAGTTAGACGATTTCGATTTTTTGTTGTGTGCGTTAGTTTTAAACCTGTGTATGTAAGCTACTTTCTTTCGCTACTGATTTCAGGAACCAAACTCGTTTGGATTCACATGTTCTTTCGCTAAAAACGCATTTTCTGATTCATCCTCAATATTAATCGAGAAGTTGACACTAAATTAGAAGTAGCGCAATAACACCCAATGCAAAGAGGTGTTATTGGGTAGCGTTATCCTCCGACAAACTCAGATCATCGGGAGTGATGTGATGTGATGTGATGTGACAACCTGCCATAATTATATTATATTTGATTGGTATATCACGGATTGAGAACGACGAAAAAAATCAGCAAATTTCACTCCTGTCTCAATCGCGCGCAGTTGTCGAAGAACAGGTTTGTTCTCACAAGCATCCGAACTAGTCCGAATTCTACGCATATCGTTGTTGACACGCGGTGTAAGTGATTTGCTGAGAATACTGACTGTTTCTGAGTTTAAAGACTATACACATCCTCACCATTTTGCTTGACATTGACATTAGAGGCCCACACTCAACGAAATGTTAGAAATTAAACTTACCAGCACCACAAAACCTACCTACCTAACTAGGTCAATAAAACATAATACATATTTTTCAATATTGGAATGCTATTGTTATAATAAAGTATAATAGTGCATGGATATATTGTGTCCACATACAGTTGTATTGGAAATAACAAAGACCCTTATATTTAAATTAACCATACAATTTGGTGTATGAAAAATATGGATGTTCACATTATTCACTATTGACTGTGAGCATCCATATTATTTTTATTGAACACCTTAGGTGTTATTGCCACAGTTCTGATTTTTGCTGCGAAAAGCTTGGCTGTAGCAAAAAACAATTTGACTTCGGCGTTGCCATTTTTTGTTTCGGACTTTTTGATTTCTCCAGCTAGGTATCTAATGCCCGGTTGCACAATTTTGTTGCTAAGTCCAACTTACACAAGTCCAACTTAAATTTTAAGTCGGGCTTAAATTTAATTCATTTGCACTATGAAAAATTAGCGGCGACTTCGCTCGTTTAAAAAGAAATACTATTATTAAAAAAGTCTTCCAGAAACTTGACAACATGGGTAGTATTTAATGATTTTTCATGTTTAATATCAAATTTTGACATTTAAATATTTAAATTTTTTGCAATATTGGTTAGAAATGTTAAAATAGAATCTACAATCATAAAGAATTTGTGGGTGTGTAAACCTTTAAAATCTTTATTAGTTTATACATTCATCAGTAAATAATAATAAAATATACATTTTGTATCCTTAAAAATTTACATTTTTTAATGAAATAATGGCGACTCCGGCAATACAAGCGTATGTATCTTATGTATTGCTTGAATAAATAATAATTATTGATACATAAATTTAAGTATGATTTAAGACCAAAAACTCAACGGTGCCACGTAAATCCAATTTTTAAGTCAGAAGAACGGTGCAATTAGGCATAAATAATAATTATTTTAATTCATATCTGACAAAAAGTGTAACGATGCTAAACAACTTAATAAATTATACAGTTATAATTAATAACTATTTTTTTTTAATATTTATTGGCCTCTTTTCAGAATTGAATGACATAATAACTATTTAATCAGTATCGTTCTCCTTCAACGCCAAATATCAGCAATTTTCACTCACTTGATCAAATTTGGCAGTTACGTGAAAAATTTAACCTCAAATGCAAATTTTGACCGTTCCTTTTACAACAGCAAGTGATCCTGTCATATCAGCCCAGATGATATAGCTTAATGTTTCCAATAATAAAACCGGGCAAAATAGTGAGATCTATGTCAACTTGGCAGCATAGCATTTCTCATTTAAATTGTTTCTGCGCTACATCTTTGCGCTTGATATTATTTTTGCTTTAGTTCAGTCAGAGCAGTCTATTGGTTGGTGCGGGAATTATTTGTAGAATATTTTACATTTTACAAATTCGTAAAGCTTGTGACGCCATAAGTAGTTTATAAAATTGTGTTTTGATCCGAGTAATCTATATAAAATAATGGTAAATATCTATAAATTACGATAAGTTGTAGCAATAGATGTTCGTGTGCACTTATTGTTAGTGTAATTTGGAAGTCAACATTTTTCCCTCATTTTTTTCTGTTAGGTGTATATATGTACTAGGTATATTATACCCCAAGCTGCTGTGTGTTTCGAGTGTAAACAATACTCAATTTAAAGTTGAAAGGGTCCATTATCTGTTTTTGTGGTTGAATAATTTATGTAATAATTGTTGATAAATGTATTGAATTACGTGTAATAGTAGTTAATTAATACGCTACTTCTATTTAACCGGTCTCTCGGGTGGCGTTTCTAGCCAATAAATCTAGTTGGCTATTCCTTTTGGTATGTATTTTGTATTTGCTCGAGATTCGATATTTATATTATTTTACTTAAATTAAATTATTATATTGATTAGTAATTTAATTTTATGATGAACTTATAAGTATTATGGAATTGTCTATACAAATTTTATTTATTTGTAAAACCTGGGGGCCTAGTGGAAAAGCATTTACGGCGCTTTATCTTTCTCTCTCACTCCTATACACTGTAACAGTAGTAGTTTTTGGTAGATTATATATATTTATCTTTGTTGCGCCTACTACTTTCAAGGGCATTGCCATGCCTTTTTTTAGATTGGGAAGTAAAATAAAAATGTTATTTATTAAAATTTATTTCCAATTTACGAAAGATACGTTTTGGGAATGATTATGATAATTTAACTAATTTCGTATTTATTTTGTATTATTTCTATATACCAAGTGACATAGAAAATACAATTTTTTTTATTATATTTAGGTGTTCTATTTAGTTAAACCTAGTCTGGATAACAAAATACTTCATCAAGCGAAATGGCATGGAAAACATGTTGATGAATAAACGTACAACAATGTACCTATAAGCACTTTAGTTGTTTACAATTTTGTTTTTCAATATTTTTGTTTCTGGTAGTTAGACATAGAATAAATTTAATCTTATAGAAATAAAAGCATTGAAAATATACAGTTTTTGCACATTCGACGTTAAAGTTTACGGTAGTAGTAGTAGTAGTATTTATTTGCACATATAAAATAATGTTTTACAATAATTTGGCTTCCTTAAGATTAGTTTTAAGTAAAACTTGTGTGTGTCTCATTGTCGGTTTACAATTATTATAAGTACATGATGATAGGTACCTTAAGTAAGGCTAAAATACGTAAACGTAGGTATATTTATGCTTAGTTCAGAAGATATTTTAACGTGTTCAGTATAACACAGTTTTTGTAACATTTTACTTTCCCGTTAACAGTAACTTCAGATATTTGTAATAACATTTTTGTGTTCGGAATCTGATTTTAAAACGTGTTATTATTATTTTACTAATACCTAAGTATATTTATTTATTAATATTATTAATAATAATCATCTGCTACGTTTTTTCTTTTGTGACATCATTAATTAAGAGCAAAAGCCAAAAACTGTAGTTAAAATTTGTAAAATTCACAAGAAAATAAAAGCGATAAAATCTAATCCAATCACTCATTATTTAAGATTAGATTGATTAATTTTTAAACTAACATTTGTCAGCTGATTCTCCAATTGCTATCAGCCAATCAAATGTCGTTTTTATTTAGCGTTTAACGGTATTTATCATGCTAATCGTAAACAATACCGTGTGCTGCTATTCAAATAGCGTTACGTTATTTACTGCGCATGCGGCCAAGAAGTCTTACTATTAACTTACTCAAGTTAAGTAGGGATTAGGTAGGTACTCACTTTATTATTTTATCGGAGCCATAATATGCAGATCTATTTATTCTGTTGTAATATTTATGTTATACCTAATTAGTGCGTTATTTGACTTTCTTGCTAAGGCTATGGAGGAGCGAATGTATTGAAAATAGAAATGGGTGCAGGAGTTCAGGTGCCCATTAAATAAATAATGAATGGGGGATTCAGGATATTTATGTGTTAGGCTTCTATGTTAGGTAGTTACATTTGCAGTCCGGACTACACGTCCTGTTGAGGTTTTGGAATTTTAAGCGTACGAAATTTGATATTATTTCTAAATTAATACTATGGCCAGTTGTAGCGTGATTCGATTAAAGCTCATTATTTGAGAATTTCACCACTTTAAAATTCTATACATTATTCATTGAAATAATCCATTCGGATTAATAATAAAAGCCACTCCGCGAATGAAGAAAATCTAAATTTGTCTGTGGATTAACCTAATATAAATAAAAACGTCGTCAACGGCTAAAAAAACATTCTATATTCATCATCAACTATTAAAAACAGTAATTATTTAAAATACAGAATAAATATTGGTTTTTATCTTCGAACGACGGGATCAGATTGGTTTCTGAAACGTTAGGACTCCATAAAGATAAGTTTTTAATTTACGTTTTTGTTTATATTAAGTTTTATCCAACTTTGTTTAATATAAGAGCCACCGAACTCCAACCCCTTAATACAACTGTCTTATCTGCTGAATCTTAAACAATTTCATTTCAAAATATTATGGAACATTAATCAGATGAACCGGGGGATAATCTTATTCCCGATTAGCTACCATGTTTGCAGTTATTTTTCATTTGCATTTTTTACAGATTCTGAACTGAAAATGAGTTCCGCACTAAAGCCTTTAACATCGTCCTCACAGAATCCATCAAACGTAAGCCAAGTAAATAAACCAATGCATCCTCAGGGAGCGGCTCCAACCTATGGCCAACCTAGTCATCTCCCACAAGGTATGGTTAACCTCCACCCAAACACGAACTTGGCACATAACCATCCGAGCACACAACATTACTTAACTGTGCCGAATGCGTCAGGCCACTATTTGAACCAGAACATGGGTCAGATCCAGCCGAGTAATCATCCAGTTGCTAATCCCAGCGGTGGGTCTGTGGGTTCAATGTACAATCCATCAAAATCTGCGTCGTACGTGGGCGGTTATCAACCTAGCCATATGCATACCATAAATGTAAGTTACTGGATTTTGTGGTATTTCTATTTTACACCTAAACCCCCCAACAAAATTTAACATGTAAAGTAGCTGAGGTGCATATCAGCATCTCTACGTTCGTATTAATTCATTAAACAGTCGATGTTCATGGGATACCTTTGATTAAGTTTGCCTGACATTTTTGGCTTACAGCAAAGTAACTTACCGCCGGTAAGTCAGTCATTGCCACCCTCAAATACAGTACATTCAGGGACCAGTTCTGTAACAAAAGCAACAACAACCCCATCTTCGGAAGCATCGTCAGATCGCCCACAATCGAATGGTACACAGGAGAGTAAACAACCGAAACCTGAACCATCGCCAAATAAAGAGAAATCGATACAGAATGTCGCTGCACAGTTAGCTCAGGTATTAGTTGTTCTACATTAAATTAATATTATATTAATAAAGCAATGATTTCTAGACACAGAGCTCAACGGAACCACCGACGTCAACAGAAAAACCTTTGGCGGACAACCCAACTCAATCCACGACAACAACGACCGTGGAGCAATTGAAACAGGAAGTGACGAAACCACCAGATACACCGGATTCGAATTTGCAGACACCACCAACATCTTCAAACAATTCAGAGTCAAATTCATCGTCACCGGTCACGACGAATAATCAACCGGAAAAAGCACTGACGTCCATAGAAGAATCGGAGAAAAGCAGTAGTACTATGACAACGGCAACAGTGGATGATAGTAAAACACGAGAGGATGAGAACAAACCTCCACCACAGGTAACAAAAAACTTTACAATCACTTGCGTATTTGCCATGTTTTTTTGAAAGGATCCGTTGGAGAAATGTCTCCAGAAATCCTTGGATAATCTCAGTGCAGCAGGCTAGATAGAATAGAACGAACGCTGGAAAGACTTATTGGGAACAACTGGAATAATGAAATTTTAGTAATTTTACTATAAACTACTAAATCATTGGCTTTTATTCTAGGCAGAAAGTTCGGAAAATAGTAATGCATCATCTGTAGAAAAAAGCGAATCAAATTCAAAAGAAGCAACTACTGATGACAAAACTGAAGACAAAGAAGCAGCAGACACCACAGCACCTGAGCAGGTAAATTACATTTGTTCCAGTAATACATTTTAATTTGCTCTTAGAATCATATGGAGGATACAGTAAGAGTAAACCTATATTTTAGTCAACTCCTGCTAAAACCAAGGAAGCCTCTCCGGTAAAACAGACCACACCAAAAACGCCGACCAGAAAATCAAGAACACCGAAACCGGAAGAGTCTAGTAGTAGTAGTAGTAAAGCTGTGTCGTCGAAAGACAACACCAAACCACAACAAGTACAAAATAAATCGCCAACGGCTGGTGGCAAAGCGAAACGTCAACGCACGAAAACACAACCATATCAAAGTCCATTGCCTGAGATTGAGATTATTACGAAAATTACGGCATCTACGCCACGGAGCAAGGGTCCCGATGATAAGTTAATTGTGTTTTACAAGTGAGTTAAGAACTTTTTCTATTAAAACTTCATATAAATCACCTCTGAAATATTTTGTCTCGTTGAACGTTAAAGTCGACTTACTGCAGATCTCGTTTTGTTATTTAGCTGATTTCATAGGGAGTGAATCCATATAAAGGCAAACATTAGCTTAACAAAAATACCCTGGAAAAAGTCCACAGAACCATTTAAAATACTTGGTTGACGTATAATATTTGGCTAGAACCTTCGAATCAATTATTATCGGTTTATCTCTGTTTGCAGAAATGAATTTTTAGCAGTACGAAATGCGGAAGGTGGCTTCTATCTGTGTCAGGCAGTTCAAAATATTTACAAAAGTTCAACAAAAATTAAAATACGATGGCTGTCTCAAGATAAAGTTGATAAAACCGGGGAAGTGTATGCACCAGACTTTTACGACCTCACAGGTGAGAATTTATAGGCTCAACTTTCATTTAACTGAAATCTTATGTAAGAAAAATGTATTTGTTTATTTATTTAGTATTTGGAAGCCTTTCCGAACAGAAAGTCACGAAAAGTTACCGTTTCTCACAATTCTCCGGAACGGGGAATTTCCGGAATAATATTGTCGCGCATTTGCGATGTTGCCTGTATCGCGTATTATTTTTTGTATTTGATAATTTATCAGCATTGGGAAAATCTGAAAATAAAATGTTAATTATTTTACTAAGATCCCGATTGAATCGACCCAAAGCGAATCGATTCAAAAGATCGGCAACCCTAGATTGTAGATTGTTTTATCGAAGTCGTTTAGGCGGTTTTGCCTCCCCTCACTTCGACCTGCAGAAGATCTTTTGTAAATGACTCTAATCTATGAATTGCCCAGCTGTCCCACACTTTTCATAAAGTTGATGATTTCTCTGGGGGCTAAATTCCTTGCCTCGTCGGGTGTTAGGGTCACCCCTCCAAGGTGTTTTAGCCTTTTGCAGAAAAGTGTCATGCATTCACAGAGCACGTGTTCTGTTGTCTCTGATCCGTCTTCGCAAAACCGACAAGTGTCATCCTCGGTTAGGCCCATCCTTTTGAGATGGTATTTCACTGGGTGGTGTCCCGTAAAAAGGCCTGTAATTCGTCTTAGGTCGCTTCTCTCCAGTTGGATAAGCTTCTCTGCGTTGGCCTCTGAAGGTTTGAGAAACCTTTTTGATTGTCTTAGGCCTGGAGTGTTTCTCCAGTAGGACTTAAGTTGTTCCTTTTCCCATCTCCGAAGTTCTTCCTTCATATGGCTTTGCGGAAGGCCAAAGATGGGTTCCGGGCCGCAGAACGGAGTGTTTGTGCCCTCTTTTGAAAGTTGGTCCGCCGCTTCGTTCCCCTCTATGCCTTCATGTCCTGGCACCCATGTCAGAGTAATCTTTTTCCCCTGAGCTGCCAGTTGCTTTAGGGTCTGTTTCGTATGCTAGCTTTGACGTGAAGGTGTAAGACCTCAGGGCTTTTAACGCAGCTTGACTGTCTGACATAATATTGATCTGCCGTTCCGGGATGCCTCTCTGCAGGCATTCTTGAGCACAACGATTAATAGCGTTGATCTCTGCTTGGAATATAGTGGGACTTTTCCCGAGAGATTCCGAGAGCCTGCAATTAGGCCCGTATACTCCCATGCCTGTGTTCCTTTCTATTCCTTTCGAACCGTCCGTATACCAGACGGATATGTTTTCTGGGAATCGTGGTTCCCCATTTAGCCATTTTTGAGGGTCTCCAATGACCACTGCAAATGGGATTTCAAAATCATGTTTGCGTGGCAAAGCGTCCGACGGTTTTCTTCCTGAATCCAAAGGTATTAGATTCAGGATTCCCATGTGTCCCTCTAGATCGCCAGATTTCTATTCCATTACCTGTGCCAGTTTCAGAGTGCTAATTGCTGCCTGTTTTTTGACTAGGACAGGCAAAGATATTAGATGCAACAACGTTTCCATCGCTGCTGTGGGGCAAGTTCGCATTGCCCCTGTTATTCCTAAATATGCAAGCCGTTGCAACTTTTGAAGACGGCATTGTGTATGTTTAATATTAACTTTTGGCCACCATACTAATGAGGCGTATGTAACCATGGGTTTGATAACTGTTTGGTACACCCAGTATGTGAGCTTTGGCTTTAGTCCCCAAGTCCTACCGAGTAGCCTGTGACACGTCCATATGGCCGCTGTGGCTTTCGATATGGTTTTCTCTACATGCTGATTCCATATTAGTCGTTTATCCAGGATTACTCCCAGGTATTTGACTTTATCCGAAAGGCAAATTTGCTCACCGCTGAGAGTGGGGTTAATAATGTCTACCTTTCTCTTTCTCGTGAATGGTACCCACACTGTTTTTTTCGGATTTATATTCAATCCCTCAGCGTCGCACCAGTTTTTAATTTTGTTTAATGCAATTTGCATGCGGTTGGATAACCGATGTGTGTTTTCTCTTAACTGTGAGAACAATGTCGTCGGCGTAGTTTTGCAGAGTAAAGCCTGCCCTATCCATTTTTGAAATGAGATGATCCAGCACTAGTGACGGCAACCCTAACACAAGCGTCTACGTATACGAAACTTAAATCTGTTCCGAAGCTTCAGACGCCTGCGGTGGTTGGTAAATTGTATGTATGTGGTTCAAGTAATTCGCATAATCGGTATGTTAGAAGTGTAGCTCAGTGGTTAGATACTTGCTTTACGAGCGGAAGGTCGTGAGTTCAAGTTCCTGCTATTCTTGCATATTTTTTATTTGAATAAATAAAGTAGGTAGGTCGTTGGTTATTTTAGGACGTTATTATTATTATTGGTGTCTTGTATTGTCGCCACAGATTTTAAATCTTTGAGGAAAACATAAAACAAACAACCAGGCAACGATCAAAGCATTCTCATTGCCCCGCGCCAGCCCGAAGCCTCGCAAGTCAAGTCAGTTTAGATGTATTCAGAATAAAGTGAATTCAATTTTTGTACAACTTAATTTACTCTAAGGTTTATGCTATTTAAAATTAAATATTTCCGCAAGAAGTTTTTGACGTTGAATTATTTTAACCATGTTTATAAGTATCCATTCTAAAATCGCTTGTAATAAGATCGAATCCCGATTCAATAAACCCGAAGCGAATCGATTTTAGATCGGCAACCACCTGCGTGTTGGCCGAAGTAATTCACATAATCAGTATGTTAAGAGTGTAGCTCAGTGGTTAGATACTTGCTTTACGAGCGGAAGGTCATGAGTTCAAGTTTCTGATGTTCTTGCATTTTTTTTAATTTCTAATTGTTGAATAAATAAACTAGTTAGATAGTTTGGTTATTTTAGGACGTTATTTTCGCCACAGATTTTATATCTTTGACATAAACATATGGAAAAAACCAGACAACGTCGCGAAGCCTCGCAAGTTAAGTTTAGTTTTATTCAGAGTATAAGTGAATACGATTTTTGTACAACTAACTTGAGTTACTCTAAAGTTTATGTTATTTTATCAAAAAATAAAATTGACATATTTCCGCAAGCAGTTTAGGCGTGTTTGTGTTTAGAAAGGTGTCTAGTATGTAAAGCAGAAAGATGTTTTTATGTAACTGGTTTTAGTTATTATAAAATCGGGAACATGAAAATGAGGCATATGCGCCGAAATTTTTTTGTGATTTTATGTTTGGAGAGGCTTCTATCTGCTGAAAAGAAGATGTTTTAAATCAGTGGTCGCCAACCTTCTGAATGTATTGAGCACCTTCGGTAATTGTAGAATGTACAGAGAGCTACTTTTTTTTTTTAATGTACAGTGTTTTTGGGGCCTTGGTGTGGTATAGGACGCTATCATACAGGACCTAATCAAGACCTAAGAAATTATCCTTAATGACCGTTTAGGCGTATGTCGTTTGGCATGAAAATATCCCTTCATAATATCATTGTCCTGCGTAAATTTCACGACCCCATTATTAGGAAAACAGATTTCAATTTTTTGGGGCCTTGGTTTGGTGTAGGACGCTATCATACAGGACCGAATCAAAACCTAAGAAACTATCCTTAATGAGGAATCCTCCGCATGTCGTTTGGCATGTACATAGCACTTCATAATATCATTGTCCAGAGTATATCACGACCCCATTATTAGGGAACCAGATTTGAATTTTTTGGGGCCTTGGTTTGGTATAGGTATATCATCGTATAGGACGCTATAATACAGGACCTCCGCATGTCGTTTGGCATGTGGATAGATATGTTGGGAGCTACATACCAGAAATTTCTTCGCGAGCTACCAGGGGCTCGCGATCGACGGGTTGGCGATCACTGTTTTAAATAAAAGTGGTTTATATTTTTTATATAATTTATACCGAAACCTTTCTTTCATATTTGGTACTTAATTGTTTGTTTTTTTAGATTTCGATTGCATATTAACAAATCTTAGCCTAAGTAGAATAGATAAAGGTAAATACCGTTTACCTACAGCTGAAAAAGAACGAACAGAAAGTATTTTAAAACGATCCTTAGCCGTGGAAAAAGGTGAAGAAGTATCTTCACCGTCGTTAACCGCAGAACATCCTGACGGATGTAAGTAGACACTCAATAGACTTTTTTTTTGGATTCGAGTTTAAGTGAAATCTTTTCAGTGGATCTTTCGTTGTACAAAGATGAGGAACAGTTGATGAAGAAGCGACGAACTAATCGTAAACGTGGTAGAAAACCTTCAAAATCGCCGGTAAAACGACAAGCTCCAGCACCTGCGACAAAATCCCCGGATACACCGAAAACGCGGCGAGTAGCGCCGACACCCAAAAAGACTACACCAGTTAAGAAACCAGTCACGGTAAGTTGATTAATTCATTAATTGATTCAATTAATTTTGTAATGTTGTTTTAATACATAATTTAGCTGTCAACAAGGCGGTCGCAGCCAGTGGCGCCAACTCCACCTCCAGAACCAAAAAAAGTTACCCCGAGTAGTAGTAGTAGTGGTTCACGATCGACACGAGGCGGTGCTGTTAAACGGAAACCGGAACCAGCACCAAAAACTAGTCCTGTGGTGGATCAGAATAAGGCGAGAATGTTGGCGAAAATTGGGAGGAAAGTGGCGACAAAGCAACCGGCGAAACCTGTAGTAGAAAAGTCCTCAAAAAGTATGTATTGTAAATTTTTCAGCTTTTTCTTAAATCTCTTAATAAGCTTATATACATTGCATGTGGCATTGGTGAACTTGAAAGACTGCATTAGTGTACTTTCTTGCAACATATCTTTAAGCTAATTCACCTTTCCTATTTGCTGGAAAACAGCATCCTAACATTAGGCAGCCAAATGTGATTAGCAACGACAGACCAATTTCCTTTCTTTGTAACTTCTCTAAGGTTGTTGAAATGGATATATTCTCAGCTTCAAAATGGTTTTGCTGGAAACAGCGTCCTTAAATTAAGCAGCCTAATGTTATTAGCAACTACAGACCAATTTCCCTTCTTTGTAACTTCTCTAAGGTTCTTGAAATGGATATATTCTCAGCTTCAAAATGGTTTTGCTGGAAAACAGCATCCTTAAATTAAGCAGCCTAATGTTATTAGCAACTACATACCAATTTCCCTTCTTTGTAACTTCTCTAAGGTTCTTGAAATGGATATATTCCCAGCTTCAAAATGGTTTTGCTGGAAAACAGCTTCCTTAAATTAAGCAGCCTAATGTAATTAGCAACTTCCGACCAATTTCCTTTGTAACTTCTCTAAGGTTCTTGAAATGGATATATTCTCAGCTTCAAAATGGTTTTGCTGGAAAACAGCTTCCTTAAATTAGGCAGCCTAATGTAATTAGCAACTTCCGACCAATTTCCCTTCTTTGTGACTTCTCTAAGGTTCTTGAAATGGATATATTCTCAGCTTCAAATTGGTTTTGCTGGAAAACAGCATTCTTAAATTAGGCAGCCTAATGTAATTAGCAACTTCAGACCAATTTCCCTTCTTTGTAACTTCTCTAAAGTTCTTGAAATGGATATATTCTCAGCTTCAAAATGATTTTGCTGGAAAACAGCTTCCGTAAATTATGCAGCCTAATGTAATTAGCAACTTCAGACCAATTTCCCTTCTTTGTAACTTCTCTAAAGTTCTTGAAATGGATATATTCCCAGCTTCAAAATGGTTTTGCTGGAAAACAGCATTCTTAAATTAGGCAGCCTAATGTAATTAGCAACTTCACACCAATTTCCCTTCTTTGTAACTTCTCTAAAGTTCTTGAAATGGATATATTTTCAGCTTCAAAACGGTTTTGCTGGAAAACAGCTTCCTTAAATTAGGCAGCCTAATGTAATTAGCAACTTCAGACCAATTTCCATTCTTTGTAACTTCTCTAAAGTTCTTGAAATGGATATATTCCCAGCTTCAAAATGGTTTTGCTGGAAAACAACATCCTTAAATTAGGCAGCCTAATGTGATTAGCAACGACAGACCAATTTCCCTTCTTTGTAACTTCTCTAAAGTTCTTGAAATGGATATATTCTCAGCTTCAAAACGGTTTTGCTGGAAAACAGCTTCCTTAAATTAGGCAGCCTAATGTAATTAGCAACTTCAGACCAATTTCCCTTCTTTGTAACTTCTCTAAGGTTCTTGAAATGGATAAATTCTCAGCTTCAAAATGGTTTTGCTGGAAAAGAACATCCTTATATTAGGCAGCCTAATGTGATTAGCAACGACAGACCAATTTCCCTTCTTTGTAACTTCTCTAAAGTTCTTGAAATGGATATATTCTCAGCTTCAAAATGATTTTGCTGGAAAACAGCTTCCGTAAATTATGCAGCCTAATGTAATTAGCAACTTCAGACCAATTTCCCTTCTTTGTAACTTCTCTAAAGTTCTTGAAATGGATATATTCTCAGCTTCAAAATGGTTTTGCTGGAAAACAGCTTCCTTAAATTAGGCAGCCTAATGTAATTAGCAACTTCCGACCAATTTCCCTTCTTTGTAACTTCTCTAAGGTTCTTGATATGGATATATTCCCAGCTTCAAAATGGTTTTGCTGGAAAACAACATCCTTAAATTAGGCAGCCTAATGGAATTAGCAACTTGAGACCAAGTTCCCTTCTTTGTAACTTCCCTAAGGTTCTTGAAATGGATATATTCTCAGCTTCAAAATGGTTTTGCTGGAAAACAGCTTCCTTAAATTAGGCAGCCTAATGTAATTAGCAACTACAGACCAATTTCCCTTCTTTGTAACTTCTCTAAGGTTCTTGAAATGGATAAATTCTCAGCTTCAAAATGGTTTTGCTGGAAAACAACATCCTTAAATTAGGCAGCCTAATGTGATTAGCAACGACAGACCAATTTCCCTTCTTTGTAACTTCTCTAAGGTTCTTGAAATGTATATATTTTCAGCTTCAAAATGGTTTTGCTGGAAAACAGCATCCTTAAATTAAGCAGCCTAATGTTATTAGCAACTACAGACCAATTTCCCTTCTTTGTAACTTCTCTAAGGTTCTTGAAATGGATATATTCTCAGCTTCAAAATGGTTTTGCTGGAAAACAGCATCCTTAAATTAAGCAGCCTAATGTTATTAGCAACTACAGACCAATTTCCCTTCTTTGTAACTTCTCTAAGGTTCTTGAAATGGATATATTCTCAGCTTCAAAATGGTTTTGCTGGAAAACAGCATCCTTAAATTAAGCAGCCTAATGTTATTAGCAACTACAGACCAATTTCCCTTCTTTGTAAGTTCTCTAAGGTTCTTGAAATGGATATATTCTCAGCTTCAAAATGGTTTTGCTGGAAACAGCATCCTTAAATTAAGCAGCCTAATGTTATTAGCAACTACAGACCAATTTCCCTTCTTTGTAACTTCTCTAAGGTTCTTGAAATGGATATATTCTCAGCTCAAAATGGTTTTGCTGGAAACAGCATCCTTAAATTAAGCAGCCTAATGTTATTAGCAACTACAGACCAATTTCCCTTCTTTGTAACTTCTCTAAGGTTCTTGAAATGGATATATTCTCAGCTTCAAAATGGTTTTGCTGGAAACAGCATCCTTAAATTAAGCAGCCTAATGTTATTAGCAACTACAGACCAATTTCCCTTCTTTGTAACTTCTCTAAGGTTCTTGAAATGGATATATTCTCAGCTTCAAAATGGTTTTGCTGGAAAACAGTTTCCTTAAATTAGGCAACCTAATGTAATTAGCAACTTCCGACCAATTTCACTTCTTTGTAACTTCTCTAAGGTTCTTGAAATGGATAAATTCTCAGCTTCAAAATGGTTTTGCTGGAAAACAACATCCTTAAATTAGGCAGCCTAATGTGATTAGCAACGACAGACCAATTTCCCTTCTTTGTAACTTCTCTAAGGTTCTTGAAATGGATATATTCTCAGCTTCAAATTGGTTTTGCTGGAAAACAGCATCCTTAAATTAGGCAGCCTAATGTGATTAGCAACGACAGACCAATTTCCCTTCTTTGTAACTTCTCTAAGGTTCTTGAAATGTATATATTTTCAGCTTCAAAATGGTTTTGCTGGAAAACAGTTTCCTTAAATTAGGCAACCTAATGTAATTAGCAACTACAGACCAATTTCCCTTCTTTGTAACTTCTCTAAGGTTCTTGAAATGGATAAATTCTCAGCTTCAAAATGGTTTTGCTGGAAAACAACATCCTTAAATTAGGCAGCCTAATGTGATTAGCAACGACAGACCAATTTCCCTTCTTTGTAACTTCTCTAAGGTTCTTGAAATGTATATATTTTCAGCTTCAAAATGGTTTTGCTAGAAAACAGCTTCCTTAAATTAGGCAACCTAATGTAATTAGCAACTACAGGCCAATTTCCCTTCTTTGTAACTTCTCTAAGGTTCCTGAAATGGATATATTCTCAGCCTCAAAACAGCTTCCTTAAATTAAGCAGCCTAATGTAATTAGCAACTTCCGACCAATTTCCCTTCTTTGTAACTTCTCTAAGGTTCTTGAAATGGATATATTCTCAGCTTCAAATTGGTTTTGCTGGAAAACAGCATCCTTAAATTAGGCAGCCTAATGTGATTAGCAACGATAGACCAATTTTCCTTCTTTGTAACTTTTCTAAAGTTAAGTAGAGTTGTCGTTCATGTATGTCAAATTTGGCTGGGCTTTCTGAGAACATTGTTCACCTTGTATACAGATTTTCGCAAAGCATTTGATCATATAGATCACTACATATTTTTGTATAAATTGCAGAATTCTCTTGTCTTTTGGTCAAGTTCTTCCGATCATATCTTTTGGGGAATATGTTTCGTTTTTCTTTCTAGTTCAGGCAGGGGTTCCGCAGGGCTCCAATCTCGGTCCTTTGTTGTTTAATATCGTCATTAATGATCCTATGCAGCCTTTACGTATAGTAGGCTTGTTATGCTGATGATCTGAAGATTTTCCAGCGAATTAATTCATTGGATGATTGCCATCATCTATATTTATCGTCCACTGAGAGTGGATCATGCGTCTCTGCTTCAATGAGTCTTCTTGTAACCCCAAAAAACATTCATGCAAGATATTGCGCAGTTGCTTGTCCGTATCTGTTGGGATGTATTAGCAACGAACATATAACGGTATAGAAGGTTCATTTTGGTGCGGCTCTTTTATTTCGTTCGATCAAAGCCTTGCCGACTCCAGCTGCAAGCAGTAAACGAATGCGAAATTACAAGGCCAGCGGAAGAACTTGATTATTTAAGCGACAGAAGTCTGTTATATGAGGGCTACACCGAAACGTCCTAGCTGAGAGGGTCTTTAATATATACTAAATGTATTTAGCAGCGCATACAGGAATAGCATGCTTGAACTGAATATAAAGAAAACACAAATTCTCTAGCAGCCTGCACCAAACACTGTGGCGGTCCCACAACATATTCTCACTATCAATTGTGTATAATCTTTGTTCTTTGTAAGATCCCACTATTGTATTTCAGAAACACCAACAAAATCCACAAAAACAGCAGCACCGGTACCAGCGGCGAAAAAGGCAGCAGCCAAAACACCCCCAGCAAAGCCCGTCACAACACGAAGTGGTAAAAGACTATCTCGAAAGTAATTTAAATATTTTTTTAGTGTGTGTGTGTGTGACGAAAACAAGACAAAATCATCAACAAATTAGAGATTTTTTGTCAATTTTATATTATATTAATTATTTTGTACATTTATTTTACCTTTCTATTGAAATCTATGGAAGAGAACATACGTATCAGAGGTTAATTACAAAAATATATAATACGGTACGTAAAGCAAGATGTAGTTAGAGATAATGTACCTTATTATTATCGTACACAGATCAGGAAAACAGTGATGGTGGTTTTTAACTCGATATTTAATGAAATTTGAATGGCAAAAGCCGATGCTACAAGGGATAATGTTGTGTGGCAGGCCCAAATAAACTGCAGGAAGTAATTAAAATCAGTCAATTAGGATAATAAATAAAATGTATGGTTTGATTTCACGCTCCCCGTTACTAAGCTTCAGCTGAAACTTGTTTTTGAAATCAGGGCGCTATACAAATCAAAGCAATAAGTAATGTTTTTCCAGTAATGAAAACAAAGATAATGATAAGATAATTTTGAGTCCATATTACTGTGGACGTCCAATTATAAAATGCTGTCGCATCCACTAAAGCATTTTATTTCCTAATAATAAGATAAACTTTTAATTAAGAATAAACGTCGTTTATGTGAATTACATCGTTAATGTCATTTACGTCGTTACTGTCATTTACGTCGTTACTGTCATTTACGTCGTTAATGTCATTTACGTCGTTACTGTCATTTACGTCGTTAATGTCATTTACGTCGTTTAATAATAATAATATTCTTTGTCTAACAGGTTACAAACCCAATTACAAGACAATATAACTAAATACATAAGCTATTAATAATCCTACAAAACAAAATACGCACACACATCAGATGGCCAGATTTTGCAGGAACCGAGACAATTGAGCGCAGAAAGATCTTACAGGCTCAATGAAATAGTTAATTTTTTGACTAAATCCTTCTATGTTACATGTTTGGCATGCTCGAAGTAGTGGTGCTTTGGATTCATAATTAGTACGAAAAACAGGAACGTGAAATAGTCTGCTACTCCTCGCAGAGGGGCGCGGTATGTTAAAATTCAACGATCCGAGTAGGTTTGAACAGTCCACCAAGCTATTTATAATCTTAAACAGAAAGAGTTGTCCGGCATACACTCTGCGAGCAGCCAGCGAAACCATTTGAAAGCGATCGAGCAGTGCTCTATGATCGAATCCTCTACATGGGAATCTACCGTCAATTTTAAACGCCAAATATTTAAGGAATTTGCGCTGTGTCCCGCATGAGATTGGTAAATGCGAGACCATATTATAGATGCGTACTCAAGCTTAGATCTTACCAGAGCACAATACAAATTGGTTACACATTCAATATCATTAATATCTTTGGTAACACGAAACAAAAAGCCAAGCATGCGTAGTGAATCTCAAGTAATACTTTGAATATGATAATTAAATGACAATTCAGTGTCGACGTAAACTCCAAGATCCCTGACAGCATTACAAGACTCAAGCGCAGTGTCACTCAGCTGATAGCGATATTCAAAAACAGTTTGCGATTTCGAAAATATCACAAACTTACATTTATTAATATTTAAAGGCATCTATTATAGTTACACCAATCTTCAAGCTTAGATAAGTCGCGCTGCAACAATACGCAATCCGAAGTATCTCGAATAACACGATACAACTTCAGATCGTCTGCAAACATCAAATGGTTGCTTGTAAGTTCCTGGGATATGTCATTAATGAAAATGGAAAATATTAATGGTGCCAAACAGCTGCCCTGAGGCGCTCCGCTGGTGGGTGTGAAAGTTTCCGATTTATGACCATTGTATTCGACATAGTGTTGTCGATCAGACAAGTAGGAGGCAAAAAACGTTAAAAGATCCTCATGAAAACCCAACCTCGACATTTTCCGTAGGACAAGCGAATGATCCAGCTTATCGAAAGCCTTCGAAAAATCTGTATAAATCGCATCAATCCGCAGACCCTCCCCGAGGGTACGAAATACATCCTCTAGAAAACAGGTTAGGTTGGTTACTGTAGGGCGGCCTGGGCAAAAACCGTGCTGCTGTGGATCAATCTGATGCTTAATTTGAGTAAATATTTTTCGGTGTAATGCCGCTTCAAAAACCTTCGAGAAGTTGGGCAGGAGCGAGACGGGTATATAATTTTCAACATGATCATTCTCAGCAGATTTATAGTTTATGTCTATTACATCGTTTATAACCTCGCGCGTGACCTTGATAAGCACCTTTTTTGTGGTTAAGGAACCTTCCGATTTCCCATGTAATTTTACATAAGAAATGCTCCAGAACTCTCATAGCTAGACTACTGACGTCGACGTCGAAAAGTCCAGGTACAGGCTTAATCAAGTTCGAAGTCTGAATTAGACGCTGAGCTTGCAACACATTGAAGGTTCATAAGTGTTCAAACTACTATTACTCTTCGATCAAAACTATGCGTAATATTCTCCTATAAAGATACATTTCGAAAGCTTCAATGCGTTTTTCTAGCAGGGGTGAGGGTCCAGCTTTCGCAACCGTACAGGAGGATGGAGAACACGTAAAAGCGCAGCAATCGCCCCCAAGTCTAGGTCACGCCTAATAAAGAAGTTCTTCTTGTCAATAAACGTCCTGGGCTGTTCAATTCTTGATAGTACCTATTAAAATTTCAGAGTGAACCAAACATTTCAAATGGTATGATATGGTTTTCAAAAAAACAACTTCAAGGAGGACCTAATAAAATGTAAACCCTCTGCCTGAATTTATTTGTTAAATTATTTAAACTTTCGATTAACGTTTGTTGGCCTCTGAATTAAACTTTTTTTTTTGATTACATTTTCTTACACACAGGTATTCCTGCTTTTTATCCCATAGATACGAAAAGTGAAAATTTTTAAGGTGCACGTACACGTCATGAAACAAGCGTTACTAGCTCTTGGACTATTAGAACTTTTTAATTTTTAAATGCCAAAAGAACGACCTTTTTACAGCTGTTGTGTTTAAGGTTTCCAAATAATTGGTATATCCTTAGATGGAAAATCCATCTTGTATCCGAAAATGTTTACGAGAAAGAGTTATTCTTGATCCGTCTTGTAGTAGTGCTAAAAACGACTTGAAAACCCCCTAATTATTTTTCTACAGATCTGAGTTGTTATCAAAGACAAGAAAATCTAAAATTAAAGTTTTTTTGATGCACAAAATTTGGTAGATTAATTTTTATTTTAAAAATAAATTTGTACCATATATTATAAAATTTATATTTATATAAATTATTAAATAAAAAAAAATTGACTAGGCCTTATTACAAATTAAACTAATAATAAAAATTAATAACAATGTTACGAATAAAAAAATAAATAAATGAACAACAAATATTTGTACATCAAAAAAATTAATTATTGATAAAATAATTATTATTGTGAAAATGCGATGTTTATAGTTATAAATAAAATATAATATTTAATTAATTATCCGTTAGAAAATCAATTAAAAATAATTAAGTATTTCATGTTTTGATTTTTTTTATTATTATTATTTAGGATTTATAATATGTCGTATTTAATTAATTATATTATTCAAATATAGTTTTTTTTTTTGTTTATTTGGATATATATTTGTATACCTAGGAATTTAGGTAGGATTAGTATTATAATTTTAACAGAAAAAAATTGGTTCTTGTGAGTTGTAATAAATAATATTAATAATAATGATCATACACATCAATGGTTTTTATTTGTTTTTTACAGAAGCAGAATCCTTTTAAAGGTCACTCGTTTATCTGCCCATTTAAGACACTATATTCGGAAAGGCTCTAACTAGGTATTATCGGTTCCACAATAATTCTTTGACTCCTTAAGTGACTTAAAATTTAAATGACGCTCTTAGGCGTAAAACTCTGAATTAAACCTAATTCTAAGTGCTTAGTTTAGGTGAAGTTTTTCTTTACTAATCATTGCCTTTAATAATAATGACTTATTTATTGTTATGAACACCAAAGACGAAGTTGAGGCACATAACATACTTCTTTAACTACGACACTGGAAATAAATATATCTCTCGACAACCACCCCAATCCAAGAGATAAAAATGGTAATTCGCACAGGGTGCATAATGTGGCGTTTAAATACTCATTGTGATTAAGCAACTACTTGATCACTTATATATCTGACGTTGGATCATTCTTTTTCATTAATCGTTCATCTCTCGGTGTTTTACAAATATGCAAGTGAACGTTTAATAACAACATGCTATTATATGAAATGCTTTGGTTTTGATCAGTAGCTGGTAGAAGCTTCATTTTCAAATAACCTGAGACAAAGTAGGTATACCTAAATAGAACAAATTTCTAACGATAGATTTACACATGTTGGCCAGACAAAACCGATACACATCGCTGGGTAGTACATTACCTAAATCTCGAAATATAGCTACTAAGTGACTTTTATCTGTATCTTGATGATAATCCAAAGATCAATTGACGATCAATGTTCCTCGAAGATAGAAGCAATGAGTTTGGAACAAAACCGTTTTCGGGACCCGCATGCAAAATTGTGATTCTTTGTCCATTATTTGAGGGAGCTTTTGTTGGTGAATGCTACGTCCTTTTTTGGGAGTGTCATGGGTATCAAACCATCTTTCGTCAAGATACATGATTGGAGGATCTTGTGCTCTATACCTTTTGTTTTACAACGTTATCTTATAATATCATTTCTTGGGGGCAATCGACGGAATTGCATCAAATATTCGTTTCACAAATGCGGGTATTCGCTTGACACATAGGTATATAAACCTTTATTTATTAGGGAAAATATATTAACAGTTCCATGCATATACATCTATAAACTGTTACAGTTGACCTTTAATAAGATGAGAATTATTCAAAGCAACGGTTCACAACACTCATACTTTACAGGGGGTAGAAATCAAGTGTATCCTCTACGACCAAGGAGGGAATTTTACAGGAGGTCACCGATGTACTCTGGGATATAAAAAATTCCTCTTTTAAGAACAAATTGAAGCATCTACTCAGTGTAAACTCATTTTATAATTATTCGGAGTTTCTCGGTTACCTTGAGGGAAATTGAATTTTATACATATGAATCTAATGTTTAAGATTTTAGTGTCTATTGTTTTTTACTTTGCTTTTATCATTGACATAATAGGTATTTGACTATTTTTAATCATGGACAATGATTAATAATTTGAATTTAAAATTGTTTGTTTATAATGTGTTAGGTATACAATATAAAACCAGTAGTAAGTTTTGACGAACGAAATCAATGTTATTTAATCAGTATACCATTGTAACTGTTTGAATAAAGAATATTATTAAATAATCCTGGCACAATTCTTGTAAACGCTGGGATTCCATTAACCCTTACATGCCTTTTATTAATGGTCCGATATTTAAAACCTACAATTATTCTTGAAAGCCTAGGTCTGCTAGAGAAAATGTTTGTTTCGTCTGTTACCTTTTGTAGTGACTGTAAGACCTGAAATTCAGCAAACGAGGAAGGATAATGGTAATGTTTTCAATGACTCTTCCACATTATCTTGTTCATTTCGAATGGGATTTTGGTTTTTTTGTACTTCAGTTATTATTTACTGCTTGACTGAGCAAAAATATTACGTCCACTTATTTTTTTATAACTTCTTCGACGACTGCCATCGATCAAGTACTTTTAAATATTTTTTTCTACTCCTGTTTTGTTAAGCCGTGTATTGCAAAACTGTTAACGTGACATGTAAATTCAATCTTACATAAGTGTTACGTAATGATCACCAAAGTGTTACGTTACATATACATACAATATTACATAACACTTTGGGGATGTTTATTTGTTATTATGTCAAACACAAATGTCATAGTATATTACATAACATGTGCTGTAAATGATATCGTATTTTACAACAATAGTCTCGAGCATGGAAAATTATTTACAGCTCGAGTTATGTACTATACTTTTTCTACGACTTTGCAGAATCAGAATCCATTTCAGAATTAAAATTTAAGCAGAAATACTTAACACAGAAGAAAAGGTAATTATGACATTTAAATATTTGAATTTATTTGACATTTGTGTTTGACATAATTCCATAATAAAAATCCCTAAAGTGTTATGTAATATTCATTACGTAACACTTTGGTGATCATTACGTAACACTTATGTAAGATTGAATTTACATGTCACGTAAACAGTTTTGCAATAGACGGCTTGACAAAACAGGAGTAGAAAAAATAAATTTAAATGTCATAATTACCTTTTCTTCTGTGTTAAGTATTTCTGCTTAAATTTTAATTCTGAAATGGATTCTGATTCTGCAAAGTCGTAGAAAAAGTATAGTACATAACTCGAGCTGTAAATAATTTTCCAATCTAGACTATTGCCTCACTCGCCGCTTCGCATGTAAAATATCATTTACAGCACATGTTATGTAATATACTATTTTAACACTTATTACGTAATATACTATTTTTGTTATTTTATCCTAGTAAAAAAAACAACTTAGTTAAATATCTTTCATTTGTATTATAATTTATAAAAAAACAATATTTTACAATGTGTTTCAAACATTAATTACTTTATCACTCTTAAAAGTATTCACTAATATTACGGTAAGCTAAACTCTACTACGTTGGTGGATAATACGGTCGATGTGGTTGATTCGGAGGCGGCGCATAATACGGAGGCGGTCCATTCGTCTGCACAAACGGTGGTGGATGCGACACAAATGGTGGAAACGGTGGCGGAGCCGTAATATGCGGAGGAGGTCCCATAGGCGGTGGCGGACCACTCACCGGTGTCGAATACGCCGAATAGACAGCCAGTGGCGGTGGAGCACTAGTGAATGTTTGATATGGAAACGGCGGAACGTCTAATGGAGGTGGTGCTTTGTTTACAGGTATTGGAGGCAGTGGAGGATCAGGTGATAAAGTCGTTTTTTCATTTTCCTTTCCAGCACGGAAATTGTTGGGTAACGGTGGAGCAACTGGCGATGCAGGTTTTGATTGAACGATAGTTGGTGGGGGTGGACTTTCGGATTTTGATTTAGCGTCAGGTTGCGAGTACAGGTCTAGCACCTGGAAATTTGTTAATTTCGAAAAATAATTTAATGGCAAAGCGGACTAAAATGCTGGTTTTACCTACACAAGGAATTTTTGTTTAATTTAGCAGGGCCCCAGTCTAATTCAATAGAACCAGACCGAGGCATGGGTCGACAGATACTGACGAATTCGTTTCGCTCTTGTTATGAGCTCGTCAGAGTACCATAGTCGTTGCTCATCTACAAATATCGGCCTGCATTTAAGCACAATAGGATACACAACAGTAGACACATGTAAACACGTATCATCTACATGTACATAGTAATGCATATCCTATACCATGCAGAGGCCGAACAAACTCAATGTATAGGTAAAACCAGTCGTATAAATAGAAATAAATATAAATAAAAATAGTATGAAAACAAAACGCTAGCAGGAGACCATTTTATCCTTCTGCCAGCATCTCCCAAATATTTGGGTTTCAGCAATGCTCGGACGGTGGTCTCCAAGCGTTCTGCCGTCGATGTTTAATGCCAAATAATGAAAAATTAAAAGGATTTCATGTCCGTCAATATAATAAATGAAAAATAATTTAATGGCAAAGCGAACTAAAATGCTGGTTTTACCTACACAAGAAATTTTTGTTTAATTTAGCAGGGCCCCAGTCTAATTCAATAGAACCAGACCGAGGCATGGGTCGACAGATACTGACGAATTCGTTTCGCTCTTGTTATGAGCTCGTCAGAGTACCATAGTCGTTGCCCATCTAGACTGGGGCCCTGCTAAATTAAACAAAAATTCCTTGTGTAGGTAAAACCAGCATTTTAGTCCGCTTTGCCATTAAATTATTTTTCATTTATTATATTTACGGACATGAAATCCTTTTAATTTTTGTTAATTTTGTTAAACTTGTTTCAAAATTGTTTACCATAAAATAAGAACTCACCTGATGACAAATATCTTCTAAAAGATCCATAGTGACATCTTCTACAAACATATCCCACCATCTCAGATGCTTGGCATTTCTGCCCACCCAATCCACAACTTCAAATTTACTTAATTTCCCAGCTAAGTACATAAGGGCCACTGCAATTATTTCTGGTTCCCATTGTAGACATAGTGTCGTGCACAAACTGTCATTTACAAATGTCCATGCCATCTGGACCATTTTCTCTAGTTTTGTTTTATCCCCTTTGAGACTCTTAGCGTATTTTATCAAGAAACTGTACGGATGCTCCACTTGAAGATCAAATTTAATAGTTTGGAGTAAAATTCGTTCTAAAGTCATTACCTAAAGAAAAATGTTAAAAATATAATGAAATAATTACATTAATAAATAACTACGTACTTCTTCCTTTGGATCTTCACCAAAAGTAACAAACTTCTGATCTGTTAACAACGTCCTGGCAATTCTGATTATATCTTTGCATTTTTTCGGAGTTTCCTCTACTTTTCCAGCA
This sequence comes from Apoderus coryli, assembly GCA_911728435.2. Lineage (NCBI taxonomy): Eukaryota > Metazoa > Arthropoda > Insecta > Coleoptera > Attelabidae > Apoderus > Apoderus coryli. The sequence continues at coordinate 38,181,578 of OU452200.1, read as the reverse complement.
AGAAAGAGACAACAGCACGCTGTCACATATCTGGGGAATTGTTTGAATGAATGGAACATGTAGAATCGGTGAAAATATACTACACCCGTAGCTGTTGTGTTGTAACCCAAATCCATTTTCATACCAGTATCTATTATAAATCTTGCGCCTGGAAAATTAAATATTAATGTCTTACGGAAATTTGGAATTTATTTCTTTAACGTACCTTCTTTCCTGTATCGCATTTCAGTTTTGTAGTCAATGCTATCGGAGGCTGAAGGCGTATTCCTTAGCTCCTTTTTGTCGTAATACCACCCTGGCATAGTTTTTAAAACTCCGAGTAAATTAACAATCAATTAGGTGGAAACAATTTTAATTCTGAAATAACTAAATTTGTAAATAAAAATAAATATATTAACACCACATAACCTAACTTTGTTGACGGTTGTCATTGACATATTAATACTATATGCATAGAATAATGTTTATATACTACAATTAGAATTGACATATATTAATATGACAATGACAATTCTCATTGACATATAGTATTAATATGACAATGACAATTCTCATTGACATATAGTATTAATATGACAATGACAATTCTCATTGACATATAGTATCAATATGTCAATGACGGTTCTAGAAATCGTTTCTTCTTCTACTATTTTTGGCCTCCTGCTAATGTAATCAGCAAAAAGCCATCTTGGTAACAAATCTTTTCATTTAAAACTATCAAAGACAATGATGCTATCAAACATCACCTGACTATCGTCGATGCCTTAACAACTTAATATTACATCAGTATAACCGAGCTGAGTTGAAAAAGGAAAATGACAAATGGTTGAACTACCATCAGTTCAAGTGAGCGACGGTAAAAGAACATAATATCTATTATCACAGAAGTCAAGAAGGTGAAAATGATAAACTGTCCAAAAAGGGTACTTTCTGTCGGTGTGATTTATAGTAAATGAATACTTAATTATTACTTACGTTTCCTTATACATCAAATATTGAGTAGAAACAGCTATTTGTCGTAAAAGGATATCCAGTATTTGTAATTTTTTGTGTTAACCTTCTACATCTCAGCGCTACTATCCTTGAAAATTGGAGAGACAAACAACCGAGAGAACGGAGGCAACGCTGTGCTAATTTAGTAGGTTCGTCTACTCCCCGGTTTTCAAGAATTGCCTACCAACCGAGTAGGAACAGCAGTTTTGACATAGTGTGTTTCAGTCATTTGTCACTCTATCTTTCCGTTTCCGCTCTTGTGTTGTCAAATTGAGATAGTTCTTTTTGTGTCGTGTTTTGGTGGAGCATAAAAGTGAGTACAGTTTTTATACAATTTTTCTAGTGTTTTAGTATTATTTTCCCCAATATATAGTTTAATTTAATTGGTAATTAATATTTAGACATATTAACATTAAAGTAAATTAATTTTTGTCTCTAAAAGCATCAAAAAACTATATACTTATATCGTAAGCACATGGATACCGAAATCCACTTCGCTAGTAATATCGTGGTATTTCTTTAAATTAAAATTTAATTAGTGTAACTTGTGTGAAATTTGATTTAACTCAGGACCTCTCTGAATATGACTTAGTGTAGTAGTCCTACAATACTTACATTGTGGTTATTGAATAGTGAAGGTTGGTTTTTAGTATAATTTTAATCAAAGGTAAGTAGCATTGGTATTTATAATAGGTATTATCCCTAATGGTCATATTCAGGGTGGCGAATATGATGCATTATTTAGTTATTCTGTATTTTTTGCAGTAACGAAATGCCACAGAACGAATACGTTGAGCGTCATCGCAAACTACATGGGCGCCGGTTAGATTATGAGGAACGTAAAAGAAAACGTGAGGCTCGTGAACCCCATAAACGTGCACAAATTGCACGTAAGCTCCGGGGTATAAAGGCTAAGATATTTAACAAAGAACGTCGCAATGAAAAGATACAAATGAAAAAGAAAATTAAAGCACATGAAGAGAAAAAAATCAAGAAAACTAGTGAAAAAGTGGCAGAAGGTGCTTTGCCCCCATATTTGCTTGATCGTGATGTGCAATCACGAGCTAAGGTACTGTCTAATATGATTAAGCAGAAGAGGAAAGAAAAAGCGGGAAAATGGGATGTACCTATACCAAAAGTACGTGCACAAGCTGACGCCGAAGTTCTTAAAGTCGTTAAATCTGGTAAAACTAAACGGAAAGCTTGGAAGCGAATGGTAACAAAAGTCACGTTTGTTGGTGAAGGATTCACTCGTAAGCCACCGAAATTTGAACGATTTATAAGGCCCATGGCACTTAGATTTAAGAAGGCCCATGTGACACATCCTGAATTGAAAGCAACATTTTGTTTACCGATTATCGGGGTCAAGAAGAATCCTAGTTCGCCTATGTTTACTAGTTTAGGAGTTATTACTAAGGGTACTGTGATTGAGGTGAATATTTCTGAACTGGGTTTGGTAACACAAGCTGGTAAAGTGGTTTGGGGAAAATATGCACAAGTTACAAATAACCCTGAAAATGATGGATGTATTAATGCTGTACTCTTAGTTTAAATTTCGCTCTGTATGCTTGTGTTTAATTAGTATGTTAATAAAGATGTTCATTTTGTAATATGTTTCTTTTTTATTTGTTATCCTAAACTCTGTGACGTATTTTATAAATTTGTTTTCAATGTTCTAATTTGAATTATTTGATGTAGGTTATGTTATAGATTGAGGTTATAGTTTTTATACGTTTAAGACCTCAGCTATATTAAGGGAACTGTGGTGGTTATATGAAAAAATATTAAAATATATAACCTATTAATTTATTTGACCACAAGATATGTTTTAAGTTTTTTTTTTATTATACATAATTTCAGCAATCAGAATACAATATATTCTATAGGCGAATATGATGACACGGAGCTATGGAGGCTCTCAAATGGCGTTGCGAAGACTTCTCCAATGACAAATCTTCTCTAATCTTCTTTTAAGTCTGCGGGCCAATTTCTTTTAAGTCTTCTATTCAAGGTGGGCTGTAGTAGTGGATGTATTATTTCGTTGACATGATGTTCCAGTTTTTCGTGATGTTTGACACTTTTGGCTTTAATTACGTCTTTTACAAATGGTATCTTTAGGTCTTCGTGTATAGGGAGATTGGTTACATACCATGGGGCGTTTGTGATCATTCGAAGAATTTTTGATTGGCTTCTTTGGATTATTGCCATGTTGTTGCTTTCATTGATTTTGATTCTCCACTTCCGAAGCCATATTTGTACTTGATTTAAATGGTTCTGTAAGATATGTGATGCCGTAGCTGGGTTTTCATGGCTGGCAATTATTACAGTGTCGTCTGCAAATGTACCCATTATTGTATCATCATTTCCAGGGAGATCTGCTGTGTACAATACGTATAATAATGGTCCGATAGTACTGCCCTGAGGTACTCCAGATTTGATATCGAAGGTCGGTGATGCACTGTTATTGATACAAGTACTAAAGAGCCTCTCTCTCAGATACGATCTTAGTAGATTAAAGTATGTTACAGGAAGAAGCTTTTTGATTTTGTATAGTAAACCTGTATGCCGTACTTTATCAAAGGCTTGGCTAACGTCCAAGAATACAGATGTGGTGTACAATTTTCGTTCCATCGATTGGTTGATTTCGTGAGTTATTCTGTGGATTTGTTGTATAGTTGAGTGATTTGCTCGGAATCCGAATTGATGGTCCGGTATCCATTGTTCTGTATTTGGATCGCAAGTTATTCTTTTTATCAGGAGCCTTTCAAGAATTTTGGAGACCACAGGTAACAGACTGATTGGACGATACGAAGTGGCCTTGTTTGGTTCTTTGCCTGGTTTTGGGATTAATATTATTTCTGCACTTTTCAGAGGTTTTGGCCAATAGTTTTGTTTAATGATTGCATTAAATATATATGTCATAAACGTAATTCCTTTTTTTGCCAGTTCTCTAATCATTTTAGGAGTTATTCTGTCTATCCCAGGAGATTTCCGACGATTCAAGAGATTGACCTCGTTTTGAACTTCCTTAATTGTGAACTTCTTAATAGGTGGAGTAATTTGTGCTGTCAATAAGTCTCGTTCTAGCTCCGGTTCTGGGTCATCATTATTTGGTGTAAAGACGCTGGCCAAGTGTTCCGCGAAGAGCAGCGCTTTTTCTTCGTCATTTCTTGTCCATTGAATTTCCGGGTCAGTCTCATTCCGGATTGGTGGTATATGGGTTTGTGGTTTTCTCGCATGTTTAATTGGCTTCCATATTGAATTGTCGTATCGGTTGAGTTGAGACACGTAATTGTGAAATGATTGATCTTTGACATCTTTTATTTTTGATTTCAGGTGATTTGATATTCTGTTTAGCACATTTTTATCTGATGGAGCATGGGTGCGGTGCCATTTTGCCCTAGCTTTTATTTTTTGTGCAATTAATTGCTTTATTTCTAGCGGATTATTATGCTGTTTTGGGTTTATCATATGTTTTAAGTGAAGAAATTGTTATCACACAAATTTTGGGAGAACTTCCAGCAAAATTTTAATGATAATATTGATGACTAGTTTTCTTCAGAATTTTCTTTCAGCTCCAACTGTAAAATATGAATTTTTCACTACTTCGTTATTTGTATTTCAATTATCTAACAATTTTTACAACAAAATAACTATAAGAATTTATACAAACTTTATTAAACTTTGTATAAATTCTCACGAACACCAAACTACAGGTGTATGGTTGTGATATAATTTTAAAAGCGAAATAGTTTTTATTTCACGTCAACGTACAATGTTTCGGCGCATTAGCCTTCCTCAGGTACATCTCTTTTCTATAATTTTAAAATTAGATTTAAACTAAACAAGTAATTGGTACATTTACATAACACCATTCAGTGTAAATAGGTGATATTAAATATAACAACATACAATTACATATATTCTTAATTATTTTCCATTTTTTCTGTTTTTTTTTTTTTTGTTTTTTTACCTTACCAACATTGCATGAAAATTTGTATTCATTGATTTGTATAATATAGTGTATACACATAGGTATCAGTTAGAATTTTTTTTATATTACTACTTTATCAAACATTACCTTGTCGTTTACGAGGGTTGTATTAGAAGTTTTTCTATGGATAGCAATTTTTACTTATTAACTTTGACAACACACATTTACATTTTTACTAGTTATTGCTAGTGTGCCATGTTATATTATGATATTATTGTAAGTTTGGCTAAGAAATTGTATGTCTGTTCTATCATTAATACTGTTTGTATTTTTTTTTATGTGAATCATCTCCAATATTTCTCTTTTACCCTGCCTATCTTGTTCTTTTGTGAATATTGTGGTTATATCAAATTCAAATTGATGGTTGTGTGATTGGGAATGTTATTTGAGTGCTGTTTGTCTTGAGTTGATCACAAATCTTGTTTAAGTTTTCTTCAAAATTGTTCTACAAAAGGACTATAAGTACGAGGCATGTTTTTTAAGTAAGTACCGTTTTGGAATTAAAAAAAGACGTGCAAAGATAATAGAAGAATAATTTTATTTTTACATGAAAGCCTGTACCTTAATCTACTTTTCTACATAATTTCCGTGAATATTGAGGCACTTGTCATAACGTGGCACCAGTTTTTGAATACCCTCCTCATAAAATTCTGCCGCTTGACGCTGCATTGATTGTCTCATTACGAGGCAGAAACTCCACTAGCAATACTCCTTTTCTGTCCCAAAAAACTGTGCACATGATTTTCCGGGCAGAAATTGTTTGCTTAACCTTCACTCTTTTGGGTGATGATGAATGTCGCCATTCCATGGATTGTTGTTTCGATTCTGGTGTGACGTAGGCCACCCATGTTTCGTCACCAGTAACAATTTGGTTTAAAAAATCTTCACCTTCATTGTGGTACCGTTCAAGGAAAGGCAATGCACTGCACAGTGGTTAACAAGTCAGGCGGCAGAATTTTATGAGGAGGGTATTCAAAAACTGGTGCCACGTTATGACAAGTGCCTCAATATTCACGGATATTATGTAGAAAAGTAGATCAAGGTACAGGCTTGTAAAAATAAAATTATTGCGATATCTTTGCACGTCTTTTTTTAATTCCAAAACGGTACTTACTTAAAAAACATGCCTCGTAAAAGTAATATTTTTACAGTTAAGCCTTGAAATAAAATACTTAACGTTAATTAACAACGACCAATATCTGTATTTATACTTTAAATTATTAAGTTTTTTTTTTGTTTCCAGGACCATAATGCAGATCTTCGTAAAGACCTTGACGGGTAAGACCATTACCCTCGAGGTCGAGCCCTCTGATACGATTGAAAATGTCAAAGCCAAAATTCAAGATAAGGAAGGCATCCCACCGGATCAACAACGTTTAATTTTCGCTGGTAAACAATTAGAAGATGGACGTACATTGTCCGATTACAATATCCAAAAGGAGTCTACATTGCACTTAGTGTTGCGATTGAGAGGTGGTGCTAAGAAGCGTAAGAAGAAGAATTATTCCACACCCAAAAAAATTAAACACAAGAAGAAGAAGGTGAAGTTGCCCGTGCTTAGATTTTATAAGGTAAGCTCAGTGATGAGAAGAAAATTTCCTCAATTCATGTTGTCTTCTCTTTGACTTGAACAGACAACGTATTAAGTCAAGGAACTTAATAAAATGTAATCTGTTGAGTTGATCTGTTACTGTCAAAATTGACATTTTTCTTTATTTCTTATTGCTGATTGACATGCATATGTGTCAGAAATGAGTATGTTTCTGAGATATTCAATAGAACTAGTGTTGTGTCCTGATTCCAGTTTTGTAGATCAGGTTTACTAAATTAAAAACAAATTTAAGGAACATTCTGGCATTTGTTAAAAGTAAATTATTACAATTCAGCTTCGTATTGTGTTCCAGGTTGACGATAATGGAAAAATTCACAGGTTAAGACGTGAATGTCCTGCTGAGCAATGTGGCGCTGGTGTCTTCATGGCAGCCATGGAGGATCGTCACTATTGCGGTAAATGTGGATACACATTAGTTTTTTCAAAACCAGAGGATATATGAATAGATATGTAAAGTGTTTTTTAAAATATAAAATTTGAAATATTTCAAAAAACAATGTTTGCTTTTTATTTAAATTTCTAAACGTATACAAAGTTCCCTTTACATATGAAGAAAAATTACAAAAAGGAGATATGCTGTTAGTATCTTGACAACTTTACACACATGAGAAACAATTTCGATTCTTGTTTGAGCCTTGCTTTATTTTTCGTGTGTCATGTAATCTCTTTCTCACATCTTAAAATCTAGCAAAAGGAACCTTCCTGAAGTGTGGGCTGTTAATGTCATCCACAAAGCTTATGTCTATAAAGACAGTGGTAATAGCATTATCCTTTTAAAGATAATTGTAATAGTTATGCATATAGTGCGCGGCTTTTGAATGTTCTCATACATGTGAGTCTTAAAAAGTACTTGATGAGCTTACTTTCGAAAAGTTATAATAAATTGGTATAAAACACGTCATTGTATATTATCAGCACAGCTAACGTGTTAGCTGTGCTATCAGCATACACTCTACGTATAATATAATAACAGCTGATTGTGATAAAAATATAAGGATTACTACAATATATGTATGTAACCTGGTATATATGTCAAACTTAATGTGGGAAAAGCTAATGTTGCCACATTTAAGATATAAATATTAATATATTAAAATTACATATAATATGGCATTAATAAAACCAACAATTTTATCATAACCCTTTCATAACAATATAGAAAAATGTTAAATTATTCTAATATTTTTACACCACCATATTATATTCATTTTATATGTCCTTTGAACATGTTATAGTATAGAAATTAAAAGGCAATGAAATAACTTGGCAACAAAACAACATCAAAATGGCGGTTTCTCTATCTCCTTTTATTCCAATTTCTCTATATATATATATATATGGGTTCACTTGGCGGGATTTTCTTTTAACACTAGTGATGGGCTGTGACCATACCAGCAATAATCCTACGTCACGATAATATATTATTAATGAATAAGAATTATTGTGTTTACACAGTTATATTTAGCTTTTGAAATACTAGAAATTCTTTGTAGGACACTTATTGACAAATTAATGTAACATACATAATTTGTGTTTCCCTCCACAAAATATCAGCAATTTACACTCAAGCGTTTCTTTTACAAATTTGATTGACAGTCAAATGAGAAATGAATGATAATTTTGACAGTTAGTCATGCCTTTTATAATAAATGCAAGTGATCATTTTATGTTATATACAACAGCACAGTTGATCTAAGTTCCTAGGAAGATAACGAGCCAAATATCTTTGGTGTGAGCTGTAAATTCGGTCGAATAGTACAAATTTTTTTTAATAAAAATCCTAGCCATAATTCTTAGATTTTTGTTAAACTTTTGTATATGAATGTGAATTCAACGAAATATCGAACAATTCTTGTCACCTGCTAATGAACCTGTTTGTCAAACAGGTTTATGTCACCTGTCAGTCAATTTGTATTTGTTAATAACATTAAATTAATAACAACAAAGATTGTGTGTGTTGAATATTGATTGTGTTCAGAAATGTAAAAAGGCGTTTTATTTATAGGTTTTATTAGTTTGCCGACTACATAAGCATATTTATCTCGAGTTTAACTGTATTTTGAATACGTTACAACTAATTCACATTCGTTAAAAATAGAAGTGTGGGAAAAAATGATGATTGCTAATGTCAGCAAAATTGTAATACATAGGCAATTATCTACTTGTAGAAGCCCTATGTAATCATATAATATGAAGTAAATTAATTCTCTGATTAACATACTTTTTCAAATCGACAGTTATACCTACTATTTGATCTAAATACAGTAATACCAAAGCACCACAATATGCCGTTCAAGTTGAAGTTAAAAAAGTCCCGATACTACAGTGTGGTATCGAAAAGTCTCTTCGTCTTATCTGTGGAAATACTCGATGGTACAATAGTGGAATGTACGTTGTCATCAGAAAGCACTGGACAGGATTGTTTGGATATAGTATGCCAAAAGTTAGGATTGAACCAGCCAAAATTTTTTGGTTTACAATATATGAGTACGACAAGCGATTACAGTCTATGTTGGCTTGAATTGGATCGACCGATTAAAAGGCAGTTGGATAAATATGCAAATAAAACGTTGTGCATTTATTTAAGGGTTATGTACTATGTGATTTCTGGTGTTAAGCTGTTAAGTGATGAAGTTACAAGGTGCATAATTTTGCTTTTCATTACTAAGTAGTTTTTGATTAGTATATTGAATATTTTGTACGTGTAATATAATACTAGGGCGTAAAAGTGTAGCATTACATGATTTTAGGTATCACTTTTATTTACAATTAAAACAAGACGTTATTGATGGTAAAATTTCCTGCAATCGACAAAAAGCTGTCGAATTAGCTAGTTATTCCATGCAAGCAGAATTTGGTAACTTTGATTCAGAACGGCACACAGCTCACTATTTAAAAGATTTTCAACTTTTTCCTAAGGTAAGATGGAGTTTTCATTAACGCCGAATTATTTACACTAAAACTACTAATAATTTTTAGTCTTTCACTGACTCAGTTTTGTTAGAGTCTCTAACAGAAGCAGCTAGTAGAAAACATGCATCGTTACACAATATGCCACAGAGTACCGCCGAGGAGTACTATATTTGTGCTTGTCAAAAGTTAGACGGTTATGGACAAGAGGAGTTTCACGTAAAAGACAAAAGTGGAACTCCAGCAGTGATTAGTATTGCGTTGACAGGCGTTGCGGTGACGTTTACAAGTGACAAGGAGTCAAAACATTTTGGGTGAGTCAAAATCATGATATGAATCAAGTTAGGGACAGGTTTATCGGAAAAAGTGTTCATTAGAGGATATTTTCTAGGTTTCCTCTAAGAATTTGGTATTATTCCGGGTTTCGCTAGTATCTACTGATAATATTGCTCGTGAAACACTAATGGGTGCTTTTAATTTAAGCAGGACATTTGATGCCTTAATCATACAGTCCTTTCTGCGAAGTACTTGGGAGTTTGATCATTTAAGTTTGAATCTTGGGAAGACTGATTTTTACCAACAAAATTGTGCTATGGAGTTCTAGGTCCCCCCTTTTTTCGCTTATAATGATTTACATCGTATAGTAGTATATAGTTCCAGTTCTATATGACACTGTGGTTTGATGATCCTTTTCGCCCGTTCCATCAACCAGGAAAGGTTTTATCTGAATACTGACTGACAGCAATGGTATAGCAGTGGCGGCTCGTGGGTAATTTCATTAGGTAGGCACTAAGTAAAAAATGGATGTGCAGAAAAAGGCGCCGCAGGTGAAATTTTTTTAAGATTGTCAAGGTCAAGGGCCTTAGATGAAAAGTTGAAAATTATCAAGGTAAAAAAGAACACGTTAAAATACGGGTTTCGTAAGGTAAATCTTTTTTTTTTTTTATTTTTAAAAATTATGCCCCATTCACTACGTATCAATCACTATGTTATGTATGATGAGTATGTAAAATGTCCTGATAGAAAGAAAGGACCTAATTTGGGCCACTGTTTGTAGTAAACAAAATATCAATTAGGTTCATAAAAACTATACCTAACCAGCTAACCTTGAACGGGCATAAGTACTGCAGAAAATTGAGAATTTGATACTGTCTACTCTGCGGTGAAAGTATACTGTCTTTTTACTATGGTTAGGAAGCTAGATCAGCAGGAATCGCCCCACTAGCGATTCAAGTGAGTTTATTAATATACAGTGAAGATTTTTAATTTCATATTCTCCCCAAATTATTAAATAAATAAATGCTTTATTGCTCAACAGAAAATTTCTAGTTACAGCGCAACCACACAAAAGTATCAATACAAAGAATATAATATATATAAGACAATCAATAACTTGATAACATTACATAACAGATATTGATAACTTTACATAACAGAGGACATATATGAAAATCTCTATACGAATCTATTGGATAAATACAACCAACAGTTGCAAATAAGTGAGATGTTACGCTCCGAAGTTAATGAACTCACTACTCGAGTTAACGTTCTTGAAAGTCAACCACGGGATCAGGTCCATCAGGTAAATGGTGAAAATTATAATGACTTCTTCCGCGAGCACAGCGATCGCGAAATACGCAAGAGGAATTTGATTGTGTTTGGTCATCCGGAAAATGCAGATGATGTTGATGAAAAAAATGTTGCCTTTGATATTATTCAGACGCTTGTGCCTAGCGTAGAGGTCAGTGATATTGTGCGTGTGCATCGGATCGGTCGTCGTCGGGATTCTGTTGATCGACCTCGTCCATTAAAATTAGTGCTTAAGGAACCGAAAATTGCCGGTGAGGTTCTGCGTCGATCTCCGAACATTAAGTCTAAACCGCAATATAATCAACTAACTTTGAGCTCCGACAGGACTCCACAACAGCTGAAGGAGTACAAAGAGCTCAAACTTAAACTCAACGCCTGCAAAAATCAGGGAGAAACAAACATTAAAATTAAATATATACGTGGTTTTCCAACTATAGTTCAAGTCAATGAGCCGCCTTTAAACTAATTGGAGTGTCTAACAGGAACGATTTTCATTGTAATATTCTATACCAAAATGTAAGGGGTCTCAACACAAAGACGACCACCTTTTTCAAATCTGTGAGTTCTTGTGAGTATGACATTGTTGCTGTTACAGAAACGTGGATCCAGGACAATGTTTTTAGTTCTGAACTATTTAGTGACAATTATGTAGTGTATAGGAAGGATCGTGATAATGTAGCGCTCAACGTGTCCAGGGGTGGTGGGGTGCTATTGGCCGTTAGATCAAGCCTTGAATCAAGATTGATTAATTTCGACAATATTCCTGGGTTTTCACCTGCGATTGATCTAATTGGCTGTAAAATTACTGTGAGTAATAACTTTTCTTTCTATTGTTTTTGTGTATATATTCCACCCAACACCAATATTGACCGTTATACGGAATTCTTTGAGTTTTTTGAGTGTATCACTTACCATACAATGCTAATTTTTTGTTCGTTGGTGATTGTAATGCCCACTTTGAAAGTTCTGGTCTGGGTAGCGACCCGCGGCTCATGGTCATAAATAATTTTATAGAGTTGTTCAATTTGAGACAATATAGTAGTATCCTGAATGCGCATGGCAATTTATTAGATCTTGTTCTTTCAAATGTTTGGTTGATGAAGACGTCTATCACCCTGCTCTTCAAATATTTTTCTCCCATATTATATCTCCACAAAAGGATTTTCCAGTAAGTTCATTGAATAAAAAATACAATTTTAAAAAGGCGAATCTCCCTATTTTGTATGAACAAGTCCTGCTCAAGGATTGGTCATTCCTTAAGGATATAGAGGACGTCAATATTGCTGTTGCTCAATTCTACCATCATCTTAAACATATTTTAGACATGTGTGTTCCGGTTTTTAAATCTCATTCAAAAAAATATAATTACCCTAGCTGGTATACACGCGATATAATATGTGACAAGGCAAGAAATTGGCGTAAATGGAAAACTGGCAAATCATTGACGCACTTTAACATTTTTAAAACTCTTCGAGCTACTATTAAGCAGAAAACCGATATCGCATATAGAAATTATGTTGCGAGCATTGAGAGCACGGTGAAAAACGATCCACAGAATTTGTGGAGATTTGTTCAGAGCAGAGGGAGTTGTTCGAGAATACCGGGAAGTATGGTTGATGTGTCCGGAGAATGTCTTTCTAGTCCGGAAGGTATAGTTAATGTTACTCCTACCAGTGGTGCACCTCAGGGAAGCAATCTAGCTCCACTCTTATTTGCCATCTATGTAAACGACATTGCTGCTCAAGTCTCTAGCGACTATCTTTTGTTCGCCGATGATTTGAAATTGTATAGACCAATTGCTACCGAGGACGACTGCATATGCTTGCAACGGGATCTCGTTGAACTTGAGGAATGGTGCATTAGGAACAGGCTTCCGCTCAACGTCAGTAAGTGCAAACTCATGTCATTTACCAGACGACAGAGTGTAATTAGTTTCAATTATACGCTGAATGGTGTTGTTCTTGAATCTTGTGAGTCAATAAAGGACTTGGGAGTGATCATGGATAGTGAATTGACGTTTGATACTCATATTGACTCTATTTCACAAAGCGCGATCCGAATGATGGGTTTTATTCTTCGCTCAACTACTGATTTTCAGGATATTGACTGTCTGCTTCAGCTGTACGTGAGTTTTGTCCGCTCTAGATTGGAATATGCCTCTCTTGTATTCGCTCCTTTATACCAGGTACACATCAATAAATTGGAGCGTATTCAAAGAAAATTTTTAAAAATTTTAGCTTTTAAGATCGATGGATGTTTCCCAGTCAGGGGCATTGACCATAATATATTGTTAAACAGATTTAATGTTAATTCATTGGTTTTTCGTAGAGATTCGGCTGGTCAAATATTCCTGTTTAAGCTTATAAACGGCATAATTGACTCCCCTCGCCTTCTGGAACAACTGCCCTTTAATTTACCGCAATTTTTTTCTCGAACGATGAATTTATTTAGAGTGCCGCGTTTCAACACCAATTATGCATCGAGATCACCTCTTTACCGAGCATGCCGAACCTGCGATCGTCTTAATATACATCGATCTGTACATTACTTTGACGGGTCACTGTGGTCTTTTCGCGCTGGTTTGTATCGGTACTTGGGCACCCTGGACATGTAGAGCGTATGGTGAGTTTGTCGTATGGTGATTTTGTTGTATTGTTGTTAACTTTATATTTCTTTATGGTGTATTTTTCTAAGCTTATGCTTTTTCGATAATTTTTATCAATTATTTAGTTTACTATTGAGATAATATCCATTGTCTAGTACTTAGAATTGTCTTGTTATTGGGTCTTGACCTGTTAGACAATAAAGTATTTATTTATTATTATTTATTTATTTATAACAGAATTAAATTAAATTAATAGAGATATAAATAAAGAAATAAACATAAAAAATATATAAACAAATTCAATCATCACAACCAAGTACAAGTTCTGCGGCCGCCAAAATATGTTTCAATGTATCATGAAACAAATCACAATTGCGGCACACCACATTAAACGTGCGAGACATAGTGAACAAGGGGGACCTCAACATAATATTTGTTCGAGCTCTATCACAATGAAATAATTGGTAGTTTCTTGGGTTTATTCGCGGAACAGTAAGACGGAATCCTTCAAACAGCTCAGGACAATCAGTAACGCCATTAAACACTTTACAAACATTGCTTATGCATGCAAGATCCCGCCTCAATTGCAATGATTGCACACCAAATCTGCCCGTTAGATAGCCATACGGCACACCACGCTCAGGATAACTACCATCGGATTTAAAACAAAGATACTTCAAAAATTTGCGCTGCACTCCTTCGATGTTTTGCTTGTAACAACCATAGCAGGGATACCAGATCAGAGAGCAATATTCAAGTTGGGATCTGACGTACGCGAAGTACAGTTTTTTTAGCGTATTAATATTGCGAAAAGATCTGCCATTTCTAACGATGTAACCATATGCCTTGGATGCATTAGCTATCATCGTCATTATGTGTTCGCTGATGGTAAAGCGCGAATCGAACACAACACCAAGATCCCTGGTAGTTTCCACACGTGACAATGCAGCGTCATATATCGCGTATTCAAAATCAATAGGGAACGTTCTCCTAGTATATGACACAACTTTACACTTTACCGGGTTCAGCATAAGATTATTAGCATCACACCAATCGCCGACCAAGTTCAGACTGTTTTGCAAAACATGACAGTCGTCAACAGAGTCCACAGGGGAGTAGATCTTCAGATCATCAGCAAAAATCAATCTTTCAGATTTAAATTCCTTCCCAGGTCGTTAGTAAAGATTTTATCAATAGAATTGTGAATTATTTTTGTTTGTAACGTGACACGCTCAAATTTGTTTCGTGAACGAACCTCGTATAACAAATATTATCAACAAGACCATAACATTTATTTGAGGAATGAAAAAACAGGTCTCTACCCACCTAATTTTCATTATTTGTCTGTAATAATGAGTCATTTGTTATTATTTCGAAACACTTATTATATGAACTAATTTAAATGCATAATTCGTAATCTGAACATGTGTGTTTAATTGTCTTTCTTTTTTTTTACTTCTATCTATGTTTTAAAAGAAGAATGTATACACTTATTATGCGGTAGCAACTTACACACATAAAACTATAAAGTTCTTAGTATTTACTACCGTTGAATGGTTACAAAATTTCAACGAAATTGGTAAGATTATTATTTAAATATATTTTAAACAATTTTAATTGTAATGTGCGTTATAACTTGACAAACACGGATTCGTAACCGGAAGATCGACCGTTGCAAACCTGGCCGTTTTCACGCAGTATGTCTCCGAAGCGTTGGACTCTCGAGGTCAGGTTGACGTCATATATACCGACTTCAGTACACCGTTCGATAGGATCGATCATTCGGTTTTGGTTAGGAAGCTTCCTGCATTCGGATTAAGCTACTGTGTTATTCTATTGATAAAATCTTATATTAGCGGCAGATATCAGTTTGTTTCTTATAACGGTTATAAATCAAGAAGCTACCATGCAACATCAGGAGTACCTCAAGGTTCGAATCTGGGACCACTACTGTTAAATCTTTTTATTAACGACCTGGGAAAGAATTTAAAATCTGAGAGATTGATTTTTGCTGATGATCTGAAGATCTACTCCACTGTGGACTCTGTTGACGACTGTCATGTTTTGCAAAACAGTCTGAACTTGGTCGGGGATTGGTGTGATGCTAATAATCTTATGCTGAACCCGGTAAAGTGTAAAGTTGTGTCATATACTAGGAGAACGTTCGTGGAAACTACCAGGGATCTTGGTGTTGTGTTCGATTCGCGCTTTACCTTCAGCGAACACATAATGACGATGATAGCTAATGCATCCAAGGCATATGGTTACATCGTTAGAAATGGCAGATCTTTTCGCAATATTAATACGCTAAAAGAACTGTACTTAGCGTACGTCAGATCCAAACTTGAATATTGCTCTCTGATCTGGTATCCCTGCTATGGTTGTTACAAGCAAAACATCGAAGGAGTTCAGCGCAAATTTTTGAGGTATCTTTGCTTTAAATCCGATGGTAGTTATTTTATGTTTATTTCTTTATTTATATCTCTATTAATTCAATGTACTTCTGTTATGTAAAGTTATCAAGTTATTGATTGTCTTATATATATTTATATTCTTTGTATTGATACTTTTGTGTGGTTGCTCTGTAACTGGAAATTTTCTGTGGAGCAATAAAGCATTTATTTATTTATTATTTATTAAACACGTGATTGAAACACTGGGAAATGGTTTCTCGTATCTAGAATTTAGGTCACTCGCTCTGGTCCAAGTAACTATCATTTTGGCAGCTTTACATATACCAAATTTTTAGACCACTGCAGAAGCAAGTACCGAAGTGGAATCGTTCTAATAAATACACCACTGTATTTGTGTAGTTGATATTTAAAACCATTCAAACTAAGAGTAAAATGGCCAAGGCCTAACTCATGTACATTTTCAGAACTTTAGAAATTTATGCGAAAATCTTATTCTACAAAAATGAACACAATAATCAAGAATATTAAAGAATGGGAAATTATGGCAAAAAGATACGCAATCAAAACAATAAATAACTCGCAGCTTTGATCGTCTTGATCAACATCAACTTCTTCCAACACTCTGCGAATGCAGACAACGCCTTTCCCAGATGAATGTTTTACGCAAAAAAAGTGCCAAACTATGGCGATTTTCTTTGAATCATTGTAAATAACAGCTAGAAACACTGAAAACTTGTTTAAAACACCTATTTTTGAATTGAAAATGGCTGTAAATTTAACAATGAAAAATCCAGGGCCGTATTTAAAAAACCCAAGTTGATGATTGTTTTTCAAAAACAAAACGTCGTAGTGAAAATTTTCTTTTTCTTCTCAAAAAGTAACAATGAGAAAGTGTTTAATTTTTTTATATCTGTAAAACTAATAAATAAAAACTAAAATCGCAAAAAATAGGAGTGCATAGTATAATTTGAATAAAACGACATCTACTCCACGAAATGATATATATATATATACGTTAAAACCTTGTTTTATCTGCCAGACATGTTTCGGACTACACGTCCATCATCAGTGGCTTAAGGAACCTTATACAGTACTGTCAGATGTGAGAGTGTATTTCATACAAATGTTAAGAGAGAGTTGTTAGTTTTACATTGATTTAAACGTCTATACACATCATTTTGTTGGAATTAAATTAAGTTAGTTAAATTAATAAATTATAGTTAAATAATAAATTTGCCACTATTTAACTATAATTTATTAATTTAACTAACTTAATTTAATTCCAACAAAATGATGTGTATAGACGTTTAAATCCATGTAAAACTAACAACTCTCTCTAAACATTTGTATGAAATACGACCCTCACATCTGACAGTATTGCATAAGGTTCCTTAAGCCACTGATGATGTACGTGTAGTCCGAAACATGTCTGGCAGATAAAACAAGGTTTTAACGTATATATATAGATCATTTTGTGGAGTAGATGTCGTTTTATTCAAATTACACAGTGTATATATGTTTTTCCATTTTCGTTGATTTTTCAATGTAATTCTTCCATGTCTTCCTTGTGTTGTTTCTTCCTTCTTCTTTTTCTACCTCGCGTCGTTTTAGTTTTTCCTTCTCAATTTCCCGTTGTGTTCTTTCTGTTCCATCAGCTTACCTCAACTGGATTAAAAGTGAAGCTAAACTGGCCATTGCACAGCACTTTATGCAGAATTCTAGCCCAGATATTTGATAAGCAAAGATCTTCGAGAATAGAAATTTCTAGAAAAATCTGATAAAGATAACCAATCAAAATAATTAATAATGTTAACCTCTTTTTGGGTTTTTTTTTAAAGTATACAATGAGTTTATCTTTCATCTATCATGATGTTTCAATATTTTATATAAGGTCCGTTTAAAGCCTCAATACGTTTGAATTTGATCAAATTATAACCAACCCTTAATTTTGTAAAATAATTTTTTTTGTGAATATAGATGGTCCGATATTAGTAACGTGATAAATCATAAACGAGACTTTACAATTGAATCGGTTCATGCCACGGAGAAAGCAGAGTTTCAGTTTGGTGATGTAGAAAGTGCTAAAAGTGCTTGGCGATTCTGTGTCTTGCAACACATATTCTACAGTCAATTCGAGTTAAACAGTGGAGGTGTGGATACAACCGACAAGGGTTCGTCGCAAGTGCCAGCGTTTCAACAAACCAGCGAAGTAAGTAATACACACTCTATGAGTCGATACTTTTCTCATCTCTCCCTATTCTAGGATAAACTCCGTCAAATGGACAGTTACGAAGATGTCACCAATCAATCACACGAATGGAACCGTCCAATCTCCTCCACACAAAGCCTCACACAAAAAGCCCAATCTACCTCATGTCTAGACCTAAACAAACCCGATGTAGAACACTTACGAAGCCTCCTACCGTCATACCGTCCCGCACCCGATTACGAAACGGCTATTCAACAAAAGTATCGGAACTCTTCCGGCGCGTTAACCAATCGCAACCCGCACAACGCCGCCATATTGTACAGTTCCCAACCAGAAATTCACCAAACTGATGCGTACGCAACGCATCTACGATATCCGGATGTAACGCATAACAACATCGAACAAAAGAACCATTTACTCACAGCTCCGGTGACGCGACAACAGCTGAATTTTGATAACGTTCGGTTACTGCACATGTATAAATCTCCGCCACCGTATCCTAGTGATCGAATCAGTTCTAATTCGACTCCAGATCTAGCTGGATTGTCGCTGCAAACGAAACCGCATAGTAACTTTGTTGGTGGTAATAATATTGTGAGTGGGTCCAGTCCAGACCTAGTTTCAAGTGGGAATTTCTATTTGAAGCAACTTTATGCTGTAGCTGCGCATCAGCAACAACCTATGATCCATCGTTCGCAAAGTTATTTACCTCCACAGCATGGTACTTACGAAAATTTAGCTTCAGTCTTTAATAATAACATGTTGGCACGTCCGCAAGCAGTGATTGTTGAGAATCCAAATATCACAAAACATATTAAGAAAGTTTATGATGAACATGGGAATATAATCTATTGTATGCCGGCGAATATGAAGCAAATACTTGAAAATAATCAGTTACCAAGCACTGGATTCGTAGTGACGCGTAACCAGAACGCTATGGTTGCGCACGATACCGAATTAAACGATTCTAGTGAACCGATTTATGAGAATATTCCATTGCCGTTGTGGCAAAATAGTGATACTAGTGATGAGATGCGGGCTAGAACACAAAGTATTCATTCGGCACCGGAAGTGATTAATCACACATTAGTGAATCGAGTACAGTCGCAGTTTCCTAAAGTTAATATTATGACTAGTAGAGAGAATTTGTATGCGAACGTTACGGCAACGTCGGACACTGCTGTGGCAACGTCGGATCCGAATTTATCGAGAATATCCACTAGTACGAAGTTACACGATTCGTTAACGACCAATGAGGTGTTATCGTCGCCAATTGGTAGTAGTAGTAGTAACGTGTCTGAATCAGTATTGTCTACGCAGTTAGTGAGTAATAATAATAGTGGTGTATCGTTTATCGATAGTGTTACCGATAGTACGAGTTCGGCATCGAATGTGAGTTCGAATAAATCGAAAAAGAAACGTTGGGGCATATTGATGGGCCGGAATAAGTCTGAGGAGAAGATTAAGAGTGCGACGTTGGGTAGGGAGAAGAAGAAGGAGGATAAGGCGGCGAGTAATACGAAACATAGATGGTCGACAGGGTTGCCGAAGTATAATCCGCTGCCGCCGTCGATTAGTAAGGAATCTATGGTAAGTAAATAAATATAAGATGAAGTATTTAGGTCTGCTAAATCCCTCCCAATGCGTGCAGAATATAAGTTAACATGGTGATCAATGGATGAGTCTGGCCATACACTACCAAAGATACTACCGCAACTCATTGTTGCGGTGTTGCTGATTATAGAATTGCAGCAATTTCTGTCTGATAAAGTTTTATCGAGTTTGTCAGCTTCAGCAGTGTTTACAAGTTGTTCTGCAAGACTTTTGCTTTTTATTACAGTGCCAATTACTAGAAAACAGACTAGCCGATGGACAGTTATATTTCGAATTCGATAAGATTGCTAAGAAGAAAGAGAACGCCGATTTTACGACGGCTTTACATCCGGACAATTCTGCATTTAATCGATTTCGGGACGTTTTCCCATATGAGGAGAACAGACTGAGAATAACGCCATCAAAGAACAATAAGTTTGGATACATTAATGCCTCTCATATCACAGTAAGTAATGAATGATTTATTTGAAAAACTAAAGGGAATAAAAAAAAGTTCTCCTAGTGTGTTTCGAACCCATGTCCTCTGCTCACAGTGCTCTTACGTTCCTACTAGGCTACGGGCGAGTTCGTTTAGATATGGCATACTGCTACAACTTTATTTGATTCTATAGTTAGCGTTAATCATTGATTCACGTACCAGTTAATTGATTCTGTTGATTTTTCACCTTTTCAATACGATAAGTTATTCTAACTGCGATAATATTTTTGTAAAAATAAAGCTTGGCTATTTTTTTTGTGGTTAATTAGGCACTTGCACTTGTGTTGGGTGTGGTGGATGATGGTTGACTCTTGGTGGATTTTGAATGAATTGAATTGAATGAAATATAAATAATATGGCATTTTTTGAACCAAAATATATAATTTGGGAAATTAAGCATCTGCACCTGTGTTGGGTGTAAATATATATTTCGGGTTAATTAGAGTATTTATTTATTTAACGCAATATGAATTTAAAAAAAAATTATAGGACATAATATAAATCAACAAACTTAATGTAAAGGACGCACACACTATACTGTAACAGTAAATCAATATGTTTTTTTTTCTTGAAAGGGTCCGTACGACTTAAGTCCCCGGTTTCACTGCAGCCTCATGGGCTTATTGTGAAAAATCCCCGTATATTATGCCACCCAATCCAGCAGCCCTGTACCCTCCACTAACTTGTGGAGTTCAGTTATGTGTTGGGTGTCAATATCTGCTGGCGCAATCAGCGAATGCCCAAAGATAGCGTGTCTTCTTCGTTGTAGAACTACACACTCACATATTACATGGTAAGCTGTTTCAACTGCCCCATTACACAATCTGCATTGCAGGTCCCCATTGTACAGCCCCATCTTATTTAGGTGGTCTCTCAGAGCGCAATCCCCAGTAAGGAGTCCCATAGTTATTCGCATCTGACTCCTGCTTAATGATAGCAGTTTTTCAGTGCGTTTTGTTGCGGCACCAGGTATAAACCTCTTCCCATGCTCCTGCTTGGGAATATGTTCCCAATATCTCTGGTGCTCGCTTTTGGCCCAGCACTTGAGGAGAAATCAATATTAAACTAGTTCCTTAATTTTATTTTTAAATATATTCAGTCTTGATCCGAAAAATTCTACACTTTTAGCCATATCATTAGCGTCTCTAATAACTCTATTTAGAGGTGAGTTGCGGGCATAATTTGTCCTGCAATGAGGCTCATGCAGGAAGGGCGCTGCCCTCAACATTCGTGATAAAATATCTGGGGCGTCCACATAATTATTTAAAACTTTAAAAACAAAGACAGATCCTAAATATTTTCTACGATATTCCAAAGGGCTTATTTACAAACATCATTGTGTTTGTTTCGTAGTCAGGACCAGCCCATTCCTAGTCAGCATGAATCTCACAAACCTAATGAACCTATTCAATTGCCGTAATACGGAGACCAGACTACCGCGCCATACTCATACAGTAAAGTCCCTTCCTGTCCTTATCAAGAATCCTAGCACCATGTTAGCTTTGGGCAAAGCTGCATTATAATGGGCCTGGAAATTTAGCTTATCATCTACATAACCATACCCAGATCCTTGACAACATTCAAACCTGTCAGCTCCGAACCGTTGACTGTGTATGCGAGTGGGAATCTACTCTCACCTCGTGTGAAAATCATAATATGACATTTATATCTAGTCATAATTTATTCGCAAGGCACCAACGACCCAGAACGTCCAGGTCATGCTCCAGCCTCTGTCAATCTCCAATATTGCCAATACTCCTGTATATTTTTAGATTATCTGCAAACATTAAACATTTCGAAGTAATAATGGTCCCAAATGCGAACCCTGAGGGGCACCAGTTCCCGTGAAAAACGTCTCTGACAAGCAACCCTAATACGCTGCGATCTATCGTGTAAATAGGACCCAAACCATTTAAGCATGTTTCCTCTTACACCATAATTGCGGAATTTTTCAACACATCCTACGTTGCATCTCATGCATTTGATATTGATCAGGGATTATTTGATGTTGTGAATGTGTCTCATTTACCGGATCGCGTGATTACTGAGACGGAGGTCTAATGGAGCTTTGAGAATGTTAAAAGCTAAATTTACATCGGGTCCTGATGGTATACCATCTTTTGTAATTAGGGATTGTGCCACTGTGTTTGCTGAACCATTGTGTACAATATTAAATGTTTCTTTGCGATCGTGTAGTTTCCCATCTGATTCGAAAACTTCTAGAGTAACGCCGGTTCATAAGAAGGGAGATAAACAGGATATTTCAAATTATAGACCAATTTCCATACAGTCGTGTTTTTCTAAAGTTTTTGAATTTGTGCTGCATGATATTATTATGAGCCATGTTAGGCGTCAGATTTCATCGGTACAACATGGCTTTTTTCCCGGTCGTTCTACGTCAACTAATTTACTGGTTTTAACACAGTTTTTAACTGAGCGACTTGATAACGGGGCTCAGGTAGATGTAATCTACACTGATTTTTCTAAAGCCTGTGATAGACTTGAGCATGGTATTCTACTGCGTAAACTGTGTCTTTATGGATTATCTTATAATTTACTGCTGCTTTTGAAGGCGTATCTGAAGGATAGATTTCAGTATGTGGAAAGTCGAGGATTTCGTTCCGCAAATTTTAAAGTGTCATCTGGTGTTCCCCAGGGCTCTGTCCTTGGACCATTGTTGTTCCTGTGTTTTATCGATGATATTTCTAGTGGCTTGACAAATAGTTCGTTATTATATGCTGACGACTTCAAAGTATATTCTGTCATTAATAATACTGAAGATTGTTCTCATCTTCAGGACGATTTAAATGTTGTATATGAGTGGTGTGGCCGTAATAATCTTTATCTGAATATTGATAGATGTTTTAGTGTTTCCTATACACGGAATATAAACCCTGTCAAATTTTCATATTCTATAAATAATAGTCCATTAACAACTTATGATGAGTTTAAAGATTTAGGTGTTTGGTTTGATGGTAAACTGAGCTTTACTAATCATTACAATAATATAGTTTCAGCATCCTATAGATCTCTGGGTTTTATTGTGCGCAATTCGAGAGAGTTTGTGACACCTCAAACACTCATTGTTCTTTTCAACGCATTGGTCAGATCTAAACTGGAATATGCATCTGTAGTATGAAATCCTATGTATGGCATACATATAACTAATATTGAACGAATCCAGCGTCGTTTTGCCAAGTTGCTGTGGTTTCGGGTTGATGGGGTTTATCCATCCATTGGATTTCCTCATGATATTCTGCTAAACCGTTTTAATCTAGTATCATTAAATACTCGGAGAGAATATTCCGTTCTATTGTCGCTAATATATAGCTTGCGTAAGAAAACAAATTTGTGGTCGTCGACCTTCCCCCCAGGAATCCATGTTGATTCCATGAAATGATGTTCTTAAACGAAGCACTGAAAAACGATACTAAGCACTTTCAAAAAGCTTCGATAATTCACAACATTTATTCGCTCGCCTGACTTATAAACCGGCACAATAATAGATTGTTTTCATATTTGGGGGAAAACTCCCAGCAACAATGACTTAAGGATAAAGCAAAGGGGTTAGCAGGAAGAGGTTCGGAATCTCATCAGGTCCCGGTCCCTTACTAACGTCAAGTCCCAGCATTATATTTGTTAACTTGTTGTCTTCTAGGCCACTGTGGGTAGTAAACAGCGATTCTATATTGCCGCTCAAGGTCCAAACAGGTACACATTGCCATATTTCTGGCAAATGGTATGGGAGGCTGAAGTATACCTCATGGTACAATTAACCGATCCCACAGAAGATATGATGTATCTCCCGGATGCTGATGAGAGGTGTATTAACATAGACCAGGTAATTATAGTCAGTAGCATAATTTAAATGACTCTGGTAGTCTGATTCTCTTTCAGGACTACCAAGTGTGGTGGGAATTCTCGCAGAAGACTGGTCATTGTGTGACGAGTAAAATCCGATTATGTCATGTGATGTCACGGCGTTACCGCACCATATGGCATTTACACTACACCGATTGGGGTGAACAGGGTTGTCCCAATTCTGTGGCGCACTTCTTGGGTTTTTTGGAGGAGATGCAGAGTGTGCATCAACATTCGATGGGTGAAATACCGCCCGGTCACAATAAGAATCCACCCATTTTAGTACATTGTACCGCTGGTGTTGGTAGGACTGGAATGACGTTGTTAAGTGATTTGTTGTTATATACGGTGGATCATAATCAGGTAAGTCATAAAATTGTTTGTACCGTAAAATAAAAAAATATTGTAGGAAGCTTTTAACTAAATTTAATTACTCAATTCTCTTAAATTATTGATGTGAATTAATTAATTTTTTTTAGCAGGATTTGAGGGTCAACTTGGCATATACAAAAGGAAAAAAATCGAGTGTCACCCCAAAACTTTCCCGACAAGATGTAATATAATCTAGAATTTTAATATTTATTATTATAATTGCATTATTTGCAATAAACTACTTTATTCAAAAATTAGAAATAAAAAAAAATGCAAAAGCTTGGATTTGAACCCAGGAGCTTCCGCATGCAAAGCCGGTACTTACCACTGATGACACCGACGCTTATACAGATAACTTCTATAAGTCCCTGACCAGGTCTCAGTTTTCAACAATGTTCTGGTGTGGATAATTTAAATTTTCAGGTTTAAACTTCGTAATTTTAATATAATTTACCGTTGTGTTCTTTTTATTTTTTTAGCAAATGAAACAATCAGTTCAATTACATTTAAAAATTTATTTCTTCTCTGCAACCATTTCTTACACAAATTTTGCCTTTTTTTTCGTTTGTTGTTGTTTTCGCAAAATTTTCAAAAAATAAGGAGAGAAAGAGCAGATCATCTCGTGGAAAATCCTTGGTGAGTGACGAGGGTGTGTGGTCCGCAGGTATCAGGTACTACTATTCAGGCGTACCTGATAGTCTGTGGCTAGCCTAAGAGATGTTTGTGTATGGGTTCGAATCCCAGCTCTGGCAATATTTTTTTCTCTCATTTTTGAATAAAGTAGTTAGTTTGTTACGGTAGTTTATTGGAAATAATGCAAATAATAGAATTATAATAATAATTAAAATTCTGTTTCGTTACGCAGGTCACATATTTTGGATTATAAACGGTGGGCAAATTTGAGGTTAGGAAATAAATTGGCTGTCAAATGATGAAATGTAAAGAATTGAGCTGTCATCCTTTGCCATTTATTTAGTAAAAAGTTGGGAAATTTTAACCGTGGAACGCACTCTTGAACAAAGAATTTTAATTGTGAAAATTTACTATCAAAATGGTGAAAATTTTACTGTTGTCACTTCGTAAAATTCGAGCAGCTTTTTCTCGTAATCAGGCTCCTTCTGAAGCCGCTAAATTCGAGGGTCATGGTACTGTTGCTGGAAATGGACCAAAATAATACACTCGTAGTGGCCTTATATAGTGATGGCGGTTATGTAAACAAACAAAATTGTCGCATATGGGGCTCACAAAATCCATAAATAGTTCTCGAAAAACCATTACAGTGAAATCTCTCTTAATGGACACCTCCCTTGTACGGACACGGACAATGCTATCCATATATTTTATGAGAAAAATCTCTCTTGAACGGACACAAAGTACCGCCCAATCGTTGCTAGTGGTGAACATACTAGTCCGAGATAATCAGCGTGGCCTGCGAAATCACAGGCTGTGGGAAGCCACCTTTAATAGACAAGCATCGATCATTCAGGGAATTACCAACTGGCGCGGCTGTGTGATTCCCGGAAACAAATTGATCCAGAAGATAGAATTCCTCTTTCTTTACTGGCCGAAATTTATAAAAAGAAAGTGCCACTTGGAATCTGTCCCCAGGATCTTCAAGAGTTCTTCAATATTGACAATAATTTGTGTATAAAAGAACCTGTTGAAACTCTTCAAAGTGTGGAAGTTAATCAAGATCAAGAAAACTCAGATGAATCTGACGACGAGCTACACATAACAGAGGTGGATAACAACATTAAAACATATATCGAGGCTATGTCTTCAGTGAAATCCCTAAAGCTCTTTTCCGAAAATGAAGGAGATGAAAAAGCCTTCGAAATTTTGTGGAAACTCGAAATACATTTTCAAGAAGCTATATTGAAAAAAAGAAAACTAAGCAAACAACATTAGATGAATTCCATTCCAAATTGTAAATGCAATGCATATTTTTAATGGATTTATGTTTTTTTTTTGTTTAATGAATAGGTTTTATTTTTTATATTTGAAGTCTGAAATGTCTATTTTAATATAGGTATACATAATGGGTATAAAGTAAGTAAATAAAGTCCCGAGTGTGTATTTTTTTTTACAAAGATCACTACTATGTATGTAAGTATTCTCTCTTAAGCGGGCACCTCCCTTGAGCAGACACTTTATCTTGGCCCCATCAGTGTCCGCTCATGGGAGATTTCACTGTACATCCAGTGACTGTATGGTGCGGTTTGTGGTTTACGCGACATCGTATTTGTTCGAAAATGAGCAAGGAAACGCCGTCACCGTGAATTCTCTGCGCTACCAAACCATGATAACCGATTTTTTGTGGCCACAATTGGCTAATGTTCACATCAGTGACCTTTGGTTTCAGCAAGACGGCGCCACAATCCGGCCAAACAATTCAGTTATTGCATGAGAAATTTCCCCCGGAAATTATTGTAGGTAGCTTTTAACAAAATTTAATTCGTTCCTTGTTTATTAAATTAAATACATTTACGTTTCTTTCCAGGAGGTTTGTATACCGAGAGTGGTTGGTCTACTGCGGCACCAAAGGCCCTACATGATACAAACAATTGCTCAGTACCGTTTCGTCTACTCTCTTCTGATACACTATTTGAAACAGACTAGACTTATTTAAGTGTTGTTGTCTTTGGTTTTAATTACACGGTAAGAGTATTTTAAATTAATGTCATAGAATAAATAAAGAGAATATGAACTCCCACCACTTTCTATTGTCCTGTGCGAGGCAGGTGGTAGCCATTTTTTTATATACACGACAGATCCGTATTTACGTTTTATTGAAATTACAGGATATGTAAAGAACAGGGGAGTAATAGAATTATTTTATAATAGAATTACCTACATCTTTATTAATTACAAAAACAAACAAATACTTTTTTTACTTTTATTCATGTTTTCTATAATCATTTCATTTTTATTTATATTTTTAAAATTTCTATAATTTTCAAAATTATTTTGAAATATATTTTCTAATTTGGAAATGTATTGTTCAGCTCTAAAGAAAAAAAAGTGTAATTGATTACGGGCTTCAGAAAAACAACGCAAGCACACATTTTTTTTTTTATTATGCCAAGGCAGAGAAATCATCATGACACCTAGGGAGTTCCTTACCACTTCCCTAGGTAGTGTGGGTCTCTAACCTAAACTAAAACTCTGCCTTATCTTTGTAGTATGGCTCGGGAACCCTCCCTTTTCCATGTCCTCTGTTGCTGTTGTCTTCTGATGTTGATTGTCGTCTGTTGCTGTTGTCCTCTGTTGGTGGTGCCTAGAAAACACTCTGAAACACAAATTTAGATGAGTATACCTGACCTGAAAGAAACAATAATAATTGGTGTCCTAGTCCTGTGGATTCCTTCATCAGAGTTAACTCCTCGGTCTCCGGTACCGCCTGGCTACGCTGTAGTTGACTGCTTCGCGAATCAGTGGGTTTGCATGGGTCTCTGCCATTGCAAAGATTTTCTGGGCTCTCAACCTTATGACGTCCCTCAGGGCGTCGAGTTTGAGGTCCCTTCGGATCTGTGCGTTTGACACAAACCAGGGTGCGCCCACTACCATCCTTCTCGCCTTGTTCTCCGTGGCCTTTAATTGTTTCAGGTACGATGGTGCCGTGTATCCCCATGCTGAACTGGCATAGGTCAAGGCAGGTCACACGACTGCCTTAACCATTTGGAGCTTGACCTGCAAGGGCATCTTGCTCCTTCTGCAGATCATCGGGTAGAGCTTCGAAATGATGCCTTTGGCATTCGCGATGCTCTTCTCGATGTGCAGTCTCCATGACAGGGATCTGTCCAAAGTTACCCCCAGGTACTTTGCAGTGTCCTGCCATTGTATGTCAGTACCCTCGATGTTGACGAAGTCGTCGGGGCGCACTTGTCTTCTTCTGATGAGGAGCGCGGTGCTCTTCTCTGCATTAATCTTCGCTTCCACCTGGTGCACCATTCGGTGAAGTTGTCCGCTGCTCGCTGCAGGTATCTTGCCACCAATTCCGCACTACGACTGCGGGCAATCAGGGCGGTGTCGTCTGCATAGAGTGCTAAGGTGTTCTGGTCTGTCCTTGGGATGTCGCTGGTAAAGATGAGGGGATAGTACAGACCCCTGCGGCACGCCGGTCTCCAGGGTCCGTGATTCCGAGACCTCCTTCCCTGTCCTGACGCGAATCTGCCTGTCCTGTAGGTAGGAGTCTGCTAGCTTGATCATCGCTGGTGGGTATCCTAATATGTGCATCTTATAGATGAGTCCTTTCTACCAGATCCTGTCGAAGGCTCTGGCCACATCCATAAACGTGACTTGGCGCCAGTTTAGTGCTTGTGCTGCATGCTCAACGAGTCTTAGCAGTTGCAACTCCGTGTTGTGATTGGCTCTGAACCCAAACTGCTCGTCGAGGATTACTTCCAGTTCATCCGAGAACTCGCGAAGTCGCCAGAGACGCAAGCACACATGTTGGCAATTTCCCATTATATACCCACAAAACATGCTAAAATCACCCCCAATAAATGGGCAATAAAACCTGAGACGAGAATTTACTACCTGCTAATATCTACAATAGTTAAAATATGTAATTCAAATTTAATAAACACTGTCAGAATTTAATAGGATTTTTGCACTCATCTAGTAAGATTTTTAAGCTCTCTTTTTAGAATGCTTAAGATGTATTGGACTTTTATGGGCAAATAGACTGAACCAAGTTTTAATAGATAAGGGCCACTGTGCTGCGAAATTAAGCGAAGTTATTCATGTTTTTTAAAAAATTTGTGTGATTTTTTTAGGCAGGTAAGCTCAATCTTTTAAACAGTTTGTTTAGAAATATTTGTTTTTCAAAATAACAATTGGTAATTTGATTTAATGTACCTATGTGATATTATTCAAATACTACATAAATATCTTACCTTTACTATCCATCGGGAAACTAAAGAATGATAAATTGCAGTTATAATATTTATTCCTGCAATTCTTCGCAGCACAAATCATTCCGCCTCTGCTTTTTTGCATTTCAAAATAAACAATATCACTCTCAAAAGTTTATAAAACAAAAACACACATATATATATATATATATATATAAATCTTGAACAATGTTTTTGGGGAGTCTGCCTTGGTTGTGTGTAAATAAAACTCTTATTTACCTGCCAAGCTTTCGAAATTTATTTAATTTCTTCCTCAGGGCTATGGAAAGTACAAAAGCACAATTAAAATCTACTAAAATAAACATAAAATAAATATTGTAAAATTTTACCTTGCAAAATGAGTTAAGAAGTTTGTAAATCTGGTAAATTTTTCTTGTTGAACATAATGTGTATAGGTAAAAATTACATCACAAAAAACAAAACGAATAAGTTGGAAATAAAAATATATCTACATCTACATTTATTTGTTTTACAAACAGAACGATCACAATATTTTAAAACTAAAGTACGAAAACCCAATACATCTATCAGTTTGCTATCATTGCATTTTTTTTCCCCTTTTTATTGAATATTGAAATTTTTATTCAAATATTAGTGTCTATTGTTCTTTGTGGTCAAGCATTACCATTAACGTGTCTACATTTTTTTGAAGAAGGGGTTAATCTGCTTAATTTTTTTTTTTTTTTTTTTTCTTTTTTTATATTTTTTTTATTTGTTTGGGGCTAATGCGGCAACACACAATCCACGCCTCTGAAAGTGGATATTTTCAATGCCACTTTTGAAAAAACCACATATTTGAATCATAGCAGGTTTAATAATATGGAAAAGACATTATGAAACACTTTTTTTTTCCCCTTTTTGTTTCAGTAGTGGTTGTTCGGAATAGAAGCTGTCACTAATTCTATTCCCAACCTCCACGGTGACGATAAACCTTTGTTGCTGATGTTTAATATTTTGTTACTTTGTTGTGAAGAGTTCCACCCCGGGGAGAAAACCAAGAATCAAAATTGAAAGCTGCCACATCTCCTAACTCAATCCCCAATGGAACCCCCAAAGCGAAACCCCGGAAACAGTTATGCGCCGCACTCTCCACCACTTTACTGTGAATTTTAAAGGATACCCGACTGTGCGTTCAAAAGATTGGAATATATGATGTTTATGTCCTGAATGTCCTTTCTTTTATTTATTGTTTTTTCCGCCAAGTTGGTTTCTACCATTTCCAGGAACAATCTTTTCCGCAAGTTTCTCTCAGTGAAAACTACCTTAGTGTCATCATATTTTGGTAAATGTCCAGTGTCTAAAACATGCTCAGCCAAAGCGCAAGAACGTTTGTGAAGCCTACAGTCACTTTTGTGTGATGTAATTCTGTCCTTTAGGACTCTTGATGTTTGACCTATGTACATTTTATCTATTCCGAACAACC
Organism: Apoderus coryli; assembly: GCA_911728435.2. NCBI lineage: Eukaryota > Metazoa > Arthropoda > Insecta > Coleoptera > Attelabidae > Apoderus > Apoderus coryli. Next base: position 38,150,587 of record OU452200.1, on the reverse strand, counting down.
ACTACTGAAACAAAAAGGGGGAAAAAAAAAGTGTTTCATAATGTCTTTTCCATATTATTAAACCTGCTATGATTCAAATATGTGGTTTTTTCAAAAGTGGCATTGAAAATATCCACTTTCAGAGGCGTGGATTGTGTGTTGCCGCATTAGCCCCAAACAAATAAAAAAAATATAAAAAAAGAAAAAAAAAAAAAAAAAAAAAATTAAGCAGATTAACCCCTTCTTCAAAAAAATGTAGACACGTTAATGGTAATGCTTGACCACAAAGAACAATAGACACTAATATTTGAATAAAAATTTCAATATTCAATAAAAAGGGGGAAAAAAATGCAATGATAGCAAACTGATAGATGTATTGGGTTTTCGTACTTTAGTTTTAAAATATTGTGATCGTTCTGTTTGTAAAACAAATAAATGTAGATGTAGATATATTTTTATTTCCAACTTATTCGTTTTGTTTTTTGTGATGTAATTTTTACCTATACACATTATGTTCAACAAGAAAAATTTACCAGATTTACAAACTTCTTAACTCATTTTGCAAGGTAAAATTTTACAATATTTATTTTATGTTTATTTTAGTAGATTTTAATTGTGCTTTTGTACTTTCCATAGCCCTGAGGAAGAAATTAAATAAATTTCGAAAGCTTGGCAGGTAAATAAGAGTTTTATTTACACACAACCAAGGCAGACTCCCCAAAAACATTGTTCAAGATTTAATTATAACACTTGCCGAAAGATTGTTCAACTCTTTATATATATATATATATATATATATATATATATATAACTATAGAACACACAGAATACTACGGCACTGGAAAACAAATCACTTGAAATGGCAAAGCACAAATAAAATATCCGGACGACAATGAGTGTATAAGAAAACATGGCGATTTTGAGTGCGCAATAATATGCGCAATCTCTTACCCCACCAGTAAGATCACATTCTCTGTTTATTTATTCTATGTTAATGTCGAATTAAGAAAGAAACAAACAAACAAACAACAAAATAGTCATCACAACTTGTATTATGTATTTATTTATTTTGATATTTTTCCTTTTTTATATTATATAGTTTTTTAATTGTTGTGCACGTTTGGATTGAATTTTGCAAAATGTATTTATTAAGGTTTTTTTATACTGCCATTTATCGGTGCCTATATTTTACGCGTTTAAATTATTTTTATTGTAAAACTCTTCTGGGTAAAAAAAAATTTTGTTGTGTGGATCGAAGGGTTTTTTTTTGTCCAGAAGATTTTAATTTTATTGTATTATTGAAGGGAAATTAATGACCGCTTTTCGTTAATTTAGTTTTTTGAAAAAGCTTTAAATTATAACCAAAATTCTATTTTAAATGGAACACCTGATATTTTTTTATTACGTTATGCAATACGGATATGGATGTGCCATTAAAATTTTGTACCGTTTTCAAGATTTCTTTTAAATTGCTAACGTCAATAGTGCTCGTTATATTATAGCCTTCCAAAAAGTTGTTTTTTTAATGGAATATCAAATATATACGATGATGTTCGTCATAGCAAATTATATTATACAGCATGTCCTAATATGATAGTAAATCCCTCACTATCTAACATTGTTTTATACTAAGAAATATGAAAATAGTTTATAGAATCGATCGCTACTGAAGGATTTATGGTTGGTGATGTTCGAGAGTAATGACAATCGAAGCTTTTAGATTTTCGGTCTGGGATTCATTGACAGGAAATTTGTCAACAAATAGTTGCTCTGCCCAAAACCCTCGTATATTTCAGCCCTTTTCCGATTTATTGTAACATGTCACCAGTTATTCTACAATTCATATCCGCCACAGGTTGGTTTCGTCACCCCAAACGATTCTCCAAGTCAGTTGCAACCGCGCTTCGAGTGCTTTCAGACATGATTGATTTTCGAAGCTCGACCACGTTAGAGTTTTCTATGCCATCATCATCATCAGCATTCTCTCTCCTTTCGATGCTGTCTCTGCATCCTCATGTCGTCGACGCTGCTCTTTAAAAACTTGATGACTCTCTTAAATGGTACGACTCCATCTCGGTCGGTCGTTCATCTAAGCCATACTTCTTCAAGTTGGTCTTGAGAACATCCTTGTATACCTATTTTGTCCTGCTTTCGTGACCCGACCTTAAGCTGTGAATAAAGGATTGGGAAGGCGTTCCGTTGGCATGCGGATTATGTGGCCAGTCCATCGCAGTTGGTGCCTTACAATCATCGCCTTAATGTTAGTTGATTCAGCTTTTCCTCTAGAACGCTGATGTTTGTTCGTCGGTCCTGCCATTTGATTCCGAGAATTCTTCTAAGACATCGTTGATGGTACTTCTCTAGTGCTTTTAAATGCCTCCGTTAAGTGGTCCAAGACTCACACACACTACATCGAAGGAGTGCAGCGCAACTTTTTGAAGTATCTTTGCTTTAAATCCGATGGTAGTTATCCTGAGCGTGGTGTGCCATATAGCTATCTAACGGGCAGATTTGGTGTGCAATCATTGCAATTGAGGCGGGATTTGCATGCATAAGCAATGTTTGTAAAGTGTTTAATGGCGTTATTGATTGTCCTGAGCTGCTTCTCAAGAAATTACCAATTATTCATTGTGATAGAGCTCGAAAAAATATTATGTTGAGGTCCCCGTTGTCCACTATGTCTCGCACGTTTAATGTGGTGTGCCGGAATTGTGATTTGCAACATATTTTGGCGGCCGCAGAACTTGTACTTGGTTGTGATGATTGAATTTGATTGTTTATATATTTTTTATGTTTATTTCTTTATTTATATCTCTATTCACTTAATTTACTTCTGTTATGTAAAGTTATCAAGTTATTGACTGTCTTATATATATTTATATTCTTTGTATTGATACTTTTGTGTGGTTGCTATGTAACTGGAAATTTTCTGTTGAGCAATAAAGCATTTATTTAATATACACTCGCAACTTAGTTCGAACGTCGATGTTATGATTATCGAAGACTCGTCCTCAGCTTGTCCATCTTATTGTCTATACCAACGAGAAATTGGCGACTGATATGGTGATTAAGAAATCATCTTGGTGACGCATTCTTGTGGAGATGATTGTCTTTGATAGGTCTGACAAATTACTGCGAATTATGGTCCCACAGTGTTTTCCCAACTCTTACAGTTTTCGTATCATTTACGAAACAAAACATGATAAAATAGTAGTTTGTGTTCTAAGGTCGTATATTTGCTTTTTTTTACCGAACCCGAAGAATGTTGATATCTTCAGAGGCTTAAATAGTTTAGAAGATCACAATTTACAATTACTTTGATTGCTGAAATAACACTATTTTTTTAATTTTATTTACACAAAGAATAATCGATATTTCCAACTGTTTATAATCGCAAATACCTCCTGCGGATGACGAGGGATTTGTCTATATATTAATTTATTTATTTTAAATGGAACAACCTGTATAATAAAACTTTAATATTGGCCACTATTGACGTTACTATAGAAACATTAAGTTGTAAAAATCAATAATAAGTCTGAAATTTATAGAATTTTGCTCGTGTAACATTGATTTTAGTATTGTATTAAACTCTAAAGGCTGTGTAAATATTTATGTAGGTAAGATAAATATACAATGATACTATTTAGTTAACTATGGTCTAGTATTGAACAATTATTATATTATACGAATTGTGATTTTTTTCAAAATACGAGTAAATATACAGGGTAACTTAACACGACGCTGCCAAAATGATACTTGCGATATTAAGCAGATGTTACTTTTTCATAGATTCACAATCATTTGGTCAGCGTCTTTTTAAATGGCTCTGTATTTAAATAAAAGTGCCTTAATTAATGAAGTTAGGCTATTGTTGAGATTATAACGGTCAAAAAATTGTTTAAATAGTGTTTTACTTACAATATATAAAAATCAGTTTTACAGATTGTAGTTTTTTTTATTAAATCATGGATGAAATGGAAAAAGGCATAGAAGCCTGCGGTCATTTTTTCTACAAGTAGTGTTTGATGATCATTTAAATCATATTAGAAATGGATTCAAAACACTAATCTCCACTTCACCTGACGATTATTTTGTTGAAGTGGCAAAAAATTTAATGAATAATATAGTCCCCTCCCAGAATCCGCTCTCATATCTTTCAAATACCAATGAGAATATACATAGTTTCTTCCTAACACCCATTGCAACTCCAGAGATTTGCAGTAGGTACAATTAAAGATCATCATCTGGAACTGATGGAATCACTTTGAAAATGTCTAATCTACCGAAATGTACATTAATCGTTTTCACAGATTTAATTAACAAGTCATTCCAAAATGGAATTTTTCCACAATGCCTTAAGATCTATAATTATTTCTCTGCACAAGGGCGGCGATAAGGATCAAGCTTCAAACTATCGTCCAATAGCACTTCTATCTAGTCTATCCAAGATCATTGAAAGACTGGTTAAAAGGAGACTTCTATCATTTCTGCACAAATATGAAGTATTAACTAGCCACCAATTTGGATTTTTAGCTAACAAATGCACTAATGATGCTATATTCTCCGTCTTCAACAATGTTTACTCCAACTTGAACAATCTTCACTTTACAGCATCAATTTTCTGTGATTTCTCGAAAGCATTCGACTGTGTAAGTCATAACATCCTAATTAACAAGATACAGCACTATGGAATTCGGGGGGTTCCACTGGGATGGTTTAAGTCGTACCTTAGCAACAGAAGTCAGTGTGTGAGGGTCAATGCGGCTGTGTCTTCTTGCAGGCCGATGGATTGTGGAGTTCCACAGGGTTGGGTGTTGGGTCCTATTTTGTTTTTGCTATTTATCAACGACATTACGTGCCTAGACATCAGCGGTAAAGTATGTCTCTTTGCTGATGATACTAGTTTCACTTGGTGCGGCCCGGATAGTGTGGCTCTTCATAGTACCATATCCAAAGACTTAATTACCATCAAATCATGGTGTAACTCTAACCTGTTGTGCTTGAACACTGCGAAAACTAAATCTGTCATATAAAGGTGCGCTGCAGTCTTTTGAACTTAATAATTCCACTATTGACGTCGTTTCTTCTGTGAAGTTTCTGGGCCTTGTTGTTGACAGCTCCCTGAAGTGGAAGTTGCACATTGATGCGTTATCAAAAAAATGAAGCTCTGCCTGTTTTGCGTTAAGATCAGTTTCCAAAGAACTTAACTTGTCAACTTCCATAACAGTCTACTTTTCACTCTTCGAATCCCATCTTCGATACGCCCTCCCATTCTGGGGTACATGCTGTGCAACGCAATTTGGGCGTATTTTTAGATTACAAAAAAGAGCTATTCGATACTCTCTGAGATTGCACTATAGAGCCCATTGCCAGGACTTCTTCAGAAAATTTAAAATACTAACACTACCTTCCTTATTCATATTGGAATCGGTCTGCTTAATCCGCAAACACCTGTCAGATGTCTCTGAAAGACCATTCCATAACTATCTCCTTAGAAACGCCGAACATGATCTTTATTTGCCAGCCCCATCCTCCGAATTAATCAAAAGCTCGATTATATACAATGCAAAAAAAATGCACAACCATTGCCAATGGAAATCAAATTGCTATCATCCCTTCCTCGATTCCGTAAAGACGTATTTGTTAGAAAAAGCTTTTTATACAGTAGGTGACTTTTTTAATGTGCATTAATTTTTGAGCGATTCACACACAGGATAGGTAGTAGTTTTCATTGTTTGTTTTGTATATATATTGAACTGTAGAATATTTACTTAATTAATTTACTTTAAATACCTATCTTAATTGATTTATTTATTTGACAATGTACCTGTATGTATTAATTACTCGTAAGGCGGGTTTAGCCAACTAATAATGGATAGTGCATAATGCATAAAGAATAATGCTCAATACATAGTGCATAATCGATAATTCACAACAAAATATAGGTGTTTATCCAACTCATAACTTTTATGCATAAAGCGAAAAGTGACAATTGACTAGACAGCAGGTTAACCTATTACCATTGTCTTTAAAGATAATGCTTTTACTTTGTGTTGGACTTATTTATGTTTTAATAGCTTTCAAATTAAAAATTCTGTTAATTATCACATTTTCAATTATTATTTAGTTTATTTTGTAAATTGAGGTTATGTAAGTGTTTATAATTTATTTGCGGCGCATGCGTAGTGATATTTTTTGCATAATTTAGTGCATAAAGTTGAAAGTTCCCAACCTTATGCATTATGAACGAAAATTATGAATTATACACTATTCGTTGTATAAACAGGTACATGTAAATGCCATGTTTTAAAAATTATCCATTATGCACTAAAATTATGCATTATTAGTTGGCTAAACCCGCCTTTATTATTCTTATGTTTTGTTTACCTGTCTACTAATTATAATAATTATTTTTAATTTTTTGACAAATATATATATATATTATTATTAGAATTAATCCAAAAAAATATAAAATCGGGGTAGAAGAACGCAGTTACGTATTCCTCCAGAGTACCAAATATTAGCTTCCACTATTATCAGCTACAGAAACTTAAAATTTTTGCAGATAGCCATAACCTTAGACTAAAGCGTCAACTAGTTCAGCCTAATCTGAATACTTATAATCAGAAAATAGACTGTAGAGTATGCAAATAGTCTTGGTCTGATAATAGACGTAAAACTGTTTCACCCGTGAATTCGACACACTACAAGCGAATTCCCAGATAGTTTGCATATATTATAACTGGAAAGATTTGTGTTCACTCACGGCGCCAACAGATGTTGACACTTAGTGGATATAATCCAGTCAATTAGAAACTACAAATCAATAAATAACAGTTTATTTTACAGGAAATTATACACAATAATGTTCAATCAAACAAAAACAAAAAAAAATAAAAAAATACTGAAAATTTTTCATATATGATGCATTTTATTCAATACGTGGTGTATCTGGTAGGCACATCGTGCTCAATGCAATAGCCGAAGCAATAGCCAAGGCAAGCATAATATATCCAGTAATGTACACTTCCTTAATAAACAAGAATTTACCCATATCCCAAAACAGATGTCGAATACCATTCCAGAAATGGTATGTGAGTGGAAACACCAACAGGAATTTCATTACCGTGATTGGTACAACGCCCAGTTCAAGACATTGCAATGTTTCTATATAGTCTTGAATGGGACATGGTAGCACTATTGCACCTAGTCCTAAAGCGACAGCATAACCTGCTAGGATCATACCTAAAAACGGGCAAATTAGCTTAGTTGTTTATTTCACTAGCGACATTTCAAACTCTATAATATGAATTTATTAAACATACCCGTTCCTCTATGAGAAATAGACAGCATACTTGTCAATTGGGGAGAATAAATGGTCAAATGAGGACTTTGAGGTCTACCCAAACGCATATTTCGCTCATCGTGACTCTCCACTTTGGGCGTTTCACATTGTTTTACTTTTAATGTAACAGGTCGTACAAAACTTAATAATCCACATCTTTCGTTTCTCAAAAATTGTGTTTGAAACTTTTTGGTAGCTAACCTGCAATTTCATTATGTAATAACAAGAATTTAATAATAAGGGAAATTATACTGCACCTGAAAATATGTGCCATAATTTATATTATCAAAAATGACAAATATAATTTGTTATTCAATTTTTAATGTTTATAATTATTAAGAATTAACAACCTGCCTTTATTATTATTTTTTTCTTTATTAATTTGTTGTGTTCTCAATTCTGAAGTTGGCAGTGCAGTGCAAGTATAGAGCTAGAGTGCTAGATCTGTGCTGTAAAAACCGAAAGTATTCGCTACTTAGTAACGAGTATTTTCTGATATGCGAATTACCGTTACAGAGAAATTTAAATTTTTAAATGTTAAATGGACTTTTTTTACTGATACGAACTGTTACTAGAATAAGGTAAGGAGCGAATTTAGGGAAGGAATGTCGAAATATAATACAATTTAGTAAAATACCATAACCTGAACCTCAATTAACCACTGTATCAAAGGTCTAATTACTTCAAATAAGTTTGAAGGATATATTATTTACATCAGTTCCATTGATGTGAGTTGGAAAATAAAATGACCTGATGTTATTAACGTGGTAGGATTTTCTATGTAATAATTTCAGTTTCAGAAGATTACGGTTTCGTACCAGGAACACATAAGCACAGTGTATATTAGCTGTGACATAAGTTTGAAGAAATTTACAAAATATTAAGATGTTTTTATTCATTTTTGTACGGTGGCGTCATCTTTTTCAAAATAAATTAACTAAAATATTCCTAGACATAGGTCTCTATATAATCGCTTCTGGCATAAACTACGTATAGAGAGTTGCATACGCAATCCACGTTTGGTGTTATCATTGTCTTGTTTATAAAGACAATGATAACACCAAACGTTTGAGTCCCATCACATTCACTTGCGAAGTACAAGTAAGTAAAACATTCCCATAAAAAATCCTTCGTCATTTTTGTACAAATTTTACCATATTAAAATAGGCAATACCTAATATTCAAAATTTGTTTGAATAATTATAAAATATTTAGATCCGTTTTAAAGTTGCCATTTTGGTACATTACCGTACATACCTTTTGCCTGAAAATGCTTGGGATGTTGTCACAATTATAAGGTTTACCTGAAAATAAATAATGTTTGAGTTTATTTTATTCTACCAACCATTGTGCTTTCGTTACAGCTCCAATCTACCCGTACCTCCTTTGATGTCGCACATGGGAAACGTACACAATAATATACGTACACTACCTCCACAAGTACCCACCATAGCTTGTTAATTGATGTTATTGATTCGGATGCCGTCAAGATAGGCGAGAGCTTTTATATTTCAATTTGTGCGAAGTCCTTCTGGTAAATTGCTGTGGATAAATTCAACGGCAACACACCCCAGCGCCCACTTACCAGGACCGTAACCGACATTATCCTTTTGATAAGTTTTTTAAGTTTTGTTGTTAAAATAACTCCTTATTTACATTTTTTTATTTTGTTAAACTCACAAGCTTCTATTTTATTCCCAAAAAATTTTTTTTCTTCACAAACAACATACTTCCTGTTCGCTTTCCGAGCTCGACGGATTTAACCAAATTTGGTACAAAAATACTATTGGACATACGCGTACGTGAAGGGCATAAAAGGGGTTCAAAAATTCGTATTTGTTAAAATGAATAGGAAAATTACACAATTTTCTTTGTGTCAATAGACCTTGGCCTAAACAGACGGCGATTTACAAATTAATGTATATACAGGGCGTTCGTAATTAACTTAAAAAAGGGACCAAACTCTTTGTCCAAAGAGTCCATATGTCCAAATAGATAAAATTATAGGACAAGAGAAATGTTGAATGTAATTACACTTTTAAATTTAATTTCAAAAATCAATATGCAAAAATATACAGGGTAGTCCATAAGAAAAATTATACATTTATGTCATAGTTTCAACACCAGTCTTTCAAAAAAAAAAACTAGAGACACCATTGGATTCCTCTCAAAAAAAGTGCCTTGCGAATGTTTTCACAGAAACAAAAAATAATCATACATAAATAAGTTACAGGGGTAGGTTAAAAATGCACAAAAGTCAAAACCACCTTGTATCTTTTAAACGGTTCAAGATATCGAGGTGCGGTTTTCGGTATTTGATTTCATTTGAAAATCGAGCTCGTGACTATAGGTTAGTTTTCTTCTAACTCCTCTAGAAATCGGTGTTTCCTACCAAAAGGGTTTAAGCCACCCTACACTGATATTACTAGAAAACAATACATGTTGTGTCTTACCACTATCAAGCTTGAGACTATTACTGGAAAACCAAGTCTCCATTCGATCTAAGCAACTTAATCATTCCGCATCTATAATTTCTCTCAGCAAAGTAGTAACATCGTCGGCGAAAAACACCCCCGTGGCAGGATGCAAATGATAATATAAATCATTAATGTAGATGATGAAAAGCAGCGGCCCCAGCACCGAACCTTGAGGCACGCAGTAGTAACAAGTCTCAGGTGAGAAACAGTCTTGTCAAAAGACACGCATTACCTTCTGGTGTACAGGTAGGATTCAAACAGTTCCAGCGGAGCGCCCCTGACACCATATCTAACAAGCTTTTGCAGTAGTAAATCATGAGAGAATCTCTTGATAGGTCCCATGACGATCTTGCAATATCAGTTCGCGCACGTCATCAATGGTTTTCGGAACAACAACTGATTTTGGACGACCTTCCCGAAATCTGTCTTGGAGTGAACTACGACCACGATTGAATTCACTATACCATCGATAAACACTGGTCCTTGATGGAGGTTCATCGCCAATAATTTAATTAAGTTCATCCATGCACTGTTGCTGAGTTAATCCACGTTGAAAGTTGTAAAAAATGTTCACGATTTAATTCCATTTTTGGGTCGAGATGAATCTTTTAAGTTACTGTAAACAACACAAATAGCGCTCGTATATGAGAACGTTCTGTGTACGTATAAGCTCAAAAATGTCCAACTTTACGATAGAGCTGTCAGTTGCCAGATTGCAACACCAGGGTTGCCAAATCCCGAAATATAAAAGGCAACCCTCGTATCACACGTAATGGATTAAACAAGTTTTCATTGTTTTGAGCTGTTATTTAAAATTATTCAAGAAAAATTGCCATAGTTTAACTGACTGAATGCAGAGTTGTAGGTTTTGCAAAAAAATAATTAAATTTTCCAATATTTTTCCTCATTCCTCAATAATATTGTGTAAAAAATAATTGCAATAGAGAAATGGATATAGTTTTAGGTAGGTGTTTCCAAAGAAATTCATTCTGCTATTACCTTACAAATCAACTACCAACTAGGAAAATTGTGGTGAACGGTCCTGCACGACGTTTCGGTCGCGCTATGAAGTGCCACTCGACAGTCAGGTGGTTGTGTCTGCACTCTTGACATCTAAATTGCACCAATTTGAACCATACAATAATGATTTTAGGTCGAAAAACGCCTCACATCGATAAAAATCTCTTTTCTTTTCCGTTTGATTTTCAAATTGCGCGGAATCGTTTTCTCAATGCCTAATGCTATTTTACTTATTTTTTTTTTCCATGTTCTTTTTCACTTCCTTATTTTTTCAGTCTCCGCCTTTTTTAAAGAATCCAGACCCATCAACAAAAGCAATTTGTTGTGGGCGGGTATTTTGTCTTTTCGCAGGACGTTGGTTTACTGGGTTAATTAATTACAGATGAATAGTAATTATTGATTAGTAATTCTCTACAGTGATTATTTCGATAGTGGCTCTCTGTGAAATTAGGAATACATTTTGTACGAAAATTATTGTACTGTTTTGATTTTTAACAAAGGACATTACACTGTTTTATAATTTTTTTTTCTGAAATAATCCATTACGACGAGGAGCGGGATGTATTTATAAAAGAAAGACGTCTACTCCACAAAATGTTTTATATTGATGTTCACTTAGCCAAACACGTTTCGGAACTCACTGTTCCATCATCAGTGGCATTAATAAGCTTTTACAAAAATCTTACCTAGTGTCTAAGCCGTATACATAGATTTTCGAAACATGAATACTAGAATATACAAAAGAAAAATCAGAGTCAAGCCCCTTACCATTTTGTGAAAACTAATCAATAGTATATGTTGTGGCTGTATTAAAACTGTGATATTTTCTATTAAATACTGCCGTTATTTTTTACTAACAAACGATGGCAATTTCTTTTCATTTCGTATCCAACAAAGAACTGTCATCGAATCTGTCCAAAAAACTGTTCTGTTAATTTTAAATCTATGTTCAAGTTGAATGGTTTTTGCAAGTCTACTTGCTATTATTGCAGCTTGAAGTTCCAATCTAGGAATTGTTGTAGATTTTAAGGGACTAACTTGATTACGTGACATAATTAAACTAACTTCAACTTCATTTTCTGCTTCAAAACGAAAGTATGCAGCGGTTGCAAAAGCTTGCTCACTGGCATCACAAAAAATATGTAGTTGTATATTTGTAATTTTTGAAAACCTTAACGAATAACATCTTTGAATTTCCAATTGTTTAACTTTTTCCATATTATTAAGCCAATTTATCCATTTTTTGTATTGCTTGTTTGAAATTTCATCATCCCAATTTAGTCCACTTTTCCAGACTTCTTGCATCAATATTTTAGCTTTTACAATGTAATGTCCAAGCAATCCTAATGGATCAAAAATCGACATTATCAGTTTTAGCATATCTCTTTTAGTTGGAATTTTTCTTCCAGATAAAATATCTGTATCTACTTTAAACAAATTTATCGGAAAAGTTAAAATATCTTTTTTAGGTTCCCATTTTAAACCAAGAACCCTCTGTGTTAAATCGGACTCTTCAAACATTTTATCAGAACCTCTTAAATCTTCTGGAATACTTTCATATACTTCTTTGGAATTGCTAATACATCCACGTAAATCAAATCCACCTTTTTTATGTATGTAAATTACTTGTTCTAATATTTTTTTCGCTTCTTCAACTGTCGCTGCACTATCAATATAATCGTCCATATAATGACGGTGTAAAATTGCTTCTACTGCTTGTGAATATTCTGCTTCAAATTCTAAAGCGTTCGCATTTTTGATATATTGTGCACTATACGGTGACGATATTGCTCCAAAAATCATCACTTGCATTACGTAAATATCAAATTTTTCTTCAGGGGAATTTCTCCACAAAATTCTTTGTGCTTGCTGATCCTTTTCGTTTATTAAAATCATGTGAAACATCTCACGTATGTCTCCAGAAAATGCAATGGGTCTTTGCCGAAATTTACATATAATACCAACTAGTGAATTACTATTTTTGTCAAGCTATTTTATTTTGACAATCTCACTATTCAAAAACTATTCACAATCATTATCAAATCAAACTATCTACAGAGTATTATTTAAAAATTACAACTATAACAAATCAAACTCAAACAAATATACAAAGTATTAATTTAAATCATAACAGTATAAAAACAATAAATGAGGTCAAATGATAAACAAATTTTAAAATTTAGAAACTTAAAAACCTAAAAATTAATAACACCAATTGCAAACAGTAAATTTCATAATGAAAGATTTAATGTTAATGTTTTTTTCTTGTAAATCATTTCTATCAAAGATCTTTGAAAATATATTTATGTAGTTCTGATTTCAACCAAATTCGGTGTAGGGCTCAGAAAAATAAATAAAAATAGAAATGTCATCTAATTTCAATGTTTGTCTTCATAACATAAAGGTCAATATTTACCTTTTTAATGACAGAAGGAGTGTTGTAAACAAAAGCCAGAGGCGTAGTATAATTCTTTTGAAATCGTGGTTGTAGTTTCCAATAATAAATACATACCTACGCAGGAACTGTCGCATTTTTTTCAAATATAATTTATTAAATAATAGATGTCTGGGATTAAAAGGAAACACTTTCTATATTATGAAAATATTTCTTTTTAAATGCTGTAAATGTCATATTTTTTGCAACCTCAGCTGTAGACGCTAATCCAGAGGATAATCTGTTAAAAAATATTTTCAATACATTGTAATATTTCTAATCGCACAAAAATATTAACTTACTGAACATAGCGAACAGGAATGGCTGTGTGTGATATGCATGTTTGTGTTCCAAAAATTCTAATTTTTCTTCTTTGGTTGAAATGTTGTGAGCAAACATAAGAACTTTTAGTGACCCTTTCAAAACTTAAACCAAGAGAAGTACACCACTCTCTTCTAACGGCTTGATCACTGGGAAACCTACAAGAATTATTGTACTATACTATAAATAAAACATGAATAAGTGCTATGAATAGAATATATAGGATCATAATGCCCACTTGCAACACATCCCATATCTTCTCTTTATCGTAAGGTACTTACTTAAAGGTCTGTGCATATCATTATACATGTATGATGATATGCTACTATTTATTAAGAAATTATGAAATATAAAGCATTTTATGAATTTACAATTATTTTTGTTTATTATATTACCAAAGATTAATCTACACAATAGATAGTCAGCCCAATGCATTAAAATCAGAACATCTCTAAGTATGCCTGCCACTACGTGGCGTAGACTAGCGTGTAAAGCATAGAGCAGTATTGTCACAGCCAGAAACCGTTTTGTAGTTTATTAATATCAAAACCAAAACGCAACGTATAACAATTATTTAGATCATTTGCAACAGATATGCACCGGCAATGCTGTATTGTCAGAGAGAGAAATTGATGAAATTCTGTATTAATCTGGAGGGGATACGCAGGGAGGGTAGAAAAAAAAACAAGCGAATGTGGTGTGTGTCGTGCTGTTGCCAATTCGTCGGTAAAAGAAACACACAGGGTGATTTATTACAAGTACAGTATTGAAATAAAAGCCTAATCTCTATGAATTAAATTTAATATAATAATATTTAATCCATGTCATACATGTTTCAAGACTAGACCAGTCCCATGATCAGTGGCGAACAATCGTTAAATGAAAAGCATTTAGATAGAAACATACTTTTGACTAAATATTTCACGTAGACAATGTGGCAAAGATGTAACAAGATTGTTGTAGATCTTATAATACCTATAATAAAAAAATTATCAGTGCTACCTATATTATATTAGGTATACCTATTATAATAGTCTGTCTCTTCATCAGGTATAAGTTCCACTTTATCGGTTTAGGTACTTAAATTTTACTTCTTTTTAATGTTTCTTCGGGTAAATAATAAGTTCGGTAGGAATAGGGCTTTGGGTATGAAACAAAAAAGATAGAAAATAGAAATTTGATATAGGGGTAGTTCTAAGCATTTATATACATTTATACATGAGGGCGGCGCAATGCCGTTTTAAATATCTCGTTTCGCTTTCTTGGAAAATAAAAAATTATAACTGATAACTGAAACTTAGTACTTAATACGTGGGCGTAAGAGGTAAGCTCACTTCACAGGTCTCTATTAATGAAAGAAAGTTAACATTTTGAGCATCTGCGTAAAATTAAATGTATCCGTTTGGTGGGTAGTTTTGATTACAATAAGTCGGTGCCAAGCCCAAGCCCGAAACAAAATAAATCTATATTTACCTACTACCTATTTGGCTTGGTACCGACTATTATGTGCATTGTTGTCTTTTGAATGATATTTGTATTTTGTTATTTTTCGTATTTTTTATTAGTTCTTTTGACAGCTCTGGTGTCATCAATACACCTGTATCCCGAATTGCACCAAATTGCGATGCTATTGAACAAGCATATAATCCTAAATATAATATTCTTTTTGAACTACCTGTATCTCGAAAACCAAGCCGTAGCGGACCCATGTACATATGAAATTTGTATCTTAAAATTAGTCAAAGAATCACCCTTTAAAGTTTGTACAAGTACTTATGCAACACCCTGTATACATAGATACTTTGATTTGCAATTTGCAAATCTGTCAAACTAGGTAATGCTGTTTTTTTTTATTTACTTTCAAATATGGTGTTATGTAATTGTATTCAAATTAAATGTTTGGGGATGATATTTACGAGTTTTATTTTTTTATATAGAGAAACTGTTATTCAGTTTTTAAGGATCAATCTGAAGCAGACGATTGTACTTGTCAAAACATGAAAAAAGTTATTGTCGTGATACTTTTAACACCCTGTTGGTGGGTTTTTAAAGCTTTTTACGAAACGTGTTAACAATACAATCTACATAAATCGTTAGTTTTTTAAAGTTTTATGATCATTGCACAAAAACCAATATTAGGGAGACTGTAAGTTTTTTTTCAATTCGGCGTTGCAGAATTTGAACCTAATTGTGATAATTGTGTTATTTTACTAGTATAGATATTTTTGAGTAAATTAATTCGGTTATAATCGATGAGTAGAATCTTTGGAGTAAAATACATTTCACAAAAACCCTGAACCATATTTCTCAATAGATTTAAATTTTCATTAAAAACAGATTAAAAATTCTAATTTTTTACTACCTGCATTTCGAAACCGTATTTTTTTAAATAATTATTGTCATGCTGGAAATTTCAAACCTTATTTACTTCAGCAACTTGTAAAAAGCACAGCCTTTTTAATATTAACATTTCTTAAAATCGATATTACGCGATAACGATGACTTTCTATCAATATCACAGAAGGATACATTTATTACGTATATAATTTGTTAGATTTTACATCTCCGAATTGAAACACACGCAAAAAATGTGCATAAAAAAGTTAGGAAAGCATTTCACGCCTGTATGCCCCTTTAATTTACCCGCCTCTGAGATTTATTTTTTCATAATGTTAACGACAAGTTGAATCTGCTGTTTGAGTTTGATCCTTAAAACTGTATCAGGTAATAACCGGAAGTCCTATCTATAACGCCAAATTTCGTTAATTTAAATATAACTTTTTGATGCATCCTTATATCCGAAATTTAAAATTAAATGACTAAAATAATATTATTTTAGTCATTTAAAATTATTGTCTAAAACATTTAATAAACCAGCCCTGTATATTTATACTATTATAGTAATTTCTTTTATTTTCGTCCATACACATTAATCTTTGCGTAGATAGGTATACGTATACCATATAATTTTAAACAAAAAACACTGCTGCACAGTAGTACATATATGATACCTATAATATAAAAACAAACTCCCACCTCGTAGGGGAAAGTATACTCGTCCTTGTCTAACATTGCCCATATGATTATTTTATTTCAACACAATACATATAACGCCATCTACAATTTCCATGGTTGCATGTTTTTCTAATAGATGTAGCTCGTGTCGAGACAGTTTCAATTTTTGTTTTATTTCCCATATACGCTGACTATCTATTGTGTAGATTAATCTTTGATATTACTGTCTATTTTGCAACTAGGTGTATATTATATTTAAACAACTCATGTTAACTACTATCTCTGCAAAATCCCAAAATCTACGCCATTGTACTTACTTGTGACACGTAACCTTACTCGGAAAATCACTCGACATGCAAACTAAGCACTTTTTTCTTCCCATTATTTAAAGGAAACCCAGTTTTACACACTACAAATGCAGTAAAGTGGAAGAGTCTCGTAAAATTCACTTAATTCGCGTTATAAAACTGTACGAAGCACTACTAGCACCCCAGACGTCAACGTGACGTGTAAATATAAACAAATCCCTTCGCGGGGTAGCCACACATTTATATCCGTAGAACTGTATTTTTGTGAATCATATTATATTTGATTGATTTCTTGACGTTAAATATTTTATGAACATGTAATGGAAGCCGAATACAAAAAGAAATATTATAAATATTGTATAGTTCTGCAATGTAAGAACACTGTGACCAACCCCAATAAAAATTTACACTGGGATGTGAAATACGAGTTCTGATTCTATGAATAAAACGAACAATTGGCAACAGTGTTAGATTTTATTAGTAAAAATGTAAAGGTTATGTAGGCTACAAACATTTTTGTGATTAGTTTCTTGTTATACCACTTCTATTTTTATTTATTTTTCTGAGGACCTGAGTCGCGAAATTACGACCTCAGCTAAGCAAAGGTTGCCCATGCCTAATTTTATAATAAACCAATGCATTAAAGTGATCCACCCGGTAAGTTGTGATTAAAAGTCTAAACAAAGCCAATTATTAATCGTTTCACTAGATATACATCTTTGCTTTTACTGTATATGAGCGAACAATACTTGATATCTACATGTTGGCTGCCTTATCCTTCTGCGCTAACTGTGTATCTTATCAAAATGGTATTTAATTATAGTGTCAGTCAGTTTCCGTTGAGATCTATATTGTTATATCACTACATTTATGCAACGATGCATACCAGAGGGTCGCTTTATTCGAGATTTAAGAACAAGAGGTATATCATAAATTCTACAGGGTCATTGCAGTAATGTCTAAAAGACAGAGGACAAAGACAGTGTAGATAGATAAAATAGGGATAAAGCAATTTAGCTAAATCACTACGTCAGTTTATTATGGCGAAAAATGTACCTAAATATACAGGGTTAGTCACAATCGATGGTATTTTCGCTATACATACCGCGTCGGGCAGTACATTCGCCTCGGTCTCTCATAGCCTAACAAAATTGAAATTGCAAATTTTGTTTACGTGGGTGTATGTAGGTCTACAAGGAGCATTTAATAAAAATGTTTTAAAATATACTGGGTGTCTCAGAAAAGTGTGGCATATCAAAGTTATATATCTTTAAATGGAACACCCAGGATTTTTTGGATTTTTTGAAGACTTTGGATAAAATAAAGTAAAGTTATTGTTATGATCCCTATACCTAAATCTACCCGTTTGGCCAATTTTTCCGTTTTTTTGCGAAAAATAGGGTCATTTTGAAAAACATTCTGTGCGTTTATTTTTTTAACTAAACCGTTAAATTTTAAAATGGCCAGTGGATAGGACATACATTAGGTCGGTGTATAGCCCAATTGTAAATATTGTACAGGGTGGTCACAATTTTTTATTGTTCTTATCAATCATGTTTATTTAAATAACTTTTTTATTTTAAATAGCACACCCTATATTTCATAGCACCTGTAGATACTACTTCTTCTTACTTACTTCTCTATACCTAACTGTGACCGTTTCCCAAGAAAACAATATTTTAACTTATTTGTCTTATTGATTTGATGACATTTTCATAAGACACTATTGGACAAAAGTAGAGCAACACTTTCGAAAAATTAGACAAATCTCAATTTTATAATATTAAATGCATGATATCGTATTTAAATACGTCGTGTCTTAAATATCAAGAGACAGCGTATCCAAAATAATTTCAAGTTACAATGAAAGGGGACATTTAGAGAATATACCGAAATCGGCAAGCTCGAGAAAAACAACAACTAGGACAGACAGACGCCTTAAAAGAATTTCCCAAAACGATCCTTGGATGTCTGCACCTAGAATAATTGCTGAAATTTCCGAAATTGAGGATAGTCCACGGACAGTTCAAAGAAGGTTGGTAGACGCAAAGTTATTTAGTAGACGCCCGGCTAAAAAGCCGCTTATTTCGGTAAGAAATGGTGTGGCTAGGCTTGAATTTGCACGTGGACATTTAAATTGGACAGTAGACGATTGGGAAAAAGTGTTATTTAGCGATGAAACGTGTTATAAAATTTTCAATTATGATAGAATGAAGCATATAAGACGGCCAATCAATCCAAGATTTCATTCCAAATACGTTACACCCACAGGTAAAGGCAGTGTTTTCCATGGGGTTGTTTCTCATGGAATGGGGTGGGTCCTTTAAACTTCATTAATGACACCATGGATCGATTTGTCTATAGACATCTAATGCAAAATGTAATGTTGCCTTATGCAGAGTGGGAAATGCCGTTGCATTTTATTTTTTAATAGGATAACGATCCAAAACACTTCCGAATTGTTCAAGAGTTGTTTCAAGAAAATTGGAGTGGGCGGCACTATATCCTCAGAGCTTTTATTTTATTTAAAATCTATGTGAAGAAGTTGAGCGTGGAATTCGTACACAAGTATTCACAAATAAACCATCATTGGTAAATAAAATCAATGGAGTTTGGAGAAACCTTTCCGAAAATACTGTCCAAAAATTGATTGCTTCAATGCTGCGACGTTGCTCGCAAATAATAAATAATAATGGATATTCTATTAATTATTAACATCATACTTCTAGCTATTTTAATTATTTAATGTTTTTTTATCGTAATATGTAAAATAAAATACTGTTGACACAATTTGTTGCTTTACTTTTGTCGCACTTCATTTCGTCGATCTTTATAATTATAAATATTTCTGTACCTGCATTTCGTTTAAAGTGTACCAAAATATTGTGAAATATTACTAATATTGGGGATAATATTTCATTAAAATTAACTGGGGATTACAATAATATTTAATTAGTTTTTCAAATTCAAAAAAATAAAAGCACTTTGTTGCTCTACTTTTGTCCAATAGTGTACATAAGTAAAAAAATTCATTGTTTCAGCAAATTTACGAATAGCCACTGAGTTTTTCATGAAATTTGAGCCTGGACGACGCATGTCACTTTTTCGGTATCTGTGATAGAGACATGAGTTCCCAAAAGAAATCGTCCAGAGATTTTTTGTAAAAATATCCAATTTTTTAAATGACCACCCTAGTGTAACTTAAGCCTAAAAACAACATATTTCATACCATTTCCTTCCTTATAAAGAACGTTCGCACTACTACAGACAGTCTCATACGTGGAATATCTCCGGATCATATAATAAGAAAAAAAGAAATAAATAAGAAAATAGCACATGACTGAGAGGCTAGAATTCAGGATTATATTTGATGTCAGGGCAATCAGCTTTTACATGAAAAACCACTAAAGTGCGATGCTTTCCACCAGGATGAACATTTGAAATTATACCTTGTGTTTGGTTGGGGTATATACAGATATACCTACCTACTATAATACTTATATGCGAATAGTAGTTCTCGGATTTAATTGATTGCCTCTTGGCTATTTTCTACAAAATAAAGGGTTTTCTTTAAGGAAATTAGCAGTTAACCGAAATAGCGTGGACAGTTACATTACAAAAATGTTAATTGTTGTCCCAAGAAGATCGATGTTATATAAAAATTATACGTGGTGCTTTATGCTTAATCTACGTATTTGATGCCAAATTTACCGCATGGCGTCGCCACCATCTAAGTCATGTTTGTTTCAAATTGCAACCCCTATTTTTTATTTATTTATTTGCAACATACAGATCCAATTACATCTTGAAATGTATCTACATTCTAATAAATGTAACATACCTAATAAACATTTACATTTTTAAAGATCCCGCCTCATGTCAATTTCCTTTGTAAATGTCAACAGTGATTGTCATTGTCTATTATTATTGTAAATAGACGACATCATCATGTCGTGTATTCATCAATACAACAATAGTATATTGTGCAACGAACATGAAATGACATACTTATATTTCCTACGAGTATGATCGATGATGAGTCGCAGTGCTGCAAATCATACGAGTAGGAAATGGTCATTTCATGTGAGTTTCACACTATACTTTTTCTGCGACTGTTTTAATGCTTTTGAATAAATTTAACATAATTTTTAGGAAAATATTTGTTTTTCGAAACTTACCTCTGGTACCGCATAAGCCTAAATACGATAAATTAGAAGTATTAAATTGACTAGGTGGTGTTAAACTTTATTCACCATCACTGTTTATGTGTTTTGAAATTAGCGAAATACTTTATAATAATTATTATTATTAATTATAAATACCAAAACTGTCAATTTGGTGTTTGTATTTTCGGCGTTGCTATGGTGATTTTTCATGCCCGCCGCTACTTTTGTCATTACCAGGAAATTTTATCCGTGCGTGCCTAGCAACTAGTGGGAAATATTATTACGCACGGGTAAATGAAAAACAGCATTACAATGTACTCCATTTTCAAATCATGATTGAACATATAATAAAGGCATTTAAAGACAGTCGTAGAAAAATATTCAACTACATTCAAAACTGATTATTTATATGAACGATCATTAGCTAAATGATATTATACAATGTGTCCACGGATAGAGTTTGGAAGCGGAAAAACTTTGTTATTTGTAGATTTAGAAGAAAAAGTCATTCTTTATAAAAACGTCTGCTTGTGTCGAAACCACAATTTCAAATACCAAATTTACGATTACTATACAGGGTATATCAAAAATATCATTTTTAATGATTTTGATTTTTTTGTTTTTTTTTTTAATTTTATGAAAATATTTTCAAAATCGTGATTTATTACACCAATTGTGCAAAAAACACTAATAAACTTTTTTCTCAAAGTGGTGAATTACATAGCTACTATTAAAATAATAAAATTAAAAAAAAACAAGGAAATCAAAATCATTAAAAATGTTATTTTTGATATACCCTGTATAGTAATCGTAAATTTCGTACTCGAAATTGTAGTTTTGACACAAGCAGACGTTTTTAGAAAGAATGACTTTTTCTTCTAAATCTACAAATAAAAAAGTTTTTGCTCTTCCATTATTGCCAATTTTCAATTTGGCTCTAAAATGAATATTTAATTGGAAATGTGAGTTGAGTGTAACAAAAAATTCAAATATTGATGCCCTCTGAAAAAATTATATCAGATTTTTGAAAAATCATATACAGGGTGAAGTGTTGAATATGAAGCAGTCCCATAAATTTTCTCGAAGACGGACCTGGCTTTTTTCAATTCTGTGTTTGTCAGTTAGTTACCAGATACCAATACACACTTTTATAAAAAAATGAGATAAATCGCCTTAATTATTGAAAAGATATGACGAAACATTGTTTTGGTGAAGATCCATAATTCACCCTGTATATTAATAATCAAAACAAGTATGTACAGTTTCTCGTGACTCACCCTGTATAAAATGCTTTAAAATGATGTATCACTCGACCCCTACTGATATAGGAAAATTTAGTGGTTGCGTCCACCCCTATCACAGGACTTAAGCGATTTTAACCAAAATTTAATGGCTTCGTCCTAGTACTGCCCCAAACTCATTATACCAAAATTTAGCTCAATTGGTCAAAGCGTTTGGGCGCTATCGTGGTAGAATTCATACACACAGACAGGCTTCCATCTGGAAGTGATCCTAATCGTCTCAGGGAACTTCAAAATGGTTATATTCTTTCTTTATCTCAAGTTTTTTTTAGCTCGTGCACAATACTTTCCCTGTGCGGGAGAGCAATACATAATCTTAATATTAATAATTATGTTATTTTTTGAAGTGTGTTAGTTCGAGGTTATCACTGACTGTTTCAGGAATGTAGATTTCAAGCTTGCGTTGCTCACCAGGGGCCATGGGACATTCTGCGTACAGGATATTTTTGTGTCATCGAAAGAACTAAGTTTTTGAGAGAGAGATGGTTTTGGCGACATCTAGCGTGAACAGGCAATATGATGAGTCGTGGATCGACGAAACGGCCGTCTGGTGGAAGCATGGTAGTGTGAAACAAAATTCCAACATAACTTAAAGTCTTGTTGCTTTATGTAACAAGCATTTCTTAAATAAAGCCTCCCTGCTAGGGGATTCGGGCGCATCTAGTTTTGGCAATAGGAGATAATGGAGTTGTTACTTCTTGTCCGCCAATCGTTTGTGAACTGTGTTTCACCCGGCATATTGCCTGTTCACGCTAGATGTCGCCAAAACCATCTCTCTCTCAATCAATTCTCGTGCTAGTATAAGCCCTTTGTAAATGTTGGAGATTTGGGTCACACTGCCTGCCGATCACCACTGATGAGTCGTGGATCGACGAAACGGCCGTCTGGTGGAAGCATGGTAGGGTGAAACAAATTTCCAACATAACTTAAAGTCTTGTTGCTTTATGTAACAAGCAATTCTTAAACTAAGATTTTTTTTAACTCTTATACTTTTAACTGTAAAAGATATGCAATTTTATATTAGAAATTTCAATTTCTCTATTAATTTTAATGACTTTTTAATTGAATCATCCGTTTTTTTATTAGAATCGATAATATCATTGCTACGGACAGCAATACCTGTCTCATAGCCCCAATATAAAGCACGATTTATATTCTTACAAGGTCCTATCAAAACAGAAACAGGATTGATGTTGTTGATGTGTTAATAGTTTTTAGTTATGAAAAAAAAACGTAAAAATAATGCATTGATGCTAAGGAATCTGCACTTTGAAGGCGCGGCGTTTTCCATAGCTAATACCATCGTCATAGGCTACCTTGCTTGTCTGAAGAGGTCACAAGTAGGACGAAACAATATTGCATTCCCTGACATTCAGTCAGGAAATGCAATATGCATGCATCGGGGTACCGAATGCAATAAATAACATTCACGCTAATTAGACGGTGAAATTCGTACATGACGAGCCGAATTTAAGACGAAACTAGCCCCAAATGTGAGGTCAATGCTTAAAAAGTTTAGTAGGTACTTTGGACTACGTATAACAGGAAAAATGAATAGGCATTAGCTTCAAATGATGTATCACTCGACGGCGATTGCTATTAAATTAATTAAATGTTGGGGATTTTGATCAGAGGGCTAAAGCAATTCCAACCAAAAACTAATGGGTTCATCCTAGTACTCCCTCAAACTCATATACCAACATTTAGCACAATTGGTTAAAGCTATCGTGGAAGAATACAGACATATACGAGGGTTGCCTTTTATATTTCGGGATTTGGCAACCCTGGTGTTGCAATCTGGCAAATGACAGCTCTATCGTAAAGTTGGACATTTTTGAGGTTATACGTACTCAGAACGTTTTGACATACGAGCGCTATTTGTGTTGTTTACAGTAACTTAAAAGATTGATCTCGGCCCAAAAATGGAATTGAATTATTTTTTACAACTTTCAACGTGGATTAACTCAGCAACAGTGCATGGATGAACTTAATTCAATTTTTGGCGATGAAGCTCCATCAAAGACCAGTGTTTATCGATGGTATGGTGAATTCAATCGTGGTCGTAGTTCACTCCAAGACGAATTTCATGAAGGTCGTCCAAAATCAGTTGTTGTTCCGAAAACCATTGATGCTGTGCGCAAACTGATATTTCAAGATCGTCATGTGACCTATCAAGAGGCATTAGTGGGACCAGCATACATTCATTATTGCATAAACATTTGACTGTCAAAAATTTTTTTTCGCGTTGGATCCCACACAATTTGTCAGTCGCTCAAAAAAAGGCTCGTGTCGATTGGACGAAAGAAATGCTCAAAAAATACGATCGCGGTGCTTCGAAACACGTCTATGACATTGTGACAGGTGATGAATCGTGGATTTACGCGTATGAGCCCGAAAGTAAACAGCAGTCGACTGTATGATTGTTTCAAGATGAGCCAAATCCAACAAAAGTTGTTCGCGCACGAAGAATTTCCAAGCAAATGGTCGCCTGTTTTTTCGGTAAAACTGGACATGTCGAACAACGCAGAACAGTCAATTCTGAGTGGTACACAACCATTTGTTTGCCAGTTGTCTTCCAAGAAATCAGGAAAACCAACCGCCGAAGACGGATCACTCTTCACCACGACAATGCGAGCTCTCACACATCGGCTCAAACAACTGCATTTTTGAGCACCCAAAACATCGATTTGATGAGTTATCCGCCGTATAGTGCTGACTTGGCACCGAATGACTTTTTTTTTTATTCCCGTACGTAAAAAACAAACTGAGAGGTCAACGTTTTTCGACACCTGAAGAAGCGGTTGCTGCGTTCAGAATGCATGTTTTAGAGATACCTCAATCAGAGTGGCAAAAGTGCTTTGACAATTGGTTCAAACGCATGCAAAACTGTATAGATCTTCATGGGGAATATTTTGAAAAACAATAAAGTGATTTTCGATGATTAATATTTGTTTTTGTTCTCTAATCCCGAAATATAAAAGGCAACCCTCGTACACACCCTACGGGTCGGGAAAATAATATTAAAAACGTTTTTGTTTCTATATTTATTTATCATTGATCACATAATCTGGTATTCTGTAGCAAAATCAACAATCTCCATGTGCTACCACAGCAATATCCAGACATTCATATCAAAGTTGGCAATCTCCTAATTTAAATCTGAAATTCCAATTATCCCATGCAACCTAGCAAAAAGCAACTTAAAAACATTCTGACATAACGCAGTTCCTCAACAACTACTTAAATTTTAGATATTTTGTAATCAAAACTGTTTTTCGCCGATTGCCAAATTTACGCCAATTTTGAAATGACACCTCAAATGTTAACAAATAGGTTTTTTGTACGATCGACCTTTTTTGATTGTTTACCGTGTCTGTCTTTATGACAGTAAGTGACATTTACTGGCTGACAACCCCAACACGACGGTAAGTAATTCACTTACCGTTCAGAGAACGGTATATCATTGCGCATTTATGCTGACGTCATTATTTTGATTTTTAAATTGTATATTAAACGGCATGAGGTATGAACTTTTATAAGCATTTTCATACCGTTCTCTGGAATTATAGCGGCTATTCCAACATTCCATGCTTCATCAAGAGATTCACATTCAAAGTCACTCATTTTCAATAATAATACTTATTTAATTAAGTTTTGACAAATACATGACATAAAAAATACGATAACAATCATAACAATAACAATTAGTTCCATGACAACGTTCAACTGCAACTTTGTAGAGGGTATTCAGCTAACCTGAATTTGTATTTAATTGAAAATAATAATTAATAAAAATAATAAAATTGCAATTTCAGCTATTTCGATCGTACAAAAAATAGTATAAGCATCTCAAACAGTAAGTAGTTTACCGATCTCCTCCAATTTTGGCGACTTCGCTTCGCTCAGTCGCCAAACATTGTCGTCGATCGGTAAACTACACTTACTGTTCTCAATACTTAATATACTATAAAGTACGACTGCTCTAGTGCTCCTTCATTTTTCAAAAGCCTTGGATACCATAAATCATCAGATATTTTGTGCAATTTTTAACTTCATTGGGTTCTCCACATCTGCTGTCGAATTCCTGAAGAGTTATTTGTGTGACCGGAAGCAATACGTAATAAAATCTAAGGGACAATCTTCTAATCGTATAATTTCCTTCGGGGTTCCTCAGGGTTCTATTTTAGGACCTATACTGTATGTAATACTTCCTGCAGTGTGACTACATCTCAACTTCATTATTTCGCGGACGATACGCAGCTTTACCACTCATTTTCGCCTTCGGAAATGAATGACGCTGAGTCGGCCTTATTCATTCATTCATTTCATTCATTTATATGATCTGAACAACTTCATCGGTACAGCCACTGATCACTACTTGAAGAGCAATTCTTGTGACATAAGTCAAACTTCTTGCTTTAAAAAAATATTGTGGACAAATAGTTTTGATCGAACACCGTATATTCAGAGTCATTTTAATAGTCTACCGGTGTTGCTGTTGTAATGCCAGGAATGCGAGATGGTCGTTGGTGAAGAGGCGCCTCCGAATCCAATAAAGAGCCGCCGCATATTCGCAATGGATCCGTGCCGATAAGTACGCGGAAGTATTCGCAGTAATAAAGTAATTTTGAGGGCGATGATGATGATGCCAAGGCAAAGGGAGATTATATCTACGTATGGATATAGACGGGAATATTGTATAATACCGCAGTCAGAACTCAAAATCTTTTATTAAGACATTTTATGTGCCCTCTGTCTAGTTGGGTTATGAAGGAGCCGCGGTTTCTGGGTCAAGCTCTACAAATTAGTTTATTATTAGCATAAAAACTGTATACTTGGAAAATTTGCACCCAGCTTTCAATTTTTTTCTCAAGGATTGCACATTTGAACCCTGAAATTTGAATAAAATAAAAATTGTAAAGTTTATACACTATTAAAATAGGAAAATATATGTTTAAAAGAAACCCCCTTTTTGATTTCATCATATGTAAATGTCATTCACAATTGAAAATATTGACAAAAGAAACAAATTGTTCACTGTCCTGAGGATGACTTAATAAAAGTCGAAACGTCGACAGAGGAATTACTTTGTTTCTATAATTGACCTAAAACCAACCAACTTCAATTTGAAAAATTGTATGTTTTCTTTCCTTCTCATGTACCAGCCGTCCCTGGGCAGTTACCAATCTTTCTTAGTGTCTAAAATTCTAAAGTAAAATGAAACAAGAAATTTGGTAGAAAGAATAAGATAGTTATTGGAGTAAGACACTGTAGGTACATGGAATTTTTCTCTCTATTGGCCTGCAGCGTTTTCCATCACGATTCATCATTATCTTGATACCTTATACTTGCAACTTTTCTTAAATTAGGTTTTTCTGTTATTTAGCACGTTTGAGAACTTAGAACTGTTCTCTTCGGCGGTATCATAAAACATGTCCTCTAAACGGTTTTCTTGGATATATTTATTTATAAACATTCACGATTGTTTTTTCTGCAAAAAATGGTGGGTGTTTTATAGTAAAGTGTATATATTGTCAGTTGGAAATGAGGCTTCTACCAGGTAGTGATCAAAACCAGGGCATTTCATATGTCCAACCAGTCAGATATACAATGTCAGTATACAATTTCACGCAAAACTAAGCAGTCAGTGTGTAGACAGTCGTAAAGTACGTATTTTAAAATTATTATTATTTGTACAGGGTGGCTCATCTCATCAGGGTGAACCAAACTTACGTTTTTTTAAATGTAAAGCCCTATTTATTATTCCACAATTTCATTGGTTTAGACTTGACATTAATCATACCAAAATTTTAGAAAATTATACAGAGTGGTTCAAAAGTTATCACTAGTATTATATGCAAAACATGGCGAATTCTAAGGCTTCTGTACTAGAACTGCAATAATTTAAACTCTGCTTGTTAGTATATAGTGCAAAACCTGAATACAGGGTGAGTCGAAACTCAAATTTGCGTTTTACTCGAATTTTCCAAATGAGACACCCTGTATATAATATCAAAAACTGAAAGGAAAATTGATAAACTTTTATTCTTATACAGCCTTTCTTATACCTAAAGCTATTAGTTTTTAAGATATTTTCATTTATGAAATGTGGCTTCATCTCCAAACAACACTAAGTCAAAAAAATCTACCTGATTGTGAATTTGTTGTTTCGCCCATTGGCAGGACATAATTCGCCGGAGATAGTCATCGTCATGTTGTTTTTATGTAGAATGCTTTTCACTGAGCTTTGGCTTACCGAATGTTCCCGAGCAATTTCACATTACATTCAATTAATTTTCATTATTCAAAACAGTTTTGGTCCTAGTTTGTTTCGGGTATTTTACTGATCCCGTGTTTCCAAAATGATTCATTAACTAGCCTTTCCATTGTTATCTTTTCTGGTTGCCTTCGAGCAGGATATCTTTCTTAAATGGCCGCCGCGACCATTTGCTTGGAAGTGCTTCGTGCGCGAACAACTTTTGTAGTAATCAAAACCGGTGAACGAAAATGTTCTAATTTATTTTTATTCATTGTCATATCTTATGAATTCTCATGTAGTTCGCATAAGCATTTATTGATGTGTGAATGCTTGAAGTACTGCTGAGGTCTATCGGCGCATGTCTCCTTTAATCCTACAAATCCCATTATCCTTTTACCGGGACCTGCGTCAGACAGCAAAACGACCGCGGTCTATCGACAGTGGATTTTTATTATTATTATTAGTTTTCCTTCTTCGAGTTTTTGTGTGTGATTGTTATTGGTGATCGCAGTTGGGTGGTCGGGTTGTGCGGTTTGGACTACAGCAGTGTGAGGGCCCTCAACCGTAAGAATCTTCACGACACGCGAGGTAAGGTCCAATCCATTTATTCTCCAAGAATATTTCCACTATCAAATAGCACTCCATTTTTACTTGCGCCTATATACAGGTTATTCCATAAATGCAAATTATATATACAATTTTCCGGATTACAGTTTATTTTATTTGCGATTACGCAACAACCGGTATAATAAAATAACTAAAGAGAATCCCAGTCGCAACCTCAACAAAATTTATTTAAAAACATTTCTGGATTACATGTTTCGCCCACAATTGGGCATCATCAGATCCAACAGATCTATAAGAAGAAATTCAAAAATTGTAAATAACTTAAAGTACAACAAGGTAACGAAAAACTTACATGTCAAACAAATTGCTCGAGGCATCTAATATGTTATGGGTTAAAAATTATCAAAACAACACATTGTAACAATCACAAACACTCTAAAATTGACTATCGATACATTAAGAATCTGAATTTAAAATCTATCAGCTGGCATAGCAAAGTTTAATATAATATAAAAAGGCCGTATAACACAAAAAATACATATTTATTATTTATCTATTATTTATCTAGTGAGAGGTTGTTAAATACGAGGTGCGGTTCGAATGTAAAGACATCGTTAACACATTGTAAAATTGGGCTCTTTTTAGCTTTTGAGATCTCCATTTTCTCTAACAGGTTCAACTTTTGACCCTTATTACAGATGTGTAAAATTTCTGGAGTATCCGGAGGACAGTGTCCTTCTTCCAGTAAATGGTTCGCGAAGGCAGACTTGGTAACAGTTATTTCTGTGTCTTTGTATTTGGTATATTCCCTAAGGTGTTCCTTAAATCTTGTTGAGAATCTTCTGCCAGACTGACCAACATATACCGCGGGACAGTCCATGCAGTTAAGAGTATAGACACCCGACTTAGACAAAGGATCCAACCGATCCTTAACCCTAACAATGTGCTTCTTCAAGGTGTTATTAGTTTTAAACGCAACTGTCACACTGTGAGGAGCAAATATTCGGCTTATTTTTGAAGAAATTTGTTTGACATGTAAGTTTTTCGTTACCTTGTTGTACTTTAAGTTATTTACAATTTTTGAATTTCTTCTTATAGATCTGTTGGATCTGATGATGCCCAATTGTGGGCGAAACATGTAATCCAGAAATGTTTTTAAATAAATTTTGTTGAGGTTGCGACTGGGATTCTCTTTAGTTATTTTATTGCTTCAACCTCTTTGAGATATGGACAAATTTGTTGATTTAACCGGTATAATAATTGCAATATTTATCAACTAAATCAACAAGGATTTGACCGAATGACAGTGACATTTAATCATTAGCTATTTATTACAACAGTGTATTCTATTAAGTACCTACCTACCTATAACAATTAGTTTATAAATAATTACTAAATTAAATTTTGGTTGAAATGAATTTTCCCAAAAATGAGTTAATAGATATGATTTGGATATAGGGAGAATGTATGCAAAATGTTTTACTTGCGCAAAGAATTTACCAAGAAAGATATCCTGCTCGAAGGCAACCAGAAAAGATAACAATGGAAAGGTTACTTAATGAATCATTTTGGAAACACGGTATCAGTAAAATACCAGTTTTGATTACTACAAAAGTTGTTCGCGCACGAAGCACTTCCAAACAAATGGTCGCCTGGACATGTCGCAACCGTACCACTAGAACAACGCAGAACAATCAATTCTGAGTGGTACACAACCATTTGTTTGCCAGTTGTCTTCCAAGAAATCAGGAAAACCAACCGCCGAAGACGGATCACTCAACGTTTTTCGACACCTGAAGAAGCGCTTGTTGCATTCAGAATGCATCTTTTGGAGATACCTCAATCAGAGTGGCAAAAGTGCTTCGACAATTGGTTCAGACGCATGCAGGTGTGCGGAATATTTTGAAAAACAATAAAGTAATTTTCGATGATTTATATTTGTTTTTGTTCTCTAATCCCGAAATATAAAAGGCAACCCTCGTATACTTGTATTTTCTCGAAAAACTTAAAGGTTTTCGAGAAATTCTAGTTTGAAAATTTCAGTATATGCAGTATCCATCTCTTTCTTGAGTTTATTTTTATATTGCTAAATTTAAAGAAAAATATGTTGAGATGCACCTTGAGCTGAGTTCACCTTAGAGTCTAGAACCATGCATTGTCTATATTTTGTCCCAACTTTCGGTTTGTTTTTCTTTTTCTTTTTGTTTTTCTATTGTAAGGATTAAATTATGGCATTATTAGTTGTATCCTTGCTACCAGTGTTTTTAGCACTGCTTAGAGGAATCAAAATGTATTGTAAAAATTTTGTTAGAAAGAATAAATGATTTGTTTTCAAAAAATACAGTTTGCTAACTAAAAGTTTTCCAAAATTTTATAAATGCTGTGTACTAAGGACCAGTTATGTCCTAAAATTTCCAAACTCGAATTTCTCGAAAATCTTTAAGTTTAAGAAAAAACAAGTATGCCTTTTTATGTAGAAAACTTTATTTTATCACATTTTTGCCACAAATAGAATAAAAGGCACAAGAAAAAAAAGTTAGGTTATAATTAAGGCAAGGGTCCCCCCCGTTTACCCGCCTATGGTCATCCTTTTTTATTCAATTTCATGTCAGTTTACGATATTTAACCAGGTGAATGAATAAATATGCTATATTTGATTAATTCATCTTTACTCGTTTCGAAATTATTTCAAAAAAATCGTCCTCATCTTTAACACCCTGTATCTTTGTAAATAAGGACTTTTCGAAAAATTACAATTTAGTTTTTTTTCATGATAAGACGTCCCCAATGAACTCACGAATTTTGACTACAGAAAAATAAAACTGCATTCTTAAAAACTACCCTTATCACCTATGCCGTGGAATTAAAAACCCTCCCTCGTAGATCACACATGTAATGAATAAAATTACCTTCAAATTATGCGCCTTACATTATTCTTTTATTCAACGTTAAACAATTTATATGATTCCACCTATAGAACGAAAAAAATAATTTACACCCTCCACTCCAAAAGACCCACCACACACGCTGGGTGCATTTTTAGGTCAAGAGACCATCACGCACACCATAACAAAATTCCCTCCTCAACAAGTGGTCCGAGGCACAAGAAGTGGCATGCGTGCCGTCAATCCGCCAATGGCAGGCCGCGGTGTGGGCCGGCAGCGACGGCATATCACCAGCAGAGCGTTGTGCCGTCTTCAGTGTGTGTAACAACAGTGTGCCGCGCAAAATCCACTCCAAGAAGCGGCAGAAGAAAGAAGAAGACAACTGCTGCTCTGCTCTACCGGTGGCTGATAGCCGTGTATCGAAAAGTTTTCGAACGGAAGGACAGAGTCGAAGGCTGTACGGCGGCAAGAACGAGGCGACGGGCTTCCCAGCTGCGACTATCAACTCACAGCTGCCAAGCAAAATGGATCAACGAGTGCTTCTTCGACTAAGTTGAAGTTTGGCAAGAAGAAAGTTTTGGTCAAGACGTCTTCAATACACTACTGAAGCACAAGTATTCGGTGAGTTTTTTAACTTTGATTTTACATAAGTTTTCTCAAAATTTTGGATGTTTTTATAAGCTTCGCAATTCCGCTTACTTTTGTTTTTTTTTCTGAACCTCTTAAGGACTAGTTAAAAATATTAAAATAGGTGATAAATACTTTTAACTGGCTTTGAAGACGTTCATATAAAAGAACGAAGCGTTGGTAATGTTAAATCTTGTTTTTAATTGAGTCCTGTCGCATGGAGAAATTGAGAAATTTTGAGGCTTACAATAATGGATTAACAAGGAATTGAATTGAATCTTTGTATCAATTTTAATAATCATTGTTTTTACGTGACAACTTGTCACCTCATTTCTGTTAGATTATACAGAGAGATTTAAAAATGTTTGCAATCAAAAATTTGGATGTGTTTATAAGCTTCAGAATTACGCTTACTTTTGGTTTTTTTTTCTGAACGTCTTGAGGAGTAGTTAAAAATATTAAAATAGGTGATAAATACTTTTAACTGGCTCTGAAGACGTTCATATAAAAGAACGAAACGTTGGCAATGTTAAATATTGTTTTTAATTGAGTCCTGTAGGATGTGGAATATTTGAAGTTTACAATAATGGATGAACAAGGAATTGAATTGAATCTTTGTATCAATTTTAATAATTATTGTTTTTACATAACAAGTTCTTACCCCATTTATGTTAGATTATACAAAGGGACTTAAAAATGTTTGCAATCAAAAATTCGTATGTGTTTATAAGTTTCGCAATTACGCTTACTTTAGTTTTTTTCTTTGAAACTCTTAAGGACTAGTTAAAAATACTAAAATAGGTGATAAATACTTTTAACTGTCCCCGAAGACGTTCATATAATGAAAAGAAACGTTGGCAATGTTAAATATTGTTTTCAATTGAGTCCTTTAGGATGTGGAATATTTGAAATTTACAATCCTCGACGTTTCGACAAACAAATGTTTTATTGATAGTTAAAAAAAATATTTATGTAGAAAACAAAAAAATGAATTTAGAATTTTTCGATGTGAGACCAATCTGTCCCCGCTATCGAAAATGTTATGTATAAATTTAAAGAACAAAGCAAAACAACTACTCCACTGGCATTGAAGCACAAGTTTTCTAAATAAATACTAAAATGAATATTTTATTTAGCTTTTTCGCATCAAATTAACTGAGTATACAAGTACAACAACAAACCAAATAAATCATTGAAATGCAATCAAACAATATATTATAATTTATGTCATCAGTTGTTAAAAAAATTTTAATTTACTAATTATTAACACTTTTAAAGTGTTTAAGTGAGAAAAATAAAATACACTTTACTTACTATTGAAGTTTGTTGTTTCAAAATATCAAGTAGAGACTACTACCTATATATGCGCATATATCGTACTCGGTTATAATCATAAGGCAGCCACACCACTCGATATTTTGCCAGTGGAGTAGATAGCGGGGACAGGTTGGTCTCACATCGAAAAATTCTAAATTCTCTTTCTTATTTTCTACATAAATATTTTTTTTACCTATCAATAAAATATCTGTACGCATCTAACAAAAATAACATCACATTCTACACAAATGTTTGACTTCTTCAGCAGTTTTTTTTATTACTAAAAACAATTAAAAACAAAAAAAAAACGGTCACTTGATGTGGTGTCGAAGAGAAATCTAAAGTTTTAAAGAAACCTATGCACTAGTATAAATACCGTAAATTTAGAAAAATATAATACAATAACAATTTTAGTGTTTATTAGGCTATTTTTGTCAAAACTGTGAGGATTTTGTCAAATGACATTTAATATTTTAATAAGGAGCCACGAAACATGTTGGTCGAGCGATAGCGTATTTTGCATAAACCTTTTGTTTTTTTCTTAAATTGGTCGATTCGTCTAAGAATTGAAGTAATGAAAACCAGAGAACGAAACCTTGTCTACTATTTTATTTATCATCTTTTTGATTTTACAAGTGTTGGTTTTCTGTATCCATAGAGTAATACGAGGGTCGCCTTTTACATTTCGGGATTAGAGAACAAAAACAAATATTAATCATCGAAAATCACTTTATTGTTTTTCAAAATATTCCCCACATTTTTGCATGCGTCTGAACCAATTGTCGAAGCACTTTTGCCACTCTGATTGAGGTATCTCCAAAACATGCATTCTGAATGCAACAAGCGCTTCTTCAGGTGTCGAAAAACGTTGACCTCGCAGTTTGTTTTTTACGTACGGGAATAAAAAGAAGTCATTCGGTGCCAAATTAGGACTATACGGCGGATGACTCATCAAATCGATGTTTTGGGTGCTCAAAAATGCAGTTGTTTGAGCCGATGTGTGAGAGCTCGCATTGTCGTGGTGAAGAGTGATCCGTCTTCGGCGGTTGGTTTTCCTAATTTTTTGGAAGACAAGTGGCAAACAAATGGTTGTGTACCACTCAGAATTGACTATTCTTCGTTGTTCTAGTGGTACGGTTGCGACATGTCCAGTCTTTCCGAAAAAACAGGCGACCATTTGCTTGGAAGTGCTTCCTGCGCGAACAATTTTTGTTGGATTTGGCTCATCTTAAAACACCCATACACTCGACTGCTGTTTACTTTCGGGCTCATACGCGTAAATCCACGATTCATCACCTGTCACGTTGTCATAGACGTGTTTCAAAGCACCGCGATCGTATTTTTTGAGCATTTCTTTCGACCAATCGACACGAGCCTTTTCTTGAGCGATTGACAAATTGTGTGGGATCCAACGCGAACAAATTTTTTTGACAGTCAAATATTTATGCAATATCGAATGTATGCTGGTCCCACTAATGTCTCAATCTCTTGATACATCACATGACTATCTTGCAATATCAGTTCGCGCACCGCATCAATGGTTTTCGGAACAACAACTCATTTTGGACGACCTTCACGAAATTCGTCTTGGAGTGAACTACGACCACGATTGAATTCACCATATCATCGATAAACACTGGTCCTTGATGGAGCTTCATCGCCAAAAATTGAATTAAGTTCATCCATGCATTGTTGCTGAAAGTTGTTAAAAATAATCGCACGAAAATGTTCACGATTTAATTCCATTTTGGGGCCGAGATGAATCTTTAAAGTTACTGTAAACAACACAAACAACGCTCGTATGTCAAAACGTTCTGAGTACGTATAACCTCAAAAATGTCCAACTTTACGATAGAGCTGTCAGTTGCCAGATTGCAACACTAGGGTTGTTAAATCCCGAAATACAAAAGGCAACCCTACAAGTTGTGCTCAAAGCGGTTTCGGATGTTCCGAATCAGTTCACGTAAATCCTCTACAGATGCTGGTTGAGTTTAATAAATTTTAGCATTCCAACTGAGACACAGGAAAGTTAACTGTAACGTTCTGATCATCATCATTATTGAAGTCATATGAACCACTAATGAATCTGGCCTATAAAGCTGACCTGACGGTGTCTTTTTCTGGTGTTTTGAGAATGGCTTCTTATTGACATAGACATTTAACAGAGAACGAAAATTTGTCTATTTTATTAGCTTTTTGCTTTTACAAGTTTTGGCCTTCTGTTTCTATACAGTAATAGAAGTTGTGTTGAAAGCGGTTTCGGACGTTTTGAAGCGCTTCTGGTGTAATATTCCGACATTCATCAATTCACGTAAATCCTCTAGAGATGCTGGTTGAGTTTTATAAATCTTTAAGTGGGCGCAGGTTAATTGACAAAATTAAAAAAAAAACCTCAATAATTTAGGTATTTATCAATATTTCATAATATAATGTATTTGAATTAGCTCTTAGTGGTCATGATGATGCTGACAAATCCGGAAATGCAGGTATTCGAATTAGTTAAAACCACAGATCTAGAAACTCGAGAGATATAACATTATCTGAAATTTCATTCATAATTCACATTTGTTTACAATCAGACATAAGTTGGCATTTGATATATAAGATAGAAAAGGACAGATAGAAAAAATGGCAACGTTGTACCTGGTTCGTCGATTCGATTTCGTTTTATGTACCAGTGGCGTACGGTTTTAAAGGCATTCTTTATATTTTAATTAGGCGGTTGATGTTCACTAAAGTGATATAAAGCAATGATAAATTGTAGGTTTTTAAAATAACGTTATTTTTTTTTGGTTTATGATAAAAATATATTTTATCTTATTATTATTATTACCGTATCTAATTCTAAATAACTTTAGACTACTATGGTTATAGGATTATATAGGAGATAGGTATACTATATATTGTCTGGGAAACTAGTATATTATACAGTGTGTACCCAAATACTTGGTGCCCCAAAAATAATTTCCAAATGTAATGTTTAATGTGATAAATAAATGTAATACAATAAAAAATTAACAAGAAAAATTTATGATTACAAAATATAAATCGTTGATAACGTTATATTTAGAGCACATAATTCCACAATCTTAGTTATATGTTGTAATTTAAAGCTATATACTTACAAATTAGATGGGTCAATCGAAGGGCCAGCAACTGCTTTCTCAGCAACTAGCATCTGAAGTTCTAAAAAATATAATGTTTTAGCTTAGTATTTCAGTGAGTGGTACCATTCTAATTTAGTAGCTATATTTACAAACTATAGTTTGTGGTAAATACACCATATATTTATTACAATATTATTGAACATTATACCTTTATATAGACACATTTTATTAAGCATATATATAATTACCTGTACGACAGAGGCTCATTAAAAGTAAATGATAATTGAGGTTCAGCGTCTGGTCGAATTTGCTTTCGAACAGTAATCTCAGTTATCTTAATGTCGCTCACATCAAAATGGTTTGAGCATATTTGTGCATACTTGGGGACATACTGATTTTCCAGACCCAAAAGCTGTAGCCACCTTTAGCGTCTTTCCGTATTTACTGGAAACCTACAATATGAAATTATTTAATTCTTTTGGAACCTACCTATTCAGTATTAATATATTTTCTGAAGTAATCCATCAATCGAGGAGTGAATGTTGTTGTTTGAATGAAAGACGTCTACTCCACAAAAAATCTTTATATATACGTTAAAACTGTTTAGGAATCGCCAGACATGTTTCGGACTACAACGTCCATCATCAGTGGCTAAGGAACCTTATATAATTTGGTTAGATGAGGGGGTCAAACTTCATATGAACTTAGAATAGGGTACTTAAACATTGATCTTCAATTCAAACGTCTATACAATGTCTGTAAAATATTATTATTATTTTACAGACATTGTATAGACGTTTGAATTGAAGATCAATGTTTAAGTACCCTATTCTAAGTTCATATGAAGTTTGACCCCCTCATCTAACCAAATTATATAAGGTTCCTTAGCCACTGATGATGGACGTTGTAGTCCGAAACATGTCTGGCGATTCCTAAACAGTTTTAACGTATATATAAAGATTTTTTGTGGAGTAGACGTCTTTCATTCAAACATTAATATATTTAGTTATCTATGAAGTGCTATCTTAGTTTATAATTAAACCTTGATTTAAATACTGTAAAATGAACCTAGCATCTCTATAACATCACAAAAATCAACAATTATATTAGGTATTTATTTACAGCAATTTATTTTTAATTTGTAGACAAGCAAACTACACCACTGATAAACAATAACAAGTCGTAACCTTACTTACCTCCGAAATATCAAATTTGGGTTGGAATTTTCATTATTTTTACAAACTATACACTGACGCACCATTGTTAATTGTTTTTCTATAGTTTTTGCACAAAAAACACTCAAAATTCCTCAAAATCACCAACCAAAAGCAAATAAAAACACGCGCAAAGGATATTTGGCAATAGAGCTCAAACTACCGGCTGATTACAAGAATGAATGAAATCGTAAATTCTTCGCGTACTATTCAGTTGCTCTGCTTTACAGAGTTGCCATGTGTATTTCATAAATAAATTATGATTTGGTGAAATATGTCTTGAATATATTAAAATTCATAAAAAAGTAACTAAAAAATATCTTGGGTATATCGTTTTATAATACACAAAAATTAGTACCATCACCTAAGTTATATTTTGCTTTAAACCGGTAAAAAATACCGTATCAAAATAGTGTATTTTAAAACAATGCGGGAATGACAGCGGAAGTTTGGCATTATCGATATCTGCAAATAGTGATGTTTGATCGCCTTCCCTTTTCTAGATCTGTGGTTAAAACCTATGCATAATATTTAGAAAACTATGCAGTTTTTAAAGGGAAGTCCTACAGCACCTCTAGTTTTTGGAAGCACGAGCTTACGGACATACTGTACGTACATACCAAACACCTATTATCGGTTACGGCACTGAATTGATTTAAAATTTATCAACAATACCTACTACACTTTTCGTAGTTAATTGGATAATCACTCTCTATGTCATTAACAGATAAATTTAAAATTGACTTGGCTGCGTGCAATTCAAGTTTGCGAGAGATGATGCCTACACACTCAAAAAAATCAACGTTCAGGGTCACATTTTAAAATTGTCACACCTTTTTCCGCAATAATGGATTTTAAATGTTTTATGTAGGTAGTTTTGAGATTCTGGTAAATATAGACTGTTATGTTCTATTATGCTGTTGATTATACAGGGTGAGTCGTTTTGAAAGTCTCATCGTCAGAGCAAAAGGCGCAACATACAGGAACTTGTAGGGATGCAACCAATAGACTTTCGGCGGCATAAATTTATCAGCAAGTGTTAGTATTCGGTGTTCCTTGAATCATTTCTGAAAAGACAAGATATTTGTTTTAGAGAAATTAAACGACCATTCTTTTTCTTTTAATGATTGCTTTTTCACAAATTGGTAGTGTTGTGTATTTGTGAGTATAAAAATTAAATTATGTTACACAACAGTGCGGAGCTACGAGAAGCAAAATGGACTTTAGCAGGTTATTAAACAACAAAGAAAGAAACAAATTCGGGTCTTAAAGGCTTACTTTGAATTGCCGCACCGATCTTCTCGGTTGGCCAACCTGTTCCGTATCCTTTGTTACTAATTTACACACATCACGCATGATTCTACGTCTTATATACGAGGGAGAAATGTATCAAAAAAACGCTGAATTCGATGCCTATTGTATGTAAAGAGGCATGGGAACGGATAGCCCCGGTAGAATCGTTAAATGTATGTATTATACATTAGGAATGGAAGCACTATACGTGACTTTAGACAAAAATTGATTCTCAAACAATCTTATCCACTTTTCCGTCTTATTAGTGCGTCCGCATTTCAGATTCTATTGACTTGTCAGATAATATATCAAGTTTGGGGGGTCTTGAAACTCTCTAAGTAAGAAGTCGACTAATTATTTGTGTCTAGGCATTATATGGAAGGAGATGCAAAAACAAAAGAAAAAAATAGGGGCCCAGCAACGTTACCATGACAATAAGCGTCTCAAATTACATGCGAATTGTATGAGAATTAAATATTGAATTACGTAATATATTTCAAGGTTAAAAGTAGGGTTTTGATTATCGTATTTTTGAAATGCTTTTTATTCGGACATGGGAACAATAGTGCATTTGATTTGATAGATCAAAAGATGACTTAAGAGTTGAAGCTAAGTGACTATCCGTTTCGTTATCGCTCCTCGATTTAGGTAGCAAAAGTGTTCAGGTTCAGCTCGTAGTTTACGTTAACAACAGTAACATTAGATAAGAAATCCTTCTGCAATTAAAAATCTTGTGATTTCAAGCAGGGCTCACTTCTTCTTAGGACGCCGTCTTCCCAGGTTGGCGATCCAACTGGTTATAATGGTGTGGGAAACCGCACCTCTGAAAATCTCTATAGAGGTCTGTCCGAACCATCGACTCAGGTCCTTTAGCCATGAGTTCTGCCATCTCTCCACAGATCGTTTGCCCTTGATTTTTCCTTCAATGACGAGTCGGAGGAAATCGCACCACTCTCCCCTCACAACTTTCGTTCTTTGAGAGCTCTTTACCTTTAGCTATTCTCCTCAGTCCTTCCTCGTTGGTTATCCTGTCGACCCAGGATATACGCAGTATACGGCGATACAAATACATCTCAAAAGCGTCAATGCGACTCTCCATTGATTGACAGAGTGTCTATCAGCTCTCCGAGCCATTAAGTAGCACTGGGAAGATATAGCAACGCAATATACGTATGCGGAGCTGTAGGTTTAGGTCTCTAGTAGTGACGAGGTTCTTCCTGGAGATGAAAGTCCTTCTGGACTGTTCTATCCTTGATTTCATTTCCATTTAAGGTTCACTATTCTCGTTGACAAAGGCTCCAAGATCTTTAATGGACGGCATTTGTTCCACGACATGGTTGTTAATTTGATCGTCCGTCTTGGTGCCTTGGAGAATAAAACCACCTTGGTCTTGGCAACG
The DNA here is from genome assembly GCA_911728435.2 of Apoderus coryli. Taxonomy (NCBI): domain Eukaryota; kingdom Metazoa; phylum Arthropoda; class Insecta; order Coleoptera; family Attelabidae; genus Apoderus; species Apoderus coryli. The sequence continues at coordinate 38,109,550 of OU452200.1, read as the reverse complement.
TTCAAGTGTAGACCATACTGTGTGCTATGTTCAACAATGAGGACCATCATATTCTGGAGATGTGGAAGGCTGTCGGCAACCACGACCGTAACGTCAGAGAATCGTATAATGCTAATAAGGGTGTCGTTGACTGTAATGCCCTCTTTCACATTCTCCAGTGCCTCCCGGAATATTGTCTCCGAGTATATATTAAAGAGAAGAAGGGACAGGACACATCCCTGTCTAACACCCTTTCTGATTTCTGTTTTTTCGGATGTTATGCCCTCTATCCTAATCTCTGCAGTTTGATGCGGTTCTATATATAGTCGAAAGCTTTTCGGTAATGGATAAAGCAAAGCAACGGATTTAAAGAGTGTTTATTAACCTCATGAAAATATACATTGAAAACGATAATCTACATTCCAGTTTTATGATAGCAGTTTTTCAGTTTGCTGCTCCAGTTATGCATTGCTGATCATGTTCCTGTTTAGGAAATGTTACCAATATCACTGGTGCTAGTTGTTGGCTGAGCACTGTTCTTCCAGCCAAGATCCATCCGTTAAACAATGATGAGGCCTCGGGATGTCAGCAAAATTTGTTGATCTTCCATAAAACTTACACAGGCTAAGGAAACTTCGTGTTTGATATTTATCTTTTGGAACTGGTTACTTTTGTTTTCTCCGGATCTGTCTTTACACCTTCAGAAGGTATTACGTGTCCCAACTACTTCCCTAACAGTGCATTTGCACAACGTAGCTTCACTAATATTTCTTCCGATTTTTTTTTTATATTAGTCGACGATGTCATTGAGGTAGACTAGACAGATCTAAGCAAGGCTTTGTAAGACGGTTTCATAATCCAAACAGCATGAATTTATATTGTCACAGTCCATTACCTGTCGAGAAAGCTGTCATCTCTTTGGACGCAGCTCTCCTTCCAGTATCCACTATTTAAATCAAATGTAAAGAGCCATTTTGCTCTATATCAGATAGCCAATCAAGCCCGTCTCTATTTTCGCCTTTACCAAAATTACCAACGACGTACAAGAACTCTGTAATGTCTCGATAACGTTCTGGCTCTAACAGAATTCTTCTAGGTGCTTGCTTAATCGGGACAGCATTACCAATGCCATCAATATTGATTGGATATGTGTATCTGCTCCATTTTTTCCATAACGTTATTCTGCACCAAACCAGGAATGTTGTCATAGGTCTGACTAACACAACCTTTGGTTGCAATCCGCACATCTTTTCGTGAAAGCGACATAGCTCTCTTTTTGGTTATTTTTTGAAGATAACAGTGGTCCAGTGTTTCCTTCATTTTTGTGAAAGAGATTGTTAATGATTCAATTTGAATTTATTGAGCGCTTGTCACATACAAAGGAAAAAAAAACTATTAAAATACCACGTCACCGACAACCGACTTCCAATATAATATCGGTATAGATGTATTTTAATTTTAAAAGCTGATTTCTCATGGCAAAAATAATAAGCCTTTAGGTAGCTTTTGTGGCTGGGGCGAGGAGGCATTTAATATTAAGAATCGAGCATCCGATTTCATCATATCCTTGGGGGTATATTGTAAAATCCAAAATAAAAGCCATACAAATCATAATTCTTACTCTAACTTGGACGTTTTATTTTTCTTTTCTTTTTATTGTCTTTATTAAATTGATATTGCTTTCTATTTACGCTTCTTTTCTTACTTTACGTTGCTAAATCCTTTTATACAGAAATAAATTAAATTTTATTTATTTAAACGCAGTATACAGTGTGTACCAAATTGTACAGTTTTCATAATAGGAAACAGCTGTTTATCTATTGGGAATGTAATGCGATGAATCAGTAAAAACCGGACCCGCATGTTCATTAATAAAAAAATTATTTAAGAATAAGCTATCGACTGTCAAGTTTGTCATAGAGCTACTAGGCCGCTCTGTATATGTCGCTATACTTAAATGCCCGTGAATTAGATATGTTAAATTAGAATAGGAACGTGCTGAAGAAGATCCTCAGGTAAAATTTAGAAAGTTGAATCAAGTACGTTATGAATTCTTTTTGGATATTTCCAGTTGCCGTTGTTTTCTGACAGCGGACGAGACTACTTTGAATCCGGCTCTAGCAGTTACTGCAAATATTTTCAGACCAATCTTTTATCTGTGGTAGGAGCATTCCAAGGAATTGAAGCCTTTAGTCGCAGATGCAATGTATTCAGCTTTTACGAAGTAAATCAAGTGTCAACTAAGAAAAAAGTTATTTCGAATAATGACATGTTTGTAGCCCAGTAATTAATGAAAAAGACTTTGCGGATGGGGACCCATTTTAGAGTTTTTACCTAATAGAAAGACGAACAGTTGGCAGCAAATACTATCAACGTAATTACGATGCTGCAGCTGATTCTTTGAAGTTGTTAGAAAGTTTTATTTTGAAGATACTCAGGTTGAGGCTAAGGATATTGAAATTGAGTCTGGTAAACGCAAATTTTAATGCTATTTGTTCACTTTTTGTGACTTTAATATAATAACGAGTGCCATATTTACAAGAGCTGCTTCAAAAGTTGTCTTCAAAAATCACTTTTTGTTACTTTTTTTCATAATATGTACATATACCGATACAGTTTCTTTGCGGATTTAGAATGGAAATTAAATTTCCTATAAAACGAGTGGTCGCATGCCATATTTACAAGGGCTGATTCAAAAGTTGTTTTAAAAAATCACTTTTTGTAACTTTTTTTCATAATATGTACATATACCGATACAGTTTCTTTGCGGATTGAGAGTCGAAATTAAATTTCCTATAAAACGAGTGGTTGCATGCCATAGTTACAAGGGCTGATTCAAAAGTTGTTTTCAAATATCACATTTTGTAACTTTTTTTTATAACATGTACATATACCGATACAGTTTCTTTGCGGATTTAGAATCGAAATTAAATTTTCTATAAAACGAGTCGCATGCCATATTTACAAGGGCTGCTTCAAAAGTTGTTTTCAAAAATCACTTTTTGTAACTTTTTTCATAATATGTACATATACCGATACAGTTTCTTTCCGGATTTAGAATCGAAATTAAATTTCCTATAAAAAGAGTGTCGCATGCCATATTTACAAGGGCTGATTCAAAAGTTGTTTTCAAAAATCACTTTTTGTAACTTTTTTTTCATAATAGGTACATATACCGATACAGTTTCTTTGCGGATTTAGAATCGAAATTAAATTTCCTATAAAACGAGTGGTCGCATGCCATATTTACAAGGGCTGATTCAAAAGTTGTTTTCAAATACCACTTTTTGCAACTTTTTTTCATAATATGTACATATACCGATACAGTTTCTTTGCGGATTTAGAATCGAAATTAAATTTCCTATAAAACGAGTTGTCGCATGTCATATTTACAAGGGCTGATTCAAAAGTTGTTTTCAAATATCACTCTCTGCGACGTTTCTTCACTATACGCATATATAACGATATGTTTTATATGGATATTTAGAACCAGCAAGAAATTTCTCATAAAATGAGGGGTCGCATGTCATATTCACCAGGACTGGTTCAAAAGTTGTTGTCAAGAGTCACTTTTTGTGCCTGTAGTTTTAAGTATTAGTTGATTTTCGTATTTGTAGTGCCTGAAAACTTACAACTCTGATGTTGAGGTGGTTGAAAGTATAATTCAAGACCAACCCTTCGGATTATTGCTTCTAAAACAAGATGAATTAAAAGAGACATCCAAACCGGAGCCAGAACGTCTATTAGATATTTTAAGATTTCTTTTACCGAAGTAAGTTATTGTAATTTTGCAATCCAACTTAAGGTTTTGTGAAAATGACGAAACTTTCAGTATCGGTAAAGTTAACGTGGATCGTTTCATTGAAGCAAGTTTGGAAACTGAGAATTTCTTGATTCAAGAACATGTCACTACAATGGATTATGTAAAGTATTTGGCATAGGTAGAGTTAGCAACAAATAAAGTTGATCAAATAGAAGTTGGTTGGGATTATTGTAAAGAGTTGTATGACATCATGGAGGAATATTTAGGTATTTCTTTAGGAAATTTGGTTGTTTGGTAGTGCTGTTAAAATATAAACTCGTATAACTTACTAAACAAACTCATGCTAAATCTAATTTTACCCGAGAAACAGTTTCCGTATTGTTCTAAATAATGTTTACAAACTTTATCACCAAATTGACTAGTGAAAACAGATTCAAATACATTACAAACTGTATCTATTTCTCTCTATGTAAACGAAGATTGCATTACTTTTAGTTAATTTGCATGAGGCACGAACATGAATAAGATTCTAATTTGTTGGAAAGTGGCAGGGCACCAACTTGTTGGATACACACTTACTACTACTTAATTCGCCGATCTTATTTTGTGAGATGGATTTAAGGCTGTGTGTAAACGTTGTATTAAGTTTATCGTTACTAGATTGAATAATAAAAGCTATAATACTGTTAGAAACAGCTTCAGTATGTGTAAATTTAGTCAATTTATGTGTTTGATGATAATTTGAATAATTTGTTGTTGGGATTGTTCAACTGTCTTTTGCATTTGAGCAATTTGAGGCTGATAATATAATAATATTTCAACGTTGCATTATAATAATAGATAATAATAATAAAAAAAATTTTTTACAGAGCAACAATACAATAATGCAAAAACAACGAAAAATACAATCTGACATAAAAATAAAAACAAGAAATACTAATTAGTCTCTAAAGCGACATACAAACATCAATTAGAACATACCACACAATATAAAAATACATACAATGCCCTGTTAACATAACAATTAAACTTATCAATCAACTAATATACAAGCTCGGGATCAGTAAAGGGGTAACTAGTCTAAAAATGGTTCCAATTGAGTCGTGATAAATATCACACAAATCACTTACACTATTTAAGTTATCACACATATTAAAACCTGATGACCTCATGTACATTTCCGTTTACTAGTTTATGTAAGAAGGAGATGCACGCCAATTTCTTGCGAATTTCCAAGCTAAGAACACTATCCTCTTTTTATGCAAGATTGCAAGAAATTTTAATGATGTGAACTATGGTAGAGAAATTCTTTGCAATTCAAATGTTCAAATCAACCACTTGCTTCAGTAATAGTGTAGTTTATTTGAAGATCAGGAGTAGGCTTTCCTTTCTGGAAAGAAGGTTTGACTGTTTGATGGAACGTTTGATATCATTTTTATAAACTCACCGACAAAAAAAATCCGGCACCTAAACAACAGTTTTTATTTGGCATAACTTTTTTATTTTTTATTTTATTTCATGATTTTTTCCACTAGCCGATAGATGAATTCATTAGGAATGCGCTGCACTTTGTCCTAAAAAAAATTTGGTTAACTTTATCGAAAAACATGCGCAACAATACGTTTTTGCTGTACCGTCTTGATGACATTCTCAGTGCCTCCGATAATGGTCAGTTGCAGCGTTCGTTCTTTTAGATTACAGCAAAGCTTTTGATCGTCTAAATCACGAACTTCTGATACCTATTTTAGGGTTCCTTGGTTTTCGGGATAATGTCATAAATCTTATGGAAAATTATAGTTTTTCCAAAGTTAATTTGAAATATATAAATTTCTTTTTCATACAATATCGCTAAGACATATAGTTTGCGATTGATAGTAAGATACTGATGATAGTATTCAATCATCTCCTCATTTTTCTATAGAGAACATCCTATTTTTTAATTTATATATATAATATAATAGCACAAATCAACAGAGCCTTGGGGTTTAGGAATTCGAAACTCCACACATGCTATACAAAAAAAAACCACACTCATATATATTTTTGTTACCTATTCTCTTTAGTATTCATTGAAACGGCTTCTGCATTACTCCATATAATGACGAACAATCTAGACAAGAGCCGATATTGAAAGTTGGATGTATTAAGTACATGAACAAACAAAAAAGATATACCCATGAGAGAGTATTCACTCACGAACTGTAGGTAAAAAAAAAGAAATTAAATGAGTTGGTATAAATCAAAAGTAAACGAGTACTAGGGGGTGTCATTTGCAGGTGCAGCAATTTGGAACTCACTAAACACTGTTCTTGTCAATTTTTCACAATCTTGATTCATTGATTTCTGCTGCAATGTAGATATGTCTCAGCAATTATTGTAGAAGTGTAGTTTTGCTTCAAAGTTTGTATAATCCTCCCTTGGAAAGAGAATTTTGTTGATTCAGATTATAATTAATTATATGTGCCTATGTTCCGCGTTAAAAAACAAATCATCTTCAATCCTTATAATTACGTAATAAAGAAATAAAAATATGTCTGCATGTTGAATTGTATTTCAGTCTGTTTAGAAGACGATAACATGTTAGGACAACTGGAGAACCAAAGGCGAAATATAATTGTAAGTGAAAGACAGGAAATTAAAAGTTCAAAGGAAAAGAGATGGAACTTTATTTTCTACAACAGCTTTCCAACCGGTATATTTTCGTAGATCAAAGTGATTGTGTATTGGTGGTGGTGTGTTATAATAATACCTACGGGTTAGTAAAAAAAAACAGCTGGAAGTTTGTTATTTGACAAGTTTAGATTGTTATAAAGGGTAGTTATCTGGAAAAAATTGAAAATTGTATAAAAAGGAACCAGTAAAATTTGTTACAAAAAGACGAATAAATGTGATAACAAACTTTATTTCCTTTGACCTTGGATGAGATTTTGCAGGAGAAAACATAGTTAACCTTAAAAATGCTCTAACATTTATCGCTAGTTAACCTTAAAAATGCTCTAACATTTTTGATACTGATATGTTGGAATTTGTGCTAGATAGAAAAATTGGTTTCAACCTGAAGAAGTTACTAATTAGTACACGTCGTTCTCGTTTTCTTTAATTTATTTGACGAAAAAAAATGGATGTTCTTTAATTTAAAAAGTTTTGTAAAATAATTTTTTATAAGAACCGAACACCTCAAGCAAATAAACTGAAAAAAAAATATTATTATACCTTTAAAATTATTGACAAATTATTCGTAATTCAACCAATGTCCCTGCCTGCCCTAACATTTATTTTTTAATTTCTCAATTTATTCACGGATCCTTTTTACCATTAAAGTTTCTCCTGCTATCGTTTTATTTATTGAATTATTTTTCTAAAACTAAAACTTTGATTTAGATCAGTTCAGTAATGTATAGTATTTTTCCTTCCTATAGTCCCCAATTTCACTGCAGCCTCATGGGCTTATTGTGAAAAACTGCATAGTTTATCCAAAGTTAATTTAAAATATATAAATTTAACGACTCTACCGGGGCTATTCGTTCCCATGCCTCTTTACATTATAAAAGAGCATCGCATGCGGCGTTTTTTGATACATTTCTCCCTTGTATATAAGACATATAATAAATCATGCCTGCCAAAGGATACCGACAGTAATAAAAATAACTACAGTGACTGGAAAAAGTATTGGGTTAATGATTAATCGACAAAAAAGAGGTTGCATGTATGATTGAAACAAATAATTTTTGGCAACGTGTTATTTTCTCAGAATAATCTAAATATAATCGGATGGACATCAATATGGTATGGCGAAGACTTGATGTGGAATTTAAACAAGAAAGTTTATGTCCGACAGTAAAACACCGTGGCAGAATATTCTAACCATTACAAAGGGATATGGAGTTGTGGTTTTTTAAACTAAAATTAGAAAGACTATACCGTGTTATGTAACCATTTTGAAATTAGCGCGTATTATGTACATTCAGTAAGATTACTAATTTTATAGTTCAAACCAAATGAATTTCAATATACTATTCAAATTGTTACTGTTCGATTCAAGTTTTACGAGCGGTTTTAAATAAAGAAGAACAAACGAAGAATGTAAACTTGCATAATAACATAATCAAATTATTAAATGAAAGAAACAAACAACGAAAATAAACTTTATTAATCTGTATTAAAGTAACGCAAAATTACTCATCTTTATAATTCTGGATCACTTTCGGTCACCGTTGTATTAAAAGAAAATATTTAATTGATTGACCCTTTTGTCAATAATTTATCGAAAACTTTATTAGAAATAAAACGCATAAGTTTGGGCTAAAAACAACTAATTTAATAATTAAAACTAATAAAGAAAATTAATAACAATAAAGAAATAAATATGTATGAATTAAAGAGAAAGAATAAAACAATTAAGCGATAATGAAAATTTAGGAGAAATTCTTATTCATTATTGTACAATTTAAAAATAGGAAAATTAATATAATTACGAATAATTATATTAATTCCTATACGAAACTTTAATTACCATTGAAAACTGAACTTATTTCAATTACTAAAAGAAATAACTTTAAACTTTATAAAAAAAACTGATTAAATCAAAAAGGCCTTCAATTAAAAGAATAACAAAACTTACGGAAACTTTATACAATTCACTACATCAGAATAAGAAAGAAATGGACTCAGTCTTTATACAGGTATACTTTAAAACATAACAAAACTAGAAAATAATTCTTAACTGAAAAATCTACCAAGTCCAAAAACAAATTAAAATCTTTAATTTAACTTTATATAATTAGAAAACACATCTTGATTCAACCAAGGCTAGAACGGATCTAATATTAAAGTCCTATTGCCTTTCCAAAATTTCACAAAATAAGATACATTTTTATTTGTATGTCGACTTTATAATGGTTCTTGATACTTAGGTATCTTATGTTGGAGTTCATTCAAAAGATTAACCAGTCACTACCATTTGTAAAGCAAGCATTGTTTTTTTATTCGCCCTTTATATATATTATTTGATATGGGAAACCGTGACACCCTCCAACTACGAGCTTCTGTATATAATAATAAAAGTTCGACATTTAATTTACATGAAGATGTTTTGACGGATCAAAAGTGAGACCACTCAATAATTGAAACATCTGGTTATCTTTTCTAATATATGCTTTTATCTTTGGGCTCACCCATAAACTCAATATTCTCGATTAGAAAAAAAAGGTCGTTCTTTTAGGTACCTAACAACTCCTTTAGCATTATCCTCAAGATAATATTCTTATTACTTGCAGATGTTGTAAAATATTGACAAAATATTATATTTGTAGGTAGAAAACTATACAATTATGAGACACATCCATAAAACCCAAACACAAATACAGGGTAGGACAAAAGTAAATTCCATTGCCCGTGCGTCTTATTACAGTTATACAGGGTGTGCTCACCAGCACATCCATGCAAAATTTTAATTTTCAATATTATGTAAAGCATCCGTTGCAACGATATTGTGAAAGTAACATTAAAAAACCTGTGTTAAGGGATTTTTTTATTTTGAAAATATATTCTTTGTTTTGTTTTTTATGCAAAACAATTTTATGATTTTAATTTTATCCATCCTTTGTTTTTGTTCGAAATAAAAAAGTACCTACCTACATATTGTAATTTAATTTAAATAGTTTCTTATATTGTTCACTTTGTTTATTTTCATATTTTTCTTTTCCTGTTTCGCTGTTGTGTAGTGATCTGAAGAAGTGAATATATTTTACGAAACGTTGACAATAAAATGGCAGCGTGTTTTTAGAATTTAACAGATTATGGCTCAAAATATAAATACTTGCCCTCGTAATATTGACGAAATAAATTTCGTTGCAATATATAAAACATTAAACACACCCAGAAAAAGCCCTGTAACGATTTATTGTAGCTAATTTTTAACATGACCTTTTTTTTTTGTTTACTAAATTACGTTTGAAAGTACAAGGTATGCTCAAAATAGAGGATATTTTATTAAACAAACGTCCAAAAATAATTTGCCTTTTCTTAAATGTTGATAGATTTGTAAAGTTGGCCAGGAAAAAAACAATTTTCTCGAGTATTTTCACTGAATTAAAATCTTCATGACTATCGTAATTATTTTAATTTTTTTTGACCGAAACCTACTCGACGATGTTAATTTTCCCTGTCTCTGTATAGTCTTTCTAATCTTAGTTTAAAATTATATAAAAAACCACAACTCGATATCCCTTTGTAATGTCAGTACCGACCATAGCCGTCCATAGGCGCACCCTTTTAAGTTTTCATAACAATACATGCTCGTAGCAACCTTTACCTACGACCACTACTAACTGTAAATACTTAAAAACACACCGTCTCCGATCAATGTAAGATTCCTATTACGTACGGTAAAAAAAATCGCACAGCTTGGTAAAAAAATCGTACAGTTTTCCTAGCAACCGCTTAGCAACGGTCAATACAAACAAACTTATTCAAAAACTGACGTAATCTTAAATCAAATTTGTATGTAAATAGGAAATTTAACTCCATCCGATATTAGCGAAATTGCAGAAGCTGCTAAAAACAACTTGTTACCGGCAAATTCATTTTCCGAGAATGTAATGATGGCATATTTCCAAGAACTATCAAAAACTTTGGTCATTTTAATCAATGTTAAAGGCCACAATTAATATAAATCACAATGTCGATATTGCAAACTACTCCAAATTACAAGCTCACGTGAAGAGAAAATCGGACGGCTTTAAATCCAAAAAATCCAAGATTTTGGCAAGCAAGAATATAAACGATTTTCTAGAAAACGCACCAGATGATAAATATTTGTTTATGAAGGTAATATATTGAGCTCAATATAATGTTAGATGTGTAAATTTATTTCATATCGTCTTTTAGTTTGCTCTTATAATTGGTATAAGCGGTGCTTGCAGGAAACAACAGTTGCGTAATATAAAACCGTCATATATTCAAGACACAGGGAAGAATCTAATTATTAATATTCCCGATTCAAAAACTAAACGCAAACGTTCTTTTGTGGTGTCAGAATATTTTTACCCCAAGGTTAAAAAATATATAAACTTTCGCTCTGCAGTAAATACAGCTCCAAATTTACCTTTTTTTCTAAACTATATAAACGGCAAATGTACCAAACAGTCTGTTGGTATTAACAAGTTAGGAAAGATTCCAAAACAAATAGCTATATATCTGGGACTACCAGAAGCAGCGACTTATACAGGACACTGTTTTCGACGCTCGTCCGCGACTATTCTTGTTGACGCGGGTGGTGACTTATTAGATTTAAAAAGACGGATGGCAGTCATCAGCCGTAGCTGAAGGGTATGTGGATAATTCCCTAAATATCAAATGATATTTTAGACGAATTGTTAGTCTAAAATATCATCTGCAATAGCAAGTACTAGTAATAGTACTAATAGGATTAATGAAAATTTCATTGAGGCAACTAATAATGTAAATCTTACTTATGCTTCAACAAGCAAAACAAACGATATACCTTTTGTCTTCAATAATTGATAAATCAATCAATCAATCAATTCGGTGCATGGTAAATTTCTATGATTTTCGAAAATGGATCCAAAAACTAAACAACTAATAAAAAAATGTATCTATCGTTCGTCGTTAGCTTTATCCACAAACAGCTGCAAAATCATTGAATTTGAGACACCGTGTAGATACTAATATAATTTCCAGTGTATATAATAGTAGCAATAACTATACATTTTCAAATTTGTTAAAAAAAAATCTGTAACTATAAATAATTATTATAATAAGAATAAATAATATAATAAAAAATAACATTTGTAAATTTAAATAATCATACTGTAGAATTATTACAATAAATACCTTCTCGTTGATGTTATCCCGTTTTTAAATTATTAAATTATTGATATTGTTACCAGTTCAGATGGAAAACTAGAACTAAATGATGTTGTGTGAATAAGTAGGTCGTAGTTAATGTATAGTACGTAATACGTGTTGTAATGCAATTACGCACTCATAGAATTACGCACGCTGTCTTTGCACATTTAAATCTTGATGCTTAAACTCCCAACGTCTTCCGCTCGTGTCGTATACCGGCCGTGTCTAATACAGTGACTGCAAAAAGTTTCATCCACTTGAGGTTTTATTAAAAATTGTTATCTAAAGTGATAGATCCTCTTTCATTTTATTAATCTAAGAAAAACCATTTCTAGTCACTATAGTTATTTTTATTACCGTCGGTATCCTTTTATATCCCCATGGTAGGCATGATTTATTCTATACGAGGGAGAAATGTATCAAAAAACGCTGCATTCGATGCACTTTTATAATGTAAAGAGGCATGGGAACGGATAGCCCCGGTAGAATCGTTAAATTTATATATTTTACATTGACTTTGGATAGACTATACCTCTAACCTCGAAAAAAAAAAGAAAAGTGTGTCAAATGTACTATTCTTAACTAGTATAGGCCGGATTATCCAATGGGCTAGTCAAAAATGTCTTAATTGGGCCCCCAGATTGTAGGGTCTCCAAGTAATTCTATTCCGGCCCTGGGCTATTAGGTATAAGTGAATTCTACTGAAAAACTCCAACATAATTTCAACGATGCCCTTTAAAGAGTTAAAGTAAATGATTAAAGGTCATACTAGTCCTTTAAGCACAATTAAACTACTCCACGTTTATTCTTAATCCTTACTACTAAATTTTTATAGTGCCAAGCTAATTTTACGTATAATAATGCGGAAAATACTATGCGCCCACAAAAATTGTGTTTTCTTTATTACTGCTGCCGTTAAATTTCAGTGAGAATGAAACGATTGTTTTACGTCATTTAGGTATACGTAGAGGAAGCCACTTAGCTCGTAATAATGAATAATAAAATCTAAATTAATTTTATAGTCTGCGAATAATAATAAGTCCCTCTATAATAGCATATAGGGTAAGGTTTATAGGAGTTTTATACTTCAATGGAAGTTGCCTATATCTAGTTTTTATTCTTTAGTTCGACTAATTTATTTCAATAATATGGCAAGACTATTTTTTGTAAGCAGCGAACCTTATAATTTGGCAGGTTATTAAGTCCAGAAAAACAATATGCCCTGGAGATCAGAATTTAAAGAATATTTTATTTGGATCAACTCAACGCACGCTCCCAACAGCCATTGCGCCAACTCTACATGAAACTAAGAGATTCAATTAAAAATTCGCCTAATATTATGAATATGTGCATTTTCCACGAAAACGTCAAGAGTTATCCATAGGAAAGTATTATAATATTTGACAGATAATTACTTTGTGCATTTAATTTTGACCTCATATACCGAGTGTTCTATTTGCAATAAACAAGTTATTTAGAATTAAACTTTACGTTCATGTAACTTATACGACCGGGATTAGAGAACAAAAACAAATATTAATCATCGAAAATCACTTTATTGTTTTTGAAAATATTCCCCATGAAGATCTATACACTTTTGCATGCGTTTGAACCAACCGTCGAAGCACTTTTGCCACTCTGATTGAGGTATCTCCAAAACATGCATTCAGAATGCAGTAACCGCTTCTTCAGGTGTCGAAAAACGTTGACCTCTCAGTTTGTTTCTTACGTACGGGAATAAAAATAAGTCATTCGGCTTTTGTTGGATTTGGCTCATCTTGAAACACCCATACAGTCGACTGCTGTTTACTTTCGGGCTCATACGCGTAAATCTACGATTCATCACCTGTCACGATGTCATAGACGTGTTTCGAAGCACCGCGATCGATACGATCCTTTTTTGAGCGATTGACAAATTGTGTGAGATCCAACGCGAACAAATTTTTTGTGACAGTCAAATGTTTATGCAATATTGAATGTATGTTGGTCCCACTAATGTCTAAGATTGTCTCAATCTCTTGTTACCATTTTGAAATTAGCGGAATTATGTACATTCAGAAAGAATACTAATGTTATAGCTCAGTCCGAATGAATCCCAATATGCTATTCCAAATTGTTATGGTTCGTTTCAAGTTTTACGAGCGGTTTCAAATAAAGAAGAACAAACCAAGAATATCAACTTGAATAATAACAGAATCAAATTATTATATGAAAGAAACAAACAACTAAAATAAGCTTTATTAATCTGTATTGAAGTAATGCAAAATGACTTACCATTATAATCTTGGATCACTTTTATTTAAAAGAAAATATTTAATTGGTTGACCCTTATGTCAATAATTTATCGAAAACTTTATTAGAAATGAAACACAAAGCCTGTGGGCTACAATCAACTAATTTAATAATTAAAACTAATTAAAGAAAATAAATGAATAACAACAAGAAATAAATATGTATAATACAAAAGAAAAAGAATAAAACAATTAAGCGATAATGAGAATTTAAAAGAAATCCCAATCATTACTTGAAAATAGGAAAATCAATATAATTCGAATAATTATACTAATTCCTGTATGAAATTTTAATTACCATTGAAAACGGAATTTACTTCAATTACTAAAAGAAACAACTTTAAAAAAAACTGACTAAACAAAAAGGCCCTCAATTAAAAGAATATCAAAACTTACGGAACTTTATACAATTCACTACTTCAGAATAAAATGAGAAATGAACTTAGTCTTTAAACAAAAACTAGAAAATAATTCTTAACTGAAAATTTTACTAAGTTCAAAAACAAATCAAAATATTTAATTTAACATCCCTCCCAATTAGAGAAAACACGACTTGACTGAACCAATGCTAGCACGATTCTCATCTTAAAGTCTTATTGCCTTTCCAGAATTGCCTCATAAAAGTTACATAGTAGGTAATACAAAATGAAAATAAACCAATCAGAAAAAAGACATTTTAAATGTTAGACCAACGGTTATTTCAAACATCTGGTTATCTTTCCCAGGAGTTGGACAAGAAAAATGACATCTTAAGAACAAAATATTTTTAAAAGCCTTGCATAATTTTTATGACGCAGATAACTTTTAGACCCCCCATGTTTGTCGTATCACATAATATTAGGGTACGTTCGTATTTATGTTTAGAAAAAATAAGAACCCTATGTCAACAAATCTATGGGAATATTTCGTCTTATCGTAAATATATATATTAGAAAAAAAAAAAAAGGACTTGTTAGATAATGGAAATTCTCAGAAAGGATAGGTCACATGACGATCTTGCAATATCAGTTTGCGCACAGCATCAATGGTTTTCGGAACAACAACTGATTTTGGACGACCTTAACGGAATTCGTCTTGGAGTGAACTACGACTACGATTGAATGCACCATACCATCGATAAACACTGGTCCTTGATGGAGCTTCATCGCCAAAAATTGAATTAAGTTCATCCATGCATTGTTGCTGAGTTAATCCACGTCAAAACTTGTAAAAAATAATCGCACGAAAATCGTCACGATTTAATTCAATTTTTGGACCGAGATGAATCTTACTGTAAACAACACAAATGGCGTTCGTATGTCAAAAGGTTCTGAGTACGTATAACCTCAAAATGCCCAACTTTACGATATTTACGATAGAGCTGTTAGTTACCAGATTGCAACACCAGGGTTGCCAAATCCCGAAATATAAAAGGCAACCCTCGTATTATTGGACATCCTGTATTTAGTATTGGGGGTTTTTTATATTTGCCGTAACAACTGATGAGTGCATATGCGGGCGGTAAAACTCTGTTTAAGTGCAGGCAGACGAAAAAAATTATTAATGCTTCCATATAATAAAAAATTGTTATTATTCTCTAGTCCGAAAACGTAATTTTTGACATAAAATTTCAAATATTTCGAAAACGGCTGGCGATAGGTATAACATATTATGCATGAAATATGTTTAGAATTACAAAGAGAATCCAAAAAAAATATAATATACATAGGGTCGTATTTGCAATAAGGAAGTTGACACCCATTTCCGGTATAACCGAAAGTACTAGACTCTTAAAAATATTTTAGCCGAATTGGTCCCGTCGACCTAAGTACTACACCAGATTTTCAGATTGTTCCACAGTGTAGTTTCTACATAATCGATCGAATCCCTTCCCGGTGGGACACGCGGTATATGCTATTTTTTACATTGATGTATAAACAAAACAAACAACATCATTACATTTGTAAACAATAAAAAAATTAAAACACAATTACAAACACAAATGACAAACTTACAGTCTACTGATTTTGATTTTTGATGTATCAAACTGCATTAGAAACATTTCATCGGAGGTAAATAAAGTTGCTGCTCAAACTCAAATTGAAAAACCGATTAAGTTCAATTTCAATTAAGTTTTTGGCTCTCTCTGTATAAAAATGGCCCGATTATTATCACGCGCTTATGTATATAACGGACAAGCACAGCTTTATGAGGTTAGTGAAGCAGAAACAGGGATAAAAATAATTCCCTTTTGGTAGACAGGAAGGGTCGATGTGATGACGGAAACAAAAAACCATATGCGAGTGAAAATGTTGTGTGTTATTTCAGAAAAATAGCCTCAATTAAAATGGGTAATTTCCCCACGTAGCCCATGGAGTTTTATGCAGATAAACCCTCATAAAGCGACAATTTTACAAAAAATACATGGTTCTTCATAAATGCGGATGTCCCTATCTGAGTATTCGAGCAAAGAAGCTGGTTCTACGTTCTACTTAGTCTATTAGTGATAAAAATATCAGGGAAAGATTTGTAGTGAAGACACAAGACGAAATCAGCAAGAAACTAATATAAAACGAGAAGAAATACGTCAATCTTGTGTGGCAACCACCGTTCGATTGAAAATCAGAGAGAGAACAGGACCTTCAGAACAACAATGCATTGTTTACAGTTTGCAGGACATTATACTTGAGCAACAAGGACAGTTTCTTCAATGGCTTCGATACTTTTTACTGCGACAGAAATTAAGATTCCTAGAATCGTCTGTCAACAAACTCAAAGAGCAAATTTTGATACCAACTCGCCTGAAGATTATTTGTCGTTATTCTAAAATTCCGGATCCACCCCGAAGCAATTTTCAGGTTACGTGCCTGAGCAACACAACTGAAACGTATACACAATCCATCAAGCTCTTCCAAAACTAACAATAATATGCTTTCAGACCGGAACGGATTAAGACAATAATTCTGAACTTTAATGTTTATTCAAGGAACGAAAATATAGTAAATAATACAGGGTGTCTGCAATGAGCCATACTAAATGAAATGACAGTAAAATCCTCGACATTTTATTACGTTCCTCGTCTTGGGTGCGGTATAGCAGACATTTTCAAAAATATTTAATATACAGGGTTATTCACGCCAATTACCTAAAAGTTTTATTCATGGGTTCGATAAAAATGATATATGGCAACATTTTAAAAATATTGTGAATCTATACAGGGTGCCCCAAATATAAGAAATGAACCATAGTTGTGTTTTTTAAATGGAATGCCTCGTATATGAATATATTTTTAGCTTTACTTACTTGCTTACCCTCACTTACTAAAACCTCACCTCACTTCTTATCCGATAATCAATTATTTTGCCTTTATTGTTAAATACATTTCAGTTAACAAATTGTCCACCTAATTATAATCAAACCCTATTCGTTTTTCAAACGAGAATTTAATTATAAACCTTAGTCTACAAAATAACAACACAATATAATCATTTCACTTCATTTATTGTTTATAATATTGCAAAGGTATGATCTGGCTTCAACAACAATTAGATTTAAGAAGAATCTGTATAAACATAACCTCAAAACTTTGTTATTAACAATTGACTATTACTATTATATACTGTCCATGTTACAACGTAAAAACTTTTAAAATTTCCTTGAAATATTTAAAACATCTGTGATGATAAATAAAAAGAAAACATAGAAATAGGCATAATGCCATAAAATAATTTTGATTTTGGATATATTTTAATTTTTATTTTAAATTTTTATATAAAACAATGTTTTGATTTACAAGAAATATTCACAAAATTTTTTCACAAAATGGTAAGAAACATTTACTGTTTAAATTGTTGTACTCATTATAAAATCTGTTTATCTCTAATTTTAGAATATGTTATATTGATAACACTAAAGTTTGTTAATCTTGTACCAGAAAGTCACTGATGATGAGAATATTTGATTTCTCGAAACATGTCTGACTGACATAGGCAATGTGCCTTGACTTTTAAAATATAAATATATTTGTTTTTGTGGAGCAGACGCCGTTTGATTTATACATATATTTTTAGGTTCCCCGTTCAAAATAAACCTAACTTTCATTAAAGTACATCTCACCTAAACCTGACAGTTTATTAAATATTTTAATTTTTATAAAAATAGACATAATTTGAATGAAAAAATCACATTCAGTAATGTCAATTCGTAACAGTAATAATTAATTATTAAAATAAAGTTCTTTTGGTTTAATATTGTAGTATGAAGAGGCAGGCGAAAAACAGTTGTAAGCACCACTGGCGGTAAAGCCGCTGCAGCCCTTCGCTGTATAGACGCACGAGTGAGCGAAGCGAGCGGGCTGCAACGAATGCTTTACCGCCCTTTATACTTAATATACTATAATTTGTTAGAATATCCTACTTTAGCCGCCTAAAAATCAAATTGAAAAAAGTGTCATAAATCAAAATTTTTAAATGGCAACCCCCCATTTTATATTTTTTGTATTTTTTTGCATCAAAAATAAGGGAAAGTTTATTAAAGAATGTCTATCCCAAAAACTTATAGTTTTCAAAATATTGGCAATTTTACATTTTTCTATTACAATAATGATATGAATTTGAAATTTAATGGATTTTAGTTGGCCATGATGGCTTTAGATAGCAAATAAATATGACACTTGACAAAAATAATCAACAACTATGACAAATTGTAGACATTAATTAATAGTAATAATCATGGCGAGTGTATGAATTATACTAACGAATACTATTTAATTTTGTTTATTATTTATGGATAATGTGACAGAGTGATGTCACAAACGTGTGATACATTTTCGGCCAGGTACCCAGAAAAACACAAGTCATCACCAAAAGTTGTTAAACGGATAATAGATAATTTCAAAAATTTCGGGTCCGTAAACACAAAAATAAAACGAAGGAACAATGAAGCTGTAGAAATAGCTATACTGGGGTACTTCACGGCATATCCTACGACATCTCTGAGAAAATTTGCAGTGAAGTCTGGCTTTTCTAAAAGCACCATCCAAAGGGTTCCGAAACACAGTGTAGGTGTGCCTATGCATGCACTCGTTTTCTCTCGCCGCTATATACATAATAGTGTATGGTATAGGATATAGTGTGTAGCATACACCACAAATATCTCTCTCTCCCTCATATTTGTTATATGCTCATGCGGCCAAAGAAGTATTCACTTCAATAATTACTTGCGTCGCTATTGTTTTACTACTAGATATTAGATATTACTAACGTGAAGCCGCAAGAATTTCTTTGATGTTAACCGATTTTTTGCTGCTAGCCAAAATTAGCTGGTGTAAGTGCTGGATTCAATTATTAATTGAATCGTTAAGCTGCTTGTGATAGCAGTCTTTCCCAGTTTCGTGGAGTCTCGTCTTTAGGCGTCATCAAAGTGCCCCGTTCAGATATTTTCGTTATCACCCATAGAAGTTTGACACCACAGTTATGAATCACCCTGTATAATGTCACTGTATGCGATAAATATACTTAATAAAACCTTCTAATATATATTATACCTCTATTAATTTATGACTGCATCAACAAGATTCCAAGTTATATCATGAACTATTCCACAAAATAAATATTTTTCCAGGCTTTATTATACAGTGCTTTCATTTTTGTCAGGCAGATCATGCGCGACAATCTTGGCTTGCTTTCCACAGCATGTTTGTGAAGTCTTGGACTCGCGTGGTCAGATTGATGTAGTGTATGCGGATTTCAGAAAAGCCTTTGATCAGATCGACCACTATGTTCTATTGAGAAAGCTTGAAAATTTTGGTTTTTCGTCGGGGTTGGTCGGCCTACTTAAATCTTATCTATTGGACCGTCGCCAGTTTGTGAAATATGAAGGGTATGAGTCAGTCAAGTTTGTACCTACATCAGGCGTACCGCAGGTATCCAACTTAGGTCCATTGCTGTTTATTATTTTTATTAACGACATTTTCGATTGTCTGTTATGCAATGGGCTACTGTTTGCCGACGATTTAAAACTTTTTCATGAAATTCGTAGCCATGACGACTGTTTGTATCTTCAAAGATGCTTGCATTTTCTTGCAGACTGGTGTGATAGAAACAAGTTGCATCTGAATATAGACAAGTGTAATGTGGTGACCTACACGAGAAAATACAATAGAATTTAATTATTACATTGACGGTTCTGTCTTGAATCGAGAGACGGTTCTCAGGACCTTGGGTGTTTATTTTGATGAGCGTTGCTCCTTTGTGGCTCATGTGGAGCACGTCTCGCGACATTGCACTAAGCTGCTTGGTTTTATCCTAAGAAATTGTAAATATTTGAATAACAACAAAACTTTTAAAATTTTATTTAGTGCTTTTATAAGATCCAGACTGGAATATTCCCAAATTGTATGGCACCCTATCTATGATAGACATGCTGAGACTATAAACGCGGTGCATCGAAGATTTCTGAAATATTTGATATTTCGGGATTATGGGGTTTATCCGCAGAGGGGAGCCGAGTGCGGGGAAACCTAACTGGAAAGCCGTTGAAGACTGCTAGCCGTTATGTTTATTATCTAAACTAAATTTTCTAATACCACGACAGGCTGGCAGGCTTAGGTACACATTTTACGAGGATCCTTGTCGTACCAACATAATGCTTCAGTCTCCTGTACACTATATTTGTGACGGTTTTAACAGAGTATCGCACTTGCTTGATATCAACCACAGCACGCTCGCGAATATTGTTGCCACAATGTCGGGCTTGTTTTGGTGAATTAGAGTAGATACCTACGTATTTGTAGTTTCTGTTATTATATTGAATTATGTTTTGATGGTTTATTCTGTTTTTTTCTGTTCTCTTTTTTAATTTTCATTCATTCATTTTTCGTATGGATATAATGTTTCCTCTAATTGGGGTTATACCCTGTTGGAAATAAAGAACTATTTATTTATTTATAGAACTATTTATTTAGAAATTGCCACCCGGAATAACTTGCAATCTAGACACGATTTTCGGAAAAAATGTCGATTTTTTTTTCAAGGAGAACTTCAAAACCATTGTTGGTCGACTCTTGTGTTCCAAAGATTCTAGACGCGGCAACGCATATCGAAGTTCTTGGTAATTTTGCTATGAATCCTAACCATCGACGGTGTCCTAACACTTCCATTCCAAAAGTTGCTAAGGTAACTGGCGTTTCAGGATGCGGCTAATACGTGATTCTGATGAAGAAGAGACAGTTTATTCTGTAAAAACCACTTTGAGGTTTTTGTTGTTTGGATTGTTTATCTTCATCTGATTATTCCACAAAGTTCTATTGTCGAATATTTGTGATAACTTTTAAGATTTGTGTGTACTTTTCTAGAATCTTGATAATGCATTTAAAGGGCTGTGTCTTGGCCAATGTATCATCAGTTTTAGTTGAAATAAAATGCATTTTGACAGCAATATAAATTTGCAAGTTTTTTAAAATGGAACATAGACAGTGAACATTGCTGTCATAACTAATTTTACGGTCACACACATAATTATTATGTTAAAAAATGTTCGATTTGTTGAGTAAACTATAGTTACACAAAAGAAGAAAGAATTCACTTGGTAACATGGCATCAAACTGGAATGAGTTTACGCAATTCAAGAGCAATGTTTGGGCGCCTTGTACCCTAATCAGCCAATTCTTAGTACGCCCACTATAGCAAGATAAGCTGGAAAGTACAAAAGTGAAGGTTCTATTCTATGACTTGGTTCACACGAAATAGATTGTTATTGAATCATAACAAGGCAAGCGCGGTTTTATTTAGAACAAAAGCTTTTCATTCCTTTTAATTTTTGCATTCCTTTAGGAAATATATCGATAAAGCTTGAGAAAAACACTAAGTTTCTGGGCATTTATTTGAATCAGAATTTGGATTGGTCAACGCACATAGCAGAGACTGTTAGAAAACTAAATTCAGTGAGCTATGCACTTCAAGTTGTTGCCGCCAACCAACCGCGGAAGACAGATCACTCTTCACCACGACAATGCGAGCTCTCACACATCAGCTCAAACAACTGCATTTTTGAGCACCCAAAACATCGATTTGATGAGTCATCCGCCGTATAGTCCTGACTTGGCACCGAATGACTTCTTTTTATTCCCGTAAGTAAAAAACAAACTGAGAGGTCAACGTGTTTCGACACCATTCAGAATGCATGTTTTGGAGATACGTCAATCAAAATGGCAAAAGTGCTTCGACAATTGGTTCAAACGCATGCAAAAGATCTTCATGGGGAATATTTTGAAAAACAATAAAGTGATTTTCGATGATTAATATTTGTTTTTGTTCTCTAATCCCGAAATATAAAAGGCAACCCTGGTACTAAACACGATGCACTTTCTTAACCGAGCGTGAAATTTGATAACAAAATTCAATAATCTGCAAGCGTTGTTCGTTTGTAAATCGATTAGTAACATGTTAAACGAAAACAGCTGAGCTGCCAAAAACAGTGTTGCCAAAAAGAAAGTTGCTAAAAAATCACCCGTTATTTAGAACTTAATGAAAATGCAATAAATCCACTCAGCCGATAGAAAACCAGACGGATGAAGACGGAAACCTGTATTATTCTCACTTTGAGCATTGAATACAGTAATTTTCTGTCTTTTTCTCAAAAACAGATCGACCAATGTTGTGTACCATTGGTATACCGATAGAACTTAGCGGATGCCATTTAAAATTATAAATGCCTGGGGTGGCTGGGGATAAAGGGGTTGAACACAAAATTCCACCATTAGTAGTTTTCAAGTTCCCCGTCAAAAGCAAAATCGATGTGTTTTTCCTGAAAACCCTGTCTACTTTAGATGACAAGTAATTCTAGGTGGCAAGTGTTGAAATGAAAGCACTGTATACGTTTATTAAAAAAATAATAACTTAAATAATAGCTAATAGGTAATCGGATAATTATCCATATTATTAATTATTATTTTTGCATGTGAAATTGGTACCTAAAAAGTTCACTTTCAGCAACAGCTTAGTTTGATGAATTCTACCTTGTGCTGTGGTCGTTAACTATCTTCTTACAAGTTATTGTTTTGAAAAGTAGTTTCAGCGTCCGATTGTTTTGGTAAATTATTGTTTATCATTTTGTTGTTGAAGAGGAAGAACAACTAATTTGTTTAGGAGGACGGAATATCTTATTTAAAATTGGATTGTAAGTTGCTTATTATTTTTTTTGTTAATGGCACTGGCGAAAGCCAACTGGCCAAAAGTTGCTTATATTATGCGCATTTTCTAGATATTTATACGATATGAGTGATGATTAAGTTATTGAAACAGTTTATAGGGATGAAAGTATAAACTATTGCTCGATCTATTTGAGAATGGCTGACAAGCTTTTAGCTTAGTAATTCTCAAATAGTACAAAGGGTTTAGTTAAGTATGTCTTATAATGTTTGGAATTTCTACTATATATTTATTTTAAGCTGCATATTCTTGTGAAATTAAATTTGTACTGCAATTTCTTAAATAAATATATATTTATTATTATTATGGTGCTTATCCAGTAAGAGGTTTCGATCATGAATTGTTACTATCACGTTTTGACGTTCAAAGTCTGGAGTACCGCAGAATTCAGAGCTCTTTAACCATCTTATATAAATTGCTTAGAGAAAAAATCGACTTCTCTTTTCTGCTGTCTTGCTTGAATTTGTTAGTTCCTAGGTTAAATACCAGATCCAATTTATCATTTCACTTACACAGAGCTAGGACCAATGTACTGTTAAGATCGCCTGTTCATGTCATGTGTTCTAATTTTAATAGAGTTTCTGATAGGTGTGACATTTTTACAACTACAGTCAATCACTTGAAAATGGTAGCTGCAGAGACATTTGTGGTTTAGGTGTGTGTATGTGTGCGGAATTAATTAGGATTTATTAATTAGTATTTTAGTTTATTTAAGCATTTAATTTTTTAGTTTGTAATATTGTCCTTTAAATGGGAACTGTTTGGCAATAAACGCTATATTTATTTATTTATTTATTATTATTATTAGTTCCAAAATTCACTGTTATTACCTACGTCCGCGTCCGTCCCATATAAAAATTTAAATGTGTCAGCGATTGATTGTCAATTACAATGTAATAATAATAAAGCCTTTATTTTTAAATGGGCGAAGTCTAGCCAAAGGCCAATCATACTCATGTAATGTCTGTTATGTTGCTATCATATAAATGTGTTTTATTAAATTAAAATAAATATGAATATTTTTATGTAGAGAAGTTGTGTAAAGTGGAATTTTTATAAGAACCGAACACCCCAAGAAAAAAGTAAACTGAAAAAAATTAAAATTATCGTATAGCAGTGGCAGCATCCGCACTTCTTACACTTATTGGTAGTCTCTTCGTTGTTATAAAAACAAACTGTTGCCCTCGAGGCACGAATAGCTCTCCATATTTAAGTGTAAAAGTAATAATTTTATTATTATTATTTTGTTTTTTCTTCTCTTTGGAGGCACTATTTATACGTAACTATATTTCGTTTTTGACCCTTTTTTACACTATTTTCGAACGCCTGTGTGAACCAGTTCATTTATGTAACATTTTTTAGGTTATATTCTATCACAACTATGAAAAATTATTCCGTATTTCGAATAAGTTTAGGAAGTATATATTCTTTTATTTTGACCCGTTTTACACTATTTACGAACGCCTATGTTATTTATAACACATTTTATAGGTTATATTCTATCAAAGCTATAAATAACTAGTCAATATTTCTGCTTTGTTTAAGAAATACGTTTTTTTCTAACCATTTTACCCTATTTTACATTTTTTTCTAATGTCACTGTGGTGTAATTGTTTAAGTTAAATATTTTAGGTTATATTTAAATAAGCGCACAAAAAATTATTCAATATTTCGGATAAGTTTAAGAACTATGATTTTTTTTATTTTTAAACCCCTTGCCTACGGTCAATGCTCAATGTTAATCACCTATAAATATCCTGTAGTATTCTCGTACCAAATGTGGTCAAAATCCGTTAAGTGGTTTTCGAGTTATCACGGATACAAATTTATTCTGACACTTTTATAGAATTTTCACGGACGCCTATGGTACATTAATTTTTGTCGTGTATTTTCAACACCAATTCAACTAGTTAAATATAAATTTGTTTACATTCTAAATATTTTTTTATTTTACTCTCTTTTTTACTATTTACGTATGTCTATGTAAATACAAATTTTATGCTGCATTTTGTAGGTTATCTTATATCAAAGCTATATATAATTAGCCAATTTTTCTGGTATATTTGGGAAACATTTTTTTTTCGTTTTTGACCCTTTTTTTAGGCTATTTTCGAACGCCTGTGTAACATTTTTTAGGTTATATTCTATGACAACTATGAAAAATTATTCCATATTTCGAATAAGTTTAAGAAATATATATTTTTTATGTTTTGACCCCTTTTCCACTATTTATGAACGCCTATGAAAGTAAGTTATTTTTGACACATTTTATAGGTTATATTCTATTAAAGCTATAAATAATTAGTTAATATTTCTGCTATGTTTAAGAAATATGTTTTTTTTAAATCTTTTTTACCCCATTTTACACTATTTTCGAACGCTTATGTGGTCTAATATTTTATGTTCAATATTTTAGGTTATATTCAACTAAATGCGTTAAAAATTATGCATTATTTCAGAAAAGTTTAAGAACTATGAATTTTTTGAATTTTTGAACCCTCTTTTAAAGCCTTTGTCTACGCTCAATGTTTCCCAAAATCTAATCAGTTCCTTGCCATGCCCAATAGTATTTTTGTACCAAATTTGGTTAAAATGTGTTAAGTGGTTTTTGCGTTTTCGTGGATACAGACAGACAGACAGACAGACATTTTTTTAAAACTACTTATTTATGTATAAAATGAACAAAAACAAGTACTTCCGGTGAAATAAAAAAAAAAAAAATTTCATGAAACTATTAGTCTCCATATATATATTACCTAGTATGATATGGAGAGCGATTTTATTTACAACATATTTTTAAATTTATCGTACTTCCGCTTGTATCACCAGAAATATTGCCTACATAAATATGAAGTTTTAAATATATTTTATGCACGACTTTGTGTTTACCCTGTATATACAAATAACCTTAAAAGTCCAAGTATATTATTGGTAGTATCCTTTTTTACCCGGTATATGTCACTTAAAATTCATACTTAATATGATCAGTGGCGGCTCGTGAGGTCTGAAAGAGGTGGGGCACAACAAGGTGGAAATAAGGCAATAACACCCAAAATTTTTCAAAATAAAGAAATACGACGTAGAAACCCTATTTCTTCCCTATTTTACGGCATATAAAGTCATTATGGTTATGAAACCGCAACTGAGAGTCAAGATACACACCCAGATATCTCATATCAGAAACTTTTTCTACAATGCACTTGTCTATAATGATATTATGATTTTCATTGGAAAATTTAACACATTGTAATTTAGAACCAAAAACCATAAACTTGGTCTTATCCTTATTCAATTTCAGTTTATTGTAACATAACAATTTATAAAAAATGCTTAATTCGTAATTTAAAACATTTACTACTTCATAATGATTTGTACCAGAGACCGAAATCAGCGTATCATCAGCATACAAATTTACAAAACACTTCTTCAAAAACAAATGTACATCGTTAACATATATTAAAAATAGGAGAGGGCCCAGAACACTCCCCTGAGGCACACCATGATCGCTATTTACCGAATCTGATATATTGTGATTCACTTTTGTTTTATGAAAACGATCACTCAAAAAATGTCTTAACAATTTCAATGCATCACCCTGTATACCATATTGACCTAGTTTAAAAAATAAAAGTGTTCTGTTTATAGTTTCGAGTGCTCTTCTTAAATCTACAAATACACTTAGAACTATGCGTCCCTTAGCAATGTCACCCCTCCAGCTCCCACAAACATACTGCAACGCTGTCTCACATGAGTGATTGTTTCTAAAACCGGATTGACCTATGAATAACAAATCATTTTTCTCAAAATACGCTTGAAGTTTATCATCATCATAATACTCAAAAAGCGCGATCGCGAAAACAAAACCAACAACACCACACGCACAAATTTTATTCGTATAGACTGATGTGTAGGGCGGCACCCCAGATATGACTTTAATTTAACTGTTACTAGCGTATAGCGTAGCGATGCATTGCTGTCTCTGTTTTTCGCACGCGCTAGCAAAGAAAACCGTAGAGGCACAAAAATGTTGTGTCCAAGAGCATCGTAATATATACTAAGACCTACGTTGTGTTTCATTACTGTGAATAGACGCGCTGCAAGAGTGATTACAGCATAGACAGGGTCGTCTTCGATTCAAATTTCCAAAAGAAAAATTTTATAGGGAATTCTAACGAAATCACACTGGTCTGGTGCGAAGTATAAAATCTAAAATTATTTTTTCTACTTCATTTTTTAGATAGGGCACGTGCCCACGTGCCCTTATGGACCAACCGCCACTGCTCAGACGGCCAAAAATTAAACGTAGCAACTAAGTCACTTATTTTAAATTGGAATTTTATCTTTTTGTAGCGAATTAAAATGTTACGTAAAAAGAGGAACATATTAGCTTAATAACTCTAGCTAGTAATAGTCGTTATTCTTCTACAAGCTCAAATCAGCTTTTTTTTTTCAGAAATTCCAGAGGAATTGAACTTTGGTACATCATTTTTCCACCTTGAACTTCCAAGGAAACAATTGAAACAATTAGTAAAAGTTTTAATTGCATCCAATGTCGATACATTTCACACAGTTAATAATACAATAAATCCAACATTTTTATTTCTCTATTGTTTTCAGTTTCAATACAGTACAGGAAAGAAAAATTGTAGTGAAGTTTCATCATCATGACAGTTCTCAACGAATGGATAGCAGACACTCGATTCGGTAGTTGGGTGCAACGATGTAGAGAATCCCGTCGCCTCGTTCTTGTCATCGTCGCTATAGCCTTGCTGTTGGATAATATGCTACTCACCACAGTAGGTAAGTGTTTGCCTTACGGATAAGTTACATTAAGGGAAGAAACACTCCAAGTGGTGAGAGCAGAAAAATCATTTTCAATACACCGACTAAATGATCTTATGTTTTACATAATTAGTATAGTTGCTCGAACTGAATTTTGTTTAAATGTGTGTTTGCTAGCCAATCTACATTTCGTTTTTCTTATCATAAAATTTATATCAAAGTATTTGGTTATTCAATAATTTTGCGATACTTGATTACCTAATAATTTTATGCAGGATTTTGTTGATAAATAATAAAACAAACGGTTTGTCAACTGTAAGATATCTGGAACAAACCTAATAAACGCTCTTAATTTAAAGTTCCCGCCTTATGTCAATTTCTCTTGTATGTCATGTTAAAACGTAAATGTCAAGTGTAATTTGTCAATATACGTTGTTATTGTAAATGGACGAAGAATTTAATAAAACGAATAGTTAATCACGTTAAAGCTTGATTCTTTATTTTAAAGAACAATCACTAGTTAAATGAGCCATAATAAATCACAAACGTAACATCAACAAGCTATATTCGCCATATTTGGAACATTCCATTCTTGTTGCGCAGTGCACACAAAAACAGAATACTATAAAATAAGAAAATAGTCTCATACACAGTGTGACGTCATATACGATGAATGTCTATAGTATGCACAATAACAAAAGGTTAAAGATTACATTTTCACAAGATCAAACAGTTATTGTTCATTTCAAGCATCAAATTTGAATGATTATTAGGTGGGGTAACGTTTTTCTGATGTTGATTAGGTACGTCTACAAGGGCTGTAAAATATTTTGAAACTTGGGGTTTATTAAACGCTTGTGCTCTAGCTGCCCGACGTTGTCTAAGTGAAATGGTTGAATGACTTCTCAAAAAACCGCGAACCCATTCCCTGCTTGCCATTTTCTTTTCAGAGTTAAATTGGTGATTTTGTCCACTACGCTCCGCAAGTTTATAGGCTAAGGCTCTCAACTCTTGGGTCGTTATTCCAAACAGTCTAGATTGTAGTCCAAAATATGAGAAACTAAGCGTATTTTTTTACTTTTAACAGCGCCAATTTCTTTTTGCATGTCTTCAGGACACCATGATTGAAGAGTACTTTTTCTATTGTACTTTGACACCATCTAAAAATAATGTAAAATGTGCTACAGGCAAAACGTCATAATTTGCTGTGGGCAAAACGATATTAAAATGTCCCCGGTATATTGCATACCGTCGAACTAGCTATTTTACGCTGATTTAATAATTTATAAAAGTTCATCAAAGTTTATACAAGTTCATGACTCTAACATTGGTATTGTACCTAAGAGACAAATTGCAAGTTCAACAAAAAACGGTACGACCGACGCTAAGAATAGACAATTGCATTGGTCGATATTCGGAAGAGTGGAGAAAATCAAAGGTTATAAATTTTTACGCAATAGGAAAAAACGGGGTTTTTCTCTCGAACCTTGGCGAAGTGAACGTCGAGTCTTACTAGCGACAAAAAGCACTAATCCCCCCGTTGGGTAGTGTCTTAAGCTTTATAGTTTATTTATCGCGATTGGAGTTTTAATCATTATAAATTTATGAAGTTATCGTTTGGTTTTGTTACTTGTTCTCACGTTTAAATAAATTTAATTTAATTAGTAGAAAAAAATTAAAATTATTTAAAAAAATTGACCATGTTTTTCAACAAGTTGATTTCCCTCGAAAACGGACAATTTTAGAGCTTATGACCTAGAGTATCTTTTTTGTGTAGAAAACATTGGCGATTCAAATAGGTATCTTACATCAGTACTTTTTCCAGTGGCGTAGAGATTGGGGACAAAAACACCCACTACCCCTTCAAAATCTTCACCAATTATGAATTTAGAAAAATAAACATTCTTACACGAAAAATAGCTTATTATCAGTAGAAAATTCTTACAAAAGTTCTTTTCTGTAGGATGAACGGTCCCTGAGATATTCGCAAAAAACTAATTTTTTTTTCAAGTTCAAATCTCCAAAATGGTGAATTTTAGAGGGTTAGTTAATAGAAACTTTTTTTAATATTTCCCTAAAGTCCTGCGCATATATTATGAAACACCCTGTATACACATATTAAGTTTGGAAATATAGATTTCTGACAATTCTACTCAAAACATACGTTGAAAAAATACAATTTATAAGTACATTTCACAAATAAATAAATGAAAATTCTCGAAACCAGCTTTACATCGGCATTAGTTTGAGCAAAGAGACATTGTAAAGGGAGAGAAAGAGAATCAGGGACACACAGCACGCGGAAAAAGCTTCCTGAAACTTTATAATGACATCCAATTTAATTCCTATTATATAACCCCAACCCCTTCGTCTTACTTAAGCATATATATATGTACGTATAATGCCAAAGTAGTGAAAAATCAATGGTTACGACTATGCGGTAATTGTGATATTCCTAATTACAACTAGGCATTGAAAAAATGTTTTACGAGGCACGATGGCAAAACGGTAATATCGGGCAGTAAATATTCCCCTAGTCAGTGAATTTTTGCGGAGGATTGTTTTGTGACGTACAAAGTGAGCAAAACTGTCCCCGCTCTGTTATGAGAAAATGAAAACGATAGAAAAATTCGGAAAAGAGGTTTTTAAATAGGATTTAGTAAGCTCCATTTTAACCCATATTTCATTATGTTTCCAAGTTGAAAACTGAAGTAGATGACGTCATCAACTTTTTTTTTTCAGAAATATACCTATATTTTTGGATAGTTCAAAAGAGCTAATTTTTCTAAACAACTTTTGTAAAGAAAAAAACGTGCTATCTTCATTCGTTAAAAAATTATAAGCAAATTTGTAGAAAAAACTAATATGAAAAATTCGCAACCGTCACAACTTTTACACAAGTAAGCTTTGGAAACAAACTGCAATTATATCTGTCAATACTTAAACTAGTGGTTGACAAATAGTATTCGTGTGATAACTTCTAATATAAGTCAAACATTTGATATTCAGTCAAGAGAGAAGATACGTATTATCCATCGGTTGTTAATAATAATTAGGGGAGACCGGGGACAATTGAACCGTTTTTGACAAATAATTTTTTTCTGGCTAGGAACTGAATGGAAATGATTCTAAATTTATGTTCACGTATAGCTGGGAGTTTGATATGCTTAACCTAGCAGTTACCTAAATTACACTATTGATAAGCAGGAAAGGAATATGCAAAAGAAATAAGAGATGATGCATAATGTTACAAACGACCCCGGTCAAGGGTCAATTGAAACAATGGTAATGGGCACAATATATTGTTTATTTTCATTTATTAGTCAACAAAAAATATTCAAAACCAAGTAGGAACTGTAACAAAATTGCCTCATAACTTCATAACAACAACAAAAATTAACACAATATTCTGCTTATGAGGTATTCTGGTGTACCAGTTTGGACTTTCTTTTTTTCTTTCCTTTTGCTGCCACCTTTCGTGGTGGATCTTTTCCAAAACACCTAACAGCTTCTGGTGAAAAAGTCTCATTTTGGGTTGTTGATCTGTCTAAAGTATTTTCGGAAATTTCAAAATTTTCTAGTCCCCGAGAAGTTGATGGAGTAGGGTTTTGAAATTCATTGGTTTCTGGACTGTTGTTACGCCAGTTTCATCAACATTGCGTTGCTCTGGATAAACTGGTTGCCTGTAGTACTCGTATTGATAAGTCTTGATATGAAACGAGAAAACCAGTCTTCTCCCGCCATGCCATTTTCAATCCACGTCTATCTTTCGCTTGTACCTCAACAAAGACACATGAGATATACGAAATTGGTCAGCAGCTAGACGTAGAGATAGCCCTTTTCGAAGCTCTACGTATGCCGAATCATATAAAGATATATCTCGACTTGATCTATCAGTTTTTAGGACTCTTTTACGGGGTATCTGAAATTAAATAAACTAAGTAATTTATTTTACAAACAGCAGTTGGGGTCAATTGAAACGTTACAAACGTCCCCGTTACAACTGACCCCAAGCGACATTTTTAAATAAATGATACCATATTTACTACAAGCGAAATTAATTTGAAATACTAACCAACGTAAAATAAAGCTAACTTAATCGCCTAACTAATATAAAGTTGACAACGAACTAAACACATACACAGACTCAATTACACATACATAAGGAATATCGTAAATACTTACTTTGGACACGTGAAAACACAAAATCTCGCACTAAGTTCATATGCTTGCTTTAACGACCCGCGGAGTACTGCCGGAAGAAGCTCGCCGATATTTTTATATGTTATGATCAGAATTTGGTTATACAATCTTTACCAGAAAGAAGTTTTGATCACTATTTCAATTGACCCGTGTTACAATTGACCCCGGTCTCCCTACTTATTAAACACTACAAAAACAGATGATATTATTTAAATAGTAACTATTATTACCACATAATTAAACATAGTAATACTATAATAGGTTACTACTAATTAATTATAGGAAATCAATCCCTACAACAAATTTTCAATGTGACCACCTCCTAGTTCTAAATGCTTATCTAATCTCCTCCTTACTTCTCTTCCTGAGGCCTTACATAACATTTCTTTTGAGAGTTCATTGCATGCATTTCTAATTTTTTCATTTAAATGTTCTAAGTTATGTGTTAGCAATTCTTGCTTGAAGCGCCATGCTGGAAAAACATATTTGCTCGTAACTGCAATGCACAGAAAGTTGCTCTTGAAGATTTTGCAAATATTCTTCACCTTCGTAAAAGTATGGAGCAATTAAATGCCCGTTAATAATATCACACCAAAGTTAGTGCCAAAATGTCCTTCATTTTCAATCGGATTGACAAATAACATGTCAAGTTTTTCGTTTTGCGTAAACATTTAACATAAAATGCACACATTAAATGACGATAAAACTATTTGTCAACCATTAGTTTTATTATTGACAAATATAATTGCAATTTGTTTCCAAAGCCTACTTGTTTAAAAGTTGTGAAAGTTGCGAATTTTTGATAATAGTTTTTCCTACAAATTTGCTTTTAATTTTTTAACGAATAAAGATAGCACATTTTTTTCTCTACAAAAGTTGCTTAGAAAAATTAGCTCTTTTGAACTATATAAAAATATACGTATGTTTCTGGAAAAAAAAGTTGATGACGTCATTTATTTTAGTTTCCAAATTTGGAACCAAAATCAAATGTGCGTTAAAATGGAGCTTACTTAATCCCATTTAAGAATCTCTTTTTAGAATTTTTCTATCGTTTTTCATTTTCTCATAACAGAGCTGGGACATCGAGTTTTGCTCACCCTGTACAAAGGTTCGCAACAGATAGTTATGATTGGGTATTTGGTAAATGTGTTTCAGCAGTTTTCTTCTTCAAGTGCCGTGTCCTCCCAGAACATTGGCGATCAGTCGCATGATCTTCACTTTGTCCACAGCAGACCTAAACAGTGTCGTAGTGCTTACTCCATACCGCTGGCGAAGATTCCAGAGCCACGATGTTCTTCGGCGACCAGAACCACGCTTTCCCTCTATTTTTCCTTGAATGACTATATGAAGCAATTCATATTTCGGATTTCTCATTACGTGGGCAAAGTACTACAGCTTTTTTCTTTTTATGGTATTAAGCACCTCTCTTTCTTTATTCATACGCTGTAGAACCGCTTCATTCGTGACTCTGTCCTTCCATGATATCTTCAGCATTCTTCGGTAAGCCCACATTTCGAAAGCGTCAATCCTCCTACACATTGCCTCAGTGAGGGTCCATGCTTCCATCCCAGAACAATATGCTGAAGACATAGAAACGTAATATGCGTATTCTTAGGGGAATTCTTAGAGCTGTTGGTTAACACTTTCCGCATGTTCTTAAATGATGTTCTCGCTTGCTCTATTCTGCTTTTGATTTCTTGAGTTAGATCCCATTCTTCATTCACCCAGCAGCCCAGGTATTTGTATTTTTGTACTCTTTCCACTATTTCTCCATTTATGGTTGTCAGCTATATTTTTGTCTTTGCTGACAACCATCCATTTGGTCTTCTTTATATTTAATCGTAGACCCATTTGTTCGCTGCGGTCTGTTACCGCTGATAACAGTGTCTGTAGATCATCTTTATCTGTTGCTAGTAGGACCGTGTCGTCCGCATATCTTAGATTGTTGATGACTATTCCATTAGCAATTATACCCTCTGTTCTGTCTTCGACGGCTTCTCTGAAATTTTTTTCTGCATATAAGTTAAACAGAAGGGGGAAGAGCACACAGCCTTGTCTAACTCCTCTCATAATGGGCACTTCTTCAGATGTCTGGCCGTTAATTCTAATGTCAGCTGTCTGATTCCAGTACAAGTTGGCTATTATCCGAACGTCCCGTTTGTCCAGACCTATATCGTTCAGCTATTAATTTATCGTGTTGAACAGTGTCGAATGCCTTCTCGTAGTCTACGAAACAGGCAAATACATCTACGTTCACGTCCCGGCATCGTTGTAAGAGAACCTGGACGCTAAACAGCGCCTCCCTTGTACCGAAACCGCTTTTAAAACCAAACTGAGACCTGCCAATGTTTTCCTCACACTTGCTGTATATTCTGGAGTGAACGATTTTTAGGAACAACTTTAATACATGGTTTATTAAACTGATTGTTCTGTAATCTTTACAGTATTTACAATTAGCCTTCTTTGGTATAGCAACGAAAGTTGACTTGAGCCAGTCTTTAGGGATTACTCCGGTCTTGTATATACAGTTGAGCAAGCTTAATAGAAGTGTAAGAGTTCTATCTTCCTTCAACGTTTTTAAAAACTCTATTTGTATTCCATCTGGTCCTGGTGCTTTCCCATTTTTTGTACCCGATATAGCGTGTATGAGTTCCGCCTTGGTGATATCCATTCCTTCATCCAGGGTAATATTATGCGAAAAACTCCTACCATCCACAAAGAGATTTTCAATATATTTTTTCCATTCCTGTAGTTGTTCTTCTGTGCTACTAAGAATTTGCTGTCGCTCATTCATGAGTGGTGGTTCTTTTTGTATTTTCCAGTTATCTGTTTGATTCTTTTGTGCACATTAAAAGAGTCATGTTTAGCTTCTAGCTGCTCTAGAGCAGCAGTTTTACCAAAATTAATTATACCGGGTTCCCCGTAATAGACTACCTGTTTTAAATTATTAATAAATTCCCTATGAGATAACTAAATAGGTTGTTCTCTGTGGGATTATCTTCTGTAGTCTTTGGGATTTAAGAAAAT
Organism: Apoderus coryli; assembly: GCA_911728435.2. Lineage (NCBI taxonomy): Eukaryota > Metazoa > Arthropoda > Insecta > Coleoptera > Attelabidae > Apoderus > Apoderus coryli. The sequence continues at coordinate 38,074,448 of OU452200.1, read as the reverse complement.
TATTAATCAATTATTTTTTTTATTCTTTTCTTTTCTTGGGATTAATCAATTAGGCGCCTGTCACAAATAAATTTTAAGTTAATAATTTCGTGGAACGTCATTTTTCTACAAGAAGTTTGTTAGTTTTCATCAATAATTATTTAATTTTTTTGCTTTGAGACGTTATTTTAACATCTGTTTGAACTTTCATTTAGAAAACGTGATTTTTAAAAGTTTACATTAGCCAAATACTTATAAGTTATCATAAATCCCAAAGAGTTAGCTGTAATTTAGTAAAATAAAAAGTTTGTTTTGTGAACTAAAAAAATTTTAATTCAAATATTCAAATGGGTAGTCTATTATGAGGAACGCTGTACTATCTTGATTGTTGAAATTTAACGAGGCTTGACCAATTCTTAGCTGATATGCATACTGTGGATTTTCTGTAATTACAGATAAGATGATGAAGAGTATGAATGGATGACAGATGAGTACAAAAAGCTTAATTTTAATTAACATTTGATAAACTAACTGAAACTCAATAGACAAAGTATACCTACATAGTCTGAAAGCTTGTTTTGACAACGTTTCAAATCCGTATTAATATACCGGGTATTCCATTCAGGGTGGACAGGTAGCATATCTCAGGAAATAATAGTCGTAGGACAATGGGGAAAAAATTCTTTTGGGGAAATTCACCATGGGAAATCGCTGGAAATAGTTTTTTAGTTCCTAACTATACCGCTAGGGGGCGTAATAGATACAATAATGCGAAAAATGCATTTTTATTGAAAATTTCGCAATATAAGTTAGAAAAACAATACTACCACGGTAATGCTACTGAGATTTGGCATCTTTTTGGTGTATCACTTTTTATTGTGCGGCTTGAAATAAAGGCAGCAGGGAAGGACGAAATTTTACCTATGATAATGTGTATAACTTTGGTTTGACTTAACCGAATTTATCAATCTAATTTTTGTTTAAGAACTCAATGGAATGATACAAATATTTTATCAAAAATGAAAAGTAAATTGAATTTGCAACATAAAAGTCCAAAATCGCACAGAAAAATCTTTATTTGTTTGAGAGTTATGGCCAAAAGAATGTTGTTCACCAAAATTCGGTGAAAAATCATGTATCTTTAATTTTCCGTGATCAAGAATGCCATGGGAAATAAAGAAATAGGGTTAAACTTTATTAAAGATCCATTAAAATTAGCAAAATGCAGAGCTTTCATAAAATTTGTTAAAAGACGTAGATCTAGATACCCATGAAACAAAATTGGGAAGTTTCCATGCATGGAGACAAATAAATAAACGCGAATATGCTGCTCATGGGTATCTAGATCTACCTCTTTTAACAAATTTTATGAAAGCTCTGCATTTTGCTAATTTTAATGGATCTTTCATTATTTCTATATGTTAAACTATCAGTTAAATGAAGTTTAAACCTATTTCTTTATTTCCCATGGCATTCTTGATCACGGAAAATTAAAGATACATGATTTTTCAACGAATTTTGGTAAACAACATTCTTGTGGCCATAACTCTCAAACGAATAAAGATTTTCCTGTGCGGTTTTGGAGTTTTTTGTTGCAAATTTAATTTACTTTTTATTTTTGATAAAATATTTGTATCATTCCATTTAAGTTTTTAAAGAAAAATCAAAAAAACCTTAGGCCATGCAAATATCGCCCCAAAAAACAATTATGATTTAAAATATTTTTTTTCTTCATCAGCAAGGCTTGAGGTCTTAAACAAAAATTAGATTGATAAATTCGGTTAAGCCAAACCAAAGTTATAGACATTATCATAGGTAAAATTTCGTCCTACCCTGCTGCCTTTATTTCAAGCCTTACAATAAAAAGTGATACACCAAAAAGATGCCGAATCTCAATAGCATTACCGTGGTAGTATTGTTTTTCTTACTTATATTGCGAAATTTTCGATAAAAATGCATTTTTTGCATTACTGTATCTATTACGCCCCCTAGCGGTATAGTTAGGAACTAAAAAACTATTTCCAGCGAATTCCCATGGTGAATTTCCCTAAAAGATTTTTTTCCCATTGTCCTACGACTATTATTTCCTGAGATATGCTACCTGTCCACCCTTAATGGAATACCCGGTACAGGGTGTTCCATTAGCATTTATGTAAGTTTAATTAACTTAATGACCACCCTGTATACTTAAATTAAAATGCGACCAAAATATAAAATGCCTAAAGGCAATAATGGACCCAAATTTGAAACCCTGAGGAGGTCCTGACGTCGAAGGTTAATTTGGATGATTTGAATCCTTCACTCACGTAGAAATTAATAAAAACGGGTAAGTATTTAAAATTGACGCTTTTGAAAAAGTTAATTGCATTATTTTTTACGTCCGTCCTCCTCTCGTATTATTGCAGAGTCGGAAATCATAATATAAAAATGTCCCTTCAATTTTTTAATGCATCAATAAAATCACATCCATAAATTTTGCTTTCAGTAATGTGTAAAGCTTTTCTGGTCATTATTATAGAGCATTTTTTCCTTTTTGTTCTTCCACATCTAAAATCGTTTGATAGTAATATAAGGAATAACGGTGGTGAAATAAAATTTTCTATAATTTTACGGTTCTTTTATATCACAGAATTTTTTTGGGGGCTATTATGTTTTCAGCCACTTTCTTTTTACTTGAATGCACTTTTGTGTATACTATTTACCAGACTACTACGTTCAAGCTCTACACCTCAAAAGTATTCAAGTACATACAGGGTTATTCACGCCATCCGACACGATATTTAATTTCCTAATAGTTTTATTCAAGGATTCGATAAAAATGATTTATGGCTACATTTTAAAAATATTGTGAATCTATACCGGGTGTCCCAAATATAAGAAATGAACCATAGTTGTGTTTTTTTTAAATGGAATGCCCTGTATATGAATATATTTTTAGAATCTCCGTACAAAATAAACCTAACTTTCATTAACGTTCATCTCACCTAAACCTGACAGTTTTTGAAATATTTTAATTTTTATAAAAATAGCCAGTCTGTGCTGATAAATATTCCCACTCATCACTTGTTACTCCAAATATAAAAAACCCTCAATACTCCTATGGAGGAAAGTATTATAATATTTGACAGATAATTACTTTGTGTATCTAATTTTATCCATATAACTCTTGACGTTTTCGTGGAAAATGCACATATTCATAATATTAGGCGAATTTTTAATGAAAATAAACTGTTGCCCTCGAGGCACGAATAGCTCTCCATATTTAAGTGTAAAAGTAATAATTTTATGACCTTTTTGTCATTTATCTAAATTGAATAAATTTTTGTTTTATTTTAGACATCAGCTATTTTTTTGAAGTATCGGGTTTTGTTCATTTTTCCTCTCTTTGGAGGCACTATTTATACGTACATATTTTAATTTCAGATCTTCTAGGCCAAGTTCTTGTACGCAAAATAATTGATTTTTTTAGTTTTATTATAAAATTTATTTTGCCCCCTTTTCTACTATTTACGAACCCCTATGTAAACAAAATTGTTATGCTGTATGTTGTAGGTTATCTTATATCAAAGCTACAGACAGACTGACAGACAGACATTTTTTTAAAACTACTTATTTATGTATAAAATGACCACAACCAAGTATTTCCGGTGAAATAAAAAAAAATTTTTTTCATGAAACTGATAGTCTCCATATATACATATATTACATGTATGATATGGAGAGCTAAAAAAATACTTGTCAAAATCAAAAACTTTATACATTTTCTGTGACGGGTTTACGATAATAGGTGCTTTCTTTCGCTACTGATTTCAGGATCCAAACGCGTTTGGATTCACTGATCACGTTCTTTCGCTAAAAACACATTTTCTGATTCATCCCCACTTTAGCGCCCATCGCGATCCGGATCCGTAATCCCCTGGCCTCTCCAGAATTTAAAAAATATGAATCGTTTCATTCGAACATAAAATTCTAACATCTGAACCTTTCTAAAATGTCATATTTCATATTTATAAACAAACACGTTCTAGAAAAAAGAAAAGTTCTAGTCTAAAGAGGTTATGCCGCTTTAGACTCGAACTTTTAGGTTAAACTTATCGAGCGTTCTTTCTTTTCTTATCTATAGAAATGAAAAGAATCACTATTCAGAATCCATCAAATCCTGAATAATAAATCCGGATCAAGAAAACTAGCGAAATAAAGCAGCTATTTATCAGAGATATGAACTATCTCTGGATATTATTAATATAAGATTGTTATGAGGATTGTTCCCACAAGCGTCAGAAACAATCTGGATTCTGAGCATAACATTGTTGACGTGCAGTTTAATTGGTTTGCGCAGAATCCTGCCTGATTCTGACGCTTGTGAAAACAAACCTATAATGTATTTCTATTTGTTACATTTCTATTACTTTTTAAACATAAATCTATTACGTTTATTACAATTACACACCATTTTCTATAACTAAATTTTTTTTGCCAGCAACAACACTGGTTTTTATTTGCGAACTGCTTCTACACGTTAGAGGAGTATGTTGCGGCTTGCTCTAGCGTGACATGACTTGCTCTGTGGGCTGCGAGCTGCGATAGATATTTCAGCCAATGTGTGCGTTTGTCTTATTGCTCTGTATTGTATTATAATTATGTGGATTTTTTGTCTTTTATATTATACATATTTTTTATATTTTATTTATAAACGTGTATTGTTTTGATTTATTTTTTGTTTAATTATTTATTTATTGTCATTACATGTTATTACCAAAAAAGGTTTACACAAGTCATATTAAATATTAAAATATTACATAACACAACATAAAAACATAGAAATGTATATAACTAAATCAAAACAGAAAGTCAGTGCTGAGGAATTCATCAATGGAGTAAAAAGCCTGGTCAATTAAGTAGTTTTTCAATCTATTTTTGAACACTGCAAGGCTCAGTGTTTTCAAACTATCTGGCAAATGATTATAGCATGTGGGACCATAATAATTTCTGCTTCTACCCAACCTCATATATTCAGGAAGAATGTCATTTTTGTTTCTGGTATTGTGGTTGTGAACTTCATCATGCCTTATGTACAGATTGTAATTATTTTTCACATACATAATTGAATTGTAGATATAGAGACACGGGAGTGTAATTATTTTACATTCTTTAAATTTAGGTCTGACATCCTCTCTAAACTTTAAATCTGTCATTATTCGCACCACTCGTCTTTGGATTGCGAATACCCGACTAGCATGACAAGAGTGTCCCCAAATTGACAAAGCATATGAAGCCACACTGTGAAAAGGCCTATGTAAGTGTAGCGGTTTCTACTTTTTTAATATTTTTTTGACTTGCCAATGTACTCGTATATGCTTTATACCGAATACTGGCCAATAAATATTATTATTATTATAATTTCTGTATATTTATAACTTTACACGTATTGTATTACATTAAAAAATACTTTAAATTTCAATGCTTTAAAAAAAAAATAAATAAAACAAACACTAATATAATTTTATATTAGATATACATAAAACACTACAATAATTATAATAAAAAATATATCTAGGTACAATGCTTCTCAAAATATAGTAACTTTTATACAAATCAAATTAGGTTTCTCTCTCAATAATTTTTGAAAATCTCAGAAAATTAAATTCGATTAAGGCTTAATATCGTTTAATAATTTTAAAGCAATCATAATGTACAACAAAAGAACTACAAGCGTTAAATATTACTAGCTGGTCATAATAGAATCCTAAAATGGTTAGGTGGTGGTGCTCAATATGTATGTGTATAGGTTTATCAAGTTGAAACCGATTGTAATTCAAGTAAAAAGTACTGAAACTAATTAAGTCTATTTTGTTAGATAATGATAACCTGTTAGATAATATAAGCTCCTCAACACAGCTAGCCTTCTATCTTGTCCGTCAACTAAAGTTTCAGTAGGAATATTCAACCTCTTGCTATTCAACCTAGATCTCATTCTTTCTGAAGCTTCAATAGCATTATAGTTGCTCATGCTAGATGTGAAACCTTCTACTTGTTCAGCGCTCAATACATCCAAAAAGTGTCCCATATTTCTTAAATAATTGAGGAAAGTGGTCTTACGTTGATACAACTTATATTATTGGATACCCTCTATTCAGTATTGGGTTTTTTTTTATATTTGGCGTAACAAGTAATGAGTGGATATATTTATCAGCCCAGACTGGCTTAAAAAGAACAAACGAATAGGTGTGATTTTTTTCATTCAAATTATGTCTACATTTTTATAAAAATTAACATATTTGAAAAACTGTTAGGTTTAGGTGAGATGTCCTTTAATGAAAGTTACGTTTATTTTGAACGGGGAATCTAAAAATATATTCATATACAGGGCATTCTATTAAAAAAAAACACAACTATGGTTCATTTCTTATATTTGGGACACCCTGTATAGATTCACAATATTTTGAAAATGTAGCCATAAATCATTTTTCTCGAACTCATAAATAAAACTTTGGCCTGAATAACCCTGTAGAACGTAATAAAGGACACTTAAACCGGGTGATTCTCACTCTTAGAAGTTTCTATTTAGGTGTTAAGGTGAATCTAATGGGTCAATTGACAATAATGAATGAATGAATCGCTCAATTAATCATTGTTCAAATGATGATAATCGTTCTTCTCTTTCTGTTTAAGTTGTTCTCATGCTCAATGCTAACGTACTCTTTTAGGACATGAGTATCATCATGAGTTCCCCAAGAATCACACTTGTTTGTTTATTGTTTTTCAATGTTTTCGTTAATGAGATCTCCAACTGTCATACGGCCAGTCATTTTCGAATGATCTTAAACTATTTACAACCTTCAACCGAGCGCCACTAATGACTGTGAGAAATTGAAATTTGACCTCAAAATATTTACGTTAAAAACAATATGCGCACCTTAATCTTGATAAGTATTGACTTATAGGTACCCTTTTCGAGATAGAATCAGACTATCCATTTCATTGTACGATCTTACCAATGGTAATTTGAATTGTTCTGACCTCTTGAGCAGCATAAGAATTCATATTTCTTATTGTGTCAAGCGATTGGCCCCTTGGATTGCAGCGTGATCGCAATTACTTAACGTGATAAACGGATATTGGAAATTGGAAAGTTGACCAAAGATGGCATGTTACAATAAATGCAGATGCGGATCACTGAAGACTGCATTGTCAAAGTGGATTGAGTAGCAATAAAAAAATTAAAATGAAATCAACACAATATTGAGCTATTGCAATATCGCCAAGAGTATCCATCGTGACCCAAATGCATTCCTTGGGATCATCAACTTTAAAAAGACACATGGGAAGAGGGAGACAAAAAATCATTACGCAACCACTCAAGCACACTTGTTTAACACCAATGCGGAGAGATGCCAGAATGGTACAATTATCAAAATAAAGGATTACTTACTTATGGAAGGCGATATCACTTAAATATCCGCTAAGGCTTTTTTTTGGAAGAAGTTCCCTCTCATAACAGTCCAAATGTTATCAATGGGCAATTCAATTTTTGGATGATTATTGCGTAGACGTTACGTAGACATTGCGACCAATTGCTTTGCGAAGAAAACGGTTTAGGCTATTTAAAAAGAAAGATTTCGGTAGGTTCAGAAAATAGTAACCTCTTTGGGTGACGAACTTCTCCTTCGACGTGAAAATTTCTACACTGCACTAAAATAAAGAAGCATGGTATATGAAGACTGGAACTAATGCAAAATTTAACGAAATTGACACTGTTGTCGTAGTTTTGAATTGATTAGCTAGGACAACGATGTCACTTTTGATAAACTTTGCACAGCAACAGAAACAGCTCATGCCGAATTCTGGAAATAAGAATATATGGTAAAAGTAGTAAAAACGGTTGCCACTTCGTCCAAATCATAGTCTCTAAATAATTTTAAAATTCCAAATTCAGCTAATAGGTTTAATTATTTATATTAACTTTAAAAATATATGGTAAGATATGCTTAGTGACGAAAATTACTTACAATTAGTTATATATTATCATTAAGTATAAGGCAGCTGATTGTGGTGTATAATTATTTTAAATAATCAACTGTCATAGGCAATAATCAGTAGCGGCTCGTGGCAGTTTAATGTGGTGAAGCCTAACATAAAATAAAGTCATATACTTAATAGGTAGCTAAAATTCATAGGAATATCCCTACTTCGTCAACTGCATAAAATATAGGTTATGCTTATAAGTAGGTACCTCACCTAAGTATTGTTTTCTTAAAAACCTTAATTAAAGTGTAATTAATATCTAGAATACTATAATACTAAATAAAACACATTTTATGAAACTGTCAATCAAATTACTCTTATGCTACCTGTTAGCAAATCATAATACGTCTCATACCAGGTATTATTAAAAGCTCTGCTTTTATGCCTTTGCCTTTATTTATATTTATCAAACATTTATTTAAATCTGTATCTGTTTATTTTTAACTAAATTTTTCTGTTCTTAAAAGGAGTGTTGATTAAAAAAACTTAACTTTAGTTAAAATTAAAAAATAAACTATCATTTTTCATAATAACTGCGCTTACCTGATGTCAGCGTAAATATAATTTACGCTGCTGATGTGTACTACTTCCACTTGCTTCTTCCATATTAAAGTATGAGATATTATAATATATTACATTATTAAAAAAACAATATTTTACGGTAACTACCCATTTATTTTTGATAAAAATAGGTAGGTACCTACTAATTAATAACCGTATATACAGGGTGTCCCCTCTCAATTAGAAAAAACTTCTGGGGCATATTGAGGAACCATAGACAAGCAGTTTGAGATAAGAGACTGATGTCCGGAAGTGCATGGTTTTCAAAATACAGGATGTCAAAGTTTTTTTCAAAAAACCTTTTTTTATCAATATCTCGAAAGAGACGTTAACCGATTTTCTTGAAATTCGCTGGTGATGTAAGCTTCATAAGACTCTGAGTTAGCACTAATTAAATGTTAATTATGACTTCCAGTGGCGCCCCGGGGGACAGTGTCACGAATAAAAATGACAAAAAAATGTACACTACTGACTTTTTTGAAAATTTTCTATTTTTTTCCGAAAGCTCAGTTAAAAATACAACTTTTTTGTCACTTGATATTTTTTCGTATCTCTCTCCGTTTATGAGAAAAAATTTGTATTAAAAACTTTATTAAAAGGTCCATTATTATTAGAAAGAAAAACAAGGAGGCTTTTTTACAAATAATTTATTATTAATAGTGGAGCAAATGCTCAAAGTGTTCACCATGCATTTCGATGCATTTTCTGCACCTGTCGAGCCAGGATTCGCGCACCCAAGCAAACACGCCTGGATCGTTCGCGATAAATTCCGCTGCCACCACAACTCTAGCAACTAGGTCCTCCATTGTCGGCATAGGAGTTGCATAGATCAACCGTTCTATTTCGCCCCAAAGAAAAAAGTCCAGGGGGGCCAAGTCCGGCGACCTTGCTGGCCAAGGGACTGGACCACCTCTACCAATCCACCTGTTGTTATAGGTTTGGTCGAGGTAACCTCTCACGGTGCGCGCAAAATGCGCTGGACAACCATCGTGTTTTAACCAGGCCTCTCAACGCAACTGGAGGGGTACATCTTCCAGCAGCTCGGGCAGAATATCTCGAAAAAAACTAGGTAGCTATTCCCGTTGAGGTGATCAGGTAGAACGTACGGCCCAATCAAATGGTCGCCCAGAAAACCTGCCCAAACATTAACACCAAACTTCTGCTGATATCATCTGATGTGCGTAGCATGGGGATTTTGTTCGCTCCACTCGTGGTTATTACGAGGATTGAATGTCCCCTCGCGCGAAAATCCTTTTTCATCGCTCGTGAAGATTATACTTAAAAAATCAGCGTTTTCATCCGCTTGACCCAGCAACCACTCGCAGAACTCGAGCCGCCGAGGAGCGTCGCCAGGCAGTAGATGCTGCACCTTTTGAAGTTTAAATGGATGCAGATCGTGGATTTTCAATACTCAATAGACAGTATTTTTGCTGCAATCAAGTCGCGACGCAATCTGACGAGTGCTAGTGTTGGGCTCATTCTGAATGCGTGCCATGACTTCATCCTCAACGGCATCTCTGATCGGACACTGCCTTGCAAATTCTCGAATAGGCTGCAAAGATAACAAAGCCTCTTAGATTGGCTGTAAAACAGAAACGCGCAAGAAAAAAACACAGAAAGTTGCCATTTCTGCAATACTTACCACAAATGAGCCGGTCTCCCGTAAATTTTGATTAATTTTGACAAAAATCTTAGGGTTTGGCAATTCACGATTTGGGAACCGCTGCCCGTACAACCCATACAAGAGATGCATATCTGCAAGCTCGGCTAATTCAATTAGTGTAACGTTTGAAGATAATTAAGTACTTATAAACTGACACTTTTACTAAAGTTTGACATGTTTATGTGTTACCATGACAACATTGTTTTGTTTTAGATTTTCACTAATAATAATAAATTATTTGTAAAAAAGCCTCCTTGTTTTTCTTTCTAATAATAATGAACCTTTTAATAAAGTTTTTAATAAAAAATTTTTCTCGAAAACCGAGAGAGATACGAAAAAATATCAAGTGACAAAAAAGTCGTATTTTTAACTGAGCTTTCAGAGAAAATTATAAAATTTTCAAAAAAGTCAGTAGCGTACATTTTTTTGTCATTTTTATTCGTGACACTGTCCCCCGGGGCGCCACTGGAAGTCATAATTAACATTTAATTAGTGCTAACTGAGCGTCTTATTAAGCTTACATCACCAGCGAATTTCAAGAAAATCGGTTAAAGTCTCTTTCGAGATATTGATAAAAAAAGGTTTTTTGAAAAAAACTTTGACACCCTGTATTTTGAAATCCATGCACTTCCGGACATCAGTCTTTTATCTCAAACTGCTTGTCTATGGTTCCTCAATATGCCCCAGAAGTTTTTTCCAATTGAGAGGGGACACCCTGTATATATTTTTTTAATTTGTTCACTACTTTTTTAGATTTTAAAACTTCAATTAAATATGTAGGTAACTAAATAGAAAGACTAATTTGTATTCAAAATATCAAAACTTTAAGCTTCTCGAAAAGCAAATAAAAATAATATTACCATAGCACTAGAAATTTGCGACTGTGTGATAGAGATAGATATAATCAAAATAACAATCGACATATAGGTACAAAACACTCGCCAAGCGTTGTCATATAACCTTATTTTACATTAAATCTTTGCTGCATGCTGCATCTATATGAAGCGTGTTATGCTTAGTACAATTAAACGCTGGCAACTATGTTTACACAAAGATCGATAGGTGGTTGTATAGTGGGTATATGCCAGATGGCAGTGTTGCCCATTGTTGCTGAATTATAGATGAAGATGCTCTGAGGCACACTTCATATGCATAAGAACGTGTATGATAAATAAATAGGCTATTGGTGTGTCAGAGTACACACGCACTGGCAAGGGTATCAACTGCCGCACACAGGGAAGAGAGAGACCGAAATGAATAATGTTTTACTATTATTACATGAATAAAAAAAGAGGGGAAATACCTATACGCCAATGACGTACCGTACTTCTTAGCTCGATTAAAATGTGTATTTGAAAAAAGCTCACAAAATAACAGAGAGTTATGGGCTTGTATCCATCTTAAGTGGGACACCCGGTATATAGGCTTTTAAAATGCCTTCAAGCGGAATAACTGCATATACCATATACCTATATAGAAATCTGAACCAAATGTGGGGTTAATAGTTAGGACGCGAAATTGTATAGGTTGCAATGTGATATTAAAATCTTTGTTTATGTGTTTTTGGTCAAGAATATTGATTTTACTCTTTACTCATAAAAACAGGCCCAGTGGGCTGTTATTTGGATCAAGTCTGAAAATATCGAGAAAAAAGGAGTCAAAACGACAAAGTATCTATGTGATATTTGACGTTAAGAAAATGGGTTCTAAATAATTACAACAATAAACACAATACATTAAAAATAAACTAAGAAGACAAAAAACAAGAGCTGGAGAGTTTACAGTTTATCTGCTTTTTAAATTAATAAAAAGTTAATTGCAGTCGTATACGAGATGTAATAATATGAATTCTTTGTTTATATTAATTTTAGTGGAAGATTGGTACTTGTATTTGGCGCACTTTGTTTTTGATTTGCGATGAATATTTATTATTTTTTGTTTACTGTTACTTTGTGATTATTGTTTATTGTATTTTTTGTGAAACCATCTTACAGAGACAATACCACGCACTAGTCGTAGAGAACTTCAGTGGGTTTTGATATACATTTTTGTTTGGGAAATAAACCGAAACAAAATCGAATGGAAATTTATCTCTTATGATTATGAAACACATGATAACCTTTCCGTTCCTAAATGTTTTCCAACAATTTTGCAATTTAAACACGTAATTAAGTATTTCTTGCTATAAACAAATCATTTTTTTTTATCAGACCATCCTAGATTTCACGTAACTACAGTTAAATTTGCCTTGATATTGTAGACAAAAAGAAAAATTAGTTGCAAAAAAATACGAACGTCACCTCCACAAACTGTTTATTATCTGAAAAGTGGAACATGTTTCGGGATATCGCAGATCCCATCATCAGCCAACACATCAAATACACAAACATCAAAATGAGAAAATGTAAAATAAAAACAATATTTCCATTTGAAAATACGTTACAAAACAAAAACACTTTTCACATAAGAATAAGATAAAGAAAAATATTTTGTTTCAATGTTAATGGATATAACTGCATATTTCGGCGTAGTTTTCAGTTCTGATCAACTTTTTGTTATAACAATTTTCCATATTGTTAAAGATAAAGGTACTTTATTCTTGAGTAAAACTCATATTTTTTGAGATACCTCGTATACGACTGAAAAAATTTAATAGCTAATGATTGTATTTTAGATTTTAGAACATGCAGAACTTTTTATGATGAAAAACTATTTTTCATAAAATTAATAATAAAAAAATGACACAATATTGTACATTTCAGGTACAGTGAAAAATAATCACTAGCTCTCGGACTATAGTTTAGTAGGTACAATGATTTATTAGCGCAACATATTATTTTAGTAACAATATTTTAAATTATGCAAAATATTAATAACAAATATTATGGAAATAAAACTTGCACGATGAAAAAAAAAAATGATTTAATTATTGTTTTGTTAATAAATGATTATGGTTGATGCATAGCGGAACGATTGTGACAGTAAACACCACAAAACTAGTTTGCTTTTCATGCAAATGAAAATTTGGAGTAGAATTATTATTGAAAGTGTTTATTTAAATGTTTAATTATCACTAGAATACGCGTATCTAGTTATCATTTTATATTGCAAAAAAAATACGAGTATACAGGGTGTCCCAAAAAATGGGTCACTACTTGAGCACTTGAGCAAAATGAATTGCACTTTTCTTATGCCATTTTCCATGTTACGGCTCTATGTCCTATATACAGAGTGTCAAAGTTTTTTTTCTCGATAACTCGCTTTGTAATAATCGCATTTATATGAAACTTGGTACATTAAATGAAAATAATTTCGTGGCAAAGCGGACTAAAATGTTGGTTTTACCTAAACAATGAATTTTGTTTAATTTAGCAGGGGCCCAGTATAATTAAATAGAACCAGACCGAGGCATGGGTCGACAGATACTGACGAATTCGTTTCGCTCTTGTTATGAGCTCGTCAGAGTACCATAGTCGTTGCCCATCTACAAATATCGGCCTGCATTTAAGCACAATAGGATACACAACAGTAGACACATGTAAACACGTATCATCTACATGCACATAGTAATGCATATCCTATACCATGCAGAGGCCGAACAAACTCAATGTATAGGTAAAACCAGGCGTATAAATAGAAATAAATATAAATAAAAATAGTATGAACACAAAACGCTAGCAGGAGACCATTTTATCCTTCTGCCAGCATCTCGCAAATATTTGGGTTTCAGCAATACTCGGACTGTGGTCTCCAAGCGTTCTGCCGTTGATGTTTAATGCCAAATAATGAAAAAAAAAAATTAAAAGCATTTCATGTCCGTAAATATAATAAATGAAAATAATTTCGTGGCAAAGCGGACTAAAATGTTGGTTTTACCTACACAAGGAATTTTCTTTAATTTAGCAGGGCCCCAGTCTAATTAAATAGCTAGCGTTTTGTGTTCATACTATTTTTATTTATATTTATTTCTATTTATACGACTGGTTTTACCTATACATTGAGTTTGTTCGGCCTCTGCATGGTGTAGAATATGCATTACTATGTACATGTAGAGGATACGTGTTTACGTGTGTCTACTGTTGTGTATCCTATTGTGCTTAAATGCACGCCCATATTTGTAGATGGGCAACGACTATGGTACTCTGACGAGCTCATAACAAGAGCGAAACTAATTCGTCAGTATCTGTCGACCCATGCCTCGGTCTGGTTCTATTTAATTAGACTGGGGCCCTGCTAAATTAAACAAAATTCCTTGTGTAGGTAAAACCAACATTTTAGTCCGCTTTGTGACGAAATTATTTTCATTTATTATATTTACGGACATGAAATCCTTTTAATTTTTTTGTACATTAATATTACTTTACTATAACTTTAGCCGCATGTTTTCATTATAGAAAAAATTAAAAAACAAGCGATTTCATTTAAATGACGGAGGGATTTGAACAGGAAATAGAATATATTTCTTATTTTTTGACCCCATGTATGGTACGCCAATAATTTTCGGGTGTTTTTGCAAATTATTTCTAAAACAAAACAATTTATCAAGCATTTTAAATATACCTTCGAAAAATATTCTAAAATATTTTTATTTGTTAAAAAGAGTTTTTGAAGATCACTGGCGTAGATAGATAACATACTGCAGGGGTCAAATGATAATAAACTCCCTGTAAAATATTTACTAGTTTTTCTAATTTTCTTTGTTCTCAGAAGATAGGTAAACATTAATTACTAGTATTGTGAATGCGCTCAAAAAAATTTGAGATAAAGACCATTTTGAAGTTCGCTGAGACCATTTCTCGATGGAAATCTGTCTGTATGCATTCCACGATAGTGCCTAAATGCTTTAACAAATTGGGCTAAATTTTGGTATATGAGTTTGGGGGAATCCTAGGATGAACCCATTAGTTTTTGGTTGAAATCGTTTTTCAAATAGCAGTACGGATCGAGATTTTGTATCTGTTTTACAGCGATAATTCTTTAAATGTTTATTCTTGAACCTTTTTCCTTAATTTATTTTTTAATTTTCTTAGGGTGGACGCGTTTATTTATTTGTCTCCATGCATGGAAACTTCCCAATTTTGTTTCATGGGTATCTAGATCTACCTCTTTTAACAAATTTGATGAAAGCTCTGCATTTTGGTAATTTTAATGGATCTTTCATTATTTTTATTTGTTAAACTATCAGTTTAATAAATTTTAAACCTATTTCTTTATTTCCCATGGCATTTTTGATCACGGAAAATTAAAGATACATGGTTTTTCAACGAATTTTGGTGAACAACATTCTTTTGGCCATAACTCTCAAACGAATAAAGATTTTCCTGTGCGGTTTTGGACTTTTTTGTTGCAAATTCAATTTACTTTTCATTTTTGATAACATATTTGTATCATTCCATTTAAGTTTTTAAAGAAAAATCAAAAAAACCTTAGGCGATGCAAATATCGCCATCTAGCGGAGCCCCAAAAAATAATTATGATATAAAATATTTTTTTTCTTCATCAGCAAGGCTTGAGTTCTTAAACAAAAATTAGATTCATAAATTCGGTTAAGCCAAACCAAAGTTATAGACATTATCATAGGTAAAATTTCGTCCTTCCCTGCTGCCTTTATTTCAAGCCTTACAATAAAAAGTAATACACCAAAAAGATGCCGCTTCTCAGTAGTATTGTTTTTCTAAGTTATATTGCGAAATTTTCAATAAAAATGCATTTTTCGCATTACTGTATCTATTACGCCCCCTAGCGGTATAGTTAGGAACTAAAAAACTATTTCCAGAGATTTCCCATGGTGAAATTCCCTAAAAGAATTTTTTTCCCATTGTCCTACGACTATTATTTCATGAGATATGCTACCTGTCGACCCTTAATGGAATACCCGGTATGTATCATGTTATTTAGCAATTTCTCAAAACTTACACAAATTCTTATGTAATGTGTACGTAGATTATGTACATGCTATGTATTTAAACTTTGTCCTGATTTATAAATTTATTTTGCCAACGTTTGGCATCATTCATGTGAGCTATGATACCCGCTAATACTATTATATCAAACGTTAAGAATAGATTGCCTCTGGGAATGAGTGGCACTTTGTGCTAGACCACTTATTTCACCAAAAAGCATTCTTATCAGTCTAATGGTTTTATTTACCATCCGTTTAACTGAAAACCCCAAACCATCATAATGATTGTAGAAGTTAGATGGAACAGAAAACTACAGTTAACAAAATGCACTCATACATTTTTAAACAGGCTGTCAACGGTTCCTTTAGGATGATTTTTCACGCGAAGCAATCTGTTGATTTGTTCTGGAAAATGTTTAATTCACGAAGAACATTTATAAAAGGGTTGTTTTAGTGCGTCAGGCCAATATTCATTGTATTTGTAATGTAAGAGGGTAAACGATATGGTTGTGATTGATAAAAGTGGATATTTGAAAGGGAAATTGGATGAGTTTTATCGCGTTGATAATAAATTTATTTTAGGACTTTTTTCTTCTGAATCTGGTATATTAGAAAATAGTTTCTACAAGTTATATAACAAATAATACAGGGTGATTCATTATGGTTGCAACAAACGAAAACTGGAGATTGCTGAAAGTGATTTAAGCATTTATCGAGATACAGGGTGTCCAAATTTAGTAGTCAAATTAACTTTCTTGTTCATTTCTCAAAAACTAGCTAACCGATTTCGACAAAATTTTACATGCATTTGGGGACCGATAACCTAAAATAATCTGCATTATTTTGGCTTTTATTAACTGTTCATTGGCGTAGATATATGGGGCATTTGGGTAAATTTTACACATAAATTAATTAAAGACAGCTTTGACAAGCTTCATTATTTTATATTATTACTTTTTTAAAAAGAGCAATTTATAAGCTACAAAAAAGTTAATTACGTCGATGTTGTGATTTCTACCATTTTTATGGAAACCGATAAATTGCAAGTTCATGGTAGATTTAAATCAAAATAACGTTTACCAGAAAACCAAATGAAAAATCAAAGTTGCCATGGAAAACGAATGCCACAACAATAAAAAAAACTTTGACAGCAACAAATTTAAATTAGTTAAAATTGTTTTATTATTTCGTAGTTGTTTTTAATATTGCGAATGTTTTTTTCTAAATTAAAATGAGTTTTTCAATTGAAGAATATGTTTGTGTAATGCAAATGCAAGAGCAGCGGCCAGAGAATACCAAATTAGGTATCCTAATAGACGTCATCCATATCATAAAACATGGACGGCTACGTGTCACAGGCTTAGAACGATAGGGAGCATTTTACCTAGAGTTAACAAACGACCGTATGGTCTAAATATTCAAACTGAAGAAAACATAGTGGATTTAGTTTTAGAAGATCCGAAAATAAGCACTAGAAGAATACCAACTCAATTGGCATTACCTCGAACAACTGTTTGGAGACTATTAAATCGAGAAATGCTCTATATCTATCATCATCAAGATATCCAGGCCCTACATCCTGGAGACCGTGAAAGGCGCCTACTATTTTGTAATTGGGTTCTTGGTAAGCATCAGAAGTTGAAACATTTTTAGAGAAAGTGCTCTGGTCAGATGAAGCAACTTTTACTAGGGCTGGCATAAATAAGAACCATAATGAAGATGTATAGGCTTTAAACAACCCTCGTGCTATTAGCCCGCGAAATTTTCAAGAACGTTTTAGTATCAATGTTTGGTCCAGGAATCTCCAGTTTAGTTAATTAAAAAAAAATCGTAGATTTTATCCATATCAACTCCAAGTGGATCCGTAATTTACAAGTGAAAGTCAAAATCAACTCCACATATAGTTAAAAACAAAAGCATTAATTAGTTTCGGCTATACAGCCATCATCAGCCTAAAAAATAAAACAAAATACCTAAACGTCAGCCTAAAGGCAGAAGGGAAAAAGCAAAGCAAAAGAAAATACATAGATGGCTAAAATTCATCTAAGTCAGCTAAAATAACAAACAAATTGTAACAATAAAATTAATTAAAATTAAAAACAATCAATCGACAATTACATAACAATAAAGACGTTAATTTTTAAGAGAAGGTAGTATCAGATGGTGTGCTTTATCAGTGTGTTGAATGTTTAAAAATTTATCTGGATGGATAAGAAGCATAGCAATTCAGAAGAAAATCAAAAACGAGAATCACAAATTTTCACCGCATTTTATATTAGACTAACTAAACGAAATTGAAATATGTAGGTAAATAAATAAACGGGGGAATATAATAAAGTACAGAATTAAGAATTGTATACTCAGGGTAGTTACATTGATCATTAAGAACTGTAACATGAGTATTTCCCAAATTCTCCAATAAAGTAAGACGTAAACTTTTATTACATCTACGTAGCAATTTAGAGTTCTGCTCAATATCAAAACCGTATGTGAAGAGGAAATCAAATAGTTAGTAAACGAAAAACTAGTATTAGCAGTAGTAATACCCCTAGGGTCTTGATAATACCGAGATAATTTTGTCATAGAGAATGCCGAAAGGCTGTTGCCTGCGGCCTTGGGCTATTATCCTTGAGCAACTCGCTTGCAGGATTCTCTATGACAAAATTTTGAGTATTTATCAAGGCCCGAGGAGTATTCGATAAGATAATTTTTACTTTGTAGATATCAAAAATTTGATTGTCAATCTGACGTTTAATAATTTTCAATACAAAATGTATTAGTTTTAATCAAACAAATATTATTCATTTTTATTTAAACCTACAGTTGTGAAAAGTGCAATTGGTAAATGTTAAATTGGAAGAAGAGTTTGCTAAAGTTGACGGATTGTTAATTTCCACTGTTGAAGAAATTCCTCGCATGGTGTTGATTATTTCACCATGGCGTTCTTGGTTAATATTCAAGTACGGTTTAATTGAATTAGAGCTGCTATGTCCTGTTATTTTTATTAATTGCTGTTCAGGAATTCCTTTATTTGCCAAATGGCTAACTGCAGTTGATCTGTTCGAATGATTGGATACCTTTTTACACTTAGTGTCCAAACCAATAGCTTGCGCGGATGATTTGGTCTACATATTAATTGTGTTCTTGCCTACCGGTATATTGTCAAACCATGTGTCACTTTCGGATTTCCAGAAAGGATTTGGTCTCAAGAATAGGCGACTGGAAGTAATATTTTTCCCGCTTTTGGACAATAATTTATGGAATAACCGAACAGGGCATATACTTTCGTTTGCAATATTTGGAACAAGCCACTTACTATTTGTACAACTTTTCGATCCTCCTTGGCATGTTTTAATGAATATTGGATTGTATTAAATTCTGTTGGTTGGCGTTCCATCATTATTTTTCTCAATCGTGAAATAATCTATAAGGCAATCAGCTGGTTCACCACCTCGCCAAGCTAACTCAACAGCTACAATATGGTAAAAAAATTTGTGTAAACCTTCTGATATACATTCATCCTATAATCCAATGATTCTAGCCAAATCACTCGAACTCAAATTTGATGAACTGCATTTTCGTTTGTTTGGATCCTGCTGTAATCTTTTACGTTTTGCATTTCTTGCATCTTGCACATTTTTGAATATCACACTGGTAAACGGGTCGAATACAATTTTGAAGTCATTGAAGTATTTTTTCTGGAGTAGCCTACGCGTAGTATTCCAAATTGTTTTTGCAGTTGCTTCTTTATATTCAGTTCCGTCAGCTTTTCTCATATTTACCGCATAATCTTTCAATAAATTAGCCAAATTATGCAAACTCGTTTCAACATTCAGTTCGTATTCTCTGGTCGCACAAAACTCGAGAAATATTTTTCATACATATTTTTTTTGCATCGTTAGATGCAATACCAAATCTTCGCGACATTTTTAAACCAGTTGTCAGTTTGACGTTTAATTAATTTTTAATAAAAAAAACACCAAACTAAAAATACAACATGTAGGGTATTATCGCTGTAATCCAGAGGTGATTGAATGAAATTTGACACATGACTTAAAATTAAATAATTTGATTGGTTACTAAATTTAGTAAAAAATTATCAATATCAGGTAAAATAACACAAGTGTTCCCTAATTCTAGTAGAAATCCTCCGTCCAGACTGCCCAACATAGGCACTATCACAATCTCGGCAATATATCAAATAAACCCCAGATTAATCAAGGAAGGAGACCATATCTTTTCTATATTAACTAAATGAGAGAGAAAATTATTATTGCTCTTAAAACCTATGCATAAACCTAAACTTCTCAGAAGCCACAATAGACCCTCGGTGGTCGCAGTGAAGGGTCCGACGCAGACCCACTCATTTTGAACCTATACCTACCTGTATTTGGAAGATTTTTCATCTGCCTGAACAGATGTATTCTAAATAAATAAATAAAAATCCATAAGATCAGATAGAGTGATCGAGGTGGCCATGCTATTGGATCGTCTTGACCACACAAGCCTTTGGCATAGTGTCTTTAAAGATATCCTAAACTTATCGTACGGAAATAGCTGAGGTTATTTTATTAATTAGTCACATAATTAGATATATACCTACTCATTAAAATGTAGGAAAAGTAATAATTACTAATTTACGTTTTTATTTCCCATAAATATTTTTTAATTACGAAATTTCCAATCAATTATCTACCTGTAATGAAAAATAGAACTATTAGGATTCTCCGGTTCCGTTTCATAAGAGCATCAGTCATACCCGACAAACTTGACGGTCAGTTAATAATTAAAGTATGGAAAGTTGCAAAGCCGTTTCGTCTATATAGATAGATGTGTATAATATAGTCATCAAGGGTAATAATAATTAAGCCACCCTCGAAACTTCCTCCCATCTTCATCCCTCTCATCGCATCTGTAACACTACCGTGTAGTTTTCTCTCTCTCCAGGCTCTTCTGTCTCGCAATCATTTCGCTACTTTATAATCTATTTTAAAATCAATCTCCACTGGCTCTGTTTCAAAACAGTGGCGGGACATATCGTCAATGTTTTGACGTGGTAAGTTTAACTCAAGTTAGAAGAATATTTTAGTCAAGTTCAGTTTACCAAACAAAGTTTAATCTAAACGAAAAATAACTTAATGCGGCAAAGCGGACTAAAATGCTGGTTTTACATATACAAGGATTTTTTTTAATTTAGTAGGGATATGCATTACTATGTACATGTAGATAATACGTGTTTACATGTGTCTACTGTTGTCTATCCTATTGTGCTTAAATGCAGGCTGATATTTGTAGATGGGCAACGACTATGGTACTCTGACGAGCTCATAACAAGAGCGAAACGAATTCGTCAGTATCTGTCGACCCATGCCTCGGTCTGGTTCCTATTGAATTAGACTGGGGCCCTGCTAAATTAAACAAAATTCCTTGTGTATGTAAAACCAGCATTTTAGTCCGTTTTGCCATTAAGTTATTTTTCATTTATTATATTTACGGACATGAAATCCTTTTAATTTAATCTAGACGTTTAATAGTTTCTAGCCTTTTGGTTTGTGGTCCCTAACGCAGCCTTGTAGCATTGTACATCGTACTTTTTTTTTTGGCAATAAAAAAAACATTTAATAACAATCGTTGAAGATTGAGAATTAATTTCTGTACTATATAGACTCTCAGTAATTACGAAAAGGGGTTTTTAATTCGGCATTAAGGCCAGCACACCATCCTTATCTTCAGTAATGATGCATAAAAACGCACGACAACATTTGACGTGGTTGATTTCGCGATGATGTGAGCATTCTTGGTACGCATCTTGCACTAACCTTTGTCATGCCAAGATGATTCAAGATTTTTGTATCGGACTTTTTCCTGCACCGCCTGTATCCTTAAGCTTGACTTTAGAATGTTGCCTTTAATTTAATTTTAAGAAAGTTGACATTTTGAGCATCCGCGTCAAATTAAATGTATCCGTTAGGTCTGCAGTTTTGTTTGCAATAAAATTCATCAAGTCACGTGCCTCATTAAAAATAAAGTTTATTTCCACAAGTTTATTTTATTTTTGAAGAACCAAATTAGGTTCTTCAAAAAATTCCATATTATTCAAAATCTGACAACAACCAAGAAAAATTGCGAAAATCGCGGTTGCCACACTTTATTTGAAGATTTTCACCGTAAACATAGTCCAGCATATTTTCCTCAATAAATCCACACATTACACATTAGATTTACACGTGGGACATTATTAGATACTTGATTTTCCAACAAATTTAATTTACTCAATTCCCACAATAATATAAGAAATATTAAAACATTATTTTATCTAAAAAAAAACTACTAATTTATACTAATTTATACTTATTTTTATTTTACTACTATTCACGTTATCTAAATCTAGCAGAATTGTTTTTAAATGACACATGTTGACACATTTGACATTCGAAAATTGTTTTTTTACCGTCCTCACTAGACGGGCTACAATTTCCATAATAAACCAGACGGGGTCAATGAACTGGTCCATAGAGATGCAAGAAATGTATCGGTATATTCTGTCTTTCATTATTAGAGATGCAAGAAATGTATTGATATATTCCATTCGATCTTTTTAAAGTTGAACTATTGTCTCGAGGATTGCAACTGAATCTATTGGCCGCTTGTCAATAATAATAAAAAACTTGCATGGCCCAATTTTGAACTCGCAACCTTACGATTACGAATTTGAATTGAATTTCCCAAACACTTATTTTTTGTCAACATTATCTACAATACAAGGAACAGTACAAAACATTTATGTTATGCAAAATATTTTACAAAAAAAAATGTGTTTAGGACACATGTCCGTCTCGCTTGGGGCGCTCGACAGGGTGCATCCTCGAATCTTCCCTTGGGGCGAGCATCGGTGTTCAACCAAACGTATTGTTTCTCGATACTCACAAGTTCGGGCTAGCTGCGGTTGTGCCTTTTCCAGCTGTTGATCAGGGCTGTCGCAATGAGCACATAGAATTTGAAAAATAAATATCGTTAAGCACAGAGGTTTGTTGGGAAAGTCGATGCGGGAAACGTACAGAAAATAAAAAGAAAAACCCGCTTCAAAATTGAAAGGAGTCGTCAGGTGATACTAGCTTGACGGTAATATACAGTCAATATTGTTGGTCGAATTGTACGTCAGAGGTATTACAGTAAACGTTAACAATTAGGCCGTGATTGGTTTTTTAAAGTTGTCATTAAATGCAGACGCAGATGGTGACGACGTTAAAATAGACATATTCGAATGCCAAATGTGTCAACTTGTGTCGGTTAAGAACAATTCTGCCAGATTTAGTTTATGCGAATAGTATTTAAATAAAAATAAGTATAAACTAGGAGTTTTTTCAGATATAATAATGTTTTTATATTTGTTATATTATTGTGGAACTTGAATAAATTAAATTTGTTGGAAAATCAAATATTTAATCATGTGTCATGTGTAAATATATTGTGTAGTGTGAGGGTTTGTCGAGAAAAATATGCTGGAATATGTTTGTGGTGAAGTTTTCAACGAATTCTGGCAGCAGAAGATATTATATTGGACGTCGCAAGTCAGTATCTTGTTTAGCAGAGTAGATTTCCATAAGAAACGCATACACATCTTTTTGTTTTCTAATGACATTACTTTTATGACAAAATTGACGATTTGGGAACTATTTTAAAAATATTCCCCTTCAAAGAAGCCTCAACAACGTTGCATTGCGCTGAATATTTAAATGCGTGTAGAAACACATGGCATATTTTACACTTGTTTTGATCTTCAGAACCCCTAGCCTAACTTAAACCTGTTTTCGTTGAAGATAGAGTGAATAAGAGCTATCACGTTTTTTTTCAATGTATGCAATATCTTTCCGCACGCCCCTGGTCAACGTGTAATAATTACATTGTCGTTAATATCTGAAGTGGCTGTTATTTAGTAGGTACAGCTTTTGCTTGAAAATTCGTTGGGCCGATGGATCATGATAATATGGAAAAGATTAAATTTCCAGTGTGAATTGGATATTAACTTTCTCCATTAATTTCGACAGTAAATTAAACATACACATAGTGGGCCTGTGCTGTGAATCTTAAATTGTTTCCCGTTAACCTCTTGTTTTTCGACTAAAAGGTTTAATAGACGTTTTGGAAATTTAAATTACCATTGGTGTTGGAGGGAAAATAGACGGGGTTGATGTTTGATGAGAAATGTTCCTGTTCTAGGAAAAGATATTCACTCACTTCTATTCTTGTAGGGAAGTTTCTTCTTCCACTGCTTCAAGTGCCTTGTCCTTTTCGAACGTTGGCAATCATCAACATTATCTGCACTTGATCCACTGCTTTTCAAAAGGGAAATTCTTAATATCTGTCGATACGTCTATATTTCGAAAGCCTCTAGATTTTTGCACATGCGGCGTCTGTCAGAGTCCACACCACAATTCCATAGTAAAGAATGCTGAATACGAAGAGCGATAGACTTCGGCAGCACAACACTGACCTCATTTTCACAAACGATGCTCTGGCCTGTTCAATTCAGGCACGAATCTCCTGCATATTATCCCAGCTCTCGTTGACCTGACATCACAGATATTTGTAGGTTTGGACGCTTCGATTTGTTGGTTCTGTACCTGAGGTATACCTCCTCCAACTTGGTTCTTACTAATCGCCATCCATTTAGTTTTTTTGGTGTTTAACTTTAATCCAAATTCTGCATTCCCAATAGCCACTTTATTAAGTAAAGCCTGGAGGCCTTCCAGAGAATCCCCGATTATATAACAGTCTCGTTAGGTAGCGAAGATTGTTAATGTTTACCCCATTAATGGAAATTCTGTTTGAGTGTATGTTAAAAAGAAGTGGTGAAAGAATGCAGCCTTGTCGGACTTCCCTCTTGATTCGTACTTCGTCTGATATTTGATTGTCTACTTTGATGTGTGCGATTTGGTTCCAGTATAGATTTGCGATTATCTGGGGGTCACTATCTTCCAAGCCAATATCTTTAAGGATTTCCATTCTTTTCATGTTGCAGTTTCTAGAACCAAAAAACTCTTGACAGTTGCCTCTCTATTTGTATAGAGGATTTTATTGTTCGTAGTGCATGTTTCTAAGATCTTTTTCTTTCAATATTATATGTATGCTATGTATAACCAAGTCCCCTCAAAATTTAAAGAACTAAGTTTCAGAAGTGCCTACCGAGCATTTTACCAAATAAATAATCTGTGTTTCTTATACGTCTCCAAAATCTGTATATTGTTTTGAATTGCATTTTCCAATTCTTAGGATTTTGTATGCTGCTTCTTTGCTTTAAATTGATTTTCTTGTTTTTTGTTGGTTCTGTTTTCTTGTGTGTTTTAATTTGTTTTAGTTTATAATTATTTTTTTAATTGCGTTTGATATTTTGTTATTTTCATACTCATTACCTTGTTTGATTTCAAGAGTCTATAAGAATGAGTTTCGAGATAGCGGGTTCTATATAAATTTAGTTCGGAATTCTCCAAAAAAATTAAAAAATGATTTCAAATATAGGATGTTCCATTCTCATCAACTGTGTTTTGTTGGGCCACCCGGTATATTTTACAGTACTGCCAGTAAATGCTCTTAAAAAATCCTAAAAGTTTCGTACGAAACTTTTTTTCATATTTTTCAAATGAAAGACGTCTGCTCCACAAAATACTTTATATATACAGGGTGATTCATCCTGAGTGGCCTATTCAAAGTTCTCGGTAACTACAAAAGATATGTTGCTGAAACTTTGGGGTTCGGTAATATCGGAAAGGTTCTATATTTATAAACTACTTCCGGGTTTATATTTACTTACTTACTTTGTTATTTTAAATGGAAGGACCACATTTTTTATTATTTTTCAGAAATTTAAAGGTCACTTTGTTAAGCATTCCCTATGTCAAAACCTAACAGATGTTTACTAGGAAAATTCAATTTTTTAAATGGAATGGTATATTTTCAACTATGCCATTCGATAGACAAAAATACCTAAAATATTCCATTTCTTCAATATTTTGAATTTTATACATTTTGGTTCTTCCATTTAAAATAACCAAGAACGTGGTTACTTCCGGTATAACCGGAAGTAATATAAACATGGAAATAGTATATCAATATAGAACCTTTCCGATATTACCGAACTGCAAAGTTTCAGCAACATATCTTTTGTAGTTTCCGAGAACTTTGATTAGGCCACTCAGGATGATTCACCCTGTATGATTAAACCAAAGATCGGAACACAATTGTTACAGTGCCAAACATGTTTCGGAATGTGCAGATTCCATCATCAGTGGCATTAATGAATCTTGTTGTGAATTTATATAATTGAGGATTTAAATTCGAAAATAAAAATTGTTGTGAAATGAAGAAGAAAGAATTTACATTATTTAAATTAGTATCATAAGCGAAAAACTAGCATTTTATATTTATTGTTAGTTTTCTTTTTGTTAATCATATCACTTGGATGTATTTGGAATTTAACACTACAAAAATCGAAATTACAACTTTCTCATCATTAGATCTAAACTAATTTTGGCTCAAAAAAGGTTTTCTTTCCTTTTCAAATACAACGTTCCAAACCACTATTTATATCACCTACACTTGTATTAATAATAATAGAAGTTTCACTTAATAACCTATTATGAATGAGTCCTGTACACTTCTGTTACAGACGTTGTCGGTGTGCTAGTAAGTAATTACACAAATTACACAACTCCAAACTTCAGTATTACCGTAATTAATATGTTCATGAAGTCATCTAGTAATGTATTTCCTAATGTTCAAACCAATAAAGTTTGACAATGTGAAATATCCAAACATATTCCTCTAGGATTTAGTCTTAAAGACGATGATGAGTTCAAAATTCATTAGTTTTTTTTTTGTTTTTGTACAGTGCCCATTATCCCGGAATTCCTCTACGATATCAACCATCCGGATGCTCCTCTGGATGGTCCTCCCCGCACATCTAATGTCATCCCTACCACACCACCCTGCACGAAATACATTGAAGAAATCAAGGATTTACAGGAAAAAATACACATGTTGAATCGTAGCAGTAACGATGCCACAGATTTACTGCTGTACGGTAAGTGTTAAAACAAACCCATTGAACCTGTGGCAAAACTATTCAGATTTTCAAAATTCTTTGAACGTGTGATTTTGTAGACCTATTAGGACTACATTTTAAAATAGGTGCCATTTATACAGGGTGTTACATTATCCGGAAGCATATCAAACTTACGTTTTTTTAAATGGAACACCCTAGATATTAATTTTGCTTTCGATTCAGACATCTTATTAAATGATTTTGATATAAGGTTTGTTTGCTCTAAAATGCATAGTTAACTAGATATTAATTTTAAAAAAACATGCTCCATTATAAGCCATATACCTATGTACATATCAAAAGTTTTGCGCCACCGGTCACCGGGTAATAGTATGCATTACCAAATACGGCCTAAAATACATGTATTTTGCTCAAATTTGTTGTACTTTTTCTTGAATATATTGAGATAAATATACAGAAAAAACTGGTGGCGATTGAGAACTTTTATATAATACCTATTGAAATAATATGTGTGCTATTGCGTAGGAACGTGTTTACGTTGAGCTTATTCACCTACCCCGGCCGCATTTTCAGAATTCGCTGACACATTAGCCGTTCGGAACAAGTCGGGTGATACGAATCCCAGATTCATGAAGTCCCGACGTATTAGATTAATGCGTCGGCGATTTACGTATCATGTCGTACGTTGTAAAGTCCCGACGTATTAGACTAATGCGTCAACGATTTACGTATGAAATTGCACATCGCAAACTAAGCATATCTTTTAGTTGTTAACCAAATTGGTGTAACTAGTTTTTTGAGCTATTAAAAACATTGATTTCCAAATAAAAATAAATATTGAATTAATGAAATTAATCCAAAGACATTGCCAAATGTGTGTTAAAAATATAAATCCTCTAAAACTATTAGGTTGCCAATAACTGATTAAGACGAGTTTGAAGTATGGTGTGACTTTTAGGTTAGGTTTATGCCGTTTATGTTATATTTGCGGACGTGTCCGCTTGACCGCCGTCTCGGACGTACTATCGAATAAATTTAGTTATTCGCCCGGACGGTTGTTTACGATGAGTAATATGCTAGCACACTTTGGGTTAATATTTAATAACTAGCTTGCACATTTTCACGTATTTCGTAAATCACGGACACATTACGTCTAATACGTCGGGATTTGCTCGTTGCATGTTTTTCGTAACTAGCCAACGCATTAGTCTAATAATACGTCAGGACTTAATGAATCTGCGATTCCGAGTTGTTCCGAGCTCCTAATAAATCGGCGAATTCTGAAAATGCACCCCGGCCGCCTTCTATTTTTGTTTTCTTACATTACGTTTGAACTATTTGTTCGTTTGTTGTTTAAATACTAGTGCCATTGATTAAAAAGTGTATGTATTATTATTTAATAATAATAGTAATAATATTTTGACTAGTACAAGTAAAGTTTAGTGGTTGTGCTGCACAACTTGTTGCGGTAGCGGTAAGTAGTAATTAGGTAGTAACATTAATGTTTATTCAATACAAATAATTTTGTATTTTATTTGTATTTGATTATGTATTGGATTTCGTAGAGAGAGATTTCGTATGAGGCATAATTTTTAAAAATAAAAAAAAATAAGATTTACCTTACGAAACACGTATTTTAACGTGTTCTTTTTTACCTTGATAATTTTTTACTTTTCATCTAAGGCGCTTGACCAATCTAAAAAAATTTCACCTGCGGCGCCATTTTCTTCATATCCTTTTTTTACTTAGTGCCGACCTAATAAAATTACCCTCGAGCCGCCACTGGTTTATTCTCGGTATCGTAGTAATTGAAATTTACAAGCACTTGTTTGAGCTTATACCAATTTTTCTAAAAACAATTGTTATTAAAGCAATAACTTTTATGGTATTTTTTGAACCGTTAGAATGTTGCCTTTTTAATAGTGAGATAATATACAGGGTGTGTCATTTGAAAAAATCAAGATTTTTATGGGTTTGCAAAATGTCATCACCCTGTATAATGGGTAGCTTTTCGAACCAATGTGTAATGGATGATTTTACTACAGGATGTTGTACATCTTATGAAATACCTACTATTTGCAAAACGCATTGTTGTAACAATAAAAGATGGGCTTCCAACCGTACTACTACTTACCCCTCCCTTTCTGCACCCTGGCCCCAAAACATCTACCCGAAAAAAATCCGAAACACAACCCCCGTTATATACAATATTAGACCCAAAGATCTTAATAATAAAAAATCACCTATCATTATTATTATGTGCGCCATGGCTTGCGTAGAATCGACTGTGTTAAGGAGCGGACAGACTGTTATGTAAAGAGCGTATAACGCTATTCTGCCTAAACGCATCATATTTAGTATTTGTTTAACTATATAAATATTTTGATATATTTATGTAAGTTTTTGAACAAGGCACGACAGTTTGAGCTTTCAATATTGTTAAATATTAGTTGAGACCTTCTCAAAGTTTTTGTTGGTGTGAAGTCCTTCTAAATAGCTCTACATGTTTTTTGACTTTTAAAATTAATATCTAGTTAACTATGCATTTTAGAGCAAACAAACCTTATATCAAAATCATTTAATAAGATGTCTGAATCGAAAACAAAAATAATATCTAGGGTGTTCCATTTAAAAAACATAAATCTGATATGCTACGGGATAATGTGACACCCTGTATAAGTGGCATCTATTTTAGAATGTACAAAATTAGACGTTGAAAGAATTTTGAAAATCTGAATAGTTTTGCCACAGTAGATCGTCACGTCTAGGGTGACTCACCCTGTATATCAGAGTCACCCAGTATATTATGTTTATTCCTTCCATAGAGAATTTTACAACAGATATCCCTGATGAAGAGTATTTGGCCACAACAATGGATTCAGCTGAAGCAGAAAGAGAAAAACAGAAACACCACGATTTGGTTGACGAGACAGTCGAAGTGGGGATGATGTTTGCCTCGAAGGCATTTGTGCAGTTATTGGCCAACCCCTTTGTAGGACCACTAACGCACAAGTAATCTCTTTTTGAATTTCTTATTGTTGTTTAGTATAATGTCTTTCGACTTTTTTTCAGAATTGGCTACAGCATTCCCATGTTTGCTGGCTTCATCATCATGTTTCTTTCAACGATAAGTAAGTGAAATTTGTATTATTTGATTGTTTTTCAATATTCCTCGTAGATATTAGACGCAGAAATACTATTAGTAGGACTTTGTTTAAGCTACTTAAAGTGACTGGTCTATATTCTTACTTAGGTATCGTCGTATCGTCTTGATTCTCTCCAAAAAAGAAAATAATACAAAATTCCTTAGTAAGCAGAGAAAAAAAATGTCCCATGTATATATTAAGAATAAAAGAGGTCCGAAAATTGAACCCTGAGGAATCCCAGAGGTTATCTGACTAACAGATGAGCATTGTCCCTTATAAGTAATCACCGGTTTTCTCGAAGATAGGTAAGACCTGAACAAAAAACAAGACGAATCACTAAAACCATAAAATTTTAATTTAGCCACCAACAATCTGTGAGTTATAGTGTCGAATGCCTTCGAGAAGTCCAACAAAATAACAGCAGTATTCTAATTTTTATCCCGAGCCTAATAATGTCTTTAGTAATTTTTGCTAATGGAATAGCGGTACTGTGACCTTTCCGAAAACCATGTTGACAATTAGGCGAAATAGAATTTAGGTTGGCGTAAGGATTTATCTGATTATAGGTTCAAAATGAGTGGATCTGCACCGTACCAATCACTACAACCACCGAGAGTCTATTGTGGCTTAAACGTAGATTATTTTGCTGGGTGCGTCGTCTCATCATTCTCCAGGCACAATCAACACAACCCAACCAGGCAGCGCAGATGAGATCTACGAATACCCAACAACTCCCTGGTCCATCTAATCTTCTAAACTTTTTCTGAACTCTCTCAGGTATTAAGGATATACTCGGCAGTACTAAACGATATGCCAGTGTGGGTTCTGGACCAATAAGTTCTCCTTCAGACCCTTCTCTTGCGAAAGACTTCATTCCCGTTTGGACCAGAGTGGCCAGGGATCCAGACCAGTGTCAGATTATTGTTTCTCTCGATATTCTAGAGAGTCTGTTTTGACAATTCCACACTGTTCTTGACGTTGTAAAAACGATTGGGGAGAATATGTGTCTGTATGCCTCAGACACGCTGGAGATAGGCAAAGTAGCCCAGCTTTTTCAGCTACAAATAGTGACCTATGCGGTTGAAAGCGTTCTTAAAATCGATTTAAATTACACTAACTTGTTGATGAGGGTCCATAGCTCATCAAATAGTCCGCGTGCACATATTAGACACCAATTTATGATCAACCAAAGCACATTTTTATTATTGGAATTGATGTTCAGAACCTCTATGTTCTAATTAACAAATCTCCCCAAATAGGTGGATTTACGATACCAATCCACCAATAATCAGCAACATTTATCTTTTGAAAACCACGCCGTGTACGGGGACCATCGTTTTGGGCAATCGTGGTCGTTCCAGATTGTTCGGGAGGGTACAAAAACTGCAACCATATCAGTTAATCTCACAAAATGGGGCTGGTGAACCATTGTACTGAAGAAAAGAAGTAACTGAGGCCATGAGCATGCACAAAGATCGTGTTTGTCACTCGGGATCAATATAGACATTACCAAAGCTTTGATGGCACAGTTATATAAAGACGAAACAAAAATAATGCATGTTGCCTCAATTTATCCGTAGTAACTTCCTAGAACTCGATCAAAATCGTCTTCACTTAATTCTTGTAGTAGACGGATCTTAGAGACGAAATTTTTCTGGCTCAATAAACTTTTGAATTGAATATCGACCCATGTTGTGATTTAATGCCAATTGTTGTGCCGAAGTTTGCGAATTCTCCACCAAATCCAATATTACATCCAAAGAATTCTCCTTGTTTGTCACTGTTACTGGCCTTCCGACTTTAGGCCTATTTTTATCACTGCGAGTCTCAAGAAAACGACTCAAAGTTCTTGAAACTATAGACTTAGAATGGAAAT
The DNA here is from genome assembly GCA_911728435.2 of Apoderus coryli. Lineage (NCBI taxonomy): Eukaryota > Metazoa > Arthropoda > Insecta > Coleoptera > Attelabidae > Apoderus > Apoderus coryli. The sequence goes on along the minus strand of OU452200.1, from coordinate 38,042,234 downwards.
CCCGGTCGGGATGCAGTTCGTCACATAAATTCACTACTTTCGCAAAACTTCGCGTTCTATCACCTAACCCTCAATTTAACGTTGCCATTGTGCGCGATAATTGTGACACTTGTTAAACAATTTACCGGTGCGATTAAATCGAAGCTGAAATTTAGTTTAGTTCATTAGAAATAAAATGTGGATTCTCACATAATTCTCAAAAAATCGTTATTACTAAGGCATTATTAAACTATGCTTTGTTTATTTAGTTTAATAATGCCTTAGTAATAACGATTTTTTGAGAATTATGTGAGAATCCACATTTTATTTTATTTTTATTAAATATTTTCCGCAAAGTGTAATGCAGGCATTTTAATGTCGTGATTTCTTGTTCTTTATATGTATACCACTGATGATGACATGTTTATATGTCGAAACAAGTATGGTTGACGTGCTTTATTGATTAATTTAGCACTGATTATAAATTAGATTTTGTGGAGTTGACGTATTTTTAATTCAACAATGAAATGTCTTGTAACATTTCCAAATCAAAACTCGATAATTTTTGATCAGTTGAATTTAGGTACATTACGTGTACGAGGGTTGCCTTTTCTATTTCGGGATTTGGCAACCCTGGTGTTGCCATCTTGCAAGTTGGACATTTTTAAGGTTATACGAACTCAGCACGATTTGACATACGAGCACTATTTGTGTTGTTTACAGAAAAAGATTCATCTCGGATCAAAAATGGAATTAAATCGTGAACATTTTCGTACGATTATTTTTTACAACTTTCGACGTGGATTAACTCGGCAATGGATGCACTTAATTCAATTTTTGGCGATGAAGCTCCATCAAGGACCAGTGTTTATCGATGGTACGATGAATTCAATCGTGGTCGTAGTTCACTCGAAGACGAATTTCGTGAAGGGCGTCCAAAATCAGTTGTTGTTCCGAAAACCATTGATCCTGTGCGCAAACTGAGATTGCAAGATCGTTATGTGACCTATCAGGAGATTGAGACAACCTTAGGCATTAGTGGGACCAGCATACATTCAATATTGCACAACAGTTGACTGTCAAAAAAATTTGTTCGCGTTGGACCCCACACAATTTGTCAATCGCTCAAACAAAGGCTCGTGTCGATTGGTCGAAAGAAATGCTCAAAAAATACGATCGCGGTGCTTCGAAACACGTCTATGACATCGTGACTGGTGATGAATCGTGGATTTACGCGTATGAGCCCGAAAATAAACAACAGTCGACTGTATGGGTGTTTCAAGATGAGCCAAATCCAACAAAAGTTGTTCGCGCACGAAGCACTTCCAAGTAAATTGTCGCCTGTTTTTTCGGAAAAACTGGTCATGTCGCAACCGTACCACAACAACAACGCAGAACAGTCAATTCTGAGTTGTACACAACCATTTGTTTGCCAGTTGTCTTCCAAGAAATCAGGAAAACTAACCGTCGAAGACGGATCACTCTTCACCACGACAATGCGAGCTCTAACACATCGGCTCAAACAACTGCAGTTTTGAGCACCCAAAACATCGATTTGATGAGTCATCCTCCGTATAGTCCTGAGTTGGCACCGAATGACTTCTTTTTATTCCCGTACGTAAAAAACAAACTGAGACGTCAACGTTTTTCGACACTTGAAGAAGCGGTTGCTGCATTCAGAATGCATGTTTTGTAGATACCTCAATCAGAGTGGCAAAAGTGCCTCGACAATTGGTTCAAACTAATGCAAAAGTGTATAGATCTTCATGGGGAATATTTTGAAAAACAATAAAGTGATTTTCGATGATTAATATTTGTCAACCCTCGTATTACAATTTTTGCCACGACTTTATCACCGAGCCTGTATACTTAAAATTTTTACTAACTTATAGACATTTTAAAACCCTACAACTTTTGTATTTAACTTTTTCCGGTACCTCGTATATTTTACCCAATAATATACCGGTCTCATACATATCAGCGACTCTGTATATTTGGAATGTAGGCAGTATAAAAATCTATTTCTCAGAGCACCTGATACAAAAAATACCCTACTTTGCACGTAATTAAAAATTTAAATCAAAAGAGAAATGTGGCACAGCAATAAAAATGAAATTTTCGTCAGAGAGCAAGCAAATAGCAGGCACTTAAATGTGTTAGAGGAATATCACTACATCATTTTGAAAATCATATCTTTTATATTACGAGTAGTCGTAGTCTAAGTGGTTCTAATTGAATCATTTCCTTGGAGGCGAGGCGTTAATAAGGACGCGACTTCCAGGACTAATGGAGATCACACCACGAAATCCAGAAGCGCATCAATTTAAAGGGATCCAATAACTGAGAAACTTGATATGATAATATCGGATACGAGGGTGGATGGTGAATTATTTTTATGCAAATGGACACTTTGAAGCAACGAATACTTATACACAGTTTATCTTTTTCTTTTCAGTATTTGCTTTTGGACGCAGCTACAGCGTCCTCTTCATCGCTAGAGCACTACAAGGTATCGGTTCGTCATGTTCCAGTGTATCCGGTATGGGTATGTTAGCCGAACGATATCCAGATGATAAGGAACGTGGTAATGCTATGGGCATCGCTCTTGGTGGCTTAGCTTTGGGAGTGTTAATAGGACCACCTTTCGGTGGGATTATGTATGAATTTGTTGGTAAATCGGCGCCGTTCCTAATTTTATCTGCTCTGGCTCTAGCTGATGGATGTAAGTATGAATTACCTATAGCTAAACACTAGCCATAAGCTATTCGATAGTTATCCAAGGACAAAACGGCTTTTTTCCATCGTGACTTAAAAGAAACTACCCGACTGTCAATATTATCTGTAGAAAATATATCCATTCTGTATAATTTTGTCCAATTGAATCTCCGAAGTCGTAGATATTGCTACTAAATACAAATTTAGTTACAATTTCCGATCCTTATTTGATTGTACAACGAATGTTTAGAACGTTGTAAAAAAAGGGGATATACGAGACGATAAAATTCAGTCTTCATTACCAATTGGCGTTATATAAACAGAATAATGCAATTGAAGAAACTATTTCGTTCGATTTGAGACATACAAATTGAAATAAATTGCCATTGATTTTGTATTCAACATTTTTACAGAGGGAAACAACCTTGGATAGAGTATGTTTCGAAATAATATCGTCATAATATATACAATGTGATTCATAATAATGATTTCTTGCATCATCATACACGATGACCAAGGTTGTTTTTTTTGCCAAGGCAGAGAAATCGTCATAACACCTAAGGGGTTGCTTACCGCTTCCCTAGGTAGTGGGGGACTCTAACCCAAACTAAAACTCTTCCTTATCTTTGTAGTAAGGTTCGGGTTTTTAAACCCTCTTCCCATGTCGTCTCTTGGTTATATCTTACCGTTTTTATTTCTGCTCGAGTGATGCCTTCTCCCTGATTTCATCAATGTCATAATTGGCATATTGGACGCTTGTGCATTCTGGTATCTGCCACTACATCGTAGTCGACTGCTTGTCTAGGGGGTTCTTGTGGGTTTCGGCCACCATAAAGACCTTCGAGGTCCTGTTCCTAATTACGTTCCTAAAGGCGCTGAGGTTCATATCCCTTCTGATCTGTGCGTTTGACACTGTCCTGATGGCTTTGTTGTTCGTTGATTCCAACCTTTTTAGCTAGGTTGGAGCAGCGTATCCCCACGCCGGGCTGACGTAGATTAAGGCCGGTCCAACGACGCTTTGATCATGTGGAGCTTTGTCTGCAAGGGCAATTTGCTCCTTCTACATACCATCGGATAGAGCTTCGATAATGTCTTTGACATTCGCGGTGCTCTTTTCGGTATGTGGTCTCCATGTCATGCTTCTGTCCAAAGTTACCTTAAGGTACTTTACAGTACCTTGCCATTCTATGTCGACGTGGTCGTGGAGGCTGATTCTTGCCCTCCAGTTCTTTGGGTCGTATCTTGAGCGACGCAGATTGTTTTGGAGTATATAACAGTTGTAAGTCTAGAAACTTCATGGCTTTTAGCGGCGCTCCACAGGATCGTAATTTAGCTCCACTTAATTTCGCCATTTACATGAATGATATCACTATGAATGTTTCTAGCTCTTGTTGGCTCCTCGCTGACGACTTGGAGTTTTCTAGCAATCATGCGGATTGTAACCGGCTTTAGAACGAGAGAGGTTCTTAATATAGACTGTCCCTCGGTGGTGGTGGTTGTCCCAATTTACTAATCAAAATTTTTTTAAGTATGTGTTGGAAAACGCCAAGTAACAAAATTAACAACACGCAAGACATCAGTTATCTGAAGCTTCAACTTCTGTTTCTAGTGCTCCAGCTTTTAATGCTTCAACCATCAGTGATACGTCAAGAATCGGACCCGCCATCATTAAAAGCGCTGGTTTGCGATCCGTATATCATAATAGCTGCAGGTAAAGATTCTAATATCTAAAATTTCTTCAAATAACGCAACTGCTGAATTAAATGTTTAACGGTAGGTGCAATTACATTCGCCAATATGGGCATAGCGATGTTGGAGCCATCGTTACCCATTTGGATGATGGATACAATGGGTGCTGGCAGATGGAAACAGGGAGTCACATTCCTACCGGCTAGCATTTCGTATTTGATTGGGACGAACTTGTTTGGGCCGTTGGGGCATAAAATGGGACGGTGGTTAGCCGCACTTTTAGGTCTGGTTATAATCGGCATTTGTCTGATGTGTGTAAGTACTATCACCCAAGATTGTCTGACCGCTATATTCTATTTAACATTCTCCTAATAGATTCCTTTAGCCACAAGTATGAACCATCTGATAGTGCCAAATGCTGGGTTAGGCTTCGCCATTGGTATGGTAGATAGTTCCATGATGCCAGAGCTCGGCTATCTGGTCGATATCAGACATTCTGCTGTCTATGGTAGTGTATATGCGATTGGTGATGTTGCTTTTTGTTTGGGATTTGCTGTCGGTTAGTATATTGACTTGGCTTCAAAATTTTTTTAGTGTCATAAAATCTCCAAACTTTACAGGTCCTGCACTTAGTGGAACGCTGGTACGAACGATTGGCTTCGAATGGATGCTATTTGGAGTAGCAATTCTAAATTTCCTATACGCCCCATTGCTGTTCTGTTTGAAAAGTCCACCAACCAAGGAAGAGAAAAAGGTAAGTAATGACTACGATATTAATCATTATCTTATGGAATATCCATGAAATCTAGCATCCTAACTCTTTTGATAACTGATCAGCCAATCACTCACAGGAAATATCCTCTAAGGAAACACATAAAGAGAAGACTTTCCACCTCAATTAACTATTATCTCCAACATATCAAAATGTTTGTGGATATATTCCAATTCCTTTCTTCAAATATTTGGTCCCCATTCGTCACTGTGTGACTTAACATGAACACCGCGCGCATACGGGTAATGATCTCAATATTTTTAAAGAAAAAATGGTACGCCACTGGAATTTTTCAAATAAAAAATCATTCTGCAATTCCTCGTTCAATTTTTGATAAAAAATCTCTCTTGCTGTTTTATCGTAGGGGGCATCGTCTTTGTGCAAAAAAATAAAACATCATCATCAGAACTATCTCATTCGTCCTTTTCGATCTTCACCTTTATAGTCAATGCTAGAAGTTTCCCGATATCCAGGAGTACATTATGTCTATTACCAGATTCCAAAACACACGATATTTGCAGTGGTATCTTTCTTCAATATAGAATTGGATCTGATCTCACTCTCAGCCGTATAGTTTTTCCCATTGACGCCAAGCATCTTATATGATGATGTTGCTTCAATTTTCTTATTATTATTATCTTGTTATGTTTGTTTGCTTACGTTTCTCGCATTATTTATTCTTTCTATGGCTTCTGCGATTTTCTTCATGTGGCATAGCTTTTGTTATCTTCCGTTTTCTTCAATGCTGTATTCATTGGCTACATTCCGTGGATATCTTCTATGTTTTTTTTTGTCATCTTTTCTTTCTTATAATTGTTAGTAACTATTTGCTATTTGCTTTACATAGCAACCCAGATCAAAATATGTTTTCTGTTTTATTTAGTTTATATTATTTTGTTTTATTTATTTTTTTTGTTACAGTCACAATGGTTTTGTAATTGGCTTGTTCTTATATTTGGTTAATTAACATATTATTTATGAACTTATTACTATTATTGTTTTAATTAAGAAAGCGTTTATCATTTGTTATTTATTTAATTTTAAATAAAGTTTGTATGATTTCGTTATATGTAGTTGTTTTTTTTATGTTTAAGTTTTGTGTAATAGAGGAAAATATCGAATTTCCATATTTTGCAATTGTATCTTATTTAACATGAAAAATACGTGTAACTGAAAATATACGAGAGAAGAAAAAATCGGTTATGTCACCCCAAAACTTTCCCGACAAGTTATAATATAATCAGAAATATATGACCTGGGTAACAAAACAGAATTTTAATAATAATTATTATTATATAATTGTATTATTTTCATTATTTCCAATAAACTAACTACTTTATTCAAAAATTAGAAGAAAAAAAAAAGTATTACCAGAGGTGGGATTCGAACACCTAACCTTCCGCATACGAAACGAAGGCTCTACCAATGAGGCCACGGTACCATCTGTATTATACGGGTGATTCATTATGGTTGCAACAAACGAAAACTGGAGATTCCTGAAAACAATTTAAGCATTTTTTGCCATTGAACTCATGTCCGCAAATGCTTCGTTATCGAGATACAGGGTGTCCAAATTTAGTCGTCAAATTAACTTTTTTGTTCATTTCTCAAAAACTAGCTAACCGATTTTGACAAAATTTGACATGCATTTGAGAACAGATAACCTAAAATATTCTGAATGATTTTGGCTTTCATTAACTGTTCATTGGCGTAGATATAAGGGGCATTTGGATAAATTTTACACATAAATTAGTTAAACACAGCTTTGACAAGCTTCATTATTTTAAATTATTACTTTTTTAAAAAGAGCAACTTATAAGCTACAAAAAAGTTAATTACGTCGATGTTGTGGTTTTATGGAAACCGATAAATTGCAAGTTAATGGTAGATTTAAATCAAAATAACGTTTACCAGAAATCAAAATTAAAAAATCAAAGTTGCCTTGGAAAACGATTTAATAATAACAAATTACTTAACAACAAATTTTAAGGCCTATCAGTATAATTCAAAATTTAACATTAAAAAAACTAAACTCGAAATTAAAATAAGAAAATTAATAACAACTGTTCAAACTGCCCTCCATTGACAGTTATGCACATTTTACATCTTTCAACTAATGAATTTGTAGCTCTAATAAGGATATTATGATTGTTTCTTATTTTCCTAGCAGCTTCATGAACTATCTCCAGTAGTTGGTTTCCATTTATAATTTGTACACTGTAAAGTAAACCAATTGTTTCATGTACCCCCATAAAAAGAAGTCGCACGGATTCAGATCCGGTGATCTTGGAGGCCACTCAATGGAACCTCCCAAACAAATCAAATTGTTTCCAGACAGTTGATTTGAAACTTTAGTTACTTGTCTACCACGGTGCGCAGGGGCTCCGTCATGTTGATACCACATGTTTTGAACAATATTCAGAGGTACATCCTCAATAAATTCGGGCAGGCGGTTGTGTAGGAAAAGACTGTATTGATTTGAGTTTAAATGTCCATTAATTACGAACAACGGCAATAATTTATTGTTAAACATGCCACCCCAAACATTGATACTAAAGCGTTCTTGAAAATTTCGCGGCCTAATAGCACGAGGGTTGTTTAAAGACTGTACATGTTCATTATGGTTTGTATTCATGCCATCTCTAGTAAAAGTTGCTTCATCTGACCAGATCACTTTCTCTAAAAATCTTTCATCTTCTTGATGCTTACCAAGAACCCAATTACAAAATAGTAGGCGCCTTTCACGGTCTCCAGGATGTAGGGCCTGGACATCTTGATGATGATAGAGATAGAGCATTTCTCGATTTAATAGTCTCCAAACAGTTGTTCGAGGTAATGCCAATTGAGTTGGTATTCTTCTAGTGCTTATTTTCGGATCGTCTAAAACTAAATCCACTATGTTTTCTTCAGTTTGAATATTTAGACGATGCGGTCGTTTGTTAACTCTAGGTAAAATGCTCCCTATCGTCCTAAGCCTGTGAAATGTAGCCGTCCATGTTTTGTGATATGGATGACGTCTATTAGGATACCTAATTTGGTATTTTCTGGCCGCTGCTCTTGCATTTGCATTACACAAACATATTCTTCAATTGAAAAACTCATTTTAATTTAGAAAAAAAACATTCGCAATATTAAAAACAACTACGAAATAATAAAACAATTTTAAATAATTTAAATTTGTTGCTGTAAAAGTTTTTTTTATTGTTGCGGCATTCGTTTTCCATGGCACCTTTGATTTTTCATTTGGTTTTCTGGTAAACGTTATTTTGACTTAAATCTACCATTAACTTGCAATTTATTGGTTTCCATAAAAATGGTAGAAATCACAACATCAACGTAATTAACTTTTTTGTAGCTTATAAGTTGCTCTTTTTAAAAAAGTAATAATTTAAAATAATGAAGCTTATCAAAGTTGTCTTTAATTAATTTATGTGTAAAATTTACCCAAATGCCCCCTATATCTACGCGAATGAACAGTTAATGAAAGCCAAAATAATGCAGATTATCTATCAAATGCATGTAAAATTTTGTCGAAATCGGTTAGCTAGTTTTTGAGAAATTAACAAGAAAGTTAATTTGACTACTAAATTTGGACGCCCTGTATCTCGATAACGAAGCATTTGCGGACATGGGTTCAATGGCAAAAAATGCTTAAATCACTTTCAGCAATCTCCAGTTTTCGTTTGTTGCAACCATAATGAATCACCCTGTATACACGTATTGTATTTTAAATGTAATATATATTAAACGCAATTTTCTCGAGAATTATGGGGACAAATATCAAAAGTGATATATCGCTGTAAATCAAATAAAAAATGCTTTAAAATGTTGTATCAATCAGCCCCTACTGATATATATACGCCTATCACAGGGCTTAAGCGATTTCAACCAAAATCTAATGGTTTTATCCTAGGACTGCCCCAAACTCATATACCAAAATTTAGCTCAATGGGTTAAAGCGTTTGCGCGCTATCATGGAAGAATATATACAGACATACAGACAGACAGACAGACATCCATCTGGATATGATCTTAATCGTCTCAGGGAACTTCAAAATCAAAAGTTATATCCGTCTTTATCTAAAAAATGTTTCAGCGCGTTCACAATAAAACTGAGTGCTAAGTTGTCGATCGCCAACGCTATAATTATGAGTTTCAAATGTATTTTACAGTCATTAATCACGGGTGAAAACTCGTCAGTCCGATACGTCACCTATCAAAACGAAGAAGAGGACGATTAAACTGTGACCAACAAAGTTAGATCAAGAAAATATATCAGGCACGTACGCAGGATATTTGCTGTAAAATGTACAAAAACAAGTAAGAGTGTGGAAAAATATAACTATGAATTGTATAGGTATCTTTATTACATAATATAATAAACAAGTTTATGAAAAATGAATAAATAAATATGTATTAATCTAATATTGAATAAAATTAACGAAGCGTTTAATATCTATTGTAACTGTGTATTTAAACCACACCAAATTAAATTAATCGATAGTCAGTTTTCAATCAAATTTAATAAGATTAATATAAATAAAAAAATTCAAGCTCTCTCTTTATGTATTAGGACATATTAACTTAATATAACATAAACTATTTATAAAAATGTGTTAAGAGTTAAGTTCTACTCGAAACTACGATGGAAGTACGTAAAAGTTGCGTGGTCTAAATATAAAACTTCAAACAAAAGGATAATAGCTAAATAAAATTTATTGGTGCAGGTGCACCATTTATAGCAACAATAGAAATATTACTGTCTTATCTAGCTCTAATTTAAAAATGTAAAACGTACAAAATAGTTTTATTTTTGCAAAATTTGATAAAAATAAAATTAACAATTGTTAATTTATATTATGGCGTTTCATCGTGGGCATAGATGAACCGCACCAATCACCCACACAAATGTTTTGATTATATGGGGACCACTCTGTAACAGATGTTTTAAAGGAGTCCTTGGTAAAGGCTGTCGTGAATGGCTGCACGTAGTCTATCCTTAATGGAAACTGAGGCAATTAGACACTCCTAAATTAATAATTTTTTGACAATAATAAAGTATTTTTGATAAAAAAAAATTACTTACTTCTATCGTTTTGAAGAAAATACAAAATGTAACCCGACCAATGATTGCCAAATATTTATATTGTTTAGAAAAATCGTATCAGTATTACTCTTGGTATTATTATACTTAGATAAAAATATATTCTTGAATGTCTATTTTAATAACACTTAAAATAATATAAAAATTGTTACAAAAATATTAATTATAAATTATATAATCAATAACAATTAAAATTAGTGTTCGAAATTCTGTGTATTATTAGCAATTATTATATAAACAAATAATACGAAAATTAAAGAAAATTCTTCGGGAATTTTCAGAAAGAAAATCATTCATGCATATTATTGGAGAATTGCTGTACCAATCAAAATACGCAAAAAAAAATCAAAAATGAATGAAACTTATAAAATCTAAATTATATTATAATATTACTGGTGTTTCAGGTTATATTTTTTTTTGAAACAGTATAGATTATATACTTATGTGACCAATTTGTTTTCTAAAAAACAAAAATCGCTAATGTGGTTTATTCCTAGAAACTGGCACAGTAGGCCTTTGTATGACCCGAAAACAAAATCGGTCACACTGGATATACAATGTGTCCACGGATAGAGTTTGGAAGAGGAAAAACCTTTTATTTGTCGATTTAGAAAAAAAGTCATTCTTTATAAAAACGTCTGCTTGTGTCGAAACAACTACAATTTCAAATGCCAAATTTACGATTACTATACAGGGTATATCAGAAATAACATTTTTAATGATTTTGATTTTTTGTTTTTTTTTTAATTTTATGAAAATATTTTCAAAACCGTGTGCAAAACACACTAATAAACTTTTTTCTCAAAGTGGTTAATTTTATAGCTACTATTAAAATAATAAAATTAAAAAAAAAACAAGGAAATCAAAATCATTAAAAATGTTATTTTTAATATACCCTGTAGAGTAATCGTAAATTTCGTACTCGAAATTGTAGTTTTGACAAAAGCAGACGTTTTTATAAAGAATGACTTTTTCTGCTAAATCTACAAATAAAAAAGATTTTGCTCTTCCAAACTCTATCGTTCGGTTTGGAAGAAGAAAAACTTTGTAGATTTAGAAGAAAAAGTCGTTCTTTATAAAAACGTCTGCTTGTGTCAGAACTACAAATTCAAATACCAAATTTACGATTACTATACAGGGTATATCAAAAATAATATTTTTAATGATTTTGATTTTCTTGTTTTTTTAATTTTATTATTTTAATAGTAGCTATGAAATTAACCAATTTGAGAAGAAAGTTTATTAGTGTTTTTTGCACAATTGGTGTAATAAATCACGGGTTTGAAAATATTTTCATAAAATTAAAAAAAAAACAAACAAATCAAAATCATTAAAAATGTTATTTTTGATATACCCTGTATAGTAATCGTAAATTTGGTATTTGAAATTGTAGTTTAGACACAAGCAGACGTTTTTATAAAGAATGACTTTTTCTTCTAAATCGACAAATAAAAAAGTGTTTCCTCTTCCAAACTCTCTCCGTGGACATATTGTATACAGGATGCCCCGAAATCAGCCTTCCATAGTTTTTCAGGGATTAAAAAAAATGTAAGAACATGGCGTCAAAAGTGTACCCTAAAGAGCCTACAGTCCCCGAAAGGGACAGTTTCATCATACCACCAATTTTGGAGTACTTACGCTTTTTGTTATTCACGATTTATTTAAAAAGTATGAAATCTTAGGATATTCTACGAAATAAAGGTGCTCTTCTTGTTCTAATCTACGATCGCATGCACCCAATGAATTACCCAGTCGTCTTAACGCTAATGAATATCTCAATTTTCTCCAAAAATCTGGAGCAACTGATGGAAGATGTCCCTTTAAATACAAGGCTTAGTATGTAGTACTACCAGCAAATATTAGAACCTGCTTGGATGAGAATTTTTCTGGTAGGTGGATTGGTCCCCTACTTTGCCCACCACGATCACGCGATCTTAATCCCCTCGATTATTATTTTTATTATTATTATTAGTCGTAAAACAGTAAACGGTAAAACCGATGAAACTGTTGCTCAGTTCCTAATTTGAGGTTTTTGAAATATTGATGGATTCCTCACTCATTTTCTATAGTGAGTAGTGGACCAACTGATCGCCATGGTCCTCCATGAAATTGTCCAGCCTGTTCTTAAAGCTGTCAACGCCAATATCACCTCTTCAGGTAATGAATTCCATGCATATACAACTCTGTTTGTTATAAAATTCTTGCGAGGAAGTCTAGCACATCACTGTGTCAAGTTTCTTACTATTGCCACGCAGATTAGGATTTCTAGCAGGATGAAATACATCGAGATTCACTGAGTAGTAGCCACTAAGTATATTGTATGTTTGAATTAGATAGCCTCGTTGTCGTCGATCATAAAGACATGATAAATTTAAAAGCCTCAATCGCTCCTCATATGGTATATGGCTAAGTGCATGAGGTAGCTTAGTGAATCTCCTCTGAACCCTTTCCAATGCCTCTATGTCCTTAATGAAGTAGGGGGACCAAACGCTGTTGGCATATTCCAATAGTGGTCTGACATACGATTAATACAATTCCAATATTAGAGAGTTTGATCTCGATTTGAAAGCTCCCTGTATCAGATACCACAGTCTATTAGCTTTCTTCACTGTGGCGGAAATATGGGCCTCCCACTTCAAATCCGCTGTTACTATGACACCAAGATCCTTCTGCTGATTTACAGATTTAACGGCATTTCCATTGATGAAATATGGAGTCCTGGGATTATTAGCTCCAATGTGTAGTACCTGACACTTCTCCAAATTCAAGTTCATCAACCAAACCGCCCACCAGGACACTACCCCATCAATGTCGATCTGGAATTCATTATCGTCTCGCAGTGGGTTACAAAACAATTTGGTGTCATCAGCAAAGAAACTCATGTTTCACGTGATGCTACTTGTTAAGTCTGATATATATGCCAGAAAAAGCAATGGCCCCAGTACAGACCCCTGCGGGACACCACTCAAGACCGGCAATTTAGCGGATAATGCACCATTCGCTCTAACTTGGAAAATTCTTTTTGTAAGAAACATCTCAATCCACCTCAGGAATGCCCCCCGCACGCCGTAATGCTCCAATTTCAGCAACAAACGAGCAAATGGCACTCTGTCGAACGCTTTCTCAAAATCCAGATACAACACATCCGTAGGCTGACCAACATCATTATGGCTGGTCCACACATTGAGGCATTCCACCCACTTCTTGGGCATAAACCCATGTTGTTCATTGGGAATAATATTTGATTCAACCAGAAATGAAGTCATATTTCTGGTAATGACTTTTTCCATGCATTTACAAAGTGCGCAGGTCAAACTAATAGGTCGATAATTTTCTGCAGCGAACTTGTCACCCTTTTTAAATATGGGCACCACGACAGCAGACAACCATTCCTCCGGTAGAGTGCCCATGTTGATGCATTTTTGCATTGACGTGGCCAATGGTGGTAATAATGATTCAATGCATCTCTGAAGAAACATCGGAGGAATTTCTGAGGTCATTTAAATAATTTAGTTTATTCAGTTTCAGTTGCTAAACTGGAAGAGCTACGACAGAGAATTGATTTAGCTGGCAATAAAATAAGAAGCCGGGCAAGAATTTGTATCGAACGAACTAGAAATATTTTCTGTACTTTCAATTCTTCTAATAATTAAATTATTTTAACAGATTTCCACACATAAAGTTGTAAACCCTCCTATCTGAAATGATTTTTTCCCTCACCACCATGACTCCTCTTTTTTTTGGCAAACATTTCTAGGCGCTCGTTATAATAGTTAAACAAGGTACCCATAATTTACCCGTCAAAAGTCATAACAAAAACGTACACAAAAATTTTGAGGTATTTTTGATCTCTTAAGCCTACCATTTGGGTCGCTTATGATTCAGAATAAACCGTTTGCGAAACTGTCCTTTTCGGGGGCTGTAGGGCTTTTAGGGTACATTTTTGACGCCATGTTAATATGAAGTTTTGACATTTGTTTGGGTCAACTATGGCACGCTAATTTTGTGATACCCTGTATATATTTCACCTTAAAGCGCACAAGAAAATTTGAAGGGTAAATTTCGTACAAAATTTATTTATTATTAAATTGTTATAGTGGAATTTCATTTGTGTTTACGAAATATCAAAATATGAATCAAAAACACTGCTAATTTCAAGAACGTTCATTTCAAATATTAAGCGAAATATTGGGACCTACATAATTATATACAGGGTGTCCGGAAAAAGGACCACAGATTCCTTGAGCAAAAATAATATGAGTTTTGAGATGTCATTTTTCATTTTAACCCTCCATGTTCGATATACAGGGCGTCAAAGTTGAAAATTTAAAATTAAGATTTTTAAATAATTCTAGTATTTATTGAGATATTGGATTCAAATTTAGTGTGTTGCTTCAGCATAAAGAGCTACTTCTTTCCAAAAAAGAGAACACAAAAAATAATTTCTTAATAGCCGAAATACGGGCTATTCAGTACCCATTGACCCCCCAAGTTTTTATTACCTACGCCAATGACTTTTAAACTAAATTTTTATAGGTTACTATGTATTTTTGATTATTTTTTAACTCTTATAAAATTTGGATAAAATCATTTGCTTTTGAGATATTTGGAAAAGTATTGGTTCTTGTTTGATGCCTCGGCGGCTTTGGGTAATCCTCTAATGTTGAAATATCAAGCAATTCTGGTGTTAATTTGGATACCTACTTAAGCAATGTTTTATTGTTGTCAAATTAGTTAGACAAAACTTTTGGTTTCAACTTGATGGTGCACCAGCAAATTTTGCTAGGAGACACTTACATGAAAACTTTCCCCAACGCTGGTTTGGGCGAGGCCAAGATGCTCCTGTTAAATGGCCACCCCGATCCCCAGATCTTACTCCCTTGGACTATTCAGTCTGGGGTTGTATGAAAGATTTTGTTTATAAGGTTCTGATTTTGAGTGAAAATCATTTAGGTAATAGATAGAATCTTACAAGCTGGGGAAGACTTTAGGTTGAAGCCTCATATTTTTCAAAGACTAAGATGTTCTTTACTAAAAAGAGCTCGCATATCCATTGAAAAAAATGGGGGTCATATCGAGCAATTTCTTTAGACTGCTGTTCGTAGTGTTTAGTTTAATTACCTTTTCGAAAACTGTACTTAATTTGATGCACGCTAATGGTAATTTGAGTTAACCCATTAGCTGCCACGAAAATTTTTTCTTCATTTTTGTTTTTTTTATTGATCTAGTTAGTTACTAAGATGTACACTTTAAATAGAAAAATTTAACTTTTTATGTTAAATTTTCAAAATAGTTTTTTGAAAAAATAGGTCTACTCAAATGGGTACAATGGGAGGATGTAATATATTAAATTGCAAGTTTTTTATTGGGTCAAAAATGCACTACAGCTAAACAGTTGTTCCTTACTTCTTAGTATGGAACTGTATGAAACAATCACGTTCGATGCACAAAGTGACGTTACATTTCATAAAAATTCCAACTTGCTCGCAGAGGACATTGCCGGCATCTTAGTTGTTTCTCAATTTTTTTCGGAAAGTGTCCCTCGCCATCTTCGGCAACACTTCGCGGCAAAGAAGGTGGTCTTCTTTTTGAAAAAGTAGCCTTCGCAATATCTTTCAGGTAATGGCAAGACACGTTTCGAACGAAGGTAAGTCAATCTATTTTATTATCATGTGCCAGAAGATGTAGCCGCCATGCATTTACAGTTGCAACATTTAGGGAATGTGTAAAAAGTGGCCACCACCATTTCCGTCATTTCTCTTAGTCGTCCCTCGTATCCTTTAGTTTGATTGTTCATACTAATGTCCACATAATTTTTGGTCCATTTGGGTTCTTTCTTTTTACTCCTATTTTTGGAACTTCGATTTTTTTGGGAAATAGTACTGATAATGGCACATCGTCATCACTATCTTCAGATTCCCCAACGTTTTGAGCATCTTCAGATAGGGGAGTTTCGTATTCACCAGAGTTCCATAAGAAGAGTTGGATATGGAAACAGAGAGGAAGAATTTGATGATAATGATTTGGCTAGTTCCAAATTTCCTAATGATATTCCTGGCGAAGTCGAACTATATTTGGGAAGACGAAACTCGCCTATCTGAAGATGCTCAAAACGTTGGGGAATCTGAAGATAGTTGACCAGAAGAAGAGAAGAAGAGTAGACCAGAAATAGTTATAATTCCCAACTATTTCTGGTTCGTGAGTTCCATAAGAAGCTTCTTCAACAGCTTCGCCCAACGTTTTGACACGTTTTCCGTAAAAAGATGTTGTATCTATTGGTTGAAATTCAGAATCCATATTGAACCAACTTCTGAAAAATATACCTAATTTACTGGTACATATCTTCCCAACGTATTCAAATGAGTACAGTAGTTTTCCCGCCATTTTTACAACAACAAAAAAACAAATTATTGGAACTAATATTATAAAACAAGTAAATACATACCACAATAACTTATGCTAAACTTCCAATCGACAGATTTAACTTCCAGGGTGCAAAAACTTATTTCTAAAATGTACGTGCTGTCTGGACTTGCTTACACAAATTCACAAATTGACATTTACAACTAGTGTGACATCTGCGAAAAAATATTCGAAACACGCGTTTGCTGAACATTGTAGAGTCCTAACAAAAAGTTAATCTAATGAAAAATTCAGCCACATGGCGTTCCGTGGAAGAAATGTCTGATGTACCCATATGAGTACACTGGGAGGTAATGGGTTAAATATGCTTGATTTAGTAGTGAAAATACCGTGAGCCGCGTAGACAACAAGAGCCAATACTTTTCAAAATATCTCAAAAACAAATGATTTTATCCAAATTTTATAAGAATTAAAAAATAATCAGAAATACATAGTAACCTATAAAAACTTAGTTTAAAAGTCATTGGCGTAGGTAATAAAAACTTGGGGGTCAATAGGTACTGAAGATCCCGTATTTCGACTATTTAGAAAAAAAAAATTGTGTTCTTTTTTGGAAAGAAGTAGCTCCTTATGCTGAAGCAACACACTAAATTTGAATCCAATCTCTCAATAAATACTAGAATTATTTAAAAATATTGGTTTTAAATTTTGAACTTTGACGCCCTGTATATCGAACATGGAGGGTTAAAGCGAAAAATGACATCTTAAAACTCATATTATTTTTGCTCACGGAATCTGTGGCTAACGGAGTGAGCTCCTTTTTCCGGACACCCTGTATATGATTAATTATTACAGGAGAATTAGAAATCTGATATTTACAAATTACTTTAGCCAACCATAACCCAATCCAGAGGAGTGTTTGTTTACTGCTCCCTGAATTCTAGTTAGGCTCAACCGTGTCTATTCCACGTGTAGTCTACTAGTTGTTGAAAAATGATCGAAAAACAAAAATAGCGGTTACTAGTTTTCTTCCTAGAATGACTTCATCAGAGTTTGTTTCGTTGTCCAGTATCTTCTGACTACATATTCCTTGTTGAAATTCACTGCTTTCTGGATTGGATTTTCTGGATGTTCAAGCTCATAACGTGTTAAAATAATGCCATGACGTTGACATTTACGAAAGCAGGAGCAGCTTTCCTTGTTGATGTAATTGCTGGAACGGAGTTACTGCTTATTTTCAAATGTCATTTTATCTATTTTTCCTGGACTAAAATCGAGAAAATATGTATAAATAAATAGCAATAAAAGCCTTACTTATACTCAAAACAAATATTTACTAGCTTTTTCTATATATTCCCGCTAATACGTTTAACATGGTTGTTTAAATAAAACTTATTTGTAATATCACACTGAACAAGAAATAATATTTAAATCTTTCAACTTCTTGAGGAACATTATTATTGAAGTCTCCTTAGAAGATTATTGTGATTCGACAATAATCATAAGAATTATTGGGAAAAAAAACTAAAAAAATGTAATAAAGAAAATGTAAACAAAAAATTATACATATGCTTATTACACAGAGTTAGCAGATCTAGTGTGGCTGCCTTCCGTAGACGACATCACTGGTAAAGTTATTTGCATTTTTATCTTATTCTCATTGTAAAAATGAAATATTGTATACATGGTGTTACATTTATTAAACGGAAATGCTTAATCAAAAGTTTTCTTTGGGAAATTGGCAACCACAAGACTTTTTTACCGTTTCACACACACACACACACATCTTACTTCAATTCTGTCGAAAGATCTCGCACCACAAAGTTACGTGCGCCAGCAGAGTGTTTACTCATATGAGCTACATCTGGCTCGGCGGCCTTTATTGCTAGCAAATCTATTGGCGCTCTTGAAGAAGAAAATACATTTTCCGGCATCTCATCATCCTCCAGGTAGAAGGGGCATTAGGAGTTTTCGGATAGGCTTTACCTCGAGGGATGATCAATGAAATGACAGTGACCAACGCACAGTCTTAGATGAGACCTAATCATGTTCAATGCTATACCAGATTCGGTTCTGACCTTTTAGCAATCTAGGTTTTAACTCTATGGCATTTGCAGATTCTGATCAGATAAGTTCCTCTTCAGTTTCGTCTACAAGCGGCATTTGGAGTTTGCCGATAGGCTTTACCTTGATAGATCATGATTCAAATGTCGGTGCCCAACGCACAGCCTATTAGGTTTCGCAGATAAGACCTACTCATGTCCAATGCCATACCAGATTCAGTTCTGAACTTGTACCAATCTAGGTTTTAACCGCTATGTCATTTGCAGATTCTGATCAGATAAGTTCCTCTTCAGTTTCGTACAAGTGGCATTTGTATTTTCCGATAGGCTTTACCTTGAGAGATAATGATTCAAATGACAGTGCCCAACTCACAGCATTACCAGGCTTCGCAGATGAGACCTACTCATGTCCAATGCCATACCAGATACAGTTCTGAACTTGTACCAATCTAGGTTTTAACACTCTGCCATTTGCAGATTCTGATCAGATAAGTTCCTCTTCAGTTTCGTACAAGTGCAATTTGTAGTTTTCCGATAGGTTTTACCTTGAGAGATAATGATTCAAATGACAGTGCCCAACTCACAGCATTACCAGGCTTCGCAGATAAGACCTACTCATGTCCAATGCCATACCAGATTCAGTTCTGAACTTGTACCAATCTAGGTTTTAACCGCTATGTCATTTGCAGATTCTGATCAGATAAGTTCCTCTTCAGTTTCGTACAAGTGGCATTTGTATTTTCCGATAGGCTTTACCTTGAGAGATAATGATTCAAATGACAGTGCCCAACGCACAGCATTACCAGGCTTCGCAGATGAGACCTACTCATGTACAATGCCATACCAGATTCAGTTCTGAACTTGTACCAATCTAGGTTTTAACCGCTATGTCATTTGCAGATTCTGATCAGATAAGTTCCTCTTCAGTTTCGTACAAGTGGCATTTGTATTTTCCGATAGGCTTTACCTTGAGAGATAATGATTCAAATGACAGTGCCCAACTCACAGCATTACCAGGCTTCGCAGATGAGACCTACTCATGTCCAATGCCATACCAGATACAGTTCTGAACTTGTACCAATCTAGGTTTTAACACTCTGCCATTTGCAGATTCTGATCAGATAAGTTCCTCTTCAGTTTCGTACAAGTGCAATTTGTAGTTTTCCGATAGGTTTTACCTTGAGAGATAATGATTCAAATGACAGTGCCCAACTCACAGCATTACCAGGCTTCGCAGATAAGACCTACTCATGTCCAATGCCATACCAGATTCAGTTCTGAACTTGTACCAATCTAGGTTTTAACCGCTATGTCATTTGCAGATTCTGATCAGATAAGTTCCTCTTCAGTTTCGTACAAGTGGCATTTGTATTTTCCGATAGGCTTTACCTTGAGAGATAATGATTCAAATGACAGTGCCCAACGCACAGCATTACCAGGCTTCGCAGATGAGACCTACTCATGTACAATGCCATACCAGATTCAGTTCTGAACTTGTACCAATCTAGGTTTTAACCGCTATGTCATTTGCAGATTCTGATCAGATAAGTTCCTCTTCAGTTTCGTACAAGTGGCATTTGTATTTTCCGATAGGCTTTACCTTGAGAGATAATGATTCAAATGACAGTGCCCAACTCACAGCATTACCAGGCTTCGCAGATGAGACCTACTCATGTCCAATGCCATACCAGATACAGTTCTGAACTTGTACCAATCTAGGTTTTAACACTCTGCCATTTGCAGATTCTGATCAGATAAGTTCCTCTTCAGTTTCGTACAAGTGCAATTTGTAGTTTTCCGATAGGTTTTACCTTGAGAGATAATGATTCAAATGACAGTGCCCAACTCACAGCATTACCAGGCTTCGCAGATAAGACCTACTCATGTCCAATGCCATACCAGATTCAGTTCTGAACTTGTACCAATCTAGGTTTTAACCGCTATGTCATTTGCAGATTCTGATCAGATAAGTTCCTCTTCAGTTTCGTACAAGTGGCATTTGTATTTTCCGATAGGCTTTACCTTGAGAGATAATGATTCAAATGACAGTGCCCAACTCACAGCATTACCAGGCTTCGCAGATAAGACCTACTCATGTCCAATGCCATACCAGATTCAGTTCTGAACTTGTACCAATCTAGGTTTTAACCGCTATGTCATTTGCAGATTCTGATCAGATAAGTTCCTCTTCAGTTTCGTACAAGTGGCATTTGTATTTTCCGATAGGCTTTACCTTGAGAGATAATGATTCAAATGACAGTGCCCAACTCACAGCATTACCAGGCTTCGCAGATGAGACCTACTCATGTCCAATGCCATACCAGATTCAGTTCTGAACTTGTACCAATCTAGGTTTTAACACTCTGCCATTTGCAGATTCTGATCAGATAAGTTCCTCTTCAGTTTCGTACAAGTGGCATTTGTATTTTCCGATAGGCTTTACCTTGAGAGATAATGATTCAAATGACAGTGCCCAACTCACAGCATTACCAGGCTTCGCAGATAAGACCTACTCATGTCCAATGCCATACCAGATTCAGTTCTGAACTTGTACCAATCTAGGTTTTAACACTCTGCCATTTGCAGATTCTGATCAGATAAGTTCCTCTTCAGTTTCGTACAAGTGGCATTTGTATTTTCCGATAGGCTTTACCTTGAGAGATAATGATTCAAATGACAGTGCCCAACTCACAGCATTACCAGGCTTCGCAGATAAGACCTACTCATGTCCAATGCCATACCAGATTCAGTTCTGAACTTGTACCAATCTAGGTTTTAACACTCTGCCATTTGCAGATTCTGATCAGATAAGTTCCTCTTCAGTTTCGTACAAGTGGCATTTGTATTTTCCGATAGGCTTTACCTTGAGAGATAATGATTCAAATGACAGTGCCCAACTCACAGCATTACCAGGCTTCGCAGATAAGACCTACTCATGTCCAATGCCATACCAGATTCAGTTCTGAACTTGTACCAATCTAGGTTTTAACCGCTATGTCATTTGCAGATTCTGATCAGATAAGTTCCTCTTCAGTTTCGTACAAGTGGCATTTGTATTTTCCGATAGGCTTTACCTTGAGAGATAATGATTCAAATGACAGTGCCCAACGCACAGCATTACCAGGCTTCGCAGATAAGACCTACTCATGTCCAATGCCATACCAGATTCAGTTCTGAACTTGTACCAATCTAGGTTTTAACACTCTGCCATTTGCAGATTCTGATCAGATAAGTTCCTCTTCAGTTTCGTACAAGTGGCATTTGTATTTTCCGATAGGCTTTACCTTGAGAGATAATGATTCAAATGACAGTGCCCAACTCACAGCATTACCAGGCTTCGCAGATAAGACCTACTCATGTCCAATGCCATACCAGATTCAGTTCTGAACTTGTACCAATCTAGGTTTTAACACTCTGCCATTTGCAGATTCTGATCAGATAAGTTCCTCTTCAGTTTCGTACAAGTGGCATTTGTATTTTCCGATAGGCTTTACCTTGAGAGATAATGATTCAAATGACAGTGCCCAACTCACAGCATTACCAGGCTTCGCAGATAAGACCTACTCATGTCCAATGCCATACCAGATTCAGTTCTGAACTTGTACCAATCTAGGTTTTAACCGCTATGTCATTTGCAGATTCTGATCAGATAAGTTCCTCTTCAGTTTCGTACAAGTGGCATTTGTATTTTCCGATAGGCTTTACCTTGAGAGATAATGATTCAAATGACAGTGCCCAACTCACAGCATTACCAGGCTTCGCAGATGAGACCTACTCATGTCCAATGCCATACCAGATTCAGTTCTGAACTTGTACCAATCTAGGTTTTAACCGCTATGTCATTTGCAGATTCTGATCAGATAAGTTTCTCTTCAGTTTCGTACAAGTGGCATTTGTATTTTCCGATAGGCTTTACCTTGAGAGATAATGATTCAAATGACAGTGCCCAACGCACAGCATTACCAGGCTTCGCAGATGAGACCTACTCATGTACAATGCCATACCAGATTCAGTTCTGAACTTGTACCAATCTAGGTTTTAACCGCTATGTCATTTGCAGATTCTGATCAGATAAGTTCCTCTTCAGTTTCGTACAAGTGGCATTTGTATTTTCCGATAGGCTTTACCTTGAGAGATAATGATTCAAATGACAGTGCCCAACTCACAGCATTACCAGGCTTCGCAGATGAGACCTACTCATGTCCAATGCCATACCAGATACGGTTCTGAACTTGTACCAATCTAGGTTTTAACGCTCTGCCATTTGCTGATTCTGATCAGATAAGTTCCTCTTCAGTTTCGTACAAGTGGCATTTGTATTTTCCGATAGGCTTTACCTTGAGAGATAATGATTCAAATGACAGTGCCCAACGCACAGCATTACCAGGCTTCGCAGATGAGACCTACTCATGTCCAATGCCATACCATATTCAGTTCTGAACTTTTCCAATCTAGGTTTTAACGCTATGCCATTTGCAGATTCTGATCAGATAAGTTCCTCTTCAGTTTCGTACAAGTGGCATTTGTATTTTCCGATAGGCTTTACCTTGAGAGATAATGATTCAAATGACAGTGCCCAACTCACAGCATTACCAGGCTTCGCAGATAAGACCTACTCATGTCCAATGCCATACCATATTCAGTTCTGAACTTGTACCAATCTAGGTTTTAACCGCTATGTCATTTGCAGATTCTGATCAGATAAGTTTCTCTTCAGTTTCGTACAAGTGGCATTTGTATTTTCCGATAGGCTTTACCTTGAGAGATAATGATTCAAATGACAGTGCCCAACGCACAGCATTACCAGGCTTCGCAGATGAGACCTACTCATGTCCAATGCCATACCAGATTCAGTTCTGAACTTGTACCAATCTAGGTTTTAACCGCTATGTCATTTGCAGATTCTGATCAGATAAGTTCCTCTTCAGTTTCGTACAAGTGGCATTTGTATTTTCCGATAGGCTTTACCTTGAGAGATAATGATTCAAATGACAGTGCCCAACTCACAGCATTACCAGGCTTCGCAGATGAGACCTACTCATGTCCAATGCCATACCAGATACGGTTCTGAACTTGTACCAATCTAGGTTTTAACCGCTATGTCATTTGCAGATTCTGATCAGATAAGTTCCTCTTCAGTTTCGTACAAGTGGCATTTGTATTTTCCGATAGGCTTTACCTTGAGAGATAATGATTCAAATGACAGTGCCCAACGCACAGCATTACCAGGCTTCGCAGATGAGACCTACTCATGTCCAATGCCATACCATATTCAGTTCTGAACTTTTCCAATCTAGGTTTTAACGCTATGCCATTTGCAGATTCTGATCAGATAAGTTCCTCGTCAAACGGCATATGGAGTTTTTTGATATGCTTTACCTTGAGAGATATTGATTCAAATGACAGTGCCGAACGCACAGCCTTACCAGGCTTCCCAGTCCTGAACTTTTTGCCAATCTAGGTTGTAACACTATGCCATTTACAGGTTCTGAAGTTCCTCTTCAGCCTCGTCTTTTATCAGAAAGTCAGCCGGGTTCCTCTAAATAAATACAGACGCATAGGAGTCTATAGACATTGTGAAATTTTTGATCATAAGTAAAGAAATCAGGACTTTATAAAGGAGGACACTTTGCTGTGGGCATTACATCAGTGTTGATTCCCAAAATGCTTTGACTGTCAATGTCAATCAGCAGTCGGCTATCTTTCATAATATAGAGTTAAATCCAGTATAATCAGCAACTTATCTATCTGCTGATGGTATTGTAGATAATGCACTATTTCCCCCACTAAGCAACGAAACAGAAGGTGAATAATGATCAGGGCTGGCTTGAGGTTATATTCCCGTCCATGCGAGGTACTGGTTATACCGTTTAAGATCTTGGCGAATTGTCTTGCCGAAAACACACCTTGCAATAAAGGATAAAGATCTATATTTCCATTTTAGATATTTTCTAACAAGAATCGAAACAATGTTGTATGTTCCTTACTTGGTAATAAAGTACGTCCTGCCAACGGAGTCAGATGTCGGAGGGGAAAGGGTTTGTGCGAACATCAAAAAAAGCATCAAAGTTCCTAAACAAATTCTAGCATAACTATTTTTGTCACACCTTGTAAATCAATGTTAATTAGTACAATATAAACAAGATGAACCCAAATAACGTTTACACAATAATGTACTTTCAGTCTAGTACGGAAGCACGCACTATAGCAACTTTGTACGCATAATAATTTTTTAATTTTCGACAATTTTATCTGATATACAGGGTGTCCTATGGTGACGGCCCATTAAAATATTTCGGAGAATACTTTGAATTGAATTTGGGAAATTTTGGTATATGTATTACCGAATATGGTCTATTCAAATATCATAATACCAACCGTTTAGCACTTCCGGTTATACCGGAAGTTGATAGTGACTTTGTTATTTTAAATGGAACACCCTATATATTATAACATTTTTGGATTCCACATAAGATTCTAGACATGTTTCATGTATCATGTCCTATACCTAAATCCAGCAGTTTTTGACGTATATCAAGATTTATATCAAAACTGACATTTTAGGGCTCAATAATAATCACATTTTTTTCTTATAAAGAAGTTTTTAATAATCATTTTGCAGGCGTTTTTTTATTAAATAAGGTCTCCTTTTTCCGATAGGTGCGACATTTTCCGATTTATTCATACAGGGTGGTCAAAAAATTATACTGAAAACAATGTTATAAAAACAGTCGAAAATCAGTTTTTTCAGATGAAACATGTATATTTTTATAATTTTATCTTACGTATCATTAAAAATTAAAGAAAGTTTCTAATAGGTTACTGATTTCGAAAATGCATAGTTTTTGAAATATCGGCAATGTAACATTTTTGAGCATTTTCACTATTCTCGTATATTACTTTGACTAATTAATTTAGTGTGCCATGAAAATAATAAAGTTTTTCAGCAATTTACCTTGCAAAATGACTGATTAATTACGACTGATTAACAACAATTAACTTTTGGGCCTGCAGCTAGTCAAAGTAATATACGAAAATAGTGAAAATGCTCAAAAATGTTACATTGCCGATATTTCGTAAACTATGCATTTTCGAAATCAGTAACCTATTCTAAAGTTTATTTAATTTTTAATGATACGTGAGATAAAATTATAAAAATAAACCTGTTCCATTTGAAAAAAATTTCGACTTTTCGTTTTCAGTATAATTTTTTGACCACCCTGTATGAATAAATCAGACAACTTTATTGATAGTTATTCTTATCCCAAACTGTTAATTTATTATATCGAATTATCGGGTTTTGGGATAAATGGAATTCCAATTAACTTGGTGTAGTCTCTATTGCAACGTTTCGTGCCAATATATGCACTTCTTCAAGCTAAAATCAAGAAGAATTTATATAATATTTCACGTTGGCCAAAAATGAGAATAAAAAGAATGTACATAAAACAATCAATAAAAAATAAAATAAAAACATGAAACATATGTTATACAACATGACACCAGTCAAACTGTTAATCTGACACACAATCACATAAGAAACAACTAAAATTCAAGTGCTGTCATTCTTCTCTTTTATTTATATTCAAATTACAAACACCATATAGGTAATAACATGTAAGCCTTAACAAAATTAGAAAGTAAATAACAACATAAAATTAACACTATACAAACAGACAATAATTTAGACTAGTAGAATTACATTTTAAAATATCTATAGATCAACTGGCAGACATTAACTGAAATAGAGACCTGATTTCATGAACACTAGTGCTGCATAAGTCGACACCCGGAGCGTCTACAATCTGATTGCCAATCGAACACATTGCATTCAATGCGACACGCTAAAGTTATCTATATGAAACATTTCCCTAGAGTTAATTCTTAACTGTATTTTAGGAACTTTGAAATATATTAGACTTTTTAAATCACAATTCATTTTACTTGTACAATTTATAATACTCGTATTATATAAATATATCAAACATTGCATATTGCGCCTATCACAGAGAGTTTGTACCTTGTATTGCTGATACATTGTTTTATATGAGATTTTAAACGGATAAACACCATGTTCCCTCTTATATATAAATCTGAAGAACCTTTTTTGAACCCTCTCGATGTGGTCACTATGACAAAAAGCCCTTGGGGTCCAAAGAACACATGCGTATTCAAGGTGCGTACGGACTAAGGTATTATATAACTTAAGAATTGTGGATAGTTCAAAGTTTTTGCTATTCCTCATTATAAATCCCAACGACCTATATGCTTTCCCAGTTATGTACTGATAATGACTGTTAAACTTAAAGTTTGATTGAAAAAATACACCCAGATCTTTGATTACGTGTTTCCTAACTAGGGATATGGAATTTAATTTGTAGTCATATGTGATGGAATCTATTTTCCTTGTGAATGTTTGTATGGAACATTTGAGCACATTTAAGGTCATTGCATTGTTTTTGAACCAATCAGATATCGAGTTTAAGTCGACGCTGTCTATGATTTTAAACAACTTAAAGTCATCAGCAAACAGCAGTCCACGCGACGCAAGTGCTATACAGGGAAGATCGTTGATGTAAATGTTAAAAAGTAACGGCCCCAAGTTACAGCCCTGCGGTACACCAGAAGGGTTAATGAATTCAGCTGAATGTTTACCCGCTACTCTGACTGTCTGTTTTCTGTTTGTTAAATAGGATTTAATAAATTGAATCGATTGACCTGAAATCCCATCCTTCCCAGCTTATACAGCAGCAACGTGTGGTTCACTTTGTCAAAAGCTTTAGCGCAATCCTGTATACGACGTCCAGCTGTCCACCCCGTCGAATAGCCATAGAAGCATACTCCGACAAAACTAGTAGGTTAGTGATGGTAGATCTTCCATTTATGAAGCCGTGTTGAAAATCACTGATGTTCGGTTTCACCCATGCATAATTGTCAGTATAGAGAAATATCTTAGCTATGGTATTAAGTACAGTTATAGGGATATGGTTCCTTTTACCATTTTTATGTATAGGCTTCACCACACCAATCTTTAGATCCCCGGGAAATGTACCTGTTTTGATTGCCAAATTAAATATGTGGGCCAAAGGTTCTGCTACAAACTCCACACATCCCTTGTATATATAATCTGGTATACCATATATCGATTTTAGCCTGAAGAAGTGCATATATTGGCACGAAACGTTGCAATAGAGACTACACCAAGTTAATTGGAATTTCATTTATCCCGAAACCCGATAATTCGATATAATAAATCAGACAATGTCGTACGTATCGGAAAAAGGAGACCTTGTTTAATCAGAAAACGCCTGCAAAATGATTACTAAAAACTTCTTTATAAAAAAAATGTCATTATTATTGAGCCCTAAAATGTCAGTTTTGACATTAGTCTTGACATACGCCAAAAACAGCTGGATTTAGGTATAGAACATGATACATGAAACATGTCTAGAACCTTATATGGAATCCAAAAATGTCATAATATATAGGGTGTTCCATTTAAAATAACAAAGTCATTATCAACTTCCGGTATAACCGGAAGTGCTAAGCGGTTGGTATTATGATATTTTGAGCAAATTCAATTCAAAGTAGTCTCCCAAATATTTTAATGGGCCGTCACTATAGGACACCCTGTATATTTCTATTGGATGTGAAAAATTCAGATAGTAGACATATATTTCATGTTAAAAAAATTGCTATAAAATATTTATATAATCATAGTTAAGCTGGTAAGGGTCCGATAAAAAAAAAACTTATCATTTATAAATATATCGTAGTATAATACTAATGAGAAACTATTAAATCTAAGTCATCATCAGAAGGGTCATATTATTAATTCTTCGATACTACTCGGAAGTAGTGCAAAAAAAATTAGGTAAATTAATAGGTTAAAATGTTATCTATATGCATGTTATACAAAATAAAAGTTATTTATATAAATGTGCATTTATTGACGTATTATAGGTAAAATAGCTACAATAGTACTAAGTATATAATATTGTCTATTTATGATATATATCGATATAAATTTATGAAAAATTATAATTGATATGTTTTATGTGAAAATCTTTGATGTTGTTATGAGTAATTTAATTATTGATAATATTGATGTATGTGGAAATAATGTTTGTTAGTACTGAATAATAATATATTCTAATAAAAACACCTTTAAACCCCATTTTTGAAATGTGTTTCAATATTGTAAAAAGGTACTATCCATACTCAAAGTGGAGTGGAAGTTTAAATAAAAACAACTAACCTCAAAGATAACTCCATCGGAGCCAAATTCAACACCCAAAATTAATATAATAATCTCTTTTGGCAGTTCTTTAATTGGAATCTTGGAAACGATAAGAGTTACAATGTCGGTTAAATTAGAAAAAAGTTGTACAATTTAAACACCTTTTAAATGGTGTTTTGAAAATTAAACTCACTTTAGCCGTTTTCAAAATTTTTTGAAAAAACTGTTTTTTGCGATTTTAGTTTTTTATTTATTTCCTCATTGTTACTTTTTGAGGAGAAAAAGATAGCGTTTACAAATTGTCACTACGACGTTTTGTTTTTTAAAAAAAATCATCAACTTTATTTTTTAAACACGGTTTTGAATTTTTTATTAAATATTAAATTTAAAGCCATTTTCAATTCAAAAATAAAAAAATATCACACGTAATGGTTTAAACAAGTATTCAGTGTTTTTAGCTATTATTTAAAATTTTTCAAGAAAAATCGCCATAGTTTGGCACTTATTTTGCATAAAACATTTATCTGAGAAAGGCGTTTTTTTAATAACTTCAAAAATCACTAAAATTTCAACTAAATTTAAAAAACCACGTACAGAATAAACTGTCGTAAATTGTAAAATAATATAATAAATAATTGTGAGTAACGACGAAATAATGTTTTTGCTAAACCTACTACTACTGCATTCGGTCAGTTAAGTGTGTGTGTGTAGTCAGCTAAAAATACTCAAAAAACTTGCTTAAATCATTACATGTGATATACCACCTATTTTTGAATTGAAAATGGCTTTAAATTTAACAATAAAAAATCCAGGGCCGTATTTCAAAAAACAAAGTTGATGATGGTTTTTCAAAAACGAAACGTAGTAGTGAAAATGTATAAACGGTATCTTTTTCTCCGCAAAAAGTAACACTGAAAGAGTGCATTTCATTTTTTTATATCTGTAAAAATAATGTCAGAAATAAAAAATAAAAACTAAAATCGCAAAAAATCGGTTTTTCAAAAATTCACGAAAATGACACATGTTTCACTGTATCCCATGGCCCACAGGTATAAGCGTATAATTATTTAATAATTCAAAAATATTGTTTATTTTAGTAGCTACTTGGAGTTTAAGATGAAGAAAAAACAACCTTTGGATGTAGCAGTGTTTTCATCTTTTAAATCACATTATTAATAATGCAATGCAGTGCTGTCTTAGTCATCCAGGTATCCCAGTGAATATTGTTAATATAGCATTCGTTAAAATTGCACACGAGCGATCAATGACACCTTCGAACATCACATCAGGATTTAGAAAAACAGGCATATTTCCTTTTGATCCTGAAATATTCAGTGATGATGATTTTATCATATCAGCAATTACTCACACCAACTATTCAAAATACTGACCTAGAAACTCTCAACAATCAACAGTCAAAACTGCAAAAAGAATATTGATTGATAGCGATGAGGAAGAACAAGTATGGCAAGAGTCGTAAAGTGACAGCTAATGGTCGCAAGAAGACCCAAATTTAGGTGCTACTGAGATCACATTAACAACACCAACTGAGAATAATTATGTTTTGGTTCAATTTAAAACTAAAAATAATGTTTATTTTGTTGGTCAAATATTGAATATTTTGGAGAACGATATTTTCGAAATTTCATATATGAGAAAAAGCTCAAAAGTTTTAAACAAGTTTTTCATTCCGACAAATCCAGATATTGCAGTTGTTAATTTACTAGATATTAAAATGCTTTTACCCTAAGCAGTTTCAACAGGTTCGACTTCAAGACAAAACGCTTACCTGAGTCTTGAGATAAATTTTGGAAATTTTGATGTTTGTTAATTTTCTTTTGTATTAATGATTAAAGCTTTGGTTTTTAGGTTTTATTTAAAGAATTTTTGTATGATTTATTGTTTAATTAAAGTAAATAAACAAATAATAATGTAATTGTTTCATTGAAACTCACTGACAGTGTCAGTGTACCCCATAATTGGGGCACACTGAAACAAATTGAAGAATGGTAAATTTTATGAAAAGGATATTTCAGTATTGCACATTTTTCACTAAGAACCTGTTTATTCTGGAGATAAATGTACCTATTTTATGCTTATAACTTTATTTGTTCCATAAACCTTTTAGTTGTGAAAAAAACGTAATTTGAAAAAAAAATTGATCCACAGTGGAACACTCTCCCCTATATCAGAAATAACTTTAGATTTGTTATACCATATTAAGTTAAAACAAAAGTGTGAAAGAATTAGAGTGTGGTCATGTAAACGTATTCATTATTTTATTATACTAAACAATGTAATCATCTGTTATACATTTTAATATTTTTAACAAGACAAAATGTTTATTGGTACTAAAGTTCGATATGCCTGATGAAGATACGAATGTGGCATCGAAACGTTGCTTATATGTGATATTTTGATTTTGGCCAAATTATAAATATGGATTATTAAAGGTTGTTTTTTGTGCAGTCCCCAATACCCCAACAAACCAAAAAAAAAACATTAAATTTTAATTACTTATGTTTAGAATTCATTTTGACTTTTTTTGATCCGTTCGCCTTATCAA
The DNA here is from genome assembly GCA_911728435.2 of Apoderus coryli. Classification (NCBI taxonomy): domain Eukaryota; kingdom Metazoa; phylum Arthropoda; class Insecta; order Coleoptera; family Attelabidae; genus Apoderus; species Apoderus coryli. Next base: position 38,010,743 of record OU452200.1, on the reverse strand, counting down.
AGCCGTAAGAAGCTTTAAAATTTCGTGACAAAATATTCAAAGCATAGTTTTCGAAGTATTTTGATCGGGAAAATTCAATTATGAAGTAAGTTATTAATCAAAAAACATGAACAAACAGGGTGAGTCACGAGGAACTGTACATACCTGTACCATAAGTAGAGGCACGTTAGGGGATTATCAAATGACCATTAAAAAATGTCCCCTTGTTTTGATTATTAATATACAGGGTGAATTATGGATCTTCACCAAAACAATGTTTCGTCATATATTTTCAATGATTGAGTCGATTTATCTCATTTTTTTATAAAAGTGTGTATTGGTGTCTGGCAACTATCTGACATATTCAGAATTTAAAAAATTTAGGTCCTTCTTTGAGAAAATTTGTGGGACTGCTTCATATTCAACACTTCACCCTGTATATAATTTTTCAAAAATCTGATATAATTTTTTCAGAGTGCTTAAATAGACAGTTAGACCTGGGTATTTCAATTTTTTGTTACACTCACCTCACATTTCCAATTAAAGATTCATTTTAGAGTCAAAATGAAATATCTTACTGTATAATAATGTTCAGTTATTAAAAAGAAATCTTCAAAATAGACAGAAACGACACATACTGTGCTCCAGTATGGTAAATACCATAATTTGAATTCATTTACAGGGCCGGATTTAAAAATCTGGCATATCTGGTTCATCCCAATAATTCACCCTGTATATAACTTTTTCCACCCGTAATAGACAGAAAACAGATAAAAAATGTTTGTAATAACCTAGTTTTCGTATTTGTTTGAGGAAAACTCATGTGTCTAATTATTTTAATCGGAATGAAATGAACAAGCCAGGGAAATGTTTATTCATTAATTAAGAAATAAAATAAAAAACAATAAAACAGTTTTAACAATGTATAACAAAGTAAAAAACAATTTAATAAACATTACGATTACAAAAGATTTTCAAAATGAAATCCATCTGCCTCAATACACTTTTCTTGACGAATGTTTAAATGTGTAATGGACTTTCTGATTACCAGTAGGTCATTTCTGATAATATTGCAACAGTGAATAATTCTGTTAATGAGCTGTTGTGTTTTATAATCCTACTGTTTATTAAATTGTTTTTTACTTTCTTCACATCGTTATTGTTGGTTATTGTTTTTTATTTTATTTCTTAATTTATGAATAAACATTTCCCTGGCTTGTTCATTTCATTCCGATTAAAATAATTAGACACATGAGTTTTCCTCAAACAAATAAGAAAACTAGGTTATTACAAACATTTTTTATCTGTTTTCTGTCTATTACGGGTGGAAAAAGTTATATACAGGGTGAATTATTGGGATGAACCAGATATGCCAGATTTTTAAATCCAGCCCTGTAAATGAATTAAAATTATGGTATTTACAATACTGGAGCACAGTGTGTGTCGTTTCTGTTTACTTTGAGGATTTCTTTTTAATAACTAACCATTATTATACAGTAAGATATTTCATTTTGACTCTAAAATGAATCTTTAATTGGAAATGAGTGTAACAAAAAATTCAAATACCCAGGTCCAACTGTCTATTTATGCCCTCTGAAAAAATTATATCAGATTTTTGAAAAATCATATACAGGGTGAAGTATTGAATATGAAGCAGTCCCACAAATTTATATTAATAATCAAAACAAGGAGACATTTTTTAATGGTCATTTGATAATTCCCTAACGTGCCGCTACTTATGGTAGAAGTATGTACAGTTCCTCGTGACTCACCTTGTATTTTGACTTCAGATTCGTATTCAGCATCCAGAAATACGTAGTAAAAAGTTGCTCTGGTCAAAGTACAAGTCCCCTCACACACGATGTGTGATAAATTAGCCCATTGGTGCTCTTAGATCGCATCTGTCCGTTACCATAATGTACGCGAGGTGTTGAGAAAAAATGGTGCTTATTATAAAATTTAAATGTTCTAAGTTTAATAATGAAAAAGAAAAAAGAAAAGTTGCTTAACTGCTAATGAATAATATTTGAAATTATGAAAACACCACACGTACCTAACCGGTAAGTATATCACCCAAAATAACCTACATTTCTACCAATGAAGTGGAACAAGTTTTAATACTTTTTAAAAAAAATTCAAATAAGAATAAATAATAGGTACGAAAAATTATCCATAATAAAAACGTATAAATTCAATCAATGAAAGTTGTACCTACCAACTTACAGTATAATATATAGAGTTGTGCGGTAATATCAAATTATTATGAAATGTCACTTACCTTAAATACTAAACACTACATAACACATTGCTGTAAGAGAACAACAATGTTATACAACGAATAGCGAGCAAATTTCTTTCTTTCTTTAAGTAATAAACTCATTATATTATTTTAATTGTAACAACATTGGGCGGCAGAGGCGTAACAACTGGTATTCTAAATTCTTTACTGTCAACTTTTTCCAAAATAATCGAAAAGCTAGTCAAAAAGCGACTCCTCAGTTTTCTCAGAGCCAATAATATAATAACATCGGAGCAGTTTGGCTTCCAGAGCGCCAGGAGCACTTCGAATGACATATTTTCTTTTCTCGAGAATGTTTATTCCCAGCTCAATGAGAATAGAGCAGTTGCCGGAGTATTTTGCGATTTTTCAAAGGCGTTTGATTGTGTAGATCACAGCATCCTTCTCAGGAAGCTTGAGTTTTATGGTGTTAGGGGTGCACCTTTGGACTGGTTTCATTCTTATTTGACTGACCGAAGGCAACTGGTCAGGTTTGGGAGTGGTATGTCTCATAGTATGTGTGTGCCTTGCGGAGTGCCACAGGGGTCTGTTTTGGGTCCTGTTCTTTTTATTCTTTATATTAACGACATTACCACTATTGGACTAACGGGAAGCTTTACGCTGTTTGCGGATGATACGACACTCCTTTGGCATGATAGATATGCTGCTGTTATCAAAGAACACATTCGAAGTGATTTGGGAAAGTTAAAGGAATGGTGCGATTCGAATTATCTCTCATTTAATTTATCAAAAACACATGTATTATCTTATAATTTTAAATTTGATGATTTGCTATTTGAAAATAACCATATTAATAGTCCTAATTGTGTTAAAGTTTTGGGACTCCAAATTGATTTAAAGCTTAAGTTTGATGAACATGTTAAACTGTTAGGCAGGAAGGTTTCATCTGGCTGTTATGCTTTGAGAGTTGTGGCAGGGGCTCTTGGACTGAAAGTTGCACGAAATGTGTATTTTTCGTTAGTGGCGGCGTATCTTCGATATGGAATAGCGTTCTGGGGTACTTGTAGCCAAACTTTGTTTAAGAGTATATTTACACTGCAGAAGCGGGCTGTTCGTTATACGTGTAAGACAGATTTTACTGCAAGCTGTAGAGAATTATTCAAAAAACATCGAATATTGACTCTTACATCACTTTTCATTTTAGAAACTGTATGTCTTATTCATAAAAATGTAAGAAACATTAACAGCTCAGCTCCACCTAGTCACCCTTATCCCACGAGACTAGTTCAGCGAGTGCACTTGCCTATACCGAGGTCTGGCTCGGTAAAGAACTCAGTCCTTTATGACAGTCGCAGAATGTACAATCATTTGCCGTCAAACTTGACGGCTGTAAAAAATCCCAAGCAATTTAGGGAGGCTGTTAAGCGCGTTCTTCTTGAGAAGGCCTATTACTCACTGGAGGACTACTTTGCTGATGCGTGGTAGTGTTTGTTTTGATTTTGTTGTGTTGATCCGCTTTTGGCTTGGTTTGATGATTTTAATGTATTATAATGTATTATGTCTTTTCTGTTCTGCTACTTGCATTTATGTATATATTTATGTTGTGTTGTTATTTACATATTTTACTTCATGAATATTTTGGGGGATTTGAGATTATACTCTTGCCTTCCTACTAACACTGACAACATAATGTAGTAGGTTTACGTATGTTTTTAAAAATTTTTGTTATATTGTGTTTCAAACGATTAATTACATTAATCTTTTGTACTTGTATACGTCTTTGTTATATATTATTTTAAGTATGACTTTGTCTACAAGAACTTTTGTGATTCTTTTATGACAATAAAGTTAAAGATATAATGCCAAAATTCATTGTCAAACTTCCTTTACTTCCCTTAATAATAATAATAATAAGCCAACAGTCTTCCCTGCCCAGGTTTTCTTGAATAAGAACCAGTTTGACTGAACCTTTGTATCGCATCGGAGACCGTACTGCGTGGATGGCCAAGCCTTTCTGCGATGTATTGCGGAACATACATTCTCGGAGATAACGGCGAGACACATGAGCGACCAGTTAGAAACCTGTGCTGATATGCCGAAAATCTGTTATGAAGTTTTTCAATATATAGCGATCTCAAGGACTTTAGAGAAGTTACAGAGTAGCAAAATTGGTCTGTAATTGCTGATAATGTTAGACTTCCCTGATTTTAAAATATGTGTACCTTGTGCTTAAAAAGCACGAGCATATTATGAGAGATCTAGCCGACAAGCCTAGTTCGACGGACACTGAAGAACCTAGCGAATGCTTTCAGATCAACAAAATGACAAAACCTCAAATATCTATGTATCAGCACGGTTTTGTTGAAGGAAGATCCACTATCAAAAACTTTTACAGAAGAGAGAGTAACTTCGATCGCCCAAACTCTCACATCTATGTTGAGTAAAATACAGAAAGATTTGTAACACAAGATCGCGTCACAAACAAATTCATGCTGGTCGACGATGATCAAATTTGGCCTTCTCTAAAACAGGAATAACCTTCGCAAACACCCACCCGATTTAATTAAAAAGTGGATGAATATCGGCCTTTTCCAAAATTGAACAGTAATTTCTAATACCTACGCCACTGGCGACCACCAGTAGCACTCTTGGCAGAATTTCAGGTTCATTAGTTTGCATGAGATGTTGAAAAAAGATTTTGATACAATTCTTTACCATTAAAATTAATTTCCAACCAAACCAAATAATTAAATACAATAGACTATATGAATTTATTTTCATATTATTGTATTGTATTGCCAATAGTCTTTTCAAAATATTCAATTAATTGTTATAAAATATTATTAACGAATTTTTGTGGTAAATAGTGAAAATGTATGCAAAGAATCTTGTAAATTTTATAATAAATATAAATTATTTATAGTAAAAGTTCGCATCTAGCTACCTAATGGAGCAAACTTGGTAAGGATATGGAAGAAGATGTTGTTTCCTAAAAAAAAAAATGTTGCTTGTCGAAAAAATAAGAACTACTATGAAACAAATGATGTTTATTAAACAGTGGGTCTCAAAAAGCCATAAACATAAAATTAAAGAAATTAAAACGAACCTTAATAAACAGAAATAAACATAACGCAATCATAATCATAGTTCAAAAACCCCTCCCCCAACTGCTTCCTAATGTGATCAAAACTGGCTCGCATAATTCTTAATTTTAAAAGTTCAACATTGGACTCCAGTGGATACGCATAGGTAAGCTGCTTTGGACGGTCCCAAAGGAAAGAATCGGCTAAGGTCGGGACTTCTTGAGGCCATAAACTGGTCTATTTCTTCCTATCCAACTGACACCAAATTTCTGGTTCAGCCATTCTCTAACCTGCTCTCCAACGCAATGTGCAGGGCACCCAGCGTGTTGCGATAATCCAGGGGCAGCTCTTCGAGATGATCGCAAAAATATGTATCTAGTAGTTGCAAATAGCTTGCTCTGTTAGAAGTATCCTCAAAAAAATAAGGCCCAATGATACCGTAATATGGAATAGCACACCACGCATTGACTTTTTTTGCATTACTGACGTCTCTTCGTTGGTTGAAGATATTGATTCATCAGAAAACATTATAAGGTTGTAAATATTTCTATTGCCGTTTAAAAACTTATTTCTAACGCACAAACAAAAATATCGCCTCTTTGCTTCATCCCCAACCTCCAAAGTTTGGTTGAAATGAGGCTTGTGAAGATAATTTTTTACTAAATATAGTAACCAATCAAATTACTTAATTTTAAGTCATGTGTCAAATTTCATCCAATCAATACACTACATGTGGTGTTTTCAGTTTGGTGTTTTTTTTATTAAAAATTAATTAAACGTCAAACTGACAACTGGTTTAAAAATGTCGCGAAGATTTGGTATTGCATTTAACGATGCAATTTAACGATGCAATTAATAATATACCAAAAAATACAATCAAATGAAAAAAATATGTATGGAAAATATTTCTCGAGTTTTGTGCGACCAGAGAATACGAACTGAATGCTGAAACGAGTTTGCATAATTTGGTTAATATATTGAAAGATTATGCGGTAAATATGAGAAAAGCTGACGGAACTGAATATAAAGAAGCAACTGTAAAAACAATTTGGAATACTACGAGTAGGCTACTCCAGGAAAAATACTTCAATGACTTCAAAATTGTATTCGACTCGTTTACCAGTGTGATATTCAAAAATGCGCGAGATGCAAAACGTCAAAGATTACAGCAGGATCCAAACAAACGAAAATGCAGTTCATCAAATTTGAGTTCAGGTGATTTGGCTAGAATCATTGGATTATGGGATGAATGTACACTAGAAGGTTTACAAAATTTTTTTTACCATATTGTAGCTGTTGAGTTAGCTTGGCGAGGTGGTGAACCAGCTGATTGCCTTACAGATTATTTCACGATTGAGAAAAATAATGATGGAACGGCAACCAACAGAATTGAATACAATCCAATATTCAGTAAAACATGCCAAGGAGGATCGAAAAGTTGTACAAATAGTAAGTGGCTTGTTCCAAATATTGCAAACAAAAGTGCATGCCCTGTTCGGGTATTCCATAAATTATTGTCCAAAAGGGGGAAAAATATTACTTCCAGCCGCCTATTCTTGAGACCAAATCGTTTCTGGAAATCCGAAAGTGACACATGGTTTGACAATATACCGGTAGGCAAGAACACAATTAATATGTGGACCAAATCATCCCCGCAAGCTATTGGTTTGGACACTAAGTGTAAAAAGATACCCAATCATCAGAACAGATCAACTGCAGTTAGCCATTTGGCAAATAAAGGAATTCCTGAACAGCAATTAATAAAAATAACAGGACATAGCAGCTCTAATTCAATTAAACCGTACTTGAATATTAACCAAGAACGCCATGGTGAAATAATCAACACCATGCGAGGAATTTCTTCAACAGTGGAAATTAACAATCCGTCAACTTCAGCAAACTCTTCTTCCAATTTAACATTTACCAATTGTACTTTTTACAACTGTAGTTTTAAATAAAAATGAATAATATTTGTTTGATTAAAACTAAGACATTTTGTATTGAAAATTATTAAACGTCAGATTGACAATCAAATTTTTGATATCTACAAAGTAAAAAATTATCTTATCGAATACTCCTCGGGCCTTGATAAATACTCAAAATTTTATCATAGAGAATCCTTCAAGCGAGTTGCTCAAGGCCTTGGGCTATTATCAAGCAACACGATTTCGGCATTCTCTATGACAAAATTATCTCAGTATTATCAAGACCCTAGGGGTATTACTACTGATAAATTTTATTTTGTTTTAAACCTTTTTGAATGGTGGATTTTCCCACCACCTCTAAATTCTTAACCCTGTTTCTTAAAGAAAGCAATGTATTTCCATTTACAGAAACTGGTCCTGTTCTTTGAAATTGCTTGGCGTCAAATTTATACACGTATCCTTTGAAGGTTAGTACAAAAAAAAATCATATGGAAAAAATCTAGTAGCACTATATATGTGTCATCCTATGGCCTTTTTGAAAATATATGAAATGGAGAGCTAAAAGAAAGCAGAGATTCTGAAACACCCTGTAGATGTCAAACATTGTTTTCACAAACTCTATTTTGAACCATTAAACTTTTATTTTAGACATTTCTTCCCCAAACATTAAATTAAAAAGATAATGACGGGGTCTATTTAGCTAGACACTTTCTACCGTGGGCGCTAACTGCCGCCAGTTAAGAGAATGAGCCCATGAGGCTGCGGTGAAACCAGAGGGACTTATGCTGAACGGACCCGTTCCAAAAAAAAAAACTGCTGCCAGACGCTTTTAAAGATCTTAAACAAACTAACCTTCAAACAATACTAATTTAAATAGTTAAATAGCCAGCACGCTCAATTGTGTACCTGCTTTCTCAAATGAAGTAATTAATAATATAAAATAATTAATAAATTGTTCTACAAACATATGAAACTGATAATTAAGTCCTCCTTAAATGCATTTAATTATCTAACTCTATAATATCGTTTAACGCTATGACATAATCTGCAGTCTGCAGATATACGAGGGTTGCCTTTTATATTTCGGGATTTGGCAACCCAGGTGTTGCAATCTGGCAACTGACAGCTCTATCGTAAATTTCGTGAAAGTCGTCTAAAATCAGTTGTTGTTCCGAAAACCATTGATGCAGTGCGCGAACTGATATTGCAAGATCGTCATGTGACCTATCAAGAGATTGAGACAACCTTAGGCATTAGTCGGACCAGCATACATTCAATATTGCATAAACATTTGACTGTCAAAAAAATTTGTTCGCGTCGGATCCCACACAATTTGTCAATCGCTCAAAAAAAGGCTCGTGTCGATTGGTCGAAAGAAATGCTCAAAAAATACGGTCGCGGTGTTTCGAAACACGTCTATGACATCGTGGTAGGTGATGAATCGTGGATTTACCCGTATGAGCCCGAAAGTAAACAGCAGTCGACTGTATGGGTGTTTCAAGATGAGCCAAATCCAACAAAAGTTGTTCGCGCACGAAGCGAAAAACTGGACATGTCGCAACCGTACCACTAGAACAACGCAAAACAGTCAATTATGAGTGGTACACAACCATTTGTCTTCCAAGAAATCAGGAAAACCAACCGCCGAAGACGGATCACTCTTCACCACGACAATGCGAGCTCTCACACATCGACTCAAACAACTGCATTTTTAAGAACACAAAACATCGATTTGCTGAGCCATACGCCGTATAGTCCTGACTTGGCACCGTATGACTTCTTTTTATTCCCGTACGTAAAAAACAAACTGAGAGGGCAACGTTTTTCGGCAACTGAAGAAGCGGTTGCTGCATTCAGAATGCATGTTTTGGAGATACCTCAATCAGATCCGCAAGTTCTATCATCATCATCCAACAAAATTAATAGGATCTTTTCAGTTTACTTTTTTCTTGGGGTGTATAAAAATTTCTCTTTATTCTACATAAAAATATTCATGTTTATTTTCGTCACTATCACACAGAAATCAAAACAAACGACGTTTCGTTACTAATTAGTAACTTCCTCAGGTTGAAACATTTTTTTTTTTCCTTTTCTTTCTAACACAAATTCCAATACGTCAATGTCAATAAAAGAACAAACAATTTTCATTCTATTTACAAACACATTTAAATATAATAATGAGTTCCATCTTTTTAAATAAATATGTATTTTATTATATTTAAATGTTTTAAATGTGTTTGTAAATAGAATGAAAATTGTTTGTTCTTTTATTGACATTGACGTATTGGAATTTGTGTTAGAAAGAAAAGGAAAAAAAAATGTTTCAACCTGAGGAAGTTACTAATTAGTAACGAAACGTCGTTTGTTTTGATTTCTGTGTGATAGTGACGAAAATAAACATGAATATTTTTATGTAGAATAAAGAGGAATTTTTATAAGAACCGAACACCCCAAGAAAAAAGTAAACTGAAAAGAATTAGAATAGCGGTTCAAGAATAATAAAAAAATAAATATATTAATAGGATCTTTACGGGATGTGGCTCTCCACACATCTACAAAGTTCATGGGCATAACTAGAGGGGGTTTTAGAGGTTAGACCTAAAAAAATATGGAAAAATTGTAATTAGTGTTTCTGTCAACTTAAAGTGGGCTTTTTGAAACTATTAATAGGAAAATTTCAGTTAATAAACTTTATGAAGGTGGTGGTACCAATAACATTTTAGATTTAATAAAAAATTAGTAGAAAATAAACAATAACATGCCTTCAACCGACCAGAACGACTGAAGTGTACCACAGGGTACTGTTCTTGGGCCTGAACGTAATTCTCATTAGTATTTAATCAATAACTTTATGTTCTGAAATGAGGTTCGGGTTCACGACTGTAAGGTACGGCGGATCATCAATGAAATCGACTTTTTGAGAGTCCATTGTTTAAGGAGATGTGTAAGCGCGCGCATTATTTTGATACAGAATGATGACCAAAGATTTCTGACAAACGAATTGATTTCTGTGTATATACCAATGAAAATTGCGACCGTTTTACGTCCGTCTAAAGGTATTAGGTGATCATTTATAAACGAACATCCCCTTTAACTTTTGTTCTTTCACCCTGTAGAAGAAAATGTTAAATACAAAAGTTTTAGGGCTTAATGTAAACTATTTACAGCATCTATTATCGTATATATAGGGTGTCCCAGTAACGCGTTAGAAATCACAGTTCTATTTTTAGCTCTCCATATCATATACAGGGTGAACTATCACTCAGTACAAAAATTTTAACTGGAGGTAGAGAAAAATAAGATTTAACAGAATCAAAAAATTTCCAACATTTTTATTAAGGCTGAAAATAATTTTTTTGTAAATCATATTAAACTCCCTTTTTACGACGCCTATGTATGTATATGGAGACTATTAGTTTCATGACAATTTTTTTTTTTTAATTTCACCTGTTTTTGGTCATTTTATACATAAGTAAGTAGTTTTAAAAAAATGTCTGTCTGTCTGTATGCACGAAAACGAAAGAGGGTTCAAAAATTAAAAAAATTCATAGTTCTTAAACTAATCCGAAATATTGTATAATTTTTTACGCATTTAATTGAATATAACCTAAAATATTGAACATAAAATATTAGACCACATTGAAAAAATAGTGTAAAATGGGGTAAAAAATATTTTAAAAAAACGTACTTCTTAAACATAGCAGAAATATTAACTAATTATTTATAGCTTTAATAGAATATAACCTAAAAAATGTGCTATAAATAACTTGTTTTCATAGGCGTTCGTAAATATTGTAAAAGGGGTCAAAATAAAAACATATATACTTCCTAAACTTACTCGGAATGCGGAATAATTTTTCGTAGTTGTGATAGAATTTAACCTAAAAAATGTTACATAAATGAACTGGTTCACACAGGCGTTCGAAAAAGGGTCAAAAACAAAAAAAAAAAGTGTTTTTCCAAATATAACTTAAAAATTGGCTACTTATACTATATATAGCTTTGATATAAGATAACCTACAACAGGCAGCATAACAATTTTGTTTACATAGGGGTTCGTAAATAGTAGAAAAGGGGGCAAAATAAATTTTATAATAAAACTAAAAAAATCAATTATTTTGCGTACAAGAACTTGGTCTAGAAGATCTGAAATATAAAATATGTACGTATAAATAGTGCCTCCAAAGAGAAGAAAAATGAACAAAACCCGATAGTTAAAAAAAATAGCTGATGCTTAAACCAAAACAAAAATTTATTAAATTTAGATAAATGACAAAAAGGTCATAAAATTATTACTTTTACACTTAAATATGGCGAGCTATTCGTGCCTCAAGAGCAACAGTTTATTTTTAATGGAACGCTCTGTATAATATATTGTATCATTGAAGATTCTTTGTTCCTGATTCCAAAACACCATATTTGATGAGTCTATCTTAAACGGTTCAATAAGAATTCGCAATAAAACAAAGCTTTTGTCATGTTGTAAATAATAATAGTCAATTTAAAAAGGCCATAAAAATGATTTTTTCAAATGAAGAATTTGAGCCAACGTCCTTTATTGTATGTAGTGGCATTCGTGCTGGGGAGTCTTAAAAAGTCTTAAAATGTTTTTCTTCCTCTGGCCTAGATTTTGAAATCAGTCTTACTGCTATCTAGACCATTTTATCTATGTTTAAGATAAAATTAAGTACGGTATTGTAATTTATTTTCTGAACTGCAAATAAACTTATTATTATTATTATTTATTTTTTCACGATTAATTCGGCTATTCTTCTTCTTATGGTGCCTATCCGTTACAGATGTTGGACACTAACATGGCTATTCTTACTTTGTTGACTGCTGCCCTGAAAAGTCCGGTAGTGGTTAAGTTAAACCATTTTCGCAGGTTATGCAGCCAGAATATTCTTCTTCGTCCTGGACCTCTTTTCCCATGCACTTTACCCTGAAGTATTGTCCGAAGAAGGTCATACCGTTGTTCATTACGCATTATATGGCCCAGGTATTCCAGTTTGCGACGTTTTATGGTTGCGACTAGTTCGCGCTCTTTACCCATTCTATGTAGAACTTCTACGTTGGTGACTCTGTATGTCCAGGAAATCCTCAACATGCGTCTATAGCACCACATTTCGAATGCCTCGAGTCTTTCCAGTGACGCTTCAGTTAAGGTCCATGTCTCCACGCCATATAAAAGAACGGAGAACACGTAGCATTCTAGTAAACGAACTTTTATTTCCAGTTTTATATCGTGCCTGTTACAAGATTTTTTTCATTTTGACGAAAGCTGATCTTGCCTTCTCGATCCTTATCTTAATTTCCGTCGATTGGTCCCACTGTTCATTTAAGTTTGCACCCAAATAACAAAAGTTGGTGATTCGTGTTATAGGTTGTTGGTTAACTAGTAATTGACCAGGTGGTATCCTATTTTTGCTTATAACCATGTATTTGGTTTTTTTGATGTTAAAATCAAGCCCAAACCTGCTACTTACTTCTGCCACCCTGGAGACAAGTGTCTGCAGACCTTCAAGACTGTCTGCAAAAATGACAGTATCATCAGCGTATCTTATATTGTTCAATCGTTGTCCGTTTATAAGTATTCCCTCGTCTATGTCCGTTAGCGCTAGGTTCATAATGTGCTCTGAATATGTATTGAACAATAATGGGGACAATATACACCCCTGTCGCACACCTCTTTTTATCTTTATGTCGTCTGTTAACTGATCCCCAACTCTTACAGCTGCAGTTTGTTCGTAATAGATATTGTTTATTATACGGCGAGCTCTGCTGTCTAGGTCAATTGAATTTAATATTTTCATCAGTTCGTCATGTTTTATTCTATCGAACGCTTTCTGGTAATCAACAAAACACACATATATATCACAATTCACGTCTCTACATCTTTGAAAGAGAACTTGTGTAGCAAAAAGTGCCTCACGAGTGCCCAATGCATCCCTGAAGCCAAATTGTGTATTTGTCATGTGTTCTTCACACTTCTTCGGTTATTCTAGGTGGCCGGAATTATTGAAATTCAAGGCTTACCGAGAGTTTTACGGATTATGCAGGTAGTTCCCAAGACAACTGTTTTGCAGCAATCGTCGGCGATGCTGTCCTGGAGCCCCAGAAGTAATAAAGATTGAACCAAGGACTTCTGGACAAGCCCATTAGAGGATTATTATTATTTTTTTATTATTTTTTATTATTATTATAAATAGCTTCTACTCTCGGTAATTAATAAGAATAGGGCTGCTGCTCCTGGAGTATTCCCCACATGGCACCACTGGATGAATTATTGAAAAAGCGAGCGGTTTTCATTAGACTTTAATAAGAAAACTGAGTTCACGCACAACACTCTACCCACACTATTTATCATGTGCCACAGACGTTAAGGGTCGAATATCGAAACTCCTCGTATCTAAACAAATATCATAACAAGAAATTCCACAATTTAGATTATATTATGGACTTTTTACATAAAACCGAAAGTGGAATGAAAAAAAATTCAAATATGTCGAGCACTTTCTCTTTCTTGACCAGGGTACTTATGGGTACCTACTTACGTCGCATACATATAGGTACACAATGTAAATAAGTAGCACCGAATTAGAGGCGTACTGACACACCCCTCCGAAAATTTTATGTTATCTATAAAGCACGCGGACTGTAATTCTATTGCTCACTTGTGCTGTTGTGATTTATCAGTTTTCATATTATACAACTCTATACCCGGTCATTTAGGATTATTATACAAAATGAATCGTTTAGCGGTAAGTGAAATACAATTTTTTTTAATTTGAAAAAATAGTCCATTCTTAAGTGTTTAAATGAAAGTCGAATCTCCACAAAATAAATTTAATAGAAACTATCGGCCATACATGTTTCGGGACTAGACCAGGCCCATCATCAGTGGTATGTCAACAATCGAACAAACACAACGCTAAGACGTACAATGTTCCATTAAATTTCTATTGAAGTCTGGAAAACACACCTCATTCTCAGTTCGTTTATCAATATGTGCAATGATCGTTTAACTTACCATTTTATGGAAAAATATTTGACTTATTAAAATTTAATTAAAATTACAATTACATATTTTGGTCTAATTTCCTTTTTGTATATCATATTTTTCTTCTTTTCTAATAAAGTTTTAAGACTATTTAACAATTTGTTTTTTTGTTAAAGCCGGAATGGCAAGAACGTCATCGACAAACGTAATAAAAAATTTTTGTTGGTATGAATATGAGTTATGTTATAGGTGATAGTCTCCAGGCTCCAATTTACAATATGCTCTTAAAATTACAGACAAATAAAGCTTTAGTATTAATTAACTAATCGGTTAGATTTACCAATATGAAAATTGCTGGAGATAATTCGAATCGCACCATTCCTAAATCATTTCGAATATTTTCTTTGACAACATCAGCATCTTTATCATGCCAAAGGAGTGTCGTATCATCCGCGAACAGTGTAAGCCTTCCTTTTAGTGTAATAGTGGTAATGTCGTTAATATAAACAAGAAAAAAATAGGACCCAAAACAGACCCTTGGGGTACTCAGATACACAGAGATTATTCCCAATTTTGACCAGTTGCCTCCGGTCGCACACCTAACACCATAAAACTCAAGCTTCCTGAGAAGGATGCTGTGATCTACGCAATCAAATACCTTCGAAAGGTCGCAAAATACTCCGGCAACTGCTCTACTCTCATTGAGTTGGGAATAAGCGTTCTCGAGAAACGAAAATATGGCATCCACAGTGTTCTTGGCGTTCTGGAAGCCAAACTGGTCCGATGTTATTTTATTATTGGCTTTGAGAAAACTGAGGAGTTGCTTCTTGAGAAGTTTTTTGGTTATTTATAAGCAGGAAATACGCCTCGTAAAAAAGATCAACTTACAGCATCGATTAAAACTCTGTGGGCCAATAAGGGTAAATTCTTCGTCTTAGTGAAACAAAGAGCATTATAGTAGTAGAATGTACCCTCGAAGCCTTAAAAGTCGTGGCAACAAGCATTTGGAGACGATGCTCCATCTAGAGCATGTCTGTTTCGATGATACGTTGAATTTATTTATAGAAAATGTTGTAAATGTTCAACGTTTACTTGAAGGTGAATCCCGATGAACGTATCAAAAGATAATAAACTTTGGTGGTCCAATTATTGCATGCGACGGCAGCCATCGTAAAAATGTCAAGAGCCGTCGTCGCTTCTATCAAACTGCTTGGTGCAGAAAATAACTGTCATGTAAATCGTGCCTCCATTTAATGCTCGCTATCCAATGAGGCAACAATGCCCTGCCCTGGCCGTAATTAAATCAATTTAAACGCGAGGCACTGCCTCTCGTCCCTATACACGGCGAGTTGCCACTTAATTATCGTTATCTACTACCACATTGATTAATATTAGTCTCCAATTTTTTTATTAAACAGAAACTGATCAGCTAACAGTTAACTGCACACATTTTTATGAGTTTTACAAAGTTTTTTGTTAATTTAAAAATTTATAAATGAAAATGATTTCGTGGCAAAGCGGACTAAAATGTTGGTTTTACCTACTAATTTAGCAGGGCCCCAGTCTAATTTTGTTCGGCCTCTGCATGGTATATGCATATGCATTACTATGTACATGTAGATGATACGTGTTTACATGTGTCTACTGTTGTGTATCCTATTGTGGTTAAATGCAGGCCGATATTTGTAGATGGGTAACGACTATGGTACTCTGACGAGCTCATAACAAGAGCGAAACGAAATCGTCAGTATCTGTCGACCCATGCCTCGGTCTGGGTTCTATTGAATTAGACTGGGGCCCTGCAAAATTAAACAAAATTCCTTGTGTAGGTAAAACCAACATTTTAGTCCGCTTTGCCACGAAATTATTTTCATTTATTATATTTACGGACATGAAATCCTTTTAATTTTTAAAAATTTATGTTTACTAATTTATGTGAGTTGAGTTGATTATCTATTATTACCTACATGAATTTAGGCCCTCTTTAAGTGGTTATAAGTAATTTTCAGTGATCTATTACTATAGTTTACTAAACCAATTACAGTTTTACACTTTCTAAACATAACCAGAACCAACATTTCAATGTCTTAAATCTACAAGCTAACCAAAACAACTTGTTATTTGGCTTTCAACAAAAAAAATGACTTCAAATAAACAGGTGATTTAAAATAACTGAGCGGTCGTCCGAATTACTTAGTTGTTATATTAAATGGTACACTATAATTTCTATTATTTATTGTACTTTCCTTTATTTATTAATTGTACATACACAATAAATATCTAAGCAATTCTAGACCAAAAACATTACATAAAACATTAATTAGTTGCATACGTGCTAAATATATCAAACTATGTATTTTATAGCTCATTTAACATGTATAAACAATTCTTTTTGCGTGTACCTATTAGGTACTTATATGACGTGAGTTATACCTACATCTTATGAAACAATTTTGGCAGAATATTAAATTTGTTGATTGGTTAATCAATCGAGCATAAAGAAAGTAAAAACCCTACTTAATAGTCAGTACTGTTCATTTCATTACTACGTACTACTACACCCAAACAAAGAATATCATAACTTGGATGCTGCTCGCTTTTTTCAGAACGACCTGTACCTATAACCTCAATAATTGATCTACTTTTAATGCATAAGTAAAATAACTAAGAGACCTTTCTATTCTTGCAGATTTTAGGTATAACTTTAGCGCTAACAATCTCATGTCAATGTCAGCAACACTATCAAGCAGCAGAACAGCCGATTGAACAGTACCCCAGAACGCCGCCACCACAAATTCTGACCCACAAACAAGCCCTAAATCACGATGGTAATTTCAAGTATTTGTTTACATCTGAAAATGGTTTGGCACAAGGTGAAAGCATTGCCCCTGACGGTTCAAGGTGAGACACACAAGAGATTAAGTCATTAACTTCGAGAGATATAATTTGATTATGTAACTACTTTGGTATATACTATATACCTACTTACTACTTACATGTCTGGGTTGTTATATAGTGTACTTTAATTTATTCTTTTCTAGAAATGGTGGCTACAGTTACGTAGATCCTACCGGTAGAAAAATCTCCGTAAAATACACAGCTGGTAAAGAAGGATTTAGAATTATTGAGGCCGATCATTTACCAAAGGCCCCACAACCAATTGTTCCAGTTCCAGCTCCACAAACACATCAGGCCGCATACGCACCACAACAACTAAATACAGGCGCCTATCAACGGGTAAATATTTATCAAGCATAAAATACATTTAATATCTAGCGACTGATTCAAAATTCAAAAGCTAAATAGATAAGTTTGTTTTTGTTATGATACATTTGAATTTGATTGCTGTAGAGTTTGCAATTGACATTTGACATTGGAGTTTAAATTTAGCACTTAAATGTCAATTAATTTTGCAAAACAAAAAACGTTCTTTTGTGAAATGAGTGAAAATTACTGATATTTGACGTTGACTAAAATTGCCTGGTGATTTAAGAAGCTTTATTTTTTTAATATGACAATAATTAATGATATTCCACTAATCAATTTTCATTCCATTAATTCTGCTTGAAATTGAGCAAAATGGCAAGAGGCAGAGCTAACAGTTGGCTGATATATTTGACCCAACTCAATTTGACAGCTAAAACACAGCTAAGATACCGTTAGGACATTATGAATCCTGCGAATCATCAATAATGGAAAATAATTTAAATAAATCATTTTATTGCAGGCTCAACAAGCAGACGACGGCAATTACAGAGCTGACATCTACGAGCGCCCGTACCAAACACAACAGGCACAACAAGTTGCATACCCCGCAGTAGCGTATCAAAAACCATATTCGCAACCTAGAGGTGTAGCGAATAACAATTTGCCCGTAACTGAGAAAGAAGTCGAATACAATGATGAACCAGGAAAACCACATAGTTTCGGTGCAGGATATCTTTTTGAATTTTCTGGATAATTTTCTTAGATCCTAATTAGTTTTTTTTTATAAATTTATTAGACTTATTATTGAACTGTTTTATTATTTTTAAGATTCTTGTATAGATACTAAATGTATGTTTATGAGTGCTATTTTTTTATGTTCCTGAATTATTTTAATAAATGTGTGTTTTTATGGATTGTTTAAAATAAATAATATTAAATTGAAGAATAGTCATTTTATTAAGTACTCTAATACTAATTCTCATTAACAAAAATCTGTTGCTAGCTCTCTATCTATACATATTTTTCAATTGCTTATGTATGCAACTTCCAATACTTCTAAAGTAAAGCTATAACCGAGAATAACAATGTGGTGGCTATTCTAGGCCCAAATATTTATTTTTATTTCTAAACTATCAATAATTGATTTTAAAATCGGTTTGTATTATTGTTCTGGGATTATAATAATTAAGATAAAGGCGTAATATTGAATAAATAGAAATAAATCAGCCCTTGCCTAATATAGGCAACCCCAAATACATGGATTTTCGCGCTCTTTTTTTGTTTATCCCAATTTTAAACTCTAACCTCAAATAGTAAAAACGCAAATACTTATTTTTAAAAATTGTATTAGTTTTGGTCACCATAATATTAACTAAATGCCAGAAGAAATGGAAGTAGACGAACAAGTACCGGGTCCATCAAAACCAACGACCTCAAATGAAACGATAAACAAAAAACAACAATGTGCACCATGGATAGAAAAATACCGACCTCATTCATTTGAAGACATAGTGGGCAACGAAAACACAGTAACAAGACTATCAATATTCTCCAAAAAGGGAAATGTACCAAACCTAATCCTTGCCGGACCTCCCGGCGTCGGTAAAACTACCACAATCTTATGTTTAGCAAAGATCCTTTTGGGCCCATCGTTCAAGAATGCAGTTCTAGAATTAAACGCATCAAATGATAGAGGTATCGACGTCGTTCGAAATAAAGTTAAAACATTCGCACAACAAAAGGTTACATTACCGCCTGGACGTCACAAAATCATTATTTTAGATGAAGTTGATAGTATGACTGATGGGGCTCAGCAAGCGTTGAAAAAGACCATGGAAGAATACAGTGATACAACTAGGTTCGCACTTGCATGTAATTACAGTGAGAAAGTTATTGAACCAATTCAATCTCGATGTGCTGTGTTAAGATATTCAAGTTTAAGTGATACAGAGATTTTAGCGAGGCTAATACAAATATGTCAAATTGAGAACGTTAAATATACTAAAGATGGGTTGGAAGCGATTGTGTTCAGTGCCCAAGGCGATATGAGGCAAGCTTTGAACAATTTACAATCAACTCACAGTGGTTTTGGTGAAGTCAATTCTGAATACGTGTTTAAAGTGTGCGATGAACCCCATCCAATGTTAATTAAAGATATGCTAAAGTATTGTACGGAGAATAACATTAGAAAAGCGTATAAAATTATTGAGCATTTATGGAATTTAGGGTATGCAGCTGAGGATATTATTAAAAACATATTTAAAGTGTGTAAGAATATGGATATAGACGATGTATTGAAATTACCTTTTTTGCAAGAAGTGGGATTGTGTCACCAGCGTATTTCTGATGGCTTGTGTTCTTTAGTTCAAATGTCTGGATTGTTAGCTAGATTGTGTAGGGTCGCTAAAGATAAACAGAAGTTGTAACTATTTGTTGTTTGTATTATTTATTTTGTATTTTTTGTCCGAAATAAAAAGTTTTGGCGATAGGCTTTATAGAATTATTTTTTAGGAATACAATACAAACATACATATTTATGCATTATCTTTTCTCGCATTTGATAAAATCAAATCTATCTTATGCGCCATCTATCAGTAAACACAGAAACTTTTGAATTACCTACATAAGGAATAGGAAGCTATAACTATTGTCTTTTGTTTATAAAGACAATGCTATAACCATTGTCTTTGTTTATAAAGACAATGCTATAACAAGTTTATAAAGACAACGCTATAACAATGAGTTTATGGTAAACTCGCTTTACATTCACTAAGTTTATAAAATATCTCATGACGCATAACGTCATAGTCCTTCTAAACTGTATTAAGTATAATAATCAATATGATATTTGGAGTCGTTTTAAAGTCAGTTATTGGGAACACTGAAAAGACATTATAAAAGCGCGAATAACAATAAAACAGTTTTTTTAAGAAAAAAATTAGTAGGTACCGCTTAAGCGAGTACTAACTTTGTATGGCCTCTATAGCGACTTTCGTAGCATATAGCTAGCTTGTGTTTATTTACTTTCATTGTTGTCTACAATAAATCTTATACTAATGGAGCAGTTTGTGTATGATATGTGATAAAACAGTAGAGCACGATTTGGCATCCTCAATCAATGAATATTTTTTATTCATTGTAGACAGTCAAGGCGCATTCATAATGCACCTTGGTAGACAGTATCATTGTCTTTGTTTATAAAGGCAATGACAGTGTCATTGTAAGACAATGACAGTGTAAATGTCTCATTTTATCATTGGCATTGTCTTTATAAAGACAATGCTACTGGCTTTGAATAGGGAGTTAAAGTTGTTCATGAGACAAGAACGTATACGTATCTATTGACAGCTAGGCATGCGCAGATGAATTTTTCATCTCGTTTGCGGATACGTATCCCGTATCGATACGGTCTCTTGCGTGTCATGCAGACGAGAACGCGTTCTACCGGAAATCCTCGATTGTATGATCGGAGGTATCCGAACGAGTTTAACAAATATAAACATAACCTAAGAGAAATGCGTTACGTTGCTAATCAAACTTTAACTCATTTTTGGTCCTAGATTTTTCAATTGACTTATCCTAAATAATTTCCATTACGTCAGCATAGATACGTCTCGTCTCATGTACAACTTTAACTGCCTAATATAAAGTGACCACTGAATCATTGTCTTGTTAAAAAGACAATGACTGAATGTAGGTATGTTGTGTTATGTGAAAGTGACTTATATTCAAAGGCTACTCGAGATAATTTGGTCACCATATTGTTGCAAACCATAAATAAATGTATTTTGTGTTGCATTCTTTATGTCCAATAACTATTTTGACTACAAAAATGCACTTATTGAGATTCATAAAAATTGCCGAACCGGCCCATCACTAAATTGTATAATTGTGTATTTTTCATTTTATCCTTGAGATATGCCCAACATTTAGGGACACGAAAATAGTAAAAGTATCGATACCGATACTTGTGTAAAGATATCGATATTCTTAGGTATCGGTATCGAAAATGTACACAACACTTTTAAAAATAAAATATAAAAATCTATATACATTTTGTGTTATATAACATGGGAAATCTATCAGGTATGTTCTGTGAACATAAAGTGATAAAATAAACTATAAAACACTGATAAAAATAAGCACAAAAATATCATATATTTTATAAAATGCAACGTACCTATTACAATGTATAATCAATTATTAAAAAAAATTGTCATATAATTAATTTATTCAGAGTAACGCGCATTTAGGAATAAACTGTCGCAAAAAACTGAATAAAATAATTAATAAATGGCGGTGGCAATATAATATAATAATCATTTTCGATACCGATACTGCTACGAAAGTATCGATACCAACTTGGAATCGTTCCAAAAATATCGATACCAAAAAGACCGCTGAAAAGGTATCGATACTTTCAAAGTATCGAGGTATCGTTAGCATACCTACCAACATTACTAAATACGTCGTGAATTAATCTGAAATATAAATATCGCATTGTTAAATTTTAATAAATTGATAGAAATTAATCTTCCTCGTAAATACGCGAATAATAATCATCCAATGGGTGGTAAAAATAAAAGCAATCGTACGAAAAACAACGCAAGAGTATGTATAGCATCATTGATATTAACAAAATAAACCAATTTTACTTTGCAGCCTTCCAGCAGTGGCAGAAGTGCCGAACTTTTGGGCACATCATTGTCACACTTCGGTTTCATAAATATCAAGGAATCGTTAACTCTATTAAAACGAGAAGAATATGAATTTCTGGATTTTGGTTACCAATTAGTTTTCAGAAAACTTGATAAAAAGGATGCAACAACGAAGTTAAAAGTAACGTTCTATAAAAATGTTGTTATTTTTGAAATACTAATAATGTTACCATTGTTTTAGGGATTGCAAGAGTTTGTACGATTATTAAAAAGCGACGTAATTGAAAGTATTAAATTAATACTGCCAATATGGTCAAGATTTTATTCGTCTCTAGCTACAGACGTTGATAATCGTGTAAGAGAGGCCGCTCATATTGTCCAAAATCAATTCGTGTTGAGAGCTAAACGAAACATAGCGCCTTATTTGAAGCAATTGATGGCACCTTGGTTTACTTCACAATACGATGTGTATCCACCGGCTGCAACAGCTGCTAAACAAGCTTTTAAGGTAATTTTCTAACTTAATAATTTGTTAGATAACAACGTATTTATTTGTAGGATGCCTTCCCAGTTCACAAATTTCAAGAGGCGATTGTGTATTGTCAGGACGAAATTCTGACATATATCAGAGACAATTTAATCAACCAGACACCGGAGAGTCTGTCACCGAAACAAACTAGTCCTGAAGAGGCTGCTGCTAAATATGAACGAGTCATTATATCGTGTTTACAAGGCTATATTTTGTATTTTGAGCAAGTTGCTAGTGATAAAATACAGGAAACAGGTAAATAATTACATAAATAACTTGTTTAGATATATTTAGACATTATTAATAAATTTTTAGCGCATATCCATACTGAAATTGTATCTCATGCTAAGTTTTGGAAGTTTCCCAAAAATAAAATACCACTTATTCGTGCAGCATGGTATAAACTGTTGGTAGTGATTTGTCAAAAAGCCTTGTTTCTTATGGATGGTAAAGAAAGTCAAACTGTCCCAATCGTGTTTGCAAATTTAGATGAAAACGAACCGACCGTCGTGCCCTATGTGTGGGAAGCGGCATTGTTGGTGGTTTCATCAATTCCGGTGAGAAACATGTTTTTATAAGTGAAAAATTAAAAAATGATCCAAATATGCTTTGGAACCTAATTATAAAGCTTGATTCGCTATTTGAGGGTAAATCAATGGAACCCATATTAAATGAATTCTACTCAATTTTATACAATGCAATTGAACTCTATGTACCACTTAAGAGAATTTCAAATAGAAGATTTCCACGATGGTTCAGCCCATATTTGAAAAGTTGTGTATTCCATAAAAAGCATGCACACAAATTGTATAAAAGTTCCGGATCACAGCACCATTACCACGAATTTGTTAGGTTACGTACATTATGTAAAACCCTATCGCGAGAATGCTATACAAACTTTATTCTTTCTGTTGAAGACCAGATTCACGGTGATATAAGTTCTTTTTGGTCTTTTGTGAACTCCACGCGTGGAAATATCGACTTACCTTCTGAGTTGTTTCTTGACGCGGATAGAGCTACTTCCGGACAGTCCGCTGCTGATCTCTTTGCTAGGCATTTCTCTTCGGTTTATACAGCTAATGACGTCAATGTTGCTGAGCGTCTTAGTGTTAATGATATTAACTGTAACTGTCTAAAGATTTCAATATCGGAGATATACCAACAACTTTCTACTCTGGACGAGAATAAGGGCCCTGGGCCAGATGGGTTACCTCCGAAATTATTAAAGCATTGCAGTTTTGTTATGGCAAGACCTTTGCATGCTATTTTTAACATGTCGTTAAACACTGGTTGTTTTCCTGAGCTTCATTACTTCTATACACAAGATAGATAGATATTTATTCACCATCTTATGTTACATAACATGTATAGTACGTCATAAAAAAAAACAAAAATTAAACAATCCAAGTCACAGCAACAAAGAAAGGCTTACAAACAAAATAAAATAGCAACAACATAAAACAAACTAAAATCTAAAAAAATCTTACAATATCGCTTCTGAAATAGTCCTCAAAGGTATAAAAAGCTTGAGATATCAAAAATGATTTAATACTTTTGGTGAACTGGACTTCACCAAGGTTCTTTATGTGAGACGGCAGCTTATTATAAAATTGACACAATAATAGTCAGAACCTTTCCTAGTCCTCAATAGGCGGTGAAATTCAGGCAATATGTCATTGCGATTTCGCGTACCATAATTATGCATATCAGAGTGAAGAGTGAAATGCGAGGCATTGGTTCGAATGTAGCCAAGACAGTTTAAGATGTACAAGGAAGGCAAAGTAAGTAGTCCGTGTTCAATAAAATACTTTTTACAGCAGTCACGCCAACCGAGCCCCAACATTGTACGTAAACATCTCCTCTGTAGCTTGAAGATTTTCATTGCATGGGAACTATGTCCCCAGTTCAAAATACCATACGACATACGGGAAACAAAATAACCATGATATACCGTCAGATATATGACCCTGGACAGCGAGCACCCAAGTTCTCGAACATGACTCTCCCAGGTTAATTTAGGATCAAGATGAACCCCAAGGAACTTCACGCGACGCTCTGAAGATCGATAGGCGCAGAACGCAATGTAAAGTTCATGCTCTGAGTTTTAGCCTGATTCAAGCTCAGTTCATTTGCCAGAAACCAATTGCCTATGTCAGTCTCAACAGCATTAACCAACTCCCCTAAAGGGTCGTTTGGTCGATATCTAATCAGACTAGTTGTGTCGTCAGCAAAGAGGATTATATTTGACTCTTCTTGAAATATGTATAAATCATTTACGTATATTAAAAACAATAAAGGTCCCAAAACCGACCCCTGGGGCACACCCCGTCCAACCCTTCGTCTCTCCGAGTATCGTCCCCCATACAAAACGTAAAACGATCGCTGAGATAAGAGCCAACCAAGGCAACACTGTCAACATCAAAGTTATAGTAAGAGAGTTTCTGAAGAAGTATCTCGTGTGAGACACAGTCAAAAGCCTTAGTGAGGTCATAAAAGGAAGCAAAGGTGTCACAGCCCCGCTCCATGCCATCCGAAACATATTCCAAAAGGTTATTAATTGCAAGAGTAGTAGATCTCTTATTACGAAAGCCATATTGACCTTGCATAAAGAGATTATTTGCTTCAAAATATTCAGTTATTTGATTTTTAATAATAGACTCAAAGATTTTCGAAAAAATTGGCAAGATCGATATTGGTCGATAGTTACTGGGATCATCAACCGATCCTTTATTTTTGTAGATTGGAATAACCCTTGCCTCCTTCAAGACCGCCGGAAATACAGCGTCACCAATGCAATGGTTTATCAACTTAGTAAGCGGCACCACTAGCAGATTCTTTAAAGTCCCAATAATCCTAACATTAAGCTCATAACAATCCTGGTCTGGAGACAGGCATAATATTAAGAATTATAGACCTATCAGTATAATCAGCATTATTCCCAAGGTATTCGAGAAACTTATAATAAATTATCTTCAACCTCTCCTAGGCAGTGCTATCATTGATCAGCAGTACGGATTTTTGCCACGAAAGTCAGCTGAGCTAAATCTGTTAAAATACACCAACTTTATTATTGATGCTCTAGAGAGTGGATCGGAGGTACATTCAGTGTATACCGATTTCTCCAAAGCCTTCGATCGTGTAAATCATAAAATCTTATTGATAAAGTTGGCTGAGGTTGGCATCGGCGGACGCATGCTCGAATGGATGAGTAGCTACCTTGATAACAGAATTCAATACGTTAAGGTCAAGGGCTTTGTTTCTACTGAGATACAAGTATCATCCGGCATCCCCCAAGGATCGCACTTGGGACCACTGTTTTTTAATATTTTCGTTAATGACATCGCCAGATGTTTTACTTCGAGCGATTTTCTCTTGTTCGCTGATGATCTCAAACTATTTACGATAGTCAACCAAACTGAAGATTGCGAGAGATTGCAGTCTGACCTCGGGGCTCTTCACGAGTGGTGTGTTGGGAATGATATGCATCTGAATGTTGATAAGTGTTGTTTTATGTCCTTTTCGAGATCAAGACGGACCGCTCTTTTCGATTACTCACTGAACCAGACTTCCCTTAAATTGGTTACTACAGTTAAGGATCTTGGAGTAATGCTTGATAGTGGTTTGACCTTTATTCCACATATAACTTCAATGGTCTCAAGGTCTCTGAAGGTTCTTGGCTTCATTAAACGTTGCTCACGGGAGTTCTCACATGTCGATTCTCTGAGGCTTCTTTACACAAGTTTGGTCAGACCGTGTCTTGAGTATGCGTCGGCTGTCTGGTCTCCACATTATACTGTGCATCTAGCAAAAATTGAGCAGGTACAGCACAAATTTCTTAGATGCCTAGCCTACAAACT
The DNA here is from genome assembly GCA_911728435.2 of Apoderus coryli. NCBI lineage: Eukaryota > Metazoa > Arthropoda > Insecta > Coleoptera > Attelabidae > Apoderus > Apoderus coryli. The sequence continues at coordinate 37,984,266 of OU452200.1, read as the reverse complement.
GCACATAGACTTTATTTTTGAGAATCGTTTTGAATTATATGCCGACTTAGAGTGCTACCTTGGCATTGACACGCTGGGTGATCGACGACAGAGACATGATTTGATTTTATTGTATGACCTTATAAATGGAAGGTTGAATTGTCCCGATCTTTTGGGCAAGATTGGAATTTATGTTCCATATCGTGCAACGCGTACGAGGAGTATGTTTCACCAGACACATTCCAGAACAAACTATGGTTGCAATTCATTTTTGGCGCGCTCAATGCGTCTCGCCAATGACAGTGAAGAGACACTGGATTTTTTTGTCCCGAGAAATACCTTTTTGGGTTCAGTAGGGCACCTCTTTGATAATTGATACGTTGTGTTGTACCATATTGTTTATAATAGTGAAGTATTGATCGTGTAGATTATTATTATCCATTTTATTTGTGATTGATTTTTATTTGACATTTTTCGATTGTCTAATTCTTTTGAAGTGTTTTGTTGTAGAACTATTTATATTTATTGTAATTTTGTATAAAATGGGCCTTTGCCTGTAAATAAATAAATAAATAAATTAAACTTATAGACAATTTTCTTATCTGAAACTAATAATTTTTTAGGAATGGTGGGAAACTATCCATGTTGATAAAGTCTGTTACCCAAAACTGTGGAAAATCTTGAAAAATGGCGGTCAAGGCAATGCTAGCGTTATTTATCCAAGTTTATTACCTCTAATATCGTATTTGTCACCTGTTATTGGCGATGATAATTTACAATTTTTCAATAGTTTTTTTGTAAATATGAGGACCGGGTAAGTTAATTGGTACATACATACCTTTCATTGCATTAAATAAATTTTTGGTGTTTTAGGCTTCAACAAAAAACAGTTCTCGCCAGTAGATCAGAATGCTCAGCAATCGCCCAGTCTCTAATCGAATGCTTGCAATACATAATCCTCAAAAACCACTTAAGTTCACACTTATGCAAAGAACTAATATCATCACACTTATTCACAACTCTAGAATGGTGTTTAACAGACGAAGTTGCCTGTCATAAATCCGTATTCAACTCCACAGCGACTCTGATACAGTCATGGAGTTGTCGTTCGGATACCCAGAGTTATGTAAAGTTCTTTTACGATTATCTTATTGATTTATTCAAAATGACTTTAAACAATTTGAAGCAAATACCGAACTTTGATTTAGTGAACATAGCGAATAGACAAATAGAGCTTTTGCATGCTTTAAAACATATCCATAAGCCGAAAAAGCACGCTAAAGTTAAGTTTACCAGTGAAAGTGAGGGTGGAACTACAAATGTGACTAATCTACCTACGATTTCGACTGATACGAATTATTTAAACAATTTAAATCAAGTCGTATTCGCTATTGGTGAAGAATATGTCGATTATATAAATTTGAAGCAAGACAAACGACTTTTAGAGCATTTGCATTCGTTGGTTAAAGATTTTGATAACAGGGAATTCTTCAATAAAATTAGAGAGAATATAAAGTTGCGTAATAAAGATAATGAAGACGATGGATTGGTGAAGGTTTATGAAGATTTGTTGTTAAAATGGTTGAAATCTTCAGAGCTTTGTTGTGAAGATGTTGTTAATTTGGTGTTTTCGTTGTTCCCTTACCTAGCTGAGACTGAGAAGGAGGCAGTCTTGGAGGATTTGTTTGAGGTAAGTACTGTAACGTTTTTACTGAGTTTGTTGTGTGAAATAATAATGCACTTTATTTAAAACTAATTTATTTACGCATAGAATAAACACTTAAACAAACTAATAAAATTAACGAACTAATATGACTATATTTATTTTCACTCTTCACTTCATGATTGATTATTGTCTGTCCCTGTTATACGTTAGCTATTTTTATAGTTTTTCTCCTTTCTCGAACGCTTCCAGTAAATAGTCGTTTGTTCTACAACATTCTGGCGAGCGTACTTTCTCTCGGTTCTTCTGCTTCACTATTAGAAACTTTCCTTGCAACAATTGAAGTCTTAACACTTGAAGTGACTATATTTATTTTCACTCTTCACTTCATGATTGATTATTGTCTGTCCCTGTTATACGTTAGCTATTTATATAGTTTTTCTCCTTTCTCGAACGCTTCCAGTAAATAGTCGTTTGTTCTACAACATTCTGGCGAGCGTACTTTCTCTCGGTTCTTCTGCTTCACTATTAGAAACTTTCCTTGCAATAATTGAAGTCTTAACGCTTGAAGTGACTATATTTATTTTCACTCTTCACTTCATGATTGATTATTGTCTGTCCCTGTTATACGTTAGCTATTTATATAGTTCTTCTCCTTTCTCGAACGCTTCCAGTAAATAGTCGTTTGTTCTACAACATTCTGGCGAGCGTACCTTCTCTCGGTTCTTCTGCTTCACTATTAGAAACTTTCCTTGCAATAATTGAAGTCTTAACACTTGAAGTTACTATATTTATTTTTACTCTTCACTTCATGATTGATTATTGTCTGTCCCTATTATACGTTAGCTATTTATATAGTTCTTCTCCTTTCTCGAACGCTTCCAGTAAATAGTCGTTTGTTCTACAACATTCTGGCGAGCGTACCTTCTCTCGGTTCTTCTGCTTCACTATTAGAAACTTTCCTTGCAATAATTGAAGTCTTAACACTTGAAGTTACTATATTTATTTTTACTCTTCACTTCATGATTGATTATTGTCTGTCCCTGTTATACGTTAGCTATTTATATAGTTCTTCTCCTTTCTCGAACGCTTCCAGTAAATAGTCGTTTGTTCTACAACATTCTGGCGAGCGTACCTTCTCTCGGTTCTTCTGCTTCACTATTAGAAACTTTCCTTGCAATAATTGAAGTCTTAACACTTGAAGTTACTATATTTATTTTTACTCTTCACTTCATGATTGATTATTGTCTGTCCCTGTTATACGTTAGCTATTTATATAGTTCTTCTCCTTTCTCGAACGCTTCCAGTAAATAGTCGTTTGTTCTACAACATCTTTAACAATCTTTAAGGAGAAAAACTATATAAATAGCTAACGTATAACAGGGACAGACAATAATCAATCATGAAGTGAAGAGTAAAAAAAGTAGAAGCTCCAGATTTAACATGAACATTTTTTATTTTATTTCAGTTTCCATTGGAATGGTCAGTATCGCTGTGTTTAGCCCATCCACACAATAGCGATAAACTGGTTTTAAAATGGTTGCGAAATGAGAAAATTGCTGAATTTATTGTTTCGATTGCCGATAAACAAATCACTGGAGATTGTCCACCGAATCTTGGTGTAATTTTGAATTTAGCGCTAACGGAAAGCTGTTTGGAAGGTAAAGATATATTAAAAAAAACATTTGCAGGTGCCATTTTTAGGAATTATACAGGGTTAACTATCACTCAGTACAAAAAATTTAAGCACGTGCACGGGGAAGCATGAAAAACTATAACAAATTTGTTTCGGAATTTTTATTTGATGTTTTTCCCCGATAAATCGGCGGCTATGACAACCACTTTTCAAGATGCCTTCCAACATACGAACAGCTGTAAGACTGATTTTCGCGGTGTTGCCAATTGTAGAGCCGATGAAAATGAACCTGTCTGATAGGCAGCTGTAGCGGCGTTGACTTCGTCTTCAGTCTTATAATAATTGATCAATAACAGTCGATCTTCGTTTTTGTTATTTCATCACAAAATGTAAACAGAAACAAGTAATAAAAACCTGCACTACAGGTGACAGGGTTATACGACACATATTACGCTAAAGGTTTGTTTTCACAACAGTACGAAACAATCAAGATTCTGCGGAAATCAATGATGAGACATGATCACCTACCGCTCACCTCACTTGAAATTTTTTATAAACATTTTGCGCTTAATTTCTCACGTATCTAGGTTTGTTTTCACAGGCTTCTGAAACCGTCAGGAACAGTCTGAATTCTGCGCATAACGTTTGCGCAGAATCGTGACGTTTGTAAAAATAAACCTATAATATACTATCAATCGTGTGCGATAATTATTATCGACGTTTTGTCAAGGTAGTTTGTTATCGAAGTTTGAACAATCGATATCGTACATTTTCCACCGATAAAATGGTGACAGAAATACAACAATTACGAGAAACTGCACTAATGTTAGTAAATACGAAGGTTTTAACGCCAATACATTGGCAAAGCCCAGAGATATATCGAAGCGTAAATTGTCGATATGACTATCGTTGTTTTTTTAATCCCAGATATCGATAATTTGATAATATCGATATATTGTTGGTATCCCTATAGTTATCGTGTTTTTGACATCGAATTAGTATACTTCAATACTTTTTGAATATTGAATTGAAATTGCCGTATTGAAACGTGGAATGAAGAACAGTTACGTCTACAAATTGAGGGTGCAGCTGATCAAATCCTGGACTTTGGCACGTATCCAAAGTTCAGTGATTAAGCGTGTAAATAACGGTGCCGTCTTTACACATTTGCGCTGTTGTAGTGCTTTGACCTTTTTTCTTGTCATCCTTCTGGTCCTCCACTCGCACACCTCGGTACGCTCTAATTATACCCCCGGCGTGTACGAATAGCGTAGTACTTCAGCCTTGAAAGGCTTATTGTGTCTTTTCAGGACCATACTGCACTCACTATCATTCTACCACGCTACATTCATTCTTCAGCCTAGATGTACTACCGTCAGGTCCGTCGTTAAAGAACTCCTCAAACGGTCACCTACCACGCGACATTCATTCTACAACCTGGATCCAACTTGTAGCTGAGCTCCACAGAGCTGCACGTCGACGGTCGTCAGTGTATGATCCCGTCGAGGCCACCCGGCCCGGCGTGCTTTGACCTTAATCGAGTTCTAATGCATATGTGTGCTTTTGTTACCCTCTGTGTTTTTCCTGATGGAGAGGATCCACCTTGTCGTGGTCGTCGGGCTGAGTACCTTGCATTAAACAAGAAAATTGAACGAGGGAAGCTAAGCGCTCCCCAGGAAGTTCAAAAATGATTGTAAGGCATGTTTTAAAGAAAACAGGCAACATTCAGTGCTAGACATATCCGAAGTCATAGGCGTCTTAAAAAGGGGGTTTAATATGATTTATAACAAAATTATTTTCAGCTTTAAAAAAAATTCTGGAAATTTTTTGAAATGCGATTTTGTTAAATCTTATTTTTCTCTACCTCCAGTTAAAATTTTTCTACTGAGTGATAGTTAACCCTGTATATTTGCGAAGTTTTCTCACCACTAATCTTGATTTCACTTCATTTACAACATTTCGTGCTGCAGCTGCAGCTTCAGCAATAATGTTAAACGTAAAATACATCTTTCCGATTGATTTTAATAATTTTCTTGTTGAATCTTATATTTTATGGCGGAGATTTTGGAGTTTTTAATACTGGAATTGCTGCTAAATGTATGATAATGACAACAAATTAATTTGCTATTATTTCTTTCAGAAATGTATGTTTCCGAACAAGTCGTATCGATAATCCTAACGAAACTAATCGACATCTTATCCAACTATAACGAACACCCGAACCTTGATGCTTGCGGAAGCCTATCCAGTTATTTCGTAACAATAATCTACCCAACAAACTCCAAACTCCGAAACAAGGACCAACTACTTTTAACAATGTTCAAACTCTCCTGCAAAATACCAAACGAAACCGAATACATTTCGAATGAGACCTTATACGAAATAGGAACGGCGTGGCAAGACGCTATAGCACTTCTATTCACTGATTCCACTGATGATGATATCGAGGAACTTAATGGAAAAATAACTGATATATTGCGAGGGGAAATCACTGAAAATATCAGTGATTATCCACGTATAGAACACTTAACTGATACTTTGGTGAATTATTTGCGTGCAGTGAACAGAGTTAAACCGTTATCGGTTCCTGTGGTTTTGAACTGGTTTTTCAAAACTGATATCAAGGATTCAGTTGTAGAATCTGTGTGTAATATGCATGAATATGTTAAAGGGAACTGGATTAGGAACGTTAACGCGTTGGGTTGTGATAGTGATATTCGCGGTAAATCATTGTTAGAATATTTCGTTTGGGGTTATGTACGAATGAATGTTCTATCTAAACGACTCACTGATGATGATAACGAGGAGTTTAATGACGAGGAAGAGTGTGAAAGAAGTGAAGTATTGTTTATACATACGATGGAGAGTATCGAAACAGAAATAACTAACGCGATATATAAATATACAGTCGGTGATTTCTATCTGTTGAATATCATGAATACCGAATACTATAGTGATATTCTTTACTACAATACGATTTTGGAGGATAAAATTAAGTTCACTATCAAGTGTTTGGATAAAGTTGTTGTACAAGGTTTAGTTAAAGTTTTTAAGCAGTTGTGTTATGGTGATAATGATAATACTTCATGGTTTTGGGCATGCGCAGTGTTTAAGTATGTGTCAAGATTTGGTAATGGCGACCTTGATTTAACTAGAACTTATGTGGAGTTGACGCAGAATGTTTTGGATACGCAATTGGTTGGTGCTGTGTATTTGACACAAGTGTTTCAGGAGCATGTTACTTACGATAATATCCATTGGAACTATAGTAGGTAAGTGAAATAACAGTTTATTACAGTGGTGACTCTTCTTACATCCGTATAGATATGTTTTTGGTTTTAGCCTATTATAAATGCATTATTTTATTTAAAAGAATAATTGTATTAATGAAACTTGTGTTGCATTGTCCAATTTTTATATCTACTTTCTGTCTTCCTTCAATTCATTATTACAACTCTCACAAATTGCAAAAACAGTGTTGGTACCATTCACGAGAACGAGAAAGGTGGACATTATTAATCCCACTCTCAGCGGTGAGCAAATTTGCCTTTACCTGGGAGTAATCCTGGATAAACGACTAATCTGGAATCAGCATATAGGGAAAACCATATCGAAAGCCACAGCGGCCATATGGACGTGTCACAGGCTACTCGGTAGGACTTGGGGGCTAAAGCCAAAGCTCACATACTGGGTGTACCAAACAGTCATCAAACCCATGGTTACATACGCCTCATTAGTATGGTGGCCAAAAGCTTACACAGTGCCGCCTTCAAAAGTGGCAACGGCTTGCATGTTTAGGAATAACAGGGGCTATGCGAACTTGCCCCACAGCAGCGATGGAAACGTTGCTGCCTCTAATACCTTTGCCTGTCCTAGCCAAAAAAGAGGCAGCAATTAGCGCTCTGTAACTGGCATAGGTAATGGAATACAAATCTGGCGATCTAGAGGGACACATGTGAATCCTGAATCTAATACCTTTGGATTCAGGAAGAAAACCGTCGGACGCTTTGAAACATGATTTTGAAATCCCATTTGAAGTGGTCATTGCAGACCGTCAAAAATGGCTAAATGGGGAACCACGATTCCCAGAAAACACATCCGTCTGGTATACGGACGGTTCAAAAGGAATAGAAGGGAACACAGGCATGGCCTAATTGCAGGCTCTCTCAATCTCTCGGGAAAAGTCCCACTATATTCCAAGCAGAGATCAACGCTATTAATCGTTGTGCTCAAGAATGCCTGCAGAGAGGCTTCCCGGAACGGCAGATCAATATTATGTCAGACAGTCAAGCTGCGTTAAAAGCACTGAGGTCTTACACCTTGACGTCAAAGCGAGCATGGCAATGCAAACAGACCCTAAAGCAACTGGCAGCTCAGGCGAAAAAGATTACTCTGACATGGGTGCCAGGACATGAAGGCATAGAGGGGAACGAAGCGGCGGTCCAACTTGCAAAAGAGGGCGCAAACGCTCCGTTCTGCTGCCCGGAACCCATCTTTGGCCTTCCAAAAAGCCATATGAAGGAAGAACTTCGGAGATGGGAAAAGGAACAACTTCTGAAGAAACACTACAGGCCTAAGACAATCAAAAAGGTTTATCAAACCTTCAGAGGCCAACGCAGGGAAGCTTATCCAACTGGAGAGAAGCGACCTAAGGCGAATTACAGGCCTTTTTACGGGAGACCACCCAGTGAAGTACCATCTCAAAAAGATGGGCCTAACCGAGGACGACACTTGTCGGTTATGCGAAGACGCAACAGAGACAACAGAACACGTGCTCTGTGAATGCGTGGCACTTTTCTGCAAAAGGCTAAAACACCTTGGAGGGGTGACCCTAACACCCGACGAGGCAAGGAATTTAGCTCCCAGAGAAATCATCAACTTTATGAAAAGTGTGGGACAGCTAGGCAATTCATAGATTAGAGGCATTCACGAAAGATCTTCTGCAGGTCGAAGTGAGGGGAGGCCAAACCGCCTAAACGACTCCGATAAAACAATCTACAATCTCACAAATTGCATCCTGATGCGGAGTTTAGGTTGAGTTTTGTCTGTCAGATGTCCTGGACACTATCGGTTGACATGTTTTCCCGTGATAAGTCGACATATTTGCCAAATTTCAAACCGCTGTTTGGAAAGGGGCGGCTTTCCTGATGCATGGAAGAACGCTCGTATAATCCCGCTCCCCAAAGTATCCGCACCTTCCTCTTTTAGAGAATTGCATCCTATAATATTGCTGTCGGTTTTCTCGAAAATTTTGGAAAAGCTTGTATACCGACAAATGAATGTATATTCTCAGCCTCATCCCTCTGCATCAGTCCGGTTTCAGAGCACGACATGGTACAACAGCTTCCCTTATGAATTCAACGGAAAATTTGATTCGCTCGTATGGTTGAGTTCAGGCGAGTGCCTTGGTACTACTGGATTTTACCAGGGCGGTTGACACCATTCATCACAACCTGTCGTTATGTTGGGTTTGATCAGATGTCGTCCAAGTTTATTGCACCCTATTTGAGTGATCACCATCAGCGGGTCGTGCTTGGTTCGCTGGTATCTTCATTGTTGCCTCAGGGCTCGGTCCTTGGTCCGCTTTTGTTCTTACTCTATACATTTGACCTGCCTGATGTCGTGAAACACATATTTTTGCGGATGACACCCAACTCTATTACTACTTCGACCCTTCCCAGTATGAGATTGCTGCTGGTAGGATTAATGCTGACTTGGAATCCATCTCCAAGTACGCTGCTTCTCACAGCTCCAAGTAAGTCAAAAGCTATGATGTTTGGCCCTAAAACGAAGAGAGTTTATTTGAAGGAAAACTTATTTATACCCTTAACTCACGTTCGCCTTCCCTTTGTTGAGACGGCCAAGGCATTCTTACACGCCGAGAGCTGCACTCAGAGCGGATGTAGGATCAGAAAGATGTAAAATCATTTTTTTTTTAGGCTAAACAGAGACTCTCCTTGATATTTGACGATCGGCAAATGCCTGAGGACGCACAAGAGATGCGCAGGTTTTCAACCTTGAAAAGGACAAGCCTTTTCTCGGTGTCTTCCATTGACGGCAATCGTTTGGTGAAACTATCCTTCAGGCATGTTGTTTGGCATGCAGATAGCCCTTCCTAAATTTCACAACCCCATCAGGCCGGGAACAGGTTTCAATTTTAATGCTTTTCATCAGTAGAGTTTTCTACCAGTTCTGCAATTATGTCAATTTTTTTGCCATCGCTAATTGTTGGTCGACCTGATCGTTTGGCATCTTGAACACTATCGGTTGCTTCAAACTTCGGAAGAAGCTCCTCAAATAGGTTCTCGAAATAGGGCGATCGGGGTCATCAGCATTCACTCGCTCGAGTATCAATTACTCCTTTCGGTTGTGAACCCTAAAATGGCTAAACAGACAGATCCTCGAGCAGCAAATTTTGTCACACCCAATCATCACCATTTACCGGCTGTTGTAAGTGCATTCTCTCCCCCTTCGAAGCTGTATCTTCGCATCCTCAAAAACTTGATGGCCCTCGAAAATGTACGCCTCTATCTCGGTCGGTCGTGCGCGATCTGCTCCCAGTTGTTCCTCACATCTACGCCACACTTCTTCATGTTGGTCTTAAGAACATCCTTGTACCTGTTTTGCTGCCCTCCCTGACATCGTGAACCAACCTTAAGCTGTGAATAAAGGATTTTCTTTGGAAGGCGTTCCGTTGGCATGCGGATTACGTGGTAAGTCCATCGCAGCTAGTGCCTGCTAGTTGTTTCAGCTTCCTGCCATTATTAAGGCAGCTGCTACTTCGTCGGCTACAGTACGTACCATTTTGCTGTGACTATTTAAACGTCTCGTGAAACAAATAACCAGAGACGGAACTTAAAGTCTTTATTAATTAAATGCGAAACATAAATTTAGTAATGAATTTAATAAACCCAAAAAAATAGTATGGCTGAAATTTCAAACGAGATATCACTTGCCATAAGGTCCAATTTAAAACTTTTGGTCACAGTGGCCCTGTACCGTCATCTGTGACTATAACGTCATCTGTTACGAGCACGGTATGAAGTGTTACCGCCGTAATATTACGGACTTAACCACTAAAGATGTGTGTTTTATCTTCAACTAATTCATTGTTTCTAACAGATACTGTATCACAGTTTTGCGATGTCTTGCGGATTGCGTCGAAATCGAAGTGAAGATCGCTGAAGCCTTTGGAGTAATGGAAAGTGTACGTGGTGAGAACGTCTCGCAATTATTGTATGATAATGATGTGGAACGCTTGGAAAAAATAATTGAAATTGCGCGTGCTTGTACTGCGTTGATTCGATATAACTTTGAGCTGTTAGGTCGGAGACATTGGGACTTTGTTGTTATGATGTTGGTGTATTGGGCGGATAGTTGTGTTAAAGCTAGAGCTTTATACACTAATTGTCAGGTTAGTGCACGTCAACGTTTTATAGTATTTTTTTTTTTCATATACGAGGCATTTTTTTAAGTAAGTACCGTTTTGGAATTAAAAAAAGACGTGCAAAGATATTTATTTATTTATTAATCTACGGACAAAGTCCATTATTACAACATGTACAAAACAATAGCATACAACATAATACAAAAATTATAAAACTTACATAACTCTAGACTATCCATTACAATTGAACTTAATAAAAACAAACAAAAAACCAGCAATTGCGCGACGTACAACAGCTCGCAGGACTCCAACGCTCGCTGATGTTAAGGAATTAATGAATGCTAAATCATTTTAAATTTTAAAAACAAGAATTAGGGAAACCATTCATCTCTAGACCCCCTCCTCAAGCGACCGGCGAACTCACCCAATGGTGCGAAGAAATCGATGTTATGATTAGAACAACGATTCGCCAGTCGCGCCACTCTGGTGACAAAGGTATTCATAGCGTGACAAAGGTATTCATATCGCAATAATTTTATTTTTACATGAAAGCCTGTACCTTAATCTACTTTTCTACATAATTTCCGTGAATATTGAAGCACTTGTCATAACGTGGCACCAGTTTTTGAATACCCTCCTCATAAAATTCGTATATCAGAGTTTTATAGAGTAAAGTTTCAAATTTTTATTATAAAAAGGCCATAGGATGACACATAGATGGCGTTGCTAGAATTTTTTCCATATGATTTTTATTTAGTACCAACCTTCAAATGATACGTGTATAAATTTGACAGCAAACTATTAGCAGAGTGCTTATTTGCAGTAAAGTTAAGTTACTGATGTTGACTGTTTAGAATATTTATTGACAACTTATTATCATACAACATATTAAAAATATAATGTCACATAACATATACAGTGTGTATTACAATATACAGTGTGTATTCTAACACCCCCACTTTATGTGATATTACTACACAGTCCTAATTGCTTCACAAATTTTGAAAACTTTTCATTACACAAAGGTTTCGTGAGTACGTCAGCTGTCATATCATTAGTACCAGTCGAAACAATTTTGATTTCTCCGTTGTCTTGTTTCTCTCTCACGAAATGATGTCTTAGGTCTATGTGCTTAGTTCTAGGGCGAAACGCTGCATCTTTACTGAGATCAACAGCTCCTTTATTATCACAAAATATTTGGACTGGAGCATTCGTTCGTAGACCTATCTCTTGCAATATATTTCGGAGGAATATAGCCTCTTGTGTAGTAAAACTTAATGCCATATATTCCGCTTCAGTTGTGGATAGAGCAACAGTTGCTTGTTTTTTTGAGCACCAACTGATTGCACCCCCACAAGAGACAAATACATATCCAGTAGTCGACCTTCGATCATCCACATTGCCAGCCCAGTCAGAGTCACTAAAACCACGTATGTCATCTTCAATCCGTTTAAAAGTTAATTTAAAATTTTTGGACCCCTTTAAGTAGCGCAAAACTCTTTTGGCAGCTATCCAGTGCACTCGTCCCGGATTCTGATTATATCTTGATAAAACCCCCACTGCATACGAAATGTCTGGTCTAGTACACTGTGCAGCATACATTATGCTCCCAATGGCTTCCTGGTACGGTATCTTGGACATTTCTTCTTTTTCTCGTTCGTCTTTTGGTTGCATATCTTTTGTTAATTTTTGATTTGGATCAAACGTAGTCTGTACAGGTTTGCAGTCATGCATCCCAAATCTTTGTAACAATTCATTTATATATTTTTCTTGATCAACCGTAATTGTTCCTTCAGCTCTATTTCTCATAATTCTCATTCCCAAACAATAATGAGCTTCTCCCATATCTTTCATTTTGAACCTTCTCATGAGTGCGGATTTTATATCTGCTTTTTCACCTTGATTATTTGAGAAAATGAGTAAGTCATCTACATATACGGCGATGACGACGAGACTCTCTCCATTCTGTTTAAAATAAATACACGGATCAAGTTTGGATTGTTTGAACTTGAATTGTTTAATTGCAGAGTCCAACTCTTTATTCCAAACACGGCTCGCTTGCTTTAAACCATACAATCCCTTTAATAATCGACAGTATGTTTGATCAGGTAACTGCATATAAATCTCTTCTGAAATTTTTGGATTTAGAAATGCAGTTACTACATCCATTTGATCAACATCCCAATCAAATTTAGCTGCTAGCGACAAAAGAAGTCTGATTGAACTATAACGGACTACTGGTGAATAGGTCTCTTCGTAGTCTAAACCTGGTCGTTGAGAGTACCCCTTCGCAACCAAACGAGCTTTGTAGCGTTCGATATCTCCGTTGTGGTTCAATTTTCTTTTGAATGTCCATTTACATTTAATTGCTTGTTTACCTGGGGGTAAGTCACATAACTTCCATGTTCCATTTTCCGCATGTGCCTTAATTTCTTCATCCATAGCCTTTTTCCACTCATCCCGTTCTTCAGAATTCAATGCTTCCTCAGAAGTTTTAGGTTCTAGCATATTTAAGAATGCTTCACAGACAAAATTCTCATTAAAAATATTTTTGTTCGGCTTAGAAATTCGAGTGGTCCTGCGGCGTTCACTTTCTGGTAACTCGCCAGTTGATTCTGTGTCTTCTACACTTTTGTCAATTTTGATATCATGTTCTGATCTGCTTTCTTCGATTTCTATTTCTTCTGCCTCAGGATATTGTTGCTGTTGTTCTTTCCCCCCTTCAACAGTATTTTCGATAACTTCTAAATAGTGTTGAACTTCCTCTGGGAACAATTTATCAATATTTGGCTGCGAAGAAATACCAGGATCGTCTTTTGTTTGAAATACATACTCATCTTCATAAAACGTCGCGTCTCTGGAAATTTTCAGTTTCTTTGTTTTTGGATGGATAAATCTGAAGCCTTTCGAACATTCGCTGTACCCAACGAAAATATATTCTTCTGCTTTTCTATCAAATTTGTTGCGATTTTCTTTAGGTATATGTATCAGTGCTTTACAACCAAACACATGAAAGTATGAGACGGTTGGTTTCTTATTGGACCAGATTTCTTCAGGTGTAGAATTTTTCAGTGCTTTTGTAGGGGCTCTGTTTTTCAAGTAGACGGCCGTATTTATCGCTTCTGCCCAAAACTCAGTAGGTAGTGATGACTCAATTAACATGGTTCGTGGATATTCGACTAACGTTCTGTTGAGTCTTTCAGCTACTCCGTTCTGCTGAGGTGAATATGGTACAGTTTTCTGATGATGTATTCCGTATTTTTTTAGGATACTTGAAAATCTATTGTTCACATATTCAGTGCCATTGTCTGTTCTGATGCACTTGATACGATGACCAGTTTGATTTTCTACAAAATGTCTGTATTCTAAAAATTTATCTGCGAATTCATCTTTTGATTTAAGCATATAAACAAATGTCATTCTTGAAAAATCATCAGTGAAAGTCAAAAAATATTTTGCCCTACCTAGTGAATTTGTTTGCATTGGACCACACAAATCGGAGTGAACCAATTCAAGTAAACAACTGGAACGATTATTTTCAATGCTTCTGAATGGTGATCTGCTTAATTTTCCTTGAACACATACTTTACATCGATTGTTTTCCGCATTTAAATCAGTAAATTGAAGACCCGTTACTAGATTTCGTAATATTTTCATACTTGCTGGATTTAAATGTCCAAGACGACGATGCCATAAGTTGTAGTTCTTATTATTCGCGGAATTTGCTTGAAGTATAGACTGATTTAGCTGATACATTCCATTTAATTCAGTGCCTGTTGCTAAAATATCTTCTTGCTTCAAGTAAATATTTTTCTCAGAAATTCGACAACCATTTTTCTTGTCAAAAATTACCGTTTTTCCTGTGCTTACAATTTTGCTCACTGACAGTAAATTTAGCTTTATTTCAGGAGCTAGTATAACATCTTTAATTGTAGCAATCCGCGTGTTCGGTAAACTAATTCCTACTTCGCCTTGACCAATACATTTCAAATTTTCTCCATTTGCGACAGCCAATTCTCTGTCACTAATGTACTGAAAATTTTGAATCAAATTTTTACTATTAGTAAAATGAGCTGTGGCACCAGAATCAATGTACCATTGGTCTTTCTTTGACTGGAAGTCTTCACACGCCATAGCAAAGTTTGCTTCAGGCTTTCTTTTTGGTTTTGGACAAACATTCGCTTTATGACTGTATTCATTACAATTGTAACAGCGTGGACCCTTAAATTTGCTATGAGTTTTCTTACCATATCGATATTTTCCTGAAAATGCGGCTTCTTCTGAATTTGTTTTCTGATTATTACTTAAATTTTGAATATTTTCTTGAAGTAATAAATTTTTAACAAATTCTGTCGTTGTGGTCTGTTTAGAGCCTTGTATACCCATGATTAGAGGTCTGTATTCATTTGGTAAACCGCCTAAAATAATCCCACCAACAACATGATCTTTAAAGGGTTCGCCTATATTTTCTAGCTGTTCGGCAATTTTTATTATTCCACTTACATAAGCTTGCATAGATGAACACGTTTCAAATTTTGTTCTAAATAAACTTGAATATAATCCAACTAACCTTACGATTCCAGAATCCTCATACGCTCTTTGTAAATTTAACCAAGCTTCGGCTGAAGTTTTTGCTTTTCTCGTTTCTGACGCAGCATTCGGTTTAAGAGAAAGATTAATTTTTGCAAGAGCACGTTGATCTAATTCAGGATTTACTTCTTGATTAGGTTTTGGTTCAACACAACACCAGAGTCCAGCATCAATAAGAAAATTTTTCATCCAAAATTTCCATTCAGTATAATTAGTATTTCCTTCTAAATGTTTAAGTTCAGATAAACCGCCAACTGATGTACTAATTATAGTGGACTTATTTGTGTTCCTACCTTCAAGTTGTCTTCTTAAATCCTCAATTTGTTGTTGTAATTCTTCAGTAGTCGTCATTTTTCAGAAAAAAAATTTGTCACTTTTTGATCGGAACTGTCAAATTTTTTTTATTTAATTTTTAAAGTTTTTTTTCTTCAAATTTCACTATATTCACACTTTTTACTTTTTAAACTAAATGTTCAACATTTTAAAATAACTTTGTAGGCCCATAACCTATTAGCAGAGTGCTTATTTGCAGTAAAGTTAAGTTACTGATGTTGACTGTTTAGAATATTTATTGACAACTTATTATCATACAACATATTAAAAATATAATGTCACATAACATATACAGTGTGTATTACAATATACAGTGTGTATTCTAACACAAACTGACTTTTAATTCGTGAGTTATAGCATTTTGTGTGAAGCAACTTTTGTTATTGAAAAAAAAAATGGAAAAAAGTGAATTTCGAGCTCTGTGCTAAGTGGGTGCCGCGTGAGCTCACAGTCGACCAAAAATAACAACGAATTGATACTTCAGAGGAGTATTTGGCGCTGTTAAACCGCAACAAAATGGAATTCTATCGTCGATATGTGACAATGGATGTAACATTACACACCAGGACAGTCAGCTGAGGCAACAGCAAGCGACGAACCGAATCCAAAGCGAGCAAAACGCAACAGTCGGCCGATAAGGTGATGGCGTCTGTATTTTGGGATGCGAACGGAATAATATCCATCTTCTACCTCCAAAAAGGAACCACCATCAACAGCGACTATTACTGTGCACTTTTGGATCGATTGAAGACAAAAATCGCAAATAAACGGCTACATTTGCAAAAGAAAAAAGTGTTTCACCAAGACAATGCACCGTGTCACAAATCGATGAAGCCTATGGCAAAATTGAACCCACTGTATTCTCCAAATTTAGCCCCCAGTAACTTTTTCCTGTTTTCAGATCTGAAGAGAATGAGGAGAATGCTGGCTGGAAAGAATAATAACACAGGTCAATTCAATTTATGAAAATTGTTAAAATCAAAGTAGGATTTATATTATTTTACTACTTGGTCCATAACCTGTCGAATTCTTCTGTTATCGTTATTTTTACATGCCAGTAGTGGAATGTGCGGGATTAATAATAAAGGCCTTTATTTTAAGCTCGGCGAAGGTCAGCATAGCTGTTTACTTTACCGAGCATACAAAACGTTATAATAATAATCCCACATGAAATAAACAGACAAATTCTCACAATACCCCTAAACTAAACTAAAGTACACCGTAAACTTGCATCAAACAATCAAGATTCATTTGAAAAATACAATCACTAGTATCAAAGATAATGATCCTTCACATGTTTTTTAAATAAAAACGTTGATTTTGCTTTAATGTCCAAAGGCAATTCATTGTATATTTTCGGCACGTTATATGAGAAAGACCTTTTAAAGGTGGTAGTACGGTGTTTAGGTATTGAAAACATAGGATTATTTCGCGTAGCTAAGCCGTGCTGTGCATGTCGATATGTCAATTTTTTTTATCAGATATTGAGGTTCATTCAGAGCAACTAATCTCCTTACAAAACAAGCCAAGTGATATTTAACTCTAGTTGAAGTTGAGTAGAAACGATTACACCTTGGTTTTCGCGTAGGGCAACAATGAGAATGATTAAATAAAAACTAAAAACTCAGGAGGATAAATTAAGTTAAGAACATAAAAAAACGAGACCTTTTAGTTCCTACCTTGATGTTTGGCGGTTCTGCTGAAGCTGGCCAGCTGATTACACACACACGAAAATAAACGGTTTTATAACAGCGGGTTAAAGAAGCGTTAACAGCGGTTCGACTCACACACGACCATCGTCTTTCGTAGAATGCTAGTAATTGTTTTTGCTACCACAGAGGAAGCAAAGCGGCGGTGGTACTAAAACTAAATTAAAATTAGGAAGGAAATGACAAATCTTGTAGATTTTAAGTTAATAATAAATAACAAATTAATTATTTTAAAATTAGATGAGTAGAACCTTTGGTGTAAAACACGTTTTACCACTTCACCAAAACACTTTTTATTCTCGACGCGCGTTTAGCTAACAATGTTAGCATCCTCAGGGGAGAATAAAAAATAATTCTCCTCTGAAGATGCTAATATTGTTAGCGAAACGTGCGTCGAGAATAAAAAAAAGTGTTTTGGTAAAGTGGTAAAAGGTGTTTTCGTTGAGATTAATGAAAATTAATATAGATACAGGGTGTTAGTAAATAAGTGCGACAAACTTCAGGGGGTAATTCTGCATGAAAAAATAGTGACAGTTTGCTATATAAACACATGTCCGCAAATGCTTTCGGAGATACGGGGTGTTAAAGTTTTTCTTAAAAACTGAAGATTTATTGATTGCTCTGAAACCGGTGGAGATATTTATGCAAATGAAATTTAGTGAGTTCTAAGAGGTAGTGATTGCGCATTTTGGCAAGCAATTAAGAATTTTATATTCATCAGTGGCGCGCATACGGGTAATGATCTCAATATTTTTAAAGAAAAAAATGGTACGCCACTGGAATTTGTCAAATAAAAAATCATTTTGCAATTCCTCGTTCAATTTGTGATGAAAAATCTCTCTTGCTGTTTTATCGTAGGGGGCATCGTCTTTGTGCAAAATAATAAAACATCTTACCCCGGATTTTTCATTTTTTTAATTCATTATCAAGAACAATTTAATACAATAAACAATAAGAGAAAATAACACTAATAATAAAGAAACGCTAATTTGACATTTCGTTGAAATATTCGTATTTAACAGAATGTTGACAGTAGCCTACTAACGTCGCCGCGAGATGTTTTATTTTTTTTGCACAAATGCCCCCTACGGTAAAAAAGCAAGAGAGATTTTTTTATCACAAATTGAACGAGGAATTCCAAAATGATTTTTAATTTGAAAAATTCCAGTGGCGGACCTTTTTTTTTTCTTCAAAAAAGTTGAGATCATTACCCGTATGCTCGCCACTGATGAACAAAAAATTCTTAATTGCATGTCAAAAAATGCGCAATAACTACCTCTTAAAACCCACTAAATTTCATTTGCATATCTCCACTGGTTTCAGAGCAATCAATAAATCTTCAGTTAAGAAAAACTTTAACTGTATCTCAGCAGAAAATGAAGCATTTGCGGACATGTGTTTATATAGCAAACTGTCATTATTTTTTCATGCAGAATTACCTCCTGAAGTTTGTCGGATTTATTTACTAACACCCTGTATATATATATATATATATATATATGGATGATAGGCTGACAGCCCAAAACCTTACACACAATAGTTTAAATATATTTAGCCGAAATATTATAAAATAAAATTTATATATATATATATATACAGGGTGTCCTACGGTGGTAACCCATTAGATTATTTCAGAAACTACTTCGAATTGAATTTTGAAAATATCAGTGTCTATATTGTTAAATATGCTCTACTCAAGTAATATAACAGCAACGCCATAGCACTTCCGGTTATACCGGAAGTTGATGGCAACTTTGTTATTTTAAATGAAACACCCTATATATTATTACATTTTTGGATTCTAAATAAGATTTCAGACATATTTCATGTATCATGTCCTATACCTATCATCAGTCATTTTTGACTTATATCAAGATTTATGTCAAAATTGACAGTTTAAGGCTCCATAAGAATTCCGTTTTTCCTTGTAAATCAGTATTGCATAATTATTTTGCAGGTATTTTCTTATCAGGTGGGATCTTCTTTTTCAAATTGACAAGACATTTTCTGATTAGTTTATACAGGGTGGTCAAAAAATTATATTGAAAACGGTTCAAGAAAAACAGTTGAAAGTCAATTTTTTCAAATGGAATGGGTATATTATTATTATTTTATCTTCCTTAACATTAAAAAATAATGCAATTTTGTAATCGGTTATCACTTTCTAAAATGCATAGTTTTCGAAATATCGTCATTTTAAATTTTTCTGCAGCGCCTACCGTTGTCTCTCTGGAAGCTAGCTAATTAATTTAGTTAGCCATGAAATTATGGTCATTTTAACGTCAAAGTAAACGTCAAATTAATAAAAATGAAAAATACTTATTGATATTATAAATTTATTATTAATTCATGGAGAATAAAATAAAGTGATTAATATCACCTGTAGAGTATTAAACGAGAGGAACCCCCATTTGCTAACGATGACTAGAGAAATTAGGAAGAATTTTGAGAAATCATTTAGAGCAGGTTGGGAGGTATACAAATCAAGTATTACAATGAACTAAGACTAAAATTTAAAATAATACAGCAGAAATGAACAGAAGATTAAACTAAATAAATTTTCAACTAAAAAAAGTTAATCAACTAACGATACAAAAATAATTTAATTGTTCGATATGACCCCCATTTAAAATGACGATATTTCGAAAACTATACATTTTAGAAAATGATAACCTATTACAAAATTGCATTATTTTTTAATGCTACGGAAGATAAAATAATAATAATATACCCATGCCATTGGAAAAAATTGACTTTCAACTGTTTTTCTTGAACCGTTTTCAATACAATTTTTTGACCACCCTGTATAAACTAATCAGAAAATGTCTTGTCAATTCGAAAAAGAAGATCCCACCTTATAAGAAAATACCTGCAAAATAATTATTAAATACTGATTTACAAAGAAAAAACGGAATTCTTATGGAGCCCTAAACTGTCAATTTTGACATAAATCTTGATATAAGTCAAAAATGACTGACGTTAGTTATAGGACATGATACATGAAATATGTCTGAAATCTTATTTAGAATCCAAAAATGTAATAATATATAGGGTGTTTCATTTAAAATAACAAAGTTGCCATCAACTTCCGGTATAACCGGAAGTGCTATGCCGTTGCTATTATATTATTTGAGTAGAGCATATTTGACAATATAGACCCTGAAATTTTCAAAATTCAATTCGAAGTAGTTTCTGAAATAATCTAATGGGTTGCCACCGTAGGACACCCTGTATATATATATATAAATTTTGCTGTGGACGCAATAAGTAGCTTAAAGTACCAGTTCGGTAACAAGAGACTTGGGTCTGACCCGGAGTGGACTTTTTTCAATTTTTCTCTTTCAAATCTTTTTTAGTATCAAGCAGTAGTTGTAGCAGTGGCGGACATGTATGTAGCAATAGAAAATCAAATGAAACTCTTGATGGAAAAAGATGAAAAGAACAAATACATTAACGAATGGAATGAAGTTATTGTTGACAGTATTCACTCTGATTTCGCTCTGTTGTGGCTACATTTTGCAGGTAACAATTATTAATTCTCATGGCCAAAAAGTAGCAGAGCAAGCTACAAATATTTTTGTTTCAGATCAATTTACTGAGAAATCAAATATTTCGATACATTTTCAATCCTTAATCCAGGGTTTCGGCAAAGTTACCGAACATTTCAACCATAAACTGATGTTTAGACAAGTGGAGAATTACCCCAAATGGACGAAATTCTTTAAGAAAGCCATAGTATTACTAAACTCATCAATGTGCGCGCTACAGTTATGGGGTTATAGTATGTTACTAAGACTTGCACCTGGTATCATTGAAATTGATACGGAGATAGTGAATTCAGACACTCCAAATTGCAAGGGATTGACGTTTGAGCAGTTTAGAGTAGCTATGGTGAACAATAGTGAGATTGTTAATAGTCTGTTAGCGGAAATGAGGTATGGTATCGAAGATATTGTTGTTATACTGAAAATTTAACAAGTTGACTTAGAACTAACTTACTTACAACAAAAAAACCCCTATGAACATCATCAGTGTGATATCTTTCTTATTTTAAATGGAACACCCTGTATATAATTATACTTTAGGTTTCCTTATCTGTTTTGGAGTATTTTGTCCTAACACTTCCCTATACCTATCTTCAATAATTGTTTCTCTGGAAAATATTCACCATTTAGTCACCTGGAACTTTTGACGGTACATGAAGAAAATTCTAGATAAATCAACTATGTTGACAGATTCACCCATAAGTGTACAGGGTGGTCCGAAACTACTGTATTGTTATCTACAAGTAAAAATAGGCATAAGTCAATTTTCTCAAATGGAACACCCTGTATATTATAAAATATTCTGAAAGACCTTCGAAATCTAGTTATTCTTATCATCAACATAATTTTCATAATTCAATTTAATTCCTCCGTAATTTGGAAGTGTTCGTGTATGTACTGTATGTTATTTATGTGTAAAAATTGGATAGACTTTTCAAGAGAAGAAAGAGGCTGGCCGGCCAGAAGATCACGGCACCATATAAGAAGTAAAGTTAAATCTTTGATAGACAAAATAGGTGAGTCCTAAGGCCTCGTTCTCTTTTATTTATTATATCCTCATTTCTTGAATCAATTTAAAATCTGCCTTCAATCCATTTTCTCTAGCTATCCGCAATTACAAACCAAACGTGTGATTCAACGAGTCCTGTCGAAGTGTGTTCAATGCTACCGGACGCGACCACAATCTTGTCCACCGCAAACTATGGGTGATTTACCCTACGCAAGAGTTTCTAGTGTCAAGTGTTTTTTGCGATCAGGGGTTGACTTCGCGGGTCCGTTCAGGATCACCATGTCGAACCACAGAGGTGTGCGAACTGCGAAAGCCTACATCTGTCTCTTTGTTTGCATGGCCACAAAGGCTGTTCATTTAGAGCTAGCCTCTGATCTTTCCACCCAATCCTTTCTTGCCGCATTAAGGCGGTATAACAGTTACTCAAATGAAGTTTTAATGAATGTATTTATTATTCGTTGGAAATGTGACGAAATTATAGAAAGAACATTCAGCAAGTTTAATGAAATGTATCCTGATTTACAAGCAAAATACAAAATAATTTAATGAATAAAAAAAAATTCACGATATTTAGCTTCAGATAAGGAAACAATATTTTTATCTACTTCAGCGCTGGTTGTTAATTAGTATTCGGGTCATTAACCTTCTGCATGATTTTTCTATAATTTTGTCACATTTCCCATGGATAATAATGACGTTTAGTCACAGCATTAATAAGTACAGCATTCCGACTCCACGTTGGCACTTTGAAATAAACTGTGACGTATGACGCCGCCATTTTGGGTTACAAGTCAGGTCCTGACTAAGAATAATTATAGTTTTCGGTTTCTAACCACAGTACTGTATTTTCATTTTTGTAAAAATATTTAAGTACATAATAATATCGCTGTCAATTTCAGAAATATTTGTGGTGTGTCATAGTGATTGAAAACAGCCTTGAGTGGTGGTATCAGTTAAATGTTGACATGATTGGGTGATTTTTAATAATAATAAACACAACAATAATACAGACTTTATTAGTAAAAAAGACATTTTTTTAAAAGTTGAAGCAGTGCTTCTTAACTTAACCTAAACGTAACTTATATTTTAGCTCAAACCTAGCTGAAAATAGTTTTACATCGCTGGCCAAATTAAGTAAGTAGCGTATGTTTACAAATTAATTTTTCTATTACGTGTCAGACAGCGCTCTTAAACGAAAACCCCTGTAAACTTTTTGTATTCTCCGGTAGAGCGTTGTAATATTTTGAAACCGTATAGGAAAATGACCGCTCAAAGATTGATGTTGAGTTTAGCGGTGGCGTAATGACAGTTTTATGAGGTATACTCACATCATACACCGATCCCCGGAACTTCAATCTTTCATATAAGTATTCCGCCTATTTCCATCTGATGGTTTTTATTAATCAAAATTAGTGAATGAAAATCCGACGTTGTTTCATTCTTAACCAGCCGATTTCCTTAATCTTATTGCTAGCCTCTTTCACCCCTACGAATTCCACATACAAGCCGTGTGCCTGAATTCTGCATCAACTGAATCCTGTTCTCAGCAATTTTAGTCAAACAAGGGCCATATTTATATTGTCAATAATATAACCCCTAGCTGATTGCGTTATCATGCTATCTCGCCACAAGACAACTTGTGTTTATGTTTTACTTTCATTTAGTTTAAAAACATATACAAATACAAATAGTTGTTATAAACGTAAAATTATCTAGTATTCATCTTTATTTCTACTTATTACTCACCTAACAGGATCTGTGGGAAAGCGAAAAAAATGTTTAGAGCAAGTGTACCGCTTATTGGGACAACATTTTGCAGCACACACATGTCCTCCCTGATTGTTCATTGTATTAATCATAAGATACGTTAATAAAAATATAATCCTTTTAATTCTCACGAAAACTATACCAAAAACACAGAATTAGATTACAAACGCAATATTTATTTCTCTCGTACACGCCGACAATGAACTATATATTGAACACAGGAGTGAACGGTATCTATCTACGTCAATGCGATTATTGTGACGTTTTAACCCATAATGGCGGCATGCGCGACGATATGCGCAGGACGGCTCGCAAGCGGAAAGTCAGAATACTGTATTATTTATTATACTGTGGTTTAGTGACGTTCCATGGCTACCTAATTAAAATATAAAGATATAATCCAATGTTCCTAGAAACTTGCTTTTATTTCAGAAACTTTTCCATTTAGGGATACGAACATGGCATATCATTTGAAAGGGAATTTCATTGTCTTTCAGAATATTGTATAATATATAGGGTGTTCCATTTCAGAAAATTGACATGCCTATTTTTACTTGTAGATAAAAATACAGTAGTTTGCGACCACCCTGTAACCTTATGGGTGAATCTGTCAACATAGTTGATTTATCTAAGATATTCTTCGTCTAACGTCAAAATTTCGAGAGTCTGTCTGTTCAGGTGACCGAATGGTGAATATTTTCCAAAGACCTGTTATGTGGGCATAAAAAAATTCAAAATAAATTATTTATTCAAAAACAGTTGAAGATAGGTGGTATAGGAAAGTGTTACGGCAAAATACTCCAAAACAGTTAACTAATCCAAAAATATAATTATATACAGGGTGTTCCATTAGAAATAACCAAATTTTCAAAATGATCCGTGAGACACCCTGTATGTTTAAAGATTTTTATTGTTTGTAGGTCAAATGATGTAACATGTCACATAAAGCCTCTAACGGATTCGTATACTTATACCTTTGCATACCTTCTACTTTGGGATGTATGGCTATCACTATGCAGTCAATCGCCTCCAGAATTAAGCTATCAATACGTAGATTGGATTAAGTAAGTTGTACTTTTTGATCAAGCGAGGAACCTTTGATCCAAGAATATAGAACCAATCCTGCGTCCAACGTTTCACTGATTATACTGTCACCTTCTTCAGAGCTTGTACACTGTTAAACTGAATTTTTTTTAAATTTAGGAACGAAGAATATGTGCCACAATTCCTCAGCAACCTAATGTGCCTAATGCCCGCTGAAGTAATGCATTTCAGCGAGGGTAAATCAAAGTCATGTCTCAGCGATTATTTCACACAAAAAACGTTCACTGGAAATTATTATATATGCATCTGTGATAGCGAAACTTTGGAGCGATATGCATGTTATTTGTTTTGTTTGTGTTTGAAACAACTATCGGCAGTCGTAAGGCAATGGTGGACGAATTTGGATGCTAAAACGTCGCAAATGGTAGAGAGGATAACTGCAATGTATGTGTCGCCATATTTGTGCAAAGAGGAGTTGTACGACGTGATGAAGCATCAGACTAAGTTCAAAAACATGACGGTATGTGAAGATTTTTCAACTCAACAATTTGTAGTGCTGTGATTTTTTAGTGCACTAAAAATCACAGCACTACAAATTGACATTACTTTATTTATTTATTTACGTATTTAGTGGGATATGGACATTATTTATCTACAACTGTCACGTAATAGCTACGATTTGACACTATTTTCAATACCATAATGACGTATATTACAGCACTAGTGCGTTTTTATAATAATAATAATTGCTTTATTGCTCAACAGAAAATCCATTTACAGAGCAATCTTACAAAATTACTTAATCTTAATACAATACGAATAAACCGAAACAGAAAGAAAGAAACATCATCATGTTCATTCAAAAGACCCAAAACAGAACTTAAGTGATCAAAAAAAATATCACTCTCATCGCTTATCAAGTTATATGTCTGACACATTGTGTAGACAGGCGACTTCATCAACAAATTGGTCCTAGGCCGGTCGTTATAAAATAAATTAGAAAATCTCAAATTTTGCCTTGGTACCAAAAAATACAACTTTTGCAAGAGTTCAGCGCAATCAATCTTACTATGCAATATATTAAAAAGGAATTTTACTACATGAATTTTTCGTCTTAATTCTAAACTTTGTATTTGACGTCTTTGTAACAAGATGTCATACTCTATTCCTCTTTCTGGATATGATCCATCAGTTTTGAAACATAAGTATTTTAAGAACTTACGCTGAACTCTCTCAACAGAAACATTGTAACAGTTATAATATGGAAACCATATTAAAGAGCAGTATTCCAGCTTTGACCTGACATAAGCATAGTATAAGGTTTTTATTGTACCCAAATTCTCAAAAGATCTGGAATTTCTCACAATGTAGCCATAAGCACTCAGAATTATGTTATTTATATGTATATCGAAGACTCTTATCAAAAGTCACACCAAGATCCTTAATGGACTCGATTTAAAATCGTCTCACCAATCGTATACTCGAAATGAATGGCTGATTTTTTCCTGGTATATGACGTAACTTTACACTTGGAAGAGTTCAAGTTCAGTTTGTTTTCCTCACACCAGCATTGAACCATATCCATATCACACTGCAAACGATTACAATCGTCAAGATTATTAACGGAATTAAATGTTTTCATATCGTCCGCAAAGAGCATTCTCTGACAATTCATAAAAATTAAAAACAATAATGGGCCCAGATTCGATCCTTGCGGAACCCCAGATGACATATGGTATCTTGACGATTTATATCCATTATGGAAAACATATTGGGATCTATTAGTGATATAGGAATGGATTAGCGAAACAGATCCAGCTCCAAGCCCAAACACAGTAAGCTTGTTCAACAAAACCACGTGATTTATTCTGTCAAATGCTTTGGCAAAGTACGTGTAAATCACATCGACCTGCCCTCCTCCATCAACAGTTTCTGAAGTAAATTGTGTAAACACAGACAGATCAGTAAGCGTGGACCTGCCACCGATAAAACCGTGTTGATTTATTGATAAATTAGGCTTTCTCACTCTATAAATCCTCTGATATAAAATAATTTCAAACAGCTTTGAGAAATTTGATAATCTGGAAGAATTCAACTAAGTTGACAGCGTATAATATATCATCGATATACAAAGAAATGAAATAAACTAACCTGTACAAATTAAAAAAATTCCGTGACACAAGTGGGATTTGAACCCACATCTCTCGATTGCCGGTCAGGTGTTTTGACCAATTAAACTACCGTGGCACATGTATGGAACTTCTTTAATTCGTCAATGCCTTGCTTCCTATGTGCTGTGCTACGTCTCGGTCTTTAATTCAAAGACTACACATGGCCATAATGAAATGTTATTTCTCTTTTGCTAATCGCAAATAAATTATATATAAATAAACAAACAAAGATAGTTTATGACCTGACCATGAGTTGGAGTAATTTCTACTCGTTAGCGAGTGAAAGCTGATGATGATGTATATAACCCACAGAAATGTCGGTTAACCTGGCTTCGGCCGCTTATCACAGGTGGCTACAATTGCCAGGTTTTCGTGTATAGGAATCTTGTGATGGTTGGTTCTAGAAACCTTGACACTGGCCATTAGCACAGGGGTTACTGTATTTGAATTGTGCATATTACAGTAGATGAAAAATTAATTTTATCTTTAAGGCATTGTTAAAACATTTTTCAGATAAAAGTAATGCCAAATGCCAAAGAAGTCTTAGCCATATACACAGTGGATGAAGCTAGCATGGAATTATCAATAAATTTACCATTAAATTACCCATTAGGAAGTCTGGACATCCAATGTAGTAAACAAATTGGTGGTACAGCTCATAAGACGTGGCTATTACAGTTAAAGAAAATTTTACATCAGGTATGTAAATGAACTCTTTGATGTCTCTGCTTCAATTTTTTATAAAACTAGCGCCCAAATTCAGGGCCTTTGAAACAAATTGAGATACCAAAGATCTTTAAACGTAAATTAATGGCACTTTTTAACATAATTATAATCAGAGATTGTGCTTGCATTTTTGTGAAGTCTTTAAAAACTATTTTTAATATTTCACTGGAATCTGGCAAGTTTCCAAAATTATGGAAGCTCGCAAGAATATGCCCAGTACATAAATCGGGAGATTTGGCCCATATCACGAACTATCGTCCTATCTCAATTCTCTCAAACTCTGGGAAGGTCTTTGAAACGGTATTACATGAAAAGATCTTCAAACAAATTAAAAATCGTATTATTCCTCAGCAGCACGGCTTTTACTAGAATCGTTCCACTGTAACAAACATGGCCACTTTCTTACAAGACATATTTCCCGCTATAGGAGAGGGTTGCCTGGTCGACGCAATCTATACGGATTTTACTAAGGCCTTCGACAAGATGCGCTGCATCGGTTTCCATGAAGACCTGATCTCGTTTTTCTCATCTTATCTAAGTACTAGGCAACAGTATGTCGAGTACAGCGGCTACCGCTGGATAGGTGTTCAGTGATTAGGGACCTTGGTGTTTTTGCCGACAGCGATTTAAACTTTAATCAGCATATCTCTGAAATTACTATGAATGCATTGAGAATGCTGGGTTGTATAATCAGATCCACAAAAAATTTTACTAATACCAAATGTCTCGTAACTCTTTATAATTATATGGTGCGCTCTAGGCTTGAGTATGCTTCTTTGGTCTGGTCACCAATATATGATATGCACATGAATAGAGTTGAGAGTGTTCAGAGAAAATTTTTAAAAGTCCTGGCCTTTAGGATTGATGGCCGTTTTCCACCGCGCGGTCTAGATCACCAACTTTTACTGGACCGATTTGACTTTTGGTCGCTTTCGAAACGTCGTATCTTTGCATCGCAGGTGTTTCTATTCAAATTAATTAATGGTATTTTGGACTGCCCACGCTTGCTGCAACAGATTGATTTTCATATCCCGTGCTATCGCTCCAGACATCCTAAACTATTTTATATACCTCAGTTTCGTACTAACTATGAATCGAGAACACCTTTATGGCGTGCCTGCAGTGATTTCAATTCTCTGGGAATTGAAAATATTAATTTCTTTGATGTGAAGATCGATACTCTTAAACACGCTCTATCACAACATCTGCGGTCTTAGCTGGTTGCTTTTATGGAGCTGTGTCTGTGTGCTGGTCATTGGTTGCGCTCGGTAATGTTTCACAACTCACGTTGTGCATTTTATGTTATTTCTTATCTTATAAATAGTATTAGAGAATATGTTTTATTATGATCATTGTATAATTGCTTTTGTATTATATCATGTTTTGTCTTGTAATTGGGTTTTGCGACCTGTTAGACAATGAAGTGTATTTATTTATTTAGTGTATTTATTTATAATACTGATGATTCAGTATTTGTTTTTTTTTGTGTCTTGATGTTTTCCTTTTTTTGTATATTTTTTTCTTTGTATACCTATTATTATATTTTCGTGTCTTTTACAATTTAATTATTATGCAACTAAGATTGAATAAAAAAATTATTCTAAATGGACGACGAGAGTTAAAAAATATTTGTTAAAGTTATTTAGATTGTAACAACCCAACCCAAATTTTTAATAAATTTCAGAATGGCAAAATCTGGGACGGACTGTCTTTATGGAACAACAATCTGGATAAGAAATTCGATGGTGTGGAAGAATGTTACATTTGTTTCGCTGTATTACATGCCGGTACATACCAATTACCGAAACTGTCCTGCCAGACGTGTAAAAAGAAGTTCCATTCAGCTTGTTTGGTAAGTTTACATTTTTGATTTGTAAATAAATGATCACAAAATTTATTTGCAAATACGAATTTTTTAGTACAAATGGTTCGCAACCAGCAATAAGAGTTCATGTCCAATATGCAGAAATTTGTTTTAGATTTCAGTTTTAAAATAATTTGTATATACTTAGACAATTTTTTTGTTTAGTTTTACTTACTTTTACTTACAATGTATATAATGATGATGGTATTTTTTTCATAATAGAAACATTGATTGTAAAAAATTTGTTTTAATTTAATAATAATAATACTCTTTATTGTCTAACAGGTTCAGGAAGCCAATTACAAGACAATATGACTAAAAATATAATCAACTATATCACAACAAACTAATTAATAATTCTAAAAAAATGAAACAAAACAAAAACCGTATCAAGAACAAGACATAATAATAATAAACATAATTTCATAATTCTACACATTTATATAAAATATGAATATAAAAGAAATCAACACCAAACAGAAATTGACAGATTACAAATAGAAGAGCGCGGGACCCTAAATGCTCACGGTGCGGAGATATCTGAACACGTTATTTCTAAAAGAGGAGAGTGCATCACCAAAGTAGTTCATCCCATCAATATTTCTATAGTTACACTGATAGCATGCTTGATATAAGGGAGCCTTGGTTTCATAATTAGCATGTGCGTATGGCAATTTGAATAATTGATGATGTCGTGCAAAGTACTGAGGCACGCGAAAATGTAATTGCTCAAGTAGAGATGGGCAATCGATCATACCATTTAACAATTTAAATAATATTATCTGACTTGACACGATTCTGCGCATAATAAGTGAACTGAAATCTCAGTAACAGATATTGATGGTCGATTCCTCGAACCGGAAAATGACCATCGATCTTATACATTAAAAACTTAAAAAAACGTACGCTGTACATACTCTAATTTATTTATATGGATGTGATATATAGGTGCCCAGATCAATGAAGCATATTCGAGTTTTGATCGCACTAAGGAGTAATACAAATTCAGCAAGCAATCAGCACTTTGAAAATCCTTTCCAGCACGCAGAATGAAGCCCAAACTCTTTAAAGCACTTTGGGTTATGTGCTGAATATGATATTCAAACGATAAGTCACTATCAATAAATACCCCCAGATCTTTAATTACATCACATTTTTCTAGGTGTGTGTTTTTTAGTTTATAGTTATTATTTAATGGATAGTGGCGTTTAGATATATTAAGTTGTTTGCATTTATCAATGTTTAGAGAGAGTCCATTTGTAACACACCACCGCTCAAGCTTAATTAAATCGCTCTGGAGGTCAATACAATCACCATAATTGTCAACAACTGCATAGAGCTTTAGATCATCGGCAAACAATATAGACGGGTTGTGCATATCATTTATAATATCATTGATATACACCCTGTTTCATTAATATTGCAAAAAAATTTAGGATGAGTTTCCTTGCTTAAAAATAAGAAAAAAAGTTCATGTGAACCTGTGTCCGAAAATGCTTTGTTTCGAAGATACAGGGTGTTAAAATTTTATTTATTTTTTTGGTTTTTGTAAATAACTTTTGACATAATTGGAATATTTTAATAAAAATTAGTATGTAGGGGTTTTTTGACATGAGAAATTTAATTTTGATATTAGTTTGGCGTTTTCTTGTAGGTGGCGCCACCTACATATGTTTTCACCTATTTAAAGAGTCATAACTTTTTTAATCGTACTTCTTTTTATTTCTAAGAATAAAAATGGATTTATCTATCAGTTTTTCCGCAAAACATGCATACTTGGTAGAAGTCGCTACGAGCAACCGTTCTCGAGGTATTTAGATTTGAAAAAGTCAATGCCTGTAATTTTAAAAGGTAATATTTATGTATTATAAATTTTCTTTTATCTTAGAAAAGTGTTTTAAGGTTAATTGTTATTTATTGTAAGTAATAAATTTAAACGCATTTTGTCACAAAAGATTTAGCAATAGTTATTTGTCTTAAATTTTCGAAACATAATAATACAATAACGATTTTTCTGGAAAAGGCAAAAACGCAAAGGTTTTATTATTATCTTTTTTTATTTATCAATATTAATCATAAGGGCGTTTAAAAAAACGAACGTTTAACAAAAATGCTGTGAAACAGTCAGCTACTAAAATAATAATAACAATAATAACAATAACTGACATTAACAATTTTGTAAGAAAAATATTTAAGAAATGACAATCTCATTAAAAAGTCCTTTGTTTAAATTACAAGAGTTGTTCAAAATGTGAACCCCCAACTGTAATACAAGCATCTATCCTACGACGCATTGATTGGCGAACGCGTTCAAATATTCCGGGTGTGTGTCTAATTGTTTCACAGGATGCAATGATGCGGTTTCTTAATTCCTCCACAGTTTCTATTGGGGTCGTATAAACCAAATGTTTAAGGTGACCCCAAAGGAAAAAATCCAATGAATTTAGGTCCGGAGACCTCGGGGGCCAGGGTTGTGCTCCTCCTCGACCGATCCAACGATTTGGATACACAGTATTTAAATATTCCCGCGCAACTAAACTGAAATGTGGAGGAGCGCCATCGTGCATGAAATACATTTGCAATCTCAATTGTAGTGGGACATCTTCTAAAAGTATGGGTAATACATCTTCAAGAAAACGACGATAAACTTCTCCAGTAAGCCTCGGTTGTAAAAAATATGGGCCTATCAAATGGTCTTCAATAATCCCCACCCAAACGTTAAGTGAAAACTGGTGTTGATGACGGCCTTCTAAAATTGCATGTGGGTTTTCACCTGCCCATACATGATTGTTGTGGAAATTAATTATGGCTTCTCTGGAGAAATTTGCCTCATCGGTGAATAATATTCGTCCTAAAAAATGTGGATTTTCTCCAAGTTTTTGTTGCATCCATCGACAAAAATCTACTCTTAGGGGAAAATCTGTGGGTAAGAGTGCCTGTACACGCTGGATGTGATAAGGGTATAAGAGATTGTTCTTTAAAATTCTGAAAACTGTTGAAGCACTTACATTTACGTTTAAAGCACGATTCATATTTAAAGCAATCTTTCTGGTACTTGTTGTAGGAGTTTCTTCAATCTGATGAAGCACATGTTCTTCTACCTGTGGAGTTGCTGCTGTGCGGGGCCTTCCGTTTTCAGCGGTTTGTTTTTGAAAACTTCCATTTTCATGAAGACGTTGATGGAGACGAGAAAACATCGTATGATACGGGATGACACGATTAGGGTATTTTTCTTCATAAAGACGTCTAGCTGCTAATGAATTACCGTTGGCCAGGCCATAAACGAAATGCATATCGCACATTTCACTATTTGTGTAATTCATTTTGAAAAGCTTAACCAACTTAATAATTAAATACTTGACTAATCAATGTCAATATGAGATGCATTAAAATGTTTTTTTTTTTCAGTTGTCATTTGTTATTTGCTTTCTATTGCCATGACAAATCATAGCACACTCGATGAAAAAAGTGAACATTTACTTTTGCGCAATCAGTTACTGTGCGCTTTAAATAATTTACACAAAATAAATAAAATTTTAACACCCTGTATCTTCGAAACAAAGCATTTTCGGACACAGGTTCCCATGAACTTTTTTTCTTATTTTTAAGCAAGGAAACTCATCCTAAATTTTTTTGCAATATTAATGAAACACCCTGTATATGGAGAAAATTAATGGGGCCAATATGCTACCCTGTGGCGCTCCACTAGTCGCAGCAAACTCACAGGACTGAAAACCGTTATACTCAACATACTGACACCGACCTGAGAAGTAAGAATCAAAGAAATTGATGAGATTCACATGAAATCCGATATCAAACATTTTCTGTTTAGCGATAGAATGATCAATCCTATCGAATGCCTTGGATAGATCAGTGTAGATAACATCGACTTGAGAACCCTTACCAACCGCATTGAAGACATCCTGCATGAAGCAAGCCAAGTTGGTAATAGTGGATCTACTCTGCAAAACCCCATGCTGTTGCGACATCATGCGTAGCTTCACTTGACTGAATATCTTTTCATGAAGTATAGTTTCAAAAATCTTTGCAAAGTTAGATAGCAATGAAATAGGACGATAATTGGTTATCTGATCAGTTTGAGAGGACTTATGGATTGGACAAATTCGCGCACCTTGGGAATATCTTTGATTGGAGTGCCTTGTTGAATAATGTCAGCAGAGGTTTTGAGAGAGCATATGCACCATCGCGCAAAAGAAAAGACGGAATATTATCTGGCCCGGATGTCATTTTCGCCTTAAGTTTTTTAAGAGCCTTTATAACATCATCCTCCGTTAGCATTCCAATTGAAACCGTGTCATTAAAACTGTTACATTCAAAAAATTGTATATTCCTTGATGGAACATAAACAGAATTAATATAAATTATCTTACATTTTAGTCGAAGCTTGGCTTTCTTCTTCCCAGTTTTCACCGTATATGAGTCGTTATAGCTGCCATAATTATTTGGCGCCCAATGTGCTCTTAGCTTAAAACTGTCTGTATTGTTTTGTGATTGGTTCGCACCAAAGAATTGAATAACAACCACTATTTTTTATATTAAAACAAACTATATAAGGTGGTTGAATATGGAGCAGCGGCGGAGAATGCACTCTCTAGTGATGTTTAATAAAATTATTTTGAGTAGGACGCCGGGGTATCTGTATAGCAAGATTGAGTTTCGTGCGCTGGCACATCATGTTAATACCCGAAATGAGAATGTGATAGCGCCACCCTCACATAATACGGCATTATTCGAAAGGTCGTTTTCTTACGTGATATCCAAACTATACAACGGATTGCCCAATGATGTCAAAACTATGTGTGGTAGAACGTTTAAGAGCCATTTACTGACTTTGATTCTTGGCAATGATTGATCTTATGAATGGGTTGTACAATTTGATTTGATATATTTTGTAAATATGTAAGGTGCTTTATTATATGTGGTGTTTTATTCTGTGAATAATACGGACAATGGTTATTGATATGTATAATTTTTTCCGTTTAGCTTGACTTCTTTTTTTTTCCATTTTTTTTGTTTCTTTTTGTAAATTAATGTAGGTATTTTGTTCCATAAATGTACGGTTAAGATAAGAGGCTATGCAATGCCTCAACTTCGCCTTTTGTGATTTAATTTGTTGTAAAAATTATAATCACAATAAAGTCATTTATTATTATTATTATATTTTTATTTTGGATATCGTGGTAATAATAATGTTAGTACATTGATGTTTGGATACAGACTGACGTTGAGGGTAGCGGAGTGGTAAATTGTATGAGTAGGGCAGGGACAATCTCCACTACTCGCTGTTGTATATTTACCAATAAGTGTAACATAATATTAGTTATTATATTTATGATTATTACATGGGCTGAATGTGCGACACTGTCGTTGTTCAAAACAGTTTTGTTACTAACCTCACAATTTGTGTAAGACACTAAGCAAGAGTCTAGTACTCTTTTGCACGTTTCCATTGTGGATAGTTTAGTATTTTTGATGTTTTTTTATTGCTAAATTGCAGAACTCTCTAGCATTGACAAAGGTTTTCGTAAGTAATATAAGGGCATCTAATTTTTCCGAAAAAATCCTTGCTAAGTACTTTGCATGAGGTTTTTTCAATTTTTTTCACAGGATTATTTCATGAGGAGAACATAATTACTTGCTATCAAAGGTATTGTAATTTTTGGTGACTACAGCTGCCAAGTTTTGCCGCGGGTAAGCTCGAAAACTGCTGACAGGCGGTGTCATACAGTTTTTCCATCTAGAAACCATTTGCAATTCAAAATTTCGCATTTGTGATTGGTGGAAATTAAGACGAGAGAAATAGTTGTTGATACGGTTCCGTTTCGTAGACTGCTGCGCAAGCTGAATTGCTGTGGTCTGGGTGGTGATCTGCTTGTGTGGATAGAAAAATTTCT
Source organism: Apoderus coryli (assembly GCA_911728435.2). Lineage (NCBI taxonomy): Eukaryota > Metazoa > Arthropoda > Insecta > Coleoptera > Attelabidae > Apoderus > Apoderus coryli. The sequence goes on along the minus strand of OU452200.1, from coordinate 37,948,928 downwards.
GACTGAGCGAAAGTCCAGGGTCAGGATCGGAGGATGTTACTTAGCGGAGTTCCTCAGGGGTCGGTGTTGGGACCACTCTTGTTCGCCTGATCTGGCATCTTTTGTACGGTCCAAGATACAGTTTTATGCAGATGATGCCAAGATTTATTACAATCCTGTTACTCAATATGAGCATGCGGTGGGAGGTTTTCGGGCCGTGGACGCGTGACTAGTTGATGACGTTGCATGTTGGAAAGTGTTCGGTTATGCACCTCGGAAAGAACAACCCGCGTGTCGCGCCTGTTATAAATGGTCAAACCGAGGTTGCAGAACAAAAAGACTTGGGTGCTGTCATCTCTGAGGATCTCAAATGGGAAAAGCAAGTTATGACGGTCGTCAAGAGAGCAAATTCAATGACTTACCTGATACAACGTGCAGCGCTATGATTGTAAAATTGTACAATTCTGGAGTACGCTCAGTCGGTGTGGAGCCCTTATTATGTGAAAGACATAGAACTCTTAGAACGTGTGCAAAGAAAAATAACGAAAATACCACCAGAATTGAGGAATTTACCATATGAGGATCGCCTTACTAGAATGAACTTAACAACACTGGCTGCTCGTAGACTTCGTGGCGACTTGATACAGACTTATAAAATTGTAAATAACTACTATAACACACCACTTAATATGTTTCATGTTAACACAGAAGAGAATTGAGAAGTCACTCTAAAAAACTTTCTAAAGAGAGATGTGCGCGAATGTGTTGGAAGAATTTCTTGGCGAACAGAGTGGTGTATATGTGGAACGGTCTTAATGAGAACACAGTGAGTGCGCCATCGGTCAATGCGTTTGGATTGTGAACTGGAAAATGGTGCTGCAACAATTACACACTACTTTTAAAATTCTTATCCTTAATAAATAGGTATAAAAGTAGTTTCATCGCGAAACCGCTCACTACTTTAACTGATAATAAATATCAAATCTTGTAAGACATAAAATTGTTCAGTTTATAAATTTTTACAGCAGAGAGGTACTAATTATGTTGTGATATAAATTATAAAGCAAAAAATAATAATATACACATAAAACTACGACTCCTCCACCAAATTACTCATTTAAACCACAGGGGCCAGTCCTTCGAGCCGGAGTTTTGTGTATAATAATAAATAAAACACAGTTTCTATACTAAACTGTCTTAACAGTTACATTTATTACAATTTAACATTACTCCTTATTATTATAAACATTCAAAATATTAATAAAACTCTCACTTTCCAGAACACAGATCGGTACTAAATGCAAAATGTCACAATAAAAATTACTATGTTTAATATTGTTATAACATTCGTCAATCTTGTCTAAAACTTCATTAATTTGTCTACATTTCATTACTATCGGTCGCGTAAGTATCATTAAACCAGTGTTAAAATAAACAAACTCAAATCCTTGCAAAATAATCCAGACTAATCCCGCTAAAAAATGTGTATGTAACGGAACATTTAATAGAATTAAGTTTTTGTAGTGATTATCGTTAAAAAAAGCTTTAATATCCAGGAATAATTGTCTCTGTAAGTTGTAATAAGCACTAGTGTCAGAATCTTTTAAAGATATTACAGTAAAATGGTCTCTAAATTGATTCGTTATTACATTTATTAAGGACGGTGAGTCTTTCTTTATTTGATTGTCAGATAGTCGTTTCAAATTATCGTTACTCATAAATTTCGAATGAAATACTACATCGATACGTTTACCTAACTTTATTTCTAAATTATCCACACCAGATAACGATGTGAATACATTCTTGGTAATATCATAATTAAAAAAATCCGAAAAACATGATCGATTTTCTAATCGTTTCGAAAATTTGTGGATATACGCGTACGGTACCAATTTCCGGTACTTATCGATACCAGCCAATCGATATTTCTTCATATACAACTCAGCGATTGCCATTTTTCGAAAATTAACATTACTATCCGGTTTATCTTTGTTCTGGAAATAATACACATTGTCCTTGATTACGCTGATTTGTCTTTCGCTAAAGAAATCTGAACAGCAACTGAGAATCTGTAATATGAATGAATACGGTATGTCATCCATGAAGAACATGCTATTGTACTGCTGGGAATTGCCCATTTTGTATGGTATAAGTAATTCATCCCAGATGGGTTCGAGCAGTTCGAAACCCTGATAGTTGTTGCATATGACGTATAGTTCGGAGTTACCGCTCTTGGACGAGCATGGCTTGAATATTGATACATGTTCAAATACGCAATTGAGTAGGTATAGCAGGCAGATTGTTGTGTCTTCGAAGATAGTGAATATTTTTAAAACCAATGAACCGCCTGCAAGGAGAATAATGAATTTATTGATGAGTCGTGTCGGGCAGGTATCTTCAAACGCAGTTCCGAGCAAAGCATCACGAACTTTGTAAATGTGTTGTAATTCATCAATAATTAATACTTACCGGTTTGAAGGACAGCAAGAGCAGTCATAGCCTCACAATAATGCAAAAATTCCACAATTCTTTCTTGTTCACCAGGATCCTCCATACAATTAACGCTACCATCTGCCGTTACAAGATTGACCTTAAAATATATTGAGTAATTTGAAATTACAACTTACTATTGATCAGGTTTCCAATAATGATGAAACTTTAAAATATAGGACCGTTACACAGAAAAATTTACGGAATCAACCCTTTATCTCTACGGCATCCTGAAATAGATTTTAGCATGTCTTTTCTTTTTACCGTTTTTAATATCTTTATAGTTTTGTTATTCTTTTGTAGCATACAAGCTGTCTTATTCTTTGATAAACGTAATAACATTTAAAGGGGTACTGGCCGGTAAGTAAATAATAAAAAAAATCTATTGCATCTGTAATTCAGTAAAAGAAGAACGTACCTTTCCCTCAGAAGTAAGCATTTGCACTAAATGCGTATGATTGTAATATTTCTGAACATCTCCGGTCATATCTAATCCGAAATACCAATTATTCCGGGTATGCTGGATTAATCTGTCGTCAGGTATCATATTTACCGAATTATTACCTTCATAATCAGGATTTAATGAATTAGCTATCCAAGACCACTATAAACATATCTATTAATTACAAATATTAACTTATATGTAATAATAACCTCTTGAAGTGGGTAATGCAATGCTAAAAAATGATTTAGTGCTGACACAAAAGCCCCAGGTGCTTCGCAGAGATGGAGGCTCTTAAAGTGTTTACAACTATTCTTTCTAGGTACTATAGGAAACTTGTTAACTATTTCGTAAAATTTGCACCACGCCTACAAATAAATCATTTGACTCAGTAAATAGTTATTGGTACTTAATTAACCACAACCTGTGTAAGCAATTCAGGCTTGACTCTTCGTTTCAAATAATCCATTATAAAACTGGAACCGTCTCTGTAGTGTGTATGTTTCGACCATGCATTTAAATTGAACTGGTCGAGCAGTCCTTTCACCTTATTCAACTGTCTCTTCATATCCTGTAATTCCAAGACTTGGAATTTATGGCTTTTGTATATGTTTTGCGGTATATTCCATTTGTTGTTCTTTTGGAAATGAAACACTTTTTCAAAGTGATATTTCGGGTTATCCAGTTTCATTATAACGGACGATTCGATACTTTTGGATGCCATTTCAGTTTACATTGAAAATTAGTACAGATATACTTAAGATATTTTTATTTTGGAAAACGACAAACGTAAACAAATTCAAAATAATAAATATAACCTATATTATATTTTTTTTCGCCACTTCGTATTGGCCGCAGCTGCCAGGGCTACTTGGCCTCAATTCAATGAGTTGGGCTGATGTGACATGATCACCTAACTTGAATTTTTTATAAAAAGCCGAAAACTTTCAGGTTGATATTTAAGAACTGATTCAATCATTTCTAATTCCAAATAAGTTTTCGGTATTACTGCGAAGCTGTTATGCCTTTTCCATGTCCCGAAGTCAGGTGGGCAATTCTTGAAAACCAGGGCGTCGAACAACTGAAAGAACGGAGGCAACGCTGTCCTAATTTAGTATCCTGTGCCTCGCCTTGTTCGATCTTTCCACTCCCCGGTTTTCAAGAATTGTCCACCAGGTGATTGAGGGCGATAATAGTTTTTCTAAAGTAATTAATCTCTTTGCCAATTTCACTCACATAAATGCGCACATCAGCCCAGTTGCTGTATAAACGTAGCCGTATCTGTCATTGTGGAATCAGTTATGGCTTATGGCAGATTTTTATTCTAGGTTATAAATTTATAAATTAACATTGAATTTTAGAATTTAACTGTTTTGTATGAAGTGCGATAAAATTAATTTCAGAATAGTTACAATAGATAGTGTAGGAATATAAATTAATTTCAAAGTATATATCCTTATAATATATAAATATAACAACTTCTTACAAACTAATCATTTCAGGAATCGTACTGAGGTTGCCGCCAAAACAACAAAAGTATGGATCGTTCAATAATTCCAATTCAAAAAATGGAAATTGCAGCTCAAAACATAGATAAGTCTCTTATAATGGACTCCAATGCACCTCGACTCATTGATTTGATGAGTATCAACCCACAAACAGGATCAACTGTAAGCGGGTTAACCGATCACGACTATCCGACGCTTAGCGGCTTACCCTTAGCTTTAAATAATTTGAGTGAAATTAGGACAGTTAGCAGTGTACCATTGCCTACAGAAATTATTGATCACTTTAGTCGTATCCTTGCAGAATATTAATATAACAGTATGATTAAGTTTTTATAATTTTCCTTAAATTTCTGATAGATGTCCAATGCCATTGTATGATGGGCCTCTTTCCAGATATCAATAGAGCCTGGTTAACTGTTGATAGTGATATTTATATATGGACATATGAACAAAACACTGATTTAGCATATTTTGATGGTATCAATGAGACAATTTTGTGTGTCGGTTTAATTAAACCAAAACCCGGAGTTTTCCATGCATTTATTAAATATTTACTTGTACTTACCACTGCTGTTGATATTATTGTGTTAGGAGTTACTTTTACACAAGGTTTGTGTGATTTATACTTGTTAGTAAATTCTACTATATACTCAAGTGTTTCTGATATAGGGGCTACGGAAGGGCAGGATGAGATTCAATTAATTCCTGATCCAGTTTTTACTTTACCGACAGATGGTTGTACTGTATCGAATATACAAGGGACGTCTAGTGGAAGACTGTTTTTGGGTACAAAGGAAGGGTCTCTTTACGAAATTGTTTATCAGGTACGTAAGCCTAAACGAAATCAACCGATAACATTTTGAATTCCAACTTACCTTATACTAAAGTAAAATTAAAACCATTGAATGCATAATTTTTCTTAGGCTGAAAGTGGTTGGTTCGGCAAAAGATGCAAGAAGATCAATCTGTCCACAAGTACATTGTCATTCTTGATGCCGTCATTTCTAAATGCTGCTCTTAGTGAGGAAGATGGAATTATACAAATTTCTATAGACGATACACGACATATTTTATATACGTTAACAGAAAAAGGATCCATAGAAGTGTGTGATTTAGGCGAGAAGGGTACCACATTTTCCAGAATCACCAAAGTGTCGCAGAATGCGTTAGTTAATCAAGCCATGAATACGGTCAAGTAAGTCTAAAGTTTATTATTTTACATGATAATTTCTCCTTATATTAAGTAACAGTTCGCTCAAAATGATCCAAAATACCAAAAAACTTTGATGAAAAACTGACTTGAGTATGTGATTTGGTGTTTAAAAGGTTTATTTATGTTGAAGGGCAAATAAAAACTATTATTAATACATTTTTCATAATATAAATAATGTTTTAGAACACTTGATAGCCAAAACTTCAGGCCAATAGTGAGTATATCAGCTGTCGAGTCCAGTGAGTCTTCCAATATAAATCTAGTAGCTGTAAGCCAAACTGGTGTCAGATTTTATTTGACAGTAGTGAGTCTGTCAAATCCGCAACCCAATCAACGCCCATATACCTTGACTTTAGCACATGTGAGATTGCCTCCAGGTGAGTTGTACTTTAACAAGATCTGTGCCAGTTCAATTGAACTTCAATAAGTCAGTTTCTTGTTTTGTCTTTAAGGATATTCAGCGAATGTCACTGTACGACCCAGGGCAGTCCATATGACGCACTATAGAGATCGGAATCTTCTTCTAATCTCAAATGTGAAAGATAAAGACGTTTTATGGTGTTTGAGTTCCGATCTATTCCCCTTCAGTTCTTCATTGATGGAAGCATACACTACAGTGGATCTTGATGGACCTGCTTTAGCTTTAGCCGAGGTAAATATTTTGTTTTTGTATTTTTGACCGTCAAAAATTGTATACAACCTATACTTACAGGTTCGCCATGATTTCCACTTAAACGATCCCCAACAACTGGAGCTACCGCCCCTTATAGTACGACAACACGTCGAACCACCAAAGAAATATGTTGTGTTGACCTCGCACAGTGTTCAAATATTCCTTAAACTACGGCCAGTGGATGTGTTGCGGCAGATTTTGAACGAGAGTCATGGTCGTGATACGGAAGCTTTGAAAGCCTTCTTTACCGTACAAAAGGAGGATCAAGCTTGTGCGACAAGTTTAATTTTAGCATCGTTAGAGAGTCATGAAAATGCGGAGATTGCCGATTTGGCTACCAGGGCGTTTTTCTTATTTGGTGGGGAGCCGAAGATTGCACAGCCTAATATGTGTAAGTTATGACTAAATTAGGGAATATTTTATTTATTGTAACGATTTTATCTGGCTTTTACTCTCGGTTCTTAGGTGATATTAAAACTGATGTCCTTAAAAATCTAAAACAATTTACTTACACTATAACCACTAAAAACTAACTTTATAAAATATATTACTTAAATACACCTAATTACTAATATTTATATACACGGTAAATTTATTATTTATATGTTTGTATTTATAATTTCTTTAATTCCGCCGCTGATATTTATTTTATCGTTTGAAACACTTTAACTGTCTTCTGTCCATTAAGGGTGGACAGGTAGCATAGCTCAGGAAATAATAGTCGTAGGACAATGGGAAAAAAATTCTTTTAGGGAAATTCACCATGGGAAATCGCTGGAAATAGTTTTTTAGTTCCTAACTATACCGCTAGGGGGCGCAATAGATACAGTAATGCGAAAAATGCATTTTTATTGATAATTTCGCAATATAAGTTAGAAAAACAATACTACCACGGTAATGCTACTGAGATGCGGCATCTTTTTGGTGTATCACTTTTTATTGTGCGGCTTGAAATAAAGGCAGCAGGGAAGGACGAAATTTTACCTATGATAATGTCTATAACTTTGGTTTGGCTTAACCGAATTTATCAATCTAATTTTTGTTTAAGAACTCAAGCCTTGCTGATGAAGAAAAAAAATATTTTAAATCATAATTGTTTTTTGGGGGTCCGCTAGATGGCGATATTTGCATCGCCTAAGGTTTTTTGATTTTTCTTTAAAAACTTAAATGGAATTATACAAATATTTTATCAAAAATGAAAAGTATAGGTATAGCCTACTACATTTCCACAGAGTCGCCTCGCGTTGGGGACATTTTTATATTCGTTACATTATCTACGGACAGTCCAATACTACAATCAATAATACATGTTACAACCTAACCCAACCTATTTTAAATGACACAATGAGTTCCGATCCGAACTACAACACACACAAATAAGCTCAGAGGTCGTTTGCAATGCATAATCATAATGCGCTCACGTCAAAAACCTCCCCCCAAACGGGATGTTCTAGCGACAAAGCCATTTCGAGCACTAAATATGAGAGCCTCTCACAAGCCTAGCCGGAACATGGAACCCCACTTCCGAGAGCAGGCAAGGTCATGGCATAATGTTATTCAGAATCTTGTAAAGGAGGGTGAGGTCCCTGAAGCACCTGCCTCCGCTCAAGGTGATCCACCGAAGCTCACTCAGGAGCACCTGATAATCATACACGTGGTCGAGAGGTGAACCCCGGTACAAATCTGATAAAACGGTTCTGAATTCTCTCCACAATAGCCACATGACAATCATATACCGGAGTCCACACATCAGAGGCATACATACACAAGGTGGGGTCTCACGAGTGTCTTATATAACATTACTAAAACCCGCAGAGCAGCGCTTGACAAACCGCAAAACCTGCAATGCCCGCGACCTGGACCGCTCTTTGTGAGCGTCAATATAAACTACCAAATCTTTAGTCAAAGTTCTGTTCTGCAGAACCGATTTACCTACGAAATAGTCATGGAGAAACGCACCCCTAAATTGTTTGAAATTAACACAAAAACACTTGACAACGTTTCTTTCCATCATCAGCATTCACTCGCTAACGAGTATGAATTATTTCAAATCAGGGATATCGTCTGATTTAGGCAATATTTTATTTTGTTATATGCACTATAAGTGTATAGAGAAGGGAATGTCATTATTTTTAATTCCTTGGATCGCTCTGAAGATTCTTTTTTGAGTTCTGAACACCCTCATTGACCCCCTCAAAATATAACACCATACATCAAGGTAGACTGTTGAATTCAATATGCATGAAACAATCCTTTATGTTATTAATAAATAATTTAAACAACAGCCAAATGGCATCCCTGCGGAACTCCATAAGAAACCACTTTTGTCACAAAATCTTATCAAACATTTGCTCAAAACTTGACTAAGTATGACAACTGATTCGCAATATTTTGTAGGGAACGCTTCGGCAAGAAAATCAAGACAAATAGAGAGAAGTAAGTGTAATAATATTGTCCTATCCAATAGTTTAAAAAAATGACATGTTTCGGAGATTTTTGACTCCATCATCAGCTTTACGCGTAACTTATTTCTACGTTTGAAGAAACAGAAACCCAATTGGCGCTTAGTTAAATATCTAGCAAGTAACTTCTAGTTGCAGGGACGTCAATGTTCGCTCCAAACATAATTTCGACACCAGCTCCGATGCAATACAAAATGAGTACGTCGTCGTTCGGTGACCAAACACAGACATTTTCACCAAATCTATCACCGCAAGTGTCTTTCAACATGGCCAGTTCTGTGGCATTTTCGTCAAAACACAATGGGGTGTACCTGTATTTGTGTCGAATTTTACGGCCAGTTTGGAACAGACGATGTGTGGAGATTGTGTGCGTTGACAATAAAACATTTTTGGTAAGAACCATACACCATTTTTCGAGATTTTTTGAGCGAGAATTAAAACAAATACAGTAAGTTTTCGCTGACAGACTTTCGCGATTTCATTTTTCAATTAAATCTAAATCTGCAAGTGTGAATTTGTTGTTTCAGAATCAAAGTACAATCACTGTAGAAGACTGCATATACATATTAAACAATTTAACGGCCTTGCACAATTTCTTAACGTTAAATACACAGTTGTCACTGTCCGCATCGATGAATCAATCGATGCAATCATCAATGTACAATAACACTTCAATGAATACACGTCTGACTCATACCGTGCAAGATGCACAATTGGAGGAACGTCGATCCCTAGATGCGTTGAAAACTTTTGTGTGCCATTGCTGCCAGATCATGGGTAAGTTAGATAATAATAATAATAATTGCTTTATTGCTCAACAGAAAATCCATTTACAGAGCAATCTTACAAAATTACTTAATATTAATAATAACAATACAAATAAACCGAAACAGAAAGAAAGACACATCATACATTCAACTTAAATGTTCATTCAAAACACCCAAAACAGTACCTAGGTGATCAAAAAAAATATCACTCTCATTGCTTATAAAGTTATATGTCTGACACATTGTGTAGACAGGCGACTTCATCAACAAATTGGTCCTAGGTCGGTAGTTATAAAATAAATTAGAAGATCTCGAATTTTGCCTTGGTACCAGAAAATACAACCTTGCAATATATTAAAAAGGAATTTTACTGCATGAATTTTTCGTCTTAATTCTAACCTTTGTATTTGACATCTTGTTAACAAGATGTCATACTCTATTCCTCTTTCTGGATATGATCCATCGGTTTTGAAACATAACTATTTTAAGAACTTACGCTGAACTCTCTCAACAGAAACATTGTAACAGTTATAATATGGAAACCATATTAAAGCGCAGTATTCCAGCTTTGACCTGACATAAGCATAGTATAAGGTTTTTATTGTATCCATATTCTCAAAAGATCTGGAATTTCTCACAATGTAGCCATAAGACCTAGATGCACTCAGAATTATGTTATTTATATGTATATCGAATGAAAGAAGCTTATCAAAGGTCACATCAAGATCCTTAATGGACTCAGGACGATTTAAAATCGTTTCACCAATCGTATAATCGAAATGAATGGCTGATTTTTTTCTTGTATATGACATAACTTTACACTTGGAAGAGTTCAAGTTCAGTTTGTTTTCCTCACACCAGCATTGATCCAAATCCATATCACGCTGCAAACGATTACAATCGTCAATAGTTGTAAAAATTTATCATCTATTTTTGTCTATAATTTGATATTTTACCAGATTTATATCAACTGACAAGTTACATCAAATTATTATTTTTTATTCTCTATTCAACTACTACTACAGGATGATAATATCAACAAATACAAACAATGATTATAAAATTATAATTCATAATAAAAATTCGACATTCTCCCCATCGTGCAAACTGTTTCAGTTTTCACCATCATCATTTTCACCATCATCAACTGTTACATCTAATTTGCAAACTTTGGTGATAGGACGGCGATAAACACCAGAGGCTGTTCGAACTTCTATTACTCTAACAAACCCATCTTTTCCTGGATAAACAGCCGTTATTCTACCTAATGGCCATTTATGTCTTGGAAATGTCGGGTCTATAACCACAACAACGTCATTTACTTGAATGGATGAGTTAGTGTCGATCCATTTACTTCTTTTTGTTAAAGTGGGTAAATATTCTTTAACCCACCTGGTCCAAAAACTGTCGACAATTTGTTGAGTCTTCTTCCATAACTTTCTAGGATTTACGTTCTCAAATTTTATTGGTAAAGAATCACGTTTATTTCCTAACAACAAATGATTAGGTGTTAAGCATTCTTTATCAGATGGATCTATTGAAACATACGTCAATGGTCTATTATTCACTACATTTTCAGCTTCTGCGAAAACAGTCTGTAGCACTTCTTCTCTAGGATTTTCTACTGTTAAAACATTCTGTAAAATTCTCTTCACTGACCCTATTAATCGCTCCCAACAACCTCCCATGTGTGGGGCTCTAGGTGGTATAAAATGTCATTCTATCATGTGTTCTGAAAGTTTTGTTCCCATATTTTTGTTATCTATATTTTTCCAAAATGATTTTAGTTCTTCTGATGCACCTCGAAAATTTGTTCCATTGTCTGAATAAAGACATTTAATTTGACCTCTTCTTGCCATCATCCTACATATAGCCATGATTGTGCTGTCAGTTGTAAGCGAATGAACAATTTCCAAATGTACTGCTCGAATCGCCATACAAGTAAATAGTGCTCCCCATCGTTTTTCTTTTCTTCGTCCAATAGTTATTGTCATGGGACCGAAAAGATCTAAACCACAGAAAGTAAATGGTGGCATATTAGGAGTAATCCTACTTAGTGGAAGTTGTCCCATTTGAGGTGGCACAGGTGTCACTTTTCTAATTTTACAAATTTGGCATGATTTAAAACCATCTTTAACTGCTACTCTGCCTTTCAAAATCCAAAACTTCTGTCTTAAATTATTCAACACAGACTCTACACCAACATGACAATTTTGTTCATGATAATATAAAATTAATAATTTTGTCAATCTGTTTTTTGGATCTAAAATGATTGGCATTTTCACGTCGTTTTGTATCATATCACTCTGTCTTAAACGTCCGTTCATACGAATTATACCCTTCTCATCTAAAACTGGCATTAATTTGAATATTCTTGAATTTCTATCAACGTTTTTATTATTTTTTAATTGTATATATTCTTCTGGAAAACTTTCCTGCTGGCTAATTTTCAAAGAGTATAATTCAGCATCGTGATATTCATTGCACGTTATTTCTGGATAATATGTCATGTCATTGCCTCGTACCTTATGAAGTAGTTTAAAATAATATTTAAAAACCCACGCTGTTGCTCTAACAAATCTTCTCCATTTTGAAAATCGATTGATATTTGGAATTATATTAAAATTTTCTGTAAATCATTATTATTTATCCAGTCTTTAACATTATTTAATTTTTCTGAAGAATGCAAACTTATTTTACTGTCACTAAGTTTACTACCACGTTCATTATCGTCATTTTCAAATTCCTCGTCTAATTCTGCTTCAGCAATTTCTCTTTCTAATTCAATAATTTTTCGTTTTGCTTCCAATTCATGTTTCAATAGTTCTGCTTTGACTTTTTCTGCTTCTAGAATTAATTTCTTTTTTTCAATTATTCTTTTCGATGACTTCCATGTTTTTGAATTTATACTTTTCGAACTACCTTGTTCATTTCTTGCATTTGACTCTTTAACCGACCCAGCATTATTATCATTATTAAATCCGTGCAACGGTCTTATATCTGCTAAAGAATTATTGCAAGACATTTTCTTGGCAGTTCTTGTCAAAATTTTTTGAATTTTCTATTTTCTGGATTTAAATCTTCCAGAGGTGTTCTTGGACTGTAAATAACTATTCCACGTTTAGATCCGGCTCGAAGGACCATGTAAAAATTTATCATCTATTTTTGTCTATAATTTGATATTTTACCAGATTTATATCAACTGACAAGTTACATCAAATTATTATTTTTTATTCTCTATTCAACTACTACTACAGGATGATAATATCAACAAATACAAACAATGATTATAAAATTATAATTCATAATAAAAATTCGACAATAGTATTAACGGAATTAAATATTTTCATATCGTCCGCAAAGAGCATTCTCTGACAATTCAGTAGTCCGGCTAAGTCATTTATAAAAATTAAAAACAATAATGGGCCCAGATTCGACCCTTGCGGAACACCAGATGACATATGGTATCTTGACGATTTATATCCATTATGGAGAACATATTGGGATATATTAGTGATATAGGAATGGATTAGCGAAACAGACCAGCTCCAAGCCCAAACACAGTAAGCTTGTTCAACAGAACCACGTGATTTATTCTGTCAAATGCTTTGGCAAAGTCCGTGTAAATCACATCGACCTGCCCTCCTCCATCAACAGTTTCTGAAGTAAATTGTGTAAACACAGACAGATCAGTCAGCGTGGACCTGCCACCGATAAAACCGTGTTGATTTATTGATAAATTAGGCTTTGTCACTCTATAAATCCTCTGATATAAAATAATTTCAAACAGCTTTGAGAAATTTGATAATATGGATATAGGTCTATAATTACAAATACAAGCCCTGTCATCGCTCTTAAAAATCGGACACACCTTCGCAACCTTCCAATCCTGTGGAAAAACACAAGTCCTGCAAATCAAATTAAAATTTTTAGATAGGGGAGGGGAAAGGACAGTTATTGTATCTTTTACAAAAAAAGAGGGTATTTCATCCGGACCGGAAGTAAACTTATTTTTCAATTTTCGGGCAGTCCAAAAAATCTCCTCCTCAGAAATGTCATATAAGAGATAGTCGCGATTTGCCACCAAGTCAGATCTCGCAGCACAATTGTCCTCCGACCCGACAACAACGCTCTCAAAATAGCTGGCAAATGCCTCAACAATTTGTTGAGGGTCATCAATAGTCCGATTGCCATCGTTCATTACACCAGGTATCCGAGAGTCACGATTGTTTGCGTTAATATATGACCAAAACATTTTAGGATCCGTATTTATGTTATCTTCACACAGTCGGACATATGACCTGTAAGCCTCCGCAGTTTGATGCTTTAGAACATGTCTAATCTCGCTAAATTTTGCATAATAATATTCCATATTTGTACTTTTAAACTTCTTGTGATAATAATTTTTCCGCGTGACATTGACGTTAGATGAGTGTTTATTGTTTTTTATCTTCAACGATTCCGATTTTTTTACTTTGTAGGTTTATGGAAAATCTTATGTGAACATCAGATCCATACACTGGTCGCTGCTTTACCGGAAAATCAACAACAAATCTTACAGAACACAGTATTTAAAGAATTGTTCCTTTATCGGGCTGATATATGTTCCTACCTTATTGCAGCCCTAGTAAATAGTTATCTGGGCGATAATGCTTCGGTAGATTCAATTAGTAGGAAATTGATTGAAGTGTGCCCGCACCTCTACAAATCTGAGGATGCAGCTTTTTCGAAGGTGTGTGCTCAATTTATATGTTTTAATATCTTCTTTTTATACGACAGTAAAACGTTTGCACCTTGTCTCTTAACGTTTGCATTACCGTGACTGAAATTAGTAGTTGCTTTTCATTTCTAGGCCAATGAAATTCTGAAATCGGTACGCACAATTCAAAATATTGATGAGAAAGAAGAATTGTTAGTTTCTGCATTGCAACTGTGTAAATCCGTAGCACCCAACATTAATTTACCGGAGGTTTGTAAACAATTTACAGCCCTTAAAGCGTATAAAGCCGTCATCGATTTGTGTGCGTTTTGTGCTAAGAAAACTGATCCGGACAAAGTGGCTGAAAGCTATACGAATAACATGGACAATGCTGGTGATCAGGAGGGCTTTTCGTATTATCACAGAAGGTAAGAATCAGTGTAATTCGCGCTGTTTTCAGGAGAAAACGGGAATTGTCTCTCTCATATGAATTGTTAAATAAATAAAAGTTTTCATAGTTGATTTTTGCTAAGTTATCAGTATTTTTTAGAATGGATATCTACAAGGAAATATTAACTATGTTGGATACGCTATACAATGAAACATCAGATGAAACTACAAGAAATGCAACTTTGGGTCAGGATTACTCCGGTAGTAGATCAACCTTAATTGATGGTGTTGATAGCATTGCATTGAGCACAACAGTAAGTAACTTTGAACTTGATTTTATCTGAAGAATATAATAAAACGTGATAGCTCTTATTCACTATAATCTGGAACGAAAACAAAGCAGTGCAAGGCCCCAAATCTTCAATTTTTCCGTGAAAGAGAAAAAGATGTGTGTGCTTTTCTTATCGAAATCTACTCGCCTAAACAAGATCCTAACTTGCGAGGTCCAACATATGCTCTGCTCTCAGACTTTTTTTGAAAATTTCACCTCAAACATATTCCAGCACATTTTCCTCAACAAGTCCACACACTACACAATATATTTACACTTAGGTCCGGTTGTACAATGAGTATTGACCCGGAGTTCACCTTGCTCATCGGTACAGCCGAGAAAATGCGTTGTTCATTGTTATTTTTGATGGTGAACTCTTCATTTGTTACTTTGAGATAATCTTCTGGGGGTTAATATTCTGATTGACCTTGAGGAGATGAGAGATCTTGGGGTTATCTTCATATCTTCAGGCTTTTTGCTTTGTATGCTAGATTGTATGGGAAAACTTCTGGAACAATTGATAGGGGCGCGGCTTAAACAAGACATTGAAAACGGCGGGCTTTCGCCACGACAATACGGGTTTCGGGAAAAAAAATCGGCGACGCAGGCAGTGGACGCAGTCATGGAGATCGCGAACAAGGCGGTAAGGTGCCCGCAAAGAACTTTGTGTGCGATGATATCATTGGACGTTCGTAACGCCTGCAACTCTGTGTCATGGGTGCACATCCTGTGGGCTCTTGAGAGAAGAGGACTGCAACCGGCCATGCGTTTAGTTGAGGACTATTTGAATAACAGGTATATAAATATAACAGCAGGAGACGAAGATCAGAAGCTGGTGGTTACAAGCGGGGTCCCGCAGGGATTGGTCTTGGGCCCTATCCTCTGGAATATCATGTACGATGGGGTACTCAGGGGTGAGCAGCAGGAGGGGGTGACACTGGTGGCTTTTGCGGACGACCTGGCCATAGTGGCAGTTTCCAGAAGCGAAGACGAGCTTCAAGACATTGTGAATGAGGCAGCGGCGCGCGTGGTAGACTGGATGCAAAACAACGAACTTCGGATAGCTCCAGAAAAGACTAAGGCAATGCTCCTAACGAGGAAACGGCCTACACATGTGGCATTTAGGGTAATGTACACACAAGTGACGGTGGACCGACAACTTAAGTACCTGGGAGTCTGGCTGGACACGAGAATGTCTTTCCGAGAACACCTACAAAGGACGGCAAAGAGAGCCATGGAGAGAGTAACAGCACTGGCTAGGCTTATGCCGAATGTTGATGGGCCCAGGGCCAGCAAGAGAAGGCTGCTAATGTCTGTGGGTCATTCTATCCTATTGTACGCGGCGCCGGTGTGGAGCCACGCCCTCAGAGTGAATACTTACTGCAATATATTACAGAGTGTCCAAAGAAAAATGTGTGTTAGGGTGTGCAGCGCCTACAGGACGATTTCTGCTCCTGCTGCGCAGGTTATAGCCGGGATAGCACCTATAAGATTGCTTGCTGAAGAGCGCGCAAATGTCAGCAAGGGAATGATCAGAAGGGTGGCAAACGATCAAACCAGAAGGGAATGGCAAAGGATGTGGGACGAAGACACCAGGGGAAGATGGATCAAAAGACCACCAACCAAATATAGACAGATATGGGTCGATAGGGAGTTTGGAGAAGTAAATTACTCCATAACGCAAGCAATGTCCGGTCATGATGCTTTCGTAGTTACCTGAAAAAAATTTGGTAAGATAGACTCTGATGACTGCACATATTGTCGGGAAACAGATACAGAGGAACATACTATCTTTCGCTGTCCTAGATGGGAACACGACCGCAGGCAATGCAACCGAGAACTGGGAACCGATATACAGCCGGAAAACTTGGTAAACCAAATGCTAGAGTCTCCGCAACAATGGCGGATCATTGATGCATATATAACAGCGGTAATACAGACCAAGGAAGAGGAAGAGCGACACTTATAAGCGCAGATAAGTAACGACCGCGAAGGGCAGTGAGATCCTGTGTGCGTTTTGACTGTCGGATGCTGGGATTTACGGCTTTTGTGCTGTTTTTTGGTTGTTTGTTGTTGTTTTTTATTGTTTATTGATGTTTTGTTTGGCTTTTTGATGGACATATTATAATTTTTATTCGCAGTTAAGACAGATTGTCGAAGAAATCCTGGATACAGACGATGAAATAATGCATATAGCTTTGTACGAATGGATGATGTCGAGAAATATGACTGGCGAATTGATCAAAATTGATAATCCATCATTGGAGCAATATTTGAAACGGGCTTCAGTACAAAATCGTGATAATTTAGCCATTATGGACTTGATGTGGAAGTTCTACGAGAGTCACAATAATCATGCTGCAGCCGCTAAAATTTTGAACAGTTTAGCGACGCGAAATGAGTAAGCGTAGCATTATTAAAGTTAATTTATTCCTATTAATTCGTTAATTTCTAGACCTACAATGACTTTAAAAGATAGACTAGCGCACCTCGCTAGAGCTATAATGTGTATGAGAAGTGACAAGGTTGGATATGCTCCATATTTAGGTGTATTTTTACGCGATCTCGAAGATAAAATGGAAGTAGCAAAAGTGCAGGAATTAATGTTGGAAACTATTACGAATTTACGTGGCGAACTGCCGAATTCTAGTGAAGCTATTGTAGCACTGAACTCAGGATTGTATGAAATATCACAGGTAAATAGCAGTTTTACTAATCATTTGCTTGAGATCAAATTTGAAACTCTGACAAATCTATTTATCTAGTTAAAATGCAATTTGCTTTAAATAAAAACTTGGTTTCCCTTGAATTAAACTTGAAAATATGTTCTTACGCTATTAAACTCGCATCAAACTTTTCAGAGTTACAGCTATTTAAAACCATGAACTTTAAATCAAATTTTCTCTAAAATTGTTTAAAAGAATTTCAGTTAGAAACTTTGATATCGTTTTAAAAACTCTGTAGTTGAAAAAGTTTTAAAATGGGCCTTGAATTAACAGGAGTAGTTAATATAGAATTTGACTTGAAATTTGCTGGCCAAATATCAACTTTTTTTACATTGAATTAAATTTCCAAGATCAAGTTTTAATCGAAGTTTCTCTAAAGAAATTTAAATAAATTTCAGTTTGGTTTCAGACTACTTTAGAGCACAGTAGTTGCTCTATAAAATACAGTTTGAAACTGTAAAATTGCTTTAAAAACTCTGAAGTTAAAGGAGTTTAAAAATGAGAATGTTTAAAACGGAGTTGGAAATAAATTATGTGTCAGACTACTTTAATGCACAATAGTTGTTCTATAAAATACAGTTTGAAACTTTAAAATTGCTAAAAAACTCTGAAGTATTGAAGCAATTTAAAAATCAGAGTTTTTAAAACGGAGTTCGAATTGACATGATTTGTTAAAAGAGAATTTAAAATGGCAACAAACACGCCGGAGTTACAGCTGATGTAGTTGAAATAACATGAATTGTTTAAATCCAAATTTCTCTAAAATAATTAAAATAAATTATGTGTCAAGAGTAGTTTAATGCACAATAGTTGCTCTATAAAATACAGTTTGAAACTTTAAAATTGCTTTAAAAAACTCTGAAGTATTGAAGCCATTTAAAAATCAGAGTTTTTAAAACGGAGTTGGAAATAACATGCTTTGTTAAAATATTATTTAGAATTATGCTATGAAAGTTGCATTAAATACTCCGGAGTTACAGCTGATAGAGTTGGAAATACCATGAATTGTTTTAATCCAAATTTCTCTAAAATAATTAAAATAAATTATGTATCATACTACTTTAATGCACAATAGTTGCTCTATAAAATACAGTTTGACACTTTAAAATTGCTTTAAAAACTCTGGAGTATTGAAGCAATTTAAAAATCAGAGTTTTTAAAACGGAGTTAGAAATAACATGATGTTTTTAAAACGGAGCTGGAACTAACAAGATATGTTAAAATATAATTTGGAATTATGCTGTGAAAGTAGCATTAAATACTCCGGAGTTACTGCTGATGGAGTTGGAAATATCATGAATTGTTTAAATCCAAATTTGTCTAAAATAATTAAAATAAATTATGTATCATACTACTTTAATGCACAATAGTTGCTCTATAAAATACAGTTTGAAACTTTAAAATTGCTTTAAAAACTCTGAAGTGTTGAAGCAATTTAAAAATCAGAGTTTTTAAAACGGAGTTAGAAATAACATGATGTTTTTAAAACGGACCTGGAACTAACAAGATTTGTTAAAATATAATTTAGAATTATGCTATGAAAGTAGCATTAAATACTCCGGAGTTACAGCTGATGGAGTTGGAAATAACATGAATTGTTTAAATCCAAATTTCTCTAAAATAATTAAAATAAATTATGTGTCAGACTATTTTAATGCACAATAATTGCTCTATAAAATACAGTTTGATACTTTAAAATGGCTTTAAAAACTCTGAAGTGTTGAAGCAATTTAAAAATCAGAGTTTTTAAAGCGGAGTTGGAATTGACATGATTTGTTAAAAGAGAATTTAAAATTTCGCTATGAAAATAGCAACAAACACTCCGGAGTTACAGCAGATGGAGTTGGAAATAAGAGAATAGCTTAAATTCAAATTTCTCTAAAATAAATTATGTTTCTGACTACTTTAATGCACAATAGTTGCTCTATAAAATACAGTTTGAAACTTTAAAATTTCTTTAAAAACTCTGAAGTGTTGAAGCAATTTAAAAATCAGAGTATTTACAACGGAGTTGGAATTGACATGTTTTGTTAAAATAGAATTTAGACTTACGCTATGAAAATAGCAACAAACACTCCGGAGTTACAGCTAATGGAGTTGAAATAACATGAATTGTTTAAATCCAAATTTCTCTAAAACAATTAAAATAAATTATGTGTTAGAGTACTTTAATGCACAATAGTTGCTCTATAAAATACAGTTTGGAACTTTAAAATTGCTTTAAAAACTCTGAAGTATTGAAGCAATTTTAAAATCAGGGTCTTTAAAACGGAGTTGGAATTGACATGATCTATTAAAAGAGAATTTAAAATTTCGCTATGAAAATAGCAACAAACACTCCGGAGTTACAGCAGATGGAGTTGGAAATAAGAGAATAGCTTAAATTCAAATTTCTCTAAAATAAATTATGTTTCTGACTACTTTAATGCACAATAGTTGCTCTATAAAATACAGTTTGAAACTTTAAAATTTCTTTAAAAACTCTGAAGTGTTGAAGCAATTTAAAAATCAGAGTATTTACAACGGAGTTGGAATTGACATGTTTTGTTAAAATAGAATTTAGACTTACGCTATGAAAATAGCAACAAACACTCCGGAGTTACAGCTAATGGAGTTGAAATAACATGAATTGTTTAAATCCAAATTTCTCTAAAACAATTAAAATAAATTATGTGTTAGAGTACTTTAATGCACAATAGTTGCTCTATAAAATACAGTTTGAAACTTTAAAATTGCTTTAAAAACTCTGAAGTATTGAAGCAATTTAAAAATCATAGTTTTTAAAATGGAGTTAGAAATAACATCATGTTTTTAAAACGGAGCTGGAACTAATAAGATATGTTAAAATAGAATTTAGACTTACGCTATGAAAATAGCAACAAACACTCCGGAGTTACAGCTAATGTAGTTGAAATAACATGAATTGTTTAAATCCAAATTTCTCTAAAACAATTAAAATAAATTATGTGTTAGAGTACTTTAATGCACAATAGTTGCTCTATAAAATACAGTTTGGAACTTTAAAATTGCTTTAAAAACTCTGAAGTATTGAAGCAATTTTAAAATCAGGGTCTTTAAAACGGAGTTGGAATTGACATGATCTATTAAAAGAGAATTTAAAATTTCGCTATGAAAATAGCAACAAACACTCCGGAGTTACAGCTGATGGAGTTGGAAATATCATGAACACAATAGTTGCTCTATAAAATACATTCGAATCTTTAAAATTGCTTTAAAAACTCTGAGGTTAAAGAAGTTTAAACTTGAGAGTTTTGAAAATATTTTTAGAAATGACATGATTTGTTAAAATACAATTTAGCTGGAAATTTGCTTAATAAATTTGACCTATCTTCTGCTGTTGCTACAAAATTTCTAGAGTTTTCGGAAAATGTAGTTGAAAATAGCATTTCACGAAGATAATTCTTATGAACTTCAGTTCGTTTTTAGCCTTCTTTAATCCACACAATAAAATGCAGTTTGAAATTATACAATCAATAAAAACTCCAAAGTTAAAAAGTGAATAAATAAAACGATTAAATGAACATCATTTAAGTCTATTCAACACTATTTTAATGCATCTCGCTATTTTATTTAGGTAATATGATGTTGAAGGCTGACAATGTTGTATTGTTTAAATCAATCAAATATGCTTTATTTTCAGCTCTATGAGAATTTCGCTGAGCCATTTAATCTGGTAGAATGCCAGTTGGCTATTATTGACTGCGCCGGTTACGCAGATGAAATTTTAACGGAAACTATATGGAAGCAAATAATCAGTGATGAGTTACGAAAAACCTCTGGTAACGGTAGTGAACGAATGAATCAAATTTTATCGAAAATTAAGTATTTGGGTAGGCTGTATGCACATTCAAACAATTGTTTTCCTTTGAGTAAGTTGTTTCCTCTGGTTTTAGCATCGGAAATAATGTTTTTAACTTATTTTTAGGTTATGTAGTTTATGAGTTAGAATTACTGAACGCCAAATTGAAAGGTGACAGCCAATTGGTTCCTAGTACTCTTGTTTCTATAGATATTCAATTTGAAAGATTGATTCAGGTCTATTATAAGTAAGTTTTTCCTTTCGATAATAATATTCCTATATGTTTGACATTTTATTTGTTTAGTTTGCTTGGTTTTTCGATCAATGACCCATTCTGGCAAGTAGAAGACAACGAATTTCATTTACCCGAAGCGACTGCAGCGTTGATTAACAACTTTTTGGATAATCATGAGGTGTACAACAGTGTGGATAAGTAAGTTGAAGTTTTTTAGTAAGATTTTGCAGGTAACACCGAACATTTAACATATAGAAGGGTCAGTCGCCGAAAACGCGCGAAAACACCCGAAACGTTCTGGTTACCGTGCGGTTAAGCGTCAGCCACGTGTTCTTGTACCGAGAGGAACAAATCGACGTGTTGTATGTATTTTCATACAGTTTTTGATTTACCGGAAGTGTTCAACACCAGTTTTCAAAAAATGAAGGTTAAATATGCTTTTTTTTTATTCTCATTACATGTCATTACCAAAAAAGGTTTACACAAGTCATATTAAATACTAAAATATTACATAACACAATATAAAAACATAGAAATGTATATAACTTAATCAAAACAGAAAGTCAGTGCTGAGGAATTCATCAATGGAGTAAAAAGCATATATGAGGTTGGGTAGAAGCAGAAATGCTGTAAATTATTATGGTCCCACATGCTATAATCATTTGCCAGATAGTTTGAAAACACTGAGCCTTGCAATGTTCAAAAATAGATTAAATAATAATAATAAGCTTTATTGTCTAACGGAGAAAATCTCCAATAATAAGACAATACAATACAATTCCAATGTATAATAAACAGAAATAATATAAAAAACATAATACATTCAGTAAAGAACTACTTAATTGAGTTCTTTAATCTATTTTTGAACATTGCAAGGCTCAGTGTTTTCAAACTATCTGGCAAATGATTATAGCATGTGGGACCATAATAATTTACAGAATTTCTGCGTCTACCCAACCTCATATATTCAGGAAGAATGTCATTTTTGTTTCTGGTATTGTGGTTGTGAACTTCATCATGCTTTATGTACAGATTGTAATTATTTTTCACATACATAATTGAATTGTAGATATAGACACGGGAGTGTAATTGTTTTACATTCTTTAAATTTAGGTCTGACATCCTCTCTAAACTTTAAATCTGTCATTATTCGAACCACTCGTCTTTGGATTGCGAATACCCAACTAGCATGACAAGAGTGTCCCCAAATTGACAAAGCATATGAAGCCACACTGTGAAAAAGGCCATAATATGCTGATTTTAAAACATTAAAAGAGACTTCACCCTTCAAGCTTTGCAATATGAACACAACCTTAGACAACTTGGCAATGGCAACCTCGACATGACCCGCCCAGGTTAGCTTTTGGTCCAAAGTGACACCCAAAAACTTTACCAGACGATCAGAAACAGCAACACCCGTCTCACGGAATGTAAATATTTTAGTAGCTGTTTTATTGGCATTCATACAGAGTTTGTTAGCTGCAAACGAGTAGTCAGCAGCCCTCGACTGTGAATTAATCATACTTGAGGTCAGAACATCACTCGACAGTTCAACATTGACAATAGTTGAATCGTCTGCAAACAATGTCAGGTCAGAGCACGGCCGATGTAGCGGTAAATCATTAATGATAATCATCAAAAACAATAGAGGTCCGAGCACCGAGCCCTGTGGGACTCCACAAGAGCACAACAAGGGCTGAGAAGACTTTGACTCAAACATCGTTACAACATTCCTACCAGTGAGATAGGAACTCAGCAAACGAACCGAAATCGCACTCATACCGTATCGCTCTAGTTTACCCAACAAGATATCGTGTGAGACGTAATCAAACGCCTTTGTTAAATCAAGAAAAGAAGCCCCCACAAGCCTTCTACCCTCAAAAGCAGTTATAACGCTATTTATAAAATTTTCTATAGCTGAAACGGTGTTAAGTTTCGGTCTAAATCCAAATTGCTTCGGAGAAAATAAATTATTTCTTTCAAAATAGTTGGTTAATTGTTTAAAGAGTATCTTTTCAAAAATTTTGCCTAGAACAGGCACTATAGAAATAGGGCGATAGTTGTTCAATTCATCTGGAGATCCTTTTTTGAATAACGGTATAATTTTGCTAAATTTCAGACAACTCGGAAACATACCGGATGAGATCGCCAAATTAAACAATATTGTCAATATTTAGTTTTCTTTTCTTGAGCCTTATTTCTTCAATATTTAGATTTGAAAACTTCTTAGGATGAGGCTCACAAATTACAACGACAGGTTAAATAACGCCTTGTTATTTATTGTCAAACATTTTTAAAAAACAGAACGTTTCGGCAACATACATCCGTTGCCTTCTTCAGGTAATTTACATACAAAAATCGTCCAGTGGACAAACTAGTGTTCTCTTTTGTATTATTCCATAATACAAAATCGTCCAGTGGACAAACTAGTGTTCTCTTTTGTATTATGGAATAATATTTATTGTCAAACATTTTTAAAAAACAGAACGTTTCGGCAACATACATCCGTTGCCTTCTTCAGGTAATTTACATACAAAAATCGTCCAGTGATTTTTGTATGTAAATTACCTGAAGAAGGCAACGGATGTATGTTGCCGAAACGTTCTTTTTTTTTAAAATGTTTGACAATAAATATTATTCCATAATACAAAAGAGAACACTAGTTTGTGCACTGGACGATTTTTGTATGTAAATTACCTGAAGAAGGCAACGGATGCGATGTATGTTGCCGAAACGTTGTGTTTTTTAAAAATGTTTGACAATAAATAACAAGGCGTTATTTAACCTGTCGTTGTAATTTGTGAGCCTCATCCTAAGAAGTTTTCAAATCTAAATATTGTCAATGGTATAATTATTATATCCTTAATATATTTAATGATTACGATATTCAAATCAAAAATGTCTTTGGAGCTTTTATTTTTATAAGAGTTTATTATATCTCTCATCTCAATAAAAGATATTTCATTAATCTCAAAATTACCAGGAATGTCAATAGTACCTAATTAGTCACAGCACCTCAGGAGCCTTAAATTGGTTCGTAGACTCTAAATTATTACCAACTGATGCAATGGTTTTTTGATGTTGAGTTGCGGTTTCAATGTAGCTCTCTTATAACAGACTTCTGTCGTTGAAATAATGGAGTCCGCGAGTTGGCCTCGTAATTTCTAATTCGTTTACTGCTTGCAACTAGCAAGGCTTTGATCAAACAAGAAATAATAGAATGCAAAATAAGCAGAATATGGGGGCCTGTTTATTTATTTATTTTTATTGTAAATTTAAAAATAAATGAAATTTTTTTAATAAAGTCAAATAACAATAGGAGTACTATTTTACTGTCATTTTTGCAGGAGAAAAATCACATCGCTATGCCAGGATACTGTAGCAGCATGGTTGTCAAACTTGTACAGTAAGCCAAACAGTGATCTCATTGTTGATCGCTTGCGGGGGATTCAAGCGAAACTATCAAGAATTTAACAGTAATTAAATATTGTTTTTACATGCGTTTAAAGTATTTTTATACAACTTTTTAAATATTTGTCAGGCTAATTAATATTAGGATTATTTTTTAAATAAATAAGTAAATATTAAAATCAGTGAAAATAACGGTTTACTCATTTATTTATTTTTAGATGTTTTTCGTAGGATGTACCCAGGACACTCTGTAATCCGTGTGGGTCTGTTCTTCGGGTCATTAGACGCTGATCTCGAACCTAAGAAGATTCTTGCTTGCCATAAAATGACACATATTTAGCAAGCAAGATGCTGAAGGAAGTTGCGACTGTGATCGACATATTTCCCTGACACCCGTCTCTACTGCCAAACATAAAGAATTATAATCACTAGAACTTGAAATTTCCAATCTATCCAATTGGATTGTCCTTCTAGTTTATCAATTATCGTTATTCTTGGTAACTCCATTTTATTGAAACAGAGAGTTAACACACTAATATTTTCTTTCTTGAGAAACTGACAGAACTTCAAAAACTAAATTACAGTTCACCAGTTCAGTTTCAGTTATACTGGGCCCATAACCTATTGAAACAGATACTCGTTCAGTTTGGTATTATACGAAAAAAATCTTTCAATGAGCTATTTTATTATGACAAATGTCAGAACTAATTTATTGACAATTACAAATCTAACAACAATAATAATGATAATATGTAATGAACACTTTGGCTAATAACAATAACTCTAAATTAAATTACGTGACATAAGTCAATTAACTGTCAAAATAAAATAGAAAAAACACTGACAGTAGTAGTCTTCTTTTTTTTTCATGGTCTACTACGACAGTTGAAATTTGTTTGAATTCCAGTTAAACAGAAATTTAATTTTTTACTGGCAAACGATGTGTCGAACGGAAAAAAGTGAGGAGTCTTTTTTTGTTGTAAATTGAACAAGGATTCCAGAAATAATTTTTACTTAAAAAAAAACGGTGGCTTACCATTTTTTTCCATTAAAAATGCCGGAAGATGTCTCCGTACACACTCCACTGGGGGAAGTAAAATATTTTTTACATAAAAAGATTTATCTAAATTATCTATCCAAACGTGCCAAATTTTGTAACGAGGCATTTTTCGAATATACTGATATTATGTTCTGCCTCTAAAGTTTCCGCTTTCAAAACTGGACCGCCCGGCCCTGTAGTAGACAGATTTTCATTGTCCCAATTCCTAACACTATACAGATTTCAAGAAGATTCAAATATAATCCTCTTTGCTGACGACACAACTAGTCTGATTAGATATCGACCAAACGACCTCGCCTATCGATCTTCAGACCGATGTTCGCGTGAAGTTCCTTGGGATTCATCTTGATCCTAAATTAACCTGGGAGAGTCATGTCATATATCTCATCAGAAGGCTTGCGCAGAGTGTTTCAATCGCCAGTCTGTTGACGGTATATCACGGTTATTTTGTTTTCCGTATGTCGTATGGTATTTTGAACTGGGGACATAGTTCCCATGCAATGAAAATCTTTAAGCTACAGAGGAGATGTTTACGTACAATGTTGGGGCTCGGTTGGCGTGACTGCTGTAAAAAATATTTTGTTGAACACGGACTACTTACTTTGCCTTCCTTGGACATCGTAAACTGTCTTGGCTACATTCGAACCAATGCCTCGCATTTCACTCTTCCCTCTGATATGCATAATTATGGTACGCGAAATCGAAATGACATATTGCCTGAATTTCGCCGCCTATTGAGGACTAGGAAAGGTTCTGACTATTATTGTGTTAAATTTTATAATAAGCTGCCGTCTTACATAAAGAACCTTGGTGAAGTCCAGTTTAACAAAAGTATTAAATCATTTTTGATATCTCAAGCTTTTTATACCTTTGAGGACTATTTCAGAAGCGATATTGTAAGATTTTTCTAGATTTTTGTTTGTTTTATGTTGTTGCTGTTTTAATTTGTTTGTAAGCCTTTTCTTTGTTGCTGTAACTTTGATTGATTAATTTTTGTTGTTTTTTGACGTACTATACATGTTTTGTAACATAAGATGGTGAATAAATATATCTATCTATCTATCTATAAACAAATCAACAGGATCTATTTAAACCCTCGTATCTACTACAAAAATTCCAATTTTGCCATAAAAAATGTCGCCAAGAATTTTTCTGAAAACGTACATTACATACTCGATTTCGTTTTCATTGTACCACCCTGTATTGAAAATCTAAGCACTGGTGCATTTGTATTGCCACGGTTTTATTACTTTTCATGAAATATTAAAATGTGTTGTTTGTATTCAAGAAAGCCAAAACCACTTTATAATATTGTTTCAACTAAACAAACAATTTCCACTTGTCAAAAATACCTACACTCAGTGGCGGCTCATGCTGGCAAATACTAGAGAGCTGCAGGTAGGTACCTAAATACTACAACGAACTACTGATCAAGGTAAAATGACGGGTTTAGTACTGTTGGATTACAGTAAAGCATTTGATAGGCTTGATCATAGTTTATTGATTGCTGTTCTGAAGTATATGGGTTTCAACGGTCCTTCCACCGTCCTAATTAAAAACTATTTGACTGAGCGTAGTCAAATGGTTTCCCATAGAGGAAAGCTATCGCAAATAGAAAGATTGAGGAGTGGCGTTCCGCAGGGCTCTATTTTATCCCCAATTTTATTTTCTTTATATACGTCCCAGTTTACCGAATCCTTAAAATTTTGTAGGGCTCACATGTACGCGGATGATACTCAGGTATATTTATCATTTGCACCAAATACGGTCGAGGAAAGTGTTGACAGGATGAATCATGACATTTCAGAAATTGTGAAAACATCTCAATCTCTTGGGCTAGAAATAAATCCAACGAAGTCGGAACTTTTGCTATTTGGGAATAAAATCCATAAAGAGCGCTATAAGGACTTAACTGTGGTGATTGATAATGTCGCTTTAAAGAGCACTGACTCGTCAAAAAACCTAGGGATCGTACTGGATACCGAATTGAGGTTTACGAAGCATGTGAGCCTTTGCATAAGGAGGGCTTTTACTAATTTAAAAGCAATATACGGTAGTAGAAGATGGCTTAACCGGCAAACAAAAAAACTTTTATGCGACAGCTTAGTACATTTTAATTATGGCGATGTTATACAGGGTGGTCCAACGAAAAGTTTGCACCTAGCTTTTCTCTTTTTTTTGTAGTCGAATGCGAAAATGCTCGGACACGTCGATTTTGCTTTTGAGGGGGACACATTTTAAACATATTTTTCGATCTGCGCCTTTAACCCCCTAGCGGGGGTGAGTAACAACCCTAAAATTTTAAATGGAAAGAGGGGTCTAATGACATATCATTTGAAAGGACACAAAATTGTCTTTCTAATGATACCCTATTTGTCGAATTTTACTAAAACAGTTAATACGAAAACGACTTTAAAGACATTAAGCCGATAATTTTGGTATTAATGAGAAATACAAATAAGTTTTAATTATTACGACTGAAAACAACTACAATCATTTCTAAATTATTTACTTTGAAGAAAAACGGGATTTCAAAAACACTATCTTATTTATCAGAACTAAATTCCTCACTAATCGTTTGCGTTTTTTGTTGAAATAAAAACTGCAGATACGTGTAGGAAAAGAATTTACACCGTTTATTTTAGTCTTTTCATTGATTCAGTTTGGTTGCTTCTCAAGTTATTTTACTTTTACCGTACAAAATGATTTATTCCATTCTAGAACGAGTTGAAATTGTTAAACTTACGGCTCGCTTATTTAATGCGAGACATCCCGATAAAAATGTGAATGATGTGTACGTTGGCAAGTTAGTTAAAAAGTTTGTAGATACCGGATCTGTCTGTAATGTAAAACACCAGCCGCAGAAACCGATCAGAAATGAAGCTGTGGAAGTCGCTGTTTTAGGGCATGTTGAAATGGATCATAGTCAAAGTACCCGTCAACTAGCTGAAGCCTCAGGTGTCTCCCGTTCGTCCATAATACGAATTTTAAAAGCGTACAAATTTCATCCGTACAAAATCAAATTAGTACAGGAACTAAATGAGGATGATCCTGATAGAAGGCTGCAATTTTGTGAAGCAATGAGCCAGCGTTTAATTGAAGATCCGCAATTATTATTTAACATTTGTTTTTCCGACGAATGCACATTTTATTTGAATGGAGCTGTAAATAGGCACAATTGCCGTTACTGGGATGACAGTAACCCACATTTATTCCGTGAGGTTCATACCCAGTATCCTCAAAAAATAAACGTCTGGTGTGGCATATTAGGAAATCATATTATAGGACCACTTTTTATTCCTGGAAATTTAACTGGTGAAGTGTACCTAAACATGCTTGAAGACACAATTGATCCTTTAATAACACAAATAATAGAAGATGACCAAAATCATACAGCTGATCGGCTTTATTTCCAGCAAGATGGAGCACCTCCGCACTA
Source organism: Apoderus coryli (assembly GCA_911728435.2). Taxonomy (NCBI): domain Eukaryota; kingdom Metazoa; phylum Arthropoda; class Insecta; order Coleoptera; family Attelabidae; genus Apoderus; species Apoderus coryli. The sequence continues at coordinate 37,919,283 of OU452200.1, read as the reverse complement.
TGTGGCTCCTGTAAGACAGTTCTTAGATGACCGGTTCCCTGGACGGTGGATTGGAAGGAGGGGCCCAATTAAATGGCCTGCCAGGTCACCGGATTTATCGCCTTTAGGCTTTTTTCTTTGGGGGCACTTAAAAAATAAATGTTTTGCCACGAAGCCCGAGTCCATAGAAGATCTTCGCCAACGCATTACAGAAGAGTGCAGAAACATAACACCTGATATGCTACAAAATGTTAGAAATAGATTTGAACAAAATCTGTATTATTGTATGGAATCAAATGGGTCACATTTTCAACATTTGTTAATGTAACGTTTTAATAAATCAATTTAACAGCTTGTTTACTTTTTTTACAAAGCAATGTTAAAACTAACAAACATTGGAATGTACTAACGATTGCAGGTGTTTTCACTCGCAATAATTAAAACTTATTTGTATTTCTCATTAATACCAAAATTATCGGCTTAATGTCTTTAAAGTCGTTTTCGTATTAACTGTTTTAGTAAAATTCGACAAATAGGGTATCATTAGAAAGACAATTTTGTGTCCTTTCAAATGATATGTCATTAGACCCCTCTTTCCATTTAAAATTTTAGGGTTGTTACTCACCCCCGCTAGGGGGTTAAAGGCGCAGATCGAAAAATATGTTTAAAATGTGTCCCCCTCAAAAGCAAAATCGACGTGTCCGAGCATTTTCGCATTCGACTACAAAAAAAAGAGAAAAGCTAGGTGCAAACTTTTCGTTGGACCACCCTGTATACAGCCCTTGTTTGACAAAAATTGATGAGAACAGGATACAGTTGATGTAGAACTCATGCACACGGGTTGTATGTGGAATTCGTAGGGGTGAAGGAGGCATTAGCGCTAAGATTAAGAAAATCGGCTGGTTAAGAATGAAACAACGTCGGATCTTTCATTCACTAATTCTGTTTAATAAAATCATTAGAAGAAAAAAGTCCGAATACTTATATGAAAGATTGAAGTTCCGGGGATCTGTGCATGATGTGAATATTCGTCATAAGACTGTCATTACGCCACCGCTACTCTCTCTCTCTCTCTAGGTGCCATCTCCGCGACGAAGTTTGGCGATCATCATGACAATTCTTATTTTGGATGCAGCTGCTCTAAAAAGCTCTATCGAGGAACATCCAAACCACTCTCTCAAGTTCTCAACCAGGATATCCTTCTTCTACCCACGCTTCTTGTACCTTGGATCCTTCCCTGCATTATCAATTGAAGTAAGGCATATCTCGGTCCACGAGTCACATGGCCCAGATACTGAAGTTTTCTGCTTTTAATTGTTATTAATAACTCTCTTTCTATGTTTAGTCGCTCAAGTATTTCTAAGTTAGTTATCCGATCGACCCATGACACCTTCAGTACTCTTCTGTACACCCACATTTCAAAAGCTTCTAGTCTTTTGGTTATTTCTGCGTTCAAAGTCCATGCCTCGACGCCATAAAGCAGAGTGGCAAAAACATAACATCTAACTAGTCTCAGTTTTAGGCTTAGACCTCTATTGCACAACATCAATGTTTGAGCGGTCATTTTCCTATACGGTTTCTAAATATTACAACGCCCTACCGGAGAATATAAAAAGTTTACAGGGATTTTCGTTTAGGAGCGCTGTCAGACACGTAATAGAGCATATTAATTCGTAAAAAAAGATACTTTTTTTGGTCAGCAATATAAAACAAATTTCAGTTTAGATTGAGGTAAAATATATGTTAAACTTAGGTTAAGTTAGGAAGCACTGCTTCATCTTCGCCTTTTGTAAAAATATCTTTTTTTTACAATAAAGTCTTTATTATTATTATTATTATTAAATGGAGACTTCGCAGAAACTTCTATTGCTTCATCAGTGCTGAATTTTCAGTATTTTGTAAATAGATTTAAAAAATTCCCATGATATACAGGGTCATTGTCATTAATTATATTGTAACGCCCACCTAGAGCGTTTATTATTATGGATGATGAAATTTAGTTTGCTAAATTGAAAAAATTAATTACCTATGCCTTTTAAATGGAACACCCCATATATTAAAAATTAAAATGAAAGACCTTTTTGTTCTGATTTAAAAAAAAATTATGGGTTATTGATATTAGCTTCAGCCGCTCTTGTCACACCCACTTAAATTTCGGTTACTGGAATTCATGAACCATATTGTTTATTGTTCGGAAAATAAACAATTGCGCTCATTACGATTGGCATTTTATTATGTCAACACAATATTTGGTTGACATCACATTTTACCAGTGCTTCAAATAGCAATATTTGACAACTTATAAATTCATTTGCACAAATGAAATATCAAATTCAGGTGAGGAAGAAAAGCAAATAGAAAGAATCTGGCCACCATCTAAGTCATGTTTGTTTGTTTAGATGAATTAAGGCATCGCATTCAAAACGAGATACAATTGATCATAGAAAACGTGCACGCTCGTTTGTTGGAAGGTCAGCCCATCTATTGGATATCGCAAGTCCGTTGGAAAACGAAACACATGTGTAGGACTTTTGGTCCATTTTCGAAATTTCACAAATTTCTTAATTTACATAAACATAAAACAAAGAATATATTAATGTTTTCTCCCCGGTCCCTATTCTTCCGGTGTTGTTGATATGTAACATTAGCGGCCTGACGATAAGTTTCACGCTCTAAATGTTTAGGTCATCTAATAATAGAAAAAAGCTATTTACTGGAAATCTAATGATGAATTTCTATAATGGATGTTGTATTAGTTTTCATAAAATATTGTTTGGAATCAAGGAAACCAAAATCACTTTAAAATATTATTTTAACTATACAAACAATTCTCCTACATGGAAACATGTAGGTACTTAAGTAAATGTACATAACATTTCATATAAGCATCGTCTGTTCAATAGTTCTGTTCTAGTTGTAGTAACATGAGTATCAGTATCGATTTAGAAATAATAAAATTCCTCCGCAACTATGGGAAATTCTTGGGAATGTCCATATTCGAACAAAGCCTAAACAACAAAGAATCCAAGTGTAAACGCTTCTTCAAAATGTTGTTCATGGTTTTTATTATAGTACTTAAAATCACGTTAAGCGTTTTGAAATTTAATTTACTCTCACCTGTCCCAATTAATTTGAAATGTAAAACTGTATGTTGGATACATACAATCACAATCATTTCTGCTAATATTTGTTCATTATGGCCAATAATTCTATCAAATGTATCTGGTGAAACATATTGGGAGAAACTAATACAATTAATAACAAATTTAGAAAGAAACTATACGTTTAAATTCAGTCAGAAGTCATATAACCTTAAATGGATGATAATATTTGAATCTTGGATTATCTTGGCCCCAATTCTTTTCGTGTTCTGTCTGTTCATTTGTATGCTTAACTTTACGGAATTATGCCATTTCCTCATGTATTTGGAATACTATTCTTATTTGTCAGTGGTTTTTGTGTTAATTCGCAATATTTACGGTATTGTTAGATCAAAGCATGTAGAAGTTAATGAGTTTCTGGTTGATATTTTCAAATCCAGAACATCTGATGACGTTAATAGTATAAAATCAAAGTTAAAAGAGATTAACCTGATGGTTGTTGATTTGTACGAAATCGTTTTGAATGTGAATGGATTATTTGGTTGGTTCTTATTAACATGGACAGTGGATAGTACATTTTCTATTCTCGGTTGGATCAATATTACAATACTAGAACCAATAGACGGTCATTTTGATATATATCTGATAATCCGTATACTTTTTGCGACATGGTACCACGTAAGTAGATATTAGAAGAATACAGATGTATGATAATTTTTTTTATAGATTAGAGTATAGATCTTATAGTACTGTAACGTTTTTCTGGGTTCTTGTGTGAAATAATACGAGATTTGAATTTAAACTGATTTATTTACACTTAAAAAAAACTAAACACTTAAATAAACTATTTCTACTATTTATATTTTACAACACTGTTCTTCACAACTTCATTACTAGTTGTTCTCTCCGTCTTCCACGGTGGCCTTATATATGATTTGTTTCATTCTACAGCGTACAAGAACGTTTGGTGTTTTCTCTTCTCTTTCTATTCTATTCTGTTCTAATACTGGTGTGTTCTATAACATTCTGGCGCACGTACGTCTTTTCCATATAGTACGGTGAGAGAGGCACATTCTACCAAATCAACACAGCACTGCCCCGGACGAGGCACAGCACACCAAATCTGTACAGAGTCGCCTCCCGTTAGTTTGAGTCGCGATCATTCCAGAACATATACACATAATGACTATTGTATAGCCAACGCGGTGTTGCCGGATGTATTTATTTACCTCTAAACATAGGGGACATTTTGAAATTCATCACAGTACTATGTACAGGGCGAGTTACGATGGACGCGCCACGCTTTTATGAGAAAATTTGGCCACTATTTCCATATCCCAAACTTGGGAGCCGTAAATTATAGACATAGGTATCAGTTTGCTCGACGCTACGATGTTTTTAGATTAAAAGAGACACTTCGCGATATTTACAAGCAATGTCGTTTGGCACGTAAATAGTCTATAATAATATCTACCTTTGGCCACTATTCTTATCTCCCAAAATTGGGAGCTGGAAGTTGTATGCATATGTATTTGGATCAGTGATGCTGTTGATGTTATTTCTTAGTTTAATAAGTAAATCGTGATTTAGAGGAGTTTGTGTCCAACCGACTACCACTCTAGTGGCAACATTTGCCATGCATTTAAAGGGGGTCTAGATGTGCGTCAGATGATTGAACATTCAGGAAAAAGAGATGCCCGGATAATAAAACCATCAAGCGTGATGAATTATAATAAGAATATGTCAGGTATAGGCAGATCAAATGCTCTCTTATTACTCAATTCAGCGTAAAACTCTAAGATGGTACCGAAAAATATTTTTTCATTTGTTTGATATAGCAATTTGGAATGGTTATTACATATTCACAAAAACAACAAGAACCAAAATATCTTTTCTGTCTATAGATACATCATTCTAAATTTGAGTTAAAAAAACAATAACCTAGCAAACAAAGCTGTTGAAGATGACGGTCGTCAACGTGTTAAATTGTTGATTCTTCAATCAACGGTTAAATTCAGCCTTAATAGCCTTAAGTTATCGGTGTTTACGTGTGTTAATATATCAATGTACTATGGTTCTTGTTTCAGTTATTATTTGTAATAATCGTCTATTACGCAGACTGCATCAACAGAGCAAATGAAGTTTTCGTAGAAAAATGCATCTTTCTACAGAAAAATGTCCATCCAGAAATAAAAGATGAAATGTTAAAAATGGCAAAAACTACGAAACGGAAACCCATTTATATATCTGCAGCAAATTTCTTCAATATTACTAGGAGAACATTTTGTCCTATGATTTCTGTAATAGTTACATTATTAACGATTATAATACAATTTAATATGCTAGAGAAATAAATATTGTAAACATAATGTATCACCTACATATTTAAGCAATTGGTTTGTTTGGAGTGCGAGGGTATAAGTACCTATTACACATTACACCAGTATTTTTAGTAGGTACACTTATAGATATTATGAACCACATACTGACTAGCATTGCATTGCATAATGTAGAGAAATATTTATGTTATATTATCATTTATATCAAACGATAAATAAATGATAAAAGTTCAACGACTCAGTTTTAATCCTATTTATACCTACAACTCGTAACTTTTCCGCATAAAGCGAAAAGTGACAACTGACTTGACAGCAGGTTAACCTATTACTAAATCTAACATAAAAAGTTTTACTGTTTGAATTGTACCTTCCTCAATGCTCACTATATTTATTTTCAAGTCTGTATCAAAAAACGTGTTCAACAAAATAGCAAAACAAGATTCGTATTAAAAATTGAGGTAATGTTATAAATACAAATAAAAATTATCCATTATGCACTAAAATTATCCATTATTAGTTGGCTAAACCCGCCTTTTGGACTATTATTACAAAGCAAATTCAGTTCTTTTTCATGAATTTTACCAATTGATTCCCTTCTACCAGCGAGTCTAAAAGAAAGCTCACCCAGAAAAATAATCCACTTCATTAAGATTGAGCTGCTGGGTGAAATATGAATAGGTATGAGCCACAATAGACCCTCGGTGGTCGCAGTGGAGGGTCCGGCGCAAACCCACTCATTTTGAACCTATAAATTACGTTACCCTAGTGCACGATGCCAAGATGTCATCATGAGGCGAATTTCTTATCATTGTCTAATTGTCTAAACCACAGAAGAAGGAAGCTACGTAGCTTTCTTCTTCCATTGTCTTTATAAAAAGACAATGCTTCTTCTGTATCTAAACTAATGACCACAAACCATCCCCCAATAGAAGATTTGGCGGAATTGACTACTGATTTTAAGTATGCGAACAGTCGCAAGAGGCGAAACGTAGCTATTGTGTCTAAACTAAAGACCACAAAACATCCCGCTATGTATGTTTTGTGCTAAAGACAATGGTGTTATCATTGTCTTTATAAACAAAAGACAATGGTGTTATCATTGTCTTTATTAAAGACAATGGTGTTATCCTTCTGCACACTCAATCAGATCGGCTGGTGTGATATGATCACCTCACTTCCATTCTTTTGTAAAAGGAAAAGGCTATGAAACATTTTGAGGTTAATTTTTCAGTCAACAGTCAAACCAATTTGTAAAAGGCACTTGCCAGACATGAGTGAATATTGCTGATATTTCGCGACGAAGGATAGCGCATAAGATCTATATCTTAACCTATAAAATACTTCGCTTAACTTAAGCGGGTTAAGAAACGTTTCAAAGTTTCTAAAAATGAATTTTTCAAAGAATATTAGGCACAAATCCACTAAAGATAAAAAACTGAGTAAATTAATCAAAAAAGATTCTGATTCCGAAGATGGTGACAGTGAACACGAATTATCATATTACGTGAAAGATAGAGTGAAACTAATGAAAGAAGTGTTAAAAATTATTAAACCAAAGAAAATTAAATCGATGGCTCCTGATTGCATGAAGGTATAACAGCCTTATCAGCTTTTATTTAGGTACTTTGAATTTGTATATATTACTTTTTAGGATATGGATTTAGAAGAAATAAACTCTATGCTATTTGAAGAACTTCTTGGTATATCTAATAAACGTTTATGCTACATTTTTAATGGCAAAAACTTGGAGGAAGATAGCAGTTCGTCAGAAGAGGAAGATGTTAAACCAAATATTGATGTGATATCTTTGGATGATATAAGTGAAGACGATTTTGTTATTAATTTAGATTCGGAAGGTAGGTTTTTATAATTTAATTATCCGAAATTATATTGAGCTTAAGTCCATGTACTCGATTTCGTTTCAGATGAAGTTCCTACCAAAAAAAGCAGGAAAGAATCGCCTTCAAAATCAAAATCTGACCGCAAAAGAAAAATCGACGTTAAACCTAAGAGAATTAAAAAAGAAAAACCCGATAAATCTAAATCGAGACAGAAAGACAAAGAAATTGAGAAAGACACTACTGGAGAGGAAAATTTAATGAGCGTTCTCGAGTTACTTGAGCTACAGGCTAGAGCTAGAGCTATCAGATCACAACTGGCGTTAGAAAGTCAACAAAAAGCTAAAGACCAAGAAAAATTACGAAATAAAGAACAAGAAAAGAACACAATTGAAGACGAACTTGAAGAAGAGGACGCTGTCATTATTGAGATGCCCAAAAATGAAGAAATTGTTATAACAACCAGCGAATCTGAGAACGAAGATAACCAGACACATAATAATCGAGACACTCGTAATAATGAAGAGAATAAACAATGTGAAGAAGCAAAAACTACGACGGAAACTCTGAAACCTGTAAACGACATTGCATTACCTGAAGAATGTGATAGAATTATTGAAAATCAGGAAAATTACTCACAAGATTCATCAATAGATAAGGCTATTATAAGTGAAATGAAACATGTTTCTAAGGATAATAATGAAAGTGAAGTGTGTTCTAAGGAAAAGGGTTCATCAACATGTGAAATTTCACACGAAGAAAAATCTGCATCTACTGCAATATCTGAAATGAAAGACGTTTCTACAGACTCAACTTCAATTGAAATTTCTAGAGATGAAGAACGGATAGAAAGTGATTCCATTGCTGAAACTATAATTACTGAGGATAAACAGTCTGAAGAAAATCAAATTAAATCTAATCATGAGCCTATTAACGATCCTAAAATGAATTCTACTGAGAAACGTATTAGACTGTTGCGGAGTAAGTTACGGAGTTACAAAAACGAAGTTTCGCCAAATGAATCAACTAGTAATAAGGTCACGATTCTGGAAAATGTTTTAGTTACGATACAAAATAATTCCCAACAAAAGAATAATGAGAATGACGAGAGTGAAAGTATAGTTTTGAATGACGATGACTGCATTATTTGTGATTAGATTCTGATTTAAATTGCGAGAAAACACCAGGTTTTTTTAATTCTTATGAATGAAAGAATCTTTATTATATCAAACTATTATCAAAAATTCAACAGGAAAATACTATTCAGTCCATATAGAAATGTGGCATGGGTTACAAATGGCGCAGGCTAAGCAACGCTCCAATATCTTGACGAAGTTTATTGATGGAGTCAACTCTCATTCAAAGTTATTCAGAAAGTTGAAAAAATAATTCTAAAGAAGGAACAACGCGCTGTTTAATGAGACCTTAGCGTGACAATGAGCAGCCAAATTGAGACTGCTTGTCAACAGTTTTAAAATCAAAAAATGTCATTTTCTGTTACGGATGTTGCTCGTATTGTAGCCTTAATTGAGGATAGCCGAAGTCAACGATATGTGCCCGAAACCCTTGGTAAACCTCGAACGACATTCCAGGATGCCTGGAAACGGGAAATTTCAACAGGCGAGTGGATTCCTGAAGAAAACGGAGGACAAGTGCAATTGACGACCGCTTTTTTGTCCCGAATGCTTTACGAAATCGTAGTACAGCTGTTCCCAGTGAGAGCACAATCCGACGAAGACTTAAAGAAAACGACCTGTCTTCAAGAAAGCCTGCCACAGGACCCCAGCTTCTTCCAAGGCATCGTCCTGCACGTCTTCAATTTGCGCGCTTACATGTGAATTGGGGGATTGAGCAATGGACTAAACTCCTTTATACGGATGAGTCGCTGTTTTGCCTGCGCTCGCTTGATGGTTGGGAGCGAGTTTGGAGACGTCGAAATGAAAGATTTGTGGACTGTACAATTTCAGAACGCGTAAGTTTCAATGGAGGCTCTGTGATGGTGTGGGCGGGAATTTCAAGGGACGCCCGTACAGATTTAATTTTTGTTGAAAACGATGCCTTAAATGCGCATCGATATATCGAAGATATTCTCCACAATGCTGTTGTTCCGTACTCTCATTGTATCGAAGTAGTTAACGAATATTTGGACGAAGTGGGTATTGAACGAATGGTTTGGCCAGCTTGCAGTCCTGATCTCAATCCAATTGAGCATCTCTGGGACCAACGTCAAAGACGCATTCGTCGTCGACCTGCTTTACCCGACAGCCTACATGGTGTGCGAATTGCATACACATACCTAGAGCACTTTGATTTCAGAATTTTAACGACAGAAGCATAATACGAGGGTTGGCTTTTATATTTCGGGATTTGGCAACCCTGGTGTTGCAATCTGGCAACTGACAGCTCTATGGTAAAGTTGGACATTTTTGAGGTTATACGTTTTGACATACGAGCGCTATTTGTGTTGTTTATAGTAACTTAAAATATTCATCTCGGCCCAAAAATGGAATTAAATCGTGAACATTGTCGTGCGATTATTTTTTTTTTAACTTTCGACGTGGATTAACTCAGCAACAGTGCATGGATGAACTTAATTCAATTTTTGGCGATGAAACTCCATCAAGGACCAGTGTTTATCGATGGTATGATGAATTCAATCGTGGTCGTAGTTCACTCCAAGACGAATTTCGTGAAGGTCGTCCAAAATCAGTTGTTGTTCCGAAAACCATTGATGCTGTGCGCGAACTGATATTGCAAGATCGTCATGTGACCTATCAAGAGATTGAGACAACCTTAGCAGTCAATGTTGCATAAACATTTGACTGTCAAAAAAATTTGTTCCCGTTGAATCCCACACAATTTGTCATTCGCTCAAAAAAAGGCTCGTGTCGATTGGTCGAAAGAAATGCTCAAAAAAAAACGGTCGCGGTGCTTCGAAACACGTCTATGACATCGTGACAGGTGATGAATCGTGGATTTACGCGTATGAGCCCGAAAGTAAACAGCAGTCGACTGTACGGGTGTTTCAAGCTGAGCCAAATCCAACAAAAGTTGTTCGCGCACGAAGCACTTCCAAGGAAATGGTCGCCTGTTTTTTCGGAAAAACTGGAAATGTCGCAACCGTACCACTAGAACAACGCAGAATAGTCAATTCTGAGTAGTACAGAACGGAGAAATCAGGAAAACCAACCGCCAAGACGGATCACTCTTCACCACGACAATGCGAGTTCTCACACATCGACTCAAACAACTGCATTTTTGAACAAACAACATCGATTTGATGAGTCATCCGCCGTATAGTCCTGACTTGGCACCGAATGACTTCTCAAGAAGCGGTTGCTGCATTCAGAATGCATGTTTGAGGAGACCTCAATCAGAGTGGCAAAAGTGCTTCGACAATTGGTTCGAACGCATTGAAAAGTGTATAGATCTTCATGAGGAATATTTTGAAAAACAATAAAGTGATTTTCGATGATTAATATTTGTTTTTGTTCTCTAATCCCGAAATATAAAAGGCAACTCTCGTACAGCATTAGAAATAGCTCTTTATCAGTGGCTGTCACACGGTGTTTCTTTTCACTTGGAAGAAAAGTTGGATTAGAAAAGGACGTTTGGTATTTTTGTGAAAACATGTATTAAATAATAAAAGTCAGAAAAGAATAATTTTTAATTGTAATAATTTATTACTTTAAGTATTACCATATAACACATCTAACTGCCTGCTTTCAATAAACCTTGCAGGCATTTTACACATTACATAAAATCATAATAAAATATGAATAAGAAGCCAAAAAAAAAGTGTAACAAAACAAAAAATATTCATAAATTAAATCTCTTAGTATGTACTACAATTATAATTAACACACACGCACAAAAATGAAATTTTTTGTCTTTAGACTTTAGGTACAGTTTTTTTGTATTCGATTTAGTTGCTACAGGGAGTGAGTGCTACAACGTCATGTTCTACATGGCATCAAATTAAAGGAGATCCTTTCTCAAGATGAGATGGTTTTAAATATCGTCTGAAGTCAACTTTTGTGTATTGTACCTCCCACAACAATTATATGGGATGATACCACCTCAAACTCATCGTTGTAGCGTAAAAAAATCAAAATTTATAATTTGACTAAAGAAAATTAAGTATACAGGATGTCCCATCATTAATAGTACACAGGAAAACCATGTATTCGTAAAACTTACGAATATAACCAGTTTAACATTAACTTTTTCTCTAAAACACACAACACAAGCTTTACAAGTTTTTCAAATTAGGAGATTAGTTTAGTATTAATTATTAATATATGATTATTCCCTGAAGCAACATGAAGCTCAATAGAACAGACGGGATCACTCTGATTTGCTAACAAACTTATTGCATTTCTACGACCGGAACCCATCTTTGGGATTACGAAGTGCCATGTAATGGGGGGCACAGAACACTATCTGGTCGGCTCTTTGTTTCCTCCTCATATTGTTGCTCTATAACGTTTATTTGAAGCATTTTTTGATAGCCAAGCGCGAGATATCAGTACAATACCAAAAATGAGACGATGACACATCAAATATCAGAAAGTTTCACTCACTTGTCTTAAACGTAAGTTCCTTTTCTTTAGTTTGACAGTTTACCACAGTATAATAAATAATACAGTATTCTGACTTTCCGCTTGCAAGCCGTCCTGCGCATATCGTCGCGCATGCCGCGTTTATGGGTTAAAACGTCACAATAATCGCATTGACGTAGATAGATACCGTTCACTCCTGTGTTCTCATTGTCGGCGTGTACGAGATAAATAAATATTGTGTTTGTAATCTAATTCTGTTTTTTTTTTGTATAGAGTTCGTGATTTTATTTTTATTAACGGATCTTATGATTAATACAATGAACAATCAGGGAGGACATGTGTGTGCTGCAAAATGTTGTTCCAATAAACGGTACACTTGCTCTAAACATTTTTTCCGCTTCCCCACAGATCTTGTTAGGTGAATAATAAGTAAAAATAAAGAGGAATACTAGATAATTTTACGTTTATAACAACTATTTGTATAACCGTAAAATTTATATTACGAAATGGCAGTATCTAATATGTTTTTAAACTAAATGAAAGTAAAACATAAACACAAGTTGTCTCGTGGCGAGATAGCATGATAACGCAATCAGCTAGGGGTTATATTATTGACAATATATATATGGCCCTTGTTTGACTAAAATTGCTGAGAACAGGATTCAGTTGATGCAGAATTCAGGCACACGGCTTGTATGTGGAATTCGTAGGGGTGAAAGAGGCTAGCAATAAGATTAAGGAAATCGGCTGGTTAAGAATGAAACAACGTTGGATTTTCATTCACTAATTTTGATTAATAAAAATCATCAGAAATCGGCGTAATACTTCTATGAAAGATTGAAGTTCCGGGGCTCGGTGTATGATGTGAATATTCCTCATAAAACTGTCAATACGCCATCGCCATTTTCCTATACGGTTTCAAAATATTACAACGCTCTACCGGAGAATATAAAAAGTTTACAGAGGTTTTCGTTTAAGAGCGCTGTCTGACACGTAATAGAACAAATTAATTTTTAAACATAAGCTACCTACTTAATTTGACCAGCGATGTAAAACTATTTTCAGATAGGTTTAAGCTAAAATATAAGTTACGTTTAGGTTAAATTAGGAAGCACTGCTTCAACTTTTATAAAAATGTCTTTTTTACTACTAGTCTTTATTATTGTTGTGTTTATTATTATTATTAAAAATCACCCAATCATGTCAACATTTAACTGATACCACCACTCAAGGCTGTTTTCAATCACTATGACACACCACAAATATTTCTGAAATTGACAGCGATATTATTATGTACTTAAATATTTTTACAAAAATGAAAATACAGTACTGTGGTTAGAAACCGAAAACTATAATTATCCTTAGTCAGGACCTGACTTGTAACCCAAAATGGCGGCGTCATACGTCACAGTTTATTTCAAAGTGCCAACGTGAAGTCGGAATGCTGTACTTATTAATGCTGTGGTTTTACAACAAAAATGGATGCGAGGTTGATCAAGTTACATCAGCCCAGCTGACCCGACTTGTAGAAAGATGACGCTAAATTGTCAGATTCAAAAATTAACTGATCTCCATTTTTTAGGAAGTCAAGCACCTTTTTTGACTATAAGTATTAAGGAAGGACGGTGAAATAGAACTATTATTGTTATAGTACAGTAGATACAAGTTGATTGCTAGTCGATGGTACCTTAGAAGTTTTGGAAAATGTAAGTGATTACTCAGGTCAACCCAATCTATCAGTCTATAATATAGATTGGATTGACCTGTGTAATTACTTAAATTTTTAAGACATTGGTATGGTTACTTTTCCCAAAACTTCTAAGGCACACCAATAGCCAATTGGAGTGAAATTTGGAATGACTATATCATGGCAAAATGACTATTTTTGATCAAAATATTGATGGCACAAGAAGTTACATCAATTTTCATTTGATATGGATGGTGCTACAGCTGCTCATTAACAATCAAAACTGACAACATATGAGATCTGAAAGACAAAAGTTAATTAGGTACCAAAATTAAGCCTGTATATATGCACCTTCAATTATGGGACACCCGGTATATTTCCCACAAGCAAAAATAGTAAAAGATAATTTATTTCCATCTCTTCCAACAACATTATTGGTGAAAACTCAAAAAAGAAGCCACTCTCTCTGTATTACATTACTTACATCAGCAACCTAATTATTATTTTAAATCCCATAATAATATTTATTATTGTGTTGCTTTGTAATCGAATTTTGAAGCGTGAAAATCAAGATATAGAGATTATTAATTGTTTTAATTTATATTAATATTATTTTTTTTCTCAAAATGATTTCTTCAATTTAACGAAGCGCTAATCAATAAAACTCTGTTCGACGCACGCCTTTACCCGTTTCTCGTATTCTCTTCTATTTTCTTTGTACAGTTGTGCCGCCATTGAGTTCGCAGGTGAATTTGGATTGGGATCACTAAGTAGAGACTGGAAATAAGTATAACGAAGACTTTAATAATATATTTTCCATTATTGCGCTGGTACAATTTTCAAATGATTGTAAACAACACAAATATTGACAAAATATTTGGTATATGTTAACGTCAACAATGTAAACTTTCCAGTATACAACAACAATAAGTGTTGCCAAGGCTCAGAATAGAATATTATCAGTAGTAATAATATCCCTAGGGTCTTGATAATACCCAGATAATTTTGTCATAGAGAATGCCGAAAGCGTGTTGCTTGGTGATAGTCCAAGGGCGCAGGCCGAGGGCTATTATTCTTGAGCAACTCGCTTCGATAGGCGCAGAACGCAAAGTAAAGTTCATGCTCTGAGTTTCAGCCTGATTCAAGCTCAGTTCATTTGCCAGAAACCAATTGCCTATGTCAGTCTCAACAGCATTAACCAACTCCCCTAAAGGGTCGTTTGGTCGATATCTAATCAGACTAGTTGTGTCGTCAGCAAAGAGGTTATATTTGAGTGTTCTTGAAATTTGTATAAATCATTTACGTATATTAAAAACAGTAAAGGTCCCAAAACCGACCCCTGGGGCACACCCCGTCCAACCCTTCGTCTCTCCGAGTATCGTCCCCCATACAAAACGTGCTGAAAACGATCGCTGAGATAAGAGCCAACCAAGGCAACACTGTCAACATCAAAGTTATAGTAAAAGAGTTTCTGTATCTCGTGTGAGACACAGTCAAAAGCCTTAGTGAGGTCATAAAAGGAAGCAAAAGTGTCACAGCCCTGCCCCATGCCATCCGAAACATATTCCAAAAGGTTATTAATTGCAAGACTAGTAGATCTCTTATTACGAAAGCCATATTGACTTTGCATAAAGAGATTATTTGCTTCAAAATATTCAGTTATTTGATTTTTAATAATAGACTCAAAGATTTTTGAAAAAATTGACAAGATCGCTATTGGTCGATAGTTACTGGGATCATCAACCGATCCTTTATTTTTGTAGATTGTAATAACCCTTGCCTCCTTCAAGACCGCCGGAAATACAGCGTCACCAATGCAATGGTTTATCAACTTAGTAAGCGGCACCACTAGCAGATTCTTTAAAGTCCCAATAATCCTAACATTAAGCTCATAACAATCCGAGCTTTTTGTGTTTTTCATACCTGATAGTTTTTCACGTACTTCATTAAAGGTTACCGTTCTCAAACTAAATCCAGCAGCTCTAGTGGGATACATATATTTCTCAAAAGTGACCGATGTGGCTGGTAGCTTTATGATATCATCAGCTGCAGTTGTGAAGTAGTCATTTTAAATATGCGCAGTCAAGTTCTCAGCTGTCTCGAGATTTGGAGTAGATTCCCAATCCTTGACCAGTCTCCACACAGCAGCTGGCCTATTAATAGCGGATGCAATATACTCCTCATTTAACCGACATTGTAACTCCTACCGTTTCCAAGATTCCAATATCCGATATTAGAGTATGTTCTGAGGTGGAACTAGATGAGCTTAGGGCCTTTATGGCAGCTTGCCTATCAGAGAAGATTTTTATTGACCTTCGTTTTTGGCAATAAAGCATCACATCAGCCGGCAATTCCTCGTTCGTATGGAGAATGGGCGAGTCTTAACGACCATCCAAGGAAAAATGCATGAAAAAAAGCTGTAACGATGCAAGATCATCAAAAAAGATCATGAATTCTAAGATTTAGCATGAACAATGGTGTGTGTTGATACCAGCTAGGATCAATTGGTGTCAAAAACCTCTAAATCGCTTCAACGTAGTGTAGTAAGGTTTTTATGAACCCGAACTATACGCCAGTTGTATATTTGGATCTTTCATAGTAAAGAAGCGTTTTAAAAGCAGGTCATGTAGCACCAGAACCTGGGGTATAACTACTTCGAACAATACAGTTTTTAAACGTTATGTACTGCCTTAAACAACTCTCGTATTAAAAATCACTTGATTAGAACCTTCTCTAACTTATTCAGCTATTAAAAATAATGATACACCTATTTTAAAATCTGATGAAACACACCTAATGAGTAATCATCAATTAATAATAATGCACTCAATGCAGAACACTACAAATAACATCACAAACATTTGACAAGGTTAAGGTTAACTTAAAACGGATTTACATTGTATTGAACATTACTTAGCAATGACCTACTTACTTGTATAGACGTTAATATAGCTGATACATCGTACGTAGGACTCCACCGATTTTGTAAAATATCTAAACATATACCACCGTCCGCATATACATTCGGATGGAACATATGACTTACAAAACGTACTGTTGGAGGCTTATTTGGGTACTCTTCCGTAAATTCAATTGTTAACTTAAATGTTCCGTCTTCAAACGGTGTGTCATGTGGGCCAAATATAACAGCATTCCATATCATTATGTTATTATCTGTGGGTGCTCCACTAACGCCAGTTGGTGGATCCTCTTGTAACCTACAAAGAAACAGTTTCCCCATTAAACCATAATAAATATTATTAGAAACGTTAATATTAAACAAGATTTCGTTGCATAAAGTGTTGGTATTAGTATTTTTTATAACTAACCGTTTAAAGTCTCTCATGAGGCGTCGTCTCGCAGGTGTAGACATTTTCTAAACAATTAAATTAAGTATCTGAAATATCTAATGTATATATAAGTGTGTAACACTTGTAGTTAATATCACGGTAAATTTACTAATTAATTTAAACTAATTAAACGTCGAAGATACACAATAAAACTTGAACTCGCATGACACATGAGAAAAGACGTATTTTTTATTTAACTAATAAACAAAAATAGCACTAGAATTGAATTGATATCTTCTGACGTATGACGGTCCCCAAATGGAATTGTCAAAAAGTTTATTTTAATTTAGGGAATTTCTTGTTTAGCCTTAGATTTCGAGGTTTTTATGGCTATATTTCTATAAATTTAGCAAACACATTGCAATTGAGACCGAGTTGCTTAAAAATACGTACGTTCACTTTCTAGATTAAAGCCTGTCTAAAATGGTTCATAATATTACATGGGAACAAACCTATTAACTGCGCATATAATCAAAATTTATCCGAAATCAGCGTGGGCCAAGGGCCAAGCTTTACATAATAAATTATAGAGCGTAGTAACAGAGCTAACAATGTTAGCTGTTATAGTAACATCACACTCACATCACTTGAGCCAATATTGTTGCTTGAACACATGTCAATTATGTTAACATGAATTATAAAAGGAAGGTATGGTTAAATTAAAACATCTGATATTTGGCATAAATGGACCTTCATTAAAAACAATGAGGTTAGGTACTAATAAATATTAGTATTAAATTACGATTGTTAATTATTGTTGTTACATATTATTATTGTTGTATTTTATATAATTAAAAATTTCTGAAAATTTGCCCAACACCCCAACATTATTTTTAATGAAACCGTAAGACTTTACATAAAAATTGAATAAATAAAAACTACTCCAATTATGCTGGCCATTTTTCTATAAAATTAAACGAAATTGAAATTTTGGAAGCGGTAATTTATATAAGTCTGTAATATTTAAATTATAGTTTCAAGCTTGCCGACTGAGGAATGTGGTTAAGCAGCTAATATTTAAAAAAATGGGAATTGCTCATTCTAAAAATATACCTAAATTAGAACACGTCAAGGACTGGTAAAATATAATTTAAAAGTTACGTTAATATTTCATCTTATTATATTCTTCCGGTATAGAGATGGTGAGTAAATTAAGTATAGTTTTTAATTAATAATAACTAAAATAGTTTTCGATCTTAAATAATATAAAATTCTAAAATAAACTTATTTTTGTAGGCTGTACTTGGAGCCCAACTCGTTATCACACTGATTATGATCAGTATTATACAGAAATTAGGCCCATATTACTCCCTAGCCAAATATCTTGTATGCTCTACAGGTCTGGTGAGATATCTGTATCCCACAGACACAGAATTAAGACAGTTGGCTAATATTCCAAAAGATAAACCAAAGAAAAGTGGTAAACATTCGATGAATGGTAAAAATTCTGGTAGTAATACGTTTCATATACCGAGATCATTAGATATTCAACTGGACACTACAAAAGTGACGTATTTCGATGTAATTCATTTACGATATTATGTGGAATATCAGTGGCTTTTGGACTTTTCAGTCTACGCTGGACTTGTGTATGTTTTAACTGAGGTAAGTAATTATTATCTTGAAAAAGTGTAACTTTGTGACAGATCAAGAATGATTGTACTATAGTTTTCGACATTATGACGTATTTTCATTCATTACGAAGTCATTTGAGACAGACAAAGTTTGACAAAACCCACACTTGAACTGAACAACTAAAGGATTGTGCCTTAGATTAGGAAAGAGAGGGGATACCGCACGTTCGTATATCTGAATGTATGGCAAGTGTTACGCTTTTAATGCGGCGGCCATTTTATAGGTGCTGAAAAACAGAAAACTACGTTTGCATTTTTGATGATTTTATTTGTGAAAATTGGGAATAGAAATTTATTTTGTATATTAATAAAATGGTACATTGTGTGGCTTTTGGATGCCCAAGTCGCAGTGAACAAAAGGAGTCCAGAATTTCGTTTAATAGGTAAAACTTAGAATGATGTATCAAGTCGCTTCTAGTTTTTATTAGTTTTTAATAATTATAAGTAATCTTTAGGCTATTATCTTTTAGTATGTAGTATAACAGGTTTCAGTTTACCTAATTAAAACTGTTTGATACAACAATTTATTTAAAATCAACATGATAAAGCATTATTTATTGATAGAAACCTCTATAGATGTTTACTTTACCAGGGGCGTAGACATTATATTTTTCGAAAAAATTTGTTTTTTACACATTTTTGCGTTAAAAGTGAATAAAATAATGTCACTTTAGCTTTTTAATTCAATCTTTAGAACAACATGCACTAGATAGCCCAGCAAATCACATAATATACTTTTTAATAAAATCTATTTGTGTTAAATGTCTTAATGTTCGTGTATATTTCATAACAAAACTACAGTCTCAAAAATTAAATCCCATTCTCGAAATCAATTAACAAAACTCATTCTATTTAAAGGACAATAAAAACGGTATGTATTGGTGTTGTGTCTACTGCAGTACCTCTCACTCACAGATTATCTCTAACCGAAAAATCAGCATTATATAATATGATAATTAGATTTGTGAACAAACTACCAATCAGTATCAAAGAAATAAATAGATTGAAGATATTTAAGAATGAAGTTAGGAAATTACTAGTGGAACTAGAACCATATCAATTGGCGGATTATTTTGATATGTAGTTAGGAGTATCAATTTTTTTTTGTTTTTCTCTTTTTTGACGTCGTTTCATTTATTTGTATGCTCGTGTGATTGTGGATATGTAGGTAGATTTATTTGAAATAAAGAATTGTTATTATTACTATTAATACATCAACATGCACATATCTTTTTTTATTAAAACTATTAATCAACAAAATTAAATAAAATTTCAAAAATATATCACATAAGTTATGTATGTTACGCCTCTGAATCTAAGGCATAAGTGCTAGGTGGTAACACAACGACCGGCACAGTTACGGGTCCACTCTCTTTCCTTGTCTAAGGATTGTGCCCTAGTTTTCAATAATGTGACGTTGACGTATGTCATTGAAGTAACTGTCATCATTATTCATATTATTATTTTTTAGGTATATCAAATTTGGTTTCCAATAAAAGATGAAATGAATTTGAGTATGATATGGTGTTTACTCGTCATTTTATTTGCTATGTATCCTTTTTCTGTTTATTGAGTTGATTAATGGACGAGTCCAAACCATTTTAAATATTTCATGGTTCAGGGTTTCCTATTTTCACTCTTTTAATCTAATCTTAGATGCTTTCTTGACCGTGAGAACGAGCGCAAGAGAACTGGCTTCTAAGGTACTCAAAAGACAGCATCTGATAAAGAGAATTTTATGAAAAGGCCTTAATTTATCTCCAGAAAGCTACTGTTCACTTTAACAATACAATACTTCAAAGGCGAGGATTCAGTTGGAGAAAGGTCGACATGTATCGTAATGGGATTTATTTATCTCCTAATCTCGATGATGATACTGATTGTGGACGAAAACACTTTAGAATTGGGTTTGGAGGAAGCTTACGTCAGCTTCAACAATAGCGCGTCAGTTTTCTTGCAGTCACAAGGGTTAAGTTCAACGTAAGTATAATGATTGAGTGGAATCGAAAAAACGCATTGTTTGTTAATGTTAACAATACTGTTTGCAGGGGGCCGGCGTCAAAGATTGTTCTCAAATTTTTTATAGCACTTTGGTGTGGAATTCTAGGAGCCCTATTCACTTTTCCTGGTATGAGGATAGCAAGAATGCATTGGGACCTGATTAAGTATGGGTGTTTTCTTTATTTTATATACAATCTGGTTCGTACTCTACATTTTGAGCAACCATAGCCAACTTTGTTATTTCTTATTGTCGCCATATTGGATTTTAATGACGTATGACGTTGAATAGACAATACAAATGTCTTTTCAACCTGAGTCTACTCAACAATTATTTTATTTTGCAGGCATTACAGCGAGTATAGGATTAAAAAATGGTTATTAAATATAAGTTTTGTACTGCCATTTCTTCTAGTCATTTTATGGATCAAACCACTATCAAGACATTACCTGACTGTTCGAATATTTACTGGAAAGACTGAACCTTTGTAAGATTCATTAACAGTTGCAATTAACTTTATTTGTACGTTTTTTTCTTGCTCTTTTCTAGAATGTCTCAGTATACATTTGATATACTGAGAATTTTAGCTGTAATTATAACCATGTGCTTTAAACTGTTGTTGATGCCTTGGTACTTACAAGCCTATTTGAATATGGCGTATCACCGGGCTGAAGAACAGAAGAAAGAAGCTGGAAGAATAACTAACACTGAGTTTCAGAAAAAAGTAAATACAATACAATTTTAATTATTTAGGTTATATTTTATACTTTAAATTTCAGATTGCCGCAGTTTTTTACTATCTTTGCGTAGTAACCGTACAATATGTGGCACCGGTAATAATGTGCCTGTATTTCGCTTTCATGTATAAATCACTGAGTGATTATAATTGGAACTGGTTATTTAAAGTACCACAGAACGTTACGAGTTCTAGTAGCTTTGAAGCAGCTGTATTAGATTCTGCAAGTAAAAGTATCGATCCGTTCGGTGATACAATGGCAGAAGCTGTTACAAAGTCGGCTACGGACTTTCACATGACTGTAGAAGGATTTAAAGCGGTAAGAGTAATATATGTTCTTCGACAGTTATACCAAAACGTACCTTAAACACTGCTAGTGTGATCAATGAGTGTCTAAATATAAATTTGTTGTTATGCATATACTTACGTAATATTTTTTCTTCTCAGATTTTTACCACGGAAGTATTCCGCGGGCTGTTTGGATTCTCGACATGGTGGTGTAGTTTTTTGTATTTCGCTAGTACATCGTTAGGTCTAATTTACCAGTCTTACTTTACCAATGTATAAAATTTGCATTAAGTACCTACCTAATAGTATTTCAATATAATTTATTATTGTATAGTATTGTGTTTTATTTATTAAAAACGTTGTTTCTGGTGACTTTGATTTTTTATTCTTCCAAAATATGTAGGTATAGTTCTTTCCTATTTCTCAAATGAAATATAATTTAGCCTTGGTACATCTATGTAAGTCCAGGACTAGTAGGCGTACTTACCTATAAATTATTCGCAATTATTAACAAACCATATTTGTATGTAAATCACAAGGCTTTTTGAAATATTGCAGTATCATAACGCTTTTTTATGTTGATAAATAATAGTAAAATAAATTTGTATGTATTTATGGAACAAGAAACATGTTAAAACCAAATAGGCCTACCATAGATTTATTCATCTATGGGCCTACTTTAATTTTCCCGCTTTAGCAGTAGCAGCCATGCAATATTTATATAACAACCGTATATAAATCTATCAGTAACAAATGAGGAAATGATGCTTTAGTTACTATGCAACACGTTTATTTTAGGTATGGAATGTAGTGACTTCTACTCATACGTACTTTAAGCTCTCGAAGAAATGATTAAAATGCAAACATTTACATTTTTCATGGAATTAAGTCTGATCTTTTTGTTTATGAGGAATGAGAAAAATGAAATACGGCAACATGGGCAACACAAGCTTTTCATATATATGATGATTTCCGGTTTCCGGTCAATAGATGTTTACTTCCTCCTATTAATTAAATAGATAATTGAAATAATGATGAAAATTATAATCAGTAAATTTAGTCACAATTACAACTATTATACAAAATGTATATCTATTGAACTTAAAATTTCGAAACTTATTTTTATCATATAACTGATTAACAACGTTAATATTCCGACCAATCACATAACGGTTTTTTGTTCGAAAAGAACATGAAATTTCGTTACGATATACTTACACCCCTATGACGTCACACTCGAATATGTGTGATAATTTTGATATGTGTGAGAATATAGGAAACTCAAATAATGATAAATATTTAAAATATAATATGAACTATTATTTTCAATCAACTATATTAGGTGATTTCGTTTTACCATTTACATCAGTTGAACTGATGTAAGTATATTGTTGGGTGTTCGCCAGTGACGTCATGCGCCGACTTCATCCTATTGATGCCATCTGCATTAAATTTAACATGACATTGCCGCTTCTCATGGATTATTCTGGAACTGTAGGTGTTGACCCCAGTATATAAACCGCCATTACTTTTTATTCAAGCCGATTTGATCATAAGTGTTTGTGTAACGAGGACGTAACAAAAGTATTTATAAAGATTTGTCTGCAACTTAATTTAATTTACATTTTAAGGTAAGCTTTTTTCGATTTATTTCATTTTTATCAATAGGACAACGATTATAAGCTTTGGTTATTTGTATATAAATTTGATAAGCCGATTTTAATAGATTTTTGTGAAAATTAGACACGTGGGTAGGTGAGGCGATTTATGACGCCTGTTTAAGACCAGGGTCTTTCATTAAACCGATAATTGTATTATTGAAAAAACAAAAACATTTCTTCTCCATTAGGTATACAACTTATTTGAAAAAGGCGTGTCTAAATATACAAGATAGAATTCCAGAAATAGTAGGCCATCCTAATTGACAATTTCTGTCATGTTTAAGCGTCATATTCGTATTTTGATAATTTAAGATTGTTAGTAATAATTGTATGTCCATTTTCAGAATAAACTACACAAAATGGCTAAAGCACCAGCAGTAGGTATTGATTTAGGTACAACATATTCATGTGTTGGTGTATTCCAACATGGTAAAGTAGAAATCATTGCCAATGACCAAGGTAACAGGACAACGCCGTCCTATGTCGCCTTCACAGACACAGAGCGTCTTATTGGGGATGCCGCCAAGAATCAAGTGGCGATGAACCCCAATAACACCATTTTCGGTAAATACATATTTATTTTCTACTTGTATAGTATAATTATTTATGGAAAATTTATAGTTTAATCACATGCTTTTTTTTCTGACACGGAGTTTGAACCTTTTATTAAAATTTGTATTCTAGACATATGATAATCGGAGGAATTTGTACCGCATGCTTCATTGATTTACTATTACTGTTTTAATCAAATTATTATAATCAATTTTGCTACTGCGTATTGCGGAGTAGTAATTTTTGTTTGTTTTGACAATGACTCAGCAATGAGAAATAATTGAATAATGGAATTTTCATGATAATGTAAGCTGATCTCCTTGAGAATGACTATTAAAACAATGTTTTATATGGATGGAAACTTTTAGTATACGAGGTGTGGCTACAAAATAACGAGACTGTTGCTGCTGCCCCTTTGTGTTTATACGGATTTAAGTAATTATGACCTTCAATAAAGGTATACAACCCTCCATGTGAATTTTTCAAACAGTAATTTTTTCCTTCAACAGATTAGCTAATTCACATCTTCCGCTATAAGCGCCATGATCCTTAGAATATTTTAATTTGCGCCATTAAATTTCGATATATCTTTCAACAATCAACCGTTGGTGTGGTCTTCAAGATCGACTATTTTGGGTATTGTTGATCAGAATTTAGGGTGCTCGGATCATATTGATGTGGTGTGTCAGAAGCTTGGTCAGCAGTCTTTCGTGATTTACTCCTTAAACTCACATGAATACTGAGGCTCTTTTCAATATTTATTACGCTTTTAATATATGCTAGAATCGCCTACAATATTATTGAGTGGGGATCATCAAGTGGCAACGAGAGGATTTTTGTAATGCAGAAGAGAGTAGATTGTTTTTCGGAGTCGTTTAGGCGGTTTGGCCTCCCCCCACTTCGACCTGCAGAAGATCTTTTGTGAATGACTCTAATCTATGAATTGCCCAGCTGTCCCACACTTTTCATAAAGTTGATAATTTCTCTGGGGGCTAAATTCCTTGCCTCGTCGGGTGTTAGGGTCACCCCTCCAAGGTGTTTTAGCCTTTTGCAGAAAAGTGCCATGCATTCGCAGAGCACGTGTTCGGTTGTCTCTGTTGCGTCTTCGCAATACCGACAAGTGTCGTCCTCGGTTAGGCCCATCTTTTTGAGATGGTACTTCACTGGGTGGTGTCCCGTAAAAAGGCCTGTAATTCGCCTTAGGTCGCTTCTCTCCAGTTGGATAAGCTTCCCTGCGTTGGCCTCTGAAGGTTTGATAAACCTTTTTGATTGTCTTAGGCCTGGAGTGTTTCTCCAATAGGACTTAAGTTGTTCCTTTTCCCATCTCCGAAGTTCTTCCTTCATATGGCTTTTTGGAAGGCCAAAGATGGGTTCCGGGTCGCAGAACGGAGCGTTTGCACCCTCTTTTGCAAGTTGGCCGCCGCTTCGTTCCCCTCTATGCCTTCATGTCCTGGCACCCATGTCAGAGTAATATTGCAGAAGGAGAGTGCTTCGCACTATTTTCGGTCTACGGTATGGATGCTCATTTAAAGATAGGCAGATACTAACTGTGTCATCAATATACTTGTACAAACTGCTAACATGTTTCAAAATATCGCGAAATTTGAGAGAAACGGCTCGCTTCATGAATATCCAAAAAGGGGCGAAATCAGCTTCTTCTGTCTAGGCCCCGACATGAGTCCTATACGAAGTCCCCTCACTATGCGGGTGTGTATTACAACATGCTGCCACGGCTATCAGGGCTAGCCAAGCGATGAGCATTTTGAAAAATAAATTAAAAGAATTTCTTGTTACTAATTGTTTTTACTCAATTAACGAATTTATGTCTCATTGTTCTTCAGCGTCGTAACCATTGTGTACGGTTCCAAGACTGCTTGTGATTGTAATTGTAAATTTATGTCTAGTCAAATATTATTTTACGTGTTTTTATATTAATCTAGATTTTAACTGTTATTTTTGACTGACAAAGGATGTTGGTGTGATATAAATCGATATTCTTCCCTGTGAAATGATGATATTACAAATGTCATGCCAGACTAGAGTTTATGAGCTACATTATGATTATTGTAATAACTGACATTTTTTCTGAATTGCAAAAAGCTTCATCGTGTTTTTCTCCTCGAACTAAATCCTAGTCTTGAATTGTCCATTACAGATGCCAAACGACTTATTGGTCGTCGTTTCGAAGATGCCCCAGTACAGAATGATATGAAACATTGGCCATTTGATGTAATCAGCGATGGCGGTAAACCAAAGATTCGTGTCGAATACAAAGGTGAACAAAAAACATTCTTCCCAGAAGAAATCAGTTCAATGGTATTAACAAAAATGAAGGAAACTGCCGAAGCATATTTGGGCAAGACTGTTACTAATGCTGTTGTCACTGTACCAGCTTACTTCAACGATTCACAACGTCAGGTGAGAATTTTTTCTTAAATTAATGTTCGTGATTTTAATATTTAACTTTAATAATTTTAGGCTACCAAAGATGCCGGTACAATTGCCGGTCTTCAAGTATTACGTATTATCAACGAACCAACCGCAGCAGCTATTGCATACGGTTTGGACAAGAAAGGTCACGGTGAACGTAATGTATTGATCTTCGATTTGGGTGGTGGTACCTTTGATGTCTCCATTCTCACAATTGAAGATGGTATTTTCGAAGTCAAATCTACCGCTGGAGACACACATTTAGGTGGTGAAGATTTCGATAACAGAATGGTGACCCACTTCATGCTCGAATTCAAGAGGAAGTACAAAAAGGAATTGAACTCAAACAAGAGGGCTGTACGTCGTCTGCGAACTGCCTGTGAAAGAGCGAAGAGAACTTTGTCCTCATCTACACAAGCTAGTATCGAAATTGATTCGTTATTTGAAGGTATCGATTTCTACACGTCGATCACAAGAGCTAGATTCGAAGAGCTGAATGCTGATTTGTTCAGATCTACTATGGAACCGGTGAGTAAAAAAATTTGGTGTTATTCTATGCGTTGATTCCCACCATTTGGCTCATTCGTATTTAACCGACTGCGCCATTAGACTTACGGAGGTGTCACTGCAAAGATTTACCATTCGATATGATGAGATTAGAATTGTTATGCCAGACTAGAGTTTATGAGCTACAATTATGATTATCTAATTAACTGAAGTTTCTTATTATAACGACGACTTTGATCCTTGTTTTATGGTATGTTCAGGCTTAAATTTATTTCTATTCCAGGTTGAAAAAGCCATTCGGGATGCTAAAATGGACAAAGCTCAAGTGCACGATATCGTTCTTGTCGGTGGTTCAACACGTATCCCTAAAGTCCAGAAACTCCTTCAAGATTTCTTCAATGGTAAAGAATTGAACAAGTCAATCAATCCTGATGAAGCTGTAGCATATGGTGCTGCTGTACAAGCCGCCATTTTGCACGGTGACAAATCAGAAGAGGTTCAGGATCTCCTGTTGTTGGATGTCACGCCATTGTCGCTTGGTATTGAGACGGCTGGTGGTGTGATGACTGCATTGATCAAGAGGAATACTACCATTCCAACCAAGCAGACTCAGACGTTTACGACGTATTCTGATAATCAACCCGGTGTGCTTATCCAGGTATGATAATCTATTGAAGAACTCTGCATTCAAATGAGCTCATTTATTATCTTTTCTTTTCAGGTCTATGAAGGTGAACGTGCCATGACCAAAGACAACAATCTTTTGGGAAAATTCGAACTGACCGGTATCCCACCAGCGCCTCGCGGTGTACCTCAAATTGAGGTTACATTCGACATTGACGCTAACGGTATCCTCAACGTAACTGCCATTGAAAAATCTACCAACAAGGAGAACAAGATCACCATCACCAATGACAAAGGTCGTCTCAGCAAGGAGGACATCGAACGTATGGTTAATGAAGCTGAACAGTACAGAAATGAAGACGAGAAACAACGCTGTAATATTTCCGCCAAGAACGCTTTGGAATCTTATTGTTTCAACATCAAGAGTACCATGGAGGACGAAAAAATCAAGGATAAGATTAGCGATAGCGACAAAACAACTGTTATGGAGAAGTGTAATGAGGTTATCGCTTGGTTGGATGCCAACCAATTGGCTGAGAAGGAGGAATACGAACACAAGCAAAAGGAATTGGAGAATATCTGCACTCCAATTATTACCAAATTATACCAGGGTGCTGGTGGCGCTCCTGGAGGTATGCCTGGTGGTTTCCCAGGGGCTGGAGGTGCTGCTCCACCAAGTGGGGCTGGCGGTGCCGGTCCAACTATCGAAGAAGTTGATTAAAGTGTTTTTTCTTAATAGAAAGGTTATTTTTTAAACGCATTCCGATTGTTTTGTTTTTTTTTTTGTCAATTGTCAAAATAGTTTTATTAATTTTGCGGACAACACTTTATTGTATTTTTTTACGATACTTTTTTGTTAAACAAATTTGTAAATTTAAAAAGTTTACAGTATTTCAGTTCTCAATAATAAACATTCAAATCCTAAGAATTTAGTTTTATTTTGTACTGACTCTTGACGTCTTCTCAGTACATTCTGAGATGCTAGACCCACTTCTAATCAATATAAAGGATATCCAAACGTCAGATAAACTTAAGGTATAGCATACTCACACATGCCTCGTAACCATGTATCAGGGTGTCTGTTCTTGACTGCTAGGACTGGGCTGAGCGTATCTCTTCGATTATTTTGCTGGAGAGTACCGTATCATTTCTAGAAAATAGTTTCCAAATAGCATTTAGCTTTGAATCTAAAAATGAATTTTTAAGGACTAATCAATATCTGTAAATTTTAGAAACCTTCGTTTTGCATGGGTTGCCGCTGGACCAAAATTATCTAATTTAACGAAAATAACCAATTGAATTGGATAAGACGACAACAGTATATTATAACAAATGCAATTTATTTCCGTTAATTAAACAAAAATTCTTCACCAAAACAAATTTAATTCAACAACTTTTAATACAATATTTCTCACAAAAGATAAACATAATCTGCCCTATTTTATTCATAATATATATAATATCAACTACGATTTAGTCATTTTATTTATTATTATTATTTAGTTATTTTATTTCTTGGGTATACATTATACAAAGAAATATGCAAAGTAGTGCGATTTGAGAAAGTACAATTATTATCCTAACTGAATATACGTATAAAAGAAAATAATAGCGAACGAAATTTTACTAAAACCATTGTCTTTATAAAGACAATGCTAAAACTAAATAAAATTCCATAATCCAATAACACTAAAAATACATTTTTTAAGACCTATTATACTGTAAATAAGATTTTTTTCTATTATCAAATTAGACATCTGCATTGTGCTATGTTATAATAGCCGTTATCCTACCGTTACCTCTGACCCTTTGATTCATATTATTCAAAGCTTTCAATGCTCTGACCATAGATAAACCAACACTCTGACCGTTACCATTTCCTGTTAAAGACAATGCCGTTACTTTTACAAATTTTATTGACTGTTAAATGCCTTGACGAGGATCTTGTGAAAGGTTAAATGCTTTGAATATATTCAAACAGTGTTGCCAAGTATATGGTTCTACCAGATTATTAAAACTAAAATACCAGAATATTACTAGTTTTTTCCAAATGCAATGTTTTCATTCTCTTTGTGCTTTGATGATTCTTTGTGTGTTTTTAATGCAGGATATCTATTTTGCAGAACTATGCCACAAGCCATGGCCACCAACTTTGGAGCCGTCGGTGCTGTCCAGTTCAGTATATAAACATTATTCTATGGTGCTGTCTACCACATTTTGCCATTTGGAAAATGACAAGTCCTTAAGCCAAGATAGCCTAAATTTTTGAACATATTGGGATTTAGGCTTTTAAAATTCAATTTGGTCTTTACTAGGTATATAGTACGGAGGGCGTAGTATATAGGTATACCAAAACCCAAAACATACAACAACCAAATTATGTTGTTACTTATTTTAAGGTTATGTTATGTTTTTTTTTTATCAATTACAGTCATTGTCTTTATAAAGGCTTTTAGTTATATTTTTTGTTGGTTGGTATATTTTTTGTTGGTTGGTATATTTTTTGTTTTGTTCTTTTTTGTAAACCAAGGCGCATTAACCATATAATGCGCCTTGATAGATCGCTCTCCACCAGGGCGCATTATGCGACTTGGCTCTCCACTGCCTTTACCTATAGCCTATAGCTAGGGATGGGGTAACAGGTAACACGAACCGAACAGCATTAGGTAGGGACAATGGTAATGTGTTAAATCAAGGTTCGCGAGTATGGCCGATTCCTTTTAGAACAAATTTAAAAAATTTGGCTCACATCCATTGCTAATATTATAATACCTACCAGAATTAAGCTAGATTAAAATCTCAATTACCACAAATGTTACTAGATACTGTTTTAAAAAACTTTCTTACTAAAATCGTCGTGGAATTAGTAGAACTGGCAACACTGTATTCAAAGGTTAAATGAGCAATTAACCTCAAAATGTTTTTTCTTCTCCAATTTTTGGCCTCTTGCTAACATTAGCAGAATGCCAATGCTGTATCAGCATGAAGATATATATGCTGATTATCCATAATCAGCATACAGCCATATTGGTCCTCAGAATGTTTTATTTCAAATGCAAATTTTGCCAGTTTCACATTATAGAAAATGCAAGTATGGTGAGCGGTAGGTGATTACATTGTCTTTATAAAGACAATGGTGATTATGTCACATCAGCCCAACTGATCTGAATTTGTAGAAGATTAATGCCAAATGTTCATTCTACGGATGGCTTCATATAGCCCTCCGTAGTTCATTCAAATTCATGAAAAATCCAGAGATATGGAAAAAATACATACAATACCAATAAGTCAATTTAAATTGATTACTGTCATATGTCAAACAAATTTAACAGTTTGACACGACCACTACAAAATACAACTTTACAATAAAGTTAGGCACAAATAGGTAATAATTAAAATTCATAATACGACAGGGTTCAAAGTGTCAAGGTTTTGTAACAAGTACCCATTATTTCATGTTAGGTACAGTAAGACGAATTTCACATTTCATTCGTTAAACAGACGTGCTTGGTGCTACTTTAGTACAGATTATAAATAATAAAAATGTCCCTCAAAGAAATTTCCTTAGCTGAAGTAAATGATCATAGTGACAGAAACAGCACTTGGATTGTAATTAACAATGATATCTATGATGTTACATCTTTTTTGAATGATGTAAGTAGATTTTCTTCGAATTATTTTGAAGCTATTAATTTGAATACCTATGTAGTATATTTATACTTATATTGTAATAATGATTTGTAAGTTACAAAAGTACAGAATATATTTATCTTATCTAATTATATATTAAATTTTACAGTGCAAAAATAACATTCATATTTCATTAAACTTGTTTAATGCTTTTGTTTTCGTGTTTGTAGGCGATTGTCATTTTTAACAAGTAAATGCACTCAAGGATTAGGTACCTATCTACCCAATTATTACAGTTAGTTAATGGTATTGCAAAACAATCGTAAAATTAGTTCTTGGTACCTATTTTCTAATAAACTAGGACATCAATTTGTTATAAAACTGGGTTTATTATACGATAAGTTTAACTAGTCTTTATCTACAATGTTTAACTTATATATTTTAGCACCCTGGTGGCGAAGAAGTTCTTCTAGAACAAGCTGGTAAAATTGGTACTGAAGCTTTTGAAGATGTGGGTCATTCTAGTGACGCCAGGAAGATGATGGGGAATTTCAAAATTGGCACATTGCCGGCTGATGAACGATCAAAGGAAGCGCCGAAAAAAGTTGGTTCTAGTGGAGATTGGACTAATAATGATAGTGCATCAACTGAAAACTCAAGGTATGATATTTTTAATTATTAGAAATCTTTAAATCGAATATCTTAAAGATGGGTGCACATGCAAATGCAGTTAGTGGCACTCTACAGGGAGGCACAAAACACTGTTGCCACTTCGCAAAAGACAATTGACTGTTGCAATGTTCATGATATGCAAAAAAATTGTGTTATGTTTGGAAATAAATTTTTAATTCGATAAAAATTATCTTATTTTGATAAATGTGAAATGATATTCACAATAATAATTAATTGATATTAAAATAGAATGAGATTCAACTTTTTCATAATCCACAATTTATTGTACTTAAAAAAATTAATTCTGTGTCAGCATGAGTGGGCGGAAATAATAATTTTGCGTAGATAACTAAGATACAAGATGATATCAACAAAAATAATCTAGGTGATGTTTAGACAAATTGTTGTATAACAATCCTACAGGTAGTAATAGTTATTTGATACAATAATAGAAACGTCGTCGTGTTTTACATTCTGTCTGTCTGGCAAATTATTAAACTCACGTGGATTTAATTCGTGTACTATTTATTTGGATTCAGATTCACTTCGATTTCTCATATTCTCACGAGTAGGAAACTGACGATTTCGGGCAACACTTACAACATTTTATTAAATAGTTAGTCTTAGTGTTAACGATATTAACTATAACTGTCTAAAGATTTCAATATCGGAGATATACCAGCAACTTTCTACTCTGGACGCGAATAAGGGCCCTGGGCCAGATGGGTTACCTCCGAAATTATTAAAGCATTGCAGTTTTGTTCTGGCAAGACCTTTGCATACTATTTTTAACATGTCGTTAAACACTGGTTGTTTTCCTGAGATCTGGAAGTCCAGCTTCATTACCCCTATACACAAGTCTGGAGACAGGCATAATATTAAGAATTATAGACCTATCAGTATAATCAGCATTATTCCCAAGGTATTCGAGAGACTTATAATAAATTATCTTCAACGTCTCCTAGGCAGTGCTATCATTGATCAGCAGTACGGATTTTTGCCACGAAAGTCAGCTGAGCTAAATCTGTTAAAATACACCAACTTTATTATTGATGCTCTGGAGAGTGGATCGGAGGTACATTCAGTGTATACCGATTTCTCCAAAGCCTTCGATCGTGTAAATCATAAACTCTTACTGATAAAGTTGGCTGAAGTTGGCATCGGCGGACGCATGCTGGAATGGATGAGTAGCTACCTTGATAACAGAATTCAATACGTTAAGATCAAGGGCTTTGTTTCTACTGAGATAAAAGTATCATCTGGCGTCCCCCAGGGATCACACTTGGGACCACTGTTTTTTAATATTTTCGTTAATGACATCGCCAGATGTTTCACTTCGAGCGATTTTCTCTTGTTCGCTGATGACCTCAAACTAAATAGTTTGAGGTCATCAGCGAACAAGAGAAAATCGCTCGAAGTTAAACATTCAGTTTTGTTGACTATCGTAAATACGATAGTCAACAAAACTGAAGATTGCGAGAAATTGCAGTCTGACCTCGTGGCTCTTCACGAGTGGTGTGTTGAGAATGATATGCATCTGAATGTTGATAAGTGTTGTTTTATGTCCTTTTCGAGATCAAGACGGACCACTCTTTTCGATTACTCACTGAACCAGACTTCCCTTAAATTGGTTACTACAGTTAAGGATCTTGGAGTCATGCTTGATAGTGGTTTGACCTTTATTCCACATATAACTTCAATGGTCTCAAGGTCTCTGAAGGTTCTTGGCTTCATTAAACGTTGCTCACGGGAGTTCTCACATGTCGATTCTCTGAGGCTTCTTTACACAAGTTTGGTCAGACCGTGCCTTGAGTATGCGTCGGCTGTCTGGTCTCCACATTATACTGTGCATCTAGTAAAAATTGAGCAGGTACAGCACAAATTTCTTAGATACCTAGCCTACAAACTGCACATAGACTTTATTTTTGAGAATCGTTTTGAATTATATGCCGACTTAGAGTCCTACCTTGGCATTGACACGCTGGCTGATCGACGACAGAGACATGATTTGATTTTATTGTATGACCTTATAAATGGAAGGTTGAATTGTCCCGATCTTTTGGGTAAGATTGGAATTCATGTTCCATATCGTGCAACGCGTACGAGGAGTATGTTTCACCAGACACATTCCAGAACAAATTATGGTTGCAATTCATTTTTGGCGCGCTCAATGCGTCTCGCCAATGACAGTGAAGAGACACTGGATTTTTTTGTCCCGAGAAATACCTTTTTGGGTTCAGTAGGGCACCTCTTTGATAATTGATACGTTGTGTTGTACCATATTGCTTTATAATAGTGAAGTATTTATTTGTGATTGATTTTTATTTGACATTTTTCAATTGTCTAATTCTTTTGAAGTGTTTTATTGTAGAACTATTTATATGTATTGTAATTTTGTATAAAATGGGCGTTTGCCCGTAAATAAATAAATAGCTGATCAGATGTTATTGCAGAACCATTTTTGATCAGCTACTGAACAATAATTTTTTTATCGAATTTAAATTGGGCACACGTCTTGTGATTTTAGAAAAGTCTCAGTTTTGATTTTGGAGAATTGTTTTCTAAAAAAGACACAAGGCAACAAGATAATTTCGTGTTTAACAAATAATTGCTTTGCAGCTTTGTTAAGGGACAGTTGATCTTACTGTTCCTCTCTGTCCCTCGCATAATCCAAAAATCCTTTGATTTGGGCCATACCCCTTGAGTTGGCATCACAGTCATCGATACACTTTTGAACGACGCTTAGGACTGTTAGACTGTTGTATAAAGCACATCCAGAGTAAAAAAAATCAACTTATCAACTAGGTAAAAACGAAATGTATTACATTAATGTTTTCTATTATTTCCAGCTCGTTCGGCTCATGGATTGTTCCAGTCCTGTTGGGTTTGATAGCCACAATCGTGTACCGTTTCTACTTTTCATCTTAAAAGTCAAATTCACACACAAATCACACTAAATTTACTACTAATGAAAAAAATCAAAATGAATGATGCATTTAATGCATTTACTACTTATATTTAATTGGTTGGTTATATGTTAAACATATTAGGTAATAGATTTTTACATAAATATACTTAAGTCTGTCGTGTTTGTTTGAAATTTAAACGTTAGTCTTGATTTATAACAATAAAACAAACGCTTCATTGGTACCTACCTACGTAGGTAGGTATTCGAAGCCATAAAATAGGAAGGTAAATTATTTTTTAATTTGTTTTGTTATTAGTTAAGTTTTGGTTTTTAAAATTTTTTCTTGTTTTTATAAAATTGTTTAAAATAAAAATAATAATTATTATAATAGTCTGATATGAAATTGTAGTTTCAAATAAAATTATAATAATATCATTATTAGGTATTTATCTTCTGTTTTTCCCTAGTCCATTTACACCATCAATTTTAAATTATCCTTGAATGTCGTCACATTACCGTTTTCAGCAAATTATTAGGAATTAATCTTCAACATACTTTATACCGTCCCAAACTGTTGAAACTGCTTCAAATTTAGAAATATGCTTGACATATAATGAGTAATTTAACCTCAAAATATTTTATTGTCTATGTTAATTAATTTTGACAGCTTTTCGCTCCGTTTACAACAAAAGTGGAAGTTAATGCCATATTTATCATAAATAAAAACATAAATCATAAAAACGCACATTATTCTTTGAAAAGTAACCAACCTTTTTTCTTTGTACAACTTATATATCAATTAAACTGCTGTGGATTTTCTTCAGACTCATGAATAGTAGCTTATAAAAATGGTAATGCCTCAGATTACAAATTACAAGGAAGTTATTGATTTTTTCAAAATACAAGTTTTCCTAGACTATTTACCTAAATTTAATTTAATTGAGTATTTTAATATCCTCGTGAATATAACTTGGCTTAAATCACAATTTTCCACCAGGAATACATAAGTAGGAGATGTCTAAGAAAATATAAAATATACAAAAATTTATTGACTTTTGACAGAGGTGCCATCATATTCATCATCACATTCACATCACTCGTGTTAACTCGGCAAATCTCAGTAAATATCGGATGGCACTCACCTCCTTTTGTTGCATTTATTCATTTATTTCACAACCACGTTGTATATAACCGTTGATTGAAATATTAGAGAGTTCTTTTGACGCCTATTCCGCTATTACCGGAACGTTATCTGTCAAAATTGTTCACGCTAACGCTATTTCGGTTACCGTATTCCGTTATGTACCGAGCGTTACCGTATAATTTACCGTAACTCTATTTAGTGTCAATTGTCGATACTGTCAAAACCGACAAAAATGTGTAAATTTCATAACCCCAAACAAATTGTGATGTTAATAAAATTAAATTACATATTATAAGTTTAAAACTGCCTAAAAACATTCATTCAGGAAAATAAAAAACCCAACCCCTACGAGGATACATCAAGATGGGTAGTTATTCAACCAAACGTAAATGAGAAATGCAGAAAAATTTTTACTATAAGAGCAAGAGCAATAAAGGAGCATATAGATTTAACCTACACCTTCTGCACCATGATTTAATATATTGAGTATAACAGCATCCTCAAACTCGTTCATGTTTAGGCCTTCCAAAATTGACACGTCCAATATTTCCTCCATTATTTAAAAATATATATAAATGATATAACATAAATCACAACCTTTCTACTTTACAGAAATTTCTCTTGTTGCAGAAATTATAAAAGTAAGGTTAAAGGTTAGCATTTCCTTTACGTAGGGTTACGACGTTGTTTACTATAGAACTCTTCCGATAGTCCGACTTTACCGTATTAATAACGGAACCGTATTTTTCCGTGAACAAATCAAAAGAACTCTCTATTAAATATTTCAATCAACGATATAACTGAGTGTGGAGGAACATAAGTTGAGTTGAAAAAACAAACTCAAAGACGTGAGTTTGAAAATTTGAGAGTGACAGTGGCATTGACAATTTTAAATCGATGATTGTTTAAGGTTATTTTATGTATATAAAACAATGACATGAATGTCATTGATGTAAAATCGTTGATTTTGATCAAAGATACAAGACAAGTTCACATTTTAATCAACGATTAAACACGGAAGAGCTAATATTTTTTGTAATAGTAACTCTACAAAACGTAAAAGCATGCCTGATAGAGAAATTTCACTGACTGAAGTAGGGAACCATAATAACAAAAATAGCGTTTGGATAGTAATTAATAATGATGTATTTGATGTTTCTGCTTATTTGAACGAAGTAAGTACTTTTATTTTTCTATAGGTATACCTACTACAAATTCAATACCTATTTATGTCTATGTCTAGCATCCCGGCGGTGAAGACGTTCTTCTAGAGCAAGCTGGTAAGGATGGTACTCAGGCATTTGAGGATGTCGGCCATTCTAGTGAAGCAAAAGAAATTATGCAGAAATATAAAATAGGAACTTTACCATCTGCTGAAAGAAGTAAAAGAAAATTATGTTTCTGTACCTATATAAACGATAATCTGTATAAAACAAGGTAATTTTCTTACAATATGTTTTGGGATATTTATTACTGAAATCGTAGAAGTTACATATTAACTAACTGAAAACAATTATACAGGGCCAAATCTTTTTTTACAAATTAGTGAAAATATCGCTACTGTTGGTAGTTTTAGCTTTTAAAGAGTGTCATTTTGGAATATACAAAGCGAGTTAGATATTTAATTCGGCAAATTATCATAAATTTAAGTAATTTGGTTTGGTTAATATAAGAGTTGAATATTCTATACTTAAATATCTATTTTTTGCAGCGCATTGATTGTACCAATTATTTTTGGAGTGGTAGCCATAGGATTGTACCGATACTATCGATCTTAAAAAACAGATCGATTATTGCTTGGTTGACATTTCTGCATTTAGGAAACATTTCATTATTTACATTTATAAGTAGATATATTTTTGTCAAACGATATTATATTATTTATTATCAAGATAAATCGAATACAAGTAATTGGTGTTTGTTTTCAGGGTACTGCCCTCAAAGTAGTAATATTAAACCGTAAATTTTTATGAAGATATAAACATAACAAACTCTAAAACATTTTCTGAACAATGTTGTTTTTTGTGATTACGAAAGAACTAGACTGATTTATTAGAAAGTGAATGTAGATTTTAGTGTACTGTTGCAAGTTTCAACGTAATATGCGTTTTAAATTTGATGGATTTGAAAACCGCCTCGTATGATCATGCTGTTAGATATGCAGTATCCAACATCTTTTATTGGCAAATAAAACTGTTAACTAAATTTCCCAATCTATTGGACATCCATAGTATTATGTACTACGTTATCAAAATTTTCTTTTATTCTTTCCTCTATATCAGACTCTCATCTCTCATATTTATGAAGAAGAAACGACTGTCAGTATGAATTTCAAAACACATTTCATTTTTGATCTGATGCACGGAACATGTTTAACAAGCAATGCGTAGAAATGCACAAATAAATATTTTATGGGTAAATAAAATGTTTGCTATAGCTATGATAACCT
Source organism: Apoderus coryli (assembly GCA_911728435.2). NCBI lineage: Eukaryota > Metazoa > Arthropoda > Insecta > Coleoptera > Attelabidae > Apoderus > Apoderus coryli. The sequence goes on along the minus strand of OU452200.1, from coordinate 37,881,193 downwards.
GTTTGGTTTGTTTATTATTATACGTAAATATTTGCATTTTAATTAAAGATAACTGGTTATAATTTCAAGCAAAATTAATCAATATAAATAATTACTGGAGGAGGACCAAAGGTTGCTTACTATACGGTGAGTACTCGCCACTAGTTTTATAAATAGAAGGCTGTTCAAGACCCTAAAATATAATTAATTAGTATTCCTATAGGATGAGTCCACACAAATCACTTATTTATTTTATTAACAAACATTACTGGATAAATCCAGTAATGTAACTTACACAAAATTTAGACGATACTGTTTATACTTATCAGTAGGTACTACTTTTATAAAAAACAAACTGTTTTAAATTAGCTCATTCTGCACTTTTTTAATTAGACCGCGTTACAATGTAATAATAGGGATATTCTTTTGTAGTGATTGATCTGAACAAGTGATTGTGATTAAATTGAATGTGATTATGCTAAACTGAATAGGTATTTGGCGAAACCGAAAGATCATATTTTTTGTGATTGTCTTTCCCTTAACCTCGAAAACTTGTGAAAACAACCAAATCTGCTCTGAAAACTGGAAAATATATTATTATCCATGTTTTATTTACTCTATTACAATTTATTCGTTTGATTCGAAATCATATTCCAAGAATTCGAAATTATTATCTCTCAATATTCAATACTTTTAGAGGTTAACTGTTAACCGAATAAACTAACCGCTGCTACAAGGGGGGTGAGAATTTTAATCAGTTGGATCAGCAGTGGTAGAAGTGACCGATGTCGAAAGAATACGCACAATAGTGAATGAACTGACAGTTTTCAGATTGTTCACTTAGTTCAGGACGAAAGAATAACCGTAATTTATTTATTTATTCATTTCTTGCCTAACAGGTTGAACACCCAATTACAAGGCAAACTCTTAAAAATTATTGTACATATTTAGGTAATTACTTTACATTATCTAAGAAAACAATAACACAAAAATTGTTACCAATACTAAGACAGCAAACATAAACATTATTGAGTCAAAACTAATGACATCGAAATTAATTTAGGAAAAGAATATGCGTATATAATAAATAAGATTTCACAGTAAGCTAATCTTCGGAACGATATAGGAGGCGAGACAACTGGGCCCTAAACCCAAGTAGTGTTTGGTCAAAGTAATCGACCTCACTGCTGATCCCTCGTGCATTGCACTCTTGTAATGCTCTAAACAGAGGTGCCCTATACTCATAGTTGGTACGAAGTGTATGGATATGGAATAACCTAGCGTTTCTGGAAAAAAACCGTGGAATGTTGAAACCAATCCGTTCCAGAGGAACACCTGTCCAGCATATAATCTACGTGTAGCCAAAGAGTTCATGTTAAATCTGTCAAGGAGCATGCGATGATCATATCCGCTCGACGGAAAATGCCCATCAATTTTGAACGCTAAGTACTTGAGAAATCTACGCTGAACACTCTCACCTGTCTTATATGTACTTGATATATGGGAGACCATATATTGGAAGCATATTCAAGCTTAGATCTGATTAACGCAACGTTGTTAAATTCTTTAGTTATTCGAAACAAAAAACCAAGCATACGAAAAGAGTCACATACACACTAAAAACTGTTTGGTTAAATTTACAGAATATATTTATTTCCAAAATTTTGTTTAAGGTAACACTATATATACTTGTAATAGCAATATGGATTTTAAAGTAATAAACAGGCTTTTTTATTTCAAGCAAAATATTTTGTCCTTTATTTTGCATATTCAAGTAATTTTTCTGTTAAAAATAAGATATATGTACTTACATTAGTCATTTTAATGAATTGAAATAAACAAGAGATATTTAGTTAAATTAAACAAAGATCTGGGTTAAAATTAACAGAAACTAATCATCTGAATAATATCATTTTTGTTTATTTGACAAAATATATATTTGTAAAATTATAAACTTGTCAAGAAATCAGATTTTTCCGGCAAATAAATATTTTGTCGTACCTGCAAGGTAATTACGCTCAGTGTTGTCACTTCCTATAGGGTCTAGCTACCTAATCTGCAAAATAGCAATATGATAGACATCTAGGTATATTCCTGTGTATTTTACTGCTACACTATAAATGCATATAATAAAATATAAATCTTTACACAATCATTTGCTAATAAATATTATATTAATATTACTTAATTCGTTAAGTTTGGTTTATCGATATCTCCCTATACTTATAATATACATCTCCTTGTACTTAAATTTATTGTCAAAATGTAAATGTACGATCTGAGATATTTAGATATAATTGATATTTTAGATTAGGTACTTTAATTTCCCTAAAACTTCAACATTATTTATATCCTATGACTGGTAATTGCTGGAATCTCTGGCAACAACGTCTGCTGGCTGTGTTTTGGTTCTAAGTAGCTTTGATTTTTGATTGTCCCAAAACCCAAAAGCCGACAGCAACCTTGAAAGCGGGGATTCCCAATATAAACATTATTCTATGGCAGTGATGTTTGCAGGCTTTTTGTTGCATTTGCTTCTGTCCTTGCATTTTATTTTAGTTAGAGTTAGTTTTAGCGGTAAAAACTGTGGTTTTAGTTACTATTATAATTATAAAATACCAAGAACTGATGGGTGTTTGTTTGTTGTGTCAGTTAGTGATATCTATGAATATTGTTGAGTTGGTAAGTACCATTTTGTTTATGTTATTAATTATTATAGGTAATATGTATTAACAACAATAAATATTATAATAATAATAAATAATAAAATAAAATATAATATATTTATTATTATATAGGTAATTAGGTAGGTAGTAGAACAAATTTTGATGTACCGCTAGCCACTGAAAACTAGTTTGGTTAACATTAGTAGGTATACCTACCTAATTCTCCCAATTTTGATAAAATCGATAACGCTTTTAATAAAATATACCAGTTTCTTTCATAAAGACTTTTAAAATTCTAATATGAGTGCTCCATGTATTTTTCTGCAAACAGTTAATATGTTTTTACTATTTCCCTACATTGAGCATTTTTGTTATAGATTGATTTAGAGTTTGAGAAGAGTGAAAAGTAGCAAAAATAAGCACTCAAAGTTTTCAACTTTTCAACAAGACAGTCGTGCGAAATTTATGGATTGTTTGTGGGGTGTTTTTAATATACTAAAATAATTAAGTACCTTACAGTTATAATTCAGGTAAATAATTTAGTAATTTTCTTTACCCACATTTAGTTAGGTCAATAATTCTATTTAACAAATATTTACTCTTTGTTTCTACTTATGAAATTTGTGTATTAATTTTGAGTTTTTTAATATACTACTTATGTTTAGATTATAGAATTTCTTCTGATTTTAAGTTTGCTCTCATTTTATGCACATTTGATTAAGCTAAATGTCTATTTCGTTTGTTTTTTTAAACCCTCCTACAATGTCCTAAATATTTTTTTACTTTTAATTTTATTGTCAGAGAATAAAGTCAAAGTACAAATAAATGTTTTTGTCTAATAAATATTGGATTCCTATTTCAAACTTTAAATAGAAAAAAAAAAGTGATTATTTAGTTAGAGTGATAAAGTGTGTAAATTCAAGTAAGTAAATCTAGAATCAAATATACTAAAAATACTTATTTTGATTAAATATAAATTGTATTAAAATAAAAAAACGGATTTTCAAATCAACGTCAGTATAGTGTTTGTCCTAACAGAATATATTAATTAAGAGAAATATTGGTTACTTTGATTTAACAAAATATTTTTGTTATATTAAGTAGCTTATTAAACAAGTTAATGCAGATGTAAGTTGCCTTCAAAAAATATTTTGTTGAATTTACCAAATATTTATTTCTATCAACCCTAGCTTTATTTATGGTAATTAGGACTTAGTTGGTATCTAACTAAATGATTTTGTTAGTGCAAACAGATATTTAGTCGTGGATATAGAAACAAATGCTTTTGTTGGATTAACAATATTTTTGTTAAATTAACCAAACTCTTTTTAGCGTGTAGTAGATGTTGTGTATGTGTTGTAAGTTGGTGTCCACATAGACTCCCAAATCCCTGACGACCTCACACGAGTCAAGAATGGTATTACATAACCGGTAGGAAAACATATGTGTGCTCTGCGACCTGGAGAATACAGCAAGTTTGCATTTTCCCACATTCAAAGGCAGTTTGTTAGTATGGCACCACTGCTCGAGCCTCGACAGATCAGCCTGCAACAATTCGCAATCAGCAAGAGATCGAACAACTCTGTAAATCTTGAAGTCATCTGCAAAAATCAAGTAACTGCTCAAAAAGCCTTCCGATATGTCATTAATGAAAATGGAGAAAATAAGGGGAGCAAGAGAACTGCCCTGTAGGGCATCACTGGTGGGTATGAAATAATCAGACATATGTCCATTGTATTCAACGAACTGTTTACGATTAGTTAGGTAAGTATAAAAAAACACCAGGAGATCCACATCAAAGCCAATATTGCACATCTTCTGCAGTATCAGGGTTAACGAACGCTTTCGAAAAGTCGGTGTAAATAGGATCCAGTTGCATGCCTCCACCGACAGCGGAAAACACGTCCTGAAAAAAACACGTTAGATTAGTGACTGTGGATCGTCCCTGGAAGAAACCCTGGTAATGTAAACATCCACAAATCCTGGAACTCAACGTTGCACAAATATACTGTTTCATGGCTTGTGTAATGAAGGCTGTGCTATTGCGTTTTGAAATGAATTCTGGCCACATGAGCACGGCACTTTGAAAAATGACATGAGCTGTTGAAATGCAAAAATAATACAGTTTAATTTTTAATTGTCTTTTATTAATAATATTTTCTTCTCCATTCACACAAACTACATAACACAAAATAAAAATACACATTTCACAAAAACACAGTTACACAAAAAAATAATTATTACACACATAATATATTTAAACTATGTATTACATTAGTAAAAAATATATATATATATATAAACATTTGTATAAAAAACTATTAATAATTTTTATCCTAAATACAATTTTATAATAATTTTCATTCCATCTAAAGCTATCTGATAGAAAATAGACGTAAAGTAAGATTTATTATTAGTAATTTTATGTAAGTAAGTCTTTGAAAAGGAGATGAACAGTAAAAAAAATCATTAAAACATAATTGAATTGAGGGAGTAAAAAAAAAATTATTTATGCTCATATTTTTACGATATTTAAAAGAAATTATTTATTTTGGCAAATCCTATTATGTTTTAATAATAATAATAATAATAATTTATCTAAACTAAATGACTTCCAATTTAATTATTTCACTATCCATCTCCCTTTATTAGTTAAAATTAGGTACGTTAACGATAAAACAAGGTTATATTAACAATAATAATTAACAAAATTAACAATTAACGGTAAAACCATTACAGAAATAGTTATTAACCGACTAAATTATAGGTTAGTTAATCATTTCCTATATATATCCACTATTAAGTGATAAATTAATATAACTAATTACATACAGGATGCATCACACTTTTATACAGTTTGCATTTTTAAGTAAATCATGGCAGTGAAAAATTAACGGTAATCCTAGACTTGAAAATAGTTATTTATGTAATAAGTGTGCGAAGAATAATTTCGCGCATTGAGACAGAAATTTATTTTGACGATGCGCAGCTGAGTCAAAATATCTGTTGAATGCGCGAAATTTCTTCGCACACATGTTACACACAACATTTTTTCTACAAATATTTCGTTTCATCAATAATTACTGTTCTAAAGAATACTCATATTATTTATAATAATTATAAATATACCTTATACCTTGTATATTTCGTTACTATGAAAAGTAGAATATGCCCACATACTTATTTTATTTTGACAAAAAGGTGACAACTAGTTTTTATTGTAATTTATAATAATTAAATATTAAGTATGTAAAATATGGAAAACGGAGCTATAAGTAGTGACCAAGAGGCAGAATGAAAGAACATACAGTCAATTCAAAGATTGCTGTAAAACTAAAAAATTTGAAAAAGTGAGTGGAAATGTTCTGTTAGGATATTTGTACCATTAACGTGAATATTGTGAAGAATATTTAATACCTACTTAATTAAGAATGTTTGATTATGTTTTTCATATATTATTTGTACCTACAATAAAGTTGAATTCTACGTACTTAGATCGTGTTGAAGTTAGTGCACGCAGTATTTTGCAAATGCCGGTGCGCGAAGAAAATACTTCGCACATCGGCGTTTGCGAAATATCATTTGTCACATTAAAAGTGGTGAAAAAATGTCACTCTTTTTTGACAGTTGTAGAAAAACAATTTTAGCACCTATTAAGAGTAAACTAAATAGTAAGCCTACTAAATGCTAGTAACGATACAGCTAATAGGGGGTTCAGGCAATACCAATCAAGGACATATACGGGTCTCCATCATATATATATATATAGAGGAATATATGCGCATCCGATTGCACAACGAAATAAAGGGAGATAGAGCCATTTTGATGTAGTTTTGTTGCCAAGTTATTTCATCTGCCACTGATGACTAAATCTTAGATTATAACCTCTAAATTGAGACGTAGATTTTCTATTATGTCGATGTATTTTAAATTTTATTTTAAACAAAATTTTTTTATGTCGTGGTAATTTTTAGGAAAGTCAATAGCTTTCAAACCTGCGACTAATTGTGGCAGGTTGTGACTAAGATATTATGTTAAATTTTTATATTAGGGTTATTCTTTCGTACTGAACTAAGTGAACAATCTGAAAATTTTCAGTTCATTCACGATTGTGCGTATTCTTTCGACATCGGTCACTTCTACCAAACTGATTAAAATTCCTACCCCCCTTGCCCCTTACTGATCAACCTCTAGGTACCGGTTAGTTCGTTCAGTTAACAGTTAACCTCTAAAAGTATTGAATATTGAGAGATAATAATTGGAATATAATTTCGAATGAAACTAAGAAATTGTAAAAGTTTAAGACATGGATAATAATATCATGGAAGAAATAATTTTCCAGTTTTCAGAGCAGATTTGGTTGTTTTCACAAGTTTTCGAGGTTAAATGAAAGACAATCACAAAAAAGATGATCATTCGGTTTCGCCAAATATTCAGTTCAGTATAATCACATTCAGTTTAATCACATTCACTTGTTCAGATCAATCACTACGAAAGAATAACCCTATTATTGTTGGGTTGGGTTGTATATATAGAGGAATATATGCGCATCCGATTCCACAACGGAATAAAGGGAGATAGAGAAACCGCCTTTTTGATGTAGTTTTGTTGCCAAGTTATTTCATCTGCCACTGATCACTAAATCTTAGATTATAACCTCTAAATTGAGACTTAGATTTTCTATTATGTCGATGTATTTTAAATTTTATTTTAAACAAAATTGTTTTATGTCGCGGAAATTTTTAGAAAAGTTTCAAACCTGCGACTAATTGTGACAGGTTGCGACTAAGATATGTTAAATTTTTATATTATTCTTGTGCATTTTTCCACTAGTTTTTCAATAATGTTAACTTTTGATTCTTTATTTGATTGAATCAGTTGTAGGTGCCTTGAGAGATTTAGTAACCATTAAGCAGGTCGAACTACTACGTAAAAATGGGTGACTAGCGATGTCGGTTACATACTAGAGTTGGTTGATGCCTACAATGCTTGCTACTACCAGAGATCAATATACTCTGGAAGCTAAACAAAATTTCAATTGTACACTTGGCTAATAAAATGTGATCCATCCTGAAAGATTTATTACTCTGTCTTTTTACATTAATTAACAACTTTCATATAAAAGTGGGGTAATGATAAATTGCGATATTATGTAAGGCAAAATTACAGTAATTAATTAGTTACATATATTATCTAAAAATAAATATAAACTTTTGCTTTTTTCTTCGGGCTAATTTCATAATCAAGTTTATTGCAAAATCGATCATGAAATTAGCTCAGAAATAATATTACTAAGACGTGCTAATTATTTGAGCATTTTTATTTATAATCTTTCTTTTTAACAATAACTTGTTGTTGACCAGATTTTTTTACAATCATTTATTTAGTATTTTATCGACCCTCACTGTCACTGTCGCTTCTATCTGAAAAAGTTAGTTTAATGTTAGTAAAAGGAGTAAATTGAAGAGAAATTAAAATGTTAATAGCAGGTGATGTATTTACTAAAAGAAATAGACTTTGGTAACATATTATTCTTGATAAAATTATTGCAAAAGAAAAGTAATGAGTTAGATGCTGTAGTAGTAAATTTAATCATTTGAATCTGCAGCTAAACTTGAATGTGTATTGTCAAATGTCATTCTTGTCAACTATTTTATGTGACTTATGTTCGCAGAATAGTTGTACAACCGAAGTATAGAGGGCCGTATTATGTACGTTATGAAAGGTGTCTTAAGTCAGTTGTCACGTTAAGTATTGACAGAGGTTATTAGAGTTGTTATGTGTCGTTATGAAAGGAAAATGGTTGAAAGAGAGAAAACTTTATGTTCATCCTCAAATTTAATAAATGAAGTATGAAAAAAAAACACAGAAGTCGATTCGCAATGACAGTTGATTGTTCACTAACTCTAATGCACAATTAATAATTGCAGAGAAATTATATAAAATTCTAATAGAACACTACCTAAATACAAGTCGGTATTAATTATTTATTATTACATGTCCTCATCGTCGTTACCTTTTTTACCAGGATAAGCGTGTCGTTTGAGTCGATCATACAGATCGTCTTTAGTACCGTAAATGCTCGCATTCGATCTAGCTAAACTGTTCATTTTACCATTGACGCCATTGTGGAGGCTCTCTTTCATGTATGTTTCATTGTAGAAGTTTGGCATTTCCCATCCTGTGAACAGCAAAATTGTAGGAATATAATTTTGTCATATAATATACAGAACTATATCGCTCAAAACCGTATGCGCATCCGATTGCGCAACGGAATAAAGGGAGATAGAGAAACCGCCATTTTGATGTGGTTTTGCCAGATTACATCCATATATTATAATCCTTATATTTTATATTATTATCACAATAAGCTGTGTTATCATATTAAACGTAGAGTTTTTGGTAATATTGTACAATACAATGACGTTTTTTATACTAATTACTATTATAACTTTTGCAAAGTAAGCTCATGTAGTAATTTTTAAGACTCCCCTGTAGTAGAACATCAAAATGGCCGCGCCCTATATTCCATCTTTTTTACCTGGCATTTGTATATTATGAATTTTGTGGTATAAATACGATCTTGCCAGCCAATAACCTCAAAGACAGTTGTCAAAAGGTTGACAGGTGTTTTGGTACGGTGTACGGTCGACGATTTTTTATTTGTACAAGTAATAGACCACCAAATTTCGATTAAACTTTGTTATAATAATAGTGCAAGTCCAACAATGTTCTAGTAATGTTAAATATGTAGATCTGTTATGACCGTAAAGTCGTTGAAGATGATGAGACCCTCGTCGCAGCGATACCTACGTCCGTAACCGATTGAAAACGTTGCAAAAGTGAAAGAAATGATTATGAACGATCGTCGTTAGAAAAGTCGTTGATGATGATAAAGTTTTTGCAGATGTTTCGAATAATCACATCATTTTATAAGCACAGATGAAATTAAAAGCGCAACACTAATGGAGCTGAATGCTATCCCAAAGATCGGGAGATGTGTTTCGGTAATTGGTAGGAAACGCTGACATAATAATAATAATATTAAGAAAACCATGCAATTTCGGTCGTGACTGTTCAAGACATCCACTAGTATAGAATTTCGGGAAGAGCAGTACTTCGGCCTTACTTTTTAGCTGACATGGCGGAAAATTTGGTTACTGTGAAGGGCGTACCATGCTACAACTTTCAACATGACACTTGTAAGAAAAGCTTCCTGATGGTGTTAATATCCCTTCACGAAGAGGCGCCTTGTGACTTTATCCTTTAGGGTTTTGTCCAATTTAGTTAGCGTTAGTGTGAAGAATAGAAATTCTAGAAGATAAGTCCGAGCTGCAATTATAGACTCACTTAAAGCAGACACAATTGTAAAGACCTCGGCTCGGAAGACCTTCGATATAAAAACATGCTTCGGTGGCTTGTCTCTTCGCCATTTGTTGTCAAAAATTTAGTCAAAGAAATTACATTTTTGTCAGATTGTCACTTACCATCTTCCTCGTCATCATAATAGTGCGCATACGTCGAGTGATGACTTGGAGCTATACTTTCAGCATAAGGAGTTGGAGCGCCATAATAGAAGTTCACCTGAGATCCATTTTGATCCGTTGCAGGCGTTAGAAGTTTCTTTGGTTCACGACGACGATTAGCTCTACATAAAAACACACCCGACCGTTAATTAGTAAATTATAACAATAGATTCAGTATATTTTTACAACTCACCTGGCACAAATCATCCAAATCAATAATACGATAAAGATGATAAGGATCACTGATGCTGCAATTCCACCTGCTATATATGCGAATTCTGATTTTTCACTGCAGTGTTTACCGGTGAAGCTACCGATGCATCGACATGATGGTTGACCTCGAGTGTCTTTCACACATGTGCCTAAGAAAATGACAAATAATCATTCATACAGTCAAATGTGTCACATTTAAAGATGAAGGATGAGAGAAACCTTGCTAAAGCATAGCAAAAACTTACCTTCGTTCTCACAATACCCATCACAAACATCAAAGCAAACCTTTCCTGTTCCATTGAAACCAGGTTTACATTCACATTTGAAATCATTCGTTTCCTGAATGAGTAAACAATAAGCGTTTGCGTCGCAATGCATTTCATGGCCGTTTATTTCACAGGGATTCGTACATTCAGCTTTACTGATCTGCAATAAAACCAAAAATATAAAAATCGACAATCATCACAAATCACAAGGTAGAGTCTTACGGAAGCTTTGGATTTTGTACTGGTATTTGGAGGACATTGTATACATGTCGTTTGCTGTGATTCGGGTTGATAGTAGCCTTTCCTGCATTCCATGCAATCGTTGATTGTTCCGTTCAAGTACGTGCCTGGCCGGCAAATCGGTAATGAACATTCTCCAATGGTTGTTGAGCCAGTTTTTTGTGTGGTTTTATCTAATGGGCAGCTGATGCATGAGGCTTCGACACCTTGAGTCCTATAGGTACCTAAAGTCACACAAATATTTTTCTTATAAACAAAGTATGTGGTATTTAACCAACTTAGTATCGAGACACATTGGGCGAGCACCAGAGTGAAGAGTCGTGGCAGCAAGGTTGTCAACATCTCCGAAAGAAGATACAAATTAATCACACAATTTACAATACGCAAGGTGATTCCCTGGCAAAATCGAAAGACACGGAGACTGTAACGTGCCTCCATCTAGCAGCTCGACACTAAATTATATGATGATTTATCGGTTATAGCTTTCTGCGTCCTAGAATGCACCGACAAAACAGAAGAAAGTTGTATAATAATAAACTGATTCTGCTAAATTTTCTACTACCCATTAAAACATAAATTTGGACACCAAATCAAGGCCTGAATAGATTTAGTAGAAGAAGTTGGCAACTCTGCGTGGCGCCGAAAATAACATGTAGAACGGTTAGTCGCCGAAAAGCGCGAAAGGTGCCGAAACGTTCCAGTTCCCTTGCCCCTTACTTCTCGCGCACGCTGAAAGCAGTGCGGCTAGCAGTCGGTAATTTTCATTTCATTTACTGCTTGCAGCTGCAGTCGGTAAAGCTTTGGTCGAACGCAAATTAAGGGCCGCGCCAATGTGATCCTTCTATTCCGTTATATGTTCGGTGGCTGTGGATTGAAAATACGGTGAAAGTTCAGTGAGACAAACAAACTCTCTAATTTTGAAGTCTCGTTGTATTTGACAGACCCAAATAAATATTTGTCTCTTTAAATATGCCAGCTTGAACTGTGAAATGATCACCTAAGATACTGATAAAATATTCCTAGAGACAAGAAGTAAGAATTTGGTCATCCCTTACCTCTTGGGCATGGCTCGCATTTACCGTCAAGTGCCAATTGCATACCATCACCACATTCGTCTCTACATTCTTTAGACGATACTGCTTCGTTGGTTCGTGTTGTTTTACCCAAACCGCAAATCTCGCAGGAGAACGAACCTTCTTTGGGCTGATAGAACCCATGACCGCAACTGCGACATAACCCAGCATCGTGATCGTAGTATTTACCAGCAGGACAACGTTCTGAAATATTATACAACATTATTTTTACTGTATTCAGAAGAACAGAAATAACCATTTTACCTTTGCAATCCGCAGCACTCCTAGCACCTTGACTCACAGTTACTCCTGGTCGTCCTGCTATAACTGGACACTGAATACACTGCGATTGTCCAGATTCACTTTGGTATGTTCCTTGCGGACACTGAAGGCATGTTTTCGTCTTCTTATCATAGTATGTACCAATTGAACATGGAACTGAAATTTTGTATCAATAAACATTGGGTAAGGGGTTTTGTTAATTTAGAAATATCTACCGCAATCTGGAGCCATAACGACTTGTCCAACTGGACATGCGTAGTCTGATTTCAGATCCAGCGATGACGGATCTGGTACGGTATTTGGTAAAATGTCGCGTACATCGAATTGATCATCTTCCAAAATTAGTTTTTCTAATAATCGTTTCACAGTTGATCGTTCATTGGAATTGGAATTGACTACAGGATCACTAGAAAACGTTGTATGACATTAAGACTCATTTCCAAATGGTCTTCACAGTGTACATTTTGTTAAAAAGCGAAATACAAGCCTCAATCATGAAATTTTATGCATCGAGCATGTTTCTTAAAATGATATTTATGTGATTAAAAAACATCCTTGCAGGAAGTAATTATGACACTAGTGGGATGTTGGAATTCTTATGAACCTTGTGTCTGTCTAAAATCACTATTCCATCTGTCAATTGAACTTGACAGTTGTTATCTGATGAAAAAATTAAACATTTATGACAAAATAACAAATGTCATCATCATCAGCATTTACTCGCTAACGTATGAATTACTTGAACTCAGGGATTACTTTTGTGAACTCTAAGGCCCATTCTACACGAACCACAAAAACGCGACCGTTTGCCGGCGAGCGACACGCGTTTGTCACAGAACCACAGAGTGTTAATGGGGCATACTATACGGGCAACTTTGCGGTCGCGTGTGGACGCGTTCGTTGGCGTGCCGGCGTGTTGAACGCAAGAGGCTGCGTAAAAGACTCGCGCTGGAGACCAGCGTGTCATTCTACATGTAGCTACTTGCAAGCGTCTGGCCGGCCGCCAGAAATAAAAATTATTTTTATTATTAATTTAGCTGTCCTGGTCTTATTTATCTTAAAGTACTTAATAATTGTTGTAAAAGTTTTTTGAACCCTAATTCATCATAAAGTTTTATGTCGAGGAGTGGAGTTGCATTAAATCTGCATAAAAATGTTTATTATGATTTCTTCAAGTTGGAATGTTACAGTCTTCTCATAACTGTGTTTGTTTTTGCTATGAATGGAGTGATTAACCCCAAAAGTTCGTCAAATGTCTCTACAGACATCCGGTAGTACTGAAAAAACTTCTCAAGATATCTCCGATGTTCTGCGAAGTTAAGATGAAACACCCCTAAGGTCAGGCGATTAGCATTAACCGGGTGTACCCACGAACGTATTTTTTTACGTTTTTTGGCCAACAAACTTAATAACGTTAATTGGTGAACAGCGATACACCCAACTTGTACGGGATCCATAGCAAATGGGGCGTTTTGTCGCTAGTCTAGAATGGGTCGCGTTTAACTCGCCGGTTATACGAGCTGCACGCTCGTATAGAATGGACAAAATTTTCAAGCGACTGAGCGACTAACCGGTCGCGTTTTTGCGGTTCGTGTAGAATGGGCCTAATATGTAGATCTGTTATGATCGTAAAGACGTTGAAGATGATGAGATGGCTAAATAGACGGATCCTCGAGTCGCAAATTTTGACTCACAGCTAAACGTAAGGGTAGTATAATAGCAATATACACTCGCAACTTAGTTCGAACGTCGATGTTATGATTATCAAAGACTCTCGTCCTGTCATCCGCGTATTGAATCACAATGACAGATGTGGATACGATCTTCGTCCCAGCTTGCAGTCTACGAAGGTTGAAGAGTCCACCGCCATAAAATCTGTAGACGATCTCTAGTTTAATCGAGTTGAATTCGAAGATCACTCAAGTTATTGTATCGAAAACAATTGATAGCGCTGACGTCGATTTAATCATACGGTTGGACGTATACCAACTCGCATGTAGTGACGTGACAATAGACACTGCATCCAGAACATGACAGTTGTAATATAAGGTTAGAATAGAACCTGAATGAAATGTTTTAATGAACACGTTCTTTGTAATACCTTTTTTTGCAATTTTTAATTAATACATATTAAAGTTTTGTTATATTTTTAAAATATCCGACTATATTATTTGCCTACGAGCGTAAAGTTAACACAATAATAAAGAATTTTTTTAGTATATTCATGATATTAGTTTAACGATGACTATTTAATAAAAGCGTAATGGTTTTACAACTATAAAAAAATGAATTTGTGTTAAGTGCATGCAAAAAATCTTAATAAAAATAATTGTGAATGAGCAGTGCTTACTTGATGGCTGGGAAAGATATTTCTATATTGTAAGTGTCGCTGGTCGACTGTCTGCCTTGACGTGATGTTTCTTTAATTTCTGATCTACAAATACAGAGACAACACATGCTACTACACTAAACTACTCACTATAATGCTTGAAAAAAAAACTATTAACTATCAGCATGCAATAATGAGAAGTGAATGTGGATACTTAGAACTAAACGGATGATTTAAAAAGGGAACATACAGAAAGATAATTAAATATTCAGCTTATAATAGTAGTGCCCACTCTCAAAGTCTTCTTTTCCCTGTTCAAAGGTATAGTGGAATTATCATAATCACGTGACAGTTAAAAGTTGAGGTAATCAGTGAATAAAACTTAAAATCATCAGCAAAGATACCAATACCAACTGACGAACCTCGACGTTTACCTGAATAATGTGTGGCCGCAATTCGTTTCGCACTTGCTCGCGGACTTATCTGGACACACTTGCGCGCGGACTTGCCTGCATGTGTATAGGCCGCTTAACATACAGAATCCAGATATTTTGTATCCATATTAGATTTAACAATATTATGTCCTTTACAATGATGCTAAGATAGTGTTTGTGTCATTTACGTCAATTTCATAATAATAATAATAGTCTTTATTAAGATTCTATACGAAAATAAATACAATCTCAAAAAGGCGAAGTCTAAATGGCCTTTCCTTACCTAAATAACAAAGCAATGAAAACTGCTACTCAACATTAACCCTTGCATCGTTTACGTGGGTCGATAAACCACAACCACATTTTTGTTGACGCGTTATGTGTTGTCCTTCATGCCCGGCGGAGGGATGAAACCATCACGCTGGCGCAAGGATCCTACACTCCAAAACGGCGGTAGAAGAGTGATAAAGCTTTTAATGACATTTGATATATGGCGTTTGACATATGACATTTGACGTCTGGCATATGGCAAAAAGTTCGAACATTTAGTTCTGTTTCAAATATCTGTAGTAAAATACAAATTATAACCACTGACTACGTAAGTTTTTGTTTTAGGTATTTCGAACAGCGCACCGCACTTAGCACATTATCTCGCACCGCACTATGCCTCGCCGCACTGTAATTAATCTAACCATTCAGTTAAATGTACAACACCGTATTGTTCAATTTTTCAATTCTTTTCTATCTGACTGCGAGCAATTTGTCGAATTCAGGGATTTTCGATCTTCATCTTTTACTCCTACCAGTGGTGCACCTCAGGGAAGCAATCTAGCTCCACTCTTATTTGCCATCTATGTAAACGACATCGCTGCTGAAGTCTCTAGCGACTATCTTTTGTTCGCCGATGATTTGAAATTGTATAGACCAATTGCTACCGAGGACGACTGCATATGCTTGCAACGGGATCTCGAGGAACTTGAGGAATGGTGCATTAGGAACAGGCTTTCGCTCAACGTCAGTAAGTGCAAACTCATGTCATTTACCAGACGACAGAGTGTAATTAGTTTCAATTATACGCTGAATGGTGTTGTTCTTGAATCTTGTGAGTCAATAAAGGACATCGGGAGTGATCATGGATAGTGAAATGACGTTTGATGCTCATATTGACTCTATTTCACAAAGCGCGATCCAAATGATGGGATTTATTCTCCGCTCAACTACTGATTTTCAGGATATTGACTGTCTGCTTCAGCTGTACGTAAGTTTTGTCCGCTCTAGATTGGAATATGCCTATTTTATATGGTATCCTTTATACCAGGTACACATCAATAAATTGGAGCGTATTCAAAAAAAAAAAAATCAAAAATTTTAGCTTTTAAGATCGATGGATATTTCCCAGTCATGGATCATAATATATTGTTAAACAGATTTAATGTTAATTCATTGGTTTTTCGTAGAGATTCAGCTGGTCAAATATTCCTGTTTAAGCTTATAAACGGCCTAATTGACTCCCCTCGCCTTTTGGAACAACTGCCCTTTAATTTACCGCAATTCTTTTCTCGAACGATGAATTTATTTAGAGTGCACCAATTATGCATCGAGATTATGTGTATTAACTTTATATTGCTGTATGCTGTATATTTCTGAGCTTATGCTTTTTCGATAATTTTTATCAATTATTTAGTTTATATTATACTATTGAGATTATATCCATTGTCTAGTACTTAGAATTGTCTTGTTATTGGGTCTTGACCTGTTAGACAATAAAGTATTTATTTATTATTTATTTATTTAAATGTAAGTACTAGGGTACGGTGATAGGAGAACTGCGAGGCTCCGTTATGGCCACATACATTTAACTGAGCGATTCTATTAATTTTCCTGTGCGAGGCATAGTGCGGTGCGACGCTGCCGCTGTGAACGCCCACTTAGAATCCAACCGGCAATGTAGTAATGTATTCTTGAATAAACATATGCAAGGCTTGATAACGGATTAGCACATTAACAGAGTTTTTGTAGACTTGTACCTTTTTAAATCATCCTCAATAAAACAATATCACACTTTTTGATTTTCTAATGTAAAATTACCTAAAAAAACTTACTCTTTGATTGGCAGACTTGCATTAATCACATAAGACCCTCCAGTTTCTTCCTCAGCGCTAACTTGACGTACTTGTCTACCAGCCCTGTGGTCGCATTTCACGTCGACATTAAATTCCTTACACTCTCTAGTACCTTCCACTGAGAACGAACAGAAGTTCCAATCTCTGTTTAAGGAATTGACAGCTAATCGAACCTTTTGCCGCAAAACGCCTTGCCCGGCCTCATTGCAAAGCACGTTCGTTGGGAACAGCATATTGATTCGGAACACTCTTTGAGCAGGTTTGAATGCTGAAAATGTTCCCAATTTTTACTATCGTATTATGATTAATTACAATGAACTTACTTGAGCATGCTGGATACACAACCGGAAGGTTCGGATTATTATTCGGCCTCCAAAATCCTTCAGCACCACATGTATAGAAATTCGGTATCTGTTGCGAGAATCTCAGTCCTGATTTACAACCAATTTCGCATACTTTAAATTGCCCACCAGCACCCCAATCCTTACAGGTCTGATAACCACCGATTGGATCTGGTAGTTCAGGACAGAACTCCGATAGTACAGACACTTTAAATGTGCACATCGCATTGTTGCCAGCTTCATCGTAAGCCACGTATGCAATCTGGTACGCGCCCCAAAGTAGTGTTTGGCCTGGACGATGACCATTCTTTTCCAGGACTTTGACAATACCGACATTATCGCTGAAGTGAGGTTCGTCCCATGCGACTAGGGCCGAGCCGTTTTTAGTTATTATCCATAGATCGCCTGGGCAGTATTCGACTCGTGGTGGTATTTTGTCTACGACTAGGTCTTCACATTTGGTACCTATAAGATCATGATTCAATTGGAATTAAAAGTTTGTACATGATTAAGATTAAGATGATGAGTCTTTCAGTATGTTTTGCTTCAAACAGTTTTAAAAATCATGTTAGGTAGGTGACGCCCTCCATTGTCGATACACTGAATAAGCCGATTTCTGGCATTTGTCATAACCCCTTCCAACATGGCAGACAATTTCGGCCCGGATGTTGGCTTTGAGATCTTCTAGGGTTCTTGGACGGTTGACATTAACACGGGATTTCAAAAATCCCCATAGAAAAAAATCGCAAGGGGTCAAATCGGGTGAACGAGCTGACCACTCTAAATCGCCCCTTATTGAGATTAGGCGCCCCGGAAAGTGTTCCCTCAAAACAGCCATTGATGCCCTTGAAATGTGAGCCGTTGCGCCGTCTTGTTGAAACCAAACATCCCCTAAATCCAATGCGTCAAGCCGAGGGAAAAAAAATCTTCCAACATGTTTACATATCGGTCCGAATTCACTGTCACTGTTTCCTCATTTTCTTCAAAATACTAGGGACAAATTACCCCAGCCGAAGAAATTGCACACCATATTGTGACTTCAGGTGAGTGCAGAGGCCTTTGATGCAATTCGCGGGGGTTGGTGTCAGCCATTTTGTTTGTTGACGTATCCACTTACGTGGAAATGGGCCTCATCACAAAAAAAAAACAATTGCGTCCTCAGGAACGTTTTCGAGAAATGCCTCACATGCGTTCCTCCGAGAATCGAAGTCACGCTCGGAGAGTTCTTGAACAATCGCCAACTTGTACGGATGGTAGTGAAGATTATCGTGAAGAATTCGCCTCACTGAACGATCGGAAAGTCTTAGGGCAGATGCATGTTTGCGGGTAGAACGCCGTGGGGATCGCAATTTTGAGGCTCTGACAGCTTCAATGTTTTCAGGTGTTCTAATGAGCCGTCCGTCTCGTCACACTCTCGCTTTGTCTGAATGTAGCGACCCATGTAATTATTGATTTCCGATCTGGCACAGACCCTGCCGGGGCTATATTGAATCCGTTTCGAAAGGCAAGCTGAGTTGCGACCACAGAACGTCTATTAGAAAAATACGGCAAATGCACGTTGCTCACGGTTCCAACGCATCGTGGCGACTGACCGGATGTAGGGATGCTAACGATACTTTGAGAGTATCGATACTTTTGCTCCAGTATCGAGTAATTTTGGTATCGATACTTTTAGAACGATTCCAAGTTGATATCGATACTTTCGTAGCAGTATCGGTATCGAAAATAATTATTGTACATTATACTGCCACAGCAGGTAGGTAGCTCACTGTACATTCTACAATTACCGAAGGTGATCAATACATTCAACAGTTTTATTGTTAAAAGTGTTGTGTACAGTTTGGATACCGATACCTAAGAGTATCGATACTTTTTACACAAGTATCGGTAGGAATCGATACTTGGCAAAAAGTATCAGTATTGGTATCGGTATCGATACTTTTTATTATTTTCGCATCCCTAACCGGATGGGGAACAAAACTTTAGATTCCCTTCTACCGAATAAGAGCAGTTTCCCCCCACTTGGATCTTTACAGTCTAAATAGCGCGCATTTCAAAAAAGGAAGTTATGATGCCGCACCCTGTATTTCACTAACAGGTGGCATTAGTTGGTTCGAGAAAGTTCTGGTTCTCCCAGATGGCAGTAATTGCATATAGAAAGGCTAGCGGCGCAACCGCGAGTCAGTTTGCGTAGGAAAGGCGAAGGAAGTGAAACTGTTTATTGTGAAATAAACTAACACCCGTGCATAACAGTATTTTGATTTAACTTATTGTTTTTATGTGTGATTTATTAAAATAGACAGTGAATGCAGAACGTTCAAAGATAAATGGAACTTTCAGTATTTTGTGATTGAGTCTAGTAATAAGCCGCTATGTTTAATTTGTTGTTATTCTCAAAGAATATAACATTAAACGCCATTTGTTCTAGTATTTACCTGAATACCCTGGTGGACAGTTCCGTTGACCGCAATGCGATGGTACCATTCTCTCCACTCCCCCAACAGTATCCTCGTAACCAGCCCAAGTCAAAATGAGTCCTCTATAGAGTACTGGTTCAGTACGACAATCACGAACTTGCTTCTGCACCTCATTTGTAACATCTAAAGCACGATTCCATATTTGCACTTTCGTCAGATGCCCTTGGAATCCTGATTCTGTATAGGCTTTCGGATTACCAGATTGTGGTTTGCCGAGGGTCACCCAAGCACTAAAATATAACAATTATTATAGCTAAAAGCTTAATTAATAAAAAATATATAACATACTATTCCGGCAAAGTTCTTCCACCACCGTAACCCTCAACTTTTGTCGCTATCAAACCTTCAGTGATAAGCTTTAATTCTCCACCATTCTCCCCATCCCAGATAACGGCGATATGATGCCATTGGGCATCGTTAACAGTTGTATAGTCCTTGTAACTCAAGTAAACATCTTGGAGGTCTGGGAAGATGGATACTTGTACACCGTTTGAGTGGATTTGAATTATTGGTCGTCTGTCGTTTGGCATATGACTAGAGCTGAAAATATACAAAATAAGGTTACGAGATCCTCCATGGACAATAAGTTGAACCCTAATGATCTGTTATTACTTACGATACACTATAAAGCGTGAAGAAAATTCCATTTTCATCCTTTTCGGTAAATTGCACCCACATTGCGATTGTCAGACTCGATTTCGATCCAGTATAGAATGGAATTATCTGAGACGCGGAACTTCGTGTAGCATCACTGAAGTATAGATCGTAATCTACAGAAATAGCTACAAAACCAATTAATTAATCAACTAACTCTCACATCAAATAACTACAACTCCTTACTTTTCCGACAATCTTCTCCAGTCAAATTAAACGGACATTGACAGTAGAATCTTCCTGTTAAATCGATACAAGTAGCACTTGGTGGACATGAATTCTCCTTACAATCCACCACATCCTTTTCACAATACCTTCCTGTATACCCTTCAGGGCATGTACATAGGAAACCGGAGGCTGTGTTTGAGCATGTTGCGCCATTTTTACATGCATTAGCTTGACATCCGTCATATTCGTATTGACAACCGATACCAGTATAGCTTTCACTGCATGAACAATTCAAACCGGATCCGAAATCTTGACATTTGCCGTTGTGCATGCATGGATTGCCGATGCAACGTTCTGGTGCTGTTTCGCATTGTTTACCATCAGTGCCTGAGGGACATCTACAGGAAAAATCATAATAATATCTATTCTCAACAACTCCCATTCAAATACTTACACACAGAAATAATCCTGGAACAAATTAATACACATCGCGTCATTTTGACAAGGTCTCATCTGGCACGTTCCAATATCAGTTTCACAATTCACTCCAGTCCAACCTGGCTGGCAAATACACTTGTACCCACCAACTTCGTCTCTACATGAACCTCCATTCAAACATGGTTCCGTTTTACAATCATCAATATTTTCCTCACACATATTACCAGTGAAACCCTCACGGCATAAACAGTGATACTTGTTGTCTAAATCCACACACTTCTCCGTTCCAACTGAATTACACGGATCTGAAAGACACTCGTCAACTTCAGCTTCGCATTGAAGCCCAACGAAACCAGGTCTACATTTGCAGCTGAAGCCATCAACCAGGTCTGAGCAGGTCGCACCGTTCTGGCATGGTTTTGCTGAGCAAAAGTCGATGGTATGTTGGCATTGTTTCCCGGTAAAACCTGGTTCGCATGTACACATAAAGTCATTGATACCATCAATGCAATGTCCGCCATTATCGCATGGATTCGATGCGCAATCGTTGATATTCGATTCACATGAGGGTCCTGACCAACCAGGATTACAAACGCATTCGTGATAGAACAGTTTATCAACGCATATTCCGTTTTTACATGGACTTCGGCCGCATAAGTCAATTTTTTCGTGGCAACGTTTCCCAGTGAAGCCCGGTGGGCATGAACATGTAAAGTCATCGACTAAATCAGTGCAATTCGATCCAAGTAAACAAGGGTTTTCTGCGCAATCATCAATGTTTATGTCGCATGTCTGGCCTTCCCAACCTGGTAAGCATTCACACATGAAACGGCCTTGTTGGAGTGCAACGCAGGTAGCGCCGTTGTTGCAAGGATTGCCGTTTGCTGAACATGGATCAATCTACAAAATAACACATTAACAACCACGTAAATATTGTTTTGATATACATTTACTTACCGTTACATCACAGTCTAATCCAGTATATCCAGAGCGGCATAAACATGTGAAATTCTTATAGCCCGGCTCATCCTTACACATAGCCCGTGCAGGACACGTATCATTGGAACAATCCGATCTCTCTTCCTGACAATTAATACCGGAATATCCTGGGGCGCACATACATTTGTATCCCTGGGGTTGATCGATACACGTACCACCATTATAGCATGGTTGCGATGAGCATTCGTCAATATCTATTTCGCATCTGCGTCCTGAAAATCCTGCTGGACAGAAACATTGGATGCCATGACCCATGGGAATACATAATCCGCCATGTTGGCAAGCGTTTTCCGTGCATTGCACTTGGCGACATTCTTCACGACCTGTTGCACCTGGACCTTCAGTCTTCATGTTGCCGGGGCATTCGCTGCAGGTGGTTTGGCCAGGTAGGGATTGATAGAAATCTTTGGGACACATTGAGCATGGTGCTAAGCCTAAAAACAAATAGTTTAAGTTTTGCTGCTAATCTTAATTTCAAATATTCTTACCTGTCGGTGAATACTGTCCTGGACCACATTTTGATTTGCACCTATCCTTGCCAGGGGCAGCAGGTTGATAAGTAAATGTATTTGCAGGACATGCTTGACAGTCCTTGAATCCACCTGTTGGTGGTTCGCTGGTGTAACTGTTCCTGGGACATTCCAAACACGGTACCATCCCAGTTGGTGAGTATGTACCATACCCGCAAACCGGGACACAATCGTTGATGCTTTTCGAACCTTCTTCACGAGTATAGGTGCCTTGTGGACACCTCATGCAAGCACCTTGACGGTCGCGGTTCTGGTAGAAACCTCTTGGACAGTTTGTACATTCTTTCTGTTTCTGACCGGCGAAAGTTCCAGCGGGACAGTGCACTAAAATAAATTATAACAGGAAAACATTAGTAAAAGGAAACACTTTTTGGAAAGTGCTTCACTCCAAGATTTCGGTCCCTTTTCATCATCCTGCCAGCTTTTTCAAAGCAACTTTGCGTGAACGCTGTTAAAATGAAACTGTTTCAGGTTAACCGTTAAGTTGATCTGAAGAAGTTGACAGGATGATCAAAGAAACGTTAGCTAGTACAAATTTACCCAGAAGCAAGGAATTTGCCTGTGGAAGTTGTGAGGATTTTTTGGAACTTTCAGCCAATACTATATTCAAATCAAGTTCCTTGAACACACGTTTTAAATCTCCATCAATGCCATTTCGGTTCATTTTACCTCGGTTAATTTTTCCCTTAACTAGAATGTCAGTGTTATTTTTAAGACTTCTAAAGTACCCTCAAGTATTACTATCATGAATTAGCAGTATGGATCTTTGCCTTGAAAGTCAAATGAACTCAACAACACCTCTTGAAATATACCAACTTTATTTTTGGTGGAGTTGATCGGAGTTAAGAATATTAGTCATAATGTTGGCCGAAGCTGGCAACAGAAGACGCTTGCTAGAATGGATCGGTAGCTAAAGTTTTGTATCTGATGAGCTAAGAGTCTCGTCAAAAGTTTCCCAGGGATCACTCCTTCCTTTCCAGATCGTGTCAATTATTCCCCAAACAACTTCTTTTAAATCAGTGACTATAGTTGAATATTAATCAAGCTTTGGAGGACTGCACCACAACAACGGATAGGAACGAATCAAGAGGAAGAAGCTTCTGTCTTTTCAAGATCCGTGTAGACGCTCCTGCGTCTTGCGTCATGAATTGGATGTCCACAGTGCCTTCATCATCTTCCAAACGCTGTTGTCTTCGGTGCTTAGTTCGTCGAGCCGTTAGTCCCATTTTCGTCCACGATGTTCCCGTAACTGTAGCGGCTCTGTCTTCTGGTGTTTGCGCCAGTCTGTATCGGCGTCGTGCCTGATTTTTCTCTTGGATCTTCCTCTTGATTGGTTCCTGGATGTCCTTTGCGAATTCCAGCGGCTTCAGAGGTTGCTCCCTTGTTGTGGTGCAGTCCTCCAAGGCTTATTTGGATGCTTCGCTCCAGGTCCAGTACGGCGTTTTCAATGTCGACCATCGTCGTGATACATGGAATGTTGCCAATTTTCCTATGAACCCTCTCAGGAAATCCCTGCCAGTGTGTTCTTTTCTCCAGGTATCGTTGGCCCTGATCCCAGTTGTAGTTGAGCTGGATTGTGGTCAGAGGATCCCTCTTCTAGTGTGGTGGTATCGAACTCCATCGTTATATTTTTGCAGCTGCACAGCGACGTCCAGTAGATCCCGGTAAAGGCCCATTTAGATTACTCATGAAGATTTTCGTTGGATAATGTGATGATAAAAAGGACTGATGAAAAGTTTTAACAGAATGCGAAAGTTTCAATACAAACAATTTCTAAAACGTTACTTACAGCATCGCGGTACATCATTGGTATCCATATTGAGCACCTCACCGATATTACAAGTGAATCCACGATTATTATTAGATTTTAAAGCTTTCAACGGCGGACACTGATTACCAATAGCAGAAACATTGAGTAGTGGTTCAATAACAGCATTCGCATACGGAACGGACAGATCAAACATCAATTTCAAAGTGCTACCACACAAATCGTACAATTGCGGTTGTCTAATCAATGGAACAATATCCACAATGTAGTCTACTTTCACCATATTTTCCTCAATCAAAGATGCGATTGCGTTGATTATTGTTACGTTCATTTTAACGTTAACTGCTGAACAACGTTCTGAAAGTACGTTGTTGAGGTTGTTGTAATATTGAGAGATCAGGTCAGTGTACTGCGTGAGACAGGCGGTGGCAACAGCTCCATTTGCACGATAGTTTACGCTGGCTGTGAAATGGTAGTCGGCTTGTTGTGTATCTGAAATTCAAGCAAAGTTATTAAAAATAAATTACAGAGAGACATCCGGGAAATGCTCATTATGTCTGACAGCCAGGCCCTAAAGCAACTGGCAGCTCAACAGAACATGATTACTGAATTGCGTCCTCCAGACAATCGAAGAGGGTCATTCCGCCTTCACAATCAAAAGCCAAAAAGCGTATCGTTGCGACTATGACAGAATCGTTCCGATCTATAAAATCTCATGCATAATAAGGGGATTTAAGCCAAATCTTAATTTTTTGGCTAAAATTCTTACCTTCTGAGACGCAGTCTGGAACGACGGAGCTTGGCTTCCACGGCGTTCGACTATCACAAGAAAACGTCTTCACTGGCTCACCATCCGTAAATCTATACCCTGGGTTACACGTACCAATACACTGAAGTCCCCGCTCGCTTGGTAAACAATTAAGTGCTCCATTAGTAGGTGGCTTAAGCTCCCAATCAACACAAGGTGTCGCTTGTACAGATACCTAGAAAAACCAAATAAAATTATTTATGAACTTAATATAAATAGCGAATTAAGGTACCTGGAAGTGGCACGAAGCCTTATTTCCATATTTATCAGTCGCATGAACCGTAACATTTTCGAAAGCTCCTATAGCGATTGTGGCTTTCTCTGGTACAAACGTTATCTGTACTTCCCCGGAGGAGTCGGTAGCATTAATTCTTCTACGGGTTTCGTTAAAGTTGATTGGGTAACTGTCTTTACGATCTACTAGCTCGATTACATAACTTTGAGGACAGCTAAGCTGAGGTGGAGTATTATCTAGAAAAAGCAAAAAATCTTGCTCAACAGCTGAGATGGTTTCTGCAGAAGCAACCACATACCTGGTACAGTTATATTGATTTCACAAATAGCGACGTTACCATCGTAGTCAAACGCAACATATTTCACAACCATGTCTTCAAAAACGTACAAAGGTGTTTTGAAGTTAGCTGGTTTGACTTCAAGTCTTGCGATACTGCCTGAATTATCAACTGCGGTGGGTTCGGTAAAGTTGACTGGCAGTAGACCACCGTTTGCATCTTTTTGGACTATAATTGGCTGTTGTGGACAATTTTGAAAGACTGGAGTCTCGTTATCTGCAAAATAATATTAGGAAACATCTTAAATCTGATGATGAAACGATCCAGAGCCAATAAATTTGACACATACAAACTTTCTCTTTACTCCAGTAACTGGAGATCAACCTATAATTTGAATCAAGTCCATGGTTATTGTGATAAGATGTTATTAAACTACTACAAATAAGACGAAATGCCCAATTCAGGACAAGAATTATGGCCGCCTTTGTCCTTGAATTAGGCAGGGCAATACCTTAAATTTTGGTTGATCTGGGTCACCACAACATAATATGGTTTAAATCGATTCGGGTAATATTTTTTGCCAGCAAATTCAGAGTGAAACCACTCAAGTACGCTGGACATGCATCTAGCTGGAAAATAGTTTTAAAAAAATGGTCCATCAACCCAATCAAGAAGAAAAGGAGTTCCAATGAGCCTATTAACATGAGACGTGGATTTCCAAGAAACTACGGAAGTCAATTTGCTCCAAAAACCAGTTCCAGAATTTGAGTTCTCGAGAAAGATCTTCAGGCATCAGGTTTGGGACCAATTCTTAGGGTTTTCCTCACAGTTTATCTCGCAATATCCAGTAGTGCGCCAGAACTTTGGTTGCCTCTCGACGGAGAGCAACTCCGTCTCACAACAGCGGCAAAAGCACTTAGCCTGTCTCTCCGAAAAGGAGTGATAGAACACTGATTTGGGATGATAACAAAAACTGCTCAATAAAACTATTAGGATTTTAGAGCAAAAATAAAAAACACTCTGGATTCGGGAGAGAACAAGCGGTTTTCGTATCGTTCACAATTCCAGCCCTAGCTAAAGTTGTGGCATAATTAATGCTTCATCATTGCCGTCGGTCTGCACCAAAAACCAGTTGAAAAACTCATTGAGAAATATCTTTAGATAGGACTGAGAGATCTTAAGTTCTAGACACGTCATAGGGCGAAAATATGGCGTTTATGCTTCCCGCACTGGTACTGTCTCTTACAGATGTTCCAAAGAACCTGTAACATCCACGAGTCTCGAACAGACATCATCCACATACCGATCAATCGAGTTAACTAAAATAGATCCAAAGCTAAAGGTACTTACCGACACAAGGCGAATATCCATAATCGTACCCCAACAACGGCTCCTTTTCGGGCTCATCACAACCCATCAATTCAAACTTCAAACACGCATTATCCATGTAACTGACGATGCCCAAAATCACATAACGCGCTTGCACATACTTTGGCAACGAAATCATTGCTAATTCCCCATAATTCCCTGGATCGCGCATTGTTAAATTGAAATTTGGGAAATACACCACGTAATTCTCATTATCGGCTTGTTTATAAAAGAACCGGATCTCAGTTGGTCGACCCACAATATCATTCGTCACTACACCTTTCACTAGGATAGCTTTGACGCGGTAAACTTTACCCAAATCTACGCTTACATATGTGAATGCTTCCTGCTTACCACACCAACCTGTCACCGAATTCAATCGAACATTACGCGCCTCATAATTCGGTCGTTCACTAGTCGCGTTTATAGCGGAATCAGGAATTTTTCCCGAAGCTAATCCAAGTGGTTTTACGACTTTACATTCCGGTTCACGTACGCAAGTTATTGGACGTGGATTAATCAAAATATAACCGGCGCGGTTGCAACCGAAGGAAATTTCCGAGCCTTGTTCGTAGCTCTTTGACACCTGGACACCATCGCTTGGCCGTCCAGGGTCTTCACACACCGGTCCTTCACAGCGGAGATCGCCAAAGTCCCAAACACTGTTCGCTTGACATCTCACAACGTTGTCGTGTTTACTGCTTTGACCGGCCAACTTAAACGTGTTTTGACAGCCGAAGAAAAACGATGACTGGTATTTCGTGTCGATGTACTGTCCGTATTCCGCACCGGGAGTTGGTGGTGGCACTCCACAATCGACTCGAGGACATTTCGGCATTGCACCACTTAACCAGTAGTCGGGATAACCGGGTTTGGGGTCGTACACGCATTGCCGGAAGTTTGATGAAGCTGTCGCTCGGAGTTGCCTACCGGTTAGACTGCAATGTAGTGTGACGTTTTCTCGGAATGGCACTAATACACTGTCTTCATCGTTGCGGAGCACTTTGAGTCCCTCGTTTTTGTCGTCGGGCAATGAGACGCATTGGGCATCTGAAAATTCAATAGAGTTACAAAATCGCAGAGTAAATAGAGATTATTTACTCACATTTACATTCCGGTACAGTTCCATTCCAAATCCCGGTAGCAGTACAAAGTAGCGAGGATGATCCAGTCATGACATACCCAAAATCGCATTGGAACCGCACCAAATCACCAAAGTGATACTTTTCTTTCGTCGATAAAATCACACCATTCTCAGGCGAGTTCAGCGATTGACACATCACCGGTACACACGATTTATTGACTTGGAACATATCCCCGTCCCTAAGACCATTCTCAGACTTCTCAATGTAATATGACGCAGTCCCGTTCTTCTGGTACAATTCAAAACCCACATTGCAACTACAGGAAAAGTCACCGGCAGTGTTGATGCATTTTTGTTGACAGCCGCCGTTATTCTCCGCACATTCATTGATATCTGCACATTCGAATCTTGTGCAGCCCATAACTTCTAGTTTGAGGCACGGAGCACCGACGTAGTCTTGAATTTTGAATTTGATATATTGCGCTTCGATTGGAACTGGGAGATTTAGAATTGACAGTGTTGGTTTTTCAATTGTGAATTCGACGGCTAAACCATCTGGGTTCCTGTAAATATTTGTTTTGTTAATTTGGTAGGATGATCTTCGATTACTGTACGGATCAGCAATAGACGTACGCGCGTGAGAATGTTGTAGAACAAACGACTATTTACTGGAAGTGTTCGAGAAAGGAGACAAACCATATATATAGCCAACGTATAACAGGGACAGATAATCAGTCATGAAGTGAAGAGTCAATAGTTGAGAACAGTAATTTTAGTGCATTAATGTTATTAG
Organism: Apoderus coryli; assembly: GCA_911728435.2. Lineage (NCBI taxonomy): Eukaryota > Metazoa > Arthropoda > Insecta > Coleoptera > Attelabidae > Apoderus > Apoderus coryli. Next base: position 37,852,122 of record OU452200.1, on the reverse strand, counting down.
TTTCAAAGCTCGTTATTATTTCACACAACGAACTCAGAAAACGTTACATTATACAAACCTGTAATCTTTAAAGACATCAGTCAAATCATCTGTGTACTGAATCCTAACAGCAGATGTAAACGCTAGATTCCCATCAAGTCTCGAAACTGCCATAGTACGAAAACCTCTGATGACTGTAGGTGCTCTTAAATCGATCATTATCCAGTTCGCACCACCTTCTATGGAGTTACCACACCAGCCAACACCGTTGTTAAGTCGTACCATCTAAAAAGGAAAAACAATACAATTATTTTCTGAAGTAATCCATTACGACGAGGAGCGGGACCCCTTTCAACGTTACTTTTTGTAAATGAAGATTTTTTGTTTTCAAGTAACCAGGATATTTTGATTTATAAATAAAAAGTAAAATTACTTGCTACCACTTTAACGTGGTTTACTTACCGTTTTATCATAACCAGCTTCACTACTAGACACTGTAATGGACTCATCGGGTATTCCCGCATTAATCAGCCCCAAATCCCCAACAGGTCGACACTCATTCGATGGTGCAAATCCTTTTCTACACTTACAATAGAACGACCCGCCTGTATTCTCGCATTCGGTTGATGCCACGTCGCACTGACTACTAATACACTCGTTAATATCCTCACATTTCGGTGGATTGTTAAACATCTGATTATCTCCACAGCGTAATACACTGTTACCAATCAATTTATAGCCTTTGAAGCATTGCACTCGAGCCTCATCGTTGTAGAAATACGGTCGTAACGTATCGACGATAACACCATTCTTAATTTCAGGGAATGTGGGACAACGCGCTCTGCTACATGTCGGTACTTCCCCGGACCATGTACCGTTACTCATACAGAGAATCACTGGTGGACCGCTTCTTATGTAGCCTGGTTCGCATTCGTAACGTACGATCGTACCGTATGATCGACCTAATCCATTCAGGATTGTAACGTTAGCGTGAGGTACTTCGGGAAGTGTTGCGCATTGAGAAGCTGAAATGCAAAGTTAAATTACCGTGGAAAAAAAATAAACGTTTCCCTCGTACCTAGACAAGTCGGTTTCTTCTCCCATCTTCCATCAGCTAAACACGAGATACGTTCAATCGGTGCTCCTGTAGGAAACGCAAATCCAGCATAACATTGATACATCGCTTGACCTCGGTAGGTGACATTCGTTGATCCAATCGAGAATCCATTATCGATTTGTGGCACTGGACCACAATACACTTCCTGACACTTTGGTATGTAATTAACCGACCAATTACCGTTTGGAATACACTGAGTGGTGATACGATTTCGACCTGTTGAAAATTCCTGACCAGTGGGGCAGTTGAATGTTATAATGGTGCCGAATGATGTGTCTCGTGAGGATGCTAGGGCGCCCTCGCCCGGTTGTAGAGCCGGACAGTCTGTAAATAATCGATATTTCTAATGTGAATTACCTAATTACAAGATTTTTGTTATTGAAAGCAGTGATAATGAAGACTCTGATCAAAAAACGAAACCCTCAAATATCTACATAGTCCCAGAAAATGTTACGTTGAGTCATCTTCAGTTTCGTTCATTTTTATGTTTTCTGGATAAATGGTTATCCACCAGCCTGCAGCAAACACTGTGGCTGTCCCACCACATATTCGAGTTAATGGAGACGGACTTCAGAAAATCGACAATTTCTTTTACCTCGGCAGCATTTTCCCGAGATGGGCAAGCGCATCTTTTGGCCGCCTGACGACGAGAGTCTTTGATAATCATAACATCGACGTTCGAACTAAGTTAAGACCAACAGTGTGGCTTAGATTTGAAGAACAACTGGGGGCAGATCGGAACGACAGACCAAGATGAAGGCGTACACCATTTACGAGGGCCATCAAGGTTTTGAAGAGCAGCGTCGACGACATGAGACAGCATCGAAAGGAGAGAGAAGGCATCGATGGGGCAGTGAATGCTGATGAACATGATGGATAGATAAATGATACCATTGGCGGCTTGTGGCAGTTTACTGTGGTGAAGCATAACAAAAAATAAAGTCTCATACAGGTTCAGCTAAAATTAATAGGAATATCTGTACCTCGTCTACTGCATAAAATATGCTTCTTATGCTATTTTTTATATGGCAAGATTCGTATGGTATGCTTAGTGCAATTAAACGCTGGCAACTATGTTTATATGCATGGCGACTACCGGCCTTCAGGCGGTTGTATATTGGGTATATGTCGGAATAACAGCTTCATCTGCATAACGCTATTAGAGTGACAGAAGACACACACTCTCTCTCTCTAGGTGCCATCTCTGACGACGAAGATTGGCGATCATCATGGCAATTCTTATTTTGGATGCAGCTGCTCTAAAAAGCTCTCTCAAGTTTATCAGCCAGGATATCCTTCTACCCACGCTTCTTGTACCTTGGATCCTTCCCTGCGTTATCAATTGAAGTAAGGCATATCTTGGTCTACGAGTCACATGGCCCAGATACTGTTTTCTGCTTTTAATTGTTATTAATAACTCTCTTTCCATGTTTAGTCGCTCAAGTATTTCTAAGTTAGTTATCCGATCGACCCATGACACCTTCAGTACTCTTCTGTACACCCACATTTCAAAAGCTTCTAGTCTTTTGGTTATTTCTGCGTTCAAAGTCCATGCCTCGACGCCATAAAGCGGAGTGGTAAAAACATAACATCTAACTAGCCTCAGTCTCAGTTTTAGGCTCAGACCTCTATTGCACAAAACTCTTTTCATGCTATTTCTATGCGTGCTTTTATTTCTTTCGTGTAGTCGTTATTACAAGTAACTGTTGTTCCAAGATAAGTGTACTTCTCTACCTGTTCGATGGGTTCACCTTTGACGATTATCTGTTCGTTGTTAGTCTGGGCCTTCTTTGTTATTTTCATGAACTTTGTTTTGTTTACGTTGAGTGTAAGGCCGTATTCTTCGCTATATCGAACAAGTTTGTCCATGATTCTTTGTAGATCTTCCAGGTTTTCCGTTAAAATTACGGTATCATCATATCTTAGAACAACTATAGGCACTCCATTTACTTTTATTCCTGCACTGTCATTTTCCATTGCCCTTTTTAGAATCTCTTCAGAGTAGGCATTAAACAAAATAGGTGACAGAACACAACCTTGACGTACATCTCTCTGTATTGAGGCATGGTGGCATTTTGGTTGTAATAGAGATTTGAGATGATTTGCAGGTCTTGGTTGTCTAGGTTTTTACATTGTAATATTTCCATCAACTGGTCCTGGCGGACCCTGTCAAACGCCTTATTATAGTCGATGAAGCAGGCATATACGTCCTGATTAACATCTAGGCATCGCTGCACTATTACGTTGAATGCGAATAGTGCTTCTCTTGTACCTAATCCTTTGCGAAAGCCAAACTGACTGTCACTTATATCCAGATCGAGTTACTGGTGGATGCTGTTGAGTATAATTTTTAACAGTAGTTTCAAGGTGTGGGACATGAGGCTTATGGTACGGTGGTCACTGCACTCTTTTGTACTCGATTTTTTCGGCAAACATATGAAAACTGATGAGAGCCATTCCTTTGGTAGTTTTCCAGACCCATAGACGCTCTTCAAGAGTCTCACCACGACATCCAAATCTTGATCACTTATGATGTTAAGAATGTCGATAGGAATTCCGTCGGGGCCAGGAGAACTACCGTTGCTCATGTTGTTTAGTGTGACAGAAGACACAAGCACTGACAACGGTGTCAAATGCCATGCACAGCAAAGAGAGAGACCAAAATAAATAATGTACCTATTACAACAATAAGAAAGAGGGAAATATATGTACATTATGAATGATTACACAGGCCAACACACATTTTGGTGCCTGCGATTTTTTAACTGTTCCTGAGTAATTTTTGGATGCAGAATGTAAAAAGGTTCTCAGATTTTGTCTATCAGATCTAGTTTTTGAGATTTTTTAAAAAATTGTGTATATAATTTACGTTATAACTGTTATAATATATAATATTACTATTGACAGTTAAAAAAAACAAAGACACATGGATTTAAGTATTTATTGCAAAAACTTAATTTACATAATTACATTAGTCACTAATCACATAAAAATTTTCTTTTATACGATTTTCTAGAATGGAGTTTACTAGGGCAGTCTCGCTGAAGGCTCCAGCAGTAGTCCGCCATCATGTGGCTATCCCATCGTCCTTGATAACGATCTTCCATAGTTTTAATATCCTGGTGGAATCTTTCCCCCTGTTCTTCACTACAATCACCTAAGTTTTCTGGAAAACGATCTAGGTGGCTGTGGAGGTAGTGAACTTTTATACTCATGTTACAGCCGAGAATATTAAAATTTGAAAGCATAGTTTCCACTAATTCTACGTAATTGTCTGCTTTATGATTGCCAAGAAAATTTTGTACTACTTGAACAAATGAACTCCAAGCGTTAGATTCAGTCTCGTTCATTGATGTGGTGAATTGTGGATCTTTAACAAGTTGCCTTATTTGAGGACCATCAAATATACCAGCTTTTAGTTTTTCCGTGCTAATGCCAGGAAATTTACGTGACAAATACCCAAAACAATTTCCATCTCGATTTAAGGCCTTCACAAATTGCTTCATTAGGCCTAGCTTGATATGCAAGGGCGGAAGTAAGATTTTTTCTCTTGAAACCAAAGGTTCGTTGATCACGTTTTGTATTCCTTGAATCATGACATCTCTTGAAGGCCAATTTTTGTTAACCCAGTGCTCATTTTTAGCTCTGCTGTCCCAAAGGCACAAAAAACAAGGATATTTTGTATAACCACTCTGCTGTCCAAGGAGGAAGTTAATCATTTTTAAATCAACACAAATTGACCACTGATGTTCTTCGTATTTAATTTTTCTCAAAACTAATGCTATTGTTTCATATTCTTCCTTCATGGTAGTAGAATGACCAATAGGAATTGAGCCATATTTGTTACCGTTATGTAAAAGAACACATTTTAAACTACGTTTTGAACTGTCAATAAAAAGGCGCCAATCATCTGGAGTGTATTCAGACAAACCCATTTTTTCTAAGAGCCCTTTTATATTGTTACAGAATACCAAGTCATTTTCCTGAGTGAAAAAAGGCAGCAGATCCTTATCTCTTTTACGATAAAATGTAATATTAGTACCTCGACAAAGTAGATTTTTTTCTTTTAATCTGGATGCAAGTAATTCAGCGGATTCCTTTGAGAGATTCAGGTCTCTTATAAGATCGTTTAGTTCTTCTTGATTGAAACACTGCGGAGTTGCTAAATCTGCTTCAAAATCGCTGTCGTTTTCTGATTGAATTCTTTTAACTTCGTCAGACGTTGATGTTTCTGTATCATCTTCTGTCAGTTTGGGTAGACTGCTGAATGATGGAACGGGTATTTCTTCCGAATGCACTACAGGCCTTCTTGCAGAATCTAGATCAGGATATGTCCATTTGTGTCTATTGTTTCTATTTATGCCTTTAATATTAACGAGACAAAAATAGCAGTCGTCATGATGGTTCCGCGGTTCTCTCCAAACCATTGGTACACCAAACTTTAGGCACTTCCTCTTTCCAGTTGTCCACTGTCGCAAATGTTCAACACATGTTTTACATATGAAATGTGGGGCCCAAGATTTATCTTGATCTCCTAAATGAACGCCAAAATAGGCAAGATAAGCTCTTTTCACAACGTCAGAAATCCTTTTTCTGCTCTCTTTCAAAGTGTATTCACCACACACATAACAAAAAACATCGGGATGATTTACACAGGTACGTCTGCTTGTGGATGCCATTGTTTCAGTTTAGTGTCTTGATACTACAAAACGACCAAAATTTACACAAAATGATAGCACAACTTTACTTGGGAAAACTCAGTAATATACTAAATCAAGTACAGCCAAGCAGGTATAGAAGGATCGGGTCATAGGCAATTACAGGTATAAAAGTAAGTAAGAGCATTGTATTGAGTAGTTCCTAGTATAGGAACATTGGGTCAGGGACAATTCCAGGTATCCATTTGGCTAATTAGATTCTGGGAAATTCCTATTTTGACGATTAAGTACATATTTATCTCTTTATTTGTTGTCCTTTATCAGAAAAAAATATATCATTTAACCTGTAACGTGTATCTCAAAAACTAGAGCTGATAGAAAAAATCTGGTGGCATTTTTGGAATCAGCACATTAAAAACATCTAAAATCAGATGTTAGATTTCTGGCACCAAATTTTTTTTTTCATTTTGTTGGCCTGTGTTATTATTATTTAGATGAAGCCTTGCTTCATATGACAAGCCGGCACTGAATGATACTGTTGCCACAGTTATCGGACATACTAACAGTCAATATTTCTGTAAAAGACAATATTTTGACAACGCTGAAATAAATGCTGACAACTTTTACAAGAGCTTAAAAGAAGAGATACAAAAAAAGGTTGATGACGCCATTTGGTTGGAAATTTCAATCTGAATGAGGTGCATATGAATTCCTGATGTGGATTCAGCTTAAAAGTGTGGATATGCTACTAAATAATCTTACCTGCTGAAAATGTAGCCTGCCATCCTTTCTTATTATGCAAAGCATCAGTAGTGAACCGAAGCAACATCTCTCCACTGGACGCTGTCAGCATAATTTTAGGAAGCGTAGAGGCCGTAAATCCATTCCCAGGATGCAGCCTTAGACCACTTGTTGTTGAACCGTCGAATACTTGCACGAAATCCGACTTATCCACATCGAATTTATCAAAATTCAGTGACAATGGTCCTCCACGCGGATTCCTAATTTTGTATAAACAATCCTGGTTGCTCGGGTAATCTTCCAATCCATACGCTGGTGACGTTACGGTACCATTCAACGCTACAATGGTAGCTTTGCATCCTTGCGTGTAACGAATTCTGAAGCCCCGTTTTGAATCTCCAAGACTAGTCTTGAAGTATATGTACAATTGACTATGCGTTGACATAATGACTCGTTGATTATTTTCCAATTTCCCAGTTAATCTCGCAATTGGTAAACTCTTTGGGGAATCACCGTCGCGTACAAAAATATAATCTCTGCTATCATCTAACTCTAAATCATCAACCTCCAGGGTTATAATTCTTCCATTTTGGGCTTGGATAATATACAAACATTCCAAACCACCAGGATATTGATCAGGATATCCTGGAGACTTCAATACTTGCCCTTGAGGTGTGGCACGTAGTGTTCCACCACAACTTTGTGGTTCAGTTTTCCACGATGCTCGGAAACCTTTGCGTTCCACTGAAGCATCCGTACTAAACTTGATTATCATGAAGTTTGAGGCGGATACAAAAGAGCGATTAAATATATCTTGTTTTCCTGATAACGTCGCTAGATTCACTGAAGTATCTTCGGTTCTACCTCCAACTAAAATCTGAACTGTATCAAAAGTCTTTTCGGTCTCAAACTCTTGGAATTGTAAGAGAATGTTGTGTCCTTGTGGACCTTCGAGCGTCCATTTGCAATTAGTCAATGGCGCATATTTGTGTGGATAATACGGCGACTCCACTACATCTCCACTGCTAGCCAAATAGTAGTTGCAATTAGACGGACAATCAATTTCATCTGACCCGTCTCCACAATCGTTTTGTTTGTCGCATTTGAATTTTTCGTTGATGCAATTGCCGTTGGAGCAATGGAATGAGCCGCTTGGACATGCTTTTGATCTGCACATGAATGGTAAGAGACTTTCGCATGTTGTTAGCTGCCATGATTGGTTCTCTTCGGTTACGGTAACGTCTACGCATTCACCGTCGTCTGGATCCGGTTGGCTTAACGACCAGAAACCTGAAACAAGTAGATTAGTATGTAATAAGTACTATTTTGATATACAGGGTGTCCCAACCATTTCCATACTCGTAGGGAATATAGTTGCACAATATACTATTATGGTGTTTATCTGCACTGGTCTTAGACTACAAAATGCCAAGAGCAAGTTACGAAAACTGTAACCGTTACGAAGAACCTATTTCCAACCATATGCGAATAATGTATAGTGATTTGTATAATCCGTAGAATCCAAAAATTAATTAAAATACAGAGTGTTCTATTTAAAATATCAAAGTTCGAAAGAACCGAGACCATTTCTTAATATTTAATACAAATTCCACACTAAAAAATGTATTAAAGATAAATAAGAAAAAAAAAATAAACAACTAAGTATACCTAGATAGATTGGTATTCAAGTTTCCTTGTTAAGGTCAGAGAAATCACACATACATATAAAATAAAATGCAAGCAAACCAGGAAAAGTAAGTAGTCGTACCTAGTATACATATTAAAGGCTAGTAAATACATATTAGTTGGTTATTTTATTTTGTATCAACGACTAGAAGTCGAAGAGGACGGTGTATATCGTTTGCTCGTACGTGTTACGACTTTACATATTATAAACGTTTTCTCTCGCTATATTGTACGTATACTGTGGTACACATGTGAGATGAGGTTGCCAGTTTTTCAAAATGACAAAGCGAAACAGGGTCGTAAAAAACAAATTTGTTATAGGGTAACTTTGCTAGTAGTCGGCCAGTTTTGATAACATTCAAATTGAATTATGAATTGTTCAGGTGTTTTCCAACATAGGATGTTAGTTGTGATATAGTAATAAAGCACAAACATTAGACTATTTATGCGTTTACAGAAAGAAATACTTTAATAAAGTCAATTATTTTTGTTAGGTTAGGTTAGACTTTAGGTAGTATCTGGCCACCTTATTTTAACATCAAAGAATTGTACTTAATATCTGCTTTTTACCTCAAAAATAAGTTATTTGATAGTCTATACTTACCTTTAAAGTCATCAAACAGCTTCTATAGCCTTATAATTGTGTTAAATACACAAAATTTAATTAATTAAGTGTACAAACTATAAAACAGGTTAAAATATCAAAAATTCCATATCAAAACAAACTCAACGATTCGTTGTTTTTAGGTTAGATTACAGTAGTACACAGGACGAGACGTAAGGATAATTAGTTGCAAAAAATAAAGAAATTATAATTACCTGAATACTGTGAGACTAAAGTACCAGATGCAGATTCTAACGTATTCGTCCTCAGATCGTCCAATGATGCTAAACCTAACCAATAATGGTTAGCACGTCGTCTTTCCGTTGGCACTGAACTTGTCGCTATGGATGCTGTTAAGTTATTTTCGGTGTAGGACTCTACAGCCATCAAGTCACTTCCATACCTGAAAAAAAGTACCGAAGTCTCTGTCAATTATATTATATATAAGACCACATTTATTTTTGTCAATAATTACAACAGATCATAATAAGTCAAAAAACAAGAGAAGGGTCAAGTTTGAATTTGACTAAAGGTCTTGTACGAAAGAAGTCGACAGTGCCCCGTACGAAATATCACTGTCATTATCGCGGGTAAACAAGTGAATCAAAAATTTGACAACCTTCCACGCACTAAGAGCCTTCTTGATAAACCTATTATGAGGGGAAACAACTTTCAAAAAACGTGTACAGCATTGCCAGTGGATTTACTCTTGTGAGTCTGAAGCGCCAGTCGTCTGTCTTGGGGTTCCAAAAGCCAACAAAAGTCATCCCTAGTCGAGGTGTTCCCAGAAAGATTAAGATTAAAATTATACACTGCGACCTGATGGTTTATTGTTTCCTCCATGTCTTGAGTTACTTGATCTGTGTTTTAAGTTACAACTGTCCATCAAGTTCTACAACTCTTATGAACTCCAGAACAATTAAGACCCCTCGAAAGGATGTTAACGCCCGCTTTTTTGCTAACTTATTGGCTTTTTCGTTTCCCCTTCTACAAGGTCAAAGACGAACGGGATGCATGATGCTGAAAGGTTTCAGTCGCCAGAAGTGGAATATCAGTTTTCAGGGTTGAGTTGAATGTTTAGTGCATTTAGCAACCAGAGCTCCCTGTCTCAAACTTTTTTGTACAAGTCATAGAGTTGTGCGTGTTTCTAAACACTAAAGTTTAAAGATATTTATGCTTCCTTGTCATCTGGGGCGATCAGATATATGTAAGTTTAATTCAATGAACTATCTTAATAAGTTATGCCACATAACAGAGGATCATTGTTGTTTTAAAGCGCGTGTGAATATGAAAGATTACGTGCACACACATTCTTCGTAATATTTTACAAGAAGTGGGTCATCATTGACCGACGACGACGACGTCCAAACACTCATAATACTTACAAGTAGTGTAATAACAGGTACAAACATTGCTTGAGGTCTTAAATATTTTTTTTCAGATTGTTATTGTTATTATCCATTAACAAGTCGTGAAAGAAAGTTGTGTATTTACCATTAACAAGATACCTACTATCAATATGTTTTTACGACTTGATACTTTATGAATCGACTTTGTAATAATTATGATACGAACTATTCGGCATGATGTGTGAGTTTTACTTTTCATTATCATTATTTGCACAAAATACAGATACCCTGGAGTGATTACAAATGCTATACCTACGATATCATAACAAACATCGAAAGCTCGATTACAAACATAGATAACTCCAAAAAAATGAGACTCGACTTGACCAAGAATATTTGCGGATAATTCGACTAAAAATAACATTAACATTAAAAGTCGAATTGATGATTGATGGGTCATCCGCCGTAAAATTCTGATTTGGCACCCAGTGTTCTAATTGTTCCCAGACATGAAGCATAATGTTGTATTTATATGCTTTAACTATAAATATATTAGATATTGTCAGGATTTTTAAATAAAACGCACTGATTACTTTAATAATAAAAATAATAATATAATCGCACCATTAACGTCTAACAGGCTAATTGTATCTCAACTATCAACTGTCATAAACAATACATATTAGAGATGGGTATTATTAGGTTATTATAAAATTTTGTTCGGTAGAAGAAGTCATGAATGCAATTAAAAGTATGTTTTGCAGGTGTCTGATGCCGAGGCCATGGCCATAGAATCAGCACTTTGTTGGGCAAAAACTCACAAGTTCCATAATCTAACAATTATAACAGATTCTCAATAAGTTCTCAAGGCTATGCAAATCCTAGTGCATAAATATTTAAAAAATAAGCTAATTATTATAAACATCAAATCTTATTTATGCGATTTTCGTAACTACGGCAATGTAAACTTTGTTTGGCCTAAAGGGCATGTTGGTGTGTTGGGAAACGAAATCGTAGATAAAGCAGTAAATGTTGATTTATTAATAATACTTAATAAGAACAAAATGTGAACATAAAATGTGATTATTTTGAATAATTAATAAAGAAAATAAAAGATTTTTTAAACATGAAAGCTAAAGTCAAGTGTTTTTCACTAGTTAGTTATATTCTAGTTGTCATTCGTATTTTTGACACCAAACTAGAGATGACACATTCGTCGATGTTCATTAGGGATGTAACAAAACACATTCAACAGTAAAATCTGCATGTCATATCACTAATATATCCATAAAACAATGAAAATTTACTGTGTTCTGATTATTTGTTTATATAATATAGTTTGTCATTCATTTTCAATAAATACATTTTCTCTATAAATACCAGCAGAATGCACAAATATATTCAAAGAGCTTTCTACTTTATAGCAATATGGATTAGTTTGTGTTAAATATTATCATCTAGATAAAAACATTTTCTAAATGGATATATCTAAATATTCAAACTAGGTTAGGTACTTTTAATCTTAATTTTTTTTGTCTAAATCGAACTTTTATAATGGTTTATTACTTTTCAAATATATTAAGCTTATGTTATTTTTATTGACGCCGAACAAGGATAATGGTTTATAAAACTAAGAAACGTATGTCTAGTTTGGGACTCGAAATATGATGGGACTTGTTCTATAATTATTAATAACATTTGAACGTTTTGAATATTGAATATTAGTGTTAGATCATCACTATTATTATAATAACCTCATCATACCCATCTCTAATATGTATTGTTTTGACATGACAGTTGATAGTTGGAATCATAGAAATCTTATATATGTACTCTAGAATGCTAATTAAATCCAGCCGAATACCAAAAAGTGTAACGGGTATGCAGAGTTTTCACGAACTACGCATGCTCCTCAGTAACTTATTTTCAGTACAGAGCTGCCATATTTAAAACTATTTTGTCGTTCGCCTTACAGAATTTATGCGACATATCTGTTTTATAAATAAATCCATATGTTGCGTCATACGAAACTGCTTGACAAAATCAAATAATTAAATGTTATCGGTAAAATTGCATACTGTTTAGTTTTCAGCAATATGAACGAAACATTTTTTTCCAAATCTTATTAAATTTAGGAGATTTCGCAACAGCGTCTGTTTTCGCAAATGACATTTCTCGTAGTGGGAATATCTGCCAGAGTCGGCTTCACAACAATTCAGATAGGTTTTATAATTGAGTTATGGTTTTATTCGTGGTATATTTTAATTGTTGATAGATATACCTATTTGTGATTAAAATTGTTTTTAATATTTGTTATTTTGGTTTGGTAGTTCGTTTATTTAACAAACAATGAGGTGTATTATAGTGTTGTGGTGTAAAAATTAAGGTCTCATTCCTGGTATTAAATATTTTCAGTAAGTTATTGTTTCGGGTTTCTAACAGTCTCAGTTTGAGTCAATATGATACCATTGACATGATACTCATTTTTAGCTTGACAAAAAAAAGACATGATGTTTGGATGCGGGCATTGGGATCCTAGTACAGAAAATGTATGTGATGGGAATGTCATATGCAGTAAGCATTTCGCTGCAGAAGATATCATTTGTAGAGAAGACGGCAAGAGGATCACCCTCGTTCCCGATGCAGTTCCCAAACTTTTGTTGAAAAGAAGAGATTATGTAAATGAGAGTGGAAGTTAAATTCTTAATCGTTTGATATCAAGACACTGTTTACTTAAAAGCAGTCTGTCAAAAATGCATGATATGTATGTCAAGAATATATTTCCTACGTTGTGTAGGTATACAAAGCTCGTTTGAATTCTGTTGTTAAACTGGAATATACTTAATTATAGAATCCTCCATGAAATTGCTGAGAATAAAAGTTCTACCAACCATGTTTTGTCACAAAATACTATTGCGAGTAGTACGGATGATATGGAAGTGGTTTACATGGACACGGAAAATATTTGTGAAGTCACTGTTTCTTGCACCCCTTCTTTGAAGGCTGTAGAGAGGTAAGACGCCTAAGGTGGTTGTATAAACAAACAAATATTATATAATAATAAAATAAATAATTAGAATGCTCAAGTCCTTAAAATATTTTTCAGTATTAGAATTTTTACTTATTTCTCGTGTCTGCTTAGATTTATTATTATTGGGTTGTACCTGTTAGACAATAAAGTATTTAGATATTTAATGTAATTTTTTATTTCTTAAATTCCTTTATTCCATTTTTTTATTTGAATGTTACCAAATGGTAAAATTTAATTTTAAATATACCTATAACATAACAGTAATATTACATTTAATCAAAGCCAGTCCTGTTGAAAAATAAGATACTGGTGATCATGCGCATTATGGACAGCTCTACACTTTTGGTTACATTTTTGTACTAGGGGATTATCATTCTAGAGTATATAATATAATATAAGATTTCTGTGGACATGACCGCCAGTCTGTGCCGCCTGTGATCACTCTTCTTCTAGTATGGCTTCCTACCTGCTACTACTATAGAGGAAAAATGCAAACAGCCACAATTTCGGCGTTTTTTTTTTTAGTTATTTTTAGCCTTTTCAACTAGGCACTTTTAATCTGTCCTATTATTTTGTTACATACCGCATTACTTTAGCATTAATCGATATGAATAGGTGTTAACGAGTCCAGTCGAATAATTTCACCTAGTCGCTTATTGTTTTATAATAATAATATAACGTGAATTGACTGAACCAAAAAATATACTTATATGTATATAGATACAACTACTACTGACCTTCTGCATAGTTCTGCCGCCTTTTCCCAAGAATGTCTTATATTGAAAAATTTGTAACAGTGAAGGCCTTTGAGTTCCCAACCTGAAACAAAACAAGTAACAACGTAAGAATATGTGGCTACAAATTTATAACTTATTTATGTAAAAATTTTAATTTTTGAATATTGCGTGATTGATTTTTTAATCATTTTGTTAGTTTTAAAGTTATAACAATACAATAAATTCACAGATTAGGGAGTATTAGATAAATTACTACTAAAAACAATCACGAAAAACTAATAACGATTTGAAATATTCTAACATTAAAACAATATGTGTCATTGAAAATTTCATAAAATCCAAACATTTGATTGGTTGATCTCTACAAAGATAAGACTGACAACGGACCGAATCTTTTGCGTGTACGCAAGGAGGGATGATACGTCTAATCGCAATTTCAAATAAAGCTATTCGCACAAAACAAGTTGCGCATACGAACAAATTAATGCAACTTTGCGTGCACGTAAATAATTGCGATCGATTCAAATAAAGCCCCCCGTAACAACCAAATACTTCGACTTCTGCTATATATTATCAATTTGAATGACTTTGGATATTGGAGACCGTTACAGATAGATACACAGTCGGTTAAATTTCTATCACACAAACATTTGATTGAGCAGCGTGGGAACCTAGACATTGTGGAAAGATTGCAACTGTCAAAGTAACATAATACTGTCACAGTATAATAAATAATACAGTATTCTGACTTTCCGCTTGCGAGCCGTCCTGCGCATCTAGGCGCGCATGCCGCCATTATGGGTTAAAACGTCACAATAATCGCATAGACGTAGATAGATACCGTTCACTCCTGTGTTCAATATATAGTTCATTGTCGGCGTGTACGAGATAAATAAATATTGTGTTTAAATCTAATTCTGTGTTTTTGGTATAGTGTTCGTGAGATTTAAAAGGATTTTATTTTTATTAAAGTATCTTATGATTAATAGAATGAACAATCAGGGAGGACATGTGTGTGCTGTAAAATGTTGTCCCAATAAGCGGTACACTTGGTTTAAACATTTTTTTCGCTTGCCCGCAGATCCTGTTAGGTGAGTAATAAGTAAAAATAAAGATGAATACTAGATAATTTTACGTTTATAACAACTATTTGTATAACCGTAAAATTTATATTACGAAATGGCAGTATCTAATATGTTTTTAAACTAAATGCAAGTGAAACTTAAACACAAGTTGACGCGTGGCGAGATAGCATGCTAACGCAATCAGCTAGGGGTTATATTATTGACAATATATATATGGCCCTTGTTTGACTAAAATTGAGAACAGGATTCCGTTGATGCAGAATTCAGGCACACGGCTAGCGCTAAGATTAAGGAAATCGGCTGGTTAAGAATGAAACAATGTCGGATTTTCATTCACTAATTTTGATTAATAAAATCATCAGATGGAAAAAGGCGGAATACTTATATGAAAGATTGAAGTTCCGGGGATCTGTGTATGATGTGAATATTTCTCATAAAACTGCCACCGCTACACACAACATCAATCTTTGAGCGGTCATTTTCCTATACGGTTTCAAAATATTACAACGCTGTACCGGAGAATATAAAAAGTTTACAGGGGTTTTCGTTTAAGAGCGCTGTCTGACACGTAATAGAACAAATTAATTTGTAAACATAAGCTACCTACTTACTTCAACTTTTATAAAAATGTCTTTTTTACTAATAAAGTCTGTATTATTGTTGTGTTTATTAATATTATTATTAAAAATCACCCAATCATGTCAACATTTAACTGATACCACCACTCAAGGCTGTTTTCAATCACTATGACACACCACAAATATTTCTGAAATTGACAGCGATATTATTATGTACTTAAATATTTTTACAAAAATGAAAATACAGTACTGTGGTTAGAAAGCGAAAACTATAATTATTCTTAGTCAGGACCTGACGTGTAACCCAAAATGGCGGCGGTATACGTCACAGTTTATTTCAAAGTGCTAACGTGGAGTTCGAATGCTGTACTTATTAATGCTGTGCCTAAACTGTCAGCTGACGATTTGTTTTGTTTTTAGGGTTGCAAACAATCTACTGCATAAATGGCGGCAAATTCAAATCTTCCGTTAATTTTGGGACACCCTTTAGTTGATTTATCACGCAACGAATATACTTGGATGCCAATAGCGGAACACAATGAATTTCTACAAGAACATTAATTAATAATACTCTGTTCTCTTTTCCGTAATATTATTATCTATGCAATAAAATAATATATTAATAATATTCATCAGCATAAAACGACTCATTGCGGTTTCAAACACATACTATTCTTAAGAGAGAAAGAAGAAAATTAAAATTATGGGTTGGGCAAGCAATAACGCACAAATATCTATTGAAGTTACAAAAAAAAAATGATTTCGCAATATATATATACGATATGCGATAGAAAATTATACTTATTATTACTTTTGTGTGTAAGTTAGATATTCTACATTATAATTCCATTAGATTTACAGTATTGGGTAAGTCCATGAAGTTGCAGTGAGGACCCTTTCCAACAAAAAGTTGTTGTGGTGGACAGTGTTTAATATTTTATTTGCATAATGTCCTGTATGTATTTCCTTGTAATAGGGTTGTTTTATTAATACAATTTGTCAATAAAAGGAAAAAAAATCTACGAAAGTTCTGCTTTTGAATATTTAATTTATTTTAATATTTTTTGACGAAAAACAGTTTCCAGAAAAACAATTGTAATTTCTTCGTTTGATAAGAGAAATTCATGAAGTTTTGGCAGGTCTTATGTAATTCTGCAGCGATGCCAGATTGGCTATCAAGTTACAGGATCGTCGCAAATTACAGATTACAGTAGCATAGTTAACTAGTAAAAATAGGCACTTTATTTTTCTCAAATGGAACACCCTGTATATTACTCTATAGGTTGAAAGACGAAGAACAATCGCTATACCTAAATCTTTTACTAAGTTTACTAAATAAAGCTGCTTTTTTGTGGCAACGTGCCTATGGATTAACAAATATTTTTATTTGTATAAATAAAATATCCTGTATACGTCACCTCAACAAATTCATTAGTAATTCTTTAATTAGTGAAACATGTTTCGGTGGTCTATACCACCATCATCAGTCAGTTAGCCGAATAAAATGGCCAATTACATTTTAATCTACATACCTATATGAGTGAATGAAATTACAAACCAAATCAAAACTTGTTTGAGGAATTATTTCTACAAGTTTTGATTTTGTTGTGTTGTAAAAAGTCAAATAGAAATGTCAGTTAAAATTAGTAATAACTGTCATTTTGTGAATAATATATTATATAAAGATTGTTTATTTAAAAATGATTTTTTCAAATGAAGAACGGCAAAATATGTGGTTATTGTATGAATAATTATAACGCGTCCTCTACATTACGGGAGTATAAACAACTATATCCAGAAAGACAGTATCCAGAGCGACAAGTACACGTCTGTACCGAAAATTTAGGGAAACCTCAAGTGTGAAAAGAAAAAGACGAACAGTTCCTGCAAACGAAGAAATGGATTTAAACATTTTGAAGAAAACCCGCGAAAATCGATGCGTAAAGTATATCAAACTTTACGACAAAGAGGCTTCCAAAATTGATGCTCTTTTGGAAGACAGAACACCTCGTCAGGGATGCTTAAGACTTTTTCAACAATAATTTTAGAGAATGGATCGGCAAATTTGAGACTTCGATGACCATCAAGCAGTTATGATTTAATTATAAATATTCCCGAATTTTTAATAAACACTATTAACGACTTAAGGACAAGATTCGAAAAAATGCATTGAAGTAAATGGAAACAGATTCAAAGATTCTTTCTGTAGATATTTTGGGTTTTTTCTCAGTTTTGTGTAAATTACTTTTACTTTTTGTTTTAATTTTTTGAAAAAGCTTTGTTTTATTGCAAATTCTTATTGAACCGTTTAAGATAGGGGTGTGCGTTTATAAATGATCACCCAGTACAAATGAAATTTACGTAATGATTCATAAACTGGAGGGATATTAATTACAAAAGTTTTTATATGTAAATATAAGCGAATGTAGGAGTTCAAGGTAAATAACTTTGCAAAATGTTAGTTTGTGGCGGCCAAATAAATATGCAATAATAGTATTAGATTTATTTGTAGCTTTTGTGTTTATATAAGTACCTACGTACATATCTCGGTAGAATTTTGTTATGTAATGTAAATATTGTTGATAATAACGGTTTATTTTCAACAATTTTAGATTGCTGCCAACTACTTTTAATAGGCGAATTTTTAATCACAAGGTATTTTTAAACTCACTGAAAAGATCTAAGTAATGGATATTGTAACAAACGATAGCTAGTACGCCCCTGTCGTGTCACTGCACGTGTGCTTTTCGGCAACCCTTTGACTACCGCGTACCGCATCCAGAGTCTTTACTTATTTTCACTTTAGTTTTATACTTTCTGCGATCTTTGTTTAATTTATTCAGTAGTAGGGATGGCAAAATAAATAAATATATCGATATATTGAATCAAATGATATATTGAAACTATATATCGATATACTCGATATATCGAATGAAAAATATCGATATTTTATATATATCGATATATTTGCGATATTTTTATTTTAGAGTGGATTGTAGTTGTAAATAAACCTGAAATTTTAAAGATTCAAATAATGAAATAAAATAGTATTCATTAAAATTTATTTGCCTGAAAATACATATGTAACCGTAAGAATATTTGTTAGAAATAATTACATTAGGTTAGGTCAATTAATTCAAAATTTTCTGGAATACAACTTAGAAATAATAATTTTGATAATCTATTTCCTGTTAGACGATTTCGATTTTTTGTTGTGTGCGTCGACTGCTACGGCAACACAACAAGGACCTTTAAGTTTTAAACCTGTGTATGTAAGCTGCTTTCTTTCGCTACTGATTTCAGGATCCAAACGCGTGTGGATTCACATGTTCTTTCGCTAAAAACGCATTTTCTGATTCATCCCCACTTTAGCGCCTATCGCGATCCGGATACGTAATCCCCTTGCCTCTTTTAGGTAAACTTATCGAGCCTTCAGAAATCCAACAAATCCTGATTAATAAATCCGGGTCAATAAAACTAGCGAAAGAAAGTAGCTGTAGCAGATACATTTATTTTGATAATGTACCGATATATCGTGTTGTATATATCGATATTTGTTTCGATATATCGAAAGAAATATATCGATTAAAATATATCGATATATTAAAAAAATATATCGATATTTTTAACATATCGATATATCGTTGTCATCCCTATTCAGTAGAAGACTAGATTTTGCAGCAGATGCATTATAAGTTTTATTTAATTTTATTTTAAACATAACCTTTTAATTTGTAGTTATACCTAATTAATAAATTATTTAAACATATATTACCTATAGTGTTTACCCAACTTTCATCTGTTTCAAAAAACCCCTAAGAAAAAAGCTTAACAACATCAAAGCTGTTTTTTTTTTGTTTCTGTAAAGGCGGATTTAGCCAACTAATAATGGATAGTGCATAATGCATAAAGAATAATGCTCAATACATAGTGCATAATCGATAATTCACAACAAAATATAGGTGTTTATCCAACTCATAACTTTTATGCATAAAGCGAAAAGTGACAATTGACTAGACAGCAGGTTAACCTATTACCATTGTCTTTAAAGATAATGCTTTTACTTTGTGTTGGACTTATTTATGTTTTAATAGCTTTCAAATTAAAAATTCTGTTAATTATCACATTTTCAATTATTATTTAGTTTATTTTGTAAATTGAGGTTATGTAAGTGTTTATAATTTATTTGCGGCGCATGCGTAGTGATATTTTTTGCATAATTTAGTGCATAAAGTTGAAAGTTCCCAACCTTATGCATTATGCATTATGAACGAAAATTATGAGTTATACACTATTCGTTGTATAAACAGGTACATGTAAATGCCATGTTTTAAAAATTATCCATTATGCACTAAAATTATGCATTATTAGTTGGCTAAACCCGCCTTAAGTATTCCTACAACTGCTGAATCTACAAATAACTTCGTTATGAGTTTATAGAACTTTCAACCATAAAATAGATCGAACATCAATGGCATTTCAACAACAGCAACGGTGGGTAGGTACATTTTCCTAATATAATCTAATTATGTTTAAAACCAATTTCTAAGTAGTAAATATTTCCTGAATATTTATCAAAGAAAATAATTAGGTATGCTGAAATTTCTTCACAACACAGAACTTATCAAGATTGGTCAAGCAGTCATGCTAAACGCGATTGCGTTGTTGTTCTTGTCGTTATTCCTACCGGCTTTCTATATCTTAGCCTAAGCGTTTGGGTGTAGTCAAAAATTACCTTAAATCTATATAAGTAACATAACTCGTTTTACATAGATACTATGAAATATACACTGTGTCCAAGATAAGAATGGGATAGAATTGGAATCTTGGAAACGGTAGGAGTTACATTAGATTAGTTAAATGAGAGAAAAGTTGTACAATATAAACACCTTTCAGGTATACTGGATTACATTTTGTACCTTCTTTTTTTGTACATTTGAAGAACGGGACGGGTGGAATAAAATTTAAACCAACAAACTTTTTAATGCTATCAAAATATTGGTTTATATTAAAACTATTGCAAAAAAAAATCTTTAAAGTAATCTCTAGATACGAGGGTTGCCTTTTATATTTCGGGATTAGAGAACAAAAACAAATATTAATCATCGAAAATCACTTTATTTTTCAAAATAGTCCCCATGTAGATCTATACACTTTTGCATGCGTTTGAACCAATTGTCAAAGCACTTTTGCCACTATGATTGAGGTATCTTCAAAACATACATTCTGAATGCAGCAACCGCTTCTTCAGGTGTCGAAAAACATTGACCTCTCAGTTTGTTTTTTACCTATGGGAATAAAAAGAAGTCATTCGGTGCCAAGTCAGGACTATACGGCGGATGACTCACCAAAACGATGTTTTGGGTGCTCTAAAATGCAGTTGTTTGAGCCGATGTGTAAGAGCTCGCATGGTTGTGGTGAAGAGTGATCCGTCTTCGGCGGTTGGTTTTCCTGATTTCTTGGAAGACAACTGGCACACAAATGGTTGTGTACAATTCAGACTTGACTGTTACGGGTTGTTCAATGGTGCGGTTGCGACTTGTTCAGTTTTTCCGAAAAAACAGGCGACCATTTGCTTGGAAGTGCTTCGTGCGCGAACAACTTTTGTTGGATTTGGCTCATCACCTGTCACGATGTTAGACGTGTTTCAAAGCACCGCGATCGTATTTTTTGAGCATTTCTTTCGACCAATCGACACGAGCCTTTTTTTGAGCGATTGACATATTATTGTGTGGGATCCAACGCAAACAAATTTTTTTGACAGTCAAATGTTTCTGCAATATTGAATGTATGCTGGTCCCATTAATGCCTAAGGTTGTCTCAATCTCTAGATAGGTCACATGACGATCTTGCAATATCAGTTCGCGCACAGCATCAATGGTTTTCAGAACAACAACTGATTTTGGATGATCTTCACGAAATTTGTCTTGGAGTGAACTACGACCACGATTGAATTCACCATACCTTCGATAAACACTGGTCCTTGATGGAGCTTCATCGCCAAAAATTGAATTAAGTTCATCCATGCACTGTTGTTGAGTTAATCCATGTCGAAAGTTGTAAAAAATAATCGCACGAAAATGTTCACGATTTAATTCCATTTTTGGGCCGAGATGAATCTTTTAAGTTACTCTAAATAACACAAATAGCGCTCGTATGTCAAAACGTTCTGAGTACGTATAACCTCAAAAATGTCCAACTTTACGATAGAGCTGTCAGTTGCCAGATTGCAACACCAGGGTTGCCAACCCTCGTACTATTAAAGGTAAGCAATTATTTAATCTACTACCTTCATGATTATTTGAATTCGTTACACGCATATACTCTGCTTGATGTGATATTATACATAATAATATCAATAGAGAAAATACTGGTTTACCTTCAGCAAAGATTAATGTACATTAAAAGCCTCCAGAATCTGGTTCGGACAATACTAAATTTTTAATCTCAATTTACTCAAAAACTAAGCGTTTTATCAAAATAATAGAAGACGACCTTTTTTAGGCAAATTTAATTTTTTTTATTAATGTGAACTGAAAAAGTGGAATATTCCAGCGACAAAAAATTTGGGGCGTTATTTCCTCCCGTCCCCTCTCTACGCTCATGACTATGATTTTAGAAATCCTTTTGGTTTAGATTATTAAGAATTGAAAATCAAATACGCACATGTGTAAAATTTCATTAATGTATCTAAAAACGTTTCGTTAATATTCACAAAAAAATCATCATCAGGGTCTAATTTTAAACTCGTTTTTGTTTTTACACAAATATGTGTGTTTGGTTTTTTTGAAATATAAATTTTTTTGTACCACAAAATTTTAGCAGGATATCAGAAATAAATAAAAACTAAAATTGCAAAAAATCGTTTTTTTTCAAAAATTCTCTAAAACGGCTAAAGTTACTTATTTACTTTTAAAAACACCATTTAAAAGGTGTTTAAATTGTGTTTCCAAGATTCCAATGCTTTCCCATTCTTATTTTGGACACAGTGTATACGTAATAAAAAATAGAATCGTATTTAACATTTAACAGAGATAAACGCCTTTGCTTGACCTTATTTTTGAATTAATCGTTACAGAGAAAATAGTGACAAATTGAATATAAAGTATCTTGTACAGATCTTTTTTAGACTCCAGTCATGGTCGAATTTTCAAATTTATTACATGAATAAAAGGCTTCTGCTCCACAAAATCCAAACATATAATCTTGAATCTTCTTTAAATTAGGTTATAGTTACCATACATGTTTCGGAACAAAATTGTTCCATCATCAGTGGCTTTTCACAAACGTAGTAGTTTAAGTGGTCAAAACAAACATTTGCTAAAAATTTATACAATATTATAGATAACACACATTTGTAATTATGGTTACTATACATTACCATTTTATGGAAATTTTTTTAAAATTACTTAATATATTATAATCGACAAAAATAGTTTAATTTTGGTTTTTTGAAGAATACATATTTAAAAGTTTATTTGATTGTTTTCTTTTTAAATATCATGATTTCATGATATTCGATATAAAGAAAGGTATATAATTTTTATTTTCTGAAAACAACTAATTTAAGGTTTAAGTAATATTGGTTAAGATAAACTAGTTGTTTTCAGAAAATAAAAGCCACTGATGATGGAACAATTTTGTTCCGAAACATGTATGGTAACTATAACCTAATGTAAAGAAGATTCAAGATTATATATTTGGATTTTGTGGAGCAGACGCCTTTTATTCATGTACTGAACCCGCTCCTCGTTGAAGATGGATTCAAATTTATTATTTGAATTTGACCAAAACCTTATTTTGTTTGTACAATCATTATAGTTATTAATGATACTAGTTCGATATGAACAGTACCTATATAAAATTCATATCGAACGTGTATCATTCAACATTATTTAATCTACGACAGTCCAAATTTTTTTTTTGCATACAATGTGTCCACGGATAGAGTTTGGAAGAGCAAAAACTTGTTTATTTGTAGATTTAGAAGAAAAAGTCAATGTTTATAAAAACGTCTGCTTGTGTCGAAACTACAATTTCAAATACCAAATTTACGATTACTATACAGGGTATATCAAAAATAACATTTTTAATGATTTTGATTTTTTTGTTTTTTTCTAATTTTATGAAAATATTTTCAAAATCGTGACTCATTACACCAATTGTGCAAAAAACACTAATAAACCTTTTTCTCAAAGTGGTTGATTTCATAACTACTTTTAAAATAATAAAATTAAAAAAACAAGAAAATCAAAATCATTAAAAATATTATTTTTGATATACCTTGAATAGTAATCGTAAATTTGGTATTTGAATTTGTAGTTTTGACACAAGCAGACGTTTTTATAAAGAATGATTTTTTCTTCTAAATCTACAAATAAAAAAGTTTTTCTTCTTCCAAACTCTATCCAATGTGTCCACGGAAAGAGTTTGGAAGAGCAAAAACTTTTTTATTTGTAGATTTACAAGAAAAAGTCAATCTTTATAAAAACTTCTGCTTGTGTCAAAACTACAATTTCGAGTACGAAATTTACGATTACTATACAGGGTATATCAAAAATAACATTTTTAATGATTTTGATTTCCTTGTTTTTTTTAATTTAATTATTTTAAAAGTACCTATGAAATTAACCACTTTGAGAAAAAGGTTTATTAGTTGTTTTTGCACAATCGGTGTAATAAATCACGGTTTTGAAAATATTTTCATTAAAAAAAATCAAAATTTAACCCCTAACCCCCTCCCCCTGGTTACGTCTATGTGTATTACTGATTAATAAATAGTATTACTTTTAATAGTTGTATAAGAAGCTATCATTCTTCAAGAATGCTGTGGAAGAATTCTTCCTGTACCCTTGACATTTTCTTATTAGGTACCTATTTATACGACTCTTGTAGGTACCTATAGTAACAATCAAATTCAATAATAATAATTGTATCTACATAATATAATACAAATAGACTGCAAAATTAAGTATCATCATTTGTCGATATAATCATAATTATTTTGATTTTGTTACGTAAAATATATTTGCAATGTGGTTATTATTCTTCTTATTATGTTTCTTCTTACAGATGTGCAGATACTTTCACAAATACCAATTCAACGTATCTGTAAAGATTAGGTACCAAATACCTACTACTGGTACCTATTGTTGCAGCAGACGTTATCCCACAGAGAGTTGTGTATAGTATTATAACACAAAATATATTCTTCTAGCAACAATGGGTGGAATGTGTAGGTATCTTATTGGGAAAGATGAATTTCATGTTGAGAGAAATAATAATAACAATTCCTGTAAATTAATAATACTTATGCAACACGGAGGGCGTTATTAGTAGGTTTTTGGGAATATATCACCGGGATGCATTTATACATTCCGTACATGTATACGGCACCTAGCTTAATCCCATTTAAGCCAATAAACGTCAAGTGCTATATGCGCGTACGGAATGTGAGTCGGTGCCCTGTATACTTACGGAATGTAATAATTGTTGCAACAGAAAATAAAGAGGAAACCTTGCATCGCGAGTTAGGCGTCAATTATTTTTTAAAACTATATTTTAAAGTAAGTGACAGTATTTTGACATATTTTTAAAAGGGTGCGAATATGCTGGAATCCAAGTTTCGTTGAACAAAGAAAATATACATTTTAGAGCAAAAACGTAAATATGTTTATTAAATAAAATAAAAAAGGTTCAGTGAGACGAACCATTGCATTGGGTTTATTTGTTTTTACATTTTGGGAAAGATTATGTTTTTTTTTTGGTATTTTCTTGGCAGGTTCTCCATTTGCTGGACAACCGACCGGCCAACTTTTCTTCTATTTAAAGCTGTAGGCTGAACTTTAATGGTGGACTTTTGCCTATATCGTTGGGGACACGAACTTCCCGCAGTACGCACAAAAAACTTTCCCAAGCTGTTCTTGTCTTCGCACCTGCTTTAATTGTTTAAAAATCGTTTGAATGGTTGAGTTGCCAAATTCGCAATTTTTATAGACAGATAGATAGATAGCTTTATTGACTACGTCTTGAAAATTACAATTGTAGTAAGTCAAAATAAATAGATATAAAATATAAAACAAATAAATAATGCAAACATAGTACATAAAGTATACAAACATATATATAAAACAAAATGTCAAATTAAAGATTTAAAGGACTCATATCGGCACATGCGTGCACATACTCATTCGCGCTATAAAAGGCATGCTCCAGAAGATATGCTGTTATTACTCTCTTGAATACATCACTTAAATTCCGATATTCAGGAGGGAGTGCGTTATACAAGACAATCTGCAGCGAGTTCTTTGCTGATTTCGTTAACCTCAATTTCCGAGGACGTAAACATCCAGATCTAATAATAATAATAATAATAATAATAATAATAGCTTTATTACTCAACAGAACAAGTTCCATTTACAGAGCAATACATACAAAAACCAACTATAACTAAAGCTTAACTATATTAAATAACAGTAGGTACATCAATAAACAACGAAAATCAACCAAAGTACACAAGTATTAATGAATATCAAGTTCCTTTAGTATTGATTCCGCAGAAGACAATATTTCATTCAGAGAATCAAAAAATATATCACACTGATCATTAACCAAATTAAATTGCCGGCACATAGTATAAATGGGAGATTTTAATATAACATTTGTTCTGGCTCGCTCATTATAAAATGCAATAGAACTCCTAGCATTGATACGCGGAACCAACAGAGATACCTTTTCCAGTAGCTCAGGGCACACTACATCACTATTGAATATCTTATATAGGAAGCTTATACTAAACAAATTTCTCCTTAAACTTAAACTTTGAAATTGAAATCGGTCAATAAGATATTTGTAAGGTATTCCGCGATCCGGGTAAGTTCCATCAATCTTAAAGCACAAACATTTTAAAAATTTACGCTGAACTTTCTCAATCATTTGAATATCACAGTCATAGCAGGGGTACCAGACCAAAGAGCAATACTCAAGCTTGGATCTTACATATGCAAAATATAGAGTATTCAAAGTAACGACACTCTCGAAATATTTGCTGTTTCTAACAATAAAGCCATAAGCTTTGGTCGCACCAGCCACCATATCTGTAATATGTTCCTTGAAAGTGAAATGCATGTCAACAGTAACTCCAAGATCTTTAATAGACTCCTTTCGATTAAGAATTACTCCATTTACATTATAATAAAAGATGGTCGGGGACGTTTTGCGGGTATAAGAAACAACATTACATTTCTTAGGATTGAGGGAAAGTCTGTTTTGTTCACACCAAGCATTCACCAATTGAAGACTGCCCTGTAGCGAAATACAATCCTGCGGCGTACTTATCGTTGTAAAAATCTTTAAGTCATCTGCATAAATCAGTTTACTACAATTCAATAATTCTCCCAAATCATTAATAAATAGTAAAAATAATAGAGGTCCCAGATTTGAACCCTGAGGTACTCCAGATAGAGCTGTATAATATGTCGATGTATATCCATTGTATGACACTGAACTCTATCAGTAATATAAGATTAAAGAAGACAGACGGCATTAGCGCTAAAGCCAAAATGCGGAAGCTTTTGTATAAGGATTGTATGATCAATTCTATCAAACGCCTTGCAAAAATCGGTGTATACTCGTCGGATAGTCATGAAAATTGCCATTTCTACAAATTTTGTCACGTGACTTATGGATTTCAATTAGCAATAGATCAACAACATTCTGAAATTTGAGGGAATTCTCAGCACTTGAGGCCATTTCAGTTCTATCTGAGAGTTTTTCTACATCTTCATTATTAATAAAATTTGTGGGCACTAAATTATTTTGTGGTGATATAAATTCATCGCTTTCAGTTACAATGCCACAGTTCGTTGATGGTTCTGAGATGAAGGGTTCGTAGAATGATAACGGCTGGACATTATCACCAAACGCTAGCTTAGCCATAGATAGGCGTGCTTCCGCAGAAGCTGCAGGCGCATTGGTACAAGACACCCGTAAAAATTTAAAACAGCAGTTTGATGTTTGCAGAAGCTTCCTTTTGCTATTGCAAAAGCCTGGTTGGAAATCTACGTCATAAAATGTCCCATTATTTCTACTGCTTGGAACAACGACGATATTTTTCTTATGTCTTTTTTCTGTAGATAGCTAATTTA
The DNA here is from genome assembly GCA_911728435.2 of Apoderus coryli. Classification (NCBI taxonomy): domain Eukaryota; kingdom Metazoa; phylum Arthropoda; class Insecta; order Coleoptera; family Attelabidae; genus Apoderus; species Apoderus coryli. The sequence goes on along the minus strand of OU452200.1, from coordinate 37,824,411 downwards.
ATCTTTTTTTTAGTTGTTTATTTAGAAGTAAACGATTAGAGCTAGGTCCTCTTGTAGATTGAAAACAGAACTTAACTAGGTATATAAACCTACCTGCATATGAGCCGTGGCGTATTCGTTATGACATTGGACACCCTCCAATCAGAATTGGTCAAGGTGACAAACATCATTCTCGGTAAATAGATTAGCTCTATATTTTCTAGGACTCAGTTCAAAATATTTATAATCCAAATGTAACAAATTTCAAATTAAAACTCGCATAACCACAACTGAACCCAAATAAACAAAATAAATCTGTTTAAAATAATGTCAACGCAGCGATAACTATTACATTCCGTACGCGCATATAGCACTTGACGTTTATTGGCTTAAATTTTAAATCGGACCAATGGGATTAAGTTAGGTGCATATACATGTATGGAATGTATAAATGCCACCGGAATCCAAATCGATCACTATCATTGAGGTGGGGGGAGACGCTCTAACGTGGCCAAAAGCGGGTGCAGGTACGCCATATTGGTATACGACCTCTATCATTTGTCGTGCTTTCAAGTTTATAGTGTTATTTACGAGTATTTTACAAGTTTACTTAAGTTTTTCGTGTTTTTTTTTGGACGGTTATTTGACAATATACTATAATGGTGTCCTGTGCTGTGCGTAGTTGCAGTAGTAGAAGTGAAATCGACCAGAAAATGTCCGGAATAACGTTTCATAGGTATGTACCAAATATTGTAAACATTGTCTCTACATGGATGTATTTAGGGTTTTTTTAGGCGAACTTATTAAAACACATTATTATAGGAGTCTGGTAGCATTCTCTTTCTGCACTGAACAATTGACACGTGCATTGTAGTTTATTTTTTTTACAAATTCTTTTACTTGATTTCTACTCTCAAACTCTCTACTTTTTCATCACTTTCTAGCAAAAAATACCCCTAAATGTGTGTTAAAAACATATTCTGGTTTTTAGATTTCCTAAAGATCCGGCTTGTAGACATATTTGGACAGAATATGTGTCTCGAATTAATTGGATACCAACGAGAAATGTACACAAATATAATTTATCCAGATCATGATTATATTCCTGGACCATTTTCTGAATTTTCGAAATTCATTATTGTTTATATTGCTGGATTTGTTGTTTTTAGTTTAAAGAAGCAAATTATTTGCAGAGAATGTCGAGATGCATTAATAAATGTTATTCTTTTATTAAAATGAAGGCAAAAAGGATTTACAAATTCCTTCAAAAGATGTTTTAGACGTTTGCTTCCAATCTGAAAAGATCATAAAAAATCATGTAGTAGCTGAAAAGTTGTCTCATAATAAACCTTGTTTTAAAGGAATTTGTAAATAGTAATATTTTTCCTAATTTAGTTGTGCACGGTTTTGATCAATCAGTGTTTGATAACCATATACATTTACTGATCAAATCTATTACGACTAAATATGTTAATACCAGGATGTATTATTTAAGTAAAAATAAAGTGGATAAGCATAGCGCAACATTTAAATAAAATTGTTTTGTTTAAGGGGTATTAATATATAATTTATAAAGTACTAACGTCTTTTATTCCTGTATTTAGGTATCAAATATCAATAATTACCTATATTTAAGTATTTTGTACACTGCATTTCAAAATAAAGTATAAACCCAAGCTGCAAATTAAAAGCAAAAACGTCAACAAAAATAGTTAATGCGGCTCTGGAGAATCCGCCATATTGGTATACGATTACGCCCCACCCAATGCACCCGTTTGTGTACAATGTAAAATAATGCTTATAGCGACTCCTTATATCTCAATGATCACTATGCACATAGGAGAATTTTGAAAATTTGTTAGTGTAACTTCTTTGTCGACGGGGCAGATGAGGTAAAACAGTTATAAGTTATTTCCACTTCCGGTTATACCGGAACAATCATACAAATAATGCAAAAACATGTGAAGGTCCTCTACACGTGGTTTAAATATGGTGAAATTTTCTCGAGAATTGTGGAATTAAATATCAAAAGTAACCTAGCTAAAAAATGCTTTCAAATGATGTATCACTCGATCCTTATTGCTATTTAAAAATTTAGGGGCGAAAGTGATTTCAACCAAAAACTAATGAGTTCATCCCAGGAGAAATATTTTCCTAAAAATAATTTATGACAAAGTGCTGGCTGTGAGTGTCTATTAAAATAATTCAAAAATAATAATTCAAGAAAACTACGAGAATATTTAAATTTGAAGTATGCGCATGAGATGTAAAACTGATTCAACTGTACTAAGATAAGATTAATCATACATACCATTCGGACAAGAAAATAGACTAGAATGACTGCTGTTGGAATTCTGAAACAATTCAAGACAAAAATAGTTATTTATTAAAATTAATTAATTATTTCTAATGTGAATTCAATTACTTGGTGCAAATAACTTAATAAATTATATTATTGCATAGTACAAATGTTATTTAAAATGTTTTATTATATTTTAGAATAAAAAAGCATTTAATTATTTTATTTAAATACACTGCTCAAAAAAATTAAAGGAACACTTTTGTATAACCCTGTAACTTATTAAGTGATAGTTATATACAGATGACCATTTAGATTCTGAAAGACACATATTTTCTTGAAATAAACCGATTAATAGAACTTTCTACGAATCCTTTATTTGTAAACTAAGATCAACATTTAAAAAAAAAGTACCAATAACAAAATGAAAAGAAAGCATTTTTCAAATGGCAATGTTCCGCTATCTGAAAACCAATGTGTTTTAGTATCGCGTGTGCCCTCCAGCAGCACGAATGACTATTTGGCATCTTCTTGGCATACTTCTCACGAGCCTTCGAATGTCTTCCTGTGATATACTGTCCCACTCTTCGATTAGGGCTTCTGTTAATTGCTGAAGGGTTTGAGGTGGATTTGGACGACGTCGAACACGTCTGTTCAATCCCAGTAAACACATATACGTAAATTAAATGTTGATTTAACGTGTCAATCGTTGATAGTTGGTCTTACGTTAGAAAAGTGACGGTTTATTTTAAGTTTAATTTTACACCGTTCAATTTAAACGTTATAGACACGTGTTGTTATTATCTAAATGCAACTACGTACATTTATTATGTTTAAGTAACGTTGTATATGTATTTTAAATAAACCATCAAATAAAAACGTTCTTTTAGGTGTTTTTTAAACGCGTGTCAAACATTGGCAAAATTAAAAACGTTTATAAAACGTTTTGTATGTAATTTATAATAAACCGATATTTATAGCTAAAATAATGTTAGCAAATGTTCATTAGAAGCGCATAATTTTTAGAGGCGACAATGAAAACGTTAAAATGACGTTTTGTAAGTATTTTATAATAATTCTAAAATTACAGTTAAGGTAACGTGTAAAATACCCCATAAAAATTCTTGTTGCTTAATATGGAAAAATTCAAAACGTTTATATAATGTTTATAAAGTATGTTATCACAATTCCAAATGTACCTACAATTAGAAGAACGTGTGAAATTATTCTTAAAATGAGCAATATTTAAAGTGGGAAATTTTAAAACGTTGATTATTACGATTCCAAATATTTTTTAAAAAAATGTGTCAATGAATCGTTTGATGTAAAACGAGAATTATTGAAATAACAACGAATATTACGTCGTAAATGTATTTTCAAAATCTAGTATATAAAGGTTTAACCTTAATTTACCTACCAGTTGAAACAGTAAAACAAACACTTTATATGTAAGTAAATCCCTAATATACCTATTTAGTTAGTTTACTTTTGAAAACACCATTTAAAAGGTGTTTAAATTGTATAACTTTACACTAATTTAAATGACATTGTAAGTCCTAACGTTTCCTAGTTTCCAATGCTATCCCATTCTTATCTCGGACATGTGTACATAACAAATTGAAAAAAAAAGTGTTTTTCAAAAACTTTCTACTACAACCAATACCTATTGGTATTCTAAGTTTACAAGAGTAAAGCCAAATATTTGTTAACAAGTTAATTAAATCTTATAATGATTTGTTGGGTTTTTCTTTTTTTTTTATGCAAAAATATAAGTTTCAGAATAGTTTTACAACATATTTTTTCCAATCTTGAATAAGAAGTTACTAATCAGTGGTATTATACCTACTTAAATTTATTTAAACGTTTCTAAAATGCGTAATTAAAACGATTACACAAACGTTAATCATTAGCTTTTAAAAAACGATAAATGCATGTATATCTAATACATCGTTTTTTAATAGCTAAGAATTAACGTTTGTGTAATCGTATTATTAACGTATTTTAGAACCGTTTAAATAACGTTTGATTTCACCGTTGAATATATATACATAAATACGTTCAATACACGTTTTTATATAGCATTTAACTAACGTTTCGTTATTAGTGTTCTGTAACGTGAAAAAGCGCGATATATAAAAGTAAAATGTACGTATTTAATGTACCTTTTTTTGGAAAGGTGTTTTGTAATGATAAACGTTAAATAAACGTATGTGTGTTTACTGGGATATATCCCATAAGGGTTCAATTAGATTGACGTCAGGGCTTATCGCTGGCTAATCCATTTTACGAATTTCATGCTCGTTAAGAAAATCTATAGTAATCGCAGCAGTATGAGGCCTTGCTTTATCCTGCATGAAAAGAAAATCAGAGCCTATACCATATGCTGCAGGAATAACCTAATCTAGCAGACTGATATCCATAAATCTTGCAGTTTTAAGACTTCCCAGTATCACTACAAGATCGGTTTTTGCGTCCAAACTTATTCCACCACAGACCATTATCGGACCATCTCCAAATCTGGATACTTCTTGTACAGCAGCAGTGGATTATCGTTCATTCGGACGTCTATACACACCCAATCGGTCATCACAACGAGTGCGATGAAATCTTGATGCGTCCGTAAAAAGTACTGGCCTCCATTGTCGAAGTTGCAATCCCAAATGTTCACGAGCAAAATTTAATCGTATAGTTTTATGATGTCGAGTTAAAATAGGTTTTCGTAAAGGCCTTCTTGGTTTTAAATCTCCTTTCCGTAACCTGTTTCTAACAGTCTGGTTAGAAATGGTTACCTGATGAGCTATCCTAAGTGTACATTGAAAGTGTTTTGCTGTCGCTATTATCGTTTTCGCAAAGAAGAAACTACTATATATCGGTCCTGAATTTGTGTAGTTTTGCGATTCCGACCTTATCCGGTTTGTCTTTTATATCGTCCAGTCTCTCTATAGCGATATTACACACGTTTGATAACTGACATGCTGCGATAAAAATTTCTAGCTTCTTGTCGATTTTTTACACCAATTTCAATTAAAGCTATAGCACGAGTGACTTCTATCTGGCTAAGATCTCTCATTTTGACAGATAATGAATTCAACAACTACAAACTGTCATGCCATTGCCCGATGACGCTCTCTAAGCCTCCCGCGACATAAAACCTAAATGTGAATATTTTCATAATCACTTTATTTTTTGACTTGCTGTGGAATATTAAACTTATCTCGAATAAATGAGCATAATCACGTTTATTTTTTAGCAAATCACAAAAATAAAATGTAAATCCATTATGAAAATATAATTTTTATTTGTTAATAACAGCAAGCCAAAAAATTTCAGGGTTATCCAAAAGTGTTCCTTTAATTTTTTTGAGCAGTGTATTATGCATAACCTCGATTATATTTATTGTATTATCTGTTTTATCTTTTTTTTATTATTATGTAGAAAATTGATTTACTTACCAAAGCTAATCCACTCCTAAGTATGATAGTAAAGGCGACCAATATGGTCGCCTGTATCCGTATCAACATTAGCCTGAAACCAAAAGAAATAATTGTTAGAAATGTCAAAACTTATATAATGAATAATAATCTAATGATAATAAATCCTATGCACTCAAGATCGTATCCACATCTTTTTTTTTTTTGATGATATTATATCTTGTCGGGAAAGTTTTGGGGCGAGACAACCGATTTTTTGTAGCTATGCTTGAACTCGACCTTGAAACTCTCTACTGGAATGTTTACATTTTATAAGACACTTTGTGTGTGTGTGTGTGTAGAAGTGGCAACATCGTATATCTATATAGACATGTTAGATGAGATGAGATGTTTGCCTAGAAATCCGGTAGTAGTTAATTACTGAAGGCTGGTCGTAATTTCTAATTTCTATTGAAGGCACTTTTATTTATGCAATTTGTGATTGTTGTTTAACTTTAACTTATGTATATATGTCTATAAAAATGCGATGTGTGACAATACAGAACTGGACTCACTAACTTTTACCGCTTTAAAACAATCAAATTACATTTCGCAGGCAGATATTTAGTCCATTATATTATTTTCTAAATTTTGATTGTGTAGGTGTAAGTAAGTACATCTTATTACATACTTGAATGATATTTGTAGAAAGATGATTGTTAACCAACGTATTAAGTAACAATTAATTTAATTATTTATTGTTTTTTGTTAAACAATTGCTGTGAACTTCTTCACACGTAAGCTGAGTAACAACATGTAAAGCGAATTTGTAATTTTTCTCACCCATTATTAGTCAAGAGAAAATGAATCAGTTTGAATCATAACAATAATAATTCATTCATTATTACAGGCACTCTAAAATATTTTCTTAGTTGTATTTCAATGATAAGAGAAACCAAAAATTCCAGAGTTGGCATTTAGTTATTGGTTTGACATATAGTATTGTAAGAGATATGCTATGATGGCAATGAAACTCCACCCGTACTGCTACTAAAGAATTTAGGGATTGTGTCCACGCCTATCACAGCAGAGCTAAAGCGATTTCAACATAAAACTAATGGGTTCATCCTAGGACTCCCTCGAGCTCATGTTGTAGCGTTTAGGCGCTATCGTGGAAGAATATTGCTTGGCAAACGAATCTGTGACAACGAAAGGAAAGCGCTAGTTCTAGAAAAGAAGTAGTATTAACTTGAAAATCGATTTTTTACAATTAAAAATAATAATAATGAAAAAAGCTCATCATTTTTAAGTGGTTGTTTGTTTTATTTTTATTTAATAACTAAAAGTTTTACCACTGAATATTAAAATAGGGAAAAGAAATTACGATCTTCTGTAAAACCGGCAATACCACGCGAAATAGGTGGTTAGACGCCGCTTGAATGATCCTAATTGGTGCGTAAACCCTCGCGCGTTTTGTCGACATGCGGGTGTTCAAGTTGCAATTGGTGGAAACTGAGTTCTTCCCCGCAATTGTTGCCGCCCCTCGTAGTAATATTGAATCAGCCAGTGGCAGAGTGGTGTTATTATTCATACTTTTGATGTCGGGTATTAGTTGCAATATTATCAAATATATCAAATTATTACTGTATATTTAATAATAATAATAATAATGACTTTCATGCAATATATATCATATTACAACAGGCGAAGTTGAAGCTTAGCTTCCTATCTTAACCTAAGTATTTTACCTACGGCAATACATTGGAATTTATTGTATTTGAGATATACCCACGTATAAACAAAAACAAAAATTTTTACAAAATACCAAAAAATACATAAAATAGAGAAATAGCAAAAAATAGACAGTTACTTATAGAAACAATGAAACAATCTTACAAACTTCATTTTTAAACCTAAAGCTATTAAGTCCTTTTAAACTATCTGGAACTCTATTGTAACATGTATAGACCTGGTAACTAAATGATCTTTCGTACTGTGCCGTTCTATGCAAAGGTGGCGATACTTGTTGTTTATGCCTTAAGTCCAGATTATGTGCATCATACCTAAATTAAATTTTTTGGTATAAATAGTTTGGACGTTTTTTTAGTATTATTTTATTAAATAAGACTAGACTATGCAAAAGTCTTCTTTCCTTCATTATGAGCCACCCAATTTCCCTCATCATCGCAGTCACACCCCTATCGTATTTTCTTATGCTACCAATTAGGCGGATACAGTGGTTCTGTATTCGCTGAATACAGTGTTTTGTATTGTATAGTGTTTTGTTACTTTAGTGTTTTAGGTTCAAAACAATTTTTCTTTGTTCTTGTAGAAATATAAGCTTACACATTGTTTGTTGTTTATTAAGGCATCAAAACTGGAAATTTTTATTGAATCTTAAAGATTAACAACATAATCGTGACAGAAGTTAGCACTATACCAAAATTACAGAGTGTCCAAAAATCCTTGGAACAATAAATTATTCAATACCGCTCTCGATTTTTGATATTTCTAAAACTAAAACTATTAAGTCTCGTATATCATTTAAAAGGAACAAAAATATGCAATTTTATTGGCTAAAAAAATAGTAGTTCGATTTAAAAAAACATCTCTCCGTATATGTGCGACTTAAATCCAACAGAGTTAACTTATGCAAAACTTAAATGAAATATATAAGAACCCTCAATACAACTGGAAATTTCAACCTAACTACATTAAAAGAAGTTTTTAATATCCAGTAATGATAGAAATAGTTTTTGCCGACATGTTAAGGAGTTGGAAGAAGAATTTTGGAGGAAATTGAGCACATTATTAATATCTCTAGGACAAGATGACGACAGCGTGACTGATGATAATGATGATGCTCAAGTTGACGAAATCTAACAGATTGCCACCTTCTATAAAGTAATACTAATTATAATGGTTATATTTAATCGAAATATTTAAAACAGTTAATTATAGTTTCTAAACGTGACTTAAAGGAACAAAAAGATCCAAGATATTTTAATTATTTTCGATAAGTGTTAAGTTGTTTTAGATTTTTTTTGTTTAAATCAAGCAAAGAATTTAATTTATTTCGTTAACTTGTTTAAGAATGTTTTTGTTTTGTATTTTGATTTTTGGTATGTAAACTTTAGTACATATTTGAAATAAAATAAATCATTAATTAAATAAATAAAATACTTCTTTAGTGTTACAGCTTAATAGCAGTAGGTGCTTTTACCAAACACGTGAAGAATTTTTCATTAATTTTAATTTTTTAGTAACATATAATTATTAGGGTAAAGTAAGGTATGTTCGTGATATAGGTAAGTTCGTGATAAAATTATGAAAATTTGTCAGCAAGTTATCTTTTGCTTTAGATGGATGACATCTCGCATAGTAGTAAGTGTAGGTTCCTACTAGATGATGCAATCTGTTGCGTTTCTATATCACGAATATTCCAGGCATTACGTTGTGATTTTTGGCGGGTTTTGCAACTGGGAAGCGATCTACAGGAATAATAGGAATAATTGAAAGCGGAGATAATGAAATTTACATTAATCTATAGTATTTTAGATGAGGAATCTTCCTGTACACAATAATTAACAAATTTTGACTTAATTTTACCGTAATTGCTTATTCCGTGGAGCTTGTTTGTTACAATATTTTTCATGCGTTGAAGACATTAAATATACAAGGGTTATTGAATGTTAAATATATTTTTTTGTTTGCAGTAAAATTATTCCATATTTTTAGATAATGTTATGTTTATAATAGACTACAAACCTAAACTAAAGGTAAGGTTATGGCACATTAAATTGTAAGAAAAAAAAATGGAGCCCAGTGGATACAATGTTACTACTGTTTGGTACGATATCACCTAAAATGTCAAGCATCTGACGAAGAAATTGTTTTAATGTGCAATCGATGCACTGGAAATACCAGTGGTGACTCAGAATAAGATGTTATGCGTTAATGATACAATGTAAATGTTAATAAAATCTTACCTACCAATTTTTAGCATTAATTGTAGTATCACGAATAAACCTGCCCCATATCATGAAATTACATATCCTAGTCACGAAATTACCTTTCCTTGACTAGGACAGTCATTTGAAAGTTTTTTTAAATAATTTTCTAAGTTTCCTCATAAAAAAATACATAAATCTCAAGAATAACTATTGGGTGTTAGTCCCTCACAATTGTAGCAACAACGCATGTTATTTCCATTACTCTCCAACGAAAAAAAGGAAAATCATCACGAATATACCTTACTTTACCCTACTAAACTTTTACAACGCACGCCGCTGAAAATTTTATGAATGAAATCAGCCATGTTTTATTACAACTGCATTCCCCTTACCGACGCCGCGCTGTTACAGATCAATTTGCCAAACAATACATACAGGCAGACTTCCATGATGACCTATTCAAAATCTTCACCAATTACTAATTTAAAAAAAAAATCTTGCAAAAAACATAGCTTATTATTAGTAGAAAATGCATACAAAATCTGTTTTCAGTGCGATAAACGGTCTCGGAGTTATTCGCAAAAAACTGCTTTTTTTTCAATTTCGAAAATGGTGCATTTTAGAGACTAAGTTACTAAAAACTTTTTTTCATATTTTTGGACGAGCGTTCACATCTCAAAGTCCTGCGCATATATTATGAAACACCCTGTATTCAACAATAATTATTATGTCTTTTAATTAGATACAAGACCAAGATAATTTGTGAAATAGTTTTGAAACTAATACAATTAAGACGTAGATTATTATACAACAAAAAGTACTTAATCCAAGCAGGTTTTAAATTATATTTGTTTGTATATATCTATACCTACCTACCAATATCCAATATCATGTTTTATGAAATCAATTTGAAAGAATGGTATGTAAGAAACAATGTCTATCAAGGTTGTTTTCTTATTATTAATCGCGGTAATTTTGCCATATTTATTCTTTGTAACAATATGATTATTATTATATTATACAGGGTGTCAATCCGTTAACCACAGATTCCTTGAGCAAAAATAATATAAGTTTTAAGATGTCATTTTTCATTTTAGCCCTCCATGTTCGTCAAAGATGAAAATTTAAAACCAATATTTTTAAATAATTCTAGTATTTATTGAGATATTAAATTAAAATTTGGTGTGTTGCTTCAGCATAAAGAGCTACTTCTTTCCAAAAAAACAACACAAAAAACAATTTCTTACTAGCTAAAATACGGGATATTCAGTACCCATTGACCCCCCCAAGTTTTTATTACGTACACCAATGACTTTTAACCTAAGTTTTTATAGGTTACTATGTATTTTTGATTATTTTTTAACTCTTATAAAATTTCGATTTCGATCGAACATCCCGTATTTTGGCTATTAAGAAATTGTTTTTTGTGTTGTTTTTTTGGAAAGAAGTAGCTCTTTATGCTGAAGCAACACACTAAATTTCAATCCAATATCTCAATAAATACTAGAATTATTTAAAAATATTGGTTTTAAATTTTCAACTTTGACGCCCTGTATATCGAACATGGAGGGCTAAAATGAAAAATTAGATATTGAAACTCATATTATTTTTGCACAAGAAATCTGTGGTTAACGGATTGACCTCCTTTTTCCGGACACCCTGTATATTTTTAATATTAATGCCAACTAGTTTTAATTTGACATTAGGGAAATAACGACAATTTTACCTGAAATCCTAATCCTATTTTTGTATTTTGCTTTGTAATAATAAATTATACATTAAAAACATTTTTTGTGATAATAATTATTAACAAGTTATCTACCTATAAATAATAATAACCTTGCTGTACCTCCTGCAATAAAACACAAACATCTACATCTTTGCTTTGTGTATTGCCAGTCATTGTGTACAAAGAAACTATGACAATCCCATTAATGCGTGTAGGTACCTCCATCTATATGACTCTCACAAATTATTAAATCAACGATATATTATAATAGCACTATCACTGTCATCTTATACACACAATGTGACAACAATGCATAGTTTCAAAGAGATAAATTCTTGCACAACCGTTGACCTACTTCTTCTACTTGATCACCGCTGATCGCAAACATATTAAACTGGTTGTACGCCTCGGAACTTTCTTCAATACTTCAACAACAAGTAAAATTCTGGTTTTATTTGATGTTTTTTGGTTTTGTAACCAAAAGGTATACACCAATTTTTTGCTAAACATAATATATTAATATAATAAAGGCAATTTGCATACAACCAAAATCGCTCCCGCCGAGCCTCATACCGGTCCACAGGAATTTTTTAATGTAGGTAGGTAGTGGCAATGGTAGTGGCACAAGAATAATAATTATTCTTGTGGTAGTGGTTTTGTTAGTTTGGGAAATTGGCAACTTAACTGTCTCTAAGGCTTTTGTATCATAAATGGCCAGGAACATAATTTAAATTGAACTAATTTTTACCTGGTATTGGTGATTTATGTTTTCTATGTCAGGCATAGGCGTGGTAAATAAAGAATTTATAGAGGATACAAGGACACGAAGTTGATGCTAACTTTGATATTTAAAAATTTAGCAAAAGGCGTTTAGGGTCTTGATAATACCGAGATAATTTTGTCATAGAGAATGCCGAAAGCGTGTTGCTTGATAATAGCCCAAGGCCGCAGGCCGAGGGCTATTATCCTTGAGCAACTCGCTTGAAGGATTCGCTATGACAAAATTTTGAGTATTTATCAAGGCCCGAGGAGTATTCGATAAGAAAATTTTTTACTTTGTAGATTTGTCAATCTGATGTTTAATAATTTTCAATACAAAATGTATTAGTTTTAATCAAACAAATATTATTCATTTTTATTTAAAACTACAGTTGTGAAAAGTACAATTGGTAAATGTTAAATTGGAAGAAGAGTTTGCTGAAGTTGACGGATTGTTAATTTCCACTGTTGAAGAAATTCCTCGCATGGTGTTGATTATTTCACCATGGCGTTCTTGATTAATATTCAAGTACGGTTTCATTAAATTAGAGCTGCTATGTCCTGTTATTTGTATTAATTGCTGTTCAGGAATTCCTTTATTTGCCAAATGGCTAACTGCAGTTGATCTGTTCGAATGATTGGATATCTATTTACACTTAGTGTCCAAACCAATAGCTTGCGCAGATGATTTTGTCCACATATTAATTGTGTTCTTGTCTACCGGTATATTGTCAAACCATGTGTCACTTTCGGATTTCCAGAAACGATTTGGTCTCAAGAATAGGCGACTGGAAGTAATATTTTTTCCCCTTTTGGACAATAATTTATGGAATAACCGAACAGGGCATGCACTTTCGTTTGCAATATTTGGAACAAGCCACTTACTATTTGTACAACTTTTCGATCCTCCTTGGCATGTTTTACTGAATATTGGATTGTATTCAATTCTGTTGGTTGGCGTTCCATCATTATTTTTCTCAATCGTGAAATAATCTATAAGGCAATCAGCTGGTTCATCACCTCGCCAAGCTAACTCAACAGCTACAATATAGCAAAAAATGTCCCTTCTGGTGTACATTCATCCAATGATTCTAGCCAAATCACTTGAACTCAAATTTGATGAATTGCATTTTCGTTTGTTTGGATCCTGCTGTAATCTTTTACGTTTTGCATTTCTTGCATCTCGCCAAACTGAAAACACCACATGTAGGATTATCGCTGTAATCCAGAGGTGATTGGATGAAATTTGACACATGACTTAAAATTAAGTAATTTGATTGGTTACTATATTTAGTAAAAAATTATCCTTCAAAGCCAAATATCGAATGTGAGTGGAAATTGATATTTACCGTTGGAGGAAAACGCCTTTACCTAATAAAAATTTGATTGTCAATTAAGTGAGAATGTGAGTGAAGTTGAACACGATATGGTCATGTAACATCAAGCCAGAGCTGACCTATTTCCTTCCCTCTCTTTTTTGACCTCTACACTAAGTAATACAGCCATCTTTGTAATTCTTGGACCTACAGTTTAGCGTGGAATCTGAACCACGGTCCTCGACCGCCAGATGCCAGCACCCACGACTATATATATAGTCAATAACTACGTGGATCGCGAATCATCCTGAATAAAATGAGGAAAAACATCCCATCCTGTAAAGCTTTTTTAGGACAGAAACAAAAAAAAAATCATGTAATTGTGGAACGATCTGAACGAAACCTGAAATACCTCTTGCATAAATATGGTTTAAAATATACACAATGTTATGTATTATATGAAGTCAGCATGATGGAATTCCCATTGATTATACATTTTAATACAGAGGTAACTGTGAACTTTTCATTTATTTTAAAAATGTAGGCATGTAAAACAGCATATTATGCGGAAACATTGTTGATGAGTTGTACAGGGTGTCTCCAATTCAACTAATTAATCTTAAGTTTTACCCAAACGCATGATATCCTGGCCGCTATTTTTCCATCTCGTCTGGTTTTCGAGATTTCTTGCTAGGACACCCTGTACACTACTGGCATTAAACAACAATTGATTGAACCAGGTGAAGCAACTCCAAAGAAAACGAAAACCATTTCAGCGGCGAGTAAGTTTATGCCGACTGCTCTTTCGAACGTTTTGATATACGAGCGCTATTTGTGTAGTTTACAGTAACTTAAAAGATTCATCTCGGCCCAAAAATGGAATTAAATCGTGAACATTTTCGTGCGATTATTTTTTACAACTTTCGACGTGGATTAACTCACCAACAGTGCATGGATGCACTTAATTCAATTTTTGGCGATGAAGCTCCATCAAGGATCAGTGTTTATCGATGGTATGGTGAATTCAATCGTGGTTCTAGTTCACTCCAAGACGAATTTCGTGAAGGTCGTCCAAAATCAGTTGTTGTTCCGAAAACCATTGATGCTGTGCGCGAACTGATATTGCAAGATCGTCATGTGACCTATCAAGAGATTGAGACAACCTTAGGCATTAGTGGGATCAGCATACATTCAATATTGCATAAACATTTGACTGTCAAAAAAATTTGTTCGCGTTGGACCACACACAATTTGTCAATCGCTCAAAAAAAGTCTCGTGTCGATTGGTCGAAAGAAATGCTCAAAAAATACGATTGCGGTGCTTCGAAACACGTCTATGACATCGTGACAGGTGATGAATCGTGGATATACGCGTATGAGCCCGAAAGTAAACAGCAGTCGACTGTATGGGTGTTTCAAGATGAGCCAAATCCAACAAAAGTGGTTCGCGCACGAAGCACATCCAAGCAAATGGTCGCCTGTTTTTTCGGAAAACCTGGATATGTCGCAACCGTACCAGTAGAACAACGCAGAACAGTCAATTCTGAGTGGTACACAACCATTTGTTTGTCAGTTGTTTTCCAAGAAATCAGAAAAACCAACCGCCGAAGTCCTGACTTGGCACCGAATGACTTCTTTTTATTCCCGTACGTAAAAAACAAACTGAGAGGTCAAAGTTTTTCAACACCTGAAGAAGCGGTTGCTGCATTCAAAATGCATGTTTTGGAGATACCTCAATCAGAGTGGCAAAAGTGCTTCGACAATTGGTTCAAACGCATGCAAAAGTGTATAGATCTTCATGGGGAATATTTTGAAAATCAATAAAGTGATTTTCAATGATTAATAATTGTTTGTGTTCTCTAATCCCGAAATATAAAAGGCAACCCTCGTAATATTCATTGATTACCTCCAGAAGGGTTAATGCATCAACGCTCAATGCTACGCAGAGTTATTGCAATATTCTGGAGGTGTCTCAATGAGATTGGAATTTTTTTTATGACAAATGGTTTGAAAAATTACTATGTTTCTAAATGTAAATAGTGGCCGTCGTATTTTAAGGAATTTGACGAATTGTACTGTCAAAAGGGTATCACTGCATTCTTTATCAAGTCGGAAGTTATGCATTCCACCCTCGTATCTATCTACGACAGCGACTAGTAATAAAAGCTTTTAAGAAATCACTTAAAAATACCTTTATTCAAACAAAAAACTTAACGCACCATGAACTTATTATGTAAAATATACAAAAAAACTGCCAATGTCACGTCTATTTCTTCTTCTTTTTGTCTGGTTTGAAAAAGCGTATATCCGATATAAAAAAAAATGTAAATAAGTACCGGAAGAAGAACAATACCACTCACTTGCATTCTAAAGTCGCCAAGAAGACCAAAACAAGAGATATAGAAATAAATGCTAACTACTAGTACAGCATGAGTGTTACTTCCGGTATAGTAAGTTTTTAGCATAAAAATGTAATGTAATAGTACCTACCAGTGGCGTAACATAGTGGATTGATGACTATTAGGTTGCAAATTTGAATTTATAATAATAATAAATCGTCTTTATTTTTGAAAGTAACAATATCATAACACTATACTTACATATAACACAGTTAAAACAGTCACTAGATAGGGCGAAGTCTAGCTTAGAGCTACTCTACTCAACCCTAAATAGCAATAGCTATTAACACTATTCTTCCATATCATTTGCCTATCTATAAATCACCGTGTGCGAAATAAAAAAAATTAAAAAAAGATCCCCTGTGATTGCACGATTCCACTCTCAAAGGACAAGACTCTACTATAAATTTAAACGGAATAAAAGTGAAATAATGAGAAAGAGAATCAATTAATGGTATCGATTAAGAAGGTATCTCTTAAAATTAATCTTAAACTTAGCTGGACTCAATATCCGGAACCCCTTAGGAATAGTATTATAGAGCTTTATAGCGTTGTATGTAAAATCCCTCTGAAAAAGCGATGTGCGATGATGTGGTAAGGTAAGGCGGTCAATGTGTCGAACATCTCTATCATGAATATCCCTCCTAGGTACAAGTTATGGTCCCCTGATATGTATAGAGAGACAGCCAGTATGGTTCGAGGTATCAAACAGTATAAGAACCAAATTTTGACAAAACTCGTTTTTATTATTCAACATAGTTGCCTTTGGAATGCTATAGGTAACTCACAAGTCAGATTGCTGTCAAATTTATACCCGTATCACTTTGAAGGTTAGTACTAAATAAAACTCATATGGAAAAAACTCTAGTAACGCCATCTATGTGTCATCCTATGGCCTTTTTAAATGAATAGGGTTGCGCTATGGACTGGAGTCGTTTCTGTTATGCAGGAGAATGTTAAAAAAATAATAGGTAGGTTTTTTTTTGTGCCCACCCTTTTTAACTGGATAGATAACCAATTTCCCAAGTGTTTACTTCACTAATTCCATACCTGAGGATAATAATTTAATTTGTATCGAGTTTTAGGGGACGTACGCCGCTGCTATAGGTAACAACTAATGTTATTCTTAATATAGACTTTGTTATAATGATTCATTTGAAGTAAGTTTTATAAATAACGATGGTGCACTAGTAATTCGAGACGTATAATTTTTGCGCATATAAAAGATTGATGTTATCTCTAAGTCTCTAATTATTATAAATATACGATGAAATTCAAGGTCATCACAGTGTGTCTAATTAAATTTAATAATTGTTTTTTAAGAATATCTCTTACTCTAGCACTCCGACCATGAAAGCTTTGATAAGTAGACCCTTAATGCATGTTTGTGTTTATCCATAATATAGGCTGTACGGATATAAAAGCTTACATCTATAATTTGCTCTAACGCTACGTCCTACGTGCGGCCAAAGCGACGATTTTTGATAAATAAACTCGTTTTCTATAATGAACTATTTGAGAATCGTCTAGAGATTGATAAGCAAACGTCCACGTGGACCGACTGATGAAAAGTGGGCTAGGAATTTAACCCTCAGTCGTAAGGGTCGCATCGGCTGCTTCCGATGGCTGCAACCTTTGACCAAGCAGCAAGCAATCTGATCTTGCATTGCATACTTATTGTTATAGGTAAGAAGAGTTTTAGAGAATTTTATTACAAATTTAATTCTGCTTAATATTTGAATAATTTGCTTATAAAAGGTTTTCCAATATGGATGATATGATTTTGAAGCGACGCGTGACGGCTATTTGTAATATGTCATGATCTTTCATTTGTTTGTCATTGTATTCAGTAGTGTTTACAATTTCATCATGGAGAGATATACGCAAGAACAACGTTTACAAATTATTCAGTTTTATTATCAAAATAATCGTTCTCCAATTGCAACTTTTCGTGCGCTTTTGCCATTTTATATTCGTAATAATCGCCCAAGTGTGCTCGCTATTCGTCGAATTGTTGAAAATTTTAGGCGTACATTTTCTTTACATAATGTTCAAGTGCCAATAAGAAAAAGAACCGCCCGAAGTAATGCCAATCTTGCTGCCGTTCAGGCAAGTGTTCCTGAAGACCGCAATTTGTCGATTCCAAGACGTTCTCAACAATTGGGACTGTCTCAAAGCACAACCTGGCGGATTTTGAGAAAGGATTTGGGTTTGCATCCGTTTAAAATTGTTCTCACTCAAGAACTGAAGCCATTGGACCACCGTAAACGTCGTGAATTTGCTGATTTTGCCTTGGAACAACTTGAAAACGATAAAAAATTTTTTAAGAAAATCATCTTCTTCGATGAGGCACATTTTCATCTGAGTGGTGCGGCAAATAAACAAAACTGTCGATTCTGGTGCAAATAAAATTCACAAATTATTCATGAAAAACCATTACATTCACGTAAATTGACAGTTTTTGGTCTGGTGGAATCATCGGTCCGTACTTCTATCGAAATGATGCTGGTAACACCGTTACTGTAAATGGAGAGCACTATAGATCGATGATAACCAACTTTTTATGGCCGATTTTGGAAGGAATTGATCTTGACAACATTTGGTTCCAGCAAGACGGGGCTACGTGCCACACAGCAAATGCAACAATTGAATTATTGCGAGAAAAGTTTGGAGAATCGATTATTTCAAAAAATTGTGATATTGAATGGCCTCCAAGAAGTTGCGATTTAACAACCAGACTCTCTTCAAGCTTTACAAGTCAATATTGAACGTGCCATTCATGACATACGACTTGATTTAGTGGAAAAAGTGCGCGAACATTGGGGTCATCGAATTCGTTCCTGCAGAAGAAGTTGTCGAGTCCATTTGGATGACGTTTTATTTAGAACTTAATTGTATCGATTGTACTTCACATTCAATAAAAAACTTTTGAATTTCCTCAACAATAAGTGTGTTTTTTTTAAAGAAATCATATCACTCTTATTGGAAAACCCCATACTAGATTTCCGGGGTATGAGGACAATAAAACAAAAACACTAACTTATAGTTTGCAGCGTTTTGTGAATTTATTTATAGGCTTCTTCAGGCTTCCTATCAATACAATGTATAGATTATATTTTAAACTACATTCATAAAACTTGGTCTTCATATGGACTGTGTCCAAGATAGCATTGGAATCTTGGAAACGGTGTTTTCAAAAGTAAACTTACTTTAGTCATTTTGGAAAATTTTTGACAAAACTATTTTTTGCGACTTTTTTTTCAGCCATTATTTTTACAGATATAAAAAAATGAAAAGCACTTTTTGAGGAGAATAAGATAGCGTTTACAAATGTTCACTGCGACGTTTCGTTTTTGAAAAACCACCATCAACTTGGTTTTTTACCCGTTTATAATGACTTTTTTTAGCTGTAGAAGCTAAGCCTGAAGTTTGTCGGGAAAAAACTGGGACACTCTCTATAGTTAACTCAAATCTGTGGCATAGAATTTCCCTACTATTGATAAAAACCCCTATACCTATCCCAAGGGAAATTGGGACTACATGGTTGTTTTTAACAGTTGGTTTTCGAAGTTCAGCATTGACTTCCGGCAAACTTATGGTCGTAAACCACTCTTGGCAGTAACTGTTCTTTGATCTACCAAAGGAACTGCTTGGTTCCCCATATAAATAAATAAATAAATATCTATTTGTCAAACAAATTAAATAATTTTAATGACAGGTAAACAAACAAAACATATAAACAAAAGAATAATAATTAATACATACAGGTACATCGTCAAATAAATAAATAAATAAATCAATTAAGATACTTAAAGTAAATTAATTAAGTAAATATTCTACAGTTCAATATATATACAAAACACACAATACAAACTACTAAGTACTATCCAGTGTGTGAATCGCTCAAAAATTAATGCACATTAAAAAAGTCACCTACTGTATAAAAAGCTTTTTCCAACAAATACGTCTTTAGAGCTTTACGGAATCGAGGAAGGGATGATAGCAATTTGATTTCCATTGGCAGATGGTTGTGCATTTTTTTTGCATTGTATATAATCGAGCTTTTGATTAATTCGGAGGATGGGGCTGGCAGATAACGATCATGTTCGGAGTTTCTAAGAAGATAATTATGGAATTGTCTTTCAGAGACATCTGACAAGTGTTTGCGGATTAAGCAGACCGATTCCAATATGAATAAGGAAGGTAGTGTTAATATTTTAAATTTTCTGAAGAAGTCCTGGCAATGGGCTCTATAGTGCAATCTCAGAGAGTATCGAATAGCTCTTTTTTGTAATCTAAAAATACGCCCAAATTGCGTTGTACAGTATGCACCCCAGAATGGGAGGGCGTATCGAAGATGGGATTCGAAGAGTGAAAAGTAGACTGTTATGGAAGTTGACAAGTTAAGTTCTTTGGAAACTGATCTTAACACAAAACCGGCAGAGCTTAATTTTTTTGATAACGCATCAATGTGCAACTTCCACTTCAGGGAGCTGTCAACAACAAGGCCCAGAAACTTCACAGAAGAAACGACGTCAATAGTGGAATTATTAAGTTCAAAAGACTGCAGCGCACCTTTATATGACACAGATTTAGTTTTCGCAATGTTCAAACACAACACGTTAGAGTCACACCATGATTGGATGGTGATTAAGTCTTTGGATATGGTACTATGAAGAGCCACACTATCCGGGCCGCACCAAGTGAAACTAGTATCATCAGCAAAGAGACATACTTTACCGCTGATGTCTAAGCACGTAATATCGTTGATAAATAGCAAAAACAAAATAGTACCCAACACCGAACCCTGTGGAACTCCACACTCCATCGGCCCGCAAGAAGACACAGTCGCATTGACCCTCACACACTGACTTCTGTTGCTAAGGTACGACTTAAACCATCCCAGTGGAACCCCCCGAATTCCGTAGTGCTGTATCTTGTTAATTAGGATATACTAACGAGAAATTGTCGACTGAACTGGTGCTTCAATTGTAGGGGCTATTATGTTGAAATATAAAATGATGTTTTGAATTAAACATTTAAGTAGCAACTTTGGGAGCTTAAATTTTCAAATTAAACGACTTTTCACAAAATTCGTTTTTTTTTTATTTTATAAAAAAAACACATAATTTCTGGGATTACCAGAGTTCTCTTAACTGTCTCTACTGTCACTAGTCCAACTGTCAATTGTATATCGTTGACAGACTACCGCGTGCGCGTTTTAGAGATGGAAAACTATGAAATACCATCCCTAGAGATGGGTAATATTCAAGTCACAAAATATCGTCTACAAAAAATGTTTTTTTTTGGACTACCCTCGTAATTCGAGTACAAGAAGTGTAAGTAATATCGAATCTAGCAATTTATGAAATATATATATGTGAAAAAGTAACTAATAACTTTTGATGTCACGGCAACTAATAATTACTTATTAACTGTATTACTATTGCATCCTATGCAGGTTAATAAATAATTGGACTTTGTATGTATACATAAGTTGTTTTACATAAACAAAAAGTAGATTAAGCTTTTAAGTGATTTAATTAATTCTGTACGGGGTGCTCTAATTATTCTTCAAATTAGATCTATTCTAGTGTAAAAAAGAAACAACACATGCAAAAGCTATTAAGAATACCTCAATAATAATAGTTTTAAATGAAACATTGGATGGGTAAGTGCAAAAAATAGTTGTACGAGAAGGTGTTGGATGCACGATTTCTGGGACATATTACAGTTAGAATTAGATTTTGTAGCTTATACGGATGGATTAATTCAGTAGCTATATGTTTAGTTTTAATTAATTAAATTTGTTACATACCTACTCAAATGTATTGATTGATGAAAATATTAGTTTAAGAAGTAAAAGTCAATCTCCACAAAATTAAATTTAGTAAAGTCGAATACAAAAACATCCGTAACGTATTAGGATAGGCCTGAGCCTGCAAGTGTTAATATCAATTTAGAAAACAATTAGTAGGTACCTAAGCACGTAGAATTTTATTTCTGATGGACGAAGGAAATACAAGAACAACGAAACAAAATATAGAGAAACCCAGAAAAAGATAAGAACAAAAATAAGGGTAGCAAAAGAACATTTCTATGAAGAAAAATGCAAGGAAATAGAAGAGCTACAACGCAGATTTGACTTTTATAACCTACATAAGAAGGTAAAAGAATTGGCAGGTCTCAGAAAAGGAAAGATTACTACAATCCTCTTAGATAAAAATGGGAAAACACTATCAAACACAGAAGACAAACTGAAGAGATGGCAGGAATATATAAAAGACCTTTTCGACGATGTGAGAAATATCACATCCGTAGCTAGGGTAGGACTGGAAGACAGAGGTCCCGAAATTATGAAAGACGAAGTCACCCACACACTAAACAACATGAGCAACGGTAAATCTCCTGGCCCCGACGGAATTCCTATCGACATTCTTAAGATCATAATGATCAAGATTTGGATGTCGTGGTGAGACTCTTGAACAGCGTCTATGAGTCTGGAAAACTACCAAAGGAATGGCTCTCATCAGTTTTCATATATTTACCGAAAAAATCGGGTGCAAAAGAGTGCAGTGACCACCGTACAATAAGCCTCATGTCCCACACTTTGAAACTACTGTTAAAAATTATACTCAACCGCATTCACCAGAAACTCGATCTGGATGTAAGTGACAGTCAGTTTGGCATTCGCAAAGGATTAGGTACAAGAGAAGCACTATTCGCATTCAACGTAATAGTGCAGCGATGCCTAGATGTTAATCAGGACGTATATGCCTGCTTCATCGACTATAATAAGGCGTTTGACAGGGTCCGCTACGACCAGTTGATGGAAATATTACAATGTAAAAACCTAGACCACCAAGACCTGCAAATCATCTCAAATCTCTATTACAACCAAAATGCCACCGTCAAAGTAGATCAACAAAATTCTGGCACCATCTCAATAAAGAGAGGTGTACGTCAAGGTTGTGTTCTGTCACCTATTTTGTTTAATGCCTACTCTGAAGATATTCAAAAAAGGGCAATGGAAAATGACAGTGCAGGAATAAAAGTAAATGGAGTGCCTATAGTTGTTCTAAGATACGCTGATGATACCGTAATTTTAACGGAAAACCTGGAAGATCTACAAAGAATCATGGACAAACTTGTTCGATATAGCGAAGAATACGGCCTTACACTCAACGTAAACAAAACAAAGTTAATGAAAATAACAAAGAAGGCCCAGACTAACAACGAACAGATAATCGTCAAAGGTGAACCCATCGAACAGGTAGAGGTAGATCTTGGAACAACAGTTACTTGTAATAACGACTACACGAAAGAAATAAAAGCACGCATAGAAATAGCAAGGTCCAATTTCAATAGCATGAAAAGAGTTTTGTGTAATAGAGGTCTGAGCCTAAAACTGAGACTGAGACTAGTTAGATGTTATGTTTTTGCCACTCTGCTTTATGGCGTCGAGGCATGGACTTTGAACGCAGTAATAACCAAAAGACTAGAAGCTTTTGAAATGTGGGTGTACAGAAGAGTACTGAAGGTGTCATGGGTCGATCGGATAACTAACTTAGAAATACTTGAGCGACTAAACAAGAGAGTTATTAATAACAATTAAAAGCAGAAAACTTCAGTATCTGGGCCATGTGACTCGTGGACCAAGATATGCCTTACTTCAATTGATAATGCAGGGAAGGAGATGGCCCCTAGAGAGAGAAGCACGAAGAAGAATTTAGCGGATAAAGTGTATTTCTCTTCGATATTAGTAAATGAGGATTCTGTTCAGTTATTGAGCATACTTTATTTGGAAATGTGCGTAAAATACTTCGCACACCTGTATGAATAAAAGAAGCGGTTGATGCCTTCAAAAGTGCAATTTTGTGAGAACCAACGAACGAGTGGATTAACCAATTTTCAAATAATCAGTCCCTTATAGCGCACGATTTTTGTTTTTTGAAAAGAACTAGATACCTACAACTTAAAACGAGTTGAAAGTTTTTGTAACCTAAGAATTATTAATAGCAATGTCTATTATTATATTAGATTTGTAATATTAATGCAGGTTCGTCGTCTGACGTACTATATCGGTCTCCATAGACTAACCTTTTCCAGCTGGATTATTCCTTAAACTAACTCACATTTCGTACTTCATATTTACACTTTTTTTTGAAAAGGTTACTTATTTTGTATGTTTAAGTAGACCCAAATAAAATATTTGATAGTTTTGACTTGTACTTGATTAAACTTTTCAAGTTATTACCCCTGTTTAATACTATACATCAGTAGAAGCCACTGTGTGGCAAAATTTTAAAGGTTTGTTTTTTTACGCTAAAAAGAAAAAATTGTGTCGTCCCAAAAATTTCCCGGCAAGATATAATATAATCAAAAATATATGACCTGCGTAACAAAACAGAATTTTAATAATTATTATTGTTATAATTTCATTATTTTTAAAAATAAAAAAAAAATATTGCCAGAGCTGGGATTCGAACCCGGAATCTCCCGCATGCGAACCGCACGCTCTATCAATGACGCCATAAAACCCTTTATCAAATTTATTGTATTCTAGGAGTTGAGAACTGTAACTGGCAAATTTTTATTATATGAAAAATTCGATTACATAATAAAAATGCTGTGTTTGACCACGTAACGCTTCACATTTAATAACCCTGAACAGTCAGCTGTCACATTAAATCTTTTTCCTTGGCAACACTATAGCATAGCAGGTAAATGGCACGAAATTCAAATATCTAATAATACTTCAAACGTCTGATACAATATAAGTAAGTTTGTAGGATGCACTTCCTAATCAGAGCGGATAACTAAAGCAATTAAACGTAACGTGTGTTTATTTGCTATAACACTACTTACATCACGATAAATCTAACATGCTTGAAAAATTATGTACTTAGCATTATTTGTCACAAATTAGGTTTGTGAGTTAGTCTGAAGGCCAAGAATAACTAAATTACTTTATGAAGTAATAGTGTATGCACTGTCTTCATTCAACATACGTATGTGGAGTACATATTATTTATTACCCCCAAAATTCATATTTAAAATGCACGATAGTATAGAAACTTGTAATGTAAAATAAGCTCATCATGTAAGCTTTGAATGATTTATTTATATATTAAAAAACTGCTATACTGCTGTATGTATTGCCCTGGCACTCCGTTGGGAGTTCGGAATAATTTTAGGCTTTACGACCACTTAACCGTTACTGATGAGATGTTTCCTTGATTATAGAAACGCTTTTGATACCATCATAATTCAACTGTAAAAGCTAAACTTTAATATTATGAAGTTGGTATTGTCTTTAATAGTGTCCTATTTCCAGGGTCGCTGTTAGAGAGTGGTTATATGAATTTTAATTCATCTGATCTGAGAATTCTCGATAGGGATGTAGCTCTTTCCTCTTTTTTATACTGCAGATTTTCCTTTGTGATTGAAGTATTGTCATTGGCATCAATATGAGGAAATATCTATTAGCCATCGGAAACTTTATAGGTAGCACGGCTGCTTTTGAATGATCTTTCAGTTATAATGCCGTGAAGATTTACAATGCAATACCTGAGACTGATTGTGGATCGTAAAAGCAGTGATCATTATTAGAGTGTTTTTATAATTAATAGTCTTTTTATTACGTTTTTTTTATGTTCTTTGACCGTTCTAGTTTTAGTTTTATGATTTTTTTTCTTGGTTTTCAGTCATAAAAACTATTTTTATGTTTGAAATATTTTATTTTACATTTTCATAACGTTTCGACCATTTTTCTGGTCTTTCTCAAATTTCATTTTAGGCGTATATATTATTCCTCCCTAAAAATAAAGACACATGATATAGAAATGTTCAAAATGCTGCCAATGCGCGATTTATTTTCTACATGTACACAACTGGAAATTTTTACGAAAAGGCTTAGATCAAATATTTCGTATAACCCCAGACGCAGGAAAAAGGGCAAGCCAGCTCCTCTTCCAATCCATCCTTAGGAAAATATCTTGTCCAAATACTGGTGCAGGTTCAATCAAAAATGTTGGGGTGGACATTTTCTAATAAAAAAAACAAACTATTTTGAACAAAATATTGACGTTCAAACGAACAGACAGGGTGAACTATTGAAGTCTTCGTAACCAATCAGCCTATACGTGTATACAGACAATTTGGCTGTTGTCTTTTATAGACCAGAATGTGAGAATTTCCATCATTCCGAGGGTCACTAGGGGATACTAATTTCCTCAAGTGGGGTTTTCTGTATTTTACTATCGACCTGGATCGATTTTGTTGCACATCGGAGTAGAACGTCTTTATATGCAACCGTAGGTACCAGCTGTTCGTTAACCAGACACCACCTTCGGTAAGCTTTATGTTAAAACCCTATTTAGCTTCAGATTTTAATGCTTGGCAACGTAAACAGCGTCAACATAAATATCAAGCAAATTGAAAAAATCAGTTAATTTATTTAAAATACATGCCAAGACCATATTATCTTAATGTTTAACGTACTCTTAAATGCAATCATAAATACTTGTACTTGTATTTAAAATGTATGTTTCTTACATAAAGACATTATTTTTCTATATACCTAACTGGTATGTATTTAAATGATATTATTTATTATTAATTTATATATTAATGTTCAAGGTGATATTTACGTAAACTAAATATTAACAATATGTAGAAATTGCCTTTCAAATTCTATTTTTATTAAGTCACATATAATAACATTACAGTTCGTTTAAGGGACTTATTTAATTAGGTACAAAATATTTTGCGAGCTGATTAAGTGTTGAACTTTAATTTTGGTTTAGTGTATGTGCATTATGAGATATATATATAAGTATATAGTATAGTGCTTTCATTTTAGAGGTTGTTATCCAGAATAACTAGTCATCTAAAGTAGCCAGGACTTCAGCAAAAACACGTTGATTTTGCAAAACCACTGTTGGATCAAGTCTGTGTTCCACCCCAACTTTAAAATTTTAAATGTCACCCACGGTCTTATATCATATCATTTAGTTTAGTAATTAAAGGAATTTAGTGGATGCGACAGACTTTCATTTACCTATTTTTTTGACATCCTCAGTAGTATGGACTACTACTTATCAAAAATAATACTATTACTGTTGATTAATGTACAATAATTTTTAAAATCAAGAAAACAACGGACTGTTAGACAATTGTCCGTATAGTTCCGACCTAACTCAGCAATCGAATCCAGTCAAGAACGAACTGCGTGGTCAAAAGTTTCTGCCGTTCGAAGAAGCGGTTGATACCTGCAAAAATGTAATTTTGAGAGTACAAACCAACGAGTGGAATAATTCCTAGAGTTGGTTCGAGCGTTTGACAAAGCTTTTTCCTAAAGAAGACAGTCTGTATCTTCAATCTTCTTCAGGTACAGCTTTTTATGCTCTATAAATTACATCTTTAAAGTATTATCTTCAGATCTAAATCTTCGTTTGTATCAACTTGAATAATATATAAAATATGGAGGCAATTACGCACAGAAGTATATTACGCTATTTGTATATAACGGGGTTTATGAAATGAAGATAGGATTTTTCTTAAATTAATTATTGTTAAACAGTAATCGACACTGTTATGTGTAAGCGTAATACGAGTACAATAATAGAAGTGAATATCAGATCAAATTTAATAATTACACCGACAATAAAATATTTTATATTTTTTAAATAATCAGTCGCTTATAGCGCACGATTTTTGTTTTGTGAAAAGAACTGTATACCTACAACTTAAAACGATGTATGAAAGGTTTTGTAGCTTAAGAATTATTAATAGCAAAGTTTATAATAGACTTCTTGTAATATTAACGCAGGTTCGTCGTCTGACGTACTATATCGGTCTCCATAGACTTACCTTTTCCAGCTGGATTATTCCTTAAATAAACTCATATTTCGTCCTTCATATACTTTTTTTTCAAAAGGCTACTTATTTCGCTCTATAAAGGTATAATCATATTGTATGTTTAAATAGACCCAAATAAAATATTTGGTAATTTTGACTTGTATACTTTATCACAATTCATATTAATACTTTTGAAGTTAATACTCACATCACTGTGTGGCAAATTCGATAAATTTTTAAAGGTTTGTTTTTTTTTTTACGTTAAATAGACAAATAGCTATTTTGAGATATTCCCTTGGGATGGTATTTGAAATTGAGTAGTTTGAAATCAATTATCTACAGTAGGCACAAATAAAACCGGATAGAGCTATCATCCATCTTTCTGCAGAAGTAATTACAGACGAGACTACCCCTTAGTATATATATCTTTGTCAGGTCCAAGAATTTGGAGTGTGAAAGATCTTTTACAACCTCAAAAAAGTAACTTTTTATGACAATATGCTCGTTTTACCGGCGAAACGTATGGCAAACATAGATCTACATACGTTTGAAGATGGTTTTTGGAATGGTGTGATTATTTTATTTCGTTTCCACAAATCCAAAAATCATTGCTTTTCCGAATGACAAAACCCAACGTTCTGAATGCTTTATTTATATCAATATTCAGACACATCCAAATAACTTAAAGTTGATGAATGCTTAACGACCTCTGTCACAGAGTTAATAAAAAGATTAAAGTGGACCTAAATTGCACCCCTGAGGCACATCGTATATACCTATAAAGGATTTAGTTAGAATGAAATTCAATATATATTTTGGATTTATTTAGATATTTCAAGACGATGTTTTCCAGGAAATTAATTTTGTTTTCGGAGACTTATGTGGCTTGTGGGTTTCAGTTTGATTTTATTGTTTCTCATCTATTTCAAGTTTATTTAATTTAATTTTACTTAAAATAATGAAAGGGCTTAATTTATCCTAAAAATAACGATTATTCTTCGTTATAACGTTGAAATCTTATTGGTATTATCTGAAATTTGGTCAAATGAAAAATTAAATAAAACAAAATGTAAGACCCAAGTAAATCAGAAAGTAACTTATAAAGTAAGGTGTGGTAGCTATTTCTCTATACACAAATGAACGCTAAGCACAACATAATATACTTAAATATTTATTTTATAAAACGAATACGCCATGCATTTTAAATTAGTGTGAATCGTCTAGTTTGTAGTAAAAATATCGACGATGTAGAACAGTTAACTGAACTGTTTTTTTAACATTCCTGCATTTATATTGTATAATGACACGACTAGGTATATTTTACTATTGCTAAATTATAAATTTAGTTGAAAACTTGTTTGTTTTAGTTTTTTCTACCTAAAGCCAGTAAACAAGAGACTATTTAATACTGTGACCTCATAAGAAAAATCTACCGGATCTAATTCTGTTGACATATCCAGCCACTGCACTGATCCCCTTTGGACGATCCATTTACTAGGAAAGCTTTCATTTAAATTCTGACGAATAGCAATTATAGGCATAGTGAGGAGGTTACTTTGGGACTTATTATTAGAACCATCGAATTCTGTAGTAGAAAACGACTAAATTGTAAAAAGCCTGTGAAGTCGTTCATGGATAAAAATCGTGCGACCTCCACTCAATCAAGAAGTGGTGTGCTCAATTTCTAATAGTTCTTATGTCCAAAAAGATCCGCGGAAAAGGAAGGTATTGAGGTTCTGGAATAGGGAGTAGATTGTTTTAGGCGGTTTGGCCTCCCCTCACTTCGACCTGCAGAAGATCTTTTGTGAATGAATCTAATCTATGAATTGCCTAGCTGTCCCACACTTTTCATAGAGTTGATGATTTCTCTGGGGGCTAAATTCCTCGCCTCGTCGGGTGTTAGGGTCAAAGGTGTTTTAGCCTTTTGCAGAAAAGTGCCATGCATTTACAGCGCACGTGTTCTGTTGTCTCTGTTGCGTCTTTGCAAAACCGACAAGTGTCGTCCTCGGTTAGACCCATATTTTTGAGATGGTACCCTCACTGGGTGGTGTCCCGTAAAAAGGCCTGTAATTTGCCTTAGGTCGCTTCTCTCCAGTTGGATAAGCTTCCCTGCGTTGGCCACTGAATGTTTGATAAACCTTTTCGATTGTCTTAGGCCTGGAGTGTTTCTCCAGTAGGACTTAAGTTGTTCCTTTTCCCATCTTCGAAGTTCTTCCTTTATATGGCTTTTTGGAAGGCCAAAGATGGGTTCCGGTCCGCAGAACGGAGCGTTTGCGCCCTCTTTTGCAAGTTGGTCCGCCGCTTCGTTCCCCTCTATGCCTTCATGTCCTGGCACCCATGTCAGAGTAATCTTTTTCCCCTGAGCTGCCAGCTGCTTTAGGGTCTGTTTTCATTCCCGTGCTAGCTTTGACGTGAAGATGTAAGACCTCAGTGCTTTTAACGCAGCTTGACTGTCTGACATAATATTGATCTGCCGTTCCGGGATGCCTCTCTGCAGGCATTCTTGAGCACAACGATTAATAGCGTTGATCTCTGCTTGGAATATAGTGGGCTTTTTCCTGAGGGATTCAGAGAGCCTGCAATTAGGCCCGTATACTCCCATGCCTGTGTTTCCTTCTATTCCTTTTGAACTGTCCGTATACCAGCCGCCAATTTTGACGGTCTGCAATGACTACTTCAAATGGGATTTCAAAATCATGTTTGCGTGGTAAAGCGTCCGGCGGTTTTCTTCCTGAATCCAAAGGTATTAGATTCAGGATTCCCATGTGTCAGTCTAGATCGCCAGATTTGAAGACGGCATTGTATATGCTTAATATTAACTTTTGGCCACCATACTAATGTAATGAGGCGTATGTAACCATGGGTTTGATGACTGTTTGGTACAACCAGTATGTGAGCTTTGGCTGGCTTTAGTCCCCAAGTCCTACCGAGTAGCCTGTGACACGTCCATATGGCCGCTGTGGCTTTCGATATGGTTTTCTCTATATGCTGATTCCATATTAGTGGTTTATCCAGGAATACTCCCAGGTATTTGACTTTATCCGGAAGGCAAATTTGCTCACCGCTCAGAGAGGGGTTAATAATGTCCACCTTTCTCTTTCTCGTGAATGGTACCAACACTGTTTTTTCGAATTTATATTCAATCCCTCAGCGTCGCACCAGTTTTTAATTTTGTTTAATGCAATTTGCATGCGGTTGGATATAACCGATGTGTGTTTTCTGGAATAGGGAGTAAAAGTGAAGACAGACAAATCAGTATCAACTACTTTCCCAAGAGGAAGAAACTAGCGAAATCTATTTACTCAGACGCTCTCAAGGAAGGAGATTGGTAAACCTGTGATAACATACACAGTTCTATGAAAGGGCAGAATTCGAAGGTTGTGCTATCTCGAAAGTTACCAGTTTTGTGGAGCTGCCAGTTTTTCTAAGCATTTTCGAAGTAAAATTGTATCTAATCTAAGATAAATCTACAAGCAATCTTGGTACGGTTCTTTGGCTTTTTAATCTTTTTGTTCAACGAAATAGAAACGAGACTTTCATGAAACGGTTCGTACAAAAGTTAGAGACAAACTTATTTCAAAAATTATTACATCATTAAGAACAAGAGGGGAGTGTTTTTAAAGACCATTATTTCTTTCAAAAATAAAGCTATCGATATGAATTAAAGACAATATTGTTAAGAAAGTATTGACAGCTAATTTCAAGTTTCACAACGTATTGAATAAACCTACAGGGTGCTTCAAACATAAACTCAATACAACATTTCCTTTCGATTTGTATAAAATGACAAAGACATTCTTAAAAGATCATTAAAATTGGCACAAAAACGGGAAGGTTATGAAAGTTTAGGTAAACTGAGGCAAAAACTAAATTTCGTTGTCAGCTGATTTCGACTTTTCCTTACTCTATAATTGTGCAGCCTTAAAAAGTAAGTATGTATTTGTACCTAAACTCATATACAGTTGACATACTAACCTTTGATTCGTGATGTATAAATAAGTGTATATTGTCCGTTACTTTAATAAATAAAATTAGCAAGCCACATAATAACTGTAAAGTTTGTTCATTAAGACACTTGTGTATTTGTCAATATTTATTATTATTATTATTAAGTTTCGTATGTATGCATTGATTTAAAATCGATATTAACAGCAATTATATTTAGATTATTCAGTTTACTCTATTTTTATCTGCTACAAGGTGTAACTTGAGAGATTTATTATTAATTGGATCGGAAACATTGGTGTCTACTTAAAATTATGTACAGGGTGTCCCAATTTGTGACTTTCAGGGATCTCAAATTGAAATTCTAAATTGAATTTCAATGTTTATTTATCACAATTTTTAAATGAATGAAGCTTTTAGCTTCGACTTCACCTTTTGTATTTATTTACAAGAAACGCTCTATTATTATTATTATAAAACGAGACGATTTTCTACATTTTTCGGGTCGAAACAGGTTCATGACAAACGAGGAAGCCCTCGAGATAAATCCGCGGACTCACATCTGGAGATCTAGGAAGCTACGGTACCTCTCCTAATTAACTAAGGTCTTTTGCGTACCTACTAAGTAGGGACTTTCAACTCTTAATTCATTTATGATATATTTTTTTAATGAATGCACTTCACACACTTTACAGATCCAGACAAGAATGGACACTGCCTGGTCAAACATTTCAGCCGTTAGAAGAAGCGGTCGATGCCTTCAAAAATGTAATTTTGAGAGTACCAGCAACGAACGAGTGGAATAACTCCTAGAGTTGGTTCGAGCGTTTGAAAAAGGTTTTTCCTGAAGAAGACAGTCTGTATCTTCAATTTTCTTCAGGTATAACTTTTTATGCTCTATAAATTCTATATTTAAAGTATTATCTTCAGATCTAAATCTTCGTTCATATCAACTTGAATAATATATAAAATATGGAGGCATTTACGCACAGAAGTATATTACGCTATTTGTATAACGGGGTTTATGAAATGAAGATAGGCTTTTTCTTAAATTAATTATTGTTAAACAGTAATCGACACTGTTATGTGTAAGCGTACGAGGGTTGCCTTTTAGATTTCGGGATTAGAGAACAAAAACAAATATTAATAATCGAAAATCACTTAATTGTTTTTCAAAATATTCCCCATGAAGATCTATACACTTTTGCATGCGTTTTGAACCAATTGTCGAAGCACTTTTGCCACTCTGATTGAGGAATCTCCAAAACATGCATTTTGAATGCAGCAACCGCTTCTTCAGTTGACCTCTCAGTTTGTTTTTTACGTACGGGAATAAAAAGAAGTCATTCGGTGCCAAGTCACTACTATACGATGACTCATCAAATCGATGTTTTGGGTGCTCAAAAATGCAGTTGTTTGAGCCGATGTCTGAGAGCTCGCATGGTCGTGGTGAAGAGTGATCCGTCTTCGGCGGTTGGTTTTCCTGATTTCTTGGAAGACAACTGGCAAACCAATGGTTCTGCGTTGTTCTAGTGGTACGGTGGCGACATGTCCAGTTTTTCCGAAAAAACAGGCCACCCTTTGCTTGGAAGTGCTTCGTGCGCGAACAACTTTTGTTGGATTTGCCTCATCTTGAAACACCCATACAGTCGACTGCTGTTTACTTTCGGGCTCATACGCGTAAATCCACGATTCATCACCTGTCACGATGTCATAGACGTGTTTCGAAGCACCGCAATCGTATTTTTTGAGCATTTCTTTCGTCCAATCGACACGAGCCTTTTTTTGAGCGATTGACATGTTCTGTGGGATCCAACGCGAAAATATTTTTTTGACAGTCAAATGTTTATGCAATATTGAATGTATGCTGGTCCCACGAATGCCTAAGGTTGTCTCAATCTCTTGATAGGTCACATGACGATCTTGCAATATCAGTTCGCGCACAGCTTCAATGGGTTTCGGAACAACAACTGATTTCACGAAATTCGTCTTGGAGTGAACTACGACCACGATTGAGTTCACCATACCATCGATAAACACTGGTCCTTGATGGAGCCCCATCGAAATTAAGTTCATTCATGCACTGTTGCTGAGTTAATCCACGTCGAAAGTTGTAAAAAATAATCGCACGAAAATGTTCACGATATAATTCCATTTTTGGGCCGAGATCACGTTCTGAGTACGTATAACCTCAAAAATGTCCAACTCTACGATAGAGCTGTCAGTTGCGAGATTGCAACACCAGGGTTGCCAATTCCGGAAATATAAAAGATAACCCTCGTATAGACTTGTAATATTAAAGCAGGTTCGTCTTCTGACGCACTATATCGGTCTCCATAGACTTACCTATTAAAGCTCTATTATTCTGGTTTCAAGCAGATGTACGCACGGTAGATGCACGAACCTTCAAAACCTTCTACGTTTTTTGGGCCGAAACAGGTCTATGACAAACGAGGAAGCCCTCGAGATAAATGCGCGGACTCACATCTGGAGATCTAGGAAGCCAAGGTACTAGTCTACCTTTCCTAATTAACTAAGGTCTTTTGTGTACCTACTAAGTAGGGACTTTCAACTCTTAATCCACGGAATTTATGATATCTTTTTTTAATGATTGAACTTCCGGTTATATGGAAGTTGATGTAAAACTCCGTATTTTAAATGGAACACCCTATATATTACTACATTTTTGGATTCTGGATGAAATTTATATTTAAAAGTTTATGTTAAAAATGCCGTTTGAAGGCCATCGTCATTTGTCCTTATATAGAAATTTTAAACAACTAATTTGCATGAAAATTCTTGTAAAGGAAGGTACTTTCGCAACATATTTTGTTATTTCTTATACAGGATGGTCTGAAAATAAGATTAAAAACTAAATGTTATCTTATTTGGCATTAAAAATAAAGGTAATATGAATTAGATTGTATATGTTGAAAATGTGTAGTGTTCACCGATCATGATAGGTTCGAAACATGTTTGCTTTGCAAGTAATGGACTATTTCTTTAAAATGTAAAAAAATGTCATCCACATAACTTTTAAGGTAGATACAGAGTTTTATGTTTCCCGTTGTAAATAACTGTCTTACTATTAAACAAATATTTACTCTAAACTTCAATTCTCTTTGGTATACCTAAATATGTATATTTCACTCAAGATAAGTGTACCTATGGTAAGCTATAATAATAATAGCCTGCATCTCGCCTCGCTTCACAGCTGGCTGCATAAACCGACTCAAAAATGTTACCTTTCCTTTATATACCATAAAGGTTAACGTGCTAGTACCTGTAAAATACCTATAAGGAATGAAAACTCACCTAAATTACAGAATACAACCTAAACACAAAAAACCACACTAAATTAATTAATAAAGAAGTGCCTAACAGCACTTCTTGTTTATTGGGTCCTAACGAAATTCCTTTGCGTACCACAAGTGTAACATGTATAAATAATATATTAAATTTACTAACGGTACCACTTTTTTTTTATTCACTTTTCTGTAGTATAGTAGTAGGTAGGGTACACACGGTTTTGTTGTATAAGGTATAGAGATACGTAGTATAGAAGCGTCTTACGCGACCGCGTAGAACCCAAAGCAACACTGAAGAAGGAGGCTCAGGTGAATAATTTTCTTGATGGCAATCAAGTCACCCAGCACAGGTAGTGTGGTGGGAAAATGACGGTTTTGTGTTGGGTATCTAGTTATACGAGGATGCATTCGAAATATACGTCCAGCTCTACCAGAGAACAACTAAGGAAGAGAATATAGAGTTTGGTGGGCGTGGCTAGTTTGCGCACCTCATTCGCGCAGAGGGATTCGATGACGTACTATTTACACAAAAATTAAATAATATTTACATAGGGTGTTCTGTAGATTCTGTATGCGCCCCTCGTATTGTTTTTATTTTAATACAATTTTTGGAAAGGAGAGAAAAAGAAAGATAATAATATATATTATTTTTACCTAGCATAGATAACATTATCATTGACCACAATTTAGAGGATATTTTCTGTATTAAAGTTATATTCGTTTGAAGTATTGATATTGAAAGAGCGCAGTTATCGTTCCGGTCTTCAAAAAAGGTGATCCAAATGCTATTGAAAATTACAAACCAATTTCTCTCTTGAGCACGCTGTCGAAGATCATTGAGAAGGTAATTTCAGAGAGAATTTTTGGGTTTCTTAATTCATGTAGAATTTTAAGTGAGTGTCAACACGGATTTAGGAAGGGGTTTTCAACTGAGACATGCACATATAAGTTTATACAGCAAGTGCACGACTTGAGTGATCAAGGTTACTGTATTGTTGCCCTTCTCTTCGACCTGTCGAATGCTTTTGAAGTCGTTGATCGGGATTTTCTTTGCAGAAAGCTGGAAAATGTGGGCTTGCGTGGACAAATCAGGACCTGGATAAGGTCTTATTTAACCAATAGGCAAATAGCAGTCAGAGTCGAATCAGTTTTATCGGATTTTCATGAAATGGATTCAGGAACACCACAGAACAGTATACTTGGTCGGCTGCTCTTTTTGGTATACATTAATGATCTTCCAGCAAATATTACGAATGGCTTGCTGTATATTTATGCCGACGACACAACAATTTTACTCTTTGACAAGGATCCTGAAGCTTTAAAATATAAGATCAATGAAACTCTGAAATTAACTTCGAGAAAACAGTTGCACTAAATTTGGATAGGTATGGAAGGGCATCAAATTTTAACTTAAATTTTAATATAAACTTTAATAACGCAGTATTGCCATGGTCAGACTCCGCAAAATTGTTAGGGGTTTACATTGACGCGAAGCTAAGTTGGACGACCCATATTGATTGCGTTTGTGGCAAACTGAGGAAAAACATATATGTTTTAAATTCACACACTGATAAAAACTCGCGGCTCTCGGTCTGCTATGCGCTGGTGTACTCCACCATTAACTATAACATTATGGTATGGGGCCGAGGCGTTGAAATTGAACGTGTGTTTATTTTACAAAAACGTGCTATTAAAGGTATGTTTAATACACCATTTGGGGGTACCTGCAGGGGTGCATTTAGGCAAAACAAATTGCTTACAGTAACCTGCATCTACCTGTATAAACTTCACACGTTTAAAACTAAAGCTGTTGTGAGAACTAACGGGGACAATCATGGATATAGCACTAGGGGCAGAAGCCTTCTCTACTTGCCTCGCCCTAAACATGAGTCATACAAGAAGTGGCCATTATACGCAGGTTTATATTATTATAATTTGCTTCCGGATGACATGAGGAGCTGTCAATCTGAGAAGCAATTTAGAAGACTGTTAAAGACATTTTTAATTGAAAACGCTTTCTACACCTTATCAGAGTTCCGTGAGTCACTGCAATGACGGCCTATATGTTTGTTTTGTTTGCAGTTATTTTGTTTGTTTGATTTTGTTGTTATATATTTTGTTTGTTTGACATATTTGTATTTTAATGTATTTTTATTTTCTTTTAAGTTTGCATTAAGATTTTATTTGTACATATTTTTTTATATCTAAATTTAATTATATTAAACTTGCCTGTTAAAACATACATATGATGTATTTTAAAAGCATATTATGGATTTGTTAATTTGACTGTGATTATGAAATATTGACTTGCCTATGTACTTTCTTGTACTTATTGATGGCGAAATAAATATTTGATTTGATTTGATACAGGCACATTCTCCTACACTCTGCTGTTGGATAGCAAAAATAATTATGATATCTTATTAAAGTAATGTACAACATTCCAAAAAATTAAGGTATACGATTTTTCTTTTATTTATTTGTTTCGTTAGTTATGTGAAGTTCCTACTGTAGTTGAATGTATTGTAATTTGGTTATGTTTGTTTTATTGATGAACTTACATTTTGATTGAGTGTTGTGACTTTATTTCACCCTACAACCCACTAATCCGTTTTTAAAAATTAATTTGGAGAATACGAAAATATTGAAAATTCCTTATAATGTTAGCAGCAAATGAGAGCATTGTATATTTTGGTGTTGTATTTACAAATTTACAATAAAATCGAATTAAGTTTACCTAAAATAGTGCCTAACCTAACTCACTCACCATACCTCTTAACACAGAAATTGTTTGGAAACACCTCATTGACCAATATAACTTCTCGACTTATGTGAATAGCAGTTAAGGTGTGTTTACACCACAAAACTTTAATTAGACAAAATATACCTCAAAACCATTTATAACAAAACAGGTCAAAAAAATTTTGACAAAACTAGATTTTATTATTCAACATAGTTGCCTTAGAGGGCAATATAACGAGTATAGAGATTTCGATACCACTTTTATAGTACGATTTCTTTTTCTCGTCAAAATAGGTGTCAGTTTCATCATTGGACTTAAATTTCTTTCCAGCAAGCATTATTCTCTTGAGATCTGAAAACAGGAAAAAGTCACTGGGGGCTAAATCTGGAGAATACAGTGGATGGGTAAGCAATTCGAAGCCCAATTTATTCAATTTTGCCATAGTTTTTATCGATTTGTGACACGGTACATTGTCTCACTTTTTTCTTTTGCCAATGTGGCCGTTTCTTTGCGATTTCAGCATTCAATCGATCCAAAAGTGCACAGTAATAGTCGCTGTTGATGGTGGTTCCTTTTTGGAGGTAGTTGATGAATATTATTCCGTTCGCATCCCAAAATACAGACGCCATCACCTGAGATGGTTGTCGAGTAGTAGATTTTGGAGTTGAGTCCTTGTCCCTTTATCATATACACCCTGTGAGCTATTTTGACATGATCAACACCTTATTACCTCA
Source organism: Apoderus coryli (assembly GCA_911728435.2). Taxonomy (NCBI): domain Eukaryota; kingdom Metazoa; phylum Arthropoda; class Insecta; order Coleoptera; family Attelabidae; genus Apoderus; species Apoderus coryli. The sequence continues at coordinate 37,785,975 of OU452200.1, read as the reverse complement.
GTTTATCATCTGTAATTGGCTGCAATACTTTTCAGCTCTGAGCCTACGGATAACAGAATCTTACTGTCATCTCAAGGCTCTAGATAGGACCGTTTTTTGCGATATATATGCCTATTCTCCCCGCTTTCATCTGCGAAGGATGAAGGATGATGATGAAATTCACAGGTCTCTCTCTTTTTTCGAGCGAACACCCTGCACACTATTGTCAGAGAACAACTAAGGGAGAGAATATAATATCTGTCTTGCCGCCTTTGATCTCATTCAGCCTGTGACCGCCATGTTGAAAGAGTAGAAAACAGGGTCGTATTTAAATTTTGTTGAAATAATCGTGCAGGTCGGTACTTAAGGTGTTTGAGATGCTTACAGTGTGGATTGAATGCATGGAATACTTTAGGTATTGTCGGTAATTATAATAGACAAATCTCCTAGCTAGTGGGTTTGCCAGAACTTACTACTTCTAATAATACTATGATAATCTTCAGCAAAAAATCAGCTACTACGAATTAAAGAAATATTTTAAACTATTGGGGTTAGGCGTGTACCTATATAATTACTGTTATCATCGGGATATTTTACCTGCTATTGTAACTCTTTTGTATTTGTCATTTGTAGGAACCTAGGTAGGTGCAATGCAGGTGTGCATCAAGGGGTGAACAGAAGCGAAAAAACCTATATTTTTCTAGAACGTTTTTATTATAATAAGTTTATTTTTGTTGGTACACTAATTTTTAGCGTATAAAATAACCTTATTCTGAAAGACAAACTTACGATATAAGTGTAGGAAATTCTGAACATGGGTGCACATATGCAATATCTTATATCTAAAGCAAATAATTTTTTCAAAATATTTGTTTGTGTAGGTACACACATTTTCAAAATTAGTTTGAAATATAACTTCCAAACCGGATGTATATAAAATAAAATCAGGATCTGGCATCATTAATCCACCAAAATTACTTAATCCTGTCTTCAAAATGAGCAGCAGACAATCTGTAGCTACTCAAATTTTTACTAGCTCTAAGATCTTCACAACCCGAACCAACCATCCAAATTTCAGCTCTATAGAACATAAAACACTGGGTATTATACCATAAAATACAACTACGCATAATATAAGATTACAGGAGGACTTCCATTTCAAAAATAATACAATATACCACATATCTAAGAATGTAAATTTCGCAATCATACCATATCTCATTGCATTCGAAAATCTCAGATTAACGCTGCCACTGAATATCCATTCGCTCGCAACGCTAAACTAGACTAAATTGCGTGTGGCGTCTCTGTTTAAACTCAGTACGTCATCGAATCCCTCTGCGCGAATGAGGTGCGCAAACTAGCCGCGCCCACCAGACTTTAAATTCTCTCCCTTAGTTGTTCTTTGCTATTGTTGCGTTTACGTATACGTTCTTCTGTGTGAAGAGAGCTTAAATGTTTATGTTGTATTTATTTGCGAATGCGCTGCATTCTTGGCCCTGGCAGCCCAACGGTTTCTTCGGGTCGATGGCCCGCCCAATACGAACGAGCCTGGGCATAATAGTCGATGGGCAAGTGTAGTATTTTATTATTATAGCATATAGGTACGTAGGTAGAAGAAGAAGATAATACTCTACGAGAGCTGAATTTTTAGAGCGTATAGATGTTACACCGGTATAATTTTATTTATACCTACTTATAATATTAATATTATGGTTTGCGTACCCATAGCCATAGGCCGAACAAGCTGACGTATCTTTTGTATACGAGGCCTGATCACTTTGTAATGAAACTATTGTCACGTTTAGGTTTAACGTGAACTACGAGGGCATTGAAAATAAGGACCATATCTAAAAGATTGAAACACCGAATACCAAGTTTAAATAGACTAAGTTTATTAACAGTTAAAGTTGAGAAGAGTTTACAAAATGATGAAACTTAAATTATAGACTATAGAGTTATAATAATAGAATACAAATAATGTTACTTACATTAAAATATAAGAGACCATATAAGGTCAAGTTGCACTATGGTTCCCATTTTTACTGCATTCAGGTCTTCTTACTATTAGTTTAAAATTAGGACACAACTAAACTTATTTCTCTGAGAGGAGAATTTATAATAAAAGCGTTATCCCTCCCTTAAACAATCTTGCGCCTAAATCCTCCCTGTGTGACGAATGATAATGAGGGAGGTTAGATTGAATCAAAGATGGTTTCTTGATTTCTCTATGCTAATTGGATATTAACATAATAATAATAATATTGCACCACAGGGTAAGAGGCAGAGCTCCTGATTATCGAGAAATGGTGACTCTTCTAGATAAACTAGAATTAACAGGAAAATAATATTTTTGTATTTTTCCAATATCTGGGGTTTGTTATTTATTTATAAATATTCTACTCCACTTCGATATGGACTACTTCTTTCGAATTTATTTATAATTTATATTTATTTATTAATAATTTTGGAATCTGTATTCGTGACTACTGTCTGTGGTAAACATATTCATATTTTTGTCTCACTCAGACCGTGTGTACCTATTTTTCTTTTAAACGCCATTTCCAATAATTCACATTTCAAAAAAATATATTATCAGACATCCTTTTATCAAACTTCAACAAAAAAAACACCTTGGTCCAGAAGCAAGTTACAAAAAATTAGCGCTGGTCGTTAACATGGTAACATAAAAATAAAATACATTCGTATTAAAGAGGTATAAACATTAATATAAGAATTTAAATCAAATTAATGTTAACAAATTCCAATATTCAAGGCCAAAGTCGCTTTCGTCCTTCATTGGAATCTTGGAAACGGTAGGAGTTACAATGTCCGTTAAATTCGAAAAAAGTTGTACAATTTAAACACATTTTAAATGCTGTTTTCAAAAGTAAACTAACTTAGCCCTTTTCGAGAAGTTGTTGATGCTTTTTTAAAAACGAAACGTCGTAGTGAACATTTGTAAGACCTATCTTATTCTCCTCAAAAAGTAACAATGAGATAGTGCTTTTTTATATCAATCTGTAAAAATAATGGCAGAAATAAAAACTAAAATCGTAGAAAATCGTTTTTTTTTTAATTTCTCGGAAACGGCTAAACTTAGTTTAATTTTCCAAGATTCCAATGCTATCCCATTCTTACCTTGAACACAGTTGTATCTAAGAAAAAATAGTTTAAGATTACTGGTTTAAAAAATGATAGAGTATTCTAAAATTTCTCTACAAATAGGATATTTTAAAATTTCTGCCTCCATTTCCCTACTTTCCAATTTTTCAGCAAATTTTCCTACAAGTAGAGAAATTCCCTACTATCACTGACAATAAAGTCAATCCAAATTAGATAATAAAGGTAATAGAAAAAAATAGGTACTATGGGGGTATTTTTCGAAGAAAGATTTCATGAAGGTATACAAAATTAATTGATAGGTCTGAGTGTCGACATTAGTATATACAGGGTGTAAGTAAATAAGGGCGACAAACTTCAGGAGGTAATTCTGCATGAAAAAATAATGACAGTTTGCTATATAAACATATGTCTGCAAATGCTTTGTTTTCTGCTGAGATACAGTTGAAGTTTTTCTTAAAAACTGAATATTTATTGATTGCTCTAAAACCGGTGGAGATATGCAAATGAAATTTAGTGGGTTTTAAGAGGTCGTTATTGCACATTTTTTGACATGCAATTAAAATTTTTATGTTCATCAGTGGCACGCATACGGGTAATGATCTCAACTTTTTTGAAGGTCCGCCACTAGAATTTTTCAAATTAAAAATCATTTTAGAATTCCTCGTTCAATTTGTGATAAAAAATCTCTCTCGCTTTTTTATCGTAGGGGGAATTTGTGCAAAAAAATAAAACATCTCGCGGTGACGCTGGTAGGCTACTTGTCAACATTCTGTTAAATACGAATATTTCAACGAAATGTAAAATTAGCGTTTCTTTATCATTAGTGTTATTTTCTCTTATTGTTTTGGTTTAATGTTTATTGTATTAGATAGTTCTTGATAACGTATTAGAGAAATAAAAAATACGGGGTGAGATGTTTTATTTTTTTGCACAAAGACGATGCCCCCTACAATAAAACAGCAAGAGAGATTTTTTATCACAAATTGAACGAGGAATTGCAAAATGATTTTTTATTTGAAAAATTCCAATGGCGTACCATTTTTTTCTTTAAAAATATTGAGATCATTACCCGTATGCGAGCCACTGATGAACATAAAATTCTTAATTGCTTGCCAAAAAAATGCGCAATAACTACCTCTTAAAACTCACTAAATTTCATTTGCATATCTCCACCGGTTTCAGAGCAATCAATAAATCTGCAGTTTTTAAGAAAAACTTTAACACCCCGTATCTCAGGAAACAAAGCATTTGCGAACATGTGTTTATATAACAAACTATCATTATTTTTTCATGCAGAATTATCTGCTGGAGTTTATCGCACTTATTTACTGACACCCTGCATATTCCCAAAGTTTCGTGTGATACCCTGTATTTATTAATATTATAAGAGCAACTTGATTGATTGACACAAATTCAGTGGCAGTTCATTGTCCAAACAATTAATGCTGTTATATAAAATGTGTGTGTATTACACTGAATATTAATGAAGAGAAATATAGTCACATTAACGGAAATACTCTGTTATATTTCCACATGCCTAATAAGACTTTAGTATAACGGATACTAATACTTCGTAAATTAAAATTAATACTTTTTCATGTTATTATTAAAGCTTAATGCAGCCAATTTAAAACAATGAACACTTTGTTTAATACGTTGGGTTTGCCCACTATCTTATCCTATATTTTGAGCTTACGAGCTCAAAACCCCCACTCTCAATGATGTATAAATCGGTTATTCAGATAAGAGCAAAAAATATTATATGCCTTTGACACCACCAGGGTTATTGCCGACGTTGATCCTCAAATAGTGGTATACCATGCCAATGGGGATTTCGAAGAGGTTATGGTACGGCCGCTGCTTTGGCGAATGTTGTTGATGATCTGCTTATCAATGGTGATATAACACACATGACACTTCTTGACAGCAGCAGCAAGACGTTCGATACTGTGGATTTTAAATGCTGATAGTGTCAACTTATTTCACTCCCATTTGAATCTTCGTAGTCAGATACAGGGCCCTGTGATCGCGGAGCATCGCCACAATTGCAATTGAGGAGAGGTGTAACACAGGGATCCCTCTTGGGTCCCCTTCTTTCTCTTATAAGTGTATTTCTTGATTGTTTGAAGCGGTTTATTCTATACTTAAGTTTGTTTAGGGGTATTCTGAGAATTTGTCTCTATATTTAATGTATTTTATTTTACTTGAATTTGGTGATGTTTGATTATTATTGTAAAGTTTTGTATGGTTACACGAAAGGCATTTATTAGTATTATTTAATGTGGCTAGGTAGAATATCCGATATGGAATGTCAAAACTCAATCGGGCACTTCTTTTTTGAGCATAAAAAACCTTATTAATATCCTGAGTCTGTCCCCAAATAACCACGTTATAGGACGTAACTGTAGTATACACTCAAAATCTCGCGAAGGCTAAGGAAAGCTTTTGATAAAAGAAGCAGAAAAATGTTAAATTTAGTACAAACCATCTCGACAAGGGCCTTAAAAGTAAGGTGCATATCTATTCTAACACCAAGAAAATTGACGTAATCATCAAAGTGACTATCTAAGTTAAACAAAACGTTAGAGCAGTCCCTGTACCGGCTATGAATCTCAATTATTTGAGTCTTCATCGTGTTAAGCATTAACTTGTTAACAGTACACCAAGCGGACATCTGTCTGAAGCACTCCAGCACTCTCCTGCTCGCACACATTGCTCTGATAAATCCGGAGGTTTAGGCTATATGAAAAGAATGGATCTGACACCATTAGATTCAGAAAAAAAACGGATGGATCAAACTTGGAGAAATCGCGGACGGAGGCTCGCCCTGAGAGAATTAAGAGGTTCATTCAGAAGCAAGAGTCAACCAGTTTATCCAGCTCGATAGAAACGATATAAGGCACATCACAGGCCTTTTTACAGGACACTATCCAGTGAGGTACCATCACAAAAGATGATGGGGCTTGAATGACGACGATACAAGTGGTTTTTGCGAAGAAGAAACAACAATGACAGCAACATAACACTTGCTGTGCAACTGTATGAGTATGGCGCTGCTCTGCGAAAGCGTTAAATGCCTTGGAAGGGTGACTTTAATAGCTGACGAACAAGGGAATCATATTGGCTCTAGATTAGAGCCAATCACAAAAGATTTATTTAGTTCAAGGTCAAGAGAGGTCTGAATCATAATAAATCCTAGATTTTACGACTAAAAAAGTTCTAATCAAGTCCGTTTTTTGTATGTCTAGGTATGCCCCAAGGATCACATTTTATACAAGAAATAATAGTTTTTTTTTCGGTAAATAAAAAACAGTAAAAATATTTTTAAACAAATTTACTTCAATAAACTACAAACAAGTAATAAACAATCTATAACACTCATCATCAGGCTCAAACGTCATATAAGGATCGTTCCCAGTCCTTATGTACATTTTCAAACTGTTTTTAGTCGAATTCCTTATCCATAACGGATGGAAATCATTGGCAAATGGACGCATAGTATTGGGGGACTCACCTTTTGGTGTAGGCAACTGCAACGCAATACCACTTCTAAATCCTAAATTTTTGCATATTGTTTCCTTTTCAGAAACACTGTAAGTACTATTGAAACAACCCGCATGCCAAACGCCGTTGAAACGGGACACTACTTCACCAGCATTATGTCTGAAAAAAAATTCTTAAAAAGTCACATAAATTTTAAAATTGTTCAAAATCCCGAATATATTGCTAGTAAGGCCAAAGAAATCGTTTTGGATTTACTTCCTGTGAAGTCTCTTGACATTTATCATAAAGAACAAGAAATCGCTTGCGGGATTTCCCAGTCGTTTTGTGGTAGTTTTATCTATGACAAAAGTCATGGAGGGTTATAAAAAAAATTTGAAGAAAATCAAAAAAAATATAAAAAAAAAAAAAAAATCTTAAAAAATAAAAAAAAAATTTTTGGAAAATAAAAAAATAATAAAAAAAAATTTAGACAAAAAAAATCATTAATAAAAATTATTCAAAAATATTACTTTTTTGTCCTTAACAAAATAATGAAATATATTTTTGACTCACCCTGTATATAAATTTAAAGTGTATGCTCAAAATTTCTATTTTAAAAAAAATAAAAAGTCACCTATCGCTGATAAGGTCTGCCGTGTCTAAAAGTCTTAAATAATAATAACAGTTACCCCGTAGATAACCTCTAGGAGCTTATAGTTTAACTTCTTGAATAGAAATCTAAAGAAATCAAAAAATTATTCAAAATATTACTTTTTTGCCCTTAAGAAAATAATGAAATACATTTTTGACTCACCCCGTATATAAATCTAAAGTGTATGCTAAAAATTTCTTAATTGTGTGCTAATTAATGTTCTTTTTGTATCACCCTGTACATGCTGCTTATTAATTAATGTTGTTATAATCTGATAAATCCATAGCGCATAGCCAGATGTTAAAATAACGTTAACCTTAATAGTGGTGTACGTTATTTTTAGGACTACCATCTCTCTATTTTGAAATTCGTTGGTTTGTCAGGTTTCCATTTTTTAAGACTACTATATCTCTCTAACGTATTATGCTGTGGTTCAATAACGCAGATGAGATTTTTGGATCAGAAAAACTCAACTCGAATTTACGAATGTGTACGTTATTCTTTGATACGATTGGGATTAAAAATATACGAAATTGCTTGTCCCATATGTTTTTCTAAGAATATAGTCATGAAAATGGATTTAAAAAAAAAAATCGACAAATTCCAATATAGTTGACACCTCTAGCTTCACGTCATAATTTGGTTTTGGTAATATGTTTTTACTAACACGACAGAAAAATTGCTTGTGTTAAATAGCTTATTATTATTTTCTTTGTTTACATTAAGAGTCTAAAAGTTTTCGGCATTATTTTCATGTTTAAGATCAATTTCTATCAATATGGGAAATAGTTGATATCTCCCTCTGCGTCGCACACAAAATGAACTTTTGTAGATTAAATCCCCTTGAAAAGTACCCGTTGGGATGCAGCAAAAAACAAATTTTCCATATAGACAGACATGCGGCTGCACCTTCGGTGCAGCTTTAAGTTAATTCACATAGATAGCGGTCCTTTTTTAGCAGATTTTCGACGACAAAGACAGCACTATCAGATTTTATACGGATTAATATGCTTTTAATGAATGGAAATACGAAAATGCCGTACTCGTTGCAAATGAAGATGTATTGCTAAATTATTCGCACGAAAGAGTAACTACTTATTTAGAAAACTAAATATTTTGAGTCTTTGAAGCCCAGTTCTATCTTCATGGCTTCGTTAATCGACAAACTTGTCGCATTTGGGATTCCGAAAATCCACGAGCGATTGTTGAGAAACAGATACACCCAAAAAGTGTTACTGGTTGGTGTGCATTTTGGGCAAGAGATGAACTTGGTCAAGAAGTAATCGCGAAAGGTTTAGAGATCGGCATTGCCAGCCCAAATTATGCGATTTAACGCTTTTGTACTTTTTTCTTTGGAGTTATTTAAAGTCACAAGTTTATGTGTACAAACGCACAATGATTGATGTCTTAAAAGACGAAATTCAACGCTTTGTCATTGAAGTCCCGCAAAATTTATGCGCAACGGTCTTTGAAAATTTGTTTTCATTAAAACTCAAAATTGGCGTTCTTATTGCATCACCCTTTATGATGGCCTTTGATAGGCTTTTTGGGTGATTTGTTTAAATTAAAAAAATAATTTGAAGAAATAGTCCATTACTGAAGTGGAGTTGGAGCTATTGCAAACAAAGTAATAATAGTTATTTTTGTTACATCAGTACCTACCTAAAATTAAGTTTTTTGCACATAAGTCCTGAAAAACTTAATTTAGTTAGGTAGCTGTGACAAACACTATGAATATTTATGTGAGCTAATATTCTATTGAGCACTAATAATTACTAAAATTCAAGTTAGATTCAATCGTTATACAGCCTGATTTCTATTTTATGAACTCGAATGTAAATACCTGTTTTTGTCAAGCGGTTGTAATGATGTACAAATTTTTTCATCTTCCCCTTCATAACAGTCAACTTCTCCATCGCATACAAAATTATATGGAATGCATTGCTGCGACCTGAAAAGTATTACAACAAAGTCAAACATCTACTCTATTCCCGACCATTGAAGTGACAACTCCAGAAATTGTGGAAAATAGTCGACAAAAAGAAGAAGCAAGTCGTACAATTTTTTAACCGCAACAATTAAATACTTACTTCTTGCATATGAAGCTATCCATTGGACAATTCATACACAATCGAGGATCCTCATCAGTCTTATCCTTACAATGAACCACTCCATCGCACAATTTCTCTGGATCAGTCAATCTTAAATAATCTCTGCAGCGACATTGAGATGGTTCATCTTCACCTTCAGAGCAATTCAACACGTGGTCACAAAACTTGGATTTCGGCAGGCATTTATTATTTTTGCACTTTAGATGAGTATGAGGACAAGCTAAAAGTAGTGATATACATCTCATATCATTTTATTTATTTATTTACTTACGAGCCAAGCCCATTTAAAAATGTAATTACGTTATAATAATAAGAATAATAAATTAATTTATTGGCATGATTTGAGTACAACAAAAAAATAATAATAATGAAAGCTAAAGCAGTCTTATTTTAAAAAACAACACATTTAAAAAGAGAAATGCCAAAAGGTTCAAGCTCAGCAAAGCTGATTTTCAGCAAGGACCTAATATACAAGGACATAATTACTGTTCCGCAGCATCGAACAACCATGTTTCGGAAGTCCTTCAGCTATAACTATAACTATAAAGCCTTCCCTAGTGCAAAATTTAAGAGAGTCCTATACAAAAAATTGTTTGCTGAGCAGGCTACTCTCATTGATTCTAATGCTATGTGACCATAATTATTTGTGCTTGGGAAGCAGTTTGATTATACAATTATAGTCTAAATTTGTATGATATTCGAAGTTCCATTAAAACAAAACATGATGCTTTGAGTTATCTGGGAGATCCGTTAAATGGTAGTCCGTTTGTCTGTCTTCTGTCGAACTTACAGAGCTGATTGAAGTAATCCGTGACATAAAAAATAAGTATTCCTGTGGACTAGACGGATTTGCGATAAAAATCATAGAAAATTTACCATTGTCAGCACACAGAGCCTTGATAGATGCAATAAACCTGTCGTTTTTAAGAGGTATAATTCCTGATTGTCTTAAAACCGCTATGGTGATACCATTATATAAGAGTGGCGATACCAATGATCCATCAAATTTCAGGCCAATATCATTGCTGTCGACTTTCTCTAAGATAATCGAAAAACTTGTCAAGAAGCGACTCCTCAATTTTCTCCAAGTAAACAACATACTCACGACCCAACAGTTCGGTTTTCAGCCATCAAAAGGCACAACAGATGCTATATTCTCCTTTCTCGAAAATGTTTATTCACAACTTAATAACAGTAGAGCTGTTGCTGCAGTATTTTGCGACTTTTCCAAAGCATTTGATTGCGTGGATCACGGTATTCTTCTTAGGAAGCTCGAAATTTATGGTGTTAGAGGAGAGCCTTTGAGCTGGTGCCGCTCATATTTGATCAACCGTAGGCAGCTGGTTATATATCGAAATAGTGTTTCTGATAGTATGGATGTTGCCTGCGGAGTGCCACAGGGTTCCGTTTTAGGCCCCCTTCTCTTTCTTTTGTATATAAATGATATTACTACTATTAAATTAAGGGGACAGTTTACACTGTTTGCGGACGACACAACAGTTCTGTGGCATGATAAAAATGTTGATGTGGTGAAAGAGTTCATACAAGGTGATTTAGCAAAGGTAAAGGATTGGTGTGATTCTAATTACCTTTCATTTAGTTTTACAAAGACAAATATTTTATGTTTCAATTTTGAATTTGGCGATTTAGTTTCGGAAAGTAACCCCATAAGCAGGGTAAATTGTGTCAAGTTTTTGGGAGTCCATATTGACTTAAAGCTTAAATTTGAAGAACATATTAAGCAATTGGGTAAGAGGGTTTCATCTGGCTGCTATGCTTTAAGGGTTGTGTCATGGGCGATGGGATTGAGGGTTGCTAGAAATGTATATTTTTCATTAGTGGAGGCTCATCTGCGATACGGCATAGCTTTCTGGGGTACCTGTAGCCAGACTCTTTTTAAAAGTATTTTCGTACTGCAAAAGCGGGCTGTGCGTTACTTATCCGGAGTTGATGCTAGTGTTAGCTGTAGACAGCTATATATAAAGAACGCAATACTGACGCTTCCATCGCTTTTTATCTTGGAGACTGTTTGCCTTATTCACAAAAATTTAAGAAATATCACAGGCTTAGCTCCTCCTGGTCATACTTATCCCACGAGATTGGTTCAAAGGGTGCACTTGCCTATACCGAGATCTGCTTTGTTGAAAAAATCACTTATTTATGAGAGTCGAAAAATGTATAATAAAAATAAAATTTACCACCACAATTGACAGCGATGGAAAATTATAAAAAATTTAGAGGAGGAGTTCTTTTAGAGAAGGCTTTCTATTCCCTTCAGGATTATTTTACAGGTAAAATGATTGTCTCATATGTTTTGTTTGTTTTGTGTTTTTTTTTTTTTTTGGTTCTTAATATAATGTATATATGTGTATTTTTTAATGTTTGTCATTTTTATTGATTCTTTGTAGAATGTTAGCTACTATTATTGAAATTTGTTTTTGCTTATATAAGTATTATGAATTGACTTTGTCTATAAGATTGTACAATTTTCTTAATGACAATAAATAAGTTATTATTATTATTTTCGTAGTTTATTATTATATTCTTTCTATGTTTTTTAAATATTTTTTTATGTGTATATTAAGTATACTAGGTCCTTGCTGAAAATCAGCTTTGCTGAGCTTGAACCTTTTGGCATTTCTCTTTTTAAATGGGATGGTATCTTTTTAAAATAAGAAGGCATATTAAACCTTCAGCTTTAATTATTATTTTTTTTTGTTGTACTCAAATTATGACAATAAATTAATTTATTATTATTATTATTATTATAAACATTAACATAAAAAATAAATACATTTTTAATTTAAAATAAATAACAAGATATACATAAATACTGATAAATTTTATAAAAAATGTTCAAAATGATTGGGCTCTAGGCACATTTGAATGCTTTTCTTAAATCCTTAACGCTTCTAAACACTTCGTTTATTTGCTTCCTTCATCTCCTCTATTATAAAAGTTTTTATTTTTGATGATTTTGTTCCTGCCCATGTACAAAATTCAACACGATTTAAAATCAAATTGAAAAAAGTGTCATAATTCAAAATTTTTAAATGGCAACCCCCCATTTTATATTTTTTTGCATCAAAAATAAAGGCAAGTTTATGAAAGGATGTCTATCCCAAAAACTGATAGTTTTCAAAATATTGGCAATTTTACATTTTTCTATTACAATAGTGAATGGATTTGAATTTTAATTGATTTTAGTTGGCCATGATGGCTTTAGATAGCAAATAAATATGACACTTGACAAAAATAATCAACAACTATGACAAATTGTAGACATTAATTAGTAGTCAATCATGGCGTGCGTATAAATTATACTAACGAATACTATCTAAGTTTGTTTATTATTTATGGAGAATGGTGCTTTTAGAAAATCCAGACTCCACTGCAAATTTTCTCAGAGATGTCGTAGGATATGCCGTGAAGTACCCCAGTACAGCTTCATCGTCACAAATAGGTTTCCTTCGTTTTATTTTTGTCTTTACGGACCCGAAATTTTTGAAATTATCTATTATCCGTTTAACAACTTTTAGTGATGGCTTGTGTTTTTCTGGGTACCCGACAGAAAATGTATCACACGTTTGTGACATCACTCTGTTACATTATCCATAAATAATAAACAAATTTAGATAGTATTCCTTAGTATAATTTATACGCCCGCCATGATTATTACTACTAATTAATGTCTACAATTTGTCATAGTTGTTGATTATTTTTGCCAAGTGTCATATTTATTTGCTATCTAAAGCCATCATGGCCAACTAAAATCAATTAAATTTCAAATTCATATCACTATTGTAATAGAAAAATGTAAAATTGCCAATATTTTGAAAACTATCAGTTTTTGGGATAGACATCCTTTCATAAACTTGCTCTTATTTTTCATGCAAAAAAATAAAAAAAATATAAAATGGGGGGTTGTCATTTAAAAATTTTGAATTATGACTCTTTTTTCAATTTGATTTTTACCCTTTTTTTCAAATACCCTGTATTAATATTTACTAAAAAAATATACGTAGGCGGCTAAAGTAGGTCTATACCTCCTAGGATATTCTAACAAATTAAATTATTAAAGCTTCCATATAATAAACAATTGTTATTATTTTGTATTCATTTTTGACATAAAATTTCAAATATTTCGAAAACGGCTGGCGATAGGTATAACATATTATGTATGAAATATATTTAGAATTACAAGGAGAAACCAAAAAAATATAATTTAGATAGGGTCGTATTTGAAATAAGGAAGTTGACACCCATTTTCGGTATAACCGGAAGTGCCAGATTCTTGAAAACATTTTAGCCGAATTGGTCCCGTCGACCTAAGTACCACATCAGATTTTCAGATTGTTCCACAGTGTAGTTGCTCCATAATCGATCGAATCCTTTCCCGGTATATGAGATTAAAACCGCATCGGTTCCGCGCGTTGAGTTTTGCGGGATATCACCAGCAAAGATTAATGTGTACATTAATCTTTGTCACCAGTATAGATGAATACATAAAATTCTCATTATTCATTGAACAAATGAGTTATGCAACGCAAAATACACTCAAAATTTTTGCTCATGGTATTGGTGATGCCATCTCGTTACGGGTATACTACACTATATTCACGTCACACAAATAACCATTTCCACATTCGCTCAACTAGAATAAAGAGAGATACTTACCACAGTTGTTCGTTAGATGGCACATACGTTCTCTTTTCGAGCATGCTGTCGCCGATTCATCTTCGCCACGAAAGCAGTGCGGTATCCCGTCACATGTTTTGTTTTTCGGTATGCATTCGCCTAAATCACATAAGAATTCATTGCATACCGAGGAGTCGGTTGTTCTTGGTTGGAAATGGTAGTCTGTTTCATCCGAGGTATCTACAATTTGTTCATTTACTTACTTAATGAAATAACAGTTGTTCAGGTTGACGTACTCCTAAGTCAAGACTGATAAATACTTACATAACTCTCCTAGAATGTCATTTTTATAAAACATAACATTCGTGAAGTTAGTCCTAACCCTCAAGTTACATTTATGAGGCACATGAAACACTGCAGCTGGATACCATCCATTTCTTGAATCACATACAACAACACCGGTCCAGGGTTGTGTTCCCTAAAATTGTGTAAGTTTTTGTTAATCTTTTACTAATTAATATTTAGTTTCTATGCATTTATTTACGTTACACTCGCTGTAATCGAATGTATGCTGGAAACATCTTTTTTGAATTGGACAGTGATCATAAACAGGTTCCAAGTTTACAAACCTGGATTTACCACCGTCTAATCCCGCTGTTATGCATCGTTCCAATCGATTACTTTCTCGCCTAAAAATGAAACAGTCCAATTTAGGTAAATTGGCGTCTGTTAACAATTTTATTTTATTGGAATAACACTCCGTCACATCCACCAAATTGTTTTAATTAAAATCAAAATCCTATTCTAGACATGTTTCGACCTTAGCTAAGGTCATCATCACACTGATGGTGACGGGGGAAATCATCTTGACAGAATTTATAATATGGACTTGTATTATTGCCTCCAAAGCCTCCAAAATGAAGTTAGGGCATTCCAAAGGTTCAATTCCCCTGGTATGAACCAGTACTGCTGATCGATAACTATTGTGTTGTTAAGGAGAGTTTGAGGCTGTCCTATATACAACATTTCTCACTAGATTTCCATATTTCGAAAAAAAACTCTGTCGTAGTCAATCTGGACCAGGATCCATTCAGATCGTTTTCCATAACCTTCCAAACCACTGACATTAATGTGGTTCACATGGAGCTGCGTAGGAACATGGGCATGATCTTTAGTTTGATTAGAGAGTGATTTATGCAGAGGGCCTTTTAACCTCTGAACCAATAACAATTTTTGTTCGCATTTAATTTTTAAACATTTGACATTCTGAAGAAGAAAGTAAAAGGCATTCACCTAGAATTCAAGAAGAATTCCTTTCCAAGTCAGTTCTGGTGTTTGGCGACGAGGAACAATCTAACTAAATCCTTCAGACACCTTAATGGTAATATTTGAATAATTTACTAGAATCTTACCGTACATTCAGGTTGACTGGCATCACGTAACGATTAAAAGTGATATTTCTTGCTGTCTTTAACAAAGCTATATCAGTTAAATCGAGAACAGTTGTTGATATTATACGATGGATTTGATCATATGGTCCTTCAACTGGTAAATACAATTTTCTTTTACCCATCAAAGCAGCGGAATAATGTTTTTCAGCACTAAAAAATTATTTAGATTATCTAAATGAAAGACTGAATATAGAAATTGTCAATGAGATCAGATAATCATTTTCAAGAAGTTTTCTCAGCATTCTCTGGAGTCATTTAGCCTCTCTTTACTTCAGCATTAAGAGAACATTTGTGAATGACTCAAATCTAGAGATCGCACAGTTGCCTGAAACTTTTCATGGAGTTGATGACCTTTCTGGAGACCAATTTCCTTGCTTAGTCGTCGGGTGTTGAAGTCTTTTACAGAACAGTGCCTTGCAATGGCTGAACTCGTGAATAGTGGCCTCACTGTCAAGTGCCTTAAATCGCTTCTATTCAGTTCGTTAAGTTTTAAGCTTTTGACTCCATAAGGGAGGGAATGCTGGAAATATTTTTATTCTGAAAATCGTAGGTCAAGGTTACCGGGCGTTATGTCGTATGAAGATATTGATTATGCAGATCCACAGGAGATCGTGGATGCATTCGCAAGTTTTTTTAAGAGTGTATTTCTGAGCCCTACTCCTTCAACTGACATTCGTTCAACGGCCGTGATCCGGTGCTTTGACAGTGTTGGTGCTCCCAGTATCTGCGATGTCCGAAAGCTGGCAAAAAACTTTAAAACAAGATGACTTTGGGTCCTGATGGTCTGCCTTCTTTCTTGGTGAAGAACTGTGTGATGGTATTGGCAACTCATTTGTGTTCTATCTTCAATTTGGCACTAAAAAATTACAAGTTCCCTGAGCAGTGGAAAATTGCAAAAATAATACCAGTTTTTAAATCGGGTGCTCGAATTAATGATTATCGTCCAATATTAATTTTGTCAAATTTCGCAAAGCTATTTGAGACTGTGCTGTATGATTATCTTTATCCATGTGTTAGAAACTTGATTACACCGAATCAACATGGATTTATGTCTGGGCGTTCCACTGTTCCAATCTTGCCTTGCTTTCACAACAAACTACCGAAGTGCTGGATGGTGGCGGACAGATGGATGTAATTTATACGGATTTCGCCAAAGCGTTTGACAGAATGGACCATGTTGTTCTAATCAAAAAGCTTGATGAACAGTTTGGGTTTCGGCATGATCTTTTTTAGTTCATATTTACGCAACAGAGAGCAATACATCTTCTATAATGGTCATAGATCCTGCAATTACACTGCCACCTCTGGAGTTCCCCAGGGATCGAACTTGGGACCTTTGCTTTTCCTTTTAGTTATTAATGATCTTGATGCCCGACTCAATTGTCATAAGTTATTGTTCGCAGATGACTGCAAAATTTTTCAATCTATAAAAAGTTAAGACGATTGTGTGCAACTCCAGTCTGATCTCTCTTGTATTGAGGAATGGTGTATTCAGAACAGGTTAAGCTTAAATGCGGACAAATGTAAATACATAACATTTTCACGAAAAAAAGAAATAGTTGATTATGAGTATGCCCTGAACCGAACTCAGATTTCTCGCTGTCGCACTGTTACAGATTTAGGTGTTATGTTTGATGAGAAATTTTCTTACATTGACCATATTAATGCCAAGTCTTCTGAGGCAAGCAAAATGTATGGATTTAGTGTGCGTAATTGTAGAGGTTTTGATAACATTTATGCCCTCAAAATGTTGTATTACTCATATGTTCGTTCCAAACTTGAATATGCGTCGCTGATCTGGTTTCCGATATATGATGCCCATAAGTTCACTGTGGAGGGATTTCAGCATCGTTTCCTAAAATATTTATCATTTAAAAGAGATGGCGTTTATCCTGAGAGGGGGATCGATTATGGGTACCTTCTGAGTAGGTTTCAGTTTAGAAGTCTTGACTTTCGAAGATCTTTGAGTGCATTGTGTTTTCTGCATAACTTAATTTGTGGGAGGGTCGATTCTTCGGGGTTGCTTTCTGCGTTAAATATAAATGTTCCGAGACTGCACAATCGCACTAGTCGTGTTTTCTACTGCAATCGAGCAAGAACCAATATTTTAAAAAGGTCACCGGTGAGCATAATATGTAGTCATTTTAATCTCATTTGCGACTTATTCTTTTGTTCTCGAAGTGAACTCATTGCGAACAATGTTTTGCCTTTATAATTATTATGGTTGTGTGCTATACAGTTGTATATTTTTAAGTTTAAATACGGAATTTATGTTTGGTTGTTCGTTAGGTTGTTATATTGTTTTGTACCGAGAAATGTTAAGTATAACTAAGTTTATTTTTCTATGTATTTTGTCCTGTAAATGGTTATCTAACTGTTGGAAAATAAATGCCTTTATTATTATTATTATAATGATGTTACGATAAGATAAACTCTTCACTTACGAAACCAACTCCGATGAGCAGTTAACAGATGTAAGAATAGTAGTTTCGTCCAATATAACTCCAGTACATCTGTATTGACCATTTGAATAAATAGTGACCATCCATGGCAGTTTGTTCATATCATGTTCGGCGATGTTGTTTGTGTTAATATTATGAATTTGATTGTGGAGTGTCGCGTTGGAACAACTGCAAGACAACGAGAAAATCATTAGATTGACAATAATATTCCCGTCCTTCCTTGACGATTTACCTGATAAATAATCCGTCACAAACCGTATCCTGATATACGTTTTTCGTGGTATGGTCACTAGTGTCAAACGGCATTGTCACCTTGATTTCTTTATTAATCAGCCGGTACACTCTGTGGTAACCGACATAGTCCTGGAATCCCAACAAATTGCATACCCCCCCAGCCACTGCCGCCTCATTCATTGACGCATCCGCCGCCGGCTGGCAAAGCGGTTTCCAGACACCGGAACGATTGATTGTAATTACACCATTGGTGGTGTGTACCGGCCGTAAATCACTGTCCAACCGCAATGTGAAGCCGTCCGTAAGAGCGACTGAAAATTAGCCACGTCAATAACTAGTTGGATGGATTTTTTGGAATTTGGAAATCATGTGTATAATGGATTGCGATTAAGCAAAAATACAGGGTGATTCTTTCTCGTAAAAATTGCTGCTTCTGAGGAAAGTGGGACCCAGAGGCTTCGCCGGTGGGGCTACAATTTTGAAGTTCCTTGAGACGATTGTTACTCAATATAGTGGTCTGTATGAATCGTTATTAATGTAACTTCAAATGTAACTTTATTTAAATTTTAATACTAGATATTTACAATGAAATTACTTATTATTACAAAAACGAAGAAAAGAAAAACAAAAGGTTATTATAATATATATGATGTAGTACGTAAAGCCCGGTTTAGCCAATGTTTTATGTATAACGCAGTGAATATAATTTTGTCACAGTTTTAGAGTATAATGCATATCAAAAACGAGCGTTTATCCAACATATAGTCATAAAAACAAGCATAACCAAAGTGCCGAGCCAATCAAAATCTGTATATTATGCGCATGCGGGATGCGGGCAATAATACACAACATGATTATTTTTATTTTTGTTCGGGCCATACCAAACAATAAACGTTATTCTATGTTACCAAACATTTAAAACAATTTTGTAAATTTGTCCACAATTTTGCATCATACTTCATAGATTTCCTATGTTATGTAACACAAAATGTAATATAGATTCAGCAGTTTTATTTTTAAAAGTGTTGTGTACTTTGGATACCGATACCATTGTCTTTAAAGACAATGCCGATACCTAAGAGTATCGATACTTTTTAGACAAGTATCGGTAGAATCCATACTTGGCAAAAATTACGAGTATCGGAATCGATACTTTTTACTATTTTCACATCCCTAGTTCCTCTTCTTCAATTATATGGCCTGAACCTCTGAAAAATAATGTTTATTTTTTTTTTGGATGAAGAAACTAGGAGGGCACAGGAATGTATGGATGAAAACTGATGGTAAAAGGAATCGGAACGTCCATGAAATAATCTACATTCAAGCTGTCTATCTTTTTTTATAGGTTACATTTTATATTGGTTTTCTAAGCTCGCCTGCGGACCTGCGCACATTACATTGTCATTTGTAGTAATGCATAATCCATAAAAGTTGAAATAATTGAACTTTCACAAAAAAGTGTTTTTGTCACTAAAACTCGGCCGTAGTCGTCGACGTTCGGAAACGTCATTGCGGGAAATTCAAACTACGGCATAATTTTGTTGATAGTAGAGACATAATAATAATATTTTCATAATTTTATATCATAAAGTTAATGAAATTTCAATTATCGTATATCTAATATGCGATTATGTCAATAGTTTGAATTTTCTCGCAATAACATGTTTCCGAATACCGACGACTATAGCCGAGGCTGTCGCTATTCTTACTACAGCATTGAAAGTTATGACAATTACAAATCATTACAACTTGTAAACTAAACGTTGTATAAACGATACCATTTGCCATAATGTATTTTAACTAGTTGTGCTTGTGACTATAACTATACACTAATCATATTCTTATGCTTATTCGTTGGCTAAACCAGCCTTAAGAAAACAATACTTGTTCATACAGCCAAAGCTGTGCTTGCTCTGTCTTTGCCGCCACACACCGCCTTTGTGCAGACGCACAATGTAAAAATGCGACGTCGCCACTGTTCACTCATAATTGTCAAATAATATACAAAATAATTGTTCAACGATTAACATCATTTCCAGATGGAACCCATTAGTTCTTGGTTAAAATCGCTTCAGCCCTGTGATAGAGGTTGACACAACAGCCAAATTTTCAAATAGCAATAGGGGTACATCATTTTAAGCCATTTTTGATCTGCTTTACAGCGATAGGTTACTTTTGATATTTGCCCTCATAATTCTCGAAAAAATTGAGTTTAAAACTCCACTAGTTAGGTAGTCGGAATCTATAACTCTTATTAGAATATATTAAAGTAATTTGATAAAGGGTTTTTGGCGTCATTGATAGAGCGTGCGCTGCGTATGCGGAAGGTTCTGGGTTCGAATCCCGGCTCTGGCAATATTTTTTTTTCTAATTTCTGAATAAAGTAGTTAGTTTGATACGTTAGTTTATTGGAAATAATGAAAATTATACAATTACAATAGTAATTATTAAAATTCTGTTTCGTTACGCAGATCATATATTTTTAGCTCTCCATATCATACATGTAATATATGTTAGCAATCATCCCCTGTAAAGTACATTCCGACGTGGTTCGCCTACGTCACACCAGACAAACAGGTTTTTCTTTACGATATAACAAGGGTGGCCGAACGAGTAATGGAGTATTAGAAGATAACAAGATATAATAGAAGACAGATGTTAATAAGAGCTGTTAGAAATACGTTGTTTTATGTGATGACAAATAATAAATGATTTTGGGTGTGGTTTTTAGACTTTTATTAAATAATTTAAAAATAATTCAAAATACTTTTTACATATATATACGGAGACTATTAGTTTCATGAATTTTTTTTTTAATTTCACCGGAAATACTTGTTTTTGGTCATTTTATACATACATACAAGTAGTTTTTAAAAAAGGTCTGTCTGTCTGTCAGTCTGTCTGTATGCACGAAAACGCAAAAACCACTTAACAGATTTTAACCAAATTTGGTACAAAAATACTATAGGACATGGCAAGGAGCTGATTCGATTTTGGGAAACATTGAGCGTAGGCAAGGAGTTTAAAAGAGGGTTCAACAACTAAAAAAATTCATAGTTCTTAAACCTATCCGAAATACTGCATAATTTTTTACGCTTTTATTTGAATATAACCTAAAATTTTTTTAATTTTTTGGATATCTTTCTTGGGTTTTTGGTTCGCATTAACAAACAGTAGTTTCGACAAACAATTTTTGTCTTCTTCAGGTTTTTTTTTTTTCGTCAGTCTTCCAACACCTTATTATAGTGGATTATTATTAGTATTAGTTCTCTTGAATACTGACGAAAAAAAAAACCTGAAGAAGGCAAAAATTGTTTGTCGAAACTACTGTTTGTTAATGCGCACCAAAAACCCAAAAAATTAAAAAATTTTTAGACCACATTGGCGTTCAAAAATAGTGTAAAATGGGCTAAAAAATATTTAAAAAAAAACGTACTTCTTAAACATAGCAGAAATATTAACTAATTATATTATAGCTTTAATAGAATATAACCTATAAAATGCGTCATAAATAACTTACTTTCATAGGCGTTCGTAAATAGTGGAAAAGGGGTCAAAACATAAAAAATATATATTTCCTAAACTTATGCGAAATATGGAACAATTTTCCATAGTTGTGATAGAATATAACCGAAAAAATGTTACATAAAAGAATTGGTTCACACAGGCGTTCGAAAATAGTCTAAAAAAGGGTCAAAAACGAAAAAAAAATGTTTCTCAAATATACCAGAAAAATTGGCTAATTATATATAGCTTTGATATAAGATAACCTAAAAAATGCAGCATAAAATTTTTATTGACATAGGCATTCGTCAATAGTAGAAAAAGGGGTAAAATAAAAAATAATTAAAATGTAAATTTTTTTATATTTAACTAGTTGAATTGGTGTTAAAAATACACGACAAAAATTAATGTTCCATAGGCGTCCGTGAAAATTCTATAAAAGGGTCAGAAAAAATTTGTATCCGTGATAGTTCAAAAACCATTTTTAAGGATTTTAACCACATTTGGTACGAAAATACTTCAGGATATTTATAGGTGGTGATTAACATTGAGCGTAGGCAAGGGGTTTCAAAGAGGGTTCAAAAATTTAAAAAATCATAGTTCTTAAACTTTGCGAAATATTGAATAATTTTTCATAGTTGTGATAGAATATAACCTAAAAATGTTACATAAAAGAATTGGTTCAAACAGGCGTTCGAAAATAGTCTTAAAAAAAAGGGTCAAAAACGAAAAAAAAAATGTTTCCCAAATATACCAGAAAAATTGGCTAATTATATATAGCTTTGATTTTTTAGAATTTTTATTTACATAGGCGTTCGTAAATATTAGAAAAAGGTGTAAAATAAAAAAAAATTAAAATGTAAAAAATTTTATATTTAACTAGTTGAATTGGTGTTAAAAATACACGACAAAAATTAATGTTCCATAGGCGTCCGTGAAAATTCTATAAAAGGGTCAGAAAAAATTTGTATCCGTGATAGTTCAAAAACCATTTTTAAGGATTTTAACCACATTTGGTACGGAAATACTACAGGATATTTATAGGTGGTGATTAACATTGAGCGTAGGCAAGGGGTTTCAAAGAGGGTTCAAAAATTTAAAAAATCATAGTTCTTAAACTTTGCGAAATATTGAATAATTTTTCATAGTTGTGATAGAATATAACCTAAAAAATGTTACATAAAAGAATTGGTTCAAACAGGCGTTCGAAAATAGTCTTAAAAAAAGGGTCAAAAACGAAAAAAAAAAATGTTTCCCAAATATACCAGAAAAATTGGCTAATTATATATAGCTTTGATTTTTTAGAATTTTTATTTACATAGGCGTTCGTAAATATTAGAAAAAGGGGTAAAATAAAAAAAAAATAAAATGTAAAAAATTTTATATTTAACTAGTTGAATTGGTGTTAAAAATACACGACAAAAATTAATGTTCCATAGGCGTCCGTGAAAATTCTATAAAAGGGTCAGAAAAAATTTGTATCCGTGATAGTTCAAAAACCATTTTTAAGGATTTTAACCACATTTGGTACGGAAATACTACAGGATATTTATAGGTGGTGATTAACATTGAGCGTAGGCAAGGGGTTTCAAAGAGGGTTCAAAAATTTAAAAAATCATAGTTCTTAAACTTTGCGAAATATTGAATAATTTTTCATAGTTGTGATAGATTATAGCCTAAGAAATGTTGCCTAAAAGAATTGGTTTACACAGGCGTTCGAAAAAGGGTCAAAAACGAAAAAAAAAATGTTTTTCCAAATATAACAGAAAAATTGGCTACATATATATAGCTTTGATACAAGATAACCTACAACATGTAGCATAACAATTTTGTTTACATAGGGGTTCGTAAATGGTAGAAAAGGGGGCAACATAAATTTTATAATAAAACTAAAAAAAATTCATTATTTTGCGTACAAGAACTTGGCCTAGAAGATCTGAAATATAAAATATGTACGTATAAATAGTGCCTCCAAAGAGAAGAAAAATGAACAAACCCGATACTTAAAAAAAATAGCCGATGTCTAAAACAAAACAAAAATTTATTAAATTTAGATAAGTGACAAAAAGGTCATAAAATTATTACTTTTATACTTAAATATGGAGAGCTATTCGTGCCTCGAGGGCAACAGCTAGTTTTTTCTAATTTCTGAATAAAGTAGTTAGTTTGATACGTTCGTTTATTGGAAATAATGAAAAGTATACAATTACAATAGTAATTATTAAAATTCTGTTTCGTTACGCAGATCATATATTTTTAGCTCTCCATATCATATATGGAGATTATTAGTTTCATGAACATTTTTTTCTTTTTAATTTCACCGGAAATACTTGGTTTTGGTCATTTTATACATAAATAAGTAGTTTTAAAAAAATGTCTGTCTGTCTGTATGCGCGAAAACGCAAAAACCACTTAACAGATTTTAACCAGATTTGGTACAAAAATACTATAGGACATGGCAAGCAGCTGATTAGATTTTGGGAAACATTGAGCGTAGGCAAGGGTTTTAAAAGAGGGTTCAACAATTAAAAAGATTCATAGTGCTTAAACTTATCCGAAATACTGCATAATTTTTTACGCATTTAATTGAATATAACCTAAAATGTTGAACATAAAATATTAGACCACATTGGCGTTCGAAAATAGTGTAAAATGGGGTAAAAAATATTAAAAAAAAACGTACTTCTTAAACATACCAGAAATATTAACTAATTATTTATAGCTTTAATAGAATATAACCTATAAAATGTGTCATAAATAACTTACTTTCATAGGCGTTCGTAAATAGTGGAAAAGGGGTCAAAACATAATAAATATATATTTCCTAAACTTATTCGAAATATGGAATAATTTTCCATAGTTGTGATAGAATATAACCAAAAAAATGTTACATAAAAGAATTGCTTCTAACAGGCGTTCGAAAATAGTCTAAAAAAGGGTCAAAAACGAAAAAAAAAATGTTTCCCAAATATACCAGAAAATTTGCCTAATTATATATAGCTTTGATATAAGATATCCTAAAAAATGCAGCATAAAATTTTTATTTACATAGACGTTCGTCAATAGTAGAAAAATGGGTAAAATAAAAAAAATTAAATTGTAAAATTTTTTATATTTAACTAGTTGAATTGGTGTTAAAAATACACGACAAAAATTAATGTACCATAGGCGTCGGTGAAAATTCTATAAAAGGGTCAGAAAAAATTTGTATCCGTGATAACTCAAAAACCACTTAACGGATTTTAACCACATTTGGTACGAAAATACTACAGGATATTTATAGGTGGTGATTAACATTGAGCGTAGACAAGGGGTTTAAAAGAGGGTTCAAAAATTTACAAAATCATAGTTTTTGAACTTATCCGAGATATTGAATAATTTTTTGTCCGTTTAATTAAACATAACCTACAACATAACAGATCTTGAATTTATTATGAATTTGTTTATTTTGCCTTAGGTACTGTCATGTATATAAGAAATTTGTTCTAAATATAATTGGGGTATCTCGTTAATTTAATAAAATAAATAAATAAATATTTAACCTAAACAATGAGACCACATTGACATTCGAAAAAAGTTTAGAATGGGGTAAACAGGTTAGAAAAAACGAATTTCTTAAACATAGCAGAAATATTGACTAGTTATTTATAGCTTTGATAGAATATAACCTAAAAAATGTGTTATAAATAACTTGTTTTCATAGGCGTTCGAAAAAAGTGTAACAGGGGTCAAAATAAAAACATATATACTTCCTAAACTTATTCGGAATACGGAATAATTTTTCGTAGTTGTGATAAAATATAACCTAAAAAATGTTACATAAATGAACTGGTTCACACAGGCGTTCGAAAAAGGACAACCAAAAAAAAAATGTTTTTCCAAATATAACAGAAAAATTGGCTACTTATATATAGCTTTGATATAAGAGAACCTACAACATGCAGCATGACAATTTTGTTTACATAGGGGTTCGTAAATAGTAGAAAAGGGGGCAAAATAAATTTTATAATAAAACTAAAAAAAATCAATTATTTTGCGTACAAGAACTTGGCCTAGAAGATCTGAAATATAAAATATGTACGTATAAATAGTGCCTCCAAAGAGAAGAAAAATGAACAAAACCCGATACTTAAAAAAAATAGCAAAACAAAAATTTATTAAATTAAGATAAAATTATTACTTCTACTCTTAAATATGGAGAGCTATTCTTACATCGAGGGCAACAGTTTATTGATTATATTTTTGGGGCGACACAACCGATTTTTTGTTAAACTTGCGGCCAACAGTAAAAAATTATATTTTTCAAGAAATCAAACTCGAATTGCATTAACCAGTCCTGTCATAAGTCGAGGGTTGCTTGGAGGCTGATAAATTTTAAAACAAATTCTATGAGTGAATGCGTGTAACTTTCTCTGACAGCTCACGGAAGGGACCAGTTCTCCTGAGGATGCTAACAGTGTTAGCGAAACGCGCGTCGAGATTTAAAAAAGTGTTTTTATAAATGAAAAGAAAAAAAACTACAACATTAAGGTTAAAGTAAGTGTTCAAATATGGCACCGTTTTCTCTGACGCACTTCATATTATCTGTCGGAGAAATACGCGCTGAACGAGCTATATTTGAATAAGTATCCAGAAAAGCGACAACCTGGCAGGGCAATGCTTAGACGTCTAAAAGAAAAATTTGTAACTTATAGGAGTTTTGCTAAGGCAGAAATGAATAATTTCGAATGTTTTTCCTCAATGTTCCGTGCCGATGGTGCCTCTTTTATTTTTAATATTCATTAATACCACCCTGTATGTTTGTCCCGTCCACATTCAGTTATTTTATGTTCCTTTTTTTATTTTATTTTTATTTATAAATAAGTAATAATTATTTTTCATGATACTTTGTTTTTGCGTGTGCCGCGCCGTGTGTTTAGATTGTTTATAACAAGATAATAAGCAACATTACTTTTTCTTTTCGCCCCTTAACTTAACTTAACTTAACGAAGTTGTTTCGTTTGATAATTTTTTTTATAATTTAATGACAGCATAAATTAAGTTCTTGTACAGACAAAGTGTGTGTGTGTTGGTTATTGTGTAACAAGACACCACGCCACTGGTATTATGTATACTAGTTGATTGATTTTATAGATATTTTCTCTTAGTTTGGGAAATAAAATATAATATGTTTTAAATATAGAGTGGTCTCACTTTTGAACATCGAATTACCTTCATATAAATTAAATGTCGGACTTTTATTATTATATACAGAAGCTAGTAGTTGGGGAGTTAACAAGGTTTCCCATAACAGAGAATAAATATAAAGGGCGCAGAAAATATGAACATGGGTTCTCATCCAGTTAGCTTTTCCGGAGATAAGGAGTCATTATATAATCGTATTGTTCCTAACTTTACAAACAGTAGTGTCTTGTTGATCTTCTGAAAAATCTCCAACATACGACATCTTAACAAATAACAACCGTTATTAAAGTCGATCTTTATAGGGGTATATTATAAAAATGCCTTTTTTTCTGATTGGCGATTATCAATCTAGGTATCTACTTCTAATCGGATTTTCGAGTTTAGATTCGTTTTCGCATTGCTAGAGTCTAGATGTGATTTCTAATTGTATAAAGTTTCTTAATAATAATCGAAGTTCAAGTTCAGTAAGTTCTTTGTTAATTCTTTTAATTGAAGGCCTTTTTGTTTCCAATCAATTTTTATAAAGATTAAAGTTGTTTATTTTAGTAATTGAAATAACTTCAATTTTCAATCGTAATAACACCCGCTAATTATTCAAAATGGTTACAATTGAACTAACTCCTTGGAGGAGCGAGCTTGAAGATTTGGAAGGTGTTAGAAGATTAGAGGCCGGCCGGCCATTTATAAATACCCAATAAGTACGGCGCGTTATTATTGGTAAGTCCTAAGGCCTCGTCTCTTTTTTCTCTTCAGCTAGAAGCTTTCATAACAATGTTACTTACGACAATCATCTTCGTCTTCTCTTTTACCACAATCGTATTTCCCATCACATCGGTCCTGCAAACTAATACATTTCTGAGTCATTGGACACAAAAACTCAGTCACATCACAACGAACTGTAAAAAATAATTAATATTGCATTTTAAAATAAAATAATAAAATAACTCTTCCATACCGCAGTCCTTTTCATCAGAATCATCTTTACAATCTCTAATACCATCACAAACAGCAGAAGAATCAATATTTTGAATGTAGTCCTTGCAAGTGCAATTTGCTTCGTCTGTACCATCATCACAATCTTTCATTCTGTTGCAACGTTTGTCTTTAGGTATTACTTCATGCAACCTAAAATGATTTTTGTCATACAGTGTCATAGAGAAAGTGTGCATAATATGGGAAATTTTACTTTCCCGCACAGGGAAAGTATTGTGAACGCGCTAAAAAAATTGAGATAAAGACGGATATAACCACTTTGAAGTTCCTTGAGATGATTAAGACCATTTCCAGATAGAAGTCTGCGAGTCTGTATGTATTCTTCCACGATAGCGTCTAAATATAAGTTTTATAAGGCAGATCATAGTTAATTGCTGTTGGCATTGCATCAGAGTTCATTCCGAAAATGCTTCAAATGTGTCAGGGTTCTGTTGTCCTCCATATGAGCCTCTGGCATACTTCTATATCTAGTCCTCCGGACATCCTTCTCCAAAACTATGTGAAGAGGAGTTAAATCCAGAACTACTTGCGTCTGCAAAGCTTTTGTCCGTCAGTAAGCAACAGCCCTGTACGTGGTCTTATAACCATAACATATTATATCGAAATTTGTTCCTGTTTATTACACATTAGTCGATATGTCCGGAAGGACAGTCTTCCATTTTGTGGAGCCAATTCCAGTTAAGAGTTTTATCCCATACTAACCCTAGATATTGAATCGCACCCAAATGTTTTTGTAAACTCTGATATGATTGCAAAAGTACAAACATGATTTTAAAGATTTTTGTATGCCAGTTCTTCACATTTAATTAATGTGCTTGTAAGTTTCCTATTAAAATAAATAAAACAGTCACTTAATTAACAACTAAAATAAATAATTTAACAACCCACACATTCTTTAAAAAAATGTGTTTGTTTAATTAATAATCCTGAGCATGATATTTAGTCAAAATACGAAGGTTGCCTTTTATATCTCGGGATTTGGCAACCCTGGTGTTGCAATCTGGCAACTGACAGCTCTATCGTATAGTTGGACATGTTTGAGGTTATACGTACTCAGAACGTTTTGACATACGAGCGCTATTTGTGTTGTTTACAATAACTTAAAAGATTCATCTCGGCCCAAAAATGGAATTAAATCATGACCATTTTCGTGCGATTATTTTTTACTACTTTTGACGTGGATTAACTCAGCAACAGTGCATGGATGAACTTAATTCAATTTTTGGCGATGAAGCTCCATCAAAGATCAGTGTTTATCGATGGTATGGTGAATTCAATCGTGGTCGTAGTTCATTCCAAGGCGAATTTCGTGAAGGTCGTCCAAAATCAGTTGTTGTTCCGAAAACCATTGATGCTGTGCGCCAACTGATATTGCAAGATCGTCATGTGACCTATCAAGAGATTGAGACAACCTTAGGCATTAGTGGGACCAGCATACATTCAATATTGCATAAACATTTTACTGTCAAAAAGATTTGTTCGCGTAGAATCCCACACAATTTGTCAATCGCTCAAAAAAACGCTCGTGTCGATTGGTCGAAAGAAATCCTCAAAAAATACGATCGCGGTGCTTCGAAACACGTCTATGACATCGTGACAGGTGATGAATCGTAGATTTACGCGTATGAGCCCAAAACTAAACAGCAGTCGACTGTATGTATGGGTGTTTCAAGATGAGCCAAATCCGACAAAAGTTGTTCGCGCATGAAGCACTTCCAAGCAAATGGTCGCCTGTTTTTTTCGGAAAAACTGGACATGTCGCAACCGTACCACTAGAACAACGCAGAACAGTCAATTCTGAGGGATACACAACCATTTGTTTGCCAGTTGTCTTCCAAGAAATCAGGAAAATCGAAGACGGATCACTCTTCACCACGACAATGCGAGCTCTCCAACATCGGCTCAAACAACTGCATTTTTGAGCACCCAAAACATCGATTTGATGAGTCATCCGCCGTATAGTCCTGACTTGGCACCGAATGACTTCTTTTTATTCCCGTACGTAAAAAACAAACTGAGAGGTCAACGTTTTTCGACCACCTGAAGAAGCGGTTGCTGCATTCAGAATGCATGTTTTGGAGATACCTCAATGAGAGTGGCAAAAGTGCTTCGACAATTGGTTCAAACGCATGCAAAAGTGTATAGATCTTTATGGGGAATATTTTGAAAAACAATGAAGTGATTTTCGATGATTAATATTTGTTTTTGTTCTCTAATCCCGAAATATAAAAGGCAACCCTCCTATAGTCACAAAATAAAAAAAAAATCAACTTACGCTTGACATATAAACGTGTTGTTTAAATCGATTGTCTTAACGTAATCTTGAAACGACGGGTTCTCTTTAGTTCCATTACTAATAAAACGTTTCGAGCCCAGTATTGGCATCAACATATCTTCAATAATATTGAACGTTTGGCCACTAGCAAAAGTCGGTTGTAACGACCATGCCATCGGTTTCGTTTTTCTCGCCCTAGCAAATATTTCATGCATTTTACTTTCGCACTTCCGCTCATCATCGCCTAGTAAACAGTCGACTATTTTGTCACAACGGCGTTTACGTGGTATACAGCGATTTGTTGCTTTACAGGTGTAGCCTGGGCACTTTGTTAATGGTGTTTTCGGATAAACCGAGTCTTCTACTTCTGAAAAAGACAATTTACTCATATTTATCGCAGGAAAATTTGAGATGAATTGATTATTGAAAATTATTGCAAAAAGAAATATGATCTTGAAGTCTAAACATCTGTAAACCTTACGTTCTTTTCACTGTCTTCAACTGTCACCTTTCATGAACTTCTTCCAAGTGTAAGGTATTCGGCTTCTCTCGAAAAAGGTCTATACTTCTGTTCAGTCACGGATCTGTGAGTTGTCTTTGATTCGGAGTTGTCCTTTACTGAGCATATAAATAGTAAAGTTGCTGAGGCTGGCAGGATGTATGGCTTCATTGTTAGGAACTGTAGAGACTTCAGTAGTGTGAATCCTTTAAAGCCACTCTATATTTCTTATGTTCACTCCAAAATGGAATATGCATCACTGATATGGTCCCCTTATTACAATGTTCAGAAACATCTAATTGAAAAAGTTTAACATCGTTTTTTAAAATAGGTACTTGAGTTTGAAGTTGGATGAAGTTTTCCCGCATAGAGGTCTAGTTAGGGATTATTTCAAAATTTCCTTAGTTTAGAATTTAGAAGAATCCAAACATGTTTACACTCTTTGCATGGCTTAGTTAATGGAAGTATTGATTGCCTTGGAAGTTCTCTCATTGATTGGAATTAATGTAGGTACCTCAATATATCGGTAGGAGTATTCGTACCTTCACTGCCCTCGACCTCGGACACATTTATTACTTAAATCGCCTGTTCATGTCATGTGTAGACATTTCAATGAAGTCTGCGATCAGCGGGATATTTCTGTTTGTACGTTGGAACAACTTGATGCATTTGGACCGCAGCATTTTATCTTTACTTGTCTGTATAATGTTCTTCATATCAGTGTTAATTTACTAAATAGTATTTAATATAGCAAATGTTTAATTAAATTTAATTTGGTGCAATGTATTAATTTTTTCAATTTATTATTTTGTATTTTGTTTTAGTAGAATGTTGATTTGTTTTGTTTATAGTTTCTTTTTATACTATCTTGTAATTTGTGGTATATAACTATATAATATCTATTATCAATTGTGTATATATTGTCCGATAAAGGGGTAAAACTGTTGGGCAATAAACGCTATTTTTATTATTAAGAAGGTTACAAAACGGCAATGATGTTGAAATTTACTGCTAGTTACAAGAATAATTTCAATTCACAGGTACGACGTTAATAGTTTTGACTGTCATTTGTAAACTAGGACGAAGAAATTGCGAACTATGAAGTCAATAGTAAGGTAAACTACAATAGATAATTCGCATTCGTCATTTTTAGCGGTATATTAATTTCAATCTGGAGGGTATCACGATGTTTTCTTCGACGTTGTCGATATGATTATCACTCCCGACCATATACTATCGCCTTATTTTTAAATGGCGATGGGTACTCCTTTGAATGCTGGTCACTCATTAGATTACGAATATGATCTGCTTCTTCAGATTTCCAGCAAACGGAGAGCGAGAGATTCTCATTTGTATAGAACACTCCTAGCTTATTCTGTTGTATTACTTCTTCGACGAGTTTCGTTATCATCTTTGTTAATTTTCATATTATTGCTTCTTGATTTTCCTCTTATCTTCTTCATGTTTCTTATCTTCGTTCGGTTTTAATTATTCTTTGCAGCGCTTTGCCTTTTTTCTAAGCTTGGTGTTGTGTTCATTCTTCTTCTTTCTTAACTTCGCGTTTGTTTGCTCTGTTCACACATCTTCAGTATTTCGTTGTGGGATTTCATAAATTGCTCCATCAGCAGTATTTTATACTGTTCATCCATCTTTTTGCTTTCCCATTGCATATTAATAACAGAAAAATATTTTTTTTCTGCTGAACTAGTAATTTAGAATCTCAGAGAAGTTCTTTCATTAACAAGTTGGTTTAGAGCTTTAGAAACTTTGTTCATTTCCACTAATTGCGGGTTCCTCTTATTTAATGTTCGACAATATTTCGAATCCAATACGTATAGGCTACAAAATTGCTAAACATAAATCAAAACTGACGTGTCTTGGCTTTTCTTTTAAAAATGTACCATTCAAGAACGAGACTTCAAGGATGTTTACTTTCAAACTTGTGTTTTATGATCTCCAGTTAGGGCAATCGCAATGACCTAATACATTATATGCAGCAAAAAATTCTGCGACAAATATCAAAATCCGGTCCACAACTTACTCATAGTCTCCGTCATCCAACCAATATATCTGCTGACTCGTGTATAAACCCCAGGCTCGTTAGGTCTAGCACATCCAGCTCCATGACTAACAACACCAGCTAAATACCACTGGTTGGGATTATTAGGGTTTCTACACATGAAAGGTCCTCCACTGTCTCCTTGACATGCATCTTTACCACCTTCAGTTAAACCTGTAAAATAGGAACTCAAAACAATATTTGGACGAATCTAATTTTATTTGTCATACCAGCGCATATCTCATTCTTCTCCGAATCTTCTTTATGCACACAATGTTCCACTACAGGTACCTCAACTTCACGCATATGGTCAGCTAAAACAAGAGTTGAAATGTATCCCAACAACATAAAAACTCTAAGGCGTACAGTGGCGGCTTGTGGTGAAGCATAACATAAAATAAACTCATATACTTAATAGGTAGCTAAAATTAATAGGGATATTCCTACTTTGTCAACTGCATAAAATATAGGTTATGTTTATAAGTATTGTTTTCTTTAAAAGTGTAATTAGTATCCAGAATATATTTACCTACTTCATAACAATACTAAATAAAACACATTTTATGAAACTGTCAATCAAATTACTTTTATGCTACCCGTTAGCAAATCATAATACGTCTCATACCAGATATTATTAAAAGCTCTGCTTTTATGCATTTGCCTTTATTTATATTTATCAAACATTTTTTTAAATCTGGAACAAGTGTGTCTGTATATTTTTAACAAGATTTTTCTGTTCTTAAAAGGAGTGTTGATTAAAAAAACTTAACTTTAGTTAAAATTAAAAAATAAACATCATTTTTCATAATAACTTCGCTTACCTGATGTCAGCGTAAATATAATTTACGCTGCTGATGTGTAGTACTTCCACTTGCTTCTTCCATATCAAAGTATGAGATATTATAATATATTATAGTTTTAAAATAACAATATTTTACGGTACCTACCCATTTATTTTTATAGAAATAGGTAGGTACCTACTAATTAAAAACCGTATATATATTTTTTTAATTTGTTCACTACTTTTTTAGATTTTAAAACTTAAATTAAATATGTAGGTAACTAAATAGAAAGACTAATTTGTATTCAAAATATCAAAAATCAAAACTTTAAGCTTCCCGAAAAGTAAATAAAAATAATATTAGCACAGGTATAGCACAGATCACAACTGTGACAGCACTAGAAATTTGCGACTGTGTGATAGAGATAGATATAATCAAAATAATAATCGACATATAGGTACATAACACAGGCCAAGCGTTGTCATATAACCTTATTTTACATTAAATCTCTGCTGCATCTATATGAAGCGTGCTTCTTATAGTGTTTTTTTAATGGCAAGATTCGTATGCTATCCTTAGTCCAATTAAACGCTGGCAACTATATTTAGACGAAGAGTGATAGGTGGTTGTATAGTGGGTATATGCCAGATGGCTGTGTTGCCAATTGTTGCTGAATTATAGATTATATATATATATCTAAGCGGTAGAAGTGTCTTTTGTAGGAGGGTTTGTTTACATTTAAGAATTGTTTGTTCAAAGATTGAGGGGGAGTCATTTAAAAGGAAAGGAAGGAAAAGGAACAATAATTTGTTTTGTTCAAGACTTACGATCTGCTCCATGTTCGATGGTGGAACCCCATCCTGCCGCAACACAAATCGTACCAGGAACAGGAGCATTTAAGAAGTTAGTTCCAGCAGTTGCCTCAGATGGTAGACAAATCGGCCGTACATATCTATTAAATCTCACGGGTGAAGATAGTTTCAATAAAGCAATATCGTTGCTTAAATATGTTTTGCTGTATTTCTCGTGTTTCACAGCTACTCTCACCCATCGTGTTTGGTCTTCTGGTGAGTAGGAAAATCTTCGGGTTATACCTGCTTGGACTTCATAATAGAACATCCAAAATCTGGAAAATGATGAAGCGTCTCAAGGAACCTCAAAATGCTTATATCCGCCTTTATCTCAATTTGTTCTTAGCGCGTAACACTGTACTAACCTTTCAATGCAATGCGCCGCCGTGACTACCCACAACTCACTAATCAATACCCCACCACAATGGAAAATCCCATTTTTGTAAATCGCCACCAGCCAAGGCCATGCAGCAGGCTGACTAGCCTTGCCTCCAACTACGCGCACATTACCAACCAACAAATCTTCGAATGTCGTATTTTTGGGATCATTGAATGAGTCTCGCAGGAGATTAGCATTTTCCATATCATTAAAAATATCCTCAATGCTAGTACCGACTTCCAAGGTACGATATGGATTATGTACGGTAATGCGGAGTCCACAAAATATTGGTGGGCATTGTACATAAGCTGCGTGATCTTCAACTACGCATGATTCATCAAGATGAGCGCTGTTATTTTGTAATGTGTTGATAAATTGACCTTTGTATGCGGTGTTTATTGGTGTCAAACGAGTATTGGGAAGACTGAAAATATAAAACGTATTTTTAGACAGTAAAACAACATCATACTTCACTTTTACTTACGTTGCGCTGGGTCCAGCATCAACATTACATACATCATTCGCCCACTGTTCCGCAGCAACGCAAACCGGATACCACTTTCCTTTGAAGTTTCTATGCAAAAACCCAGCAGTATTTGATACCATGGTGACTGGTAGATTACCGATTGTGTCAGTTAAGGCCGAACAGTCTCGTTCGTCTTTACCTGTCACTGTGCAATGTTTAATGTTGTCACAACGGAGCTCCATTGGTATGCAGGTGGCAGGACGAAATTTGGTCCAGTCGTCACAGTTAAATTCATTGGGTTTACATCCTTAAAAAAGTTTTCTATAAAACTAGTTGTGTAAATATATCGTCTAAATTTTGTGTAAGTAAATACCGGATAAAATGTTTCTTAATAAATTAAAGTGCTGTGTTTATTACTCTTGTACCGGCGCGGCATAGTGTGTGTCGTATATCTAGAAGTGTCTTTTCTACAAGGGTTTGTTTGTTTGTTCAAGGATTGTTTAAATTATCATTGAATCGTGAGAATTAACCTTTACGGATTTTGTACATCATTCTCTGTTATCTTACCGAAACATCCACTTTCATCTTCACACTTTGGGCAGTCACAAAATCCATCACAATGTCGAAATCGTCCAACTCTGGCTCTACAGTTACATAAGGCTTCATCACTGCCGTCATTACAGTGAATTTCATTATCACAAAATTGACGTTCATTAATACATCGACTATTGTCTAGACAACTTAGCTCATCAAATGCACAAGTAAGTGGTTCCATTGCTTTGAGTATCCTGTGGAACAACGCTATAGTAAGTTTGTTTCGATTCAATTATTGAGGAACATATTTCTTGGGATTTTTGATATTTTCGTCAGCGGGAATATAATGCTTTTAATTATATCTATGAGAAATTATTCCGAACCTAGCGAGAATTAGAATATAAACTTCTGGATGTTCAACGTTTCAAAATAAATTAGTACAGTGATAGCGATAGCGATCGTGATAGCTCCTGCTAGTAGAGGTAATGAATCCATCAGGAGCAGGGCTGTTAAAGCTACTGCTCAAGTAAATAGAGGCATTTGATCAGGATTTATTCCAATGTAGTGTATATTGGTTATAGTTTAAATTAACTTTACAGCCTCGAGAATTGATGCGATTTCTGATAGATGTCGATTAAAAATAGCCAGATCAACAGATGCTCCATTGGGCCATGGGCAATATTTGAAGAAAGAGGGGGATACATGGGCTTAGCGAGCGTGTTCCTCAGGGTGGGGAAACCTATATTAACATAACAAATTATTAAAAAAACATGTTGAGTTCATCATATTATTTTAGCATTAACTTTCTAAAATTCTGGCTAAACTTTTCTTCTTTTCCAAACTGATCCTTCGCGTTTAAAACTCTTTTCCGATGTATGCTCATTATGCAAAGTCCAACAAGTCGTTGCTGTTCCAACGCCGGGTAAAAACTGGGTTACGTTGTTGACCCAGTTTTTACCCGACGCAAGGTGCTGAATGATCTTACGATTGTGCAGGTAGTGCAAGGTTGCACGAGTGTAATTTGGAGCGCTTTTTTAATGCCTGGGTAAAAAGATTGCGCTTCTTTAACTAGTTCAATTTCTTATAACTCCGAGTCGGACTTTTTTTTTATTTCCACAGATTATACCAGCCAAAATCTCGTTGAAATTGTGGTAGTCAGAAAAGATTTTACCTTTTTTTTAAAAACTCAGCAAATGGTAAGGCAATAAATATATTAGGGTGCAATGATAGCAATTCGTAGGCTGGCAGATTTTCTTTACAGAATCGCTGTCCTACAGACATTTTCAATGAATCCAGATACGGAATTATGAAAGATGTCGTCCAGTACTCGGTACCAGAACCTGCTGGACGATTTGCACGACGCGTTTGTCGATTTGAAACTCTCGGCATTGTAAAGTCCGTATTAATGTCCTCGGCAATTTTTTCGGCTTGTCATTAACATTTTTTAAAAAGTTTGTGATTCTTTTGATATGATTCATACATACATATTTTGCTATTAAGCAGACATTAACAATACACTTTTGAATTTGAAGCAGCACAATGCATTTGAAAAGCAGCTTTTCTCTTTTTAATAGGGTCCGTGCAGTGGGGGGGCAAGCGGCCCACCCTGCCCACCCTGAGACTACGCCTAAGGGAAGATATACAGTTCAACCACCAGCACAGCTCCTGTTTCTACTATCCGTCTTATAATGAGAAGGCTTAAAGATGGGGACAAAAGTGCGAATCTTATTTTATTTGTTCGAGGAAAGGTCATATCAAAGCTCCCAATATTAGTGTAACTAATCAGTTTGCAAATCTCCAATTATAATTCGTATAACCGTAAAAAAAATTATAATGAAAGTGTGGCAGTTATAGCAGCTATTTGCTGTTCATCAGAGAGTTTGTCAAAATTTGACAAAAAAAAACTAGAAAACGTTTTGATGAATGTTTGTTCACACACATCAATTAAAAATGATTGCGTAAAATTTGCCAAAAAATTTAGAAAAAGTTGGTTTTGGGTCAGAACTTGGATAATACGAAGAAATAAATTGTTTTTATTTTTAAGATCGGCAACAGTTACATTTATTTCTATCCTATCTCTTTTATGTGTTCGAGCATCTCTATTTCGACAACTCTCGAGTTTGGTATTCCATAAACAGTCATAATGTTGAGATAAATCGAAAAATTGTAGCACAATACTTGCACGACACTTCAGGCTCATTTTTTGTCTTTTTCCACGCATAACAAGCACACGAGCTGTAAAATTAATTGTTTTATTGAATGGAATCTCGACTGACTGCAATTTACACGCTTCAAATGCGTTTCAAATTAAATTCGCCTATGATGCACTATTTAAACGATAAACCTTGAATGGTTAAACCTTTTTTGGCTCAACAAAAATTGATCAACTAAATTCCAAAACACGGTTCGATTTTGTTCAACAAAAATCGAGAAGTCCACTTTACGAACAAGAAAGAAAATGTCAATTGAAGCTTTTATAAAACCACAGCTTAACACTGTGTTAATTATAGTATTAAAAGTGCAAATTACTTACTTGGACTCATCCTCTTCAATAGTCTCACCACTGTAATCTTGGCTATGCATCAGCAATAAATCCTGCAAATTATAGGCATCCCGCCGGCGAACCTCAACCCCTGACATACCAGCAATATTATTCGAAGGCGGCGGAATGGGATTGCACACATAGTATTGTCCACCGGGACCAGTGGCGTGCACTGGTGCATTATTATATGGGTTGTAATTATTCTGGCTGGGCATGGCCATGGGCGCCTAATCGTTTGCAGATAATAAAACTTATAAAGTGTTAGTTTTAGACTAAATAGTGCGATTTTACCTGGTAGTAATTTGACATGTACACTGGCGATTGCGCTGGCGGCATATACGACGACTGGATTTGTTGTGGATACGGAAACTGGTAGGATTGCGGATTTAGAACGTACATTGGTGCCTGAGATTTAAGTGGTTGTGGTTGGATTGGAACCATTTTCATCATTTGCGAATTCAAATTGGGATCGTACGGAGAACCCAGTCGGTATGGAGTATACGAGTACATGCAAGGATTGTACATAGACTGCTGGTTCGATTGAATGTCTTCGTTCAAAGGTAATATACCGTCTGATTTGGCTTTGACCCGGAAGTCGTTGTTTGTTGATGATTGGCTTGCAGCTTTATCTTGGAATAAGGCGTCGTATTTCTGAAAATTAATCTTGTGTTTAATGGACGGGGTGGTCTGAATTGGACGCTTTTGAGACGACACAGCTATTATAGGACAGACAGTGAGAACTTCAACCCAATATCTTTAATTGTTTAGGAGATACCAAATGATTCTCAACTTTTGGCATTTTAATTTCCGTAACATCTTCCAGTAAAAGTTTTTTTGATTTTTCCAATAAAGACGCAGTGGCCACTTCAGTAGGTCGCCTCGGCAGAGGGTGGCCTTCTAATGATTCCCTACCATGTCACTGTTCTGCCCAGGACAAAATTCTCTGTAAACCGGTGACATACACATGAAAATATACAGGGTGTTACATTTAAAAATTCCGAATTAAAATTTACTCCTACATAGTTATATTATTCTTTATAAAAAGGTGCTGAACTCCGAAAGTGTAGAAGGGCTACACAAAGTATTTTTTTAGAATGCTGACTTTTTTGTAGAATTCTGTAAAAAAACTCGGAATTTTTTACTGTTCTGATTTTTTTTTACAGAATTCTATAAAAATACTCGGAATTTTTCAATTCTGACGTTTTTTTACAGAAGTCTGTGAAAAAACTCGGAATTTGTCAGGTCTGACTTTTTTTACTGAATTCTGTAAAATAAGTCAGAATGATAAATAATTCCGAGATTTTTTAAAGCATTCTGCAAAAAATGTTTGAATAGTCATAATTTCTAGTTATTTTACAGAATTCTGTTTAAGTCAGAATTGAAAAATTTCGAGTTCGAAAAATGTCAGAATAGTCATAATTTTGAGTTATTTTACAGAATTCTGTAAAAAATAGTCAAAATTGAAAAGGGATCATAAAAAAGTGTTATTACAGAATTCTGCAAAAAATGTCAGAATAGTCAGATTTCTGATTTTTTTTACAGAATTCCGCAAAATAATTCAGAATGATAAAAAATTACGAGATTTTTTACAGAATTCTGCAAAAAATAGTCAGGAGTGAAAAATTCCCAGTGTTTTAACACTTCTGAATTTTTTTTACAGATTTCTGTAAAAAGTTCGGAATGTTTCAATTCTGCCTTTTTTTACTGAATTCTGTAAAATAACTCAAAATTATGACTATTCCGAAATATTTTGAAGAATTTTGTCAAAAAACTCGGAATTTCTTATCATTCTGACTTATGTTACAGAATTCCATAAAAAAACTCGGATTGTTTTTTTCATTCTGCCTTTTTTTTACATAATTATTACTAAACTGAATTATTTTGCAGAATGCCGTAAAAACCTCGGAGTTTTTTTTTCTGTAAAAAAAAATGTCAGAATAGTCAATTCTGAGTTATTTTACAGAATTCTGCAAAAAATGTCAGAATGGTAATAATTCGGAGTTATTTTACAGAATTCAGTAAAAAAAAAGTCTGGATCATAAAAAATTCCGATTTTTCTTACAGAATTCTATAAATAAGTCATAATTCTGTAATAAAAGGCAGAGTGATACAAAACAATCGGTAAAATAAGTTAGAATGATAAAAATTTCAACTTTTTTTACAGAATGCTCCAAAAAGTCAGAATTCTAAAAAAATATCTTGTATGGCCCTTCTACGCTTTCGTAATGAACAGAAATTAAAAATATTAATAAGCAGATAAAAAAGTGATTAGCATAATTATTCTAAAATGCCAAAAATTTAAAATCTTGGCCCCATGACAGGGAGCTCACTTACTTTTTGGCGATCTGCTCTATAAAAAGCGGGTTCTACATCAAAAACGTCCACTTTAGAACACCCTATATACCTTTACCCTTCACACCTCAAGGGTCAAAATTATGAATTTAGCATCTCATCAGATCCAGACATAGTAGGAATTTGAGGAAACTGAAATGTCAAATAATTAACTTACCAAATCATTATAGTCGTTAGAATTTGACACATCTGTTACTTCAGTTGTCACTGTATCTTCTCTGCTGACATCAGATTTTACCGATAATTTCTCCGTCACATTTCTTCGCTTTGATCTTAAAAGGTTTGAAGAACCATGATCTGAGAAAATGTCATTTAGTTGAGTGTCTAACGTCCCAATGTCACTGTCATTTGAAAATCTACTACCAGTAGACTTCTTGGAATGTTCGAATGTAGAACTTGTATCCATCTCAGAACTGTCATTAAGCTCGGAGAACAAAGATGATTTGTCAGTTGTTGTCAAAAGGGCGACTCTTTCACTTTCAATATCGTCTTTAGACTCTCTTACTGGAGTTTCCAACGTCCCAATGTCACTGTCATTCGAAGACTTACTACCAGTAGACTTTTTAGAATATTCGAATGAAGAACTTGTATCCATCTCAGAACTGTCATTTAGCTCTGAGAACAAAGACGATTTGTCAGTTGTTGTCAAAATGTCATTGTCTAGTGAAACGCTTTCTCTTTCAATATTCTCTTTAGACTCTCTTACTGGAGTCCCAATGTCACTGTCATTTGAAGGCTTACTACCAGTAGACTTCTTAGAATATTCGAATGAAGAACTTGTATCCATCTCAGAACTGTCATTTAGCTCTGAGAACAAAGACGATTTGTCAGTTGTTGTCAAAATGTCATTGTCTAGTGAAACGCTTTCTCTTTCAATATTCTCTTTAGACTCTCTTACTGGAGTCCCAATGTCACTGTCATTTGAAGGCTTACTACCAGTAGACTTCTTAGAATATTCGAATGAAGAACTTGTATCCATATCAGAACTGTCATTTAGCTCTGAGAACAAAGATGATTTGTCAGTTGATGTCGAACTGTTGTTTCGCAAAATGTTAATTTTAGCGTTCTCAAGGTCGATTTCAACGGTGCCATTTTCACCTTTAATTTTACTAACATCAATTGAAGAATTAACATCAAATGCTTCTCTGGAGTTTTCTAATGAAGCAGTACTTTCGATATTATTAAATGAACTCCCAACAGAGTCTTTATCGTGATCAGATTCAATTACTGATGCATTTTGAAGAGCTGCTTCAACGTTGTAGTTATAGTTGGGATTGGCGTGATCTGCTAACTGTGATATTATTGAGTCTACGTTTCGGTCTTCAGAGGAAATATTTTTATCGGTGTACAGTGTAGCTTCTGAATTAATTCGTTCAACTATTGGGTTATTTGAGTCTTCTGCATTTGCATCCAAATCTTCTATGGGATCTTCTGCTGAACGACTCTCGATGAAATTAGTATTTGAGTCTTCCTGTGAATATTCTTTCCTGTTACCACTGTTGATGATTTTACTAGCCTTTTCATAAATTTGTGCTATATTTGAATTTATAATTTTTCTAGAAAAATCACTTAAAGGTTGTCGAAAATTATTTTCTTCTTGATAATTATCGTGTTGACTCAGTGTATTTGGAGTATAACGTTTTCGTCTGATGTCTTGAAACAAAGAATAGGACGTAAGACATAGATAGGGAAATATGCGGCAGCAAATATCGAAACGTGTTTTTAATTGACATTGTTCGAATTGGTCGACAGTTTCTTCTAAATCGGATTCTGGGGCAGGTTGATCCATCAAGATTTCAGTTGTATGTTTTATAGTTGTTGTAATTTTGGTGGTGGCGTTCTGTGATATTTCTGATTGAGGACTCCTCCACAAGTTTTTATCTGATAGTGTTGTTTCAGGAACTTTTATTGGCTCTTGCTTTAAAAACATGAATTCTGAAACAGATGAAAGTGTGTTTGATAATTTTTTACTAAATATAGTAACCAATCAAATTACTTAATTTTAAGTCATGTGTCAAATTTCATCCAATTACCTCTGGATTACAGCGATAATACCCTACATGTGGTGTTTTCAGTTTGGTGGTGCAACTGTAAAAC
The DNA here is from genome assembly GCA_911728435.2 of Apoderus coryli. NCBI lineage: Eukaryota > Metazoa > Arthropoda > Insecta > Coleoptera > Attelabidae > Apoderus > Apoderus coryli. The sequence goes on along the minus strand of OU452200.1, from coordinate 37,743,322 downwards.
CAATTTGGAATACTACGAGTAGGCTACTCCAGGAAAAATACTTCAATGACTTCAAAGTTGTATTCGACCCGTTTACCAGTGTGATATTCAAAAATGCGCGCGATGCAAGAAATGCAAAACGTAAAAGATTACAGCAGGATCCAAGCAAACGAAAATGCAGTTCATCAAATTTGAGTTCAAGTGATTTGGCTAGAATCATTGGATTATGGGCTGAATGTACACCAGAAGGTTTACAAAAAAAATTACTATATTGCAGCTGTTGAGTTAGCTTGGCGAGGTGGTGAACCAGCTGATTGCCTTATAGATTATTTCACGATTGACAAAAATAATGATGGAACGCCAACCAACAGAATTGAATACAATCCAATATATTCAGTAAAACATGTCAAGGAGGATCGAAAAATTGTACAAATAGTAAGTGGCTTGTTCCAAATATTGCAAACGAAAGTGCATGCCCTGTTCGGTTATTCCATAAATTATTGTCCAAAAGGGGGAAAAATATTACTTTCAGTCGCCTATTCTTGAGACCAAATCGTTTCTGGAAATCCGAAAGTGACACATGGTTTGACAATATACCGGTAAGCAAGAACACAATTAATATGTTGACCAAATCATCCGCCCAAGCTATTGGTTTGGACACTAAGTATGTAAAAAGATATCCAATCATTCGAACAGATCAACTGCAGTTAGCCATTTGGCAAATAAAGGAATTCCTGAACAGCAATTAATAAAAATAACAGGGCGTAGCAGCTCTAATTCCATTAAACCGTACTTGAATATTAACCAAGAACGCCATGGTGAAATAATCAACACCATGCGAGGAATTTTTTCAACAGTGGAAATTAAGAATCCGTCAACTTCAGCAAACTCTTCTTCCACTTTAACATTTACCAATTGTACTTTTGAATAAAAATGAATAATATTTGTTTGATTAAAACTAATACATTTTGTATTGAAAATTATTAAACGGCAGATTGACAATCAAATTTTTGATATCTACAAAGTAAAAAATTATCTTATCGAATACTCCTCGGGCCTCGATAAATACTCAAAATTTTGTCATAGAGAGTCCTTCAGGCGAGTTGCTCAAGGATAATAGCCCTCGGCCTGCGGCCTTGGGCTATTATCAAGCAACACGCTTTCGGCATTCGCTATGACAAAATTATCTCGGTATTATCAAGGCCCTAGGGGTATTACTACTGATAAGTTCATTTTTCAGGATTCTTGATATTTCTCCCGAAGGAGTTAACTGGAGATATTTACTTAGATATTGATAAATAATTTATTATTTAAACCTAAGGTGAGAATTTAGTGGTTTGTGTTACCCAAGGGGTTATACCAGCTTAAGCTCAGGGTTTTCTGTTATGGATTATTAATTTTATGAAAATAAACAAACTGATACCGATAAAACCCTTATATAGTTTTGATTGTATGACTCACCCACGAACCTGAAAAGCGACCTGTTACGCTACAATAGAAAAATTTATTGTAATAATGTTTTTTGAATACCCTGTAATATATATATATCTGAAAAAAAAATATGCAATTTAACTGACTAAAAAAATCAGGGTGGTTTCTTTTAAAAAAACATAAGTTTGGTTTATATTTTGAAGCTGACATCAAAAAAAAAAAATAGAGATACGTCTATGGGGTCAGAAAAGTGATTTTTTTGAATTCGGCCCTGTATCTCGAAAACTACATGTGTGACCCAAAGTATGATTAAGGCATCGTGAGTTTCAAAAAAAGGAGCACCATGTCGCGAGAACTGCATCCCACTAACATTCACAATAACGGAGCTACCGCACAATTACAACGAAATCTGGACATCCTGTATATCGAAAACTATACCTAATTCAGAGGGGGGCAGATCGCTTTAAATATTTATAATTAAGGTACTAACACTTCCGGTTAGACAGTGGTGTAGCTGGTTGTCAGGGGCCTCGGTGCAAGATATTTTCGGGCCCCCCTGTAATATGTATGTTTTAAGTAAACACTAAAAAATAATGATTTTCATAATTACAACCAATAATAGGAATCACAAGTTTAATAAAAACAACAAATAAATAGTAAATTCAAGATTTAAGGATCGCATTTTTAATTTGTACTAATTTTGACACATTTGAAATTATTAGCTTTTAAAATTAATACAAATTTTATAAAATACTTATCAAGCAGAGAGCAATGCTTTAGTACTTTCAATCGGGGGATATATCCATCGCTAGCTTGGATTTTAGGAATTCAGTGACTATGGAGCCCTTCGCGGGTGATTTGGTGATTGTAGCACGGAGGAAATTTCGCAAGTGTTCCCCTTCTTCGGAAGCGAATCGTTCAACTTTGGATAATCCGAAATCGCGGCGACCAAGGTCACGATGAATGAACGAATTAGTGTTGCAGTGAATTGGGAACGTTATGTGAAGATATTAAATGATTTTTAATGACTCAGATGCAAACCTTCCCTAGTTATAAGAGACATTTTGCCTGAAAAATTAATCTCCAGGACAGGTGACATAAATTGGCCTCCACACAGTCCAGATTTGAGCCCCATGAATGTCTTCTTTTTATGGCACCTCTCTGATGCAATAGAAACAAAATGGCAGCTATAACAGGGTCTACTTGCGGACCGTCATACATAATTTTGCTGACAGTTTTATTATAATTAAAAAAAAATCAATTCCTGAACTCTAAGAAGTAATAATAAGTAAAACAATTTATCGATAGACGTCAATCTCGTTTTTCACTTTGATACTTCAAATATAAACTTTTGAAGCACACTTTACAATGATAAAAAAAAAACTACGAACTTCTTACGTACCTTTATTGACAAGTAATATTGTGGTAAACAAAGATATGCCCAATAGCATTACACCAATCATGCAAAACAATCTTGTCCAATATTTAATTTTGTTGTTATGCTGACATTTGGTTTGATCGGCAGGGCCATCTGAAAATATATAATCGATTCAAAATAAAATGATTGGTCAAAAAATTAAAAATAATTTGTAGACATACATCAAAAAACAAAAGATATAAAACATAAGAATTAATACATACAGGTACATCGTCAAATAAATAAATCAATTAAGATACTTAAAGTTACAATATATACAAAACACACAATACAAACTACTATCCAGTGTGTGAATCGCTCAAAAATTAATGCACATTAAAAAAGTCACCTACTGTATAAAAAGCTTTTTCTAACAAATACGTTTCTAGAGCTTTACGGATGATAGCAATTTGATTTCCATTGGCAGATGGTTGTGCATTTTTTTTGCATTGTACAGGCGTTTCTAAGCAGATAGTTATGGAATGGTCTTTTAGAGACATCTGACAGGTGTTTGCGGATTAAGTAGACCGATTCCAATATTAATAAGGAAGGTAGTGTTAGTATTTTAAATTTTCTGAAGAATTCCTGGCAATGGGCTCTATAGTGCGATCTCAGAGAGTATCGAATAGCTCTTTTTTGTAATCTAAAAATACGCCCAAATTGGGTTGCACAGCATGTACGCCAGAATGGGAGGGCGTATCGAAGATGGGATTGGAAGAGTGAAAAGTAGACTGTTATGGAAGTTGACAAGTTAAGTTCTTTGGAAACTAATCGTAACGCAAAACAGGCAGAGCTTAATTTTTTTGATCAATGTGCAACTTCCACTTCAGGGAGCTGTCATCAACAAGGCTAGAAACTTCACAGAAGAAACGACGTCAATAGTGGAATTATTAAGTTCAAAAGACTGCAGCGCACTTTTATATGACACAGATTTTGTTTTCGTAGTGTTCAAGCACAACAGGTTAGAGTCACACCATGATTTAATGGTGATTAAGTCTTTGGATATGGTACTATGAAGAACCACACTATCCGGGCCGCACCAAGTGAAACTAGTATCATCAGCAAAGAGACATACTTTACCGCTGATGTCAAGGCACGTAATGTCGTTGATAAATAGCAAAAACAAAATGGAACCCAACACCGAACCCTGTGGAACTCCACAATCCATCGGCCTGCAAGAAGACTCTCACACACTGACTTCTGTTGCTAAGGTATGACTTAAACCATCCCAGTGGAACCCACCGAATTCCATAGTGCTGTATCTTGTTAATTAGGATGTTATGACTTACACAGTCGAATGCTTTGGAGAAATCACAGAAAATTCATGCTGTAAAGTGGAGATTGTTCAAGTTGGAGTAAGCATTGTTGAAGACGGGGAATATAGCATAATTAGTGCATTTGTTAGCTAAAAATCCAAATTGGTGACTAGTTAATACGTCATATTTGTGCAGCAATGATAGAAGTCTCCTTTTAACCAGTCTTTCAATGATCTTGGATAGAGTAGATAGAAGTGCAATTGGACGATAGTCACATAGGTAGAAAGATAATCTACATTATTCCGCAGGACACTTCGTATTGTCATTTAGATGCCAGCTAAGAAAATTGATTGATAAAAACATTGTTGTATAGCTCCATCTAGCGGCTATTTAAAAAATAAATAAAAGCACCAATACTTTTTTTGATACTCCCAAACATAACCCTTATATTGAGCCTAATTTTATTAAAATCGGACTATCCCTAAGAAAGTTAGATACATTTTTACAAACCAACATTCTCCGGCTCCTCCACCATTTATTTAAGAAGATAGGGAAAAAGGTTTATTCGAAAAAGTTTTAGAATGACAGTTACATCATTCTGATTAAGTTTAACACATACGTAATATAAGTATATTTTTAAGTAAACAGTGTTTTTCAATTTTGAGTTAGATTTACGCCCTCTAGCAGACATTTTAGGAAACTAAAACTGTTTCCCAGCGATTTCCCTTGTCCGCCTTTACTAAAAAAATATTTTTTTTCTAAATTTGTAACATGATTAGTTGTCGAGATAGAGCCGTCGACCTTTCTTATCTGTACACACTTTTCAAATAATAATAATAACAAATTTATTCTGCACTTGAATGAGATTAGAGAGTAAAAATTGGAAATCATACCTTCTTCAAGCTGGCTATAATCTCCACTGTTATTCAAATCCACAGTTACCAAATTATCAGGCTCTTGAAATTTACTTTTTTCACTAGAACATAATGTGTTCGATGACACCATTTTCAACTACCTATTTTTCAAATTTCGTTACATTTGTCTACAGATTCTTGTTGTATGAAATATACACAATGTTTATATTATTTATTGAACTATTATTTGGCATGAATCCTTAATTTTAAAAATGCTGCGTACAGTAAAACTCATTTCTTGGTAATGTGAAATTCAGCAAAATATTTAAAAATGTACTATTGTAATGTTTATTTTAAATTTTCGCAATAATAATAATTATATTTTTGTTGTGCATATCTTTATTTGCAAAAATTAAGTGTACAGGGTGGACAAATTTGGTTCGTTTTTATATAGTTAGGTATAGTTAGTTCGTAAAGCAGTGGTTCCCAAACTTTTCTGAGTCAATCTTTTGATAGTACCGAGATGTTATGAGTTTCATACATCGGTCCAATGGATGTGAACGACATTTTGCACAATAATACTAGATTTTAGGTAAATAAATAAATGCTTTATTGCCCAACAGATAAACAATACCTTTAAAGGACAAATACATTGAAAATATACATATATATACAATACAAAAAAGAAAAAGAAGTATATCTTAAAATTATTGTTCGAAAAATTCACCAAAAACCAACTTTATTCTAACAAAATTATCGAAAACATGTCGCAACAGTCACATATTTTATTAAAGTTGCTGGTCAGCATATAAATAGGTCTACCACAAAGACGAGGAACATTGAAATTTAATTTCGAAATCAAATAAGGACTATCTATCTTGCCATGGAGAAGATTATATAAGAAAGCCAAGGACAAGACGATGATGCTCCAGACTCTGCATCGAAAAACACGATAAAAGCAGACTATGATCATATCCCCGAACGGGGTAAACACCATCCTGTCTCCAAACCAGATACTTTAGGAATCTCCTCTGGACCCTTTCCACTGCCTGTTTATAAACCGAGTAAAATGGATTCCAAATTATGGACCCATACTCCAGTTTCGATCGTACATATTGTAACGAAGTTACTAAATTGTATATATTTTATTATCTGCCCCGACCGACTTAACGACATAGTGGGTATTTGCTCCGTCCTGCTAGCATTCATACACTGAAAAAAAGGTTTGTTTGGATCAAAAAAAAATGGAGTTGAACCAAACAAATATTTCTTCGGTATACGACAAACAACCCATGTACTTGAGATAAATATTTGGTTTATTTGAATACCCAACTTGTATTTATTTGATTTAAATAAATATTTATTTGACTTAATACTTATACTTACTTGCTAACAAGGCCCGAAAATGATTTGTTTGCTTGAACTAACTAGAGTTATTTAGAAGAATGATTCCATGTACTTGGCCCAAAGGTGCTGTTACTTGGAATAAATAATTATTTGTTTATTCTGAATAAACATTTTCTTATATTAAATAAATGATTTGTTCTATCCAAATAAATAAGTTGTTCCCGAAATCTGATAGTTTTCTTTCAATAAATAATTTGTTTGTTACAAATAAATATTTATTTCTTCTAAATTCTGCATTTATTTGTCTAAAATACATTTGATTTATTTGAGGTAAATAATTATACATGGTCCGAACTTAGGGGTGTGTCCCTCAGCCAAATATATCCCAAAAACGTTTTGTTACCGAGATGCAGGGTGTCACAGTTTTACATTTTTGTTGGGTTTTTTATCTGAGATAATTTTATAAGTAATTAATTGAAAAATACAATATTAGTGTAATATATAACGTATTTCAGCAGATATACACCAGGTTGACACAATATTGAAGGCCTTACACATTTTAGCCAATCCATATTTTCAGTTGTCAAGATTTGCATTCAATTTATAAACTTTCTTGCATCTCTTTTCTAAATTGAATGGCAAATTTTTAATTAAAAGCTTGGGGTGACTAAAAGATGTATTAGACCTTCAAAAAATGTGTCAGCCTGTAGATGCTGAAAAACGGTGTATTACTCTAATATTGTGTTTTTGAGATATAATAATAAATTTGGGTTAATTAGTTTAAAAATTATCAGAGATAAATTAAAAAACCAAACAAAACAGTCAGTCAGCAGTCTCCGTATAAATAACATACATAAGACGTTTTATTATTAAACTCCATCTCGAAAACTAAACTACTTTAAATATGAATCGCCAGCCAAATTATTTGAGCTCCATTAAATGGTCGCTATTAAATTGTCTGATGCCAAGATAACTTCAAAGATAATTTCAGACAATTCCAGACACAATAAAGTAATATGAAGAGCGAAGGGAACGTAATAAAGAATGATAATGGTTAACTGTCGCTTAACAGCAGCTATCAGAGCACTTGAATTATGAAAGAAATGAAAAATAGCAGTTTATGTTATTGCTTTTTCCTTTTCTCCGTTGACGCTGGCTGCTTACTTGAGTTGGGTTGATGCGTCTTTTGTTTCTAGGCTTCATTTATCAACAAAAGAAGCAAAACTACAGGGAAATACATATTTAGCGCCTTAGGCTGGACACTTTTTGGTGACAATTTTTCTCATTAACATCTGTTTAGTTACAGTAGATTTCTCTAATATAATAATTACTTTACAACTAATTTCAAAGATTTTCGGAAGTTATCGATATACAGAGGAGTCCTTTATTATTATTTTTTCTGACCCTTTTTTATACTTTTCACGGACGTCTATGGTACATATATTATGTAAACAAGTTTTTTTATGCTGTATTTTGTAGGTTACCGCATATGAAAACTATGTATATAATTATAGTTGGGGAATATATACTTTTTATTTTTACCCCTTTTCCACTATTTACGAACGCCTATGTATTCAAGTTTTTTATGATACATTTCATAGGTTATACTCTATCAAATCTATAAATAACTAGTCAATTTTTCTCAGTTTACTTTTTTCTTGGGATGTTCGGTTCTTATAAAAATCCCTCTTTACAAAACTTCTCTTACATAAAAATGTTCGTCTTTATTTTCGTCACTAGATAAAAAACTAAAATGATAAAAAACGACGTTTCGTTACTAATTAGTAACTTCCTCAGGTTGAACAACATTATTTTTCCCTTTCCTTTCTAACACAAATTCCAATATCAATAGAATAACAAACAATTTTCTTTATATTTACAAACACAACATTTAAAACATTCAAATATAATAAAATACATTTTTATTTGAATGTTTTAAATTCTGCAATTTAAAAATGTTGAAAGAATGAGGTCTATTTCCCCAGACAATGACAGCATATTTTAAATGAATATGAAACAGAGAAAAATAACACATCCTCAAACACTCAAAGTCAATAAGAACAGATCTACGGATCAAAAAGACCAATCTAGAGAGTTTGACAGCCAATGTGTCAACATGATCAGACCAGCTAAGAGAATCATCAATCACCACACCAAGAAGAGTTACTGATTTACCCTTCGTTGCATTTTTGTTGTTTGAAATAATTACTATGCTATAATTTACTATTATTTAGTTGCAGGTGATTGGCAGCAAACCACTGCACAGCATTTTTCAAGGTCTGCTTTATGATATGATGCAACTGATCGAGTGTTCTAGCATTAGTAACAATGCTAGTATCATTTGCAAACAGATTTAATTTCACAGGGTTCATATAATTACATAAATCATTAATGTAAACGATAAAGAGAAGTGGTCCTAGAACCGACCCCTGTGGCACTCCATGGGATACTACCCTGACGCCCGAAGTGGAATTCTGAAAGCAAACCCTTTGCTGTCGTTTTTTTAAGTAGTTTTCAATGAGATATAAGGGAACACCCCTAACCAAGAGAATGGTGTGAGAGACGCAGTCAAAAGCCTTTGTCAGATCACAGAGTGACAATGCGCATGAGGACCCTTCCTCAAGACATGTAACTATGTCCCCCACAACCCTCATAACAGCCTTCGTCGTGGACTTTCCACACCTGAAACCATATTCGGAAATGGAAAAGGAATTATTGTTCTCAAAAAATTGTTTCAATTGTTTTTTTTAAACGCACTTCAATATTTTGCCTATGATAGGGATAATGGAAATTGGGCTGTAATTACTTGTCTCATTTGGACTGCCTTTCTTCAAGATAGGTGTGACCCTACTTAATTTAAGTGAGTCCGGAAACTGTCCCTCCTCAAAGCACTTATTTATAAAATTTGTTAGTTGGGGAAGAAACAAGTCAAATACCTGTTTCAAAATTCATATTATAAACATCAAAAGAATAAGAAATTTGTAGGGAATTTATAGCATTAGAAATGTCACCCTCAGTCACAGGATGGAGAAAAAAAGAAGCACTAGACTGAGATAATGGTCAGCATCAGCAAGTTCACACTCTCATAAGAAACCCTCGGAAGCGACTCAATGACATGCTGCGCAATAGTAGCGAAAAAGTTATTCAAGGACTCAGCCGAATAGAACTCGTGTTTTGGTATTGATTTTTATTGCTTTCGTAGTTAAGGATTCGCCAACAGTCTCTAGCAATATTCTTAGATTTAAGTACATGACTTTCATAAGCATTTGTTAGTTTTTTTTTATAATCAGATGACAAGGCTTTATAAAGTGCGTAGCCATCTGCATCATTTGTCCGGTGATTTATGGTTTTCAATACTCATGCATCATGCTTCTTTACAAGATCCTTACTCATCCAATTAACAGGACACTTATCATTTACACAACTTCTTCTCAGCGGGAATACTGAACTAATACGAGATGATAAAGTCTCGGTTAAAAAGTTACAGGCTTCCTCAACCGAAAGTTTCATAACCACATCCCACTCTATCAACCCCAATGCAGCCCTAAGCCGAGAGATACCTCCATGGGAGATCCTCCTAGTCCAGACACATGGCTGGTGCTCTTTAAAATCAGAAATAAATATGTATTAACCCATATGATCAGAGAGAGATGCCTCGATAACACCAGATCCATTTCTCGTTTCACTAAGATCAGTCAATGGAAGTTCTAGAAGTCAAACTTACTTATCACAAGAACTCAATAATATTTTTAGATTTGTTAGATTATTACACTGACCTAGGAAATCCACATTAAAATCTCCAAGTATTACAATCCTGTAACCAGTCGCATATAAGTGAACCAACAGACCCTCCAAGTTGAACAAAAACAGATCAAAATTTCCCTCAGAACAGGATCTATAGACCGTCATAACCACGACCCCAAGTAACTCTATCAAAACACCACAGACCTCTCCGTGCATCTCTAAACAAAATCGAGACAAGTCTAGAATTTTATATTTTATGATATTTCTAGCATAGATACAGACTCCCCCATTCCTTCTGTTTGATCGACAAAAATGGGTGAGTAACTTATAATGGCAAAAGATCCCGAGGAAGGTGCCCAACAAGATATACAGACCTCATAACGAATATTACAGAGGAAAACTTAACACAAACATTCAAATTGGCCGAGGATCGACAACAATGGAAAGCCATTACAAAAGATAGCCCATGATCACGATGCTCGCAGTCGAGCTCCCGACCAGGAAGAAGAGAACTTATAATAAGGTATGACTTCAATAGAACAAAAATAAATATTTTGTTTGTTCCACAGAAAAATCATTCAATCATTTAATTTTGCTGCGACGAGACTAGGTGCTGCTTGAGGCGCGGTTTAAAATGCTTTTCGCTTAAAAATTTTAGTTTAATGATACTGCTTAGGCCATTAAAAGAGTTACGTGTAAGCATGGCCGTCCTACACCCTAACCTATTGCAAAGTTGCCTCCATTTTGATTGCTAAATACGACAAAATTATAAAAATATAAGGAATACATTTGAAAAATTGAGTTTTTAGCTTAATTTCCAATACAATTTTTACCATTCGGTATAAAGAAATTACGAATTAAGTTGCACATTGGACAAACAAAAAAAACCTCGTATCATATTTTAAGTATGTAGAATTTGTCTTTAAATGTTCCACACACCCTGTATTGTGAGTATATTTTTAATTCAATGGAATGGAATGAGTAGAACTAGTCGAATCCACGTATAGAGAGTAGTATAGTGCCTTGTGGCAGGCAGGATTTCACGGATGTCTCTCTTTAGCAGAGAGCCGGCAAAGATAAATAACCCAAGCGGTAATTGCGTACGGAACGACGCTATATTTCATACACGCCATGAACCATAACTTAGGAGGCAATTACTAGGAGTATGTCGTTTATCATTTCTCATTTGGGAAACGGCAACGGCGCGGCGGCGGCAGACGTTTAGCTCTTTACTTTTAGATGGAGTCCAAACGGCGTGTAAGTTGAGAGAAGATGGTGAAAATATTATCAAGAAAAATTAACGACATTCAGTAGATGTGAATTGGACCAGTTGAAAAGTTTTGTAGCCTAAACTGACAGTCGTTTTACCACTTCACCAAAACACTTCTTTTTAAATCTCGACGCGCGTTTCGCTAACAATGTTAGCATCCTCAGGAGAGAATTAAAACTGAGTTTTAATTCTCTCCTGAGGATGCTAACATTGTTAGCGAAACGCGCGTCGAGATTTAAAAAGAAGTGTTTTGGTGAAGTGGTAAAACGACTGTCAGTTTAGTGTTCTACGCCAAAAGGTTCTACTCATCGATTATAAGTTTTGTAGCGTTTATACATTTTTTCAGATTCTGTGTTGAGACGGTTTGAATTGCGATTTAATTTTAAATCAAGGTATCAATCAGATTCCCAGATTAACTCTCTAACCCAGAATGTTACTGGAGACGATATTTAGGTTTACTCAGTCCAATCAAGACTTTATGCGAAAGCGTAAAACAAGATTACCACGACCGAAGAAGTTGAAGGTCACAAAGCGCGACTCGAGCTTTTCTCCGCCCGGCTTTCGCTTGCAATACACTCGAATTTGGAGGCTGCAGAGCCTCTCGCGCCAGTGGTTTATTTTTGGTTAAAGTGGTATAGTTTCTCAAATTGATCTGTAACAGCGCGGTGTCGGTAAGGGGAATGCAGTTGTAATAGAACATGGCTGATTTCATTCATAAAATTTCCAGCTGCGTGCGTTGTAAAAGTTTAGTAATAATTAATAAACATTTATGTGTGTCATCTTAGCTTAAATTAATTATAATGTGCTCAATTTCCTTCAAAATTCTTCTTCCAACTCCTTAACATGTCGGCAAAAACTATTCCAATCATTACTGGATATTAAGAACTTCTTTTAATCTAGTTAGGTTGAAATTTCTTATATCAAAACTATATACAATTAGCCAATTTTTCTGATATGTTTGGGGAATACACATATATACATATATATATATTCATTTTTGATCTCAATTATTCAAGTTTTTAACCCCTTTTGACACTGTTTTCGAACGCCAATGTGATCTAATTTTTTATAATTAATGAATATTTTAGGTTATACGTAGTATGAATGTTTTTTAAATTTTTGAACCCTTTTTTAAACGCCTTACCTACGCTCAATATTTTTTAAAACTTAATCAGCACCTACATAATTAACAACGTCTCTCTCATAGTAGTTGGTAGGACTATAATAACAGGACCGAAATTTTATTTAGAGAATATTAAATGGATATATAGATCATGAGCCAACGGAATTTTTGTTATCAATAATTTTGCATTATCAAGTTTCGAAATTGTAACGGAATAAAGCTCATTTGAAAAACACCTATTTTTAACATGGAATATTTTCCACAATTTGACAGCTGTGAAAAATTTATTGCGATGGAAACATGGTACCAAGCTTTGCCTATAAACTTGTGAAAATTTTTTTTTAAATATTCAATAGCAAAATTATAAACAGTTTCGAGCCAGACCCTTGTATTTTGTACTCGGGAGAACAGCCTTAAGAGGTTTTTGAGTTATCGTCAATACCAACAGGTAGACAGGCAGCCATGTTTTTAAAAACACTTATTTACGTATAAAATGCCCGAAAATACGTATTTCCGGTGAAATTAAAGCGATGCAGATTGAAAACTATTTACTTATTAAAGTACTATCAAAACCGCATCAAATTACAGTAAACTTCACCCGATGCACCAGCAGAGCAAAGCATTTTGAGGACCACTATGGATCCTCCAACAACGTCAACAACTTTCCAAAGAAATAATCCAATAATCCAAAACGGATGGCTTGCTGCATGAATGTGGAACACTCATAAATTGGGGAGCGATGCACAATTTCGACCATTTTCTCTGCTTGTAATAAAAGAACGTGTGTGAGTGAACTTGGCAGGGCCCCGTCATGGAGCGATTCGTATACTACGTATAGCGGTGGTAAACAATACACTGAATGGAATTTATCGCGACGGTTCTGCGCGACATTTTGGCATTTCGGAAAATTACGATCCGAGCCTGAAAACCAGACAACCATGAATGGTCTTGTGTGTTGTACGTATTATCCTGCTTTTCTAATGCGATAAATTATATTTTGAGTAACTGCAGAACAACTCAATAGATGAATCGTATACATAACTACGAAAGTGCCTGGATTGTTTTGTGGAGATTAGTGATGGCACGTATTATTCCAGACCTGGATGATATCCTACAATCTGGCATACGAGGGCTATTAATTATAATTTGAAGTTCCCTTTTTTCCACTGATGATGGAACTGGTTAAATTCCGAAACATCTTTAGATAATATTTCTGAATTTCTATTAAATTTATTTTTGTGGAGATTTGTCATTGAAAATACACAACTCCACTTCTTCAAATAACAGGAATTTTTCGATTGACAGTTGAGTTATGAATTTATGAAATATTCTTCAGACTTCTAAGCTTCTTCCGCTTATGAAAATCGTTGTCTTGCGTGATCAGTTTTTGAATACAGCATCAAGGTTTGGAAGACCTTCACGAAGTTAATTAGTGAGAGAATGACTGCCATAAATCAATTTGTTGTATTATTGTTTATAAAAGTGTGTATTGGTGTCTGGCAACTAACTGACATATTCAGAATTGAAAAAATCCAGGTCCGTCTTCGAGAAAATTTGTGGGACTGCTTCATATTCAACACTTCACCTTGTATTATTTTTCAAAAATCTGATATAATTTTTTCAGAGGGCATAAATAGACAGTTGGACCTGGGTATTTGAATTTTTTGTTACACTCACCTCACATTTCCAATTAAAGATACATTTTAGAGCCAAATTGTATCATTACAACTAATGATACAAGTAGAAATGATCTACAAAGTCAAATAATTTAAATCCATTTTATTTTTATTTTTCATTTTATTAATTTAACACTAATTTTCCAAGAAATGATATTGTATAAACGTTCAAATCAAAAACCAATATAAAATCTCTATATTAATTTCATATGAAGTGTAACCCTCACATTTAACTATATTATACAAGGTTCCTTAGCCACTGATGATGGACGTGTAGTCCGAAACATGTCTGGCAACTAATAAGAATTTCAACGTATATATAAAGATCATTTTGTGGAGTAGACGTCGTTTTATTCAAATAATAACGTTCATTCCTCGATAGATGGATTACTTCAGAACATTTTTTATCTGTTTTCTGTCTATTACGGGTGGAAAAAGTTACATATAGGGTGAATTCTTGGGATGCTCTTTGTAATCTAAAAATACGCCCAAATTGCGTTGCACATCATGAACCCAAGTTAAGTTCTTTGGAAACTGATCTTAACGCAAAACACGCAGAGCTTAATTTTTTTGATAACGCATCCATGTACAATTTCCACTTCAGGGAGCTGTCTACAGGAAGGTCCAGAAACCTCACAGCAGAAACGACGTCAATAGTGTGCAAAAGACTGCAGAGCACCTTTGCATGACTTAACTTTTGTTTTCGCAGTGTTAGAGTCACACCATGATTTGATGGTGATTAAGCCTTTGGATATGGTACACCATGGAGAGCCACACTATCAGGGCCGCACCAAGTGAAACTAGTATCTTCAGCTAAGAGACATACTTTACCGCCGATGTCTAGGCAAGCAATGTCGTTGATAAATACCAAAAACAAAATAGGACCTAAGAACGAACCCTGTGGAACTCCATAATCCATCGGCCTGCAAGAGGACACAGCCGCATTGACCCTCACGCATACGCATATCATACTCTGTACAAATAAATGCGATAAATTGAATAAATTCTCAATTACCATGTCGCACAATATTATCAAATCCCTACAGAGGTATCTCAAATTAAGTAAGTCTTCCATGTCTCACAGTAAATTAACTAGGAATTACAGTGGCAAACCCATAACGTGTGGAATCCCTTGAATTGTGTGCATAGAGAAGGCCGACGATGCCTGACCGCCAAAGCGACCTCAGAAACCGCCCTCAAATTGTTGGCCGGAATTAATTGCATTCATCTCGAGGAGAACATGTAGGTATACCACAAAGGCATATCATTTGAAAGGGAATTTGATTGTCTTTCAGAATATTGGATAATATACAGGGTGTTCCATTTACACTAGAGCAGTTTGCGACCACTCTGTATCACAAACATTTTAAAAATGCAAAACTGTTATTAAAACCGTTGTATGCGCTAAATCGGTTTTAAAATTAGGAGAGCTTGACAAAGCTCTAAAATTATGACGACTTTTTTAAGATTATCTTCCCTCTCAAGTAATAGTACACTTAAATTTTAATTTTCTCTCTTATCGTATTCCATAACATAACATGAGGAAATGGCTGACGTTAACACATCTTCTCTCGATATACTTTATTATTTTGTGCACATTCTTGCAAGGAAGAGGATTTAAGGGAGCGATTATTTAAATTTAATTAAATAAATAATCAAATGAAACAATTCTTGTTCAGTCTCTCCACTATATACAGGGTGATTCAGTTTTTAAGGATCAAACTCAAACAGGAGATTCTACTTATGAAAACATGAAAAAAACTTCATATTAACATAGATTCACAAAAAATGTTTTGTTATCGAGATACAGGGTGATAAAGGTACCACCCTGATGGTGGTTTTATTCATTTATTTCCGAAACGTTTTTAGATATCGTAATAACATTTTGCAAGTGGTTACTTTTTTAAAATCTCTGTCAACAGATGTTAGGATTATTACAAAATAAACATCAGGGGCGTGTAAATGGGGGGGTACGGGGTTGGAAATCTACCTTAACTTTTTTATGCAATATTTTTTTGCAAGTTTGAGCACAGAAACTTAAAATCTAACATATTACACGTAACAAAGGTGTTCTTATGTGATATTGATAAAATATACGGTTATCGAGTAAAATCGATTTTAAAATTTTGTGATCAGTACAGGAAAAATATTATTATTATCGGGATGTGAGATTTTTACAAGTAGAACTGAGCTCCTTGAGCTTCAACGCACTTTCTGCAACGCCTGACTGATGAGTTTGTTGCTCTAGAAATTTCAAATTGCTTGCGTTTAATTTCACTGCACACATCGCGTATACGCATTTGCAACTCCTCTACGGTTCGCACTGGAGTTTCGTAAGTTGTGTTTTTAAGTAACCCCCATAAATAAAAATCCAATGGATTCAAATCCGGGGATCTTGGAGGCCAAGCAACGGGTCCTACGCGACCTATCCATCGATCAGGATAGTTCCGATTAAGCCACTCTCTAACTGCTCTGCCATAATGAGGGGGAGCACCATCCAATTGCAACCACATGTTGCGTCTGGTATCCAGTGGTATTTCTTCCAGCAATTCATTCATCATTTTGAAATATTTTCGAAACGAGTAAAAATGAATTAACCAAATGCAGCATATTTATTCATCTAGTTAAATGTCGTAAACTGACATGAAATTGAATAAAAAAGGATGACCATAGGCGGGTAAACGGGGGGACCCTTGTCTTAATTATAACCTAACTTTTTTTTCTTGTGACTTTTATTCCATTTGTGTCAAAAATGTGATAAAAGAAAGTGTTCTACATAAAAAAGGCATACTTGTTTTTTCTCTATCCTATTCAAACAAGTATGCCTTTTTTAAGTAGAAAACTTCATTTTATCACATTTTTGAGACAAATGGAATAAAAGTCACAAGAAAAAAAAGTTAGGTTATAATTAAGGCAAGGGTCCCCCGTTTACCCGCCGCCTATGGTCACCATTTTTTATTCAATTTACATGTCAGTTTACCACATTTAACTACGTGAATAAATATGCTACATCTTCACTCGTCTCGAAAATATTTCAAAAAAATTGTCCTCAGGCAGTCATCTTTAACACCCTATATCTTTGTAAATAAGGACTTCTCAAAAAATTACAATTTAGGTTTTTTCCTGATTAGACGTCCCCATATTCGCTCACAAATTTTGACCACCTATCTTAGAAACACCTTTGTTACGTTCCCTCTTTCCTAATTATTATTGTTTAATTAATTGTAATATTTTCTCTATAATAAGAATTTTTATTTTGGTCTCCCTGTATATTCACTACGGATATAAAGTTATATAGTTAAAAGTTTTGTTATTTTTATACTTTGCGCGATAAGAAATTGGAGATTCGCACCTTTATTTTTCTAAAAAGAGTAGTCGACTATAAACCGCGCCGATCGCTTATTAAAAATAATTTTCGTAGAGTTAAAGATGAGCCTAATTTTGAGGAATTTTGTGACAATTATTGGATTACGCACTGGAATTGGAGAGAAGGGCCCTCAACGCACGAAAAGAAGAAAACCAAGGTAGGCTTTCCAATTTTCAGGAATTTTCAAGAATAAAAATACAGTCCACAAAAATAAACAAAAATAAGTCTACGAGCATATCGTTAGTAATAAATAATTAAGAAAATTATTTTATCGATTGTTCAATGATTATCGATAAATCATTAATTGCTGGGGCGCAGAAGTGCCGCGCATATTTTTCGTTCGTGATAGTTTTTAAAAATATATATCCGAGAGAAGAAATAATAACGTTCGCAGAAAGTTGGCTGTCCTTTTTATTTAAACAAAAAGTTATATGTACCTTAAAATTACTCTTGGTGTTACTGTGGCAAAATATATACCTAATAATTGTGTGAAAGTGGAGAACATTGGATATTGGCAGTAGATTGGATTACAACGGGGCCCCGCATCAGAACTGGAGCATTAAAAGGTAGGCCACGTTAATTTTAATCGCGTCGCTCTATTATCCGAACAGAAAAAATTGGCATTTAAATATTGAACTTGTGCAACCTACTAATACAGTCCATTAAAACAATAGTTAACAATTGCATTTACTATACAGTAAAGTTATCTAAAATTTAGTAAAAACCAGCCCGCTACAACCTTGTATAAGTAGGTCGACAACAACAAACTTGTCTGTTTTGTCTAATGAAATCGCGAAGGCCTTGAATCAGGGCAGTCAGCTAGAACTGATTTACATGGATTTTTCCAAAGCTTTCGACGAACTGGACCACGCCATCCTTATCGATAAGTTAAAAACCTTTGATTTCGATAAAAATTTTCTTACTGTGTATGCGTCATATCTGGGTGAAAGGCAGCAATATGTGACGCGCAAGCAAGTTCAACAAGTGCCAGAAAAAAGAAAAGTAAGTTCAGCTTTTGTTAAATACGATGATTTCTAATAGGTGTTGACTGTAATTGTATATCCATCAAATTTCCTGTAAAGTATTAATTTATGCCTCACTGAAACTAAATACCCCTATCGGATGCCATTTTTCGGTAAACATGCCAATATTATTCAAATTACATTGTCAACATCGTGAGACATTTTAATCCTACTTTTCGTTGAAAGCATCAACAGCATATAAAATTCCATACAAACAGTATGAGCTGAGAATTCTCTACTTTACTTTAGTGAAAAAACGGCCGTAATTAATTATTTCAGAAAACAAGATGTTTTTGGCGGCATCTAGTGTGAGCAGGCAATATGTTACTTTATGTATCAAGCAATTCGTATATTTCAGCAAAACTCAACCACAGTAAAGGATTTTTTTAACTTGGTAACTATTTTATTTCTAATAAAACAAAAATAGGGAAAACAACTAATGTGATATCGCTTTCAAGTTTAGCCTAGCCCACTTGCATAATTTTTGTATAAAACGTCACTTTGCTAGGATGAAAAATGACAAAGTATTATCAATCCAAGCAGTGCTGAACCCCAAAACCTGCCGTTTCGTCTATTTTAGGACAGGCTGTATATTTTTACTCGTGTTAATTTTTTTTTAAGTAAACAAAGTGGGGTGGAATCTTATATTTACACTGTACTTCCTATAGCACAGCAGTATATAGGGAAGAGAAGTAACTTCATTGCAATACTTGTCATCTTCAGTATGTTTTCATTCACCTAATGCAATAAAAAGAAAATGCGGCATTTTCACCCTCCTTATAGCCGGCTGAGTATATTTTTACGTCACTCTGGGGCCCATCCAAAATTTCAAATTCCATTTCGCTATTGGCTTGGAAACACTATATGCCTATTTCCTTGTGCATTTATTTTAGTTTACTGACTGTGAGGGATCTGTTTCATCACGGCTTAAGGGTGCTTTTATGTTGTACCAGGTGACTTTGATAACTTGAAATCGACCATCACTAAATTTAATTTGTTGAAGATATCGCTATAAGTAGGTAAACATTGTAAATATTACTACTTGTACTATCATAAATCGGGTAAAATAACTTATTTTAAGCACTTGAGGTTCACGCAGCGATAATATAAGAGACAGTACTTATACCCATTCTCGTCGGTATCCTTTGTGCAGCATTTACGGCGAGATGCAACAATATAACATAGCCAGGAAAGCGAAATACGGGGGCATCTATGCACGCATGTTTAAAAATTATTGGTACATAAAAGCTTTTTTTTATTTATTTTATACAAAATTACCGATGTTTGATGTTTAACATACTGCTAAACAAATCTAACAAAGATATACAAAAGAAAAATAAATTGAAAAAGTACAAAATTACACATACCTAATATACTTAACTAAATAAATATTAAATATTTTACCACATAAAAAAATTGAAAAGAGATATTTGTAATATAAAGCAAAAGAGAAGTGACAAGCCAAAAATAGTGGGATAGCACATTCTTTCTCTTGAAATCGACTTAGCCAATATCGTTATTTCATTTCGTAACAACATTTTTTTATCTAAACTGTAGGATAAGTTCCTTGCAAATTACTGACAAGCCCTTTGATTCCTTGCCAAGGCAGGTAATTACTCGTAAATCGGCAACCCTGCTGAATCTTCTTCTAACTTGAGTGGTTTCTTTGGGCAAATCACGGGCATCCAAAAAATAATCCTCAATATCATTTTCTAAGAGAAAAAAGATCGTGTAGATACATAGTATTCAGAAAATCAATTACCTACATAAAACCACATGTTACTTGGAGTATGGAGTACGACCCGCCTGAAATAGTGCCCAAGAAAACCACTCAAGAAACGTTTGACTTTTTTTCGCTAACGTTTGACTTTTTTCGCGACATAATGGACTACATTGTCATATGAAGTTCTTACCATTTTGTTTGAAATTAAGTTAATTGTTATATAACATATAATTTTACGTCTGGATCGATGGAGAAAGTGTGATGTTCGTTAAAGACGTGGTTAGACAAGGTAGAGTTACTGTTTATTTCATCAGCATTATCTTGAATGGCTTTTTCAATGATTTTAATGTGTTCTTTGATACGGGTTTCAAAGTTACCACTAGTTTGACCAATGTAAACAGTGTTGCAGTTTATGGTACCGCATACGAGGGTTGCCTTTTAAATTTCGGGATTAGAGAACAAAAACAAATATTAATCATCGAAAATCACTTTCATGTTTTTCAAAATATTCCACATGAAGATCTATACACTTTTGCATGCGTTTGAACCAATTGTCGAAGCACTTTTGCCACTCTGATTGAGGTATCTCCAAAACATGCATTCTGAATGCAGCAACCGCTTCTTCAGGTGTCGAAAAACGTTGACCTCTCAGTTTGCTTTTTACGTACGGGAATAAAAAGAAGTCATTCGGTGCCAAGTCAGGACTATATGGCGGATGACTCATGAAATCGATGTTTTGGGTGCTCAAAAATGCAGTTCTTTGAGCCGATGTGTGAGAGCTCGCATTGTCATGGTGAAGAGCGATCCGTCTTCGGCGGTTGGTTTTCCTGATTTCATGGAAGACGACTGGCAAACCAATGGTTGTGTACCACTCAGAATTGACTGTTCTGCGTTGTTCTAGTGGTACGGTTGCGACATATCCAGTTTTTTCCGAAAAAACAGGCGACCATTTGCTTGGAAGTGCTTCGTGCGCGAACAACTTTTGTTGGATTTAGCTCATCTTGAAACACCCATACAGTCAACTGCTGTTTAGTTTCGGGCTCATACGCGTAAATCCACGATTCATCACCTGTCATAGACGTGTTTCGAAGCACCGCGATCGTATTTTTTGAGCATTTCTTTCGACCAATCGACACGAGCCTTTTTTGAGCGATTGACAAATTGTGTGGGATCCAACGCGAACAAATTTTTTTGACAGTCAAATGTTTATACAATATTGAATGTATGCTGGTCCCACTAATGCCTAAGGTTGTCTCAATCTCTTGATAGGTCACATGACGATCTTGCAATATCAGTTCGCGCACAGCATCAATAGTTTTCGGAACAACAACTGATTTTGGACTTCACGAAATTCTTCTTGGAGTGGACTACGACCACGATTGAATTCACCATACCATCGATAAACACTGGTCCTTGATGGAGCTTCATCGCCAAAAATTGAATTAAGTTCATCCATGCACTGTTGCTGAGTTAATCCATGTCGAAAGTTGTAAAAAATAATCGCACGAAAATGTTCACGATTTAATTCCATTTTTGGGCCGAGATGAATCTTTTAAGTTACTGTAAACAACACAAATAGCGCTCGTATGTCAAAATGTTCTGAGTACGTATAACCTCAAAACTGTCCAACTTTACGATAGAGCTGTCAGTTGCCAGATTCCAACACCAGGGTTGCCAAATCCCGAAATATAAAAGGCAACTCTCGCATAAACTCGGGATTTTTGATATTTATTTATAATTTATACCTCACTGTTTCCTAGATACTTTCAACATTCTCAATGTCAAATGTCTCGAAACATTTTAGATACTAAAACAAAATTAAGGCTCTCTGACTCCATTGTTTGTTCAGTTCTCAATCACAGTGAACTATTCTATCCTAGCCATAAATTGAAAAAAGCAACCACATCAAGTGAGGAGTGGAAATTTTGAAGAATTATATTCTTCTTGTCCTTCTGCGTGCAGGATAGAATGGTCCTGACCAGTAATTTGACACTGGCTCTCATAAAAGACATTAATTTGAAACTATAGCTAAATATTTTCAACTAAAAAATGATAATTTCAACTAGAAAGGAAAGTTGCAAGAGACCGCCGCGCCGTTTAAAATTACAAATTTCATCTAACGCCCTCACGTTCACCCAGTAATACTTGACGTAAATATAAAATTTCTCTTTCAAATATCACCGCGGCAAAACTTTCAACTCAAATGTGTCAAAAACACAAAATTAGAAAAACGAATATGTTGCTTACCACCATACACAGCACACACATACACAAAGAGAGTTTTTGATGTTGTTGAAAGGCGCTTGGTGGTTTTCACAATATTACGAATATGTGTGCCGCTCAAAAGAGTTGCGCTCTTTTCCGGGTGAAAGCCCCGGAGTTGATTGGCTCATTTTAAACTTCACTTACATACGTATGAAATTGGGCCACTATAAAAAACGATCCTTTTAAAATTGTATCTCAATTAATATTCGGTGTAATTATTTTTTAATTTAATTTAATTATTCAATTGAGGCGCACAAACATATTTTTACGAGCGATTGGTCCAACAAAATAATACTAATTTATTTGCAAAACAAAAAAATAATTGTTACAACAAATACAATACAACAAAATATAGTGCTTTTTTGTAGTTAAATTCGCTCTTACAGATCGTTTGCCACACTATATATATATACGAATACTTTTGAAAACAATGTTTCATTTTATGGAGGAGTTCGATAAGAGCAAGTAGCATTGTGTTGATAGAATTTCTTATGCAAGACGTGTTCTTGACTAAAAATTGAGGATCAGAAAGCATTTTCCGTTCTGACACAAATTACACTTAAAGCGGCAAGTGGGAAAGGGACGCGATAATTGCCAGATTAGAGATAGTGTACCTTATAATCATTATAATACAGTGGAGCTTGTGTTATTTGAAAATTTTTGTTCTCGTACTTAGTAGTTTAGGTTGATTATAATGCATAAAATTATAAAACCATTTTCATTTTAATAAGCTACATAATATTATCTTCTAAATTACTATACGATGGCAACTATTTATATTTTGAGTCTTGTAATTTGCTTGGCAACATTTATTATCAATATTTGAAAATTAGCCATCGACCAACTCATTTCCTTGCTCGGTGATGAAGACCAATCCTTTGCCACTATGTGAAATGCCGGTATACTGTCATTGTCGCACTGACAAAATTCGTGAAAAAATCGTGGTGCACTGAAAAAAATTCTAGAAATGCACCCTAATAAATAATTATTTACAATAAAACAAAAATCATCGTCTCCACTATTTAATTCATAAATTATGTCAAAGGGACATGTTTCGGAGACTCAGCTCCATCATCAGCCTAAAAGGCAACAATACAATATTAAAAAGGGTTCTTACATAAATAACGAAAAACACAAGTTAACAAACCTTGGTGGTATAAAATGCTCACTTAGTGAAGGCAGAGCTCATAACAGACCAAATTAAAGTATACAATTATTTTTGTTTAAAATATTAAATTTAAAATAACAGAAACACATACAGGTATATATAAATAAAAAGATGTAAAAAAGTGTTGGTCCCGATAAAGTAAAATGGACAGACAAAAAGTAATGGGACAGTACAAGCGCTATTAAAAGTCTAAAAAGTATTGAAAATGTATACAAACAAATAAGCAAAAACGCTTAAACAAAACATAGAAGGAATATAACAATGACAAGATCAAACTCCAAGCCATGGGTGTAAACATATATAAAAGAGTCTAATAGGTACACAAATCCTCAGGAGTGTTTTAAATGTAGAAGAGCCTCGAAAAAAGTGTAAGGTTCGAATTTCAACTGATCGTTCAAACATATAATGTTGTTATTTCCTACAGCCTTGAAAATTTCTAACATTTCCAGAAGATTTAATTTAATGCCCTTGTTGCAAACATGGATCACCTTCAGACCTAAATCGACATCGAAACGATGGTTGTGGTTAAGAACATGATTCGCAAAGGAAGAGGTGGTATCATATTCATCAATTAAGTTAGGATTGTTATTTCTATAACGAGTGATTATATTAGTGTGCTCCTTTACACGTACACTAATCTTACGTCCTGATTGGCCTATGTACTTGGCTGCACATGCTGGCTGTGAGCATGACAAGCAATATACTCCAGACTTGCTTGTCAATGGAATGACATCTTTAGAATTCACCAAAAAAGTTCCCAAGCTATTTATTGTTTTAAAGGAGATATTTATTTCGTATTTAGATTGGAAATAGGTCTGGATTTTATAGGAAAGGTTATCAATGAACGGAATGGAAAAACACTTTTTGGTTTTGTTAAAATTTCCAGATAGATTAATTAAATTTTTATTGATGAATTTATTCATATGTTTAAAAAACATTTTGTTGATGGAAGAAGAGGGAAAACCATTATTGGCAGCTACCATCCTTATGTATGATAGTTCATGGTTAAAATCTGAAGGTGTGAGAGGAATATTGAAAAGACGATGAAAGAAGGAATTAAAGGCAGCAAATTTATGTGAATGTGGGTGGTAGGAATCGTAGGGGATTATGGAATCAGTGCTGGTAGGTTTGTGGTATATGGCGAAGGATAGACAATTATAGTTTGTCCTTGATATAGTCAGGTCTAGGAAATTGAGGCATCTATTGTTTTCAACTTCCATTGTGAATTCAATGGATGGATGAATAGAATTGAGAAACGTTAGAAAATCATCCAACTCTGACATTTCGCCAGTAAAAATAGCAAAAATATCATCCACATACCTGCTGTAGTAAAGTATTTTATTGTAAAGAGGGTGTGATTTAATACTTTTCTCGATGTTAAACATAAATATCTCCGACAACAAAGGTGACAGATTGGAACCCATTGCCAATCCCGATTTCTGAACAAAGAACCTCTCGTTAAATTGGAAGAAATTTTGTTTAAGAACGATGTCAGTAAGTAAGCAAATATTCAATATATGAAAAGTAGGTAAGCTGGTGTTCTCAAAAAGTAATTCTCTAAGGTATTTGAGACAATCTTCAGGAGGTATACTGGGATAAAGATTCTTGACGTCAAACGAGACTAGAATGGAGCTATGTGGGATAACCAAATGTTTGGTATGTGAAACCAGGGAGAAGGAGTTTTTTATTGCTAGGGGATTGCGAAAATCAGTGAGTGTCGGGATCACATCATTCAACCACTTAGCCAGTCGATGTGAAGGCGAATTTGTATAATAATTATTTGGCTTTTATTTGCTTAACTCAAACAAAATTTATTTTACTCAAAAAAACAGTGTTTGTCCGGAATAAATAGAGTTATTTGATTTTTAAAAAATATTTATTTGGTCTGGGTTGCTTTGGCAGAAATAAATATTTATTTAATTTAAATAACAGATTAAAGCTAATTCCTGGTTATTTGAAACAAATCCACCGTTATTTGAATCAAATAAATAATAATAAAATGAGCCGACGCGCATGGCTGTTGTGGATTCAACTCCATAGCGCACGCGTCTTAGTTTAATATTAGTCCAATGCAGAAGGTCGTATTCATTGTGTTAGTTATTGTTAGTATATGTATAGACACCTAAACCTAATACTCGTAATAAGATCCTTTTTTTTTATATTATCCTAGTGAATTGATAAATTAAGGGTAGTAGATACACGTGGATAATGTGTAAATGATCTTGAAACTGAGATTTTATTTAACAGTATTTAATACAAAGATGGCGGCTTGTTTATATTTATGGAACAACAAGAAAATCACCCAATGAAATATTTATTCAGTTCAAACAAATATATGTTTGAAATATATTCACGGGCGTTTATGTCAAACGCGAAATCAACTAGGCGTATTAGGTATACCTATATAAATAAACATTTTTTTGTTTTAAATATATGATTTGTTCTCTCCAAATAAATATGATCGGGCAAAATCTGATAGTTTGCTTCCAATAAATACGTTGTTTGTTACTAAGAAATATTTATTTCTTCAAACATTCTTCTTCTAGAAATTAATTTGCAAATATTATTATTAATAAAACCAGAAACTGTTTGGATCAATTGTTCAAAAAATATCTGCACACGTAATATTTTTGGGGATTGTTTAATTTTGAACACCCTGTAGATTTGATTTAAGATAGATATATATTATTATTTTGGGTAATAGGTTCATTCTTTATAAAAGTCCATACAAAAATCTTAAATCAGATCTACAGGGTGTTCAAAATTAAACAATCCAAATTATTACGTGTGTAGGTGTTTTTTGAACAATTCATCCAACAGTTCCCATAGTTTTATTAACAATATTTGTAAATTAATTTCTAGAAATAAATATTTATTTGGAACAAACAAATATTTATTGGAAGCAAACTATCAGATTTTCCAAAGCAAATTATTTGTTTGGATAGAACAAATCATATATTTAATATAAAAAAATGTTTATTCAGAATAAACAAATATTTATTTAT
Source organism: Apoderus coryli (assembly GCA_911728435.2). Lineage (NCBI taxonomy): Eukaryota > Metazoa > Arthropoda > Insecta > Coleoptera > Attelabidae > Apoderus > Apoderus coryli. Next base: position 37,716,675 of record OU452200.1, on the reverse strand, counting down.
TCCAAGCAGCACCTTTGGGCCAAGTACATGGAATCTTTCTTCTAAATAACTCTAGTTAGTTCAAGCAAACAAATATATCCTTACATTTTCGGGCCTTGTTAACAAGTATAAGTAGGTACTAAGTCAAATAAACATTTATTTAAATCAAATAAATATTGTTGGGTATTTCAAATAAACCATGTATTTGTCTCAAGTACATGGGTTGTATGTCGTATACCAAAGAAATATTTGTTTGGTTCAAACAAACCTTTTTTTCAGTGTGTGAGCTTGTGGCACCCTTAGCCGTTAGTTCCACTAGCATACATAAAATATTAGCTGTGAAAAATAATAATAATAATAGTTTGAAAGACGTGCAGACAATGGCGGTGTTGTACAAAACGTTTATAAAATTTTAACAGGTAAAGAATCATCTTCTATGCGTATGAGCAGGAAAGTACACAACAATCGAATGTAGGGGTGTTTCAAGATGAGGCGAATTCAACAAAAGAAGTTCGGAATGGAAAATGAGTCAACTGTACCTTTCAAGGCTTCAAATTTCTAAATATTTCTTTTGATTTGTATGTTTAAGGATTAGTTTTCATTCGCTAAAGGCGATCTGCGAAGTGGACGTCCCAAAAGAAAAACTCATTCCCATGATGCTTACTGCGATCGTTGGCCAACAAAAATTAGGGTTTTGAGATGGCCCCAAAGAAAAAATCTAAATAATTACATTCGGGAGATCGCGGGGGCCAAGGGTGTGGACCTCCTCGACCGATCCAACGATCTTGGTATTCGTCGTTCAAGTATTGACGAGCAACGAAACTAAAGTGGACCGGACCTCCATCATGAACAAAGTACCTACTTGTTTTGTTTTACATGAAGTAGTACATCTTCCAGCAGCACATTGAAAATATTCTCTCTCGATAAAGATGTTTCATTGGTAAACAGAACTTGAGAATTTTGAGCTAGTTTGTCTTGCATCCATCTACAAAAAGTCAGTCTTAGCGGAAAATCTCTTAGCTCTCTTTGGATTTCGTAGGGATACAAAAGTTGTTTTTTCAAAACCGTCGAGTGAGGTTGGTTTAAGTTGTGAGCAATTTTTCTGGTACTTGTGGTCGGATTTTCTTCAACTTCGTTGAGGACAGCAATGCAACTTCCATAGGCCGCCCATTATCAGCAGTATTCTTTTTAAAACTTCTATTTTTGCATAGTCGTTGGTGAATGCGTTGAAACAAGTTATGGTGTGGTACTTGGCGATCAGGATGTCTCTCTTGATACAACCGCCTTGCTTGTGCCAAATTATCGCTCGCCATTCCGTAGAGGTAATTCATTTCTCACATTTCAGCGTTTGTGTAATACAAACTTAATATTAATTTTTTATTTTTAACAAACTAATTGTTCTTTTGACAGGAGGTAACTTTTGTTTGAAAATTTAAAGCAGACTATACCAAAAATCATACATTTTTTTACACAAGAAATATTCGAAATGTGTTACTTTTTTACGGTTTGGAGAAGTTTTGAAAATACAACTTTTCTATCATTTTTTGCTTACAAAAGGTGTTTTCTGTACGATAAACGATTCCGAAGATATTCGCAAAAAACAGATTTTTTTTCCATCATGCATTTTAGAGAGTAAGTTTTATTTTTGAACGAGCTCTCACATCCTGAAGTCCTGTGCATGTATTATAAAACACACTGTATAGCAAAACAAAATATGGTTTATTTACTGCCCTTAGGAAATCTAAAAAACTCATTGAATTATTAAAACACAGCACAGCAACTTATTTCGCTACCACTTTTACTCATCTTGTTAAAAACACAGCACACAAGTACTATAACAAAACGAGTTAAAGAATATATCTAGTACCGCTCTGTCCACATTCATCAACGGCTAGGTAAGAACTGATGCTCAGGCTGCTAAGAATATGGCCGCCCGATGCGCAGCTGTATGTATGCTATGAATGGTTATGCTATGCCGTCACATTGTGTCGTTGCCCGTTAATGGATTAACAGGTTTTGTGGCTCCTAGAATGTCAATATTTCGTAATAATTTCAGAAAAATACTATCCTATGCATTTTCCTTCCATAACAGACTAATATAAAATATATGGCAGAACGATGGCATCAATATTGGAATACATATAAATATTTTATATTGCATACCAATAAATATAAATTTTAATAAATTGCCTCTAAGTGAATTACAGCGCAAAAGATACACAAAATATAATACCAAAATATTAATTTATACAACAACAATGCCAAAATATATATTGTATATACATTTAATAACACAAATTTATTATAGTTCAGTAATATTCGCGGAATTGGACACACGAAGGTTATTTATTGAATGTTGAGGGAAATTATATTAAATTACCTGCTTTTAGTTTCCAAATATACGGCCATATCAATAATTTATTGTGAAAAAGATAGTCATACTGCACATATGTGTTGTTAGGATTAATATATGGATGCTATTCCATATATGCACTTTGTTATAGTTGGAATTGAAGTATCTATGTATTTGTTATTTTATTTGCTACGCTATATATAAAATCCATCGACATGCCGGGCTGTACTCCATGTGACCGTAAAATTACACCAGCGAAAAAGAAAACAAGCACGGTCAAATGGAAAAAATCAACAGCGTCAAATAAACAGGCAGCGAAAAAATCATCAAGCAGGAAGTCGTCTTCACGATGTCAAATATCAGCTTGTAAACCAGTAACTACAAAGAAAAAGGCTCCTGCTGAAACAGGTGGATGCTGTTACTTAAGTGATTCCTCCGACTGTTCATGCTCTGAATGTATGTCATCAAGCAGTGATTCATGCGATGATCGCTGCAGGCGGTATGGAAGAAGACTTGGCAGCGGAAGTTACTAGGCTAAAATTTCAATTTTTTTGTTATGCAGAGCAGGTCGCATTTTTTAGGTTGAGGTTTTTTAAATAATGTTTTGGATAAATATTAAGCCATTTTGATGTCCTGGACTCAAGAAAATTTATACTTACTACTTATGGTGGAGCCCTCGTAAATCTTTTTCTTGAGTCCAGGACATCAATTGTCATAATACGTTGGGATAGAATTCATGCGGATTTAATGTTGAATTCTTTTCGGGTGGGATCTTTTAAATGGTATCTGATCTTGGAATGATCATTACCAATAGTTGCAGTCTAACATCGAATCTGTAACAATATCGCTATCTGAACATCTCGATAGGCGTTATGCATTTTAAGTCGTTATGACTTACCTTTTTGTGTTTGTTGTCATATATTTCCGTTTTAGTTCGTTTTTGTTTAGTTGGTAGTCTGCTAGCCCTTGGTCGAGGTCGAGGTCATGGTCTTTGAAAATTATTATAGAATTTTCCGTGGATTGGATTTCTGAGTATTATGTTTATCAATTCAGTGTCTTTTATGTATAAGATATTCTTGTGGATTATATTGACTGTTGTTTAATTGTAGTGTAGTATATGCATGTCTAATGGTTGTTTCTATAAAAAAACTTTCGGATATTCTCTATATTTGTTCGTAATAGTTATTTTTTATATAACATATTCCTTGGCCTCCCTTAATCCTTCGCAGGTATAATCTTTCACATGCCGCTCTTGGGTGTCGTATTCGTTGTTTGTGCAAGTCCCAAGTATTTCGGATTTGATCTTTTTCCAGAGCCACATTTTACATTTATTCAATCCAAAATTAATTAAAAGGCCAATTTCTTTAGTGGACTGATGCACTACTAATTATTATTATTATACAGGGTGTCCGGAAATGACATGTACAACGGAATAACACAAATTCCATGGCCGAAAATATGATAATTTGGGTCAACTTATCTATATACAAAATTGCGTGGTTTAAGCGCTAGAGGGCCTTAAAAATGAATATTCTTTTTTACGTTTTTTCAAATAAATTGAAAATTCATTCATTTTTTAGATACGCGTTTGCACCAATAAACTACAGATTTTTATTGAAGAAACTTCAATTTCTCAAATTACAAATTTTTTGTAACCCTCGTATACTCAATCCAGTTTTTTTCTGTGAATAGATCATTTTATTTAGAAACTATTTGCTCTCTTTTGTTGTTCGAGACAAAAAAAAAATTCTAAATCCCTACAAGCCAAAATCAGTACTTAATACAGTGTTCGCCAACCTTCTGAATGTGTTGAGCACCTTCGGTAATTGTAGAATGTACAATGAGCTACTTTTTTTTTAATGTACAGTGTTTTTGGGGCCTTGGTGTGGTATAGGACGCTATCATACAGGACCTAATCAAGACCTAAGAAACTATCCTTAATGACCGTTCCGAAGAATGTCGTTTGGCATGCAAATAGCCCTTCATAATATCATTGTCCTCCGTAAATTTCACGACCCCATTATTAGGAAAAGAGATTTCAATTTTTTGGTGCCTTGGTTTGATATAGGACGCTATCATACATGACCTAATCAAGACGTAAGAAACTATCCTTAATGACCGTTCCAAAGAATGTCGTTTGGCATGCAAATAGCCCTTCATAATATCATTGTCCTCCGTAAATTTCACGACCCCATTATTAGGAAAAGAGATTTCAATTTTTTAGTGCCTTGGTTTGGTATAGGACGCTATCATACAGGACCTAATCAAGACCTAAGAAACTATCCTTAATGACCGTTCCGAAGAATGTCGTTTGGCATGCAAATAGCCCTTCATAATATCATTGTCCTCCGTAAATTTCACGGCCTCATTATTAGTAAAACAGATTTCAATTTTTTGGTGCCTTGGTTTGGTATAGGACGCTATCATACAGGACCTAATCAAGACCTAAGAAACTATCCTTAATAACCGTTCCGAAGAATGTCGTTTGGCATGCAAATAGCCATTCATAATATCATTGTCCTGCGTAAATTTCACGGCCTCATTATTAGTAAAAGAGATTTCAATTTTTTGGTGCCTTGGTTTGATATAGGACGCTATCATACAGGACCTAATCAAGACCTAAGAAACTATCCTTAATGACTGTTCCGAAGAATGTCGTTTGGCATGCAAATAGCCCTTCATAATATCATTGTCCTGCGTAAATTTCACGACCCAATTATTAGGAAAAGAGATTTCAATTTTTTAGTGCCTTGGTTTGGTATAGGACGCTATCATACAGGACCTAATCAAGACCTAAGAAACTATCCTTAATGACCGTTCCGAAGAATGTCGTTTGGCATGCAAATAGCCATTCATAATATCATTGTCCTGCGTAAATTTCACGACCCAATTATTAGGAAAAGAGATTTCAATTTTTTAGTGCCTTGGTTTGGTATAGGACGCTATCATACAGGACCTAATCAAGACCTAAGAAACTATCCTTAATGACCGTTCCGAAGAATGTCGTTGGGCATGCAAATAGCCATTCATAATATCATTGTCCTGTGTAAATTTCACGGCCTCATTATTAGTAAAAGAGATTTCAATTTTTTGGTGCCTTGGTTTGATATAGGACGCTATCATACAGGACCTAATCAAGACCTAAGAAACTATCCTTAATGACTGTTCCGAAGAATGTCGTTTGGCATGCAAATAGCCCTTCATAATATCATTGTCCTGCGTAAATTTCACGACCCAATTATTAGGAAAAGAGATTTCAATTTTTTAGTGCCTTGGTTTGGTATAGGACGCTATCATACAGGACCTAATCAAGACCTAAGAAACTATCCTTAATGACCGTTCCGAAGAATGTCGTTTGGCATGCAAATAGCCATTCATAATATCATTGTCCTGCGTAAATTTCACGACCCAATTATTAGGAAAAGAGATTTCAATTTTTTAGTGCCTTGGTTTGGTATAGGACGCTATCATACAGGACCTAATCAAGACCTAAGAAACTATCCTTAATGACCGTTCCGAAGAATGTCGTTGGGCATGCAAATAGCCATTCATAATATCATTGTCCTGTGTAAATTTCACGGCCTCATTATTAGTAAAAGAGATTTCAATTTTTTGGTGCCTTGGTTTGATATAGGACGCTATCATACAGGACCTAATCAAGACCTAAGAAACTATCCTTAATGACTGTTCCGAAGAATGTCGTTTGGCATGCAAATAGCCCTTCATAATATCATTGTCCTGCGTAAATTTCACGACCCAATTATTAGGAAAAGAGATTTCAATTTTTTAGTGCCTTGGTTTGGTATAGGACGCTATCATACAGGACCTAATCAAGACCTAAGAAACTATCCTTAATGACCGTTCCGAAGAATGTTGTTTGGCATTCAAATAGCCATTCATAATATCATTGTCCTGCGTAAATATCACGACCCCATTATTAGGGAACCAGATTTAATTTTTTGGGGCCTTGGTTTAGTATAGGACCCTATCATACAGGACCTAATCAAGACCTAAGAAACTATCCTTAATAAGGATAAGGAATCCTCCGCATGTCGTTTGGCATGTAGATAGATATGTTGGGAGCTACGAACCACAAATCTCTTCGCGAGCTACCACGGGCTCGCGGTCGACGGGTTGGCGAGCACTCACCAATCATAATATTTTCTGCCAAGGAATTTGTGCTATGCCGTTGTACACGTCATTTCCAGACACCCTGTATAACTATTTTCTTTGGGACCCCCGTATAAAATCGTGTCAGTTTTAATTTAGTGACTAAAAGCAATCATAATATTCTTTACTTTAATTCTAAATACATACTCTCATGTCTTCCGTTTTATCATTTTATTATCTACCTTTGCTTCACATTTATTATACCTATTACCGTTGAATTTACGTCTTTGATTATCTCAAGTTCTTGTTAACTAAACCAACCCAGCTAATTTAACAACGGTCGTCGGCCATCTTAAGGCATAATAAAAATTCAGTGTTTATTATAGATTTAATGTTAAGTGACAGAAAAAAAAATGTTACCGACCCATAATCAATTTAATATCATAATATATGTTACAGAGAAAATGGTTTTCCTGATTCTTATTATACATTTTACGATGCAATGAATTACCAATTTTGATGGCGATTTTATGCATGCCTCTCTCTCAATAAACGTATATTATTATTATGTGGCACTTATCGGACTACTGGGCATTTTTGCTTGAAATGTTTAAACGGTATGTCATAAAATCAGTAGGACACACACTACAGGGTGTTCCCAAAAGGTTGTGACAAACTCAAGGAGGTTATGGGGGACATTGTCGTCAACAACTTTCTCTTCTCAGTCTAGAGCCAAACATCTTTCGGAACTAGTCCACTTCCATCATCAGTTTCAACATTGTAAATCAAATATTCTATTGGAGTCTGGAACCATACTTTTGTCAGCCAGCACATGGTTGTTTTTGGTAAACTTACCATTTTGTGAAGAAAAATGTGTTTGTTATACAGGGTTATTATACCTCATAATAGACTACCCATTTTAATATTTGAATTAAAATTTTTTTAGTTAACAAAACAAACTTTTTTTTTATTAATGTACAGCTAACTCTTTGGGATTTATTACGACTCGCAAACACTTTGGCTTTTAAATGTCCCCACAGTAAAAAATCGGATGCCGTTAAGTCGAGGGACCTCGAAAGCCAACAAAATCTCCGAATCGAGAAATGAGTCGGCCATTAAACTTTTCTCGCAGGACCCTCATTAAGTTTCTGGTGGTATGAGCTGCTGCCCTATCTTGTTGGAATAGTAAGGCGTTGTTTACAGTAGCGGCTCGTGGGTAATTTTATTAGGTAGGGGCTAAGTAAAAATAGGATGTGAAGAAGAAGGCCCCTTCTTTTTAGATTGTCAAGGTTAAGGGCTTTAGATGAAAAGTAGAAAATTATCTAGGTAAAAAAGAACACTACTCTACGAAATCCAATACATAATCAAATACAAATAAAATAAAAATTATTTGTATTGAATAAACGTTAATATTACTACCTAATTACTACTTACCGCTACCGCAACAAGTTGTGCAGCACAACCACTAATCTTTACGTGTACTAGCCAAAATATTATTACTATTATTAGTAAATAATTAAATACATACACTTTTTAATCAATGGCACTAGTATTTAAACAACAAACGAACAAATAGTTCAAACGTAATGTAAAAAAGAATAAACAAAAATACCTAACGTACAAATCGAAATTCGTGCAAATAGTATACCTACAATAGATAGAACGTAAACGCGTTCCTACGCAATAGAACACATATTATTTCAATAGGTATTATATAAAAGTTCTCAATCACCACCAGTTTTTTCTGTATATTTATTTCAATATATTCAAGAAAAAGTACAACAATTTTGAGCAAAATACATGTATTTTAGGCCGTATTTGGTAGTACATACTATTACCCGGTGACCGGTGGCGCAAAACTTTTGATATGTACATAGGTATATGTGTATACAGTGTATACGAGTATACGGTGTCTCTAACATATTAACGTAGCGCTCGGATGTTACTGTTACAGCGCGGTTATTTTCATCCTCAAAAAATAAGGGCCATTAATACGAAAGGATCCTACTCCACACCACACAACAACTTTTCGATTATGGAGGTTCTGTGTAAAGATTTCACGAGGATTTTCATTTGACCAGAATCTAAAATTCTGTTTATTGTCCATGCCGTTTAAAGAAAAATTTGCTTTGTCAGTCATTAGGAGACTGTAAATTGCTCCTTGATGTAAATCCAAAAATTCTTGACAAAATGCTAACCTTGCTTCTTTATCTTGATTGCTTGAAATTTTAAATCCCTTTGAAGAATTCGATCTAAGCTTCCCTTCGATATTCCGAGGATAAGGGTTTGTTGATTAGCACACCTTTTAGGACTTCTCGTAAACGCAATCCTAACTCGTTCAATATTTTCTGGTGTACTGTTCTTCGACGTCCAGGCTTCTTCAAATATACTACAGAACCATTTTCACGGCAATGACGAACCCATAACTTAACAGTTTTACGATTTGGCGGTTGACCTCTATTGTTGTTATTAAACTGACGCCTAATTTCTTATGACACCACGCCACTGGTATTATGTATACTAGTTGGGATTTTATAGATATTTTCTCTTAGTTTGGGAAATATAATATTTTTGTGAATATTATTTTAAGTAGTGTGTTAACAAATGTTCCTAAACTGTCCTTTTAGTCATAAAATTTAAGGGTCTGTTTTCTATCTATCTTGTCGTTTATTGATATGGGTTTTACGAAACGCAATAAACACATCTGCAAGTAGGTACATGAATAACAAAAATATATAATTTTTGTCTCTTTTCTTTGTCAACTTTTAGAAACAGATGGACCGTGTTTTCTTGTTCGGAGAATGACATGTTTTAAATACAGTGTGGTCTCACTTTTGAACATCGAAATACCTTCACATAAATTAAATGTCGGACTTTTATTATTATATGCAGAAGCTAGTAGTTGGGGAATAATGTCTCAAAGCAAAAAAAAATAAATAATTATTGATGAAAATCAACAACCTTCTCGTAGAAAAATGACGTTCCACGAAATTATTAATTTAAAATTTGGGGAAATTGTTTTCCCTTTTTTTTTTCTTGCGAATCAAATATTAATACAAATTGAAGAAGGCAATAGCTTTACGTTGCCGAAACGTTGTTTCTTCTTCTTATGGTGCCTTATCCTTAAGGACGTTGGCTATTACATTTGCCCACCTGATCTTATTTGTAGCTGTCCTGAACAGTTCTATGGAGGTCATATTTGTCCATTGTCGTAGGTTTTTTAGCCATGACTTGCGTCTTCTTCCTGGTCCCCTTTTGCTATTGATTTTGCCTTCAATTATAAGTTGGAGCAGTTCGTATTTTTCATTTCTCATGATGTGGCCAAAATATTGTGCTTTTCGTTTCTTTATGAGGATCAAGAGCTCTCTTTCTTTGTTCATTCTCCGCAAGACTTCCTCGTTTGTCGTATGACTCATGTAGGATATTCTGAGCATTTTTCGGTAACACCAGAGTTCAAATGCTTGGATTCTTTTTTGTGTTGCCTCTGTCATTGTCCAGGCTTCAACACCGTAGAGTAAAGTAGAGAAAACATAGCACTTACGTATTCGAGCTCTCAATGAAAGATTCAGCTGGCGACTACATAGGATTTTTTGCATTTTGTAAAATACTGTACGTGCTTTTTCTAGACGTGTTCTTATCTCTAGTGAGTGGTCCCAAGTTTCATCAAGATTGCTTCCAAGGTAAGTTATTCTTGTTACTTTTTCCAGATCTTTTCCGTTAACCTTAATCTTCACTGTTCTGTTCTGGTGTTTGCTGATGATCATCGTTTTTGTTTTCTGTGTATTTAGTTTCATTCCAAATTCTTCGCTGGCTGCCGTTATCCTCTCCATTAGACGTTGTAGTGCTTCAGCACTATCTGCCAGAATGACCGTGTCATCAGCATATCGCAGGTTCTTGATACATTATCCATTTATAATTATGCCATCTGAGGTGTCTTCCAGAGCTTTTTTAAATATCTCCTCCGAGTAAATGTTAAATAGTATGGGTGACAGAATACATCCCTGTCTTACTCCCTTCTCGATATTAATTTTTCCAGATGTTTTCTTTTTTATTCTAATTTTGGCCTTTTGTTCCTGATAGAGGTTTGAAATAATCCTTAAATCCTTAGTTTATCATGTTTCACCACGTCAAAAGCCTTTTGAAAATCAATAAAACACAAGTACACATCAGTATCGACATCTCTACATCTTTCAATTAATACTCGTATTGAAAAAAGTGCTTCTCTTGTTCCGAAGCCATTCTTAAAACCAAATTGATTTTGACCAGTATGTTCGTCTAATTTACTGTATATTCTATTATATATTATTCGAAGGAGAAATTTGAGCACATGATTCATCAGGCTTATAATCCTATGTTCTTCACATTTCTTGGAGTTTCTCTTTTTTGGTATTGGTACAAACATCGATGTCAGCCATTCTTCTGGTATTATACCTGTTTCATATATTTTATTAAATAGATCTTCTACTACTTCGATAAGTTCGTCTAGTAGTAATTTTATTATCTCAATTGGTATATTATCTTCTCCAACAGCTTTTCTGTTCTTTAGCTGCTTTGCTAAACGTTGTTTAATTTATATAAAATGGTTTTGATATTAAATTACTTTTAGTTATTTAAACTATATGATTTGTTTGTGAGTCCCATCCCAAGAGTTTAAAGCAGAAAATTCTTAAAGTTGTTAATAAATGTGAAATTGTCATAAAAAATATCAAAAATAATAAAAACAATATTCAGCTCTCCTCTATACTGTATTTTTTTATAACTTACAAGTAATTCATATAAAAAACTATACAGACATGTGCTTTGACAAATAGCAAGTGCTTTGGATTTCGGTCTTTTTTTACTATTATACAATCAAGACACTTACTGGTGCGATATTGCGCTTTCACAAGAAAACAAATGACTGGCAATATACGACATATCAGAGACGTTAGAGAAAGATATGGCAGCTCATAACTTGTGACACACCGCCATTTCTCTTCTCTCGCTCTGTCACGATAGATATTATTATTATAGACGAGCAATTGTATAGATATATGGGGAGAACAAAAAGAAGGAATTGTGGATTGCACTGTATTAGATTAGATTTTTCGGGGTACCTCGTATGGTAGAAGTATAAATATTTATTTGATCATATATACTGGGCGATAATTACTATACATGCTAAATTATAGGGATATAATCTGTATTTGTTTTACAGTGGCCGTATGACATGCAACATGGGTTATAGCTAGTGTTTGTATCATACACTTGTAATAGTGGCAGACATAGTTGTAGAAATAGAGGAAGGTTCATAATATGCAGAGGTTATTCTTAGCGTTGTCCATCTTCCACATCCACAATTTGTTAACGATTGTAAATAAAACGAAGTTATGTTTTATTTACTTATTACTAATTTATTTACAAAGTATATACAATCTGTGACTAAGTCACCACACACAATCAACAAAAAAAAACAAAACAATTGTTCAATACAACTTTATAACTAAAAACAACGTTTATGGTAATTACAGTACGCAATATACCGAGAAAGTATACTTTTATTAATAGTACTAAACACACGAACTTATTATATGCGTAATTACTATGTATAATACGCGAAATAATTATATTAAAAGAAACTAAAAATTATATTATGCGTTAAGTACAAGGCGAACACATTTACTTGGAATATTCAAATATTAGAAACGGTGAGTTTCGATTTTACAAAAGAAGAGACGGCCGTGCGCACTATTCTCTGTCAATTATATATGCCAACTGACCTTCAGCGCCCGGGGCGGTATATTTTAACCACTAAAACGGTCGGCGGCGGCAGTCAGTCAAAGAAGAAAGCGTTCAGGGCTCAGCAATCTTTCGTGCAGCTGCAATATTTACAGGGAATAGAGAGTTGTCTACATTTTAATAAAATAAAATAAACAGAATTCCAACAATAGTAGATTGACTGCCAAACACTGAATTCAGCCGAGGCAGGAAATCTGCTTTCAACAACAACATTTTTAAAACAACGAATTCATAAAACGTGTAATATCTAAAAAATTCTTAAATCCACACAAGCATTGAGCAAATTTCATGAAGTTCTAGCAAGGCAAATTATATTTAGACAACCTTTTTAAAACAGCGAACTCACAAAACGTATAATAACTAAAGCGTTCTTTAATCCACATAAGCATTGAGCAAATTTCATGAAGTTTTAGGAAAGCAAATTATTTTTAGACAACATTTTTAAAACAACGAATTCACAAACCGTGAAATAACTAAAGAATTCTTAAATCCACACAAGCATTGAGCAAATTTCATGAAGTTTTAGCAAGGCAAATTCTATTCAGACAACATTTTTAAAACAGGGAATTCGCTTAACCAGCAATAACTAAAGAATTCTGAAATTCACACAAGCATTGATCAAATTTCATGAAGTTTTAGGAAAGCAAATTATTTTTAGACAACATTTTTAAAACAGCGAATTCCCAAAACGTGTAATAACTAAAGAATTCTTAGATCCACATAAGCATTGATCAACTTTCATGAAGTTTTAGGAAAGCAAATTATTTTTAGACAACATTTTTAAAACAGCGAATTCACAAACCGTGAAATAACTAAAGAATTCTTAAATCCACACAAGCATTGAGCAAATTTCATGAAGTTTTAGCAAGGCAAATTCTATTCAGACAACATTTTTAAAACAGGGAATTCGCTTAACTAGTAATAACTAAAGAATTCTGAAATTCACACAAGCATTGATCAAATTTCATGAAGTTTTAGGAAAGCAAATTATTTTTAGACAACATTTTTAAAACAGCGAATTCACAAAACGTGTAATAACTAAAGAATTCTTAGATCAACATAAGCATTGATCAACTTTCATGAAGTTTTAGGAAAGCAAATTATTTTTAGACAACATTTTTAAAACAGCGAATTCACAAAACGTGTAATAACTAAAGAATTCTTAGATCCACATAAGCATTGATCAACTTTCATGAAGTTTTAGGAAAGCAAATTATTTTTAGACAACATTTTTAAAACCGCGAATTCACAAAACGTGTAATAACTAAAGAATTCTTAGATCCACATAAGCATTGATCAACTTTCATGAAGTTTTAGGAAAGCAAATTATTTTTAGACAACATTTTTAAAACAGCGAATTCACAAAACGTGTAATAACTAAAGAATTCTTAGATCCACATAAGCATTGATCAACTTTCATGAAGTTTTAGGACAGCAAATTATATTTAGACAACATTTTTAAGACAACGAATTCACAAAAAAAAATTTCATGAAGTTTTAGCGAGGCAAGTTATACTTAGACAACATTTTTAATACCGCGAATTTACAAAACGTATAATAACTAAAGAATTCTTAAATCCACACAAACATTGAGCAAATTTCATGAAGTCTAAGCAACGCAAATTATATTTAGACAACGTTTTTAAAACAGCAAATTCACAAAACGTGTAATAACTAAAGAATTCTTTAATCCACACAAGTATTGAGCAATTTTCTTGAAGTTCTAGCAAGGCAAATTATATTTAGACAACATTTTTAAAACAGCGAATACACAAAACGTGTAATAACTAAAGAATTCTTAAATAAACACAAGCATTGAGCAAATTTCATGAAGTTTTAGGAAGGCAGATTATATTTATACAACATTTTTAAAACAGCGAATTCACTTAACCTGTAATAACTAAAGAATTCGTAAATTCACACAAGCATTGAGCAAATTTCATGAAGTTTTAGCAATGCAAATTATACAGGGTGGTCCAACGAAAAGTTTGCACCTAGCTTTTCTCTTTTTTTTGTAGTCGAATGCGAAAATGCTCGGACACGTCGATTTTGCTTTTGAGGGGGACACATTTTAAACATATTTTTCGATCTGCGCCTTTAACCCCCTAGCGGGGGTGAGTAACAACCCTAAAATTTTAAATGGAAAGAGGGGTCTAATGACATATCATTTGAAAGGACACAAAATTGTCTTTCTAATGATACCCTATTTGTCGAATTTTACTAAAACAGTTAATACGAAAACGACTTTAAAGACATTAAACCGATAATTTTGGTATTAATGAGAAATACAAATAAGTTTTAATTATTACGACTGAAAACAACTACAATCATTTCTAAATTATTTACTTTGAAGAAAAACGGGATTTCAAAAACACTATCTTATTTATCAGAACTAAATTCCTCACTAATCGTTTGCGTTTTTTGTTGAAATAAAAACTGCAGATACGTGTAGGAAAAGAATTTACACCGTTTATTTTAGTCTTTTCATTGATTCAGTTTGGTTGCTTCTCAAGTTATTTTACTTTTACCGTACAAAATGATTTATTCCATTCTAGAACGAGTTGAAATTGTTAAACTTTATTTTCAAAATAATAGTAGTGCTAGACTTACGGCTCGCTTATTTAATGAGAGACATCCCGATAAAAATGTGAATGATGTGTACGTTGGCAAGTTAGTTAAAAAGTTTGTAGATACCGGATCTGTCTGTAATGTAAAACACCAGCCGCAGAAACCGATCAGAAATGAAGCTGTGGAAGTCGCTGTTTTAGGGCATGTTGAAATGGATCATAGTCAAAGTACCCGTCAACTAGCTGAAGCCTCAGGTGTCTCCCGTTCGTCCATAATACGAATTTTAAAAGCGTACAAATTTCATCCGTACAAAATCAAATTAGTACAGGAACTAAATGAGGATGATCCTGATAGAAGGCTGCAATTTTGTGAAGCAATGAGCCAGCGTTTAATTGAAGATCCGCAATTATTATTTAACATTTGTTTTTCCGACGAATGCACATTTTATTTGAATGGAGCTGTAAATAGGCACAATTGCCGTTACTGGGATGACAGTAACCCACATTTATTCCGTGAGGTTCATACCCAGTATCCTCAAAAAATAAACGTCTGGTGTGGCATATTAGGAAATCATATTATAGGACCACTTTTTATTCCTGGAAATTTAACTGGTGAAGTGTACCTAAACATGCTTGAAGACACAATTGATCCTTTAATAACACAAATAATAGAAGATGACCAAAATCATACTGCTGATCGGCTTTATTTCCAGCAAGATGGAGCACCTCCGCACTATGTGGCTCCTGTAAGACAGTTCTTAGATGACCGGTTCCCTGGACGGTGGATTGGAAGGAGGGGCCCAATTGAATGGCCTGCCAGGTCACCGGATTTATCGCCTTTAGACTTTTTTCTTTGGGGGCACTTAAAAAATAAATGTTTTGCCACGAAGCCCGAGTCCATAGAAGATCTTCGCCAACGCATTACAGAAGAGTGCAGAAACATAACACCTGATATGCTACAAAATGTTAGAAATAGATTTGAACAAAATCTGTATTATTGTATGGAATCAAATGGGTCACATTTTCAACATTTGTTAATGTAACGTTTTAATAAATCAATTTAACAGCTTGTTTACTTTTTTTACAAAGCAATGTTAAAACTAACAAACATTGGAATGTACTAACGATTGCAGGTGTTTTCACTCGCAATAATTAAAACTTATTTGTATTTCTCATTAATACCAAAATTATCGGCTTAATGTCTTTAAAGTCGTTTTCGTATTAACTGTTTTAGTAAAATTCGACAAATAGGGTATCATTAGAAAGACAATTTTGTGTCCTTTCAAATGATATGTCATTAGACCCCTCTTTCCATTTAAAATTTTAGGGTTGTTACTCACCCCCGCTAGGGGGTTAAAGGCGCAGATCGAAAAATATGTTTAAAATGTGTCCCCCTCAAAAGCAAAATCGACGTGTCCGAGCATTTTCGCATTCGACTACAAAAAAAAGAGAAAAGCTAGGTGCAAACTTTTCGTTGGACCACCCTGTATAAAATGTTATCAAAGCTTCGGCCTCTTGCAGAAACTGTTAAATTCGCCGCCGGACAAACTTCTTAAAACATTATATTTTATAATAGAATATTATAACACATGTCTAAACCAGACCTCTCACAGCACCACCACGTCGGTATAAAGCTTTTGTCAATTTCCGGTTTTTTTCTTTTTGTATGTGTTTTGTTTTAAAGAAAACGAGAGCTCGTACATCAGGAAAACCCACTGGGCTATAACATAATCGGATTTTCGCTTATGGGAAAATAATTTTAAAGGCGTTTTTCAATTAAGAGCGCCGCTTGAGCTTTTTATAATAAATTCCGGATTAGCTGTCAAGCTCTTTATTACTTCATAATTTTCCACCCTCTGATTTTTCTTTCTTCCTCTTTTCGCTTATGTGTGTACTCGGTGAAATAACTTTTTTCAGTCATTTTCACAGATGTTTAAGTTCCGTATTTTTTCCGCTTTTATGTAAATGAAGTATTAACATATTTTAATCGCTACCATTGTTTGAGGCAAGTGAGTTCCTCGGACGTATTTAAATTTCAATTAAATTAGAGGAAAGATATTTGTCATATTCAAGCCTCAGTTTAATGGTCATTCAATAAGTCCTTAGCATAACTAAGAAAAAACAAAATTCTCGAAACTCGAATATATTATTCAACAAGTGGGTAAGCAATTCGAAGCCCAAGTCATTCAATTTTGCCATAGTTTTCATCGATTTGTGACATGGTGCATTGTCTTGGTGAAATAACATTTTTTTCTTTTGCAAATGTGGCCGTTTCCTTGCGATTTCAGCATTCAACAGGAGCGGCTAGTCCTGAGGCAAGTGAGTCTAACTTTTTAACCAATTAAGATTTTTGTTACTGTTAAAAAATGGCGCACATATTGATAGATTGTATACCTATTATACCTACGCACATAATGATCTGTTTTAAATTATGAAAATAACTGTCATGTCGTGCGTCCATTTAATGCTCGCTATCCAAAGAGGCAACAATGCCCTGCCCGCGGCTTGCCCGTCGGCGAACGCAGAACGAGAGAATGCCAACTTCAATAAAAACATCCATACTGGCCGTAATTTAATAATTTTAAGCGCGAGGCAGTGCCTCTCGTCCCTATGCACGGCGAGTTGCCACTTTTAATTATTGTTATCTACTACCACATTCATTCATAGTAGTCTCCGATTTTTTATTAAAGAGAAACTGATCAGGTAACAGTTAACTGCACACATTTTTATGAGTTTTACAAAGTTTTTTTTTTTAATTTAAAAATTTCTGTATACTAATTTATGTGAGTTGAGTTGATTATCTATTGTATTGGTATAAATTGCATATTCATTCATCGCAGGCATGTACTCATGTATGTATTTTATTTTCAAAGTATCTATTATATGAGTACACATTCCATTTAGCTCTATCAACGTTAAACTTAAACACATTAATAACAATTGGAGTTGCACAATTCTGTCTAGCACAGTAGGTATTACTGCAGCAATACATTAATGTGTGAAACAAAGATGGTAAGTCCGGCATTGCCTCTTCAAGCGTTTTTAGGTGTACAGCAAATTGAGTGACAAAGACAGAACAAATGAGGGGTAAAATGCCCCATCCACGTCTGTCTATATACCCCTTCATTTGCTACTTAGTGTTCTCCCGCTTTGACCTATTGATCATGCATTATCTTTGATCTTTTTTCAATTCATCTTTTGTTTTCCTTTGCTTGTTTTCTTTTGATTATAATATTATTATAGTATCTATATAATACGCATTAAGAAAAATTTGTAAATTATCATGCAGTAGATTGTGCATTTATTTCATTTCTGGTTTTTCTTTATAATAATCGTAATAAATTAAGGGAAACTAGAGGCAGAAAAGTGGATGCACAGAAGTTGAAGCGCATTTTCCCCACACTCCATAACCATGCAAATTTCGCGAGGGGGTTTCAATTACAGGCTCACGCAAATTTAGGCATTAATAATAATAAAAATTCTTAGACGAAATACCAGGTAAACACTCCATTTTAGAACTTCAAAAAAACAGCAATTCTAGGAATCTCTCATATAGTGCGCAAAATATTATCGTAAAACCAACCACCCGTTGGAAACCGGATAGTTTCCCGGGTGGATAAGGAAAAAACCAGTAGATAAAGCTGAGAACTCACAATAATAATAATGTTTTATTGCTCAACAGTATTACCATTTACAGAGCAACAATATCTTAAATAAATCATAATGTGCATACACATACATAATCAAACATTTGCGTCACAAATTATTGAGAAATACATAGCCAACTGAATATAATAGCGCCTTAATAAAGGTAAATAAAAACTTACACTTTTATGCTTAAAAATAATAATAATAATCAATTAAATCAAATTCACACTCACAATGCATGCCTTCTCAAGATTGGTACAGCAGCCGAAACAATACTACCAAGTGAATCATGATTGATATCAGAAAAACTAGATATGTGGTTAAATACATCACACATATTAAATACAGGAGATCTACATTGAACATTAGTTCTAGCTCTTTGGTAATTTGGGTAGTATGGTTGTAATAATTAAAACACTGTTTAACGGTATGTACAAAACTGAATATTTATTAAACGGAAAAAGAGTGTGTTTGAGAGTTAGGTTGTTAAAATCTGGAGAGAGAGTTTTGGCACGAGAAAGATGTTGACGGTTTTGATGTTGAAGACTGACTGGGGTAAAATTATAGAAAAAGCATTTCTGTGAAGAGAGTACCACATCTGGTCGGTACGTGGCTTTAACAATAACCACTGCTTTTTCTAGGTACGGACTAGGGATTTCTTTTGTTCCCGAAAATGAAAAACATTAAAAAGAAAGTAGAAATATTCTATACTAAATTTTTACAAAGAAATAACTAAATTTAAAAATACATATATACAGTGTGGCACAATAAAAAGGTTGCCACAGTATCTACAGAATAAAATACAATATATACAGTGTGGCGCAAGAATAATGGTCGCCAAAGCTCTAATGTTATAAAAAAGCAAGTTATTTTTGGCCTTTTCACGTGGCACCCAAAAACTAACCCGCTCAAGGAGACTACTACAACAGATTTTGATATTTAATAATTTGAATAAAAATACAATTAGTGGTATGCCCCGTCGCAAATCCAAACTGGAAACGTTAAAACGAGTGGTCAACAACGAATAATTTACATCTTGATCAGGATAAGTTCCATCCTCCCGAAAACACAAAAACTTCAAAAATCTTCGTTGGACTCTCTCAATAAGTAATTTATAAGATATATAGTAGGGACACCATGCAACTGAACGATATTCCAATTTCGAGTGAACATAGGCATAGTATAAAATCCTCAAAATATTTAAGTCAGCAAAGGGTTTGGAGCATCTAACAACAAAGCCATAGATTCTTGGAGCATCGCCTACATTTGAACGAATATGGTCATTAAAAGAAAATTTAGAATCAAACAATATTAAGAAAAATTTGTAAATTATCATGCAGTATTTATTTCATTTCTGGTTTGCCTTTATAATAATCGTAATAAATTAAGGGACACTACCCAAAATGCTGTAACTCACGAATCAATAGTCAGATTGCTATCAAATTTATACACGTATCGTCTGTAGGTTAATATTAAATAAAAATCATATGGAAAAAATTCTACTAACGCCATCCTACAAACTTATTGAATGACCTAATATAACTTTTATATCGGCCCTGCTAAAGCGCTTAGTAATAAATAAAGTATGAATATCGTGGTCATAACTCATCCGTTGATTAACGATTACTTATTCAACGAGTTACAAATTGTCGCCCATTTCCTAAACTAGGTCGATGTGGTAGCTGGTGACGCTGTTTTCATTTGTCACTGTTCTGCCGACATAGACAAAGATGTATAATGCTTACACATAATATTAAACCATCTGACACTGGCGACATATTATAGCAACATTTAAAATGCATAAAGGCGCGAAGACATATGCCATGCCATTAGCGAAAACGTATTAACTAAGTGACACCACTATCTCTCTCTACCATCGCCTCCTTTTGCCGCGTATAATGATAAACATGGCAAAGCAGGCGTGCAGAGTGAGATCCTTTGGGAGAGCTGTAAGTCACGTGTGAGGGATCAACATCCATCAAAGTGTCCTATTGTGCCATTTACATGGATCTTTTAAGACAGGAAATAAAGTGTTATAAAAAGAGAATGAATAGGTTTGTATATTGCATATACACTTAAAAACCAATTCTTCTATGTATTGAAATTGGGAGGGCAACAGGCTTAACATGGACGCTACTGAATTTTATGGTGAAACTACCTCAGTAAAATAAACAAACATAGAAATGGCATAACAAGAAAATAATCAACAAAATGTTTGTATCCTGCAGAACTTTGTATATGTTTAATAATAAAATCCCACACTGTTGCCTGTTCGTTTTTTGAACTCGTATTTCACATCGCAGTGTAAATTTTTATTAGGGTTGGTCACAGTGTTTTTATATTGCAGAACTATACAATATTTATAAAACTTCTTTTTGTATTTGGCTTCCATTATTATGTTCATAAAATATTTAAAATGAAGAAATCAATCAAATATAATATAATTCACAAAAATCCAGTTACCGTGGAGGCATTGTAACAATTTTGAATTAGCAATCCAAATGAATCCCAATATGCTATTCAAATTGTTACTTAAAATAGGAAAATTAATATAATTACGAAGAATTATATTAATTCCTATACGAAACTTTAATTACAATTGAAAAGTGAATTTATTTCAATTACTAAAAGGAACAACTTAATCTTTATAAAAATTGATTGGAAACAAAAAGGCCTTCAATTAAAAGAAGAACAAAGAACTTGCTGAACTTGAACTTTAGAAAAATTCACTATTTCAGAATGAAAAAGAAATGGACTTCGTCTTTATACTGGTGTACTTTAAAACAAAAACTAGAAAATAATTATTAACTGAAAAATCTACGAAGTCCAAAAACAAATTAAAATTTTTAAGTAAGTTTTCTTTATTTGGGTTGTAGGTCGTAAACAATAAAACTCAGTTTTAAATATCACTAACGTTTCGATCTATATTAGATCATCCTCAGAGTGCTGCAAAATACAAACGCATACATTTAAAATAATATCAAAAAACAATCAATTGAAAATTATATAAAAGAAAAAAAAAACAAAACACATTAAAATGTTTTTTTTGTTTTTTTTTTCTTTTATATAATTTTCAATTGATTGTTTTTTGATAATATTTTAAATGTATGCGTTTGTATTTTGCAGCACTCTGAGGATGATCTAATATAGATCGAAACGTTAGTGATATTTAAAACTGAGTTTTATTGTTTACGACCTACAACCCAAATAAAGAAAACTTACTTAAATATTTAACAGAAGGTCAAAAAAACTTAGCAAAACAAATTAAAATATTTAATTTAACTTTATACAATTATAAATCACATCTAGACTCTATCAAGGCTAAAACGAATCTAATTTGAAAGTCCTATCGCCTTTCCAAAATTGCCTCATTAAAATGACAAGTAGGTACTACAGCATGAAAAGTGGCCAATAAGAAAAGAGCATTTTTAGAATATATTCCTATACAAATACAGCTACAGGGTGAATAGTAGTTTACGTCTTAGAAATAAAATACATTTTTATGCCGACTTTAATAACGGTTGTTGATACTTAGGTATCTTATGTTGGAGTTCGTTCAAAAGATTAACTAGTCACTACCATTTGTAAAGCAAGAAACAATACGATTTTATAATGACTTCTCAATCTCCCGAATCAGCGACTGGACAAAAACCCATTGTTTTTTTATTCGCCCTTTATATATTATATTATTTGATATGGGAAGCCGTGACACCCTCCAACTACTAGCTTCTGTATATAATAATAAATGTCCGACATTTAATTTACATGTAGGCGTTTCGAAAATGTTAAATGTTTTGACCACACTGTATTTAAAACATGTCATTCTTCGAACAAGAAAACACGGTCCATCTGTTTCTAAAAGTTGAACAAAGGAAAGAGACAAAAATTATATATTTTTGTTACCTACTTGTAGACGTATTTATTGCTTTGGTAAAACCTATATCAATAGACGATAAGATAGATAGAAAACAGACCCTTAAATTTATTTTATGACTAAAAGGAGAGTTTAGGAACATTTGTTAACAATCTACTTAAAATAATATTCAGAAAATATTATATTTCCCAACCTAATAGATAAGATCTATAAAATCACCCAACTACTATACATAATACCAGTGGCGTGGTGTCTTATTAGAGCATTTGTATCGATTTGTTTATTGTTTACGTTTGACGGTTGCAGTGCTACGTACAGTTTTATAACACGAATTGAGTGATTTTTACGAGACTCTTCCACGTTAGTGTGTAAAACTGGTTTTGCTTTAATAATGGGGAAAAAAGTGCTTAGTTTGCAGGTCGAGTGATTTTCCGAGTGAGTGACGTTTCATTGGGATTTCGCACCGATAGCAGTTAACATGAATTGTATAAATATACTATATACCTAGGTGCAAAATAGACAGTACCTAATATGTAAATTCATACAATGCTTTATACGAGGTCTGTTCAAAAAGTTCCCAGAATTTTTGAATTGCGCGCGTCTGGAGAGTCCCGTGGTCAAAATTTTTTTTTATTGTGTTGGTACACATGTCCCTAATGTATGGTGAAATTTTTAGCTGTATTCATTGTTTACATTCTGTCTTGTAGCGGCTGGTGTAGACGTGTTTTTTTGAGCTCGGCGATTTTTGTTAGTTTAAACAATGGAAGAATTGAAGAGTCAAAGAATTTGTATTAAATTTTGCGTGAAAAATGAAATAAAGTGTAACCAAGTGTGCGAAATGTTACAGAGAGCCTACGGTGAGTCTGCTATGAAAAAAACAAGTGTTTACGAGTGGTATAAGCGTTTCCAAGATGGCCGCGAAGACGTTGAAGACGACGAACGCTCCGGTCGACCCAGCACGTCAATAATCGATGAAAATGTGGGAAAAGTGGAAAAAATTATTATGGATGATCGCCGAATCACAATTAGAGAAGTTGCTGATGAAGTTGGCATATCAGTTGGCTCATGCCATCATATTTTTTCAAAGGTTTTGGGCATGAAACGAGTGGCAGCAAAATTCGTTCCAAATCTGCTGAATTTTGATCAAAAAAACAAACGCATTACCATCGCTCAGGAGCTGTTAAACGACGTCAACGACGATCCAAATTTACTTGAAAGGGTCATAACTGGTGATGAAACATGGGTGTACGGTTATGATGTCGAAACAAAAGCACAATCGTCCACGTGGAAGCACTCAACGTCACCTAGAGTGAAAAAAGCACGTCAAGTTCGATCAAATGTCAAGGTTTTGCTTACTGTTTTCTTCGATTATAATGGCATAGTGCATAAAGAATTCTTGCCAAAAGGTCAAACCGTCAATAAGGAGTATTACCTTGAAGTAATGCGACGTTTGCGTGAAGCAATTCGAAAAAAACGCCCCGATTTATGGAAAAACAATTCATCGTTGCTTATTCGTGATTTTTTGGCTAAAAACAAGACTTTAATCATGCCCCAACCTCCTTATTCACCAGATATCGCTTCGTGTGATTTTTTCCTGTTCCCAAAGTTGAAGAGACCCATGAAAGGACAGCGTTTTTCATCGATTGAAGAGATAAAGGCAGAATCGCTGAGAGTGCTACAGAGCATTACAAAAAGTGACTATCAAGGGTGTTTCGAAGACTGGAAAAAACGCTGGCATAAGTGTATTATATCTAGGGGGGATTACTTTGAAGGGGACCATATAGATGTAGACGAATAAATAAATATTTTTTGAGAAAAATGAGAATTCCGGGTACTTTTTGAACAGACCTCGTATTTCCTAATTTCTGAATTAAATAGAAGTTAAGGAATAAAACTATGTTCAAAACTATTCTAATAAAATACATATTGGTCACTGCAACAATAAATTAAAATTTGTGCTAGTATGGAAATATCAAAAAGTGACACATTAACAGCAATTTTCTGTTTAAGAAAAAAATCAAAATATTATATCCCTTAAAGCCGGCTTTTTACAATGTGGAATAATATATACATACTATTGCGAATGCTGATGATGTTAAAAATTATTAATGTTAGTTTTTATCGTTTGTCATGTCTTTATTTACGTGTTGGTTTGTTTTATAATAATTAACCTACTACAATTATTGTATTTTCATTAAATAATCTATCTATCTGATAATTTGAGAATCCTCAAAATAGTTTTTTTTTGTTGGTTTCATAATAATTTTTATTATTGGCTCAACCTAGTAGAAACAGATTCCGTTTCTCAGGTCTAGGACAGATAAACTATTCGTTTAAATTGTGGTCTCTTATTAGTAAATATGAAAATACAAATTCATGTTATTTTGCATTTAATATTAAATATTTTTATAATATATACATATATATATATATATAGTGTTTCCTTTTAACCACAGACATTTAACAAATTATATTTGACATGCACAGTTCTTGCTTATTTAAATAATAAATAAATCATTTATTGCACAAAAATAAAATACAAAAATAATTTAAATTGCAATATTACAATATGTAATCTACATATCCAACCTTGTGCAAAAGGTAAAAGATCTGGCTCATGGCGTCCACTCTACCTATATTTCCAACATAAATAATTAATTATTCACAATAAAAACAAAGTAGCAAAAGAAAACAAAAATACATTACACTAAACAAGAAAAGAAAACAGAGCAGATGTCTCAATTAAACAAAATTTCCTTTACATTATCTTGAAATTGTCTAGGTGACAGCTGCAGTAAGTCACAGTAGGTACCTGTTTAATAACATGGGGCAGCATATGATAAGCAACCCTCAAATCTACTACCAGAATGCTGCGGTACTGTAAAATTGTTAAAACGTATAGGTATTTACATTATGCTCATTTGATTGCATCCTTAATAATTCAAAAAGATACTCAGGAGTCCTCGAAGTGTAAATCTTGTACAGCATCATCATATACAAATAATCAGTCCTAAGATTGATCCTAGGTTCATGCAGTTGAACCAAAAAAGGTGATATATGAGCCCGGTAAGGCACGTTACAAACAAATCTAACACTAGCGTTTTGAATCTATTGAATTTTGGTTTGATTAAAGTTAAAGAAAACGATAGTACACCTGCGAACAGTAATGCGTATACGTATATATACAAGCGACTTATTTATTTTATTATTGGAAACTACAACCACGATTTCAAAGTAAATATACTAAGCCACTGACTTTTGTTTACAGCACTGCTTCTGTCATTAAAAAGGTAAATATTGATCTGACAAACTTGGAAATTAGATGACATTTCTATGTTTGTTTTTCTGAGAGTTTCACCATAAAATTCGTTTAATTTTTTACATCACATCGTGTCACCCTTTAAAGCTCAATACATTGGTTGATTAGCAGCCGTGACTCCACAACATTGTTTCCCAAATCCTGAAACCGTTGGGGTGGAAATAATCATGAGAATGACGAACGAGGTCAGTAATAACAGTCGACAATGACTTTGATAAATGGGACTAAGTGTTTAATAGACTAATCGATTTAATGTTACCACGTTGTGTGTGGTTGGTATTACTAAATGTTCGCCAACGAGATTTGTTAAATAAGTATTGAGACTTCAAATTTTTTAATTTTTAATACACAAGGTGTTGCAAAAAATAAGTCTAGTTCACCTAATACAACTAATCCCGAAAATTCACCCCCAGGGAGCTACAGCAGCTGAAATGTAGTGGCGAATGTTGCATTTTTATATTTTATTCGGAGGTGCTAAAATTGATTATTAACTAGAGTTTTTTGGGTGTATATAGTTTGTTCTAACAAATGTATCAAAAATGTAATTAAAGTTAACGCTTTTCGAGTAATATGAAATTGATGTCGTTTTTCATGCTTTGGAAATTATTTGTCAAAAATACCATCGCATATATTATGTCCTCATCGTGAATTTGTCAAAAGGTCGCCGAAATATGTATTATAATGTTCTTCCTCATAATAAAAAGTGTTGCCGATCACTGAATGAATTCAAGAGGAACCTAAGATCTTTCCTTACTGATAACGCCTATTACAGTTTGCAAGAATTTGCTACTACGAGGGTTGCCTTTTGTATTTCGAGATTAGAGAACAAAAACAAATATTAATTATCGAAAATCACTTTATTGTTTTTCAGAATATTCCCCATGAAGATCTATACACTTTTGCATGCGTTTGAACTAATTGTCGAAGCACTTTTGCCACTCTGATTGAGGTATCTCCAAAACATGCATTCTGAATGCAGCAACCGCGTCGAAAAACGTTGACCTCTCAGTTTGTTTTTTACTTACGGGAATAAAAAGAAGTCATTCGGTGCCAAGTCAGGACTATACGGCGGATGACTCATCAAATCGATGTTTTGGGTGCTCAAAAATGCAGTTGTTTGAGCCGATGTGTGAGAGCTCGCATTGTCGTGGTGAAGAGTGATCCGTCTTCGGCGATTGGTTTTCCTGATTTCTTGGAAGACAACTGGCAAACAAATGGTTGTGTACCACTCAGAACTGACTGTTCTGCGTTGTGCTAGTGGTACGGTTGCGCCATGTCCAGTTTTACCGAAAAAACAGGCGACAATTTGCTTGGAAGTGCTTCATGCGTGAACAACTTTTGTTGCATTTGGCTCATCTTGAAACACTCATACAATCGACTGCTGTTTACTTTCGGGTTCATTTGCGTAAATCCACGATTCATCACCTGTCATGAGACGTGTTTCGAAGCACCGCGATGGTATTTTTTGAGCATTTCTTTCGACCAATCGACACGAGCCTTTTTTTGAACGATTGACAAATTTTGTGTGATCCAACGCGAACAAATTTTTTTGACAGTCAAATGTTTATGCAATATTGAATGTATGCTGTTCCCACTAAGGTTGTCTCAATCTCTTGATAAGTCACATGACGATCTTGCAATATCAGTTCGCGCACAGCATCAATGGTTTTCGGAACAACAACTAATTTTGGACGACTTTCACGAAATTCGTCTTGGAGTGAACTACGACCACGATTGAATTTATCATACCATCGATAAACACTGGTCCTTGATGGAGCCTCATCGCCAAAAATTGAATTAAGTTCATCCATGCACTGTTGCTGAGTTAATCCATGTCGAAAGTTGTAAAAAATAATCGCACGAAAATGTTCACGGTTTAATTCCATTTTTGGGCCGAGATGAATCTTTTAGGTTACTGTAAACAACACAAATATCGATCGTATGTCAAAACGTTCTGAGTACGTATAACCTCAAAAATGCCCTACTTTACGATAGAGCTGTCAGTTGCCAGATTGCCACACCAGGGTTGCCAAATCCCGAAATATAAAGGCAACCCTCGTAATACTATTGTTAATACTTGTTATGCATATAAGTAGGTACATTTATAATAATTTGATTCTGATATTATAAACTAACAACAAATTTTACTCACTTAGTCAGTGACATTTTCTATAGAACGTACAAATTTTATAACATGTGTATTCGTCACTTCATTATTTTCATACTTTAACTGATGATAAATATTTAATATCCTGCACCAAATTGTGTCCAAGAAATTTAACGGATAACAGGAATTGTCGGTATTGGACAAATAAATAAAACCTTCTAAATTTCAGCCAACGTTTCGTTCACTGTACGTGAACTTCTTCAGGGCCTATATAATCAAATATAAATAAAATCATTACAATACAATAGGAAATCAGTCAACTAATTACCTTATTTAGTCTTGATCTAAGAAAAACATACTCATAACAACAATATTAAATTTAAAATGGCACAACAAAAGTTGGCTGAAATTTAGAAGGTTTTATTTATTTGTCCAATACCGACAATTCCTCTTATCCGATAAACATTTAAATTAAATAAAAATTTAATTTTTTTGACGTGTAGTACGAAACATGTCTGGCAGATAAAGCAAGGTTTTAACGTATATATATATAGAACATTTTGTGGAGTAGACGTCGTTTTATTCAAATTATTATTTTTATGTTTTATATGTTTTGTTTGTTGATGTATGTCTACAAATTATTTTTAATTTTTTGACAAATATATATTTTATTTATTTAAAGAAGACGCTGGCTTTGCTCATGTAAATCTTGATGCTTAAACTCCCAACGAGTTCTGCTCGTGTCGTATACTGGCCGTGTCTGATACAGTGACTGCAAAAAGTTTCATCCACTTGAGGTTTTATTAAAAATTATTATCTAATTTGATCTTCTTTTATTATATTAATCTAAGAAAAACTATTGAACAGATCATGGTTACAATATTCTGCCACCGTTTTTGGCTGTCGGACACACATTTTCTTGTTTAAATTCCACATTAAGGCTGTTTGATCAGACTCCAAATAAAGGTAAAAGCCGTACATGATTGTGCACTTATTTTTTAATCGATTTGAAAAATTCTTTTTGGAGCATAGAAAGAACACTTTAACAGAGGTTTATATAGGAATAAAAAAAATGTCTTAACAATTTTTTTGACTACAAAATAAATGTTTAGGAAATTTTTTATTTCTATATAACCCTCTGTTAAAGTGTTCTTTCTATGCTCCAAAAAGAATTTCTCAAATCGATTAAAAAATAAGTGCACAATAATGGATTCTTAAGTCTTCGCCATACCATATGATGTCCATCCGATTATATTTAGATTAATCTTAGAAAATAACATGTTGCCAAAAATTATTTGTTTCATTCATTATTTATTTGCAGACACTAATAATTTTTTTTTCGATTAATCATTAACCCAAGACTTTTTGCAGTCACTGTAGTTATTTTTTTATTACTGTCCTTTGGCAGGCATGATTGATTAAGGGAATCTAAAGAATATAGGTACTTAAGGTAAAGTTGAAATTTTAAAACGCATGAAGTTGAAAAATAGCAAAAAACTATGGATGACTCATGCTATTGTAGACCAGGGTCGAGAATTTTTGAGACCAAAAAAAATTATAGTAGGATGAAACCCATTGGAAAAGGTAGAGAATATAACAAAAAGGAAAAATAAATTACCGGCGATCTGAGGTGTAATGGTAAAAAAACGGTTAATCTCGATTTCCGGTAAAACTGCAAGTCCTATGAAAAAAAGTTAAATTGCAAAGTTGTAGGTAATAAAAAGATCTACAACTTTTGTATCGACACTTTTTTTACATAACCTCAAAATTTATGTGAAAAATTTGAATTACCGAGTTTTTGGTTTTTTATTATATCTTTTGCAAAAAAAAATATTTTTTCACGAAATTTGGTGAAAACTTAACTTTGTATGTCCCAAACATACAGTAATTTTTTGGTGTAAAATATTCATTTTTCCACCTTATTTTGACTTAATATCGAAAAAGCACCGTAATTTTCAATCGAAAATTCTCACGTCAAAATATCTGCTTTTTTAAAAAAGTTGGTGTGTTTTTTGTTCGTTCAAATCTCTACTTCTAAAACTCGAATCCGAAAATTTAAAAAATATCAATTGGCAAGAATTAAATCTTCTTTCATATTCTCTCCTACCCACAGAAGGTGCAGCAGAACAACATTGTTACAGGGCATATTATCAGCTTCTGACTTGGCTGGGTAAAGAAACTGACAGCAACAGATTGGGGCTGGAAGCAACATCAACGCGGCGTTATGCCCAAATTTACAGACAAGGAATTAATTCCGGAAACATTGCTTAAAACGATTTGCTGCAGCTGTGAAACTGGATGTAAAAGTTTAAAATGTGGCTGCCGAAAACATGGTTTAAAATGCACAAATTTATGCTCAAATTGTCATGGTTCTGAAACATGCTCCAATGTGGAAGAAAAAACCTACGAGGAAGTTGATTCAGATGAAATTGTGGATGAAGAACCAATGCAGATCGGAAATAATCTTGGAGACGAAGACGGTGATGGTCTTGAATATTTCGAAGATCCACTAGAATCGGGAAGGTTTGTCAAATCTAACGATGAAAAAATGCCATCAAAGAGACAAAAACTAATGGAGAAATAATTAGAATGCAAGACAAGGTATTTATAAATAAGATACGAGGGAGAAATGTATCAAAAAACGCTGCATTCGATGTATTTTACATTGAGTTTGGATACACTATACAAAAATGTACGAATTATGACTATAGTAAATGAATATCAAATAGTTCAACTAAACTATAGTTGTATTAATCACCAGTCAAGTGTTCACGGGTAAATATCCGGACACACTGTATGCATAACATATAGGTACATGTACAATGTACCTATAATATTGACATGTTTATGGGGCAATTACAGAAATGAGCTGCTTTAATCGCCACATCCAGCCGGAATGATTGGTGGCTTCATTATTTTCAACAATCACGTCTCCGGTAAAATACTACATGTGTCGTGTAATTAAAATGGTTATTTATGTTCAATTTCCTGGCAAAGTTGCTCGCAGTTTTATTGTCATGTTGTGCTACTATCGCGCTTTTAATCTTTTTTCATTTATATTACAAACATTTAATAACGCTGCTGCTGTTGTTATTATTGTTGTGTTGGTCGATGTTGTATGGCTGTTTGTCATATCATAGGTAGGTAGGTATACGAGGTTTGCCTTTTATTTGATAAATAAAACACGTTTGCTCCACAAATTCAGTGATATAATTATTGTTCAGAATGTCACAGACTAAACATGTTTCGGAACTTTAATGTGCCATCTCAATTAGGTACACCAGGCTAAAAATATGATCGAGAAAACTTTTAAACTCATGAAATTCAAGTAACTCCTCTGTCGACGTTTCCACTTTTATCAAGTCATCGTCAGGACACTACAATCCAAACAAAAAAGAAAAACATAAAATTTAACATTAATTGTTGAATGCATAAATAAAAACTTTTTTATTTGTCGATTTAGAAGAAAAAAATCATTCTTTATAAAAACGTCTGCTTGTGTCGAAACTACAATTCCAAATGCGAAATTTACGATTACTATACAAGGTATATCAAAAATAACATTTTTAATGATTTTGATTTTTTTGTTTTTTTTTTAATTTTATGAAAATATTTTCAAAATCGTGATTTATTACACCAATTGTGCAAAAAACACTAATAAACTTTTTTCTCAAAGTGGTTAATTTCATAGCTACTAGTAGTAGCTAGAAGTAGAGTAAAATAATAAAATTAAAAAAAAAAAAACAAGGAAATCAAAATCATTAAAAATGTTATTTTTGATATACCCTGTATAGTAATAGTAAATTTCGTACTCGAAATTGTAGTTTTGACACAAGCAGACGTTTTTATAAAGAATGACTTTTTTATTTGTAGACTTAGAAGAAAAAGCCATTCTTTATAAAAACGTCTGCTTGTGTCAAAACTAAAAATTCAGATACCAAATTTATGATTACTATACAGGGTATATCAAAAATAACATTTTGAATGATTTTGATTTCCTTGTTTTTTTTTTAATTTTATTATTTTACTCGTAGCTATGCAAAATGCGTAATTATGAAGGACATTTACATAGAATGATATCACAAAGAGGTTTCTTTTCAAAATATATTTTGCGATTTTAATAAAGTATGAAACTGTATAAACCAAAAACGAATTTTAAGATGTAAAAAGAAATATGTATACCTACCTGTTTAATATAATAAGATAGAATATTATTAAAACAAATTTAGATGAATCATTTTCTGTTCATCTGTGGCTATTCGTTTTTTGTTTATACAGTTTCACACTTAATTAATGATGACTTAATAAAAGTCGAAACGTCGACAGAGGAGTTAATTTGTTTCTATAATTGACCTAAAACCAACCAACTTGAATTTCATGATCACTTAGAGGTCACTGAATTCCTACTAGGTATTTCTAGAGCAATAGAGAAAAGGGAATGTTTTTGAATATCAATCAATACTTAAAATTAAGTGATGTACTCACCTATTGTACACTGTGTCCAAGATAAGAATCGGATAGCAATGACAGTTAAATTAGAGAAAAATGGAACAAATTAAACATATTTTAAATGATTTTTTCAAAATTAAACTAGCTTTAGCCGCTTTCGAGAATTAAAAAAAAAAACGATTTTTTGCGATTTAAGATTTTATTTATTTCAAACATTATTTTTACAAATATAAAAAAATTGAAAGCACTTTCTCATTGTTACTTTTTGAGGATAGTAAGATAGCGTTATACATTTTCACTGCGACGTTTCGTTTTTGAAAAACCATCATCAACTTGTTTTTTTTTCAATACTACCCTTGATTTTTTACTGTTAAATTTAAAGCCATTTTCAAATAAAAAATAGGTGGTATATCACATGTTATGGTCTAAACAAGTTAGTATTCTATACTCGGTTTTTCAAGTTTAGTTGAAATTTTTGGGCTTTTTGAGGTTATTAAAAAAACGCCTTGCTGAGTTGATGACTGTTTTACATTATTTAAATTTCGCACCGAGCCTTTTCGGATGCTTCTGCCCTATCTTCAATCTAGAAGAGCCGAGCGCGTATCATAACGATGATTATCGGCCCTGCGTCGACAGTCTACTCGGTTATTGGTATAGATAATTAGTGAAATTATATAAAGACATGAAAATGTCAATATATTCAATTTGTAAAATATTTTTTAAGTGACGTGGAAGGGGCAACATTCATCATTGCTCTTATAATCTTTTTTGTTTTACAGAAATCTGTCCCCATGATGAGGCGTCACCCCGATTTCTCGACTCTTACGTTGCCTTTATATAGGGTCCGCCATCTAACGTTTTTTTTTCAACTAGTGCTTATTTCGTGAAGGGTAACACTTAGCTCATGTCTGATTTGACAGATAATTAGTTTTATCCTTCCGCTGAAGGAATATGGTTGTGTATACGCTTGAACAACGCTGGGAAATATTGCGACATTACTTTGAAAATCATCGTAATGTTGCAGAATGTGTGCGAAAATTGCGTACGGAGTTTGGAAGAAGAGAAGCACCGTCAGCTCCGTATGTTTATTATCTCGTGAAAAAAGTGAAATAAACTGGCATCCTCATCGATAAACCGAAGCGTGAAAAGCCAAAAACAGTGCGTACACCCGAGAATATTGCTGCTGTGGCAGAAAGTGTGCGTGAAGCGCCATCAACATCAATTCACCGTCGGTCTCAACATTTGAACATTTCGGAGACATCATTGAGACGAATTTTGCATAAAGACCTTGGTATGACGCCATACAAAGTCCAATTGGTTCAGGAGTTGAAGCCAACTGACCATCCAATGCGTTTTCGCTTCGCTCAGTGGGCCTGCGATCGACTTACAGAAGATGCCGATTTTGCCAAAAAAATCATCTTTTCAGATGAAGCTCATTTTGATCTTCGCGGGTATGTAAACAAGCAAAATCGTCGCATTTGGGGCACAGAAAACCCGCACGCATACATTGAAAAGCCGATGCACTCAAAACGAGTCACTGTTTGGTGCGGATTTTGGTCCGGAGACATAATTAGGCCATTTTTCTTCGAAAATGAGCAAGGAGTGGCCGTTACAGTCAATGGCGATCGTTATCGGGCCATGTTGAACAAATTTTTGTTCACAAAAATTGAAGAGGAGGATATTGGCAACATTTGGTTTCAACAGGACGGCGCTACGTGCCACACAGCCGAAGCTACACTCGATATTTTGCGCCCTGTTTTTGAAGATCGCATTATCAGCCGCAGAGCTGATGTCGTTTGGCCACCTCGGAGCTGCGATTTGACACCGTTGGACTATTATTTGTGGGGTGCCGTCAAAGATTAGTGTTACGCCGACAAGCCAGAGACAATTGACGCTTTAAAGGACAATATTCGTGAAATACAGCTGCACATAATCAATAATGTGCTTAAAAATTGGACCGATCGTGTAGGCTACTGCATGGCCAGCCGAGGCAGCCATTTGAATGAAATTATTTGTCATTATTAACCGGAAGGATTGTACTTTCAAATAAAAAAAGAAATTTGAGAAAATATTCAGCAGTTCTTCTTTTATAGCATTTTCAAAAAAAAAAAGTTATCTGGCAGACCCAATATATGATTTGTCCTCTTTCTCGAATCCTTCCAGAGAGTAGTCGAACATTCTGACGGCGTTGCCAACAGGTGTACATTTTATTGTTCGTGACAGTATCAATATAAAGGCCCAAAAACTATTTTAGGTATTTGTTACATTAGTTATCAAAAGAAGACTACCCTTAATCGTCTTATTTTTGGTGGCAAAAGGCATTACAATACTTTTTAATTTGTTCAGATATAGAGGCCATTTGCACCGCACCATTCCGACATTAACTAACTTAATAGAACGCGAATGGCAGTACAACACTGCGCGCGTCTTGAAATATGGCGCGTTATTCCGTACAATAAAAAGGTGCCGTCAGAGAGAATATAGTAACCGTTTTATTACCTTACATAACTGCTGTGACATGTATTAGCGCTTTACCTGACCGATAATTTACGTTAAAGATTTTATTAATTATTCCTGCTATATATTTCAGGTTATTTATGAATTTATGTCTATGGTTTTGCAAATTTGCATGAGTATATCAGAAGGCGCGATGATATTTATCTTTCGAATTTATGATCATGATGATGCACCAGTGGCGAGCTCTTTATCAAAAAATAAATTAAATAAAATTATACGGAAAATTTTTTTGAACTGTTCTCATGAGGAGTATTAGCTGGAAGCTGTGCGGTGTCCACATAAAGTAATATGAAGAATACGCTTTTTGACGAAACGATTCATAGTTTTTGCATCACGAAAATGCACATGCTCACACATTGTTGCCTCTTCGTGATTTTTTGCGACTTTTCCCTGGACGGCGTTTTGCCACTGTTGAAAAGATCACCGAGCAAGGTCATATCAAAAAGCTCTTCGAGGATTGGAAAACGCACTGGAACATAGTGTATTATATCGGCGGGGGATTTGATGAATAAATATTTTTCAAGAAAAACATAGTCAACGGTTTTTTTGAACAAACCTCTTACATGCACTTTCCAACGGTTTATGAAATTAAGTCCCAAGTTACAACTCTCCATCAAGTTCTAGAGCTTTTATGGACTCCAGTAGCTTGGCTGATCTCATGGACAACAGGTCTTCATCTTGCACAATTAAGCGTTCCCACACCATTTATGAACTCATGTCATATGAACTCAGTCCTAATATGGCCGCCTGGCCATAAGAGTGGATCGCTGGAGCATATTTCCATTGATTCTGAGTATTTGGTACCAGACCCAAATACTCCTGCTACCTTTATGGGTTTTGAAGCCGTCTGTAATCAATTTGATAGTGTTTTCTTTAAGAATGTGTGTAATTTCCATTCCCAGCCCTCTTATTCTTCTGAAAGAAAGATTTTTTCTTAGGTTCGTCACTAGGGAGGTTTAGAGATGAGATGTGTTTGATCACGGACATCTGTGATCAAACACAACCAGGCTCCCTGATTTTTGATTCTTCCATATCCAGCTCACACCTGAGACAGTCTGACTATGATCTCATTTGCTGCTCGTAAACTTTTCTCCTTGCTCTACTTTGTTTTGCCTTAGGGCGCCAGACTATTACCTCATAGGTTATGATAGGTTTCACTGTCATGATGTACATCCACCGCAGTATTTTGGATTTGCAGACACAAGTCTTGCCTGTCAAATTCCTGGACACCACCAGAGCTTATGTTGTTCTACTAACCGCTTATTCTAAAGAAGTATATTATCTAGGGTGATTCCTAGATATTTTACTTTAGAATTCTGTTCAATGACCTCTCCATTCAGGGTAATTGATCTCATATTTAGACGTTTCCTCTTTCGGTTTTGCTGAATTTATGCTCGGGAGACCATTTTGTATTATGTGACACAAAGTGCTTTCAAATTTGCCCCCGGCTACTATGACAATATCGTCAGCATATCCTCTACATAATATGCCTTGATCTGTCAGTAGTTCATCTACTACCAGGCTCACATTAAGGAGGCATGATACTCCTCCTTAAGGCGTGCCGCGAGTTGTTCTGATGGTATAGTGGTTTGGTCTCCCAATTTTGTCTCAGCTGTTCTTGTAGTAAGCAGATTGCTGTTACTTTGTT
The DNA here is from genome assembly GCA_911728435.2 of Apoderus coryli. Lineage (NCBI taxonomy): Eukaryota > Metazoa > Arthropoda > Insecta > Coleoptera > Attelabidae > Apoderus > Apoderus coryli. The sequence goes on along the minus strand of OU452200.1, from coordinate 37,680,326 downwards.
ATCCAAAGATGTGAGGTGATAAAGAGCAGTCTCTGTAGATCTGCGTGATCTATACGCATGCTGGCTCAGCTCAGGGATCCAGAGTGTCCGTTCTAATACAGTTATTGGGGGATTAGTTTTGATGGCTGTTTAACAAAGAAAGGTCTGTTTATTGAACAGTCCCCCGAAGCAGTGTGACGTATAAATTTTCAATTCAAAAGGATCGCTCGAATTATTAATTAGTTTGTCTGATGCGGCGGTGGCCTTCGGACTAGCTTTGAAACAGTGGAGGAAAAGGGGGGGGGGGGGGGGGGTCGATGTACGATTACCTTTAATCCAACCTAAATAACGTTCTTTTGCCTGGCGCCACTTGCTTAATCTTCACCGCGGGCATCGGTCGAATTCCGGAAAAGCAAGAACCTGTTTAATAGTAAATAATTCGGGGATCGACTCTAAGAATAAAACAACTAGACTTAAAAATCATTTGAGTCCTATATTGAAATTGACAATAAAAAAAATAAAAGGATGTAATAAAATTTTGTGTCTCACAGACCGATATATCAACTAATAATTTCGAATTAGGAACATTAAAATCAATTCAAAATATTATTCTGTATGAATTACACACCTACCGTTCAAAAACCTGGTCACCTCTGTGGTACCACTGAGTTTACATCTCAGTAATTACGAAGACATAATATATTGTACGTGAAATATGTTATTATTATACTTGAAATTATATTTAAACTATCAATGTGGAACAACAATTTTTAATAAAAGAAATAAGAAATCACTGATTACATTGAGGACCGATAATGGAGTCAGCACGCATTCGACATAAATTGATTATTTATATAATCCTTAAAATAAAATAACAAAATCAAACAGACTGAATCTTGCGCACTGGCTCGCACATCAGACCATCAATGCCTTGATCAAAATTGATAATGTAGTACTCATAAGTAAACCGTAATTAGAGAAGAAAATTATTATAAATCGTAATCAGAGAAGAAAATTATTATAAATCGTAATCAGAGAAGAAAATTATTAAATATTCCACTTAGCTGGGAAATCCAGGGACAGTTCAGGAATTCGTCCGACTTCTGTAGGTGAAATTCGTAATTAAATCCGTTTACATATGTACCCAAATCAACTCACACAAGTCTGTCCATTCTCCTTAATACTCAATTTTTTGTTTAACCCGTACCAAAAACCCTACAGGAGAAAATAAATCCCATAGTTAATAATAAGAATAATAAGTATCTTAACAAAGAAATGATAGTACAACAAAAAAACACTTAAAAATTTATCAAATATACATCAACATACCTTCTGAAGGGTAGCTTCAATTCTTAAATGAGGCATGGCCTCAGCAAATATCTATATACAACACAATCGTTACACCGCACAATCCAAACACAACTGCTATTGTGCAACGATTCTCTTGAGGTATTGAAGACTAGAAATCAACAAAATACCAGTCAAAATCAGGATATTCAGGTTCAATCATCGCTTACCTAGCCCCAGTCGTACAGCGAACCAAAATGGAGTATTATCCTACATGAAGTAGTTGCAGATTGATAAAAAAACCACGGAAGCTAATGAAACTCCAACATCAGCACCGTAAAATCTCTCCACACATTCACCAACACAATCCGCGTATATCGAAATTACAATTATGATCCCATATACATAATGGTTAGAAAACAGCCTTTCTATTTTTCAATTATAATTTCAATCGCCAATGGCAGATGCACACAGTAGGACTAATTTTCAACAACTAAATTCGCAAAAGTCTTAAATCACCAATAACGTGCGATTTTCACTATTCTTACCGCCAAAAGTCATTTCTCAAATCTCATCAAACAGGCGGTAAGTTGACAATGCCAAACAAACTGTCACTCAACACAGCCTGCGAGTAGGTAGAAGAACATCTCCACAGTAATTACACTGCGCTGTCAGATCGAAATAGCTATCACATGCACGGCATAAATAAACAGCAACAAAGCCGGGCCACCGAAGCATTATGTCCACTGCGAGAACAGACTGCAGTACGAACACCAATAAATAGCAACAGTGAGCTACCTGTAAAAGGAACGGACTATCCAGCAAGTGATATGAAATACTCAAGTTGTTATATGAAATATTCAAGGTGACAGAAATCAGCTGTCTGTCGTAAATTAGTTCAAATAAGTCAAAGTGAAAATATATAACCTACACGTCACGGTAAACAATAATAACGCCGAAATTAGGCCTTCACGAATTCTACCACTAAATAATAGCAAACGAAAACTAAACACTGAATATATTTGTCAAAATCGGGAAAGAAAACAGCAACACTAACTACAGTGCCACCGTTTTGTGTCATAGCCGGGAGTTAAATAACGTATAGGTAACCTATACAATTGTGTGGTTTTTAGGAACAAAGTCCTGGGATCCAACACGAAGAGAAACCCAGCATAATTATAGCATATGCCAAACTGAAACCTTAACCTAACATAAAGTTTCGTTACAACGATACCACCGCCGTCGTATGCCCCCAGAATGGAGATGTATGATTCGGAACTTCCCCAAGAGTGCCGAACTCGACTTTCAGCCACTCAGAGGCCTATAACCAGGTAACGGTCTTGTATAAGAGGATGTAAAAAGACAGGTATGCGTTGCGCGACCCGGGTTCAGCAGCGGGAGGCCTCGTTCACATACCCTCCGGTCATAGTGCCCCAGGAAGACCTTCACAGGGACAACCCCAATCCGAAACCACACATTTCCCCACGGTAGCACCGTTCCAACGAACAAGAGAACTGAAAAATAATGAAACCAAAACGTACGACACAAGATAGGAAAGAAAACGAAGATATGGAGCCTCTAGTCGCTTGTTCCGAAACAAAAACAAGTAGCGGTTGTTCCTGCGAATGATACTGCCACAGATCTCCTTGCCAACGATTCAGCGGAGCTCAGGTGAATCGCAGTAGCAGCCCCCAGCGTCATCGTCCGGTCCAATAAACTGGAACCACTCCCTCAACGACTCGCCAAGCACTGCCCCCCGTCAACCACCCTTCCGAAGAATCTCGCCATTCAAAGCAGCTGTCAAAAACCCCGTGGCACCCATCGAGTCGCAAGCCGTTCAAAAAGGGGAGAATGAACAAGGCTAGCAGACTACCAACTAAACAAAACGAACTAAAACGGAAGTATGACAACAAACACAAAGAAAAAGGTAAGTCATAATGACTTAAAATGCATAACGCCTACCAAGATGTTCAGATAGTCAATTTTTAACGTTAGCAATATTGTTACAGATCTGATGTTAGGCTGCAACTACTGGTAACATCATTCCTAGAACAGATATACCATTTTAAAAGTTCCCACCCGGTATAGAATTCAACATTAAATCCGCATTAACTCTATCAAATACCCAAATATGGCAAGTCTTGCAAACCCAAGCCACACAGACGACCTTTGACCTAACCCTATAACCAATATCAATAAGGATGAAAACCAACCCGAAGATCACCGAGGACACATTCTCCACAGGTAGGTACACTTGAAATATTTACAAAATGACTAAAAGTAGCTTGGCACGTTTTCAGGAACTTATAAACAAGGTTTGAGGAGGGAATCATTGGTACTATGATGGTAATCTATATAATGAGTGAACTATAAATACTAACCAAGGTGAATAAATATGGAAAAGTAGTACCCAGAAAAATGTGTTTTATTTAGTTGAAAAGTGAGTGAGTAGTTGAAAACCTGGTAAGTACTTAGGTTGTAACGCGCGGAAGCGGCTCAAGTGTCTAAAATTGTAACGGGACGGAATTTTACCGTTACAGCAGGCTATAAGGAATCAAAAACAGTAAACATTTTGAATTACTTTACGAACAACCAATAGAAGACTGGGTAGAACGAAGACCATATCAATAAGCTATTAGATTAGATTAGAGTATTAGATAATTACTAAGTCATTGTAGTTGTAATCAAAGCATGTATGCTGAAAGTCGCCTACGTTATACGACAGTGAAATTAGCGCATCTATACGCATAGTGAGAGACTAAATAAAACGTGCCGAGAGAGTCAGAGGGTGCAAACAAAACACCGCTCCGAGAGCGTAAATTTGATTAGCTGACACATATGTGTCGAGCGTGATGTTAAATTATGACCGTAATAACCGGTCCTGTCGACAAAGCATACATTGTAATAGTGATGACGTTGGAAAACCGTCGGGGAGCTATAATTTTCGTAATTTTGCGCTTTTATTTACTTATTTTTCAGCTATACAGGGTGTCCTACGGTGGCAACCCATTAGATTATTTCAGAAACTACTTTGAATTGAATTTTGAAAATTTCAGTGTCTATATTGTCAAATATGCTCTACTCAAATAATATAATAGCAACGGCATAGCACTTCCGGTTATACCGGAAGTTGATGGCAACTTTGTTATTTTAAATGGAATACCCTATATATTATTACATTTTTGGATTCTAAATTAGATTTCAGACATATTTCATGTATCATGTCCTATACCTAACGTCAGTCGTTTTTGACTTATATCAAGATTTATGTCAAAATTGACAGTTTAGGACTCTATAAGAATTCCGTTTTTTCCTTGTAAATGAGTATTTAATAATTATTTTGCAGGTATTTTCTTATCAGGTGGGATCTTCTTTTTCGAATTGACAAGACATTTTCTGATTAGTTTATACAGGGTGGTCAAAAAATTATATTGAAAACGGTTCAAGAAAAACAGTTGAAACTCAATTTTTTCAAATGGAATGGGTATATTATTATTATTTTATCTTCCTTAGCATTAAAAAATAATGCAATTTTGTAATAGGTTATCATTTCCTAAAATGCATAGTTTTCGAAATATCCGTTGTCTCTCTGGAAACTAGCTAATTAATTTAGTTAGCCATGAAAATAATGACATTTCTCTGAATTAGCATAAACGTCAAACTAAATACGAGTATAAAATTAGTTGTTGCTATCCAACCAGTCGTTATTTATCAATATTTGTGAGCATTACAATAATTATTACAAAATGGAAAATATTTATTGATATGCTGATATTGTAAATGTATTATTAATCCATGGAGAATGTAACAAAGTGATTAATAGAACCTGTAGAGTATTTAACGAGAGAAACCCGCATTTGCTAACAATGACTAGAGAAAAATTAAGAAGAATTTTGATAAATCAAATACGGTGGGGGCAGTGTCATGCAAATCGACTACTACAAAAAACCTGTAACTACAAATGAGGATAATGTGGTAAATGTTTTGGCATATTTTAATACATATCCTGAATCATCAGTGCGTGCGTGCGTGAACAAGATCCAGGAATTTCAAAATCCTCTGTCCAAAAAATATTAAAAAGTAGTGGTTTACATCCATTTAAATTCAAATATCTTTGTGCTCTGGAAGCAGGTGATGCCGAACGACGTGTACGGTTCTGCGAAACCATTTTAACACGAACGCAAGAAGATCCTGGGTTTCTGCAAAAAGTGATGATGACAGATGAGTCGAAATTTTCGAGAGATGGAATCGTTAATAGACAAAATATAGTCATTTTTGGGCTTCTGAGAATCCGCACGCTATTCGTGAACAAAATTTTCAAAATAAATTTAGTGTGAACGTTTTTTGTATGGTGAAAGACACACATGTTGAATATTTTAAATAGGGAAGGTTATCTTTATATTTTGTAAAATGTTGTGGCGAATTTTTTGGAGAATCTATCATTAAATGAATTAAGAAGTTGTTGGTACCAGTTACATGGAGCACCACCTCACTGTGGAAATAGAATCACACAACAGCTTAATGAAATGTTTGAAGATCGATGGATCAGACGTTTAAGGCCTTGGGATTGGCCAGCGAGATCTCCAGATCTATCACCGCTGAATTTTTATGTTTGGGGTGCAATTAAACAAAAGGTGTATTCCACCCCAATTAATTCAAAAGAAGAATTAGTAGGACGCATCCGAATTTCATTCGAAGAAATTTATAATATCAATAAGTATTTTTCATTTTTATTAATTTGACGTTAAAATGACAATAATTTCATGGCTAACTAAATTAATTAGCTAGCTTCCAGAGAGACAACGGTAGGCGCTGCAGAAAAATTTAAAATGACGATATTTCGAAAACTATGCATTTTAGGAAATGATAACCTATTACAAAATTGCATTATTTTTTAATGCTAAGGAAGATAAAATAATAATAATATACCCATTCCATTTGAAAAAATTGACTTTCAACTGTTTCTCTTGAACCGTTTTCAATATAATTTTTTGACCACCCTGTATAAACTAATCAGAAAATGTCTTGTCAATTCGAAAAAGAAGATCCCACCTGATAAGAAAATACCTGCAAAATAATTATTAAATACTCATTTACAAGGAAAAAACGGAATTCTTATAGAGTCCTAAACTGTCAATTTTGACATAAATCTTGATATAAGTCAAAAACGACTGACGTTAGGTATAGGACATGATACATGAAATATGTCTGAAATCTAATTTAGAATCCAAAAATGTAATAATATATAGGGTATTCCATTTAAAATAACAAAGTTGCCATCAACTTCCGGTATAACCGGAAGTGATATGCCGTTGCTATTATATTATTTGAGTAGAGCATATTTGACAATATAGACACTGAAATTTTCAAAATTCATTTCGAAGTAGTTTCTGAAATAATCTAATGGGTTGCCACCGTAGGACACCCTGTATAGTACGTAGGTATAAGGGAATGTTTATATTTTCTTCTTTTTGATAATATAAAAAATTATGTTGAAGAAATTAGCCTTAAAATACTCAAACGTCCGTCGATGTGACTACCTATCTTTGGTTAAAATATTTTTAAAATAATGACAGTTCTAGTTATATCAAAAGTAAGGTTCTAGAGTATAATGGGGGAATATCTGCCGTTATCTGAAACATGATGACTGCATCTTAGATCTTGCAGATATAGGTAAGTGCCGTTGCCATCTTCCCAATGTACAGAATGTTACAAGGAAAAATCCTCATTGAATCTTCTTCTCCTTGAAGTGCCGTCTCCATTCAATGAAGATCGGCAGCAATTATGGCAAATTCGTCTCTGTCTTGGGCTCTTGTTACCACGGAATCTAAGCCTGTCCAATCCCTTATGTTCTTCAGCCAAGAGCACTGTCTACGTCCAGCCCAACGTTTTCCCTCAATCTTGCCCTCCATAATCAATTGCAGGAATCTGTACTTGTCCTGTCTCATGACATGGCCAAGGTAAGCAGTAAGGAGTCTTTCGCTTTTTTATGGTCTCGAGAATTGTTCGATCCTTGTTCATCCCATGTAAGACCTCTTGATTGGTGATATGATCGGTCCATGCAATAAGCAGCATTCTGCGATATACCCACATCTCAAATGCTTCCAGCTTGTTAATAGTGTAATAGACTTTTAGCGTCCAGGCCTCGACTCCATACAGTAACGTGGAATACACATAACATCTAACAAAGTTAAACCTTAAAAATTTTAATAAAATGGGCTCTCGCTTGCTGCTCTATGCGGGATCTAATTTCTATCTCAGGATTCAGGTCCTCGCTGATCCAACTTCCCAGATATTTAAATTTTGTGACCTGCACTATTGCTAAACCGTATATATTTATGTTGAAGTAGTTGCTCGGATTGCGACTTATTGGCATGATCTTTGTTTTTGAGATATTAATGTCGATTAGGAGTTGCAGCCCTTCAGGACTGCGATTATCACTGTCTCATCGGCTTATCTTAAGTTGTTTATCAGTTTCCCATTGATCTTCAGACTGTCCTTTGCCTCGTCCATAACATCAGAACTCTAGATCTTCTTTTCTCGTTGTTTTAGTGGAACACAATTGATGGAGTACATATCTCGTGAACCCAATCATGACATTTCAGACATTGCAACCAATCACATTTGGGACCTTTTTTATAATAATAATAATAATCTTCTTCATATCAACTGATGTAATCCCAAACCCATGCTTTTCCATCGTCTGAATGTATTTTACCAAACTTGCTTCATGCTCTGAACTCGAACAACTTTTGCAGCCTAATTTTTCTGTACTAAGGTTCTCAGATTGCATCCTTCTCATCAGAGTATGGACAGGAACATTGTACGTACGGCTGATTTGTCGAATTGACCCTCGGATCACTACCATTTGTGTCTTGCTTCGACCGCTTCTTGAGGGGATGAAGATCGCTCTCTACGTACTTATTGTTTCTTGTTTGGGAACAAAAAAAAGTCGTTAGGCGATAAATCAGACGAATATGGACGTTTTCAGCTGGAAGGAATAAATTCAAATCACAACCACAGTAGGCGGTATAGCTCCCTACCAATTATAATAATAGTCATAGTCATGTTCGTGTTATTTTAATTAAAAATGCAGTATTGCACTTTGCAGAAATTAAATTTTCATTAAAATGCTTTTATCCAATATTTACGATTACGTTTTTAGAGAAAATTTGCATTAAATACAATGTAAATTTTCTCTATATATGCCTGTTGTTAGTTATACATGAATTTTAATTTAGCACAAATTTCGTGTTCATTATTCATAAATTTGGATATGAAATTAAAAAGTATGATTTATTTATGTACATTTATAACATTTATTTACACGAGAATTATAAGTTTTGTGTACTCTGTGAGTTGCTAACAGTGATTTTTATAATAATTGTTCCACCTTTTTGCCATAGGAGATGTTTATCTTATGGATCACGCTGTATGTTATTAATTTTTTAAATTTTTCTTAAGATTCTAACAATATTTGATATGATTCACCTAAAATCAACGGTTGTATACTTTTCTATTACAATTTAAGTGGGGATAAATCAGGTGGCCTTGAAAAAGACGTATGCTTCTTTCAAGTATATAAAAATCTCATACGCTTCAAACAACAAATTATAATAAAATAAATAAGCAAAACAAACTTAAACTAGACATAAAAGACAACAAAAAAACACTATTAACTAACAAAAATTCAATACATTAAATTCAACAAACAAAACAAATATTATCAAAATGGACGTGAACGAAACAAGTACAGATAAATATTTACAACAAATATTCAAATTCTTCGCCATTTTTTTCCATACTAGAGCGTTTTTGGGCGGTATTCATACTTCAATATTCGATATTGATTGAAAAGCCTACATTAATCTTTGTTCCAGCATTTCCCTTGAAGTTATTCTTTCCCTGTAAACCAGACCTTTATTTCTACCCCAAACAACAAAATCTAGGGGCATCATGTCGGGTGATATTGCTGGCACTAGTATTGGATCGATTACGCTCAAGCATCGGAATTAATCCTGCGAATCGTGACTGTTCTAGTAGGTATTGGCTCTACTTACGCAAGACCTAGCCTAACAACAGGACTGCGGGGCAGCTCTTTCGATTAGTGTCAATCTCGCAGGGACTTTAAATGTGCATTTCCCTTGAGAGGAAGCATGAATTGTGTGGAACGGACACTAAGAGAGGTCACTTTGTTTACTGGTGAATCTAAGATTTTATTTTAGGGAATCAATATAAACCTACACAGCCAGGAACCTTAGGATCTCTGAAGAATCCTATAAACTGGTGTGTGCGAGAAACCCTAGGACTTCTCACTTGGCACTGTGTCCAGAGAAATCACATAAATAAAGTGGGGCTATATAAACAGGCTAGTACAGCCCATGAGGTTACAGTGAAACCAGGGTCTCTTGTTGAAATTACCGTTTCAATACAAAAATCTTAAATTTTAAGAAGCCACTAGGCTGGATTTCGCCAAATGAAGACGTTTATTATTATTAATTTTTGGGATAGTTTAATATAAGTTTAAGACTATAAAGTCGTGGAAGATTTTATGTCGAGATCCAACTTATGAATGCTTCTTCCAAGTTGTCTGTCTGTCATTAGAACAAAGCTTTATTAAATATCCCGGTTAAGTCTATAAGGTCGTCCAGGATTCTATGAAAATCTTCCTCCATGCTGTTGATCTTTATGAACAAAGCTTTATTAGCCATTTTAATTTTAAAAAGTATTTAATTTTTGGGATCGTTTAATAAGAATCCAGAATAACGAGTACTGACCAAAAAAGTAGTCTCCATACATTTGTGCCACTGGTCCTTCCACAGTTTTGTAGTCATCTTTAGAAGTGGCTGACAGTTCCTACCTCTTGATCTCTTGAATGTTGTCAAATCAACAAACAAAACAAATATTATCAAAATCGACGTGAACGAAACAAGTACAGATAAATATTTACAACAAATATTCAAATTCTTCGCCATTTTTTTCCATACTAGAGCGTTTTTGGGCGGTATTCATACTTCAATATTCGATATTGATTGAAAAGCCTACATTAATCTTTGTTCCAGCATTTCCCTTGAAGTTATTCTTTCCCTGTAAACCAGACCTTTATTTCTACCCCAAACAACAAAATCTAGGGGCATCACGTCGGGTGATATTGCTGGTACTAGTATTGGATCGATTACGCTCAAGCATCGGAATTAATCCTGCGAATCGTGACTGTTCTAGTAGGTATTGGCTCTACTTACGCAAGACCTAGCCTAACAACAGGACTGCGGGGCAGCTCTTTCGATTAGTGTCAATCTCGCAGGGACTTTAAATGTGCATTTCCCTTGAGAGGAAGCATGAATTGTGTGGAACGGACACTAAGAGAGGTCACTTTGTTTACTGGTGAATCTAAGATTTTATTTTAGGGAATCAATATAAACCTACACAGCCAGGAACCTTAGGATCTCTGAAGAATCCTATAAACTGGTGTGTGCGAGAAACCCTAGGACTTCTCACTTGGCACTGTGTCCAGAGAAATCACATAAATAAAGTGGGGCTATATAAACAGGCTAGTACAGCCCATGAGGTTACAGTGAAACCAGGGTCTCTTGTTGAAATGACCGTTTCAATACAAAAATCTTAAATTTTAAGAAGCCACTAGGCTGGATTTCGCCAAATGAAGACGTTTATTATTATTAATTTTTGGGATACTTTAATATAAGTTTAAGACTATAAAGTCGTGGAAGATTTTATGTCGAGATCCAACTTATGAATGCTTCTTCCAAGTTGTCTGTCTGTCATTAGAACAAAGCTTTATTAGATATCCCAGCTAAGTCTATAAGGTCGATCTTCCTCCATGCTGTTGATCTTTATGAACAAAGCTTTATTAGCCATTTTAACTTTAAAAAGTATTTAATTTTTGGGATCGTTTAATAAGAATCCAGAATAACGAGTACTGACCAAAAAAGTAGTCTCCATACATTTGTGTCACTGGTCCTTCCACAGTTTTGTAGTCATCTTTAGAAGTGGCTGACAGTTCCTACCTCTTGATCTCTTGAATGTTGTCAAATCCGTGACCCCATGTCATGCGTGCAAATAAATAAAATAAAAAGGTCCACATCTAGCCAGGTCAGGCAGCCATTGTTAGCCAAAAACTATATAATACAGTGGTAGAAGAATCAGTCTCCAATCTGCCACAAACCGGGCCTTTAGAGGCGCAACTTCTTAGAACGCTCAAATAAAAGGTTTGATTGATGCTCTGATCTAGGGGAACAAACTCTGAATGAAATAAAATGCGGATCAGTTTCAAGCTTTTGCTTCAAAACACGACATGTTTGAACTCGATGTTCCTTCTGCTTGTCAGTAAGGCCCACAGGAACAAACTTGGCAGCAACTCTTTTCATTCCCAAATCTTCCGTTCAAATTCGCTGAACGGAGCTCCAAGATAACTTACTAATCTCTGACAGTTGATCAATCGTCCGATGCGGAAACTATCGTGGTATCTCACTCTCGGGTACAGCCGAGATGATATCTAGTGTCAGGCAAATACAGAAAAAAATCACGGGAACCAAATAGTCCCCTATAAATGGGTTTTATAGACTTTGTCAAGGCAATCGACTCTGTTAACCGTGAGGTTCTGTGGAGGATATAAGCTCAACGGATGTCCCCAGAAATCCATCCGGATACTTCGACACCTGCACGATAATATGAAAGCAGCAGCAGCGGACCGGGACAACCCTTTCCAATAACAACTGGCGTAGAGCAGAGCTGTGTCATTGCACCGATTTTGTTTTCGAAGTTTGTGGGAACGGTCATTCAACTTATTAAGGATGAATAGAGAATAGATATCGTCTACAGATTTGATGGCGGCGGACTCTTCAACCTTCGTAGACTGTAAGCTGGGACGAGGATTGTATCCACATCAGTCATTGAACTTCAATACACGGATGACAACGTTGTCTTAGCTGATACAGAAGAGGATCTTCAACTTATACTAAATGAATTTAACAGCGCATACAGGAGTATTGGGCTTGAGCTCAATATAAAGAAAACAGGAGCCATTTAAAAGCCCTAGAGAAGTACCATCAACGATGTCTTAGAAAAATTCTTGGAATCAAATGGTTTGTCCTCAATCGCCATGTCGCCATTGTTAAACCCGAGCAAACCAGTTCCCAACTAGCAATTCGACATTCTTAAAGAACTAATATATTTTATAATTATTTTATTGCCGCTTAGTAAAAACTTTTTTGTTCTTTAAAGGTTCGTTTGGTGATAAAACTGCTGTGTTAAACTTTTCTGTGAGAAAAACTGTTTTAAGAACGTTTCTACAGCAAAATAATAAAATAGTTATAAAATATGATATCGTAACAGTTTTATAAACGTTTATAAAATATTTTTTATAGGACGAATTTGTTCCGAATGATAATTGGTTTTAAAAGCATTTTGTAAAAGTACTAGTCTGGATTAACTTGTTCCTTTAAAAACAATTATAAAATTATTCTGTTAAAGTACGTTTCGTAATAATAAAATAGTTTTTTTATTGTCGTTATTAAGAGCGATTTGTTTGCTGCAGCAAATTTGTGCGCAAATTAATAATTACAAAATTGTTTTTTAGTTATTTTATTAAAAACAATAAAAAAATAAATATGTTGCCAATGCATATTTTATAAAATTAAAATGCTGTCATAAACATTACCTAGAACTAATATATAACATAGTCTTATTTATTTTCAACTGATATTTATTGTTATATCATACACAGGTTTAAAATGTCCAAACGAAAAGCAGTTGTGCATTTAATAGAAAATTAATTACAATATTATAAATTATCAAAGGGAAAGCATTAGTGACTATAATAATGAGTAAGAAACTGTAATGGAATCTAATCAAATTAATGACAATTTATAAGACACCAAATATTTTGGAGACTGATAAATTCTCAGGAGGAATTATTACGAGATGGTGAGCGGGTAGCCGAAATAGAGAATTGGTGATCAATATCATGCTTCAAGCACAACAAGTGAGCTAGAAAAAAATGCAAGACTAAGAGAACACATGGGCAGTATCAAATCATGTTCCGCATTTTTTCCAGAAGAAGCTTTTTGCTATACTCAATAAACGCATGCCAAATTTTCTACCTCAAGATCCTCGAACTCTCTTAAAGACACTCAAGAAACCGTTTTAATAACGGCAGTTATAACATACATACCTATATAATATAAACAAAGAGCTCAATTTAGGTTATGTTTAAATTACTCCCGTAAAAGCTAATAAGAGAGTAATTATAAAAGCATTTTGTTTTATAAGAACACATTAAAAGCTTTTATAAAACATATTATATTAAAGTTTGTTTTGTAAAACTCTGTTTACTATTTTATTATTATTCCAATATTGCGACGATGCGACACACGGCGGCGACTCACACAAACATCAAAGTATCAAGCACGAATACTTCAAGTAGACAGGAGTAGACTTGATTAATTTGAATACATTTTATCTTATATATTTTTTGCAGCACTTTTTAATTAAATTTTGATTTTTTATATAAAAGCTTGTTTTAGTATGTTTCACTATTAATTTATTTTAAATAACGGCAAAGGATAACTAAATACATAAAACTTCAAGAAAAATACTTGTAATTAGCTTCATTATTCATTATCAAGCTTAGTGAAATATATACTTTTTTACACCATAACTGGTTTATAAAAAATTCTTCACGTTTACATAAAACATAGGTATCTACTTATATTTTGGCTAGTGTCCATATGATAGATATAAAAGAATCATATCATCATCATATCATTCTTATGCTATCAAAGGGGTTTCAGGTAATATTAATTTTATATTACCCTTAAAATATAATGAGATTTATGTTTTTTAACGAATACACCCCTGTATAAAACAATTCTGCAGTTATTTTATAATAGCTATCTAAAGGGCATACTCGTCTGGGTTGAGATAATTTTGTTTTATAAGCATCGTATAAGGGAGAAGCCATTTTTGGTTTCTTTAAATTGTTAGCCATGTTGACCAAACTTTTAAAATTAATATTTTTTATAATTTGTAAAATTATCTTAGCTAGTAAGGTATACAGAATCAGTCATTACATAATGAAGGATATACCAAAAGATTATTTTCAACAATAAGTGACAATAAAAAAATATTTTATATAATTTATAAAATCTAAATTCATTAATTTACATAATTCACGAGGCGCATTAAAATTTTAGTAATAATATACAATATATTTAACAGTAAATTTTGTTTCGCAGCCAAATCTGCTCATGGGTGAATTTTATCTGACTTATTTTATTATTCATTATTGGGTATTATAGCGTTTTATATTATTTTTACCTCCATGATTGTTCAGATTTTATTAATGTGTACCAACAACAAGGCATAATAATTATAAAACAATTTTGTGTAAAAAGGTATTTTAGAACAACGTTTATATCCTTTAACTGTTGCTGTTGATAGCAAAAATGTTGCAATTGAGGCTCTTATAAAAGAGTTATAAAATATGTTTATAACAGTTTTATTTGATTTTTATTAGATATTTATAAACGTTCTAAAAACTATTGTATAATAGCAACCAGCAACATTTATAGAACCGTTAACGAGTCGATTTGTTTTATAAATCTGCGCCTTTTTCGTGTTTATAAGGCGCGTAAGAACGTTGTGAAAATGTTTATAAAACAATGGGTGTTTTATAAAATATATTTTATAAACGTTCTTACAGCAATTAAAAAAATTAAATTGTTAGTTGGGTTGAGTCTCTCATCTTGGTTAGCTATTCTTCAACATTAAAACAGTGTCAGCAGCATTTTTACCTGAGTAGAAAAGATAATTTCACAGTTGCCCGTTGAGGATCTTTTTGAAAGTCAGTCTGATGTTATGGCAACTCGAGTCTTCAAGGGGATGTTACGGGGGTAATTTTTTGTATTTTGAGCCTTGAGAACAAATATGCATAGTGGTCCTCGTATTATTATTGTTGTGAAAAATAAATTCAGTCAAAAAAACGAGCAATTCTGTTTTTTATTACACTAACATAACTTCAGGGCAATATATAGTGGTTAACCGAATTGAAAAGAACGAGAAGTTGTCGAAGTGATTTGTAGATCTGATTTTTCTATGGCAAAAGTCGTGTATATAGAGAAAAGAACGACCAAAGACGGAAGAGACTGAACAAACGACCCAAAACGTTCACAATTAGCCGATGGAAGATTGATGGCGGTAATATATATTTTGTTGGACGCTGTAGTTTGGAAAGAAAGAAGGAAACGGCTCTTTGTGTATAAAATGGAGAATGTTGCAACAAAGGAAACGCGTTAATTTCACAGTTCGACATTTAATCGTAACCCGGGTGCTATAAAACTAGTTCCGGCCGACAATAAAATGTACAAACATCGCAAGAGAAATCGTGTGGGTGAAGAGAAATTGAGTTTTTTGCTTAAATCGCCATCGATGTTCTGAGATTAAAATTAAGTGTAAGAATAGCAGTGATAAAATAATGGTAAAAACTAATTAGTTTAAGTTACAGGGGTAGTTATATAAGATTTTTAGCTCCACATAACATATAAGTAAATTAAAATTCCTTTCGTTCATATGTACCGGGTATTCCATTAAGGGTGGGCAGGTAGCATATCTCAGGAAATAAAAGTCGTACGACAATAGGGAAAAAATTCTTTAAGGAAAATTGACCATGGCAAATCGCTGGAACTATACCACTAGGAGGCGTAATAGATACAGTAATGCGAAAAATGCATTTTTATTGAAAATTTTGCAATATAAGTTAATAATGCTAGATTCGGCATCTTTTTGGTGTATCACTTTTTATTGTGCGGCTTGACATAAAGGCAGCAGGGAAGGACGAAATTTTACCTATTATAATGTCTATAACTTTAGACAAAAAACTTCCACAGGCGATTGAACTTACTGAAACTATACTTCTGGATAAATCCTGCGTCAAATTTAAACTAGCTAACGTTTCGCTGATCATCCTGTCAGCTTCTTCAGAGCAACTTCACGTAAACGCGGTTAAACTGAAACTAAATTCTCTTGCTGTGTACATATCCTTATATAGTGGTGCCATCGGTCTGTGCCTTGCTTGTCGCTTCGTGGTTGGTCGGTGTTGGTAGGGGTGGGGTTGGGTTCTTGATGACTGCGTGCCATATGGGTGAAAGATATAAACCCGTATCACGGTTTAAGTTTATTGGTTGTTTGAAAATTTCTATTGCCTCCCGTATTTTTCTTTGATAGTAGAACGGTGTATTTACTATTAACTTAGAATTCTGAAATAAGATTTTATGTCCGGTTTCGACAAAATGTTCGGCGAGTGCTGATGAAGTTATATTTCGAAGTCTGACCGATCTTTCATGTTCTTTCAGTCGTGTTGAAACTTTTCTTCCTGTTTCTCCAATGTATTCTTTACCACATGAGCATGGTACCGTATATACGCCTGATGCCTCTAGAGGTATTCGATCCTTTATTGGTCTTAAATAATAATAATAATAATAAAGGTCTTTTATTGCATATTTAACAAACAAGTAAATTATTTTATTTTTTTTATATATATACGCAATTGGGCGAGATTCAGTACGGTGCTATGCACATTTATGCATATAACCGTCTGTTCAGCTAACCCATTGTTAATAAATACAAACAAATACAAAAGAAAAATCACACTCACTAAACATTACAGTAAAATAAAGTAAATATTTTTAGCATACAATCTATATAGGATATCTTCAAAATGATACTTATTAATTAAGCTTGATATGTCATTCCACCTCATTATGAAAAAAAAAGAAATCAAGATCGTAAGATTGTATTAAATTTTCTTTTAAATGCACATTTTGAAAAAGTATTCCTTAAATCATTGGTCCAAGAATTCACGCATTTAGAGACGGTATAAGAATAAGACCTCTTGAATATTTCTGTTTTGTGAATAGGTATATTTAGTGAATTAGGAAAACGAATGTTGATATTATGGATGTCTGTTCGAAATTTTATTTTATTGTAAAGGTATGGAGGCGTTTTATTCAGAAGAATAGAGAAATATCTCACCGATATGTGAAGATTTCGCCTTCCTTGCATATTTATCCAATTAGCTTGGGTCAATGTGTGGCTGATTCGATCAAACTTTCGTATTCCGAAGATGAGCCTCAGGCAAGAGTTCTGCAATTTCTGGATGCGGCCCTTGTCAGCTACTGTCAAGCATGGATCGTATATTGTATCACAAAAATTTAAATGGGATAGTACTAGAGTTTCACATAACAATATTTTAAGTTTTGAAGGTAGACAATGCCTATTTTGAAATAAAAGCCTCAAATTTAAGTAAGCTTTTTGTAAAGAGTTACTTACGTGCGCTGTGAAACGTAATTCATCATCCAGTATTACACCAAGATTTCTCACTTTCTTCCGAAATTCTATAACAGAACCATCCACGTTCAGAACATTGGTGTAGGTGTTAAAAAATAGGGCTCTTTCGTTCGTCCGACCAAATAGCATTGCAACGGTTTTTTCGGTATTTAGTTTCAAGCAGTGATCCTCGGCATACCTTCTAAATGATTCAAGGTCGTTATTGATTAAATTAATAGCCACGGGAGCTTCTTCCAGAGTAAAAGATAGATATAGTTGGGCATCATCTGCAAAGTAATGCTGCTGGCAGTTTGAAATACTCGTTGGTGCATTGGAGGTATATATACAAAACAAAAGGGGTCCTAGGATTAGCAAATAATTTCGAACATGTTGCGAATCTAGATTTAATGTTATAGTTTTTCAAGATTTTTGAGATGCGGTCAGTTGTGCCTTGTACATACGGAAGAACTACCTGAGCAACTGGAGGCTGAGACTCGCTACTGTTATTTCTATTTGAAATAGGTGATTTATATTTCCTTATCGATCGTTGGATATCTTTTAATTTATAGTTATTGGATAGTAGAACAGATGTGAGATGTGATAGTTCTGATTCAAGCGATTCTGGTTGTGATAGAGAAAATGCACGATGAACTAATGAATTTATTACGGATGATTTCTGCTTTGGATGATGATGTGAGTCTGCGTTGAGATATCTATCAGTGTGTGTTGGCTTGCTATATACTGAATAACCTAAAGTTATGTCTGGTTTACGGCTTATAAGAAGGTCTAGAAAAGGCAACTTGTTGTTTTCTTCAATTTCTATAGTTAATCGGATACTAGAATATATAGAGTTTACATGGGTAAGAAAATCCTGAATAGTGTCTCGTCCATGAGGCCAGATTATAAAAATGTCGTCAACATATCTTTTCCATATTTTTGGTTTAAGTGGGTAAGAACTTATTGCTTGGTCTTCGAAATTTTCCATGAATATATCTGCGATGACTGGAGAAAGTGGAGATCCCATGGCAGCTCCGGAAATTTGCTCGAATATTTGGTCGTTGAACCTGAAATAAGTTGAGGTGAGGCACTTTTCTATGAGTGTTAGTATGTCTGAGCTCATATTGTTTTCTGCGATGATGTCACTGATGATGGTTAGCGTGTCTGGAATTGGGACTTTGGTGAACAGAGACTCAACATCAAAACTGACTAATATATCATTCTCCTCCAATTGAATGTCTTGCAATATTTGTACTAGGTGTTGTGAATTGAGTACGAAACTTGGAGTGTGGCCTACATAATTTTTTAATTTTGAACTTAAATATTTTGCAAGATCATATGTTGGTGAACCAATTGTACTTACTATTGGACGAAGTGGAATATTCGGCTTATGAATCTTAGGAAGGCCGTAGAAACGTGGAATTTTACAGTCCCGTGGAATAATCTTTCGTCGAATGTCTTCTGGTATAGACGACTCTCGAAGCGACAGCAAGGCACAGACCGATGGCACCACTATATAAGGATATGTACACAGCAAGAGAATTTAGTTTCAGTTTAACCGCGTTTACGTGAAGTTGCTCTGAAGAAGCTGACAGGATGATCAGCGAAACGTTAGCTAGTTTAAATTTGACGCAGGATTTATCCAGAAGTATAGTTTCAGTAATGTCTATAACTTTGGTTTGGCTTAACCGAATTTATCAATCTAATTTTCGTTTGAGAACTGAAGCCTTGCTGATGAAGAAAACAAATATTTCAAATCATAATTGTTTTTGGGGGCTACGATAGATGGCGCTATTTGCAAGGCCTAAGGTTTTTTGATTTTTCTTTAAAAACTTAATTGGAATGATACAAATATTTTATCAAAAGTGAAAAGTAAATTGAATTTGCAACAAAAAAGTCCAAAACCGCACATTAAAATCTTTATTTGCTTCAGAGTTATGGCCAAAAGAATGTTGTTCACCAAAATTCGTTGAAAAATCATGTATCTTTTATTTTCCGTGATCAAGAATGCCATGGGAAATAAAGAAATAGGTTTAAACTGTTAGTTTAACAAATAGAAATAATGCAAAATCCATTAAAATTACCAAAATGCAGAACTTTCATAAAATTTGTTAAAAGAGGTAGATCTAGAGACAAATAAACATTGACAAGTTGTCAAACAGTTAAGTTTCGAAATATTAAAAAAGCGTTATAGTTACAATATTTCTGAAACTATTTGGGTTATTTACTAGAAATTGTATTACAAAATCGCTTATAGTAATGCAGAGGCGTACGATATGCTTGCGGTATATTTCCATGCTTTGAAAATGCAGCTTTTGCGGAACACGAATATGCTAAATACCCTGACCGAAGACACCATAGCAGGAAAGTGTTCCGTCGGTTAGCAGTCCGTTTACGAGAAACGGGAAGTGTAAGAGTTGATCCAGTCCCGCTCAGAAGACGTCCAATTAGCAGTGAAGATAATATTATAAACGTTCTTGCGTATGTGGAAGCTAATAAATCGCACTTCAGCGTTCCGGATTTTAAAATCTTTTAAACTGCATCCGATCGATAACTTTTTGACCTAACACTATATACTAATTTCGAAGGTGAAATTGAGTTCTACGGGAAAAGTTATATAAGAAACAGTTTTTACATTTACGATAACTTATCTGGCAGTTGAGTTACGAGGGGTGCCTGAAAATGCAACGTTTTCAATTTAGGCCTTCAATCTATAAAAATACCCGGTATTCTCCGACCCGGTTCGTTGAGTAGCTGTTTTTACTACTTAAGACATCTTTTCGGCTGTCTGATCTTAAAATAGCTATTTCCTGCCAAAAGCGTCCGATTTGGATGACCCTGAATAAAAGATTTAGAAAATATTTATCTCTTCTGGTTGAATCTGTGACTATACGAGGCTGTCCAAGCCTAATTGAGATACAACTGCAAATGGCAAAACTAAACATTTCCACTTATTCTAAATTCCATCAATGTGTGATTCTATTCATTATTTCAAAAGAAGAAATATCTATTATGCATCAGGCAGGAATGTGCGCAAGCTCTTGTTAAATAAAATGCTGTGATATCTTGGAAAAAGCCATCAGATATGGTGATATTCCTATGTATAGCATTACGGCAATAAGTGCTTATAGTAAACATGCATTACAAACAACAATGCAAGCTTGGCTATATAGGTAGGTACTAGATGACTTATTCAGAAAGTGCATCTACATAAGTAAGAAGTTCGTGCGGCAAGCCCGTTTATTAATTTGTATTTGGTATCGCAGTAACAGTAAAGATTATGCCATGTATAGAATTGTCAAGATGCCGCCGCCATTGTACATATGCGTTTATACAATAAATGGTTTTATTTTTATTGCTCTTTGCATGCCGTGCGTTTGAAATGGCGTCTTACTCATATTATTATTATACATGTTGCGTAGATAATAATTTGAAATGCATCTGTTGGATAATGGCAGCTTTTATTGCTCTCAAGTTTTTTTCTACTCGTATTCAAAAGTTCCTACAGATATGTTGAATAATAATTAAAACAAAGAGCGATAACTTGACGAACTTGAATTTGTTATTCAATCTTTAGTGAATAAGTAACAAACCTAAACTTGAGCCAATGTTTCGTTTATTAAATACAAACTTCTTCTGGGCCTTGTCTCAGAAAAATAAACAAACATAGAACTTCATAACATAAAGGTCAATATTTACCTATTTAATGACAGAAGGAGTGCATGTAAACAAAAGTCAGTGGAGTAGTATAATTCTTTTGAAATCGTGGTTGCAGTTTCCAATAATAAATACATACCTACGCAGGAACTGTAGCATTTTTTCAAATATAATTTATTAAATAATAGATGCCTGCGATTAAAAAGAAACACTTTCTATATTATGAAAATATTTATTATTAAATGCAAAGGTACCTATATAATTATGAATTTTTGTTTTTACATTTACTAATTATAAGAAACCACATTTGAAATTAATCATTTATCTTTCCTAGACCTGAGAAACTGAATCTAATCTGTTTCCCCTAAGTTTAGACAAGATAAAAATTATTATGAAACCAACAAAAAAAAAACTATTTGGGGTTCTCAAATAAAACTTCGACGGTTCTCAAATTATTGCAATTGATTAGATTCTTTAATGATTACGTATTAAAACAATAAAATTATTGATAGGGTTTCAGAGGAACTTGCTGTTAATGTGTCACTTTTTGATATGTCCATGATCTCCACATTATGCTGGGTCAGGCTGAAAAAAAAAATAGCACAAATTTTAATTTATTGTAGCGGTGACCAGTATGTATGTGATTAGAATAGTTTTGCACATATTTGCCTTCCTCAACTTCGGACGCAGACAGAGTTTCTGAAGCAGTAGCTGTAAATGTCATACTTTTTGCAACCTCAGCTGTAGACGCTAATCCCAGGATAATCTGCTAAAAAATATTTTCAATAAATTGTAATATTTCTAAGCGCACAAAAATATTAACTTACTGAACATAGCGAACAGGAATGGCTCTGTGCGATATGCATGTTTGTTTTCCAAATATTCGAATGTCTCTTTGGTTGAGATGTTGTAAGCAAACATAAGAACTTTTAGTGATCGTTTCAAAACAACAACCAAGAAAAGTACACCACTCTCTTCTAACGGCTTGATCATAGGGAAACCTACAAGAATTATTATTTTACTATACTATAAATAAAACATGAATAAGTGCTATGAATATAATAATAGGATCATAGTGCCCACTTGCACCACATCCCATATCTTCTCTTTATCGTAAGGCACTTAATGAATTTGCCAAATGGATAAAAATTTAAAAACAATTCTGACATAATTTTCACGGATATGTAAGTATATATTTTGCATGTAGCAGAACAAGATCCAATTTGAGACCACAAAAGCACTGCAATTTCAATAGCAAACAACAGTTAAATTAAATGGGAAAATGACAGCTGAATTCAAAATTTGTATTGAATTCTTCCAATTTTATCGAATTTGACAAATAAAAGTCAAATCTGCATAAACATAAATTTAATAGAAAAGTATAATTATAGTTGAAACATGTTTCGGAACTCAATCTACTATATTATCATTTCGATTTGTAAGCATTTTCTCGCTATTTGAAATAAACTTACTCCACCATATAGATCCAGCTCACCGTTCGTTCAAGTGTGCTGAAAATTATGAAACTACCATAGCTATCAACAAAACTAGCTAGCGTAGAGACGAGATATAGCAAATATAGCAGCTGCAGATGGGCTATAAATCGGGACCATCTCTCGCCAACCCGTTACTCTATGTTATATACGATAGCACAGCATATACGTATAAATGATTTACTGTTTCGCATGGCATTTCCAAGGTTTTATTTGACGTGACTACGATGTATTTCTTTCCCAGGAACACGATGAACATTTTCATTGCGCCACCAGAATCATAAATTTCAAAAAACTCTTTCAATATATTCATATACAGTGCGGCCTATTGGAAATAGAGTTGTGTTATGGACTCCAATTGTTCTGAGCTTTTCGCAACAACGTCTATAAGTTCCCCTTCAGCCTCGTTTCTTATCAGAGAGTTCGCAGCTTCATTTCCTAGATTATTATGTTCCCGATTTTGAGAAAGTCTATTTTGACAATTCCACACTGTTCTTGGTGTTGATTTTGACGAGCTTGGAAGCTCTGTGGTCGTTTGGCTATCAGAGAAGATATTAAATGGTTTTTACATACTCCTATTCAAGCACATAGTTAAATGCTAGAATATCTGCCAGTCGCATGGGACCTCAGAGAATGTAGCCTGCTCTTGCTGCAAGCGATCTTGAGTCTCTTGATGAACGATTTCTCTTTCTCGTCAAAATAGGCCTCAGTTTCAGCGATTAATTCATCACAGGAAAAAGTCTCTGGGTGCTAAAACTGGAGAACGAAATAAAAGTCATATGGGAAAAGTTCTAGTAACGCCATCTATGTGTCATCCTACGGATTTATTGAATGACCTAATATTATCCCTGTCACACGCAATCTTGAGTTGTTTCCCAAGTTGAACTCCATATCATTCTTGTCATAATCATCATCTTGTTAAAAGAGTTGCTTGAAGCAATAACGATAGGCTAAAATTGTGTCTGATCCTCTGGTCGCAAGCGACCTTGTGTCTCTCCAGTTAATTTTCAACTACCACAAACAATTCACTGAGCAAAAAAGGTTCTCTGATTTAGATACACTCGGGACTTAGAGGAAATTATCTTTATAGCTTAGGAAACAGTCTCTATACAAAGAGATTTTAAGATACTGACAGAGCAGGAATTTTTCGTCAAACCTTTCTGGCTTGAATCACTCCAAGCTATTTTTTGGAAGCCGCAATCATGAAAAAGTGGAATCCTATTTGGATTTGGAAAAATTGGACCTAGAAGATACCGGCGAATACAGATAGTGCATGGACGAGTACTCTTGAACACTTGATAACAAAGACAGTACTTCGGGTATCCTACGAGATGGAACGTATCATTTCGAAAATCAACTCTAATGGAGCTCATCAGAGTCCTGGGAATATTTGGGTTAGGTTAGGAGCTCTAACTTCAAGAACCTCAAGACTGGATAGCAGATCTTTAGGTCACAGTGACCTTTATTAATTTTAATACTAAGCACTATAGTTGAATTCTGGTTTGATTAGCAATGTTGGGAGTCAGAAGGAATACTGGGAAAGGGAAACAATTATCGTCCGATCTCTATTATACCAATCCTCTCGAAGCCAATAGGGTTTGCTTTTAATAATAGGCTATATAGTTTTCTGGATAAGTATAAACTGCTTTCAGACACACAGTATGGATATCGAAAGCAAAGATGAGGTTAGTGCAGTCTATAGTGGGTGCAATGGAACAACGACACATTCTGACGGCTGTATTTTGCAATCTTTCTAGAGCATTCTCTTAAAGAAACTTCCCCTATATGGCATTAGAGCAAATGCTCTTGATTTCATAAGATCTTACTTGAGTGATCGACACCAGTTAGTTAGTTGACTATATGAGAGAGAGGTCTGAAGTAAGGCCTATGACAACCGGAGTACTCCAGGGCTCAATTCTTGGTTCACTTTCATTTATTATATATGTCAACGACTTATCATCTTTTTTGAGGGATACTCAAGTAATTCAGTATGCTGAGAAT
Source organism: Apoderus coryli (assembly GCA_911728435.2). Lineage (NCBI taxonomy): Eukaryota > Metazoa > Arthropoda > Insecta > Coleoptera > Attelabidae > Apoderus > Apoderus coryli. Next base: position 37,655,571 of record OU452200.1, on the reverse strand, counting down.
TGGTTTGCCTCTAACTTCTCGAAAACGGAGAGGATTGATTTTACACTAAGGAAAAATTTTACTACCGAACACAATACTTATAAGTTTCTTGGAGTAATTGTAGACCCAAAATTGACATAGAAAGAGCAGATCGATTGCCTTGCCAAAAAATTGTCCATTGTGGTTTATCCCATATGACTATGCTGACTACCTCATCTACAAATTTTGAGTGAATTTTTTACACTCTAGTGCTTTGTTAATCTTAAGTTATATTATAGTCTGTTGATTGTTGTTGTAATATTTGAATTGTGTCCCTTTAGACTTTTTATTGAAGTTTTAAGTGACTTTTATGTACTTTGTTTTACTGTTGTTTGTACTATTTAAACACGCATTTGTTGTTTGAGTATTTTGTTTGTTTATATTGTATTTTTATTTATGTACATACTGAATGTGACGATGCCAATAACTATTGTTATATAGGCAAATAAACCATTATTATTACTATTGGTTGATTGATGTTTCTATACTACGCCTCAATCTTAGAACAGTTTAAAGAAGAAATCAAAAAAAGAAGGTATGTCTTGTTGCTGGATGACGATTCTTTCTATTCCGGGATAGCCTTTCATGTAGTTCACAAGAACACAACGTTTTTGAATCTGTCTAGTAACAGAACATTGATAAGTAACTCTCTTTGGACTGGAGGACATACTGTATATGGATCCACACGTCTATGTATTTCTCATTGTTCGTTGCCTCTGTCTGCTGTGTGGCTGGTGATTTACATTTTCTATCGGCCTGACGATGGAGAGTCATAAATCGTTGGAAACGTCCCATCAAAATGGCCATATCTCACTAGGATAGTATATACCTATGTGTGTATGTATAGTGTTTCCCCTTTTATTTTCCATAGTCGAAGTGGTGCGTGTCTGCTGCTGGGTTTGTATTATATTATAGGAAAGTGATATTTATTTGTTGTGTGACAGCTTTATGCAAGGGCGGGTGTCAGTAGTGGCCTAGTTGACACATTACATTTTAATTAGTGACGACCGACGACTAATGGATAAATTCATTAATTCAATACGAGGCGGTTCATTTCAATATGGTTAATGCAGCTATTTTTAATAGTTAATCAATTGCTTTATCGAATAATTTCAAGTTGACAGTTGAATTTGGGATTTTAGAAAATAATAGCCCAGTGCGCTCTGATTGGTAGAGAGAATTAACAAAGGCACCGCATACACATTTCACAATGTATATTTACCTGTTTCGAAAGTTATCAAGATGATATTTAGAATTGGACTCAACATTTTTGAACCATTTCTATTTCTGAACACATGAGGACTAACTTTCCAAATTCGCCAGCGTAAGTGACTGTCACTGTCAGAACCAATACGATGATATGATCCCACCTTTTGAATAACGCCGATTTATTAACAGTGAGAAAAACGTGTTAGAAAAAACTGACCTACATTGGTCATTTTTAATAGTGTAAAAAACGTATTTTTCAAACGTTATTTTTACTAATAAAAAAGTGGTTTGTTAAATCGCGGGGAGGAATCCTATTGGTTCTGACGGTCAGACGATCACTAACTCCATTTGATTTGATATTCGAAATACCTATTTTTTTGCATTAAACTAAACGAATATAATCCCCCTTTTACAATATTAGTGCGGTTAGTTTCATCAACAATCTCGTGCTTATAGTTTATAGTGTGTGTGTTCGATTCGATTTATTCAAACTTTTACATGCTGCACTAAACAAACCTTAAAAACTCCTTACAATATACGTCAATATTACGTTAATACATGTATTGTTTTAAAAATACAAGTACACGTTTATTCAATGTTCTTTAGAAACGTTGTGTAAAAATAAATATCTAACAATAAAATTCGTGTATGTATCGTTTATTTTCTACGTGTATTCGACGTGTTATGGAAACGTTTTAAAAAAATTATTATCAACATAGTTTTGACGTGTTTTGAACACCACACCAAGTTGTTATTTATTCACCAATATAAAACGTTTTTCTTTACACGTTGTATGTAACGTTTAATACCGCGACATGTTTGAGTAGATAATACGTAATAAAAACACGATTTTAATAAAACGTTATTAGTAAATTTAAACGTTTTTTTTACGTACGTGTGTTTATTGGGATTTGTCTTAAGAGCAAATCACAATCGCAACATAAGTTACAGCGATTTTTTCCAAATACGAGGCATGTTTATTAAGTAAGTACCGTTTTGGAATAAAAAAAAGACGTGCAAAGATATCGCAATAATTTTATTTTTACATGAAAGCCTGTACCTTAATCTACTTTTCTACAAAATTTCCGTGAATATTGAGGCACTTGTCATAACGTGGCACCAGTTTTTGAATACCCTCCTCATAAAATTCTGCCGCCTGACTTGTTAACCACTGTATCACAAATGTTTTGACTTCGTTATCACAAAACCCAACGTTTAGGCAGTGCATTGACTTTCCTTGAGCGGTACCACAATGAAGGTGAAGATTTTTTAGACCAAATTGTTACTGGTGACGAAACATGGGTGGCCTACGTCACACCAGAATCGAAACAAACAATCCATGGAATGGCGACATTCATCATCACCCAAAAGAGTGAAGTTTAAGCAAACAATTTCTGCCCGGAAAATCATGTGCACAGTTTTTTGGGACAGAAAAGGAGTATTGCTAATGGAGTTTCTGCATTTGTGATACAGTGGTTAACAAGTCAGGCGGCAGAATTTTATGAGGAGGGTATTCAAAAACTGGTGCCACGTTATCACAAGTGCCTCAATATTCACGGAAATTATGTAGAAAAGTAGATTAAGGTACAGGCTTTAATGTAAAAATAAAATTATTGCGATATCTTTGCACGTCTTTTTTTATTTCCAGAACGGTACTTACTTAAAAAACATGCCTCGTATATTGCTATAATAAAGAATCTTTAGCGTGGTTGAGGATAGTCTAACGTCTTAGCACTCCTGCCCGAAAGCCTTCCCATTGGCAATTATCTTAATTTCCGCTCATCAGTCATAAATACTGACCAGATATCTAATGATTATTAGGTATTATAAGTGAAAGCTATGATCGTTAGATATATTCAAAAACTTATCGATTCTTAACACATGCAAATCAGACTCACCTTGTAATAATTGAAGCATAAAAAGAAACTGATCAACATCTAGTTATGTAAATATCATTCAAACAAAAAACTGAGATGCTTGAGGTATGTATATAATTTTTTCCATAAGTAAATCTTACGAAATGTCGTCTTTGGTCGGTGCGTCGCTTGAACCAAAAAGCCTTTACATCACCATAAAAGCCATCGCTCAACCAGATAATTGACATTTCTTCATACAAATGCCACACGTTATATCCTCATACGAAAATCAAGATAACACAACAACGAAATAATAAATATTCTTTTGTTTTCTACCGGCTTTGGAAATGATCCTGCTACCGCTTTGGCTGTGATGGATGACGTCGAAATGAAAACTGCCGTTTTTTTTTTATAAATTTCAACCTACTACTTGGTGGTCCTTTAATATTTTTGGTACGACAAATATGCGTTTGCGAATATGAATTTTTAAAGTTTTGACAGATTATATTACCTACCTCGATATCATTTCTACTAATCTAATCTAATCTAATGCATTTTTATATAATTATATTGTTATTTACTCTAATCTCTAACGAAAACAGAGTTCAACTCAATATTATTTACTTGAACTAAATCTGTCAAATTTATTTTCGATTAGGTCTATTTTAACATCGTGACCATCTAAGGTCTGAGCGTCTGTATTTAACGACAATTAAAAAAAAAACAATCATATAGTGCACCTGTTGGTCTGTGTGTTCACGTTAGATCTTCGTAATCGCAAAGTTGTGAGTTCAAATCTGGGACATACAACTTTTTTTATTATTATTATTGTAACATTTTTCTGAGTTCGTAGTGTGAAATGACAAAACCCTTTAATTAAAACTAATTTATTTACAAACTAATAACTTAAACGAACTAATATGACTATATTTATTTCCACTATTTATTTCTACTATTTATTTATGTCACAACACTGTGGTCAACTATGGACTATTCACGTAATAACTCAATCCTCGTCGACTGTTACGTTGGCTTTATATATGATTTGCTCTCTTTCTCAAACCCTTCCAGAGAGTAGTCGAACATTCTTGCGCACGTATATCGAAACATGTAGCGGTGTTGCCAACGGGTGTACATTTTCTTGTTCGTTACATTATTATTGAAATTGTAGCCGATCTGCACATATTTATTTCATTAATTATACACTGTCATGATATGGATGTACAGTTTACATTTGAAACATTTTGATATATGCCAAATAGCCCTTTTCTTGAATATATTTAAATAAATATACAGAACAAACTGGTGGTGATTGAGAACTTTGATATAATACCTATTGAAATGATATGTGTTCTATTGCGTAGGAACGTGTTTACGTTGAGCTTAGGCACCTACCCCGGCTGCCTTCTATCTATTGTAGATAGGTAGGTATACTATTTGCACGAATTTCGATTAATACGTTAGGTATTTTTGTTTACTGTTTTTTACATTACGTTTGAACTATTTGTTCGTTTGTTATTCAAGACAAATAATTTTGTATTTTATTTGTATTTGATTATGTATTGGATTTCGTAGAGTAGTGAATGGGGCATAATTTTTAAAAATAAAAAAAAAATAAGATTTACCTTGAGAATTTTCTACTTTTCATCTAAGGCGCTTGACGTTGACAATCTAGAAAAATTCCACCTGCGGCGTCTTTTTCTTCACATCCATTTTTTACTTAGTGCCTACCTAGTAAAATTACCCACGAGCCGCCACTGCCAAACAGTTGTGCGAAATGTATAACAACATTATAAAATATGAGAATTTGACGTGACGAATGTTATTGTCAACGGATACATATAATTTGACACCGATGCTCAAAATGTCAACTTTTTTCATTAATAGAGATTCAAGAAATGTATCGATATATTGGATTCAATCTTTTTAAGGTTGAACTATTGCCTCGGGGACTGCAACTGAGTCTATTGGGTTATAATGTTTGATTGAAAACGTCGGTACCCAATATAACCATGTCATTCTTCAAGCAGGTAAGCCAAACTTAAACAGTTTATTTAATAGAATTCCGTGGTGAAGTCAGTCGATAACTCGGGAGAAATCCGCATAAACAACGTCGACCTGACCACCCCCGTTCAAACACCCCGATAAAAATTCATAATGACTAGATTTCTACTTATGACACTAAAAAAACCACGTCAAAATAGTGACTGATTTGATATGATCACTTATTCACCTCACTTGTATGTTTAGAAAAGGAACGACAAACTGTCAAAATTATCTTTGGCCATGATGAAACATTTTGACGTATTTTCTCAGTTAACGATCAACAACATTTGTAAAAGGAACAGGCGGTCAAGTCAAAATATCTGATACCTATTTCGCGTAGAAGGATCAGATATAAGCTTGAGAATATTTTGTTATTTACATGTCCACATGCATTTTTCTCGGTTTTGCTGTCGGTGTATTTCTGGATAAATTTGTTTTCATGATAATTCAGAATAAAATTGACACACCCATCGAAATCGTCGAAATCTACTCACCAAAATATCATGATCACTTGTGATATAACTAATGAATAACTAAGATTCTATTCAACAAAAAAATATATGAATCTCACTTATTTTCTATATAAACTGAGGTCTGACGGTTGTCTTAATTTCATTTTTAATCTTATTTTGTGGGCACCCTGTAATAAACATTCTCCAACATCTGTTCAAGTAGATCCTTACCCGAGAAATCGATCGCCAAAATTCACAAGTTGTCACCCTGTATAAAAATGACTCGGATGGATTCGTAGGCCTTCGCTGGTCGGTATATTATAAAATTGTAGAACGAAAAAAACAAATAACGTCTTGCAATAATAATATTCAGAGTCCTGCTGTAATAAGAACCATTTGCAAACTGTCCACGTGCGTTTTAAAGCGTTTTGACAGAATCGGTGTTACTCAAAAAACTGGTTGTGATGCCCAAATTTGGTACCATAATGGTTATCAGATTGAATGGGGTGGACGAAGTCGGACAGCTTTGGTGCTCAAGTCATCTGTTTTTATTTTGTATTTATCTTACCAGTGTTGTAACCAGCATTTCACATACTAAAAAAGTTATTTTAAAACTTTAAGAATTGATAATTTGGTTTTATTCCAGATCCAGATGGCATGTTTATTGATTATACAGTAGATTTCAGATGAAATGCGTGGAAAAACAGGTATAAAAGTCAATTTTCTCAAATGGAACACCCTGTATATTATCCAATATTCTGATAGGCAATCAAATTATCTTTCAAATGATATGCCGTATCCCTATCATAGTAAGGTTTCCGAAATCACAGCAAATTGGATTATTTCGTTTTATACAGGGTATTTCAAAACACGGGTACAGGTCATTATATAGAAAAAGTTCCGATATTCATACGGCCAGAAAGGCTTATAAAAAAATTTTATAAAGATTTTAGAGCCCACAAACGTCATTTTTGACATAAAACCTTAAGACTTAGGTACATTATACACAAAGTGTTTAGTAGAAATTTTACGAATAGAATCCAAAAGTGTAATTATATATACGGTGTTCCATTTGAAATAAGCCAGTTGACACCTACTTCCGGTATAGGCGGAAGTGTCAATATCTTATAAATATCTCACTTCATTTGGTCCCGTTGACATAGTTACACTGCCAAATTTTTAAAATTAATTCTCTTATGTATAGTTTTCTATATACAGAACGATTTGCTTCATGTTGGGACACCCTGTATATACAATGTGTCCACGGATAGAGTTTGGAAGAGGAAAAACTTTTATATTTGTCGATTTAGAAGAAAAAGTCATTCTTTTTAAAAACGTCTGCTTGTGTCGAAACTACAATTTCAAATTTCCGATTACTATACAGGGTATATCAAAAATAACATTTTTAATGATTTTTATTTTTTTGTTTTTTTTTAATTTTATGAAAATATTTTCAAAACCGTGATTTATTACACCAATTGTGCAAAAAACACTAATAAACTTTTTTCTCAAAGTGGTTAATTTCATAGCTCCTATTAAAATAATAAAATTAAAAAAAAAAAAACAAGGAAATCAAAATCATTTAAAATGTTATTTTTGATATACCCTGTATAGTAATCGTAAATTTCGTACTCGAAATTGAAGTTTTGACACAAGCTGACGTTTTTATAAAGAATGACTTTTTCTTCTAAATCTACAAATAAAAAAGTTTTTGCTCTTCCAAACTCTATCTGTGGACACATTGGATAGAGTTTGGAAGAAGAAAAACTTTTTTATTTGTAGATTTACAAGAAGAAGTCGTTCTTTATAAAAACGTCTGCTTGTGTCAAAACTACAAATTCAAATACCAAATTTACGATTAATACACAGGGTACATCAAAAATAATATTTTTAATGATTTTGATTTTTTTGTTTTTTAATTTTATTATTTTTATAGTAACTATGAAATTAACGACTAAAAAAAAAGTTTATTAGTGTTTTTTGCACAATTGGTGTAATAAATCACGGTTTTGAAAATATTTTCATAAAATTAAAAAAAAAAACAAAAATCATTAAAAATGTTATTTTTGATATACCCTGTATAGTAATCATAAATTTGGTATTTGAAATTGTAGTTTCGACACAAGAAGACGTTTTTATAAAGAATGTCTTTTTCTTCTAAATCGACAAATAAAAAAGTTTTTCCTCTTCTAAACTCTATCCGTGGACACATTGTATATATATAGCTTTATATCAATCAATATATTATATAAAAACATTGAATCAATTTATTTTATACAGCAGAATAAAATAAATAAATAAACACAGGAACATAGAAAATAAAACATCACAAAAGAAAACTTAGATATAGAAAAATAAAAATAAATAGACTTTCTCTGTGCAGCATAATAAAAATAGAATTAAAATAAATGTATAAGAACAAACAAAATGTTAAAAAGCAACAATAAATATAAATAAATTCTATATACCGCATAATGAAAAAGAAAAAGGAACAAAATATCAATATCACAAAAAATAACAGGTGATTCAATGAAACGGTACGATTTCAAATAAACAAAAAAAACTGAAATAATATCTTTTTATTAGATTTAATAAGAAAACCGTATACTACATAGATGGAAATTAATGTTTAAGTGAAGAAATATTCAGTTTTTGAAGATGATATTGGAAAGGTGGCTTCCATTTTGTCGGACACATTTTTGCAGCCGTAGTACAAAGCTGTTTACGACATTGAGTAACATTTCTTGAGGTATTGCTTCCACTTCTTCGCGTATCCGTTCTTTCAAAGCCTCGATAGTTCTTGGGGGGTACTTTGAAACACTTTCGACTTAAGATACCCCCAAAGAAAGTAGTCGCATAAAGAGAGGTCCGGACTACGAGGTGGCCAGGGAATATCGCCGTTTTTACTCATAAGACGACCGGGGAATGATCTTCTTAGTAAATCCATTGACACTCGTGATGTGTGGCATGTTGCACCATCCTGTTGAAAGGTCGTGTCTTGATTTCTGTAATTCTCGATTGCCGGAAGAAAAAAATTATTTAACATCTGCCCGTAGCGATCAGAGTTTACTGTTACTGCGTGCTCATCCTCGTCCTCAAAAAAATAAGGTCCGATGATGCCTAACGAAAAAATTGCACACCACACGGTTACGTTTTCTGAATATAGGGGTCTTTCGTGTAATTGCTGCGGTTTATTGTCGGACCAATAGCGGAAATTGTGTTTGCTGATGTACCCACTGAGAAGAAAGTGAGATTCATCACTCATCCAAAGATTATGCAGCAAGTTGTCGTTTTCATTAATAGGCTCCAACATTTGTTCACAAAACCCTAGTCGGGTGGGATAATCTCGAACGTTAAGGGCTTGCACAATCTGGATTTTGTATGGGTGGTAATGGAGTTCTTTATGCAAAATTCTGCTCGTAGTGGTATAGCTGAATCGCAGGTTTAAGCTTCGTCGTCGCAGGGATCTTCGAGGATTCGCGTGTAGTGAGTTTCGCACCAGTTTTAACACTGCCACCTCTTTTCTGTGATGTTGAACCACTAATTTCAAAATTCTTAACCCAAGTCAGAATAGCCTTGTTAGACGGAACTGGAGCGCAGGGAGGCAAATGGTAGTATAAACGAAACGCTCGTTGTACACGCACAAAACTTTCACCATTTCTCCATGATAACTAAACTTCCCACTCTCTAGATTCACAACGTTTACGTCGCAAGACTGCAGCTCCTCTATTGTTCCGCTCGCAGCGTTGCCAAATCGTGCCGTTTCCCTGAATCACCCGTTACAAATAAATTATCCATCATCAAAGTGGAGAGTCAGTTTCAAATAAAAGAAAACCAACAAAAACTTTCAAAGTCAACTCCACAAAATCTTTAATTTAATTATGAAAAGGGAAACTAGTTTCGGCTCATCAAAACACGAAACTATCCTGTGTTATTTAGAGTTTGATATTTTTCTGTACACAGATGTTTTTGTAAAAATGGACTGATGATGACTTGTTGATCCGAAACTAGTTTCCCTTTTCATAATTAAATTAAAGATTTTGTGGAGTTGATTTTGAAAGTTTCTGTTTGTTTTCTTTTATTTTTAATTACAACAAATCCATTCTTCTTGCTTTAAGGTTAGCAAAGGCTTGGGCTTGGATTAACTATTGTATTAACTGCGTATAAATTTGCACCCCCGCAATTGTTGGCGCAGAGGGACCCATGCTACGCTCCTGAGTGTAGGTATGGTTAAACTTTCGCTTCATTAATTAGGTGCTTCGCGCTGTAATCGTTTTGCTCCTTTAGAAAAGACGTTTATCATTAAATATTTTGTAGAAATTTAATATAGTGTTGGTAAATTACACCCAGTATGTGTTATTCCTCTGCACATAATATAACAGCCATTATTATGCCACATTGATTATAATTTGGAATGTGTTTAATCATATGGAATCGATGCCTAAAGGCTTGTCGAAAATCACCACAAGAATAATAATTTTGCACCACAGCGAAATCCTCATGCTGGGTGTGTACAGACAATAATAATAAAGCATGTAGTAAATAGGCAGCTGCAATAACAATCGACGACCATTGATTCGCTTCAATGGAGTTGTTCATTCGTTCATTAATGCCTCCAAAACACATGGAGTGCATATTATTTAGTTCGATTATACGCAATCAGTAGTGGAAATTCCAAATAATGTTATGCAATTTTTTTATTGTCTCTGGCCACCAAGCTTTAACATATTATTTTGATATTCCTGCAATGCTTCAGATTGGAAGGAATCAATCTTTACAAAGGGAAGAAAGAAAGGATTATAACAAAACATCTATTAATACAGGATGGTTCAATGAAAATGGAACAGAGGCCTTTACAAACCTTTTGTTCTTTCTTTAATTGATCGATTCCTTTAGGAATTAGGACAATAATAATAATAATAGCTTTATTGCCCAACAGATTTACAAATTCCTAGATACAAAAACTTTATTACATTCATATCTTAAATTCTAGATTTAATTTAAGAACTCAAAATTCCAAAACCGCATGAACAACACGTTCTAATTTACTAACACTATCAAAAAATATATCAAAACAGTGACTTAATTCATTAAATTTAACAGTCATTACATAGAGTGGGGATCTCAAGAGAACATTAGTTCTAGCACGCTCACATCTAAACAAACAATCATGTCTAGTGGAAATTCTGGGAATATTAAAGTTTAGTTTTGAAAGAATATAAGAACAATCCACCTTGTTATGGAGAATATTATACCAAAAAATATTAAAGATGACAAAACACGACGAAGTTCAAGACTTTGCATTGAAAATCGAGCTAAAAGAAGTCCCTGATCGTATCCTCGAGTTGGATAAGCGCCATCCTGCTTCCAGACCAAATATTTCAAAAATCTACGTTGTATTTTTTCTAATGACTGCGTATGATATGAATAAAATGGGGACCAAATGATAGATCCATACACTAAGAAGCCATACATACGACTTGCTTCCTGAATTCTGGTTTTAATGTGCTTCCGAGAGTAAGTGACGCATTTACACTTTGCTATATTTAGCGATAGTTTGTTTATGTCACACCAGTCACACAAGTTATTAAGATCGTTCTGCAACGCCAAGCAATCCAACCTAGTTGTAATAGGTTTAAAAATTTTAAGATCATCAGCAAACAAAAGCTTTCCTGTTTGAATAGTTTCGACTAGGTCATTGATAAATAAAAGAAAAAGCAGGGGACCCAAATTGGAGCCCTGCGGAACCCCTGATGTCATTGTATAGTCATTGGATGTATGTCCGCTATAATAAACAAATTGACTGCGGCCACTCAAGTAAGACACTATTAGTCTAAGCAAGGCATTCGAGAACCCAAATTGATTTAACTTGTTAACCAACACACCGTGATCCATTCTGTCAAACGTCTTCGAAAATGCAAATTTCGTTCGTGTATTTCATCATGATGAATGTTTGCTATTGACAGTTAGGGTATCGTTCACCATGGCTAGGTTCCCAGGAAACTGTATTCCAGGCAGAAGTTCTGACCATTGTTCTGTTTGCTCAGGAGCAATGTGCGCGAAGGGAAATCAAAATCTTATCTGATAGCCAAGCGGCCATAAAGGCCCTAGACTCATCAAGAACAGTGTGGAATTGTCAAAACTGACTTTCAGAAATAATAATCTCTGGATCACTGGTATCGATTCCTGGCCACTCTGGTCTAAAAGGGAATGAAAACCAACTCTCTGAAGGAGAATTTAACGGACCCGCAACTGGTATATCGATTAGCACTGCCATATGCATACTAAATACCTGCATGACGACAAAAGTTCAGAACTTTTGGAAAAATTATCCAGGGTTACATTCAAAGGAGTTAATTAATCCATCGAAATCAAAGGCCTCTCACGAGGTTGGGTTTCTTGTAAAATTCCGAGTGGTGATTGTGCTTGGAGTATGATGAGACGACGGAACATGTACTATGTTCTTGTAGAATCGCAATATTTGGTGATGAAACCCTTCTTCCAGCGAGCCTAAAAAAAGCTCACCCAGCAAAATAATCGAATTCATTAAGCAGATAGAGACCCTCGGTGGCCACAGTGGAGAGTCCGGAGGAAACCCACTCATTTTGAACCTACCTACGTAGCGTATCGTTCTAAGGGTGCATTCACAGTGAAAGGTCAAAGTTGTCAAGTCCCTACTCGAACTAATACCGACGCGATTTTGTGTTGTTCCTATCGCATTCAGAAAATTAAACAAAAACTACTTAACCTAGTTTTCTACATGGACACAACTTCCATATCATAAACATGTCGCAATTCATTTTTATTTCGGTTCGCGTTTTCAGCTCCACAATAATATGATGCGAGAATTTGGATTCAATTCACTGGTCATGTCACAACGTTTGACTGGTTTCATATGTTAACTTGACGACATGTCGTTCCGGCAGGTCGACCGGCAATAATCAGCTTTAACATATGGTGGAAATATTAGGAAAGTTACTGTTGCAATTTGATTCATATCACCGATAATAATAAAAATGTTATTGAGAATAGAAACGGGATTGTGACGATAATTTAGTTACGCTCTTTAAGATAGATTTGTTGTTTATTAAGTATCATTTTTGTCCTTCTCTTTATTACGACATCACCTCTTCTGTCATTAAAATCTGTTAATGGCCTTCAAAATATCTAGTTTACCTTCTTCGTCGCTCTAGGAAACTCTGACTCATAACAGAAAGTTCATTAGCGTCGCGTGTTTGCATTTCTTCATTCAAAAGGAATAAGCGTTGCCATGAAGTCGTCATTTTTTATGTTTAGTTTAGTCTCATATTCTTGAAAATTAGTTTTCGGTCTTTTCGTGCTTCCGCTCTAATCGATTAGGTAATTTCTTGGGTTCCTACTTTCGTGATGTGGTTATCAATATCGAGCTTAACCTGGTAGATCGTGATATGAAAGTATCAAGTAGGCCTGATTATGTGGATCTAGCTGAAAGCTATTTATTTCATAATAATTCCATAATAGTTTTTTTTTTATCCTGTTGTCCTGATAGACCCAAGGGGAAATGCTTTGAAAGCTAGACCAGAAAGTGTTTCCGTAAAAGTGGAGAATGCAGTGCCGATATCATCAGAGAGGTGATCGCAATCAGGTGATTGATATAGACGCTTAATGTTTTCAAAAAATTTCTCAGAGAAGCTCAGGAGATATGCCATCAGGACCAACTTCTTAAGAGTTTGAAAAATCCACACACAACTTATTAAAAGTAGAAACGAGATCAAAATAATGAAAACATTAGTTTTTTATGAAACACCTTTTGTGAATAATACGTCACTGCGTAATATCCACCCTCGCCTATATTCATACTCGTATTTCTTTATTTTCCTTCTATCTTACACCTTCCGGCCATTATCCAGCTGATATTAAGTAGCGCTGCGCGCCCCCTTACGTAATTCCATGGCACACAATATATTTAATCCAACACGGTTGATCTAGCGCGCCCTCTAACGAGCTACCAAGTGCTAGATGACAGGTTTATGACCGTTTAGGGGGTAAAAGAGCGGGCGTGCGAAACGTGTTTCTCATCATCAAATTGGACAAGAACTGCTAAGTGCATACAAGGATTAAACTGAGAAATGGGTCTGTGAGTTTTTGCCAGTTTAACTTTTTCACTAAACAGAAAATAGAGACTAACATGAGTTTAACGTATCAGGTTATCATAAAGTAAGGGATATGCCGGGTAGTGCTTTATTATACAGGGTGTCCACTGGGAAATATATCCATGTTTGTTAAGTAAGTGGCCAAACCGCCTCCCAATGGGTGCTATTATAAAATGCATGGTGTTAATTTTTTGTATTAATCTGAAAAACCCTGTTGCTGATTTTGTTGGAATTTGGCAGTGTCATGTATGACAGTTAGTGGCTAATTAGACCGTAACTAGTTTAAAATTATCAATTCCAGTGGCGTCCCGGAAGCAGGGGCGGCTAGTCCTTTGAGGCATGTGAGGCAGTGCCTCACTAACTTTTTAACCAATTAACATTTTTTCACTGTTAAAAAATGGCGCACAGTTTGATAGATTGTATACCTATTATACCTACGCACATCGCACGTGATGATTTGTTTTAAATTATGAAAATAACTGTCATACAAGGATTAAACTGAGAAATGGGTCTGTGAGTTTTTGCCAGTTAACTTTTTCACTAAACAGACAATAGAGACTAACATGAGTTTAACGTATCAGGTTATCATAAAGTAAGGGATATGCCTGGTAGTGCTTTATTATACAGGGTTTCCACCCGGCAAAATATCGTGCTAAATGGACGCACGATATCCAATGAGGCAACAATGCCCTGCCCGTCGGCGAACGCAGAACGAGAGTAGGCTAATGTCAATAAAAACATCCATACTGGCCGTAATTTAATAATTTTAAGTCAGAGGCAGTGCCTCTAGTCCCTATGCACGGCGACTTGCCACTTTTAATTATTGTTATCTACCACATTGATTAATATTAGTAATAGAAACTGATCAGCTAACATTTTTATGTGTGGTATACAAAGTTTTTTTTTTAATTTAATAATTTATGTTTACTAATTTATGTGAGTTGAGTTGATAATCTATTGTATTGCTATAAATTCCATATTCATTCATCGCAGGCATGTACTCATGTACGTATTTTATTTTCAAAGTATTTATTATAAGAGTACACATTCCATTTAGCACTATCAACGTTAAACTTAAACACATTAATAACAATTGGAGTTGCACAATTCTGGCTAGCACAGTAGGTATTACTGCAGCAATACATTAATGTGTGAAACAAAGATGGAAAGTGAGGCTATGCCTCTTTATGCGTTTTTAGATATACAGCAAATTGAGTGACTGAAACAAAACATCCACATCTGTCTTATACCCCTTCCTTTACTACTTAGCGTCCTCTCGCTTTGACCTATTGATCATATATTATCTTTGATCTTTGTTCAATTCATTTTCTGTTTTCTTTTGCTTTCTTATGTTTTGATTATAACAGGGAGTTAAGGCAAAACCAAGTACGTATACGTATCTCCATACGTAAACGTGAGATTTTGGTTATGTTTACACTAGATAAGCAATCATTCAAAATAGAGTTAAGGTGCATCCAATACGTATCGTATATGCGGAAGGTAGAGATAACACTTTAATTGAGAAAAAGACTATTTTAGATTTTTCTACTTCTATTTACTATTTTGTTAATATTATTGTTTTTTTAATTATTAACCAAATACCTAGGTATATATTTTATTATGTATACTTATAAACAATAACAGAAAAATGTTTAGAATTGTTACAAAATAAACTACTACTACTAATAATAATAATAAAGTATTTATTGCAAAATAGCTTAGCTTAATTTTCAATTTAGATTGAGTTTTTAATGTTCTATTCTAGATATTCGTACAAGTTCATGTAATTCCGACAACAATCGGTTCAATACGTTTAAGTATACGATACGCATATGTTTACGGCCTTCGTATCGTTAAACGTATCACAAATTTAAAGAGCGCATGCGTAGATGTCAAAAGATACGTTTACGTATACGTCACTGGCTTTGCCTTAACTCCCTAATATTATTATAGGTAGTACCTACCTATTTTGTCAATTATCATTATTTTTTTCTGGTTTTTCTTTATAATAATCGTAATAAATTAGGGGACACTACGTACAGGCAATACATACTATATAAATAAATAGGTATTTAGTAATTTTTCGTGTAAAGATTCTCAAAGTGAAGCATTTTTTTGTGCTAGTGTAGTGATAGTAATAGTATGGAAAATATGGATGTTCTAGGTCCATGCTGTAGTGCACCAATGTCGACAGTAGTACAAGTAAACGTACATTTAGAAATGAGAAATTCTGGGGATATAATAAATTTTTTAATATATCGGCGGTCATTTTCAAAGCGATACGACGATAAACTATACGTCGTTCAAGAATTAGCGAGGCCTGTTCCAGATTTAAGTAAATATTTAATAAATATAGTCTCCGCGGGAAAAACTAGGGGTTTTAATAATGATTGGTACAAAAAGTTTGATTGGTTAGCTGGGAGCGCGGAGTTAAAAACAAATATTTTGTTGACCTTGTGTCATGTTTTCAGTATCTAATAATACTTAGTCTAAAAATGGGTAATCTGATATAAAAAAATTAGCTCTGGCTATTCACGACAAAAGTGCTGCACATATTGGATGTAAATTACTTATCATGAAAAAACAAAAATATAGCTTCCGTTATTGATAGTTCCCAAATAATCAGCAATGAATATACATAATATAATAATATTGGTAATTGGTAATAAACATTTTTTTTTATAAAAATCTTTGTACTGCCTCACAACCCTCAGGACTCACTGGCCGCCACTGCCCGGAAGGTACGAGTACTTTAACCCAAATATTTTTGAAAAAAAAGTGCATAACTGATTTTTTTGCAATTTTTGTAAAACTTTGTTACTTCAAGCATTTTTTTAGAATCTTTCTAATTTGAGAAATTTGACTTTGACATAACAATCATACCGTCATAACTATTGTACGTAGTAATTTAAGCTAATTAGGTAGATTGATGTGTTTTAAAGAGTTTTATTCAACAAAATTGGTCGCTCATATTAGGAAATGGTTTATAGAATGGCCCAAGGCAATTCCAGAACTGCTACACCCATGTCTCCAGTTAGTTATCCTGATCGCCATGTACGACATATGAGAAGATTTGTAAGAATTTATCAAAGCCTATGATGTCCGTCAGGCCCATTTCAAAGGTCGGTTGCAGCAAGAAAAATACAGTGGAATCCAAACAATGGCTTGATAAACATTATCCGAACTCTGCTCCAATGGTAGAGAAGTGGATTGCTGAATTTAAACGGGTCGTACCAGCACAAATGATGCTGAGCGCAGTAGACACCCAAATGAGGCTGTTATTCCAGAAAACGTCAAAAAAAATCACAAATTGGTTATGAACGATCGCAAATTGAAGGTGCACGAGCTAGTTGACATTGTAAAGATATCAGATGTGTTTACCGTTTTACATGAACATTTGGGTATGCGAAAGCAAAGTGGGTGCCGCGTGAGCGTGAGATAGTCGACCAAAAAAAACAACGAATTGATGCTTCAGAGGAGTGTTTGGCGCTGTTAGACCGCAATAAAATGGAATTCTATCGTCGATATGTGACAATGGATGAAATATGGCTTCACTATTACACACCAGAATCCAAAAGACAGTCAGCTGAGTGGGCAGCAATCGACGAACCGAATTTAAAGATGCAACAGGCGGCCCGTAAGGTGATGGGATGCGAACGGAATAACGACTGCGACTACCTCCAAAAAGGAACAGCCATCAACAGCGACTGTTACTGTACACTTTTGGATTGATTGAAGTATGAAATCGCAAAGAAACGGCCACATTTTTTGCAAAAGAAAAAAGTGTTGTTTCACCAAGACAATGCACCGTGTCACAAATCGATGAAAACCATGGCAAAATTGAATGAATTGGGCTTCGAATTGCTTACCCACCCACTGCATTCTCCAGATTTAGACCCCGGCGCCTTTTTCCTGTTTTCAGATCTCAAGAGAATGCTTGCTGGAAAGAAATTTAACTCCAATGTTGAAGTAATTGCTGAAACTCAGGCCTATTTTGACGAGAAAGAGATATCGTAACAATAAAATCCAGTTTTGTCAAAATTTTGTTTTTTTCATACTTATCCTGTCCTGTCCTGTTATACTTGGCTGTTTCACAAAAAAAAAAGGCAGCGTCTCGAATATATGTAATACAATTAAGTAATAAATTAATTTTCTTTACTCTCCTTCAACACTAACCTTTATCTATATTTGTTTTTTTATTAAAATGAATATTTTGTAACGTTGTCTACTTAGTAGATTTCTCTACATATTAGCCAGTTTTCTCTAAAACAAACCCACACGCCACTATGGCGTGAAAACCTATTTTATTCAGAATATAAATCGTTTGGACGCATGCAATTTCACAAATAATTTACATTCTCGCATTAATCTTTCCTTTTTTATAACACCGCACCATTATAAATATATAAAAAAGAGTATATTAAACAATAAATAATTTCTGTCACGCACAGTTGATATTTTTACCGGGTGAAGAAAATGTTTTTAATGGCCTTTTGGACAAGAATGGAGACAAGGATAAATACTGATCAATGGGGAATAATGTTTTATCAGTTCCAAGGGCTAAAATAGTTTTCATTGTTCTGCCCAACTATATTTCTAGACTAGTCCCAAACATACGTTTCTTCGCATTTCAATTACCATTGTGTATTGTGACATCTAGTGGCAAGTAGTGATAATATGTATTGTACTATGCATTTGTTTAGTAACTAGGTTTATGTTTGTATTATTATCCTATTAATTACACCGGGTGTCACACCGGGAAGGGTTTCGATCGATTATGGAGAAACTACACTGTGGAAGAATCTGAAAATCTGGTGTAGTACTTAGGTCGATGGAGCCAATTCGGCTAAAATGTTCTTAAGAATCTAGCACTTCCGGTTATACCGCAAATGGGTGTCAACTTCCTTATTTCAAATACGACCCTATGTAAATTATATTTTTTTTTGGATTCTCTTTGTAATTTTAAACGTATTTCATGCATAATATGTTATACCTATCGCCAGCCGTTTTCGAAATATTTGAAATTTTATGTCAGAAATGACGTTTTCAGAATAGAGAATAATAACAATTTTTTATTATATGGAAGCTTTAATAATTTAATTTGTTAGAATATCCTAGAAGATATAGACCTACTTTAGCCGCCTACATATATTTTTTTAGTAAATATTAATACAGGGTATTTGAAAAAAAGGGTAAAAATCAAATATAAAAAAGTGTCATAAATCAAAATTTTTAAATGGCAACCTCCCATTTTACATTTTTTTTATTTTTTTGCATCAAAAATAAGGGCAAGTTTTTGAAAGGATGTATATCCCAAAAACTGATAGTTTTCAAAATATTGGCAATTTTACATTTTTCTATTACAATAGTGATATGAATTTGAAATTTAATTGATTTTAGTTGGCCATGATGGCTTTAGATAGCAAATAAATATGACACTTGGCAAAAATAATCAACAACTATGACAGACTCCACTGCAAATTTTCTCAGAGATGTCGTAGGATATGCCGTGAAATACCCCAGTACAGCTTCATCGTCACAAATAGGTTTCCTTCGTTTTATTTTTGTATTATCTATTTTCTGTTTAACAACTTTTGGTGATGGCTTGTGTTTTTCTGGGTACCTGGCAGAAAATGTATCACACGTTTGTGACATCACTCTGTCACATTATCCATAAATAATAAACAAATTTAGATAGTATTCGTTAGTATAATTTATATGCCCGCCATGATTATTACTACTAATTAATGTCTACAATTTGTCATAGTTGTTGATTATTTTTGTCAAGTGTCATATTTATTTGCTATCTAAAGCCATCATGGCCAACTAAAATCAATTAAATTTCAAATTCATATCACTATTGTAATAGAAAAATGTAAAATTGCCAATATTTTGAAATCTATCAGTTTTTGGGATAGGCGTTCTTTCATAAACTTGCCCTTATTTTTGATGCGCTTACCTGGATTGATCACGACACTCTAGGTGGTGCAAATGTTCCTCCATCGTCCGGGATGCGACAATAAAAAAGTCCAAACCACGTAAAACTTCATCAATAAACCTCTGGAATGTTTGCGCGGCGTTGCGCTGACCAAAGGTAATGAGCTCGAACTCGAAAGTCCAAATGGAGTTGTTATGACCGTTTTGCATATGTCGTCTGGCGATATCGGAATTTGATGAATATGATGGTGATCAGATCGATCGTGAAAAAGACGGTTGTTCCAACAAGAGACTGTGAGGAGTCCTGGATGTGCGCAGCGTGATATCGATCGGGTTCGGTGCGTGCGTTAATGCTTCTATAATCAGAAATTTAGAAATAATAAAACTAAACCGCGCTTTTCGGCGAGTGACCCTTCTATATGTTAAATGTTCGGTGATAATATTCACATTCGATCCAAATGCAATTTTATTCATGAATTCTGTTAAATCCATCCCTGAACAAAGTTACGTGCCAACTTGTCCGCTCTAATGCACAATCTCAAATGACAACTCACGACTGCTGTGGTGTGCAAAGCACTACAAACACGAAAAAATCTCAAACTGACAATAGACCCAAGTAAGTATAAAAGTGATTATTACCTGAATGTGTTTGTGACACAAAAGACGGTACAAGGGATTAAGTGGGGCGATTAGATTACAAGCAGCTTGGGTCTGTTTTCTACAATGAAAAGAAATAATTACTTTGCGGTGCCGTGAATGAACACGAAAATAATAAACACAATAATAATAAATAAAAAAAAAAAATGGAGAAGAAGACGACGAAATGAAAAAGAGATTTTGCTGTGCTACTTATATTGTAATAATGCTTTTACAGTTGACAGAGTATTTTGTTTATTTTCTTTTGGGGATTAGGCGGAAGCGATGACAAGGGATATCTGTCGTTGGACGAGTTTTATTGTTTGAATTGATGTTGTCGGGATTAAGTTTTTTTGCTAAGTATATTTTAAATGTTTCACTGATGTTTTATGTTCGTCTATAGGCTACATGGTGAGTCTGTTACGAATAATTAGTACATGCACAATGGGTTTTAATTTTTCGTTGATAACGTTGTAAGTGCAGAATACGTCGAGGTTTCGGGAATAATTTACCAATCAAGATATCCCGAATCCCCGTGCATTTTGTAGGATATCTTATATCAAAGCTATATATAATTACCGTCAGTCGTTTTTGATTTATATGAAGATTTATGTCAAAATTGCCAGTTTAGGGCTCCATAAGAATTCCGTTTTTTCCTTGTAAATCAGTATTTAATAATTATTTTGCGGGTATTTTCTTATCAGGTGGGATCTTCTTTTTCGAATTGACAAGACATTTTCTGATTAGTTTATACAGGGTGGTCAAAAAATTATGTTGAAAACGGTTCAAGAAAAACATTTGAAAGTAAATTTTTTCAAATGGAATGGGTATATTATTATTATTTTATCTTCCTTAGCATTAAAAAATAATGCAATTTTGTAATAGGTTATCATTTTCTAAAATGCATAGTTTTCGAAATATCGTCATTTTAAATTTTTCTGCAGCGCCCACCGTTGTCTCTCTGGAAGCTAGCTAATTAATTTAGTTAGCCATGAAAAAAATGACATTTCTCTGAATTAGCATAAACGTCAAACTAAATATGAAATTAATTGTTGCTATCCAACCAGTCGTTATTTATCAATATTTGTGACCATTATATTTTACAATAACTATTACAAAATGGAAAATATTTAGTCATGCATATGCTGATATTGTAAATGTATTATTAATCCATGGAGAATGTAACAAAGTGATTAATAGAACCTGTAGACTATTTAACGAGAGAAACCCGCATTTGCCAACAATGACTAGAGAAAAATTAAGAAGAATTTTGAGAAATCAAATACGGTGGGGGCAGTGTCATGCAAACCGAGTACTAGAAAAACCTGTATCTACAAATGAGGATAATGTGGTAAATGTTTTGGCATACTTTAATACATATCCTGAATCATCAGTGCGTGCTGCTGAACAACATCTAGGAATTTCAAAATCCTCTGTCCAAAAAATATTAAAAAGTAGTGGTTTACATCCATTTAAATTCAAATATCTTTGTGCTCTGGAAGCAGGTGATGCCGAACGACGTGTACGGTTCTGCGAAACCATTTTAACACGAACGCAAGAAGATCCTGGTTTTCTGCAAAAAGTGATTTGGACAGATGAGTCGAAATTTTCGAGAGATGGAATCGTTAATAAACAAAATAGTCATTTTTGGGCTTCGGAGAATCCGCACGCTATTCGTGAACGAAATTTTCAAAATAAATTTAGTGTGAATGTTTTTTGTATGGTGAAAGACACACATGTTGAATATTTTATTTACGAGCATAATTTAAATACGGAAGGTTATCTTTATATTTTGCAAAATGCTATGGCGCATTTTTTGGATGATCTATTAAATTAATTAAGAATTTGTTGGTACCAGTTAGATGGAGCACCACCTCACTGTGGAAATAGAATCACACAACAGTTTAATGAAATGTTTGAAGATCGATGGATCAGACGTTTAGGGCCTTGGGATTGGTCAGCGAGATCTCCAGATCTATCACCGCTGGATTTTTATGTTTGGGGTGCAATTAAACAAAAGGTGTATTCCACCCCAATTAATTCAAAAGAAGAATTAGTAGGACGCATCCGAACTTCATTCGAAGCCTTACCTGGAGTCCAAATTGCACGAGCTGTCACGAGTTAATTTATTGGACGGGTAAATAATGTATATATTACATATATGATATGGAGAGCTAAAAATAAAATACTATTTCCTTAGTCTTGTCTTGAAGTTTGTTATTTCAAAGTATCAAGTAAATCTTCTTTTTAATTAACTTTCCTAATGGCTATATATTTTTTTAATAATACTCGAGACAACCGAAACAAAACGAGACGAACGTTAGTCTCGTCTTGTCTCGACCCTTGTCTCGTCTCGTCTCGTGGCAAATGTAGTTACGTTAGTTTATTGGAAATAATGAAAATAATACAATTATAATAATAATAACTATTAAAATTCTGTTTCGTTACGCAGGTCATATATTTTAGATTATATTATATATTGTCGGGAAAGTTTTGGGGCGAAACAACTGAATTTTTAAATGTAACACTATGTATGTTGAAATCTATGCCTTTATATGTCCAAATTACCCGTTTAAGCTTGTGAATTTAATTTATAATAAAAGAGAAAATGATTTTTGTATTAAAAATTTATTTAATCTAAATATTTCCATGTAAATTATTAATTAAATACTACTTAGTACTAGCTAAATACCGTAACCGCGCCTTGTCAATAATCTTTTGCTCTAAATCTTTATATGGTGCAATCGTAGCTAAAAAATCTCTTCTTCTTATAACGACAATTTCGCATGCAGTCACTGCTATGACCGTAAATGATTGTTTAATACGAAACACCATCGCAAAATCATTAAAACAACTATTATCTTCCAGATGGCATATTTCTCTACCTGTACTGGAATAGACAGCTACAGTACCACGGGTTATGAGAAACGCATAATCAGCCGGACGCCTTCTATCAATAATAAACTCATTGGGTAAATAGATCTTAACAATTAGACGGGGCACCAGTTGCATTCGCAATGGCTTCGGTAGAGTCTTAAGCAACTCAACTTCTTGGAATGTCTTTCGAAGCATGTAATAAACCACTTGTTTATGCAATAATCTGGACATCATCCCGCTGATTTTCTTCTCATCATACATGCTTCCCTGGTACTTAAAATCAAAAAAATATCGAACTCTCTCTCGCAGATCACTGCATAGATGTTTGTTTCGCGAATACTGTTTAGTCATATTCTCCATTATATCGTTTCTGTTGGAACTCGTACTATATTTGATCCAGATTCGCATGATTTCACCATAAAGGTACATTTGGAAGAGAAATCCACCGTATATCGACGAAACGTACACGAACAGTTCAAAAGCAGATCTATGCGGCACGGTACCGCTACTCACCAAGAGAAACTGGTGTGTAGCTGAGTAGATATACCGTAGAATTGGTGAGTATTCTAAGGCTATCAGGTCTGACCAACGTAACAGACTATAAATGATGCAGCCGAACC
The DNA here is from genome assembly GCA_911728435.2 of Apoderus coryli. Lineage (NCBI taxonomy): Eukaryota > Metazoa > Arthropoda > Insecta > Coleoptera > Attelabidae > Apoderus > Apoderus coryli. The sequence goes on along the minus strand of OU452200.1, from coordinate 37,631,788 downwards.
AGTACCATACTAGGATATATACTATAAAAATTGCTATACCTCGAGCCAAATACGTGGGTATGTTCATGTAATGTTTCAGGTCTTGTATTAAGTTAAACCACGTAAAACATCTCACTACTTTAATGCAATTCATTAATCTCATTGCGACTTTTAAATTTACCGTCCATTCGATATGACCTGTTGATCTCAGCACCCCTATTAAAGATGGGATAAGCGTTATGAGTTCAGGGAAGAAATAACTTTTTAAATATTTTTTCGACACGTCCTGCATGGCCATTATAGTTCTATTTTCATTTGAGTCGTAATAACCCAGGAAGAACGTGAATATTATAATGATTAAGTGGAAAAAGTTGAGGATGGCATACGTGATTGAAATCGCCTGGGTTGTTATTTCCCGTCTGAATGAAATATCGGTAGGCACAAGAACTAGGAACACCAGATACACTAACCAACGTAACATATCGAAATACATCGCAGCCATACTAAACGGATGTATCATAGAAGGATACAATAACAAATGTCGTTTTTCTTCATATTTTCTAGCCTCTTCCGATCGAAAGTATACCATAGAGTTTGGGTGTCTCTTGTTGATCATGCAAAATTTCTTAAGGCATCTTCGAAGGTCAATACAAATACCTGATTGGATATAGTCGTGGATGATCTTATGCTTGCCTTCCGGCAAGGTACATTCGTGTAAACCCATATTATTTTACAAAACATTTATTGCATTACTGTTGTGAATGTAACGTAAATATGACATATCTGTCAGTTTTACACATTATAGGTTAATAACTCATTCTTTGTTGTTGTTTCTTTATTATTTGTCATTTGTAATTGGTGTTTTGCCCAGTTTGATCTGTGGCGTGCAAATTTATAAGGAATACAGATTTTCCCTGATCTGTGGTCGTAAGTAGATCGTTTGGGACGTTAAGCAAGGCAGTGCAACAACTATAATCGGATCTGAAGCCAGATTGAATTTTGGGTAATAAGCCTTGTTCCGCCACGTATCCCTTCACCTGGTCATCGAGAATTCTTTCAGGAATCTTGCTGATCGTAGGCAATATGCTCACAGGTCGTAAATTCTTTAAATCTGACGGATTTGATAGTTTAGGTCAGTGCACAGTGGGCCCAAAACAAAAATTAGTGCGACAAAATTATATTAATGAGAAAACATATATATTTTCGTAGCCAGAAGTGTTCAATAACAATTAGAAACAATATTTATTTCAGTGGCTTGCAGGGGTGGTGAACAAACCTTCAAAGGGTAATATTTCTAAGTAATCTCAGACATCAACTAACAGAATAAAATGGAATATTATTGCTTGAATTGGATAAATACAAACAACAAACATAAAAAGCACTCGCATTTCTATCGCACCCTAAACATTCACTAGACGGCCGTTTCGTCGATTCAGGACTCATCAGTGATGGTTGGTCCAGTATACGACAAAAATGTCATAGCACTGAGTAGTTATAAAACTTGAAAAATAGTAGTAGTAAAGAATAAAAAAATAGTCCTAAGCTGGTTATATAAGGATCAGACGACACAAGAAGTGTATTAATTAAATCTTTGTTAGCAGTTATGCGGGAAAATTTTCTTGTGTTTGCTAATCTGAATTGCTTAAAATCTTTGAATCGTGATTCTTGAGCCTCTTCTGATAATTCGCCAATTGCAAGTAACGCAGATTTAATAATTTGGCTTCCATGCAAAAGAAGTTTATGAACCGACACCGGCATAAAATACCAAGGATATGTTTCGATTAACAACTTTGCTGTCTCTTTGGCATATAAATCAAAATTCTCTGGATTAATATCAAATCCAAGCGTGCAAGGGTGATAAACCGTACTGCAAATTTTCTACTTTAATAGGTTTGTTATTAACAACATCAAGACGATTCATTTCTTTTGGGGATGCGCCACAAATGTAACATATTTGTGCTGAATTTGTAGAGGTTAGCGTATTACACATCTTGCCATCAATCATGGTGAAATGAAGCTCATAGGTAATCTTAACTGTCAGATAATTTATGTAACATGTAGAAGAAGACAAATTATTTATTTGACTTCTAACGTGATCAACAATTTTTTTAACAAACGCTTCTTGGATTTTGCCATATAATGAGATCACGTTTTGCAGTTGAAATAAGTTTTAGCGGTACTAATGATGTCATAAAGAGATTTGCGTCACTTTCACTTGGATCTTCAAATTTTTGTTTAAAAGTGTTTTGCCCTGAACTGCCGTCACATCCCCATTTACATACTAGCAACAAGTTACTCAGAGTATCTGTATGCACACTTTCTACAACGCTTTTTTGTAACAGAGTCTTTCAGCAGTGTGATCTAGCAAAGACTGTAATTTAATATCGACACCCATTTCTGACACTACTATGGAAGCTTCCTCCGGATAGCATCGGTGTTTAGCTCTACGGATAGCATTATAGGGTGGAAAAATATTAACTTTTTTTCCCACGTGAAGCGAATTTTTTTTCCAACTTACAAATGTTCGTTTTCTTCATTTGGCTTTTCTATATAATATATATAGAATTTATTCAACTACTAGTTGAGTCACTTTAAGTGAATATTTTCCCTTAGCTTATTAACTTTTTTTCCAGAGTTGCCTTTCTTAATATTGAATATTGATTTTTAGTATATTTTGCCTCTGTATATAATGATAAAGCTTCGTCTTCTGACATTCTTTCGACAGTAACTGTAGGGCTGCGATATTTTGTCCAAATTTTTTTCCTCTCGTGGGCGTTGTTTGTGTTGCTTCCTGTATTATCTTCACAGTACTTCTGTGTCCCTTACTTCCCAATGAACTACATGCAGCGAAAGTTAGTTCTTCCGTAGTAAAACCCTCCCTGAGTGTTTTTGTTCGCCGTTCTTTAGTTCGAACAGAAGCAGTACTGAAATCAGGATTCTGTGGCCTACCAGGGTGAGCTTTTTTTTCGCCAATTGAGGAAGGTAACTGTAAATCTTGTGATAGCCATCCTGCATACTTTTTCAAAAATACCTTTCGGTCTCTGTTACACTGTTCCCACTTTCATTTATAATTAAGGTAAAAAAGTTGCATCTGCTTTTTCAAGTCAATTTCTTGTATGCTGCTTAATGTCTCCAATTTTAGTTTTTTTTTTTCACATCTTCGAGTAATTTCTTTACCACAATGGACACATTTTTCTTTCCCGTTTTTGGTAGGGCATCACTGTATTTCATTTCTAAAATCAATTCAAAAACATCGCAATAAAATAAACAAAATAATGATGATGAAAGTTTTGACATGCTAGAAACGTAATCACAAAGATTTAAAATATTTCAAAACATCATAATGTTGATTGGTTGCTTAGTTAAGATTCATTTAAGAAAGGTGATTCTGTTTCAAGCGATTCGATTAGTGCTCTACCGAACAACTATTCATTTAAAATTCATTTATGTCTAAATAGGCAAATATGGGCAAACATTTTGACTGGTAAAGTAATGTATTATGGTAGACGATTGCCTTTTAAAAAAATCTAGAATATATTATTTGTATAAAATTTTAAAAGTCTACTTAAAAACAAATAAAAATGACAAAAGTGAGGTTATGATAAAACATAAGTATTTATCACAAACTACTTAATCAATTAGTAAAATATTGCATGATTTTACACGTAGCTGAAGTCTTCTCAGACATTATATTAACGAAAAATTTCCACAAATTGCTAAACATTTTAAAAATCTTAGATAAATACACACACACTATTTCAAGGCTATCACTGAATGTTGCACTTGTGTTGGTTTCATCAGTGTCTGCGCACCACATATAAGCATTTTAGGGTGGGGGTTACTATTAAATGATGCACAAGATATATTACAGTGAGAAAAAATAACAAATCATAAAAAATAGATAGTTTGCAAATTCTATTTATGACGCCCTAAACTAATTTTCTGGCCCACTGTACAGTGGTCGCCAACCTTGTGAATTTATTGAGGTAATTTGGGTAATTGTAGAATGTACAGTGAGCTACTTTTTTTTTATGTACAGTGTTTTTGGGGCCTTGGTGTGGTATAGGACGCTATCATACAGGACCTAATCAAGACCTAAGAAATTATCCTTAATGACCGTTTAGGCGTATGTCGTTTGGCATGAAAATATCATTGTTCTGCGTAAATTTCACGACCCCATTATTAGGAAAACAGATTTGAATTTTTTGGGGCCTTTGTTTGGTATAGGACGCTATCATACAGGACCTAATTAAGACCTAATAAACTATTCTTAATGACCGTTCCGAAGAATGTCGTTTGGCATGCAAATAGTCCTTCATAATATCATTGTCCTGCGTAAATTTCACGACCCTATCATTAGGAAAACAGATTTAAATAATTTAATAAGACGAATTTCGTGAAGGGCGTCCATAATCAGTTGTTGTTCCGAAAATCATTGATCCTGTGCGCGAACTGAGATTGCAAGATCGTTATGTGACCTATCAAGAGATTGAGACAACCTTAGGGATTAGTGGGACCAGCATAAACATTTGTTCGCGTTGGATCACACAGAATTTGTCGATCGCTCAAAAAAAGGCTCGTGTCGATTGGTCGAAAGAAATGCTCAAAAAATACGATCGCGGTGCTTCGAAACACGTCTATGACATCGTGATAGGTGATGAATCGTGGATTTACGTGTATGCCCGAAAGTAAACCGCAGTCGACTGTATGGGTGTTTCAAGATGAGCCAAATCCAATAAAAGTTTTTTGCGCACGAAGCACTTCCAAGCAAATGGTCGCCTGTTTTTTCGGAAAAACTGAACATGTTGCAACCGTACCACTAGAACAACGCAGAACAGTCAATTCTGAGTGATACACGACCATTTATTTGCCAGTTCTCTCCAAGAAATCAGGAAAACCAACCGCCGAAGACGGATCACTCTTCACCACGACAATGCGAGCTCTCATACATCGGCTCAAACAACTGCATATAGTCCTGACGTAAAAAACAAACTGAGACGTCAACGTTTTTCGACACCTGAAGAAGCGGTTGCATGCATGTTTTGGAGATACCTCAATCAGAGTGGCAAAAGTGCTTCGACAATTGGTTCAAACGCATGCAAAAGTGTATAGATCTTCATGGGGAATATTTTGAAAAACAATCAAGTGATTTTCGATGATTAATATTTGTTTTTGTTCTCTAATCCCGAAATATAAAAGGCAACCCTCCTATAATAATAATTATTATTAAAATTCTGTTTCGTTCCGCTGGTCATATATTTCAGATTATATTATATTTTGTCGGGAAAGTTTTGGGGCGACACAACTGATTTTTTATCTGTAAATCAAAAAAAAAGCATGTGTCACTTCTACATTTGTTGTCTCAAGGTAGATCAAAGAAAAAGTTACTAAAACTGTTGATATAATGAGATTGTGCGGTAGCTCAGCCACAGCATTTTGCCAACCATGAATAAAGGAGGTTGAAAGGTCGACTCGTTTTCCCACCCTGTCTCTATTGTGATGTGGCAGCGTGAAGTGGTATATCAAACACGTCGTCATCAACCCCGTTATGCCATCCAACCCTCCCGTTATAGAGCTAATAGATAGGCGCGCTTTTTTTTTAATATTACTGCACACAAGAACTTATTAAAATTTTCAAACAGCTGGAGATGAATGCCATGCAAATTGGGTCTGTTCAAATGCAATCGCCCCGAGAAATCGTTTTGCATTTATAAAAGTTTTTTTATAAACACTTTTTTCGGTTGAATTTTTCATATTTTTCCTTTGTGTGCTGACAGAAATGATTTCTGTGTTAATGAGATTTTTATGAGGATTGATTTAATTGATAGGCTAAATGATTTTTTGTAAAACCAGAGAACGGTTCATATTTCATATCTTCTTTGGTGGTCCAATCTGTACTATACACAATATTTTTGACATAGCCCCAAAGAAAATATTCCATTGTCTTCCAATTTATCTGCCAGAAAATTTGAGATTTTAGAAACACAAACACCCAAACGATTTTGAAGGTCGATCGTTTTAATTTTGTGATTGTTTTGTGTATCATAGTAATGGCACAGCATTAATAAGTACAGCATTCCGACTCCACGTTGGCACTTTGAAATAAACTGTGACGTATGACGCCGCCATTTTGGGTTACAAGCCAGGTCCTGACTAAGAATAATTATAGTTTTCGGTTTCTAACCACAGTACTGTATTTTCATTTTTGTAAAAATATTTAAGTGCATAATAATATCGCTGTCAATTTCATAAATATTTGTGGTGTGTCATAGTGATTGAAAACAGCCTTGAGTGGTGGTATCAGTTAAAGGTTGACATTATACATATACATGTGGTCAAAGGACAGCAGCAGCTGGTAAAAATACAATGTACTGGCAACACTGTGCCAGGTGAAATTTGTCATCGCTATCTTGAAGTTTGACAGTATACGCACTGTGCGAGTAGTATTTGTGGATTAAGTTAAAGATGGTCGTCCAAAATCGGTCGTTGTGCTGCAAACCATCCATGCTGTGCGAAAACTAATTGAAGAAGATCGTCATGTGTCATAATATCGTGAAATCGAGGCAAGTTCAAGCATTAGTATGACTAGCATTTTTCACGAAAATTTGAATGGTCATAAGCTATGTGAGCTTTCTTTCTATTCTCAATACGTCAATAGTAAGAAAATTTGAGACAACTGTCGTTCGGTGTGTATTATAAAAACTCGTCAATCCAGGATTCTGGACGCGGCAACGCTTATTAAAGTTCTTGGTAAATTTGCTATGAATCCTAAAGGGCCGGTTACACGGCGCATGGTTCGCCGAACCTGTCTGGACAAAACCCGAACCGCTCACCGTCTGATATGAGTGATAAGAGGGGGATTCGAATACAATTGATTTGCAGACATATTTTTGCGCATGGAAATCTCCACTAATACGTCTCTGCTATCAAAAGTTTTGATGGGGTTCTAAAGCGAAAGGTTGGGATTAGATAACGAAGTATTTTGAAGCTGAAATATTAAATAGTTACTTATACAAAAACAAAGCTAAAAATCGTCAAATCTGGACTTTGCAGATTTTGGCGCATGAAAATCTCCACTAATACTTATCTAGTACCAAAAATGTTGATAGGGTTCTAAAGTGAATGGATGGGATTAGGTAATGAAGTATTTTGAAGCTGAAATATTAAGTTATTATTATAATTCAAAAAACGGAGTTAAGAATTATCAAATTTCGACTTTGCAGACATATTTTGCGCATGGAAATCTCCACTAATACGTCTCTGGTAGCAAAAGTTTTGGTGGGGTTCTAAAGCGAAAGGTTCGGATTAGGTAACTAGGTATTTTGAAGCTGAAATATTAACTTCAAAAGCAGAAAATCATCAAATCTGGACTACGTATAATGTATGGATTTGTTGAGGAAAATGAATAGATTGGAATGACAGATAAATAATATGGATTTTTTCAACAAGCAAATTATTTTAGCAAAAATAAAATAAACTTGGGGAAATTAAGATTATATTTAATTAAGCATCTGGGGGTGTGTTGGCTCTAAATAGGTTTCAGTTTAATTAAGCTATTGCGCGAGTAATAAGTACGAGGTGTGTTAAGAAACACTGTTAGGAAGAGCAGTCTCACCCCCTACTAGGCATGAAGGTGACTTGTGAAACACGGGTGGTTTTTACGACGATTTAAATTGAGAGACAATGTTTGATTTGAATCTGATTTTATTAAAAAATTAATCGACTATTTTTATACAAAATAATGCTGAGAACAGCTAAAATTTTTATTGATTTAATTTACATTATTATCTACAAATATTCAATACAAATTATAAATGTTTAAAAATGCAACCTAAGGGAAAAGTATAAACGAAAGTAAAATACTGAACGTTTAAAAAATGCTATTAAGTAAAAAATGCAAACTATTAACAAGAATGCAGGAAGTGTGTGAATACTTATTTAATCATAGGCGTCGTAGTATAATTTTTAGATAATAATGAATTAAAATATAATTTATTTTAAATATGATTATTATTATTATGTTACGGAAAAAACTTAAATATACTGCCATGTCTAGTAGTTACAATAAAAAAAAAATTACGAAAATCCGGTAGATTATCCACTACCCTTATTATTCTGAAAATCCATTGATGCTAATAAGTGGTATGTAGTGTAAAGAGTAGCACTATTGAAAACCACGTCAACGCCATGTGTGTGTGTGTGTCTGTGTTGTCACCAAGGGCTAATCATCATTTACTTTTTTATAACATCGTTGTATGGGTTAAAATTTAGCTCCTTTGGGGTGGGTAATATAAGTTTGCGTTTCATATAACCATTTATAATAATATATTATAACGTAACGGCTTATTATTTATGATGCCAGCGTGACACATCAAATAGGGGTAGTGTACTATAGTAGTATATAAATAGGGCTTTGAAAAAAAAATGTAATTTATAACTTTATGTTATATAACGGGTATGGTCATGAAATTGAATGTGTAGATAATTTTTTATTTCAGTGACATAAAATATGATTTTTTTTTGCGTTCTGTGTGTGTGTGTGTGGTGTTTGGAAATATTATTAATTGATGTTATCGAGTGTTAACAGTCACGATGTAATAGTAAAATTGTTCAACGAGTGACGAAAGTAACATTTTTTTAAGCGACAGCATAGTTTCTCGTCAAAATAGGCCTTAGTTTCAGCGATTATTTCATCATTGGACTTAAATTTCTTTCCAGCAATCATTCTCTTGAGATCTGAAAACAGAAAACAGTCGCTGGGGGCTAAATCTGGAGAATATGGTGGGTGGGTAAGCAATTCGAAGCTCAATCCATTCAATTTTGCCATAGTTTTCATCGATTTGTAACACAGTGCATTGTTTTGGTGAAACAACACATTTTTCTTCTGCAAATGTGACCGTTAATCGATCCAAAATTGCACAGTAATAGTCGCTGTTGATGGTGGTTTCTTTTTGGAGGTAGTGGATGAATATTAAAGATCTTTGGCAATAAGAACTTTAGCTTTTTGATGGTGCGCTGTCGGTGATGGTCGCACACCCCTCATGAACTCTCGATGTTTTTCTAGGAAATTTGAGGGTTGGCTGCTTGCTCTGTATTGGTAAAGAATTCTCCAGGCACTCAATGTTGTTCCATACAACATTTCTGCCGGAGATGCCTGAATGTCGTCTTTGAGACTTGTTCGTAATCCGAGTAGGACAGTGGATAAGATTTGTTTGCAGGATTGAAATGCTGCAGTGGCTTCTGGTGTCAAGATAATTGGTGTTTTGTCGTTTTCTTTTTACTCTTATTCTTCTTTTTTCCCTTTCTGTCACTAGTGTCAATTTGTCGATTTAGCACGGAGTAACAAGTCAGAAGTGACAGAAGTATGTCTGCAAATGTCAGTCGGCGGCGTGATCGCCACAGAAAAAATTCTAGTAACGCCATCTATGTGTCATCCCACGGATTTATTGAATGAAAAAGTTGCATATGTACACCATTTCAAAATGATATAATTTTTATTATTTGAATACATTGAATAATAAAATGTATAGAAGAGATGCGTGAGAAACGTAAAAAGAATTGTGGACATGTGAATGTATAATAATTTCTCTTGATAATCTTATGCATTCCCACTTTTATAATTATTATTTTATAATTTTACTACGACTGACTTATTATATGTTCAATCATCATTTGAAAATGTACTACATTGTAATGCTGTTTACAGTAACATGGTGTGCGCTCTTTAAATCGGAGATTTGTGTTGATAAAAAGCTTGTTTCCAAGCCGCTAGAGGCGCGTTGGTCGAGTTTTATTGACAGTAGTTGTCGTGTCAAAAACAATCAATAAATTACAACAAAGAAATGTTGTCATCAGTTGTCATCTATTTTTTGTGGGAAGTGTTTTAATTATTATAAACTATATTATATTCTTTATTTAGTGCTCCTTTTTCATCAGTGGGTTAGTTTATGTGGAAATAAACGTTTGGTTACTGAAATGACAGCAGAGAAGATCTACAACAATTGTAGGGTTTGTTTGTGACATTTTATACCAGAAGATTTTGGACCTAATCAAACTCTCAAAAAGGGAGTATTACCTGCATTCAAACTGCCAGGTATGTTGTTGTTTCTTATTTGAAATTAAAAATATTGTAAACAAAACATTAATTTCATTTATAGTAGTTTTTTAAGCGAAGAAATGAATAATGAGATACTAAATGACGTAGAAACATTTTATACCTATTATAAATAAAAATCTGTGTAAAAATAAATTTTTTGTAAAATGGACTTTGTTTATAAATAAAGTATTGTTTAAGTGAGCCATTTTTTTATTTTCAATAAATTACTGCGACTACGTCTATTTTAAAAAATGTACGTTGGACTAGACAAAACATTTTCATTTTTCACTATTAGTAATAATTCAAATATCCCACCTAAAGTAATAGAGACCTCTACCGGTCAAGATACAAAGTTTGTCTACTACGCATTACGGTTACCTTTTATATCGATAATTTTTTTTTTTACTTATTTCCAGACCAGTAGATGGCACAATTATATAGACACATTCGTCAACACGGGAGAGTCCATTCTATTCCAGTATATAAACATTATTCGATGCCTAGCAACTATAGTGGGAAATATTTATTACGCACAGGTAAATTTCCTGGTAATGACGAAAGTAGCGTCGGCCATGAAAAATCAACATAGCAACGAAGACAATACAAACACACCAAATTGATAGTTTTGGTATTTATAATTAATAATAATTATAATTAAGTATTTCGCTAATTTCAAAACACAAAAACACTGATAGTGAATATAGTTTAACACCACCTAGTCAATTTAATACTTCTAACTTATCATATTTAGCCTTATACGCTAACAGGGGTAAGTTTCGAAAAACAAATATTTTCCTAAAAATTATGTTAAATTTATTCAAAGGCATTAAAACAGTCGGAGAAAAAGTATAGCGTGAAACTCACATGAAATGACCAATCCTACTCGTATGATTTGCATCATCTATACTCCTCGTGTGAAATGAACGATTTTATGAAAATGTTAATTATTTGTACATGAGTGCATTAAATAAATAATTACTTATTTTGATATTTTACAATAAAACCAATCTAGCGTAATTATGAAATATCATATATAAACATTCATAATATTCGTATTCGGAAATTGCGTTTTGTAAATGCTTATACAGTGTTCGTCTAAAGCTGCGATATTGCTACAGCAAAAAGCATCAGAAAAACATCCCATTTTACTGAATGAATTGATGAATTTATTGCAATTATACGATTATTTACAGTGATATTTTTAATAAAAACTTAACCAAACTGAGGCAAAAACTTTACACTTGTTTTTATGTAATCAGAGTGCTGCAGATAGCGCCCTCTACAATTCACATGGAAATTATCAACAAATTCAAATTCCTCATCCCCAAAAACTCTGGACCACGTAATTCTATGCAAAAATATTGGTTCACAACTGGGTTATTTAGGAAAACCGAAAACGATATTACCACTTTGGCAGACCTGTATCTAGGTTATTATCATCTTTTCAACTAAGGTGAGTTTGGCCAAATCTCAATATTTTCACCCAAGGAATCTGCAGTTTTACTGTGTTTTATTAATTAAGGGACACCCTGTATAGATGAGCTTTTTGTAGATGTGTATTTTCTTTGATAGGGTTCTAAACTTACAATAGTAAGTAGAGAGTTAGATGTCGAAGTTAATAAGGTTGAAAATAATTTGGTCTTCCTCTGCACATTTTATCTGTTGATATTTCTAAACAGGCGAGATAGCTGAACCTTTGTGCGTCCTCCGACGAGTCTAATCCTTGTTCTTTTACCCCATCTTGGCCTAAAGTCTGACTGGATAGCCTATTTCATCTTTCTCATCAGAGTTTTGTTCTATAGATCATTTGTAGTCGCAGGATTCTGGAGTATATTCTACGTCTGGCGCCTTTTAGAATCTTTGAACTTTATGCAATGTGCTCATTTGAGATAGTTTGGTGTCAAAAAATAATTAAGGAGACACGTGGTCCATCTTATCCTTCAGAATAGGGAGTCTACAGATTTCTCTCATATTTTGTTATTCTCGCCACCTTTTTTGGACATCTAATCAAAGAGTGGACGCAATACGACTGTTCTGTACTAGAGCATTGACGTGTAGGAGCAGGCCATCTTTTATCAATTTTCCTAATTTGCTTTTTTAGCTGTTCGGAGATTCTCCAGTGATAGGATCTTTAGAATCATGCCATGAGTTTTCAGGATGACTATGTGATCTTAATTCGGTGATGGTGTGCCTTTTTATGCCATGCATGGATTACTGCTTCTACAAGTTTGCTCCAGTGATAATCCGGGACAGCGTACCATCGGTTTTTCTTGTTTTTCTTGGACACGATTCTTTCCTTGCATAGTCTTTACTTTTCTTCCCGATTGAGTTGTTTGATCGATGATTATAAACACCCGTTTGCGGAATTAAAAATACCCCCTTCCATGGCTCTAGTTGGGATTGTTAGGCCTTTCTTTTAATCAGACTTAGCTTTAGTATGGCTGTCTTCTGTTGGCTTTATAGGGCCACCAGACCACACCTTCATAGGCCTTGTGATACAAGTGGGTATACCCACGTCGTGACCCTACAGGGTTCAAATCTGAATCTCCTCCTTTGGGTGAAAAGTCATCATCATCGAATGAACAATAATTTCGTTCCATAGCGGACAAAGTGACTGGTTTTTCGCTATGCCACGAAATTATTTTTCATTTATGTTCACGGACACAAATTCATTTTATAAGTCATCATCATCATTCACGCCCTATCGAGTATGAAACAGACTGATCCTCGAGCCGCAGATCTTGTCACAAATTTGACAAACCCAATCACAGCCTGTTGTAGGTGCGCTGCGCCATCGATGCGTGCTCCCTCCTTTCGATGCTGTCTCTTTGCATCCTCATGTCGTCGACGCTGCTCTTCAAAAACTGGATGGCCCTCGTAAATGGTACGCTTCAATCTTTCCTGGATTTACCTTAACCAGGATGATGTTAGCCATGTTAGGTGTATCCATTTACCAAATCCCTCATTTTAATTTGTGAATAAATTTCTTCGTACTTACCAAGATTTATTTATGTAGGACCTTGTATATGTCATGTATATGCATCGTCTGTATTATGTATAAATACCGCAATTTTAAATTCTAATAGATTAGGGTAGGATGCTCTAAGAGTGCGCACTTAAGGTTTAATCAGGTGTAAAATCTAAACAAATTGCGCTAAAAATATATTAATTTTTATTTAAACTTGTTAATACTTTAACAATAAATCAAGTACAGTTTTCAAATCAAACGGCAATACTTTAACAACAAAAAAAAAAAAACTTAAAAAATTGATTTTGCGCACTCTTATAAACCTGCTTTTTAAGAGTACGCATTTAGGACTGTAAGAGTACGCATGTAATTTTATGCACATAAGTCACATATATAAGATCCAATACCCGTGTATGCACTGCACTTTTCATGCCACCATTCAGCACACGATATGCACTCAATCCAGTCCTCTGTAACAGGTTCTTTAAATGTTTCGTTGCACCCTGGACAGTTCCACTTTTTCATATGAAGCGGAGGTTTTGGCTTCTTTGGAACTGCTTTTCCACTTTTGGCAATCTTATTTGCTTGAGTGAGATTCACACCAGATTTCCTTTTTAAATTCTTTCCCAGAAGCGCTTGTGGCGATGGTATATTATCGCCCACGTTTAATTTGACAAGCCGTTTTGGATTTTTCTTCTCTTCTTCTTCAATCATTTGGTCCTTATATGGGGAGCTGGTGATAATTTCCGATTTTTTGCTTCTACGACTTGTTGATCTTACCGCAATTGATTTGGGTAACGGAGAAATTGTTGTTAATTTTATATATGTTGATGATGTTCCAGGAGTGTTCGATAAATCAAATAATGTGGCGGTTTCTGGCGTTACAGCAACTTTTTCTTGCAAAGTTGAAGTGATTGCAGATGTTCCAGGAGTGTTTGATAAATCAAATGTGGTGGTTTCTGGCGCTACAACAGCTATTTCTTGCAATGTTGAAATTATGGCAGATGTGTTGGAAACCACATCTGTAGGCTGACGTACATTGCTTCCAATCTGTAATATCATGGTCGTCGGATCAGATGTAGGTGTTTCGCTGATTATGGCATCTCTTTCATTGGCATAAATATTTTTCTCAGTAGTAAATTTTTCGAGAACAACGATTGGGATGTCAGGAACGTTAGGAGCATTTCCAGAGGAGAGATCAGAGTTTTGATGTGCTTGAGTATCAGTTTCAGACGTAGAGATATCAGCAAATTCAAATTGAATGACAGGCGCTTCTACTCCCGTAGTAATTGTATCTGTAGCTGGATTTTCTCGTTCTGTGACATAAGTGGCCATAAAGTCAGCTTCAGTAAATATTTCATTATTAAAGGGACAAATCCCTGTCACTTTAAAACCTTCAATCGCATTTGTTATAGTAGCAGCTTTAAAATATGCAGGTGCAAATATTGAAGCAATTTGGTAAACCGTAATTACCCGGCCTGCGTGGTTTGTCAACCATTTTTCACATTCGTTGGAATAAAACTTTTTTAACGGGCCGAAAAAACACCTGTCAAGTGGCTGCATACGGTGGCTACTATGAGGAGGAAGTGTTAATGCTATAATGTTATTTTGGCGAAAAAAATCAATTGCTGCAATAGAACAATGGGAAGTGTGGTTATCCATTATCAGCAGGACTGGTTGTTCCTTTGTTGGCTTAGCATGATCTCTAAAATGTGTGGCATAATCAACAAATAGTTCCCTATTGATGAAACTACTATCGGATACCATTCCAATTGAAGATGGCGGAGCTCCATCCAAAAGTTCCGCTTTCATTCTTTTACGTGGATATATAAATACTGGAGGAATATATCGTCCACTGGCACTCATTGCGCATACAACACTTACATTGGTTCCCCGTTCAGCACTGGATATTTTATTGACACACCTTTTTCCTTTTGTTGAGAAAACTTTAGGGGGCTTGTTTGGGACAGTGGAAAATCCCGATTCGTCCATATTATAAATTGCGTGCGGCGGGAATTTATATTTCTGCATTAACTCCCAGAGATTATCGTAAAACCGCTTACACTGTGGTTCATTAAACCCAACAGCCCTGGCGAGACTAGTAGCGGTGGGTTGCCTCAAAGTAACATCTTGGTGCCTTTTCAAAAATCCACGCAGCCAGCCTTTGCCCGCCATTTTTGAAGTTTTATCAAAACGATGTTCTAATTTATTTTTTTCGGCGAATTCAAACGCTAGACTTCTTAGAGCTCTAGAAGTTAATCCGTAAAACATGTTGTCAACTGTTTTTATATATATGCACAACTCTTCTTCCATTTCTGATCTTAAAGTTGTATCGAATCTTCCCAGCTTTGTAGCTACAGTAGTTCTTTTTAGCCTCTTTCTTAATGTGCTTTCTGCCATTCCTAGAGAATTTGCCACGCTTCTCTTACTTTCTCCATTTTCAAGCCTTTTTCTTGCTTCCTCCATAACCGCCGGTGAGCATAAAGCACGCTGAGAAGTTCGTTTTCTGCCAGACATTCTGAAACAAAAAAAATACTTTCTTTTTGGTGTGTATGGTTTGTAAGAGTGCGCGCGTACTCTTACAAAATAACTGACTGCGCACTCTTACAAAACGAGCTTGTTCTAAAATGCGTCAGTGCTGCCGCTATCTTGGTTAGAAATTGTACACAACGGTATGTTTTATACGATCACTTGTAGTTTATTGAAGGTATGGTAAAATATGGATACGAAATTTTTGAAAACTACAGTTGTATGCAATATCCAAAATGTCGAAAAATATTAACAAAACAGACTAAACCATTTAAACTTACCTAATAACGTTATTAACCGTGTTTATTTGCTTAAAATGCACTAGACACATACATGCACTCCACTTAATCAGTACGAACTAAAATTTTGTTGTTGTTTGTGAACCGTTCCGAGAATCGACGACTGCGCACTCTTATTGACCGCGCACTCTTAGAGCATCCTACCCTACAACATATTTTATTAACGATTTCGTTTTAAAATGTCGAACCCAAAACCAAATACAATCATTATTAGTTTTACCGCTATATTATGAATAATAAATACACCTAATAACAATAACATTAAATATACATGGTTGATGCATTCATTTTAAAATTGTTTATGATTATTTTAAATGTCGATCCACATCTGCACACAAATTATAATTTAATTTGTTTTATTTCCATAATTATAATTATTGATGAGGGGACCAGGGGGCGGTTTTTAACCCCTTTCGTACTTGACTTTATTCGCTTAACGTCATTGGCCTCGTTTTTTAGGTTGGGGACAGAAAGGATTAACTGGGGGTCATGTTCGAGCTTTAAGGCTGTTTGTGTGTTCTTCAGTGGCTCTGAGAAGCATAATGATGATCCACAATTTCATCTTAGGTTGATAATACTCGTCGGTTATTGATCACATACCTGTATTCAGGGAACCCCATCTTGTTTTGGCATTTGAAAGTTTATAATATCTTGAGGTGCAAGTTTCTCCTTCCTTTTGGATGTGCAATTATCAGACTCCCGGCTCCTGGTTAACAGCCTTACTGGATGATTTTTTAAATTTTTCCTTGTTTTGCAAGGGACTTTATCACAGAGCGTTCCGCACGATTTTTCTCAAAATTGTCAGTCATTCTGGAATAATAATAATGATGAATGATAAAAAGTGAGGATTTTCTTCCGTCAAGTTTAAAAGCTACTGGCAAAATATTTGTCTTTTTTACCATCACCAGGGTGCAAACTCCGAACACAAGCTGTAGGTGATATCGTTGAGTTATTGCCACTTTTCAAGGTTTTGATAAATCTTCGTTTGTAAATTAAAATGAAAAATCCCTTCATCATAAAAATGATTTAATAACTAACGAATATCAAAGCAAACAACCACTACTAAAGAAAAAACTGTCAAATTAGATACAAAATAAAAACACACTTTTTTGGCATAACGAAATTAGTCGTTTCCAACATCACTGTCCTGAACATCAGGCTCGGGGATACTATCGTCAAAGATTAATCTACACAATAGATAGTCAGCCCAATGCATTAAAATGAGAACATCTCTAAGTATGCCAGCCACTACGTGGCGTAGACTAGCGTGTAAAGCATAGAGCAGTATTGTCACAGCCAGAAACCGTTTTGTAGTTTATTAATATCAGAAACAAAACGCAACGTATAACAATTATTTACATCATTTGCAACAGTTATGCACCGACAATGCTGTATTGTCAGAGAGAGAGATTGATGAAATTCTGTATTAATCTGGAGGGGATACGTAGGGAGGGTAGAAAAAAAAACAAGCGAATGTGGTGTGTGTCGTGCTGTTGCCGATTCGTCGGTAAAAGAAACACACAGGGTGATTTATTACAAGTACAGTATTGAAATAAAAGCCTTATCTCTATGAATTAAATTTAATATAATAATATTTAATCCATGTCATACATGTTTCAACACTAGACCAGTCCCATGATCAGTGGCGAACAATCATTAAATGAAAAGCTCTTAGATAGAAACATACTTCTGGCTCCATTGTAATAATTTGTTGATGTATATAAAAAAATCTAAATATCTAAAAGCTAAAAGCTTTTGATTTAATTATTGCTCGCCACTGTTTATGGGACTGGTCTAGTCTTGAAACATGTTGTATGGCATGGATTAATGATTATTAGGTATATTAAATTTATTTCGTGGATATTAGACTTTTATACCAATACCGAAATCAAGTAGGTATTAATGTACATTATTCTTTGTCAAAATTATAACTCCACTTAAGAATTGACTAGATACTTTTTCAATTTATTACATATATTTTAAATATTTCACGTAGACAATGTGGCAAAGATGTAACAAGATTGTTGTAGATCTTATAATACCTATAATAAAAAAATTATCAGTGCTACCTATATTATATTAGGTATACATATTATGGTTGTTTTCATACCTACTGATTTTGTTTTGAAGAGAATTACCTAATATATTAAATTAAATTTAATCTTTGGCTGCGTAGTTATTTTTTTTGTGAATATTTTTTAACTTATTTTGTGTTTTTCTAATTTTAGACTAATTATATTATTTTGTGTTGTGTTTTTTTTTATTTGAGAAACTTCCTAGTTAGTGACTAAATAATTTTTGTGTTTTGTGAAAATGGAAAGAAACAATTCGAAATTAAGTCGTAACCAATGTGCTTTTCGAAATTGTAACAACAGTTACAGAAACAATCGAGAGGTACATTTCTTTCGATTTCCTAAAGAAGAAGATCGATGCAGAAAATGGGTTATAAATTCAGGTATAAGTTCCACTTTATAGGTTTAGGTACTTAAATTTTACTTCTTTTTAATGTTTCTTCGGGTAAATAATAAGTTCGGTAGGAATAGGGCTTTGGGTATCAAACAAAAAAGATAGAAAATAGAAATTTGACATAGGGGTAGTTCTAAGCATTTACAAGTTTGTGACGTGTAGCGATTTTCGATGCCGCCCCCGGAGGTATACATGAGGGCGGCGCAATGCCGTTTTAAATATCTCGTTTCGCTTTCTTGGAAAATAAAAAATTATAACTGATAACTGACACTTAGTACTTAACCCATTAATCCCCAACGTTGCGTAAACGAAACATTTTTTAAATTTTTTTTTCCAATGTGCCAGTAAAAAAAATACTTGTGTTGGCAATAGGATATAATCAGTTGTTACTTCTCGTCCGGCCATCGTCTATCAACTTTCTCTCACCGGGCATATTGCCTGCTCACACTAGATGTCTGCGTAAAATTAAATGTATCCGTTTGGTGGGTAGTTTTGATTACAATAAGTCGGTGCCAAGCCCAAGCTCGAAACAAAATAAATCTATATTTACCTACTACCTATTTGGCTTGGTACCGACTATTATGTGCATTGTTGTCTTTTGAATGATATTTGTATTTTGTTATTTTTCGTATTTTTTATTAGTTCTTTTGACAGCTCTGGTGTCATCAATACACCTGTATCCCGAATTGCACCAAATTGCGATGCTATTGAACAAGCATATAATCCTAAATATAATATTATTTTTGAACTTTGAATGTACATATGAAATTTGTATCTTAAAATTAGTCAAAGAATCACCCTTTAAAGTTTGTACAAGTACTTATGCAACACCCTGTATACATAGATACTTTGATTTGCAATTTGCAAATCTGTTAAACTAGGTAATGCTGTTTTTTTTTATTTACTTTCAAATATGGTGTTATGTAATTGTATTCAAATTAAATGTTTGGGGATGATATTTACGAGTTTTATTTTTTTATATAGAGAAACTGTTATTCAGTTTTTAAGGATCAATCTGAAGCAGACGATTGTACTTGTTAAAACATGAAAAAAGTTATTGTCGTGATACTTTTAACACCCTGTTGGTGGGTTTTTAAAGCTTTTTACGAAACGTGTTAACAATACAATCTACATAAATCGTTATTTTTTTAAAGTTTTATGATCATTGCACAAAAACCAATATTAGGGAGACTGTAAGTTTTTTTTCAATTCGGCGTTGCAGAATTTGAACCTAATTGTGATAATTGTGTTATTTTACTAGTATAGATATTTTTGAGTAAATTAATTCGGTTATAATCGATGAGTAGAATCTTTGGAGTAAAATACATTTCACAAAAACCCTGAACCATGTTTCTCAATAGATTTAAATTTTCATTAAAAACAGATTAAAAATTCTAATTTTTTACATCCTGCATTTCGAAACCGTATTTTTTTAAATAATTATTGTCATGCTGGAAATTTCAAACCTTATTTACTTCAGCAACTTGTAAAAAGCACAGCCTTTTTAATATTAACATTTCTTAAAATCGATAATACGCGATAACGATGACTTTCTATCAATATCACAGAAGGATACATTTATTACGTATATAATTTGTTAGATTTTACATCTCCGAATTGAAACACACGCAAAAAATGTGCATAAAAAAGTTAGGGTAGCATTTCACGCCTGTATGAGTCTGAGATTTATTTTTTCATAATGTTAACAAGTTGAATCTGCTGTTTGAGTTTGATCCTTAAAACTGAATCAGATAATAAGCGGAAGTCCTATCTATAACGCCAAATTTCGTTAATTTAAATATAACTTTTTGATGCATCCTTATATCCGAAATTTAAAATTAAATGACTAAAATAATATTATTTTAGTCATTTAAAATTATTGTCTAAAACATTTAATGAACCAGCCCTGTATATTTATACTATTATAGTAATTTCTTTTATTTTCGTCCATACACATTAATCTTTGCGTAGATAGGTGTACGTATACCATATAATTTTATATTAACCGACAAAAAACACTGCTGCACAGTAGTACATATATGATACCTATAATATAAAAACAAACTCCCACCTCGTAGGGGAAAGTATACTCGTCCTTGTCTAACATTGCCCATATGATTATTTTATTTCAACACAATACATATAACACCATCTACAATTTCCATAATTTCCATGGTTACATGTTTTTCTAATAGATGTAGCTCGTGTCGAGACAGTTTCAATTTTTGTTTTCTTTCCCATATACGCTGACTATCTATTGTGTAGATTAATCTTTGCTATCGTTGACGGTCCTAGGGGTTTGTACCGGATGAAAGTCATCCGGGATGACCCCTGATTTTCACAGCTTCAGCATATCCTGTTTGTTCTGATTGCTGATAGGCCCAAGTTTCGAGTATGCTTTTTGAATTCAAACTCACCCAGGTTAATAGAAGAGCGACCTTTACCAAAAATATGGGTCTCCTAGTAATTCCTTGTTTGAATTTTAAATATTTTAAGCAGTTGGACTTGTATGTTTTTAGCAGTACATTTTTGAGCATTTTCTAGTATAATGATTGCTAGTGGCAAACGATGTCTCGTACGAAAAAAAGTGAAGCATTATTTTTTGTTGTAAATTGAACAAGTAATCTAGAAATATTTTTTTTCTTCGTGAGAAATCAGTGGCGTATCATATTTTTCATTAAAACTGGGCAAAGATGTGTCCGTACGCATGCCTCTGCTGGAAGAAAAATAATAATTTTTACGCAAAAAGATGTATCTAAATTATCTATCCAAACGTGCCACATTTCATTTAAACATCTAGAAAGGTTTTAAAAATAATAATAAATTTGGAATTTTTTTATAAAAATGTTGACACTTAAAAAAAGCGTTTTTATACCGCTCAGTTGGGATGCCTGCCAAATCGCGCACTTTCAGTCGTCGATCGTCCAATACCATTCCATGGATTTTACCAACGATTTCTGACGTAACGGCTTCTTTGGGACGACCTGAACGTTCAGCGTCACTTGTACTGCTAAACCCCTTTTTATAATACCTAATTGAAATTGATCATTCAGAGACCCTACAGCTACTGCGCGGGAAATTCAAAAAGACACGGACTTATCAAACCAACCTCTTAGTATATACTTGTGAATAGGTAAATTAGTTTGATTGTAAGAATTTAAATTCAATGTTTATATAATTTTAAATAAGTAATTCGAATGATCATGTCCTTATGACCTTTTTCCACTATTAGAATTTCTACTTAGATGTATTATTCGTGTACAGGTTGTACCTCTTAGGCAATAGAGTATTTATAGGTTTAACGTAATTTTTTATTACTTTCTAAAATTCCTTTATTCCATTTTTTTATTTAAATGTGACCAAAAGGGAAAATGTTAGTTAAAATATAATTACAGTAATATTACATTTGTTCAAAGCCGGCCCTGTGGAAAAATAAGCTACTGGTGACCATGCGCATTAGGGACAGCTTTACACTTTTGGTTACACCTTTGTACTACGGGATTATCATTATATTAGATATACAGGGTGTTAGTAAATAAGTGCGACAAACTTCAGGAGGTAATTCTGTATGAAAAAATAATGACAGCTATATAAACACATGTCCGCAATTGCTTCGTTTTCTGGTGTTAAAGTTTTTCATAAAAACTGAAGATTTATTGATTGCTCTGAAACTGGTGGAGATATGCAAATGAAATTTAGTGGATTTTAAGAGGTAGTTATTGCGCATTTTTTGACATGCAATTAAGAATTATGCTCATCAGTGGCGCGCATACGGGTACCTATAATAATCTCATTTTTTTAAAGACAAAAATGGTACGCCACTGGAATTTTTCAAATTAAAAATCATTTTGGAATTCCTGGTTCAATTTGTGATAAAAAATCTCTCTTGCTTTTTCATCGTAGGGGGCATTTGTGCAAAAAAGTGAAACATCTCGGGGCGACGCTAGTAGGCTACTGTCAACATTATGTTATATACGAATATATCAACGAAATGTCAAATTAGCGTTTCTTTATTATTATTATTATATAGTGTTATTTTCTCTTATTGTTTTGGTTTAATGTGTACTAGATAGTTCTTGATAATGTATTAAAGAAATGAAAAATCCGGGGTAAGATGTTTTATTTTTTTGCACAAAAACGATGCCCCCTACGATAAAAAAGCAACAGAGATTTTTATCACAAATTGAACGAGGAATTTGAAAATGAGTTTTAATTTGAAAAATTCCGGTGGCGCACCATTTTTTTCTTTAAAAAAATTGAGATCATTACCCGTATGCGCGCCACTGATGAACATAGAATTCTTAATTGCATGCCAAAAAATGCGCAATAACTACCTCTTAAAACCCACTAAATTTAATTTGCATATCTCCACCGGTTTCAGAGCAATGAATAAATTTTCAGTTTTTAAGAAAAACTTTAACACCCCGTATCTCAGAAAACGAGGCACTTGCGGACATATGTTTATATAGCAAACTGTCATTATTTTTTCATACAGAATTATCTCCTGGAGTTTGTCGCACTTATTTACTAACACCCTGTATATATAATATCTGTGCGCACATCACGCTCACACAAAGAGGATCTTAACGATTCTCCCTCGTAAACGAGTGACGGTCTGTATTTAACCGTGTCTCCCAGGTAATAGTTACTTTATTAGATTCAGACAACTATTTTAAAATAAAAGGAAAGTTAGATGTATCTTACTAACTAAAAAATTAATAAACTACCTGAGGTTCATAAGAAAGAATGAGCGTCAATTTTTCGTTTAAATTTTATTCAACTTTTGGTTCTCACCTGTATACATGACATTAATTTGATATTGTGGGACTTGATTATACCAACCAAATTGTCCATTATTTTCAAAAGAATTCAATATTTTTAGTTTGCAAACTCTATTCATATAAATGGAGGATAACAAAGTCATTAAATCATATTAACAGTTACATCCCTTGTATGGATTTAAGTCAGATTTAATTATTTTGTGGCTATGCAAACAATATAATCAGTCGTTGGCTTCTCCTCGTACGTCGTTCTCCACACATTTATGTGGTCTTTTACTGGGGATTAGTGCTTGTGCCCTCAAAACACATACGGTATATCCAGGCGCGGCGATAAGGGTGTGATGTATTGCCGGGAAGTCGCCAAGACGTAGCAGGAGATTAGTGGGGATCGCTTGTAGAGCACAGGGGTCGCTTCCGGTCGTGACAGCCGAGATAAATCACCGGCCGGCGATCTACTGCCTGTATATGTATGTGTTATACGACTTGAGGCGATTAATGACCGAGCAAATGTGGAAAACCACCTCTGCACTTTTCGTCGACGACCCTGACAGAAGAGAAATGAGCTGGAGATTTTCGACGTTCACACACACAGGACGACGGGTCTCATTAAATGGTTTTAGTGTTCGGCTATTTGGAAATCAACTAATGTTTGATGTTTTCGAATTATTCACTATCTTTTGTTTTGCTTCAACATATTTACGAGGGAAACTATTTGTATTTTAAGCCTTGAAGCCAGGATAATGAGTGTTTATCGTTATTACGTCGACATTGGTGTTTAAGACAAGCTTGTAGCGGCCAACTAATTTCTATTGCCAGATGAAGTCGCATTTTTTGCCAGTGTCAAACGCTAATAGAACGATGATCGCCTTTCGGTCACTGACGAAGCTACACTGCCCTCCTCTCAGGTTTGATCGGGCTGATCGACATCTTTCAGCACTCAGTAAGTGGCAAATTTCACGTGCTGGTTTTGTTTTGTGTCCATCACGTCGATGATGCACTCAATCACTCTATACAGACCATCCCAAGAACTGCCTAATTTCGGCGAACTAGTTTTTGACGCAGGCTTTTACCACAAGTAGTATTAGATGATCCGTCGTACTGAATCTTTGATTGGTCAGCGTGCATGACTTCTCTGGTCTTCTTTATATTTCTTATTCGAAATATCTCGCCTTTCTTCGTCATTCTAGGCAATTCTGACTCTTTTAAATTTACCTTTAATAATAGTAATAATTTGCATTTTTTATGCATTTTAGTGTTTTTCTTCACATTTTTGTGAAAAGCTGAATATAGTGCATATGATATATTCAGCCGAAAATGTTTACATCAATAATTATTGTTAGAATAAAAATTTCTAATTCTATACGTAATTTATAAATTTAAAACCAAAGCAGGTACCTAAATAGCGGGGAAACCCCACCCTAATAAAAGATGGTTAAGAGACCCTTGTCTCCTACTTTTGTTGTCGGATGCAGCATCAGGATTGTCTGATCATGAGTCTGTCTTAGCCAAAATTAATTTTTCTAAAATTAAACAGCCCAGAAACGTCGAGATCGGGAGATTATATAGTAAATCGAATTTCAATTGTTTTAGAAACCTCAGCAGAGAGACTGACTGGGGCATGCTACATGATTCTCTTGCTCCTATTAGTTGTTCTCTGATCTTGTAATAGGGAACTTTAATCAAAGCTTCCCTTTGCAGATAATCAGAGCAAAGTCTAAAAAGCCATGGATTACCCGTGGTCTAAGGATTTCATCGAGAAATCTAAGATGTTTGCATACCTTGAGAAACTACTGATCAGCATTTTCATTCTTACTTTACCACTTACAGGAAAATCTATAGACAGATCATAGGAAGTGCCAAACAAAGTTTGCCCGATGAGAGTCTCTCATTCCTAGCGTATGCCATAAATGTCACCTTCGAGACTGGAACATTTCCATCAAGTCTTAAAGTTTCTCTTGTGAAGCCCCTATTGAAGGCGGGCGACCTAAGCGATCCAACAAACTACCGTCCTATAGCACTCTTACCATGCCTGTCTAAAATTTTGATAGAATGAATGATAGAAAAAGATTGATCAACTTTCTAACTGTGCACGGCATTTTAAGTGAGTCCCAGTTTGGCTTTCGGGAGGGTGTGACCATGAGTGATGCGATGTTTTCCTTTCGGGAGACACTGTATTTGAGCTTGAATGGTGGTGATGTGGCCGCGGCCGTGTTTTGTGACTTTAGCAGAGCATTCGACTGCGTGAATCATGATATTCTCCTTGGCAAGCTCTTTAGGTATGGCTTCCGAGGTGTCTCTTTGCATTGGTTCAGATCATTCCTAACGAATAGAAAGCAGATTGTTGGGTATTTACTCTGACGAATGCCTCATACTCCCATGGAGTTCCACAGGGCTCTGTCCTTGGTCCCATTTTATTCCTAATCTACATAAACGACATTTCATCTCTTGCAATAAGAGGTCAATTCACAATATTTGCTGACGATACTACTATTCTATGATCTCATAAAGACCCTGCTTCATTGACAACAACCTGGTGGTGATTAAGAGGTGGTGTGACTCAAACCTTCTGTCCCTAAATGTAAGCAAAACTAAATTAGTATGCTTTAAGTATTTGTGTCCAGAGCAGATGGGTATTCGGGATGAACCATTGGAGATTCGTAACTCAAACAAATTTCTTGGACTAGTGATAGACAATAAGTTAAAATTTCATGACCATATATTGGCCTTGAGACAGAAACTAGCCAGAGGGTGTTACGCCTTTAGAGTTATAGCCAATGAACTTGGAGTGGAAACTGCAAGGCTAGCATATTTTTCTCTTGTGGAGAGTCATCTGCGTTATGGGATTGCTTTCTGGGGATGCTGCAGTCAGTATCTGTTCAGCTCTGTGCTCGTTTTGCAGAAGAGAGCAGTTAGATTTAAGACACTTGTAGGCCTCTGTTTAAGACTTTAAGGATATTACCATTGTGTGGTCTTTTTATACTGGAAACGTCTTGCTTGATCTATAAAAAATTTGGTACTCAACTTGGATCTTTCAACAAACCCTATAATACCAGGCAGATGTTTGACATTCCAATGCCGATTCTTCAAACGGAATTAACCAGGAATTTATTTAAGCATAAAAATTTTTAACCATCTCGCTAATAATATTAAAATGAGGCCAAACTTGTTAAGTTTTAAAAGGTCTGTAAAATCACTTCTTAAGGAAAATGTATTTTACAATCTAAATGAATATTTTGCGAGCACCTGGGAGTGCAAATGATTTTAAAAATGACTTTAACTGTGTATTGGCTTTGTTATGCGTTTGTTTGTTCTGACCATTGTAATTACTGTGATTTTGATTATTGTGTGATTATTGTTAGTATAGGATAACATTTTTTTTTGAGCTTTGTTTACAAATACTATGTATTTACAACAATAAAGCATGTTTTCATTTGATTTGATTTAGATGGCAAAGGCGGGTCAAAATTGTACCATGTTTAGCACATGACCTAAACAGTGTTGCCGAAGAGATTAGAAAAAAATTTCCACTTGTTAATGTTTCAATTTCCAGTGTAAAAAAGGATGCTTTAAGCACCTGCTCGAGTGCAGTGTTTTGAAGAAACCCTTCCAAACACTTCGTTTTCACCTCAATTTATTATGCAGAGAATTTTTGTCAGTTTATTTCACAAAGGTCTTACGAGAAAGGTAAATAATGACAAAAAGGTTACAGAATTATTAGATACTGTTACACTTAAATATGGAGAGCAACCGTTTATTAATTATACCTACATCAATCAGCTGACACTTTCCGAAAGCTATTTATTCCATAATGTTATTGGAGTTATTTTTTTATATCGGGTATACGAAAATGGCCAGCTTCACCACAGTTTCAGTAAACGGGACGACCAAATTTTCACTTGCGGGGGATACTTGGCCCACGTGTCTTACTTTTTCCTTGAGTTCTTTGATCACTTTATGGGTGTTTTTTTTACAGAAGCCAATGTGGCTTTTTTTACCATCACAAATTTGTCTTACCTTGCTGCCTTGTTTGGTTGCTTTTAATGGTGGACAATCCGTATTGCCGATGATGACTGAGTGCTTTATATAATTATGTTTTTTCTGACTAACTAATTTAAATTACAATAATTAATTCTATGTTAAAATAACAATAATAAATGCATTAATTAATTTATTAATAAACTACAACAGATAGTCACGTAAATGGTAATTATAAAAAAAAACTTACTGATGTAAGTAGTGTATAACAAATTAGTAAAAATTGCAATGAAGTAATTAGTTTTCGCAAATTAGGAGCATATATCAACATTAATTGCAATGTTTATAATAAAACTACTTATTCATTAACAATAAATAAATAATTATTATGTATTGTAACGGTGTACCAGGGATGTTGAATAAATTTTAAGGTATTCCCACAACTATGTAACAGGTCAAATCTTCAAAAATTCTTCTTGGTCAAAAAATAGAATGTTATGAAGGGTAAGTCTAACAAGACGTATCAACTGCTTTAAATGTGATTTTTTCCTTCGGTCACATTTTGCAAAACATTGCCAGTATACAGGGCGACCCAAAACGAGAGGTAGTTTGTTCATATATTTATATAATCAATAGTAATACCCCTAGGGTCTTGATAATACCGAGATAATTTTGTCATAGAGAATGCCGAAAGCGTGTTGCTTGATAATAGCCCAAGGCTATTATCCTTTAGCAACTCGCTTGAAGGATTCTCTATGAAAAAAATTTGAGTATTTATCAAGGCTCGAGGAGTATTCGATAAGATAATTTTTGACTTTGTATATATCAAAAATTTGGTTGTCAATCTGACGTTTAATAATTTTCAATACAAAATGTGTTAGTTTTAATCAAACAAATATTATTCATTTTTATTTACAACTACAGTTGTGAAAAGTACAATTGGTAAATGTTAAATTGGAAGAAGAGTTTGCTGAAGTTGACGGATTGTTAATTTCCACTCTTGAAGAAATTCCTCGCATGGTGTTGATTATTTCACCATGGCGTTCTTGGTTAATATTCAAGCACAGCATTAATAAGTACAGCATTCCGACTCCACGTTGGCACTTTGAAATAAACTGTGACGTATGACGCCGCCATTTTGGGGTAACAATTCAGGTCCTGACTAAGAATAATTATAGTTTTCGGTTTCTAACCACAGTACTGTATTTTCATTTTTGCAAAAATATTTAAGTACATAATAATATCGCTGTCAATTTCAGAAATATTAGTGATGTGTCATAGTGATTGAAAACAGCCTTGAGTGGTGGTATCAGTTAAATGTTGACATGATTGGGTGATTTTTAATAATAATAATAATAAACACAACAATAATACAGACTTTATTAGTAAAAAAGACATTTTTATAAAAGTTGAAGCAGTGCTTCCTAACTTAACCTAAACCTAACTTATATTTTAGCTTAAACCTATCTGAAAATAGTTTTACATCGCTGGCCAAATTAAGTAGGTAGCTTATGTTTACAAATTAATTTGTTCTAATACGTGTCAGACAGCGCTCTTAAACGATATCCCCTGTAAACTTTTTATATTCTCCGGTAGAGCGTTGTAATATTTTGACACCGTATAGGAAAATGACGGCTCAAAGATTCATGTTGAGTCTAGCGGTGGCGTAATGACAGTTTTAGGAGAAATATTCACATCATACACCGATCCCCGGAACTTCAATCTTTCATATAAGTATTCCGCCTATTTCCATCTGATGATTTTTATTAATCAAAATTAGTGAATGAGAATCCGACGTTGTTTCATTCTTAACCAGCCGATTTCCTTAATCTTATTGCTAACCTCTTTCACCCCTACGAATTCCACAAACAAGCCGTGTGCCTGAATTCTGCATCAACCCAATCCTGTTCTCAGCAATTTTAGTCAAACAAGGACCATATATATATTGTCAATAATATAACCCCTAGCTGATTGCGTTATCATGCTATCTCGCCACGAGACAACTTGTGTTTAGTTTTACTTTCCTTTAGTTTAAAAACATATTAGATACTGCCATTTCGTAATATAAATTTTACAGTTATACAAATAGTTGTTATAAACGTAAAATTATCTAGTATTCTTCTTTATTTTCACTTATTACCCACCTAACAGGATCTGTGGGGAAGCGAAAAAAATGTTTAGAGCAAGTATACCGCTTATTGGGACAACACTTTGCAGCACACACATGTCCTCCCTGATTGTTAATTGTATTAATCATAAGATACGTTAATAAAAATAAAATCCTTTCAATTCTCACGAACACTATACCAAAAACACAAAATACTGAATTAGATTTAAACACAATATTTATTTATCTCATACACACCGACAATGAACTATATATTGAACACAGGAGTGAACGGTATTTATCTACGTCTATGTGATTATTGTGACGTTGTAACCCATAATGGCGGCATGCGCGATGAAATGCGCAGGACGGCTCGGAAGCGGAAAGTCAGAATACTGTATTATTTATTATACTGTGGTAATACTAAAGTACTTTAAAGTAATCGGTTAACAGCGATAACTTTTTCCATACTTACAAAGAGTCAGTTTGACAGCTTATATAATCTGACCGTGAAGCGGCTAAATTATTTTTTGAGTACATAATTAACAGGTGTCAAATTAAATAACGAAATCTGAATGCAACAAACTTAAAACAGTTAATCATTAGATACCGGCATATAAATATTATTTACAAAATAATTACATACAAATAATTCAAAAATAATTATTTAAACAACATGACAAACAAGCCCAAATTATTTGTTGCTGCTATGTAAGAACAATAACAGGCACATACAGATGTAAATATTATGTAAAACAATAGTAGACCCACACACCAACACGCTTGTAACCTTTTTAACCCTGACGTTTCTCAGAAAAAAAAACATGGCTAACGTAGGTATAACTTGTATAAGTACAGGGATGTATTTGTCACGATTGCTGTTGGGTCGTGTCTATGCAATAGAAATGCAGATATAAATATGTAATTTATTGTTAGCAGTGAACAAAGTAGTTACACGAATTGCCGATAAGGTGACAACGTGTTGGGTCTGCATGAAATATTTGCCACATTGTCCTTTTAAAAGCAACAACACGGGATGCATAATGAAATAAAATTGTTTGAGCATATGAAGCTCTATAATAAATTCTTGAAAATGTAGTTGGAACCTATAGAATATAATATAATGAAGTAATTTAATAAGAATTTTTGGGGTTATTGATAGAGCGTGCGCTTTGCATGCGGAAGGTCCTGGGTTCGATCCCAGCTGTGTCAACTTTTTTTTTTCTAATTTTTGAATAAAGTAATGAGTGTGTTAGGTTAGTTTATTGGAAATAATAGAATTAATCTTGTTGGGAAAGTAAATGATGGTGTTAAGTTCCGAGTTGCAAAAAAGGGTTTCGTGGATTTCCGTGAGTATAAAATGAAATCCACACCTTTGGCAAATGAATGTCTACGTTTTGTATGCACAAAGAACGAACGGATATTTACAGACCAGCCAAGTTACCTGTTCTCCATTAAATCTGCGCGCAATGAAGTCTTAGCACAAATCTTTTGAAGAGACTCTGACGCAAGCTTTATAAAGATTTTATGGCAAATGTATGAAAATGCAAAAAGACGCCAGAAATATATAACCGTCGTTCACTTCTAGGCAACGTTTACCAAAAAATTACAATCGTTGTTCGCTTCTAGGCAACGTTTGCCATAAAATTTACAACTTTCGTTCGCTTCGAGGCATCGTTGGCCAAAAAAAAAAACAATCGTCGTACACTTCTAGGCAACATTTACCAATAAATTATCGTTTGCTTCTAGGCAATTATCGTTTGCTTCTAGGCAATTATCGTTTGCTTCTAGGCAAGTTTGCCAAAAAACTTACAACCTTCGTTTGCTTCTAGGCATCTTGGCCCAAAAAATTACAATCGTCGTTCGCTTCTAGGCCACGTTTGCCAAAAACCTACAACCTTCATTCACTTTTACGCAACGTTTACCAAAAAGTACAATCATCGTTCGCTTCTAGGCAACGTTTGCCAAAAAGTACAATCGTCGATCGCTTCTAGGCATGTTTGCCAAAAACCTACAACCTTCGTTCACTTCTAGGCAACGTTGACGAAAAACTACAATCGTCGTTCGCTTCGAGTCAACGTTTACCAAAAACATACAACCTTAGTTCACTTCTAGGCAACGTTTACCAAAAAGTACAATCGTCGTTCGCTTCTAGGCAACATTTGCCTAAAAAATTACAACCTTCGATCACTTCTAGGCAACGTTTACCAAAAAGTACAATCGTCGTTCGGTTTTAGGCAACCTTTGCCAAAAGCATACAACCGTCGTTGACTTCTAGGCAACGTTTACCAACAAATTACAATCATCGTTCGCTTCTGGCAACGTTTGCCAAAAAAATTACAACCTTCGTTCGCTTCTAGGCATTTTGGTCCAAAAAAAAACAATTGTCGTACACTTCTATAGGACGTTTGCCAAAAAATTACAATCGTCGTTCGCTTGTAGGCAACGTTTGCCAAAAACATACAACCTTCGTTCACTTCTAGGCAACATTTACCAAAAAGCACAATCGTCGTTCGCTTGTAGGCAACATTTGCCTAAAAAATTACAACCTTCGTTCGCGTTTAGCCAACGTTTACCAAAAAGTACAATCGTCGTTCGCTTCTAGGCAACTTTTGCCTAAAAAATTACAACCTTCGTTCACTTCTAGGCAACCTTTACCAACAAGCACAATCGTCGCAATCGTCGTTCGCTTCTAGGCGACATTTGCCTAAAAAATTACAACCTTCGTTCACTTCTAGGCAACGTTTACCAAAAAGTACAATCGTCGTTCGCTTCTAGGCAACATTTGCCTAAAAAATTACAACCTTCGTTCACTTCTAGGCAACGTTTACCAAAAAGTACAATCGACGTTCGCTTCTAGGCAACATTTGCCTAAAAAATTACAACCTTCGTTCACTTCTAGGCAACGTTTACCAAAAAGTACAATCGTCTTTCGCTTCTAGGCAACATTTGCCTAAAAAAAATCACAACCTTCGTCCGCGTCTAGGCATCGTTGGGCCCAAAAAAATACAATTGTCGTACACTTCTATATAACGAACGATTGCCAAGAAGTTACAATCGTCGTTCGTTTCTAGGCAACGTTTGCCAAAAAAAGTACAACCGTCGTTCACTTATAGGCAACGTTTACCAAAATATTACAATGGTCGTTCGCTTCTAGGCAACGTTAGCAAAAAAATACACTAAGAGACGTTCGCTTATAGGCAACTTTTGCCAAAAAAAAAAGCTCAAGCGACGTTCGCTCTTAGGCAACGTTTTGCCAAAAACATTAGAAATCAGATGCAACGTTTGCTTATAGGCAACGTATGCCAAAAAAAATGACAAGCAACGTTCACTTATAGGCAACGTTTCCGCTGATCTATAAGGATAATAAAACCCGAGACTAATGCAACTAATTGAATTTAATCAGTTCAATACACCAGCTTTGTCTATTCTCGACTAACTTTTCTCAAAGAACATAATCATCTCACTAAAATACATCCAATCCAAATTGAAACTTGCACACTCACCCCTGTTTTTAATCTCAGTCGTTGACGTGTTTTATAGAGTCTTAAAATAGTACAGTGGCCTCTTTGTTTTGTCTAATATGATATAATACCAGAAATATAATAACACACTAAATATTATAAGAATGGTGAGGAGATTTTTTCATTTTGTTTTCCCAAAAATTTCTATTGTTTTTCTTGAGCCACCCTGTATAACTCAACGAGGAAAAGAAATAAACTGCATCTGCCCCACTAAACTTACAAATATTTTATAGACATGTTTCGACCTTAAAGAACATCATCAAGACTATTTTCATGAACGATCAGGTTACTGAAAGTTAAAAAAACTTCTAGTTACAATAAATAATAATTACTATTATATATATTTTAACACAATAATATTTCTATATTATATTATGAATCGATTTGTAAGAATGTTGGCTCTGCCAAACAGAAGGCCTTGAAATCACCGTATAGAATATATTATGACATCGAGATAATAAATTAACGCGGCAGTCAGCCACTGACAAGGATTAATAGATTGCATTGTCAGCAGGAATATCCAGTTTGCGTGAAGAACAGAGAAAGAACCACAATAGTGAGAGACAGGCGGCTTTTGATGTATTTTCCGCTAGGCATTCTCTCCTAATAATATAATGTTGTTCAATTGAAATACGGGCCTTCTCACATTTATTATAACCGCTCTACTCGGAGAGGTCAGGATGATAATGTTGTGTTATTGTATTGTAGAGGAAGGTAGCTGAAATGTATTAGTCATTTTTAATGTTATTTTTCTTTCTTCTTGTAGACATTCATGCACAGATAATGTTATGGTTCGTTTTGATGATAAATGAATGATGTGTAATGTGGTTTATTGATTAACGATGTTTTTTTTTTATAAAATATCTTTAACTATAATACTTGAAAGGTTGTTTGATTAGTTCCCAAATCCAGAGATGCTATAATTATGCCCTTATTTTTTAATCGTTGTGAACATTAATGAAAAGCTAACACGTAATCTAATAATTATTCGACTAATAAAGATATTTGCAAAAATGAAAATGAAATGAACAATTTTGTGCATTTTGAAAACTGGTATAAACCTACCTGCGAAGGTAAAATTTACTTTACTTTTATAAGGTGGACGATGTACTTGTTTCTCAACATTAATACATTTAATTAAATAATTAATTGAATAATAAAAAAATATCAGCGAAATGTATCGATTAGAATGTTATAACTAACTTACTTTATAGGCAAGTTATTCTGAATATACGAGGTCTGTTCAAAAAGTTCCCGGAATTTTTGAATTGCGCGCGTCTGGAGAGTCCGGTGGTCAAAATTTTTTTTTATTGTGTATGTAATGTATGGTGAAATTTTCAGCTGTATTCATTGTTTACATTCTGTCTTGTAGCGGCTGGTGTAGACGTGTTTTTTTGAGCTCGGCGATTTTTGTTAGTTTAAACAATGGAAGAATTGAAGAGTCAAAGAATTTGTATTAAATTTTGCGTGAAAAATTAAATAAAGTGTAACCAAGTGTGCGAAATGTTACAGAGAGCCTACGGTGAGTCTGCTATGAAAAAAACAAGTGTTTACGAGTGGTATAAGCGTTTCCAAGATGGCCGCGAAGACGTTGAAGACGACGAACGCTCCGGTCGACCCAGCACGTCAATAATCGATGAAAATGTGGGAAAAGTGGAAAAAATGATTATGGATGATCGCCGAATCACAATTAGAGAAGTTGCTGATGAAGTTGGCATATCAGTTGGCTCATGCCATCATATTTTTTCAAAAGTTTTGGGCATGAAACGAGTGGCAGCAAAATTCGTTCCAAAACTGCTGAATTTTGA
Organism: Apoderus coryli; assembly: GCA_911728435.2. NCBI lineage: Eukaryota > Metazoa > Arthropoda > Insecta > Coleoptera > Attelabidae > Apoderus > Apoderus coryli. The sequence goes on along the minus strand of OU452200.1, from coordinate 37,597,256 downwards.
TCAAAAAACCAAACTCATTACCATCGCTCAGGAGCTGTTAAACGACGTCAACGACGATCCAAATTTACTTGAAAGGGTCATAACTGGTGATGAAACATGGGTGTACGGTTATGATGTTGAAACAAAAGCACAATCGTCCACGTGGAAGCACTCAACGTCACCAAGAGTGAAAAAAGCACGTTAAGTTCAATCAAATGTCAAGGTTTTGCTTACTGTTTTCTTCGATTATAATAGCATAGTGCATAAAGAATTCTTGCCAAAAGGTCAAACCGTCAATAAGGAGTATTACCTTGAAGTATTGCGACGTTTGCGTGAAGCAATTCGAAAAAAACGCCCCGATTTATGGAAAAACAATTCATGGGTTTTGCACCACGATAACGCACCTGCTCAGTCATCGTTGCTTATTCGTGATTTTTTGGCTAAAAACAAGACTTTAATCATGCCCCAACCTCCTTATTCACCAGATATCGCTCCGTGTGATTTTTTCCTGTTCCCAAAGTTGAAGAGACCCATCAAAGGACAGCGTTTTTCATCGATTGAAGAGATAAAGGCAGAATCGCTGAGAGTGCTACAGAGCATTACAAAAAGTGACTATCAAAGGTGTTTCGAAGACTGGAAAAAACGCTGGCATAAGTGTATTATATCTAGGGGGGATTACTTTGAAGGGGACCATATAGATGTAGACGAATAAATAAATATTTTTTTAGAAAAATGAGAATTCCGGGTACTTTTTGAACAGACCTCGTATTATACCACCGAGATAGCAGAAATACGATATCTTCTAATTTTCCTAAGTTATGGAAGATTTTAAAATACACACATGATGAAATATCGCCCAAATTCAATTCCTAAACCCCCTTATGTTTATTAAAATGAGACATCATTATGTGAAGTCAAGAAGTATTACGAAGTACATTTAATTTGGTTCAGTATCCAATGCAATTTGGCTGAATTAAATTTTAACTGAACAAGAAAAAAAAAATACAATCGAAAAATAGTGCATAATAAAATTATTACCAGAATTTGAAATCTAGAAGAAAACCACTTTAGAGCGAAATCAGAAATGCACTAATATTCGGTGTGTCCTCCGCTGTTCTGTAATAAGGTGTTAACTCGCCTGTGCATGGAAACAATAAGGGCGTTAATGGTATTCATTGGGATGTTGTTCCATTCTTCTTGAGTCGCGAGTGTGAGATCCTGGAGGGTGATAGGAGGATTAAGTCTGTTTGAGAATGCTCGTCCAACGAAATCCCACATGTGCTTAATGGGAATCATGTCTGGAGAATTCCTAGTGTATCCGCGATTCGATGGCTCGGCAGACCCTCATCATGCAAAGTCACTTGCTCTTGCTCTATTGAATACTGAAATTGTATTGCCAGGCATTATTTGCAAAGAAAAATTCATCAATCACTTTTTAAACATTGATATCTAAAATTGTTTTTGTCAACATTTTATGATGCCTAGCAACGGTGAAATAAATAAAAGAAAGCAGCCATGATAAATATTTCGTTTTAAAATTTACGAGGGGTCCAAGAATTTTGGAGGTGTATGTAGCTGGGTCTGAGTTATGACGAGTAATATTGACCACTACACATTTAAATTCAAGGATATGATACTCTAGTCTAAAAATTTACTTTGGAATTCTCTATACTATGTATTTGCTAAAGTTTTCAAGAAAATCAGTATGTATTTGTATGAAAATATAAGAGTTTTGGCTATTCCTTCGGCAATTTGAATAAAGATTTTCCGTATGAATCTTGAATGGAAAAATAATAATTTTCCTTCTGGTAAAGGCTAAAGAAATCATTCATAGTGAATCGTTCCAGTTTTGTATAGAACACGAAGTATAAGAATGAGGAAAAATGTCTACTTTTTTCACGGGCATAATATATTGAGCAACGAATATACTATATTGTTCCTACGACTGTTTTAATATACAGGATGCTTCAATAGTGTGCTTTTGAATAACAAACATCATAATGTTTAGGGAAATCTTTGTTCGCAGGTATGATTTATTATACGTCTTATATAAGACGTATAATAAATACGACTAAATCCGTATAAATAAATACGTCTTACATACAAACATACTCTCTAGTATTTACTAGGGAGAAATGTATCAAAAAACGCTGCATTCGATGCCCTTTTATTATGTAAAGAGACATGGGAACGAATAGCTCCGGTAGAATCATTAAATTTACATATTTTACGTTGAATTTGGATGCACTATACATCCGGGGAAGTGGTGACGATGTTCTTTTCTCCCATTAGCAGTTTGCAAACTTTCTTCTTTTTCTCAATAGATTCTCCTATGTAACTTTCCGCTGCTGTGGATGACCTAAATAATGGTTGTTGTTTAGAACAATATCGAAAAATATTAATTTTTTTAACTCCAACCTTTTAGGCGGTTCAGCGATGTAAATTCCACATCTGCAACTGCAGCAAGAGTAGCAGTAGTACCTCGGAAACAATGACCTGTCTATTCTGCTGCTACTATGTATAAAGCATCTTCCCGAATGCCGACGAGTTGCACGGAGAGTTTTGCCTTACGATAAGAGATCAAGACATCATTTTTGGCCGAAAACAAGCATATTTTCTATACAACTCAACTGGATTGACAACGTTCCCTTCGCCCACTAAAACTAAAAGGTAGCTGTTGTCTTTTTCTATGATGTCTTGCATTGCCTATGGGAGATTTTGAACGAACAACACTAACAATAAGCCTCGTGATATTTGGAAAATATTCTGAGTTCAATGAGTTTTTTGTTTCTGTTGCCAAAACCCTTGCAATGCAATTATTTTTATATTTTGCCAGTTTTGACGTCTTGGATGTGATTCGCCAGTTGAAAAATTCGGGCAGTGTGGATATGTTTGACTGTAACAGTTTTTGTGTTAACGAATTTGCACAGATTGTCATTGAGCCTCTGGTGCATGTATTAAATCTATGCCTGAGCAGTGGTGTTTTTCCAGAACCATTCAGATTATCCCGAGTTTTACCTGTGTTTAAAAAGGGTGATATTAATAGTGCCACTGATTACTCGCCTACCTCTATTGTACCTCTATTTGGGAAGATTTTTGAGTATATATTAAAACGCTTCAGGCGGTTTCCAAGGTAGTGGGTGACATAGTCGAATGCCTTGAGAGGGTCGAATTTATTAACCTTACTCTGTTTGACCTCAGCAGGGTTTTTGACTTCTCTTGCCAAAGCATTTTTTCTACCCTTACGTATAGCTGCGGTTCTAGGACTACTTATTGGAGGCATTTAAAAACCGTAGAGAAGTACCATCTTAGAAGAATTAAATGGCAGAACCGACGAATCAACATAAGTGTTCTGACGGAAGCTGAAACAACTAGCATTGAGATGATCTTTGTGAGGCACCAGCTGCCTTGGACTGGCCACGTCATCCGCATGCCAACAAATATTATGTTACGACTACACTTAAGATTCAATACCTATCCAACTAATTTTCAGCTGTATTCATTGTTTACATTCTGTCTTGTAGCGGCTGGTGTAGACGTGTTTTTTTGAGCTCGGCGATTTTTGTTAGTTTAAACAATGGAAGAATTGAAGAGTCAAAGAATTTGTATTAAATTTTGCGTGAAAAATTAAATAAAGTGTAACCAAGTGTGCGAAATGTTACAGAGAGCCTACGGTGAGTCTGCTATGAAAAAAACAAGTGTTTACGAGTGGTATAAGCGTTTCCAAGATGGCCGCGAAGACGTTGAAGACGACGAACGCTCCGGTCGACCCAGCACGTCAATAATCGATGAAAATGTGGGAAAAGTGGAAAAAATGATTATGGATGATCGCCGAATCACAATTAGAGAAGTTGCTGATGAAGTTGGCATATCAGTTGGCTCATGCCATCATATTTTTTCAAAAGTTTTGGGCATGAAACGAGTGGCAGCAAAATTCGTTCCAAAACTGCTGAATTTTGATCAAAAAACCAAACTCATTACCATCGCTCAGGAGCTGTTAAACGACGTCAACGACGATCCAAATTTACTTGAAAGGGTCATAACTGGTGATGAAACATGGGTGTACGGTTATGATGTTGAAACAAAAGCACAATCGTCCACGTGGAAGCACTCAACGTCACCAAGAGTGAAAAAAGCACGTTAAGTTCAATCAAATGTCAAGGTTTTGCTTACTGTTTTCTTCGATTATAATAGCATAGTGCATAAAGAATTCTTGCCAAAAGGTCAAACCGTCAATAAGGAGTATTACCTTGAAGTATTGCGACGTTTGCGTGAAGCAATTCGAAAAAAACGCCCCGATTTATGGAAAAACAATTCATGGGTTTTGCACCACGATAACGCACCTGCTCAGTCATCGTTGCTTATTCGTGATTTTTTGGCTAAAAACAAGACTTTAATCATGCCCCAACCTCCTTATTCACCAGATATCGCTCCGTGTGATTTTTTCCTGTTCCCAAAGTTGAAGAGACCCATCAAAGGACAGCGTTTTTCATCGATTGAAGAGATAAAGGCAGAATCGCTGAGAGTGCTCCAACCTTTTAGGCGGTTCAGCGATGTAAATTCCACATCTGCAACTGCAGCAAGAGTAGCAGTAGTACCTCGGAAACAATGACCTGTCTATTCTGCTGCTACTATGTATAAAGCATCTTCCCGAATGCCGACGAGTTGCACGGAGAGTTTTGCCTTACGATAAGAGATCAAGACATCATTTTTGGCCGAAAACAAGCATATTTTCTATACAACTCAACTGGATTGACAACGTTCCCTTCGCCCACTAAAACTAAAAGGTAGCTGTTGTCTTTTTCTATGATGTCTTGCATTGCCTATGGGAGATTTTGAACGAACAACACTAACAATAAGCCTCGTGATATTTGGAAAATATTCTGAGTTCAATGAGTTTTTTGTTTCTGTTGCCAAAACCCTTGCAATGCAATTATTTTTATATTTTGCCAGTTTTGACGTCTTGGATGTGATTCGCCAGTTGAAAAATTCGGGCAGTGTGGATATGTTTGACTGTAACAGTTTTTGTGTTAACGAATTTGCACAGATTGTCATTGAGCCTCTGGTGCATGTATTAAATCTATGCCTGAGCAGTGGTGTTTTTCCAGAACCATTCAGATTATCCCGAGTTTTACCTGTGTTTAAAAAGGGTGATATTAATAGTGCCACTGATTACTCGCCTACCTCTATTGTACCTCTATTTGGGAAGATTTTTGAGTATATATTAAAACGCTTCAGGCGGTTTCCAAGGTAGTGGGTGACATAGTCGAATGCCTTGAGAGGGTCGAATTTATTAACCTTACTCTGTTTGACCTCAGCAGGGTTTTTGACTTCTCTTGCCAAAGCATTTTTTCTACCCTTACGTATAGCTGCGGTTCTAGGACTACTTATTGGAGGCATTTAAAAACCGTAGAGAAGTACCATCTTAGAAGAATTAAATGGCAGAACCGACGAATCAACATAAGTGTTCTGACGGAAGCTGAAACAACTAGCATTGAGATGATCTTTGTGAGGCACCAGCTGCCTTGGACTGGCCACGTCATCCGCATGCCAACAAATATTATGTTACGACTACACTTAAGATTCAATACCTATCCAACTAATTTTTGTTGGTGAACAGAGATAAACAACACCAGCGGCCCACTCTAATTTCCAAGCTTTTGTTTGCTGTGTATTTAAAGCCCTCTTCGGCATTTTCCAATAAATATTATTTTGAAACATTTACACGCATTATTCTAGGTACTTAGAACGAAAACCTAATGGAATTAGCGTAATACAATAATTTCAAGATAAATAATATGTTTAAGTACCACATTACATACATTATGTAGGTATGCATTATTGACATTGCTATTAGAGAAAGTGCTAAAAGCTCCAATTAGAATGTGATTAACAGATGTTTGAAAAATGATAACCGTCAAAAACAACAATGAAATGAAATTATCATCAATTTTCTGAGAATAATAAATTAACAAATTTAAAGATAATCGCTAACAATAATTATTTTGACACAGATACGATGGCCACTATACACTGTGTCCAAGATAGGAAAGGGATAGTATTGGAATCTTTAGCCGTTTTCGAGAACTATTGCCAGCGATTTTAGTTTTTATTTATTTCTGACATTATTTTTACAGATATGAAAAATTAAAAGCGTTTTCTCATTAATACTTTTTGCGTAAAATAAGATAGCGTTTACAAAATTTCACTATGACGTTTCGTTTTTGAAAAACCATCATTAACTTCGGTTTTCACAAGTTTTCAGTATTTTTAGCTGTTATTTACACTTTTTCAAGATAAATCGCCATAGTTTGGCACTTATTTTGCGTAAAATATTGTTCTGAGAAAGGTGTTTTTTTATTAACTTCAAAAAGCACAAAAATTTCAACTAAATTAAAAAAAACCGCTTGCAGAATAAAATGTTGTACTGAGACAGAAATAAATTGTCAAAATAATTGTGACTAACGACGAATGAATGTTTTTGCAAAACCTACTACTCTGCACCGTAAATTATTGCAACAGCCTCTTTCTCAATGTGAGAATAATTTTTGTCAGCACTTGTTAGAGTTCTAGAAGCAAAAGCTATTGGTTTTTCGTCTCCATTTGAGTATTTGTGGCTTAAAACTGCTCCTACCCCTATTGGAGATGCATCAACAGTTAAGCGCAACTCTAAATTTGGATTAAAGTGAATTAAAACGTTAGGAGTTACTAAAATGTCTTTAGTTTTATTGAAGGCTTCGTCGCATTTAAATTGTACCTCTTTTTAAGTAAATTGTATAATGGGCTCAGTATTGTTGACATATTTTTTATAAATCTACCATAAATCTACCTAAAAATGATTGTAATTCTTTAAGATATTTAGGTCTTGGAGCCTAGCTCTTGCTATAGATATTTTTTTTTCTTTTGAGGGACGTCTTTAATATATAGGCAGATATGTATACTAAACTAAGTTTATTCCGAGTTTAGCTGACCTTAATCATTTCGTTTGGAATTCGTAATGCGAGACTGGTTTCAAAAATATAAAAATAACTTAAGAAAATTATTTGAGCTACTTTGATCCAAAACTTCCTTTATTTGTTGCATGCGATGCTTCTTCAATAAGTATTGGTGTAGTGATTTAGCACCAATGTCCTGGTCTTAGTGAAAGACCGTTGCCTATGGATCAACGACATTAAAGTCAGAAGAACAAAAATATTCACAAATTGAACGTGAAGCACTTTCAATTATATATGGCGTAAAAATACTCATACTCATATTTGGGGGCGCGAATTTATTCTACAAATCGATCACAAGCCATTGGTGACGATCTTTGGCTCTAAAAAAGGAATTCCGACGACTACAACAAATCTTATGGGTTATACCAACACAATTGAATACGTACTGACAGAAAAGTTCGGTAAAGCTGATGTACTTTCAAGGCTTCCAGTAGGACCTGATAATTATTTGGATTCAGAAGGCTAGAGTATGCACGAAATTATATGTCAAATACAAGATGAATTTATGAATGATTTGCCCATTGATGCCTGTTACGAAACCATTAGTAGAAGTGATTGAATTAGTAACTATCACATAATACGTGCTAGGAATTTCTTGTACTTGCGTTTGTCCCTTAGAAATAAGACACTAATAAAAACTCTATAAAACTCAAAAAAGTGTAATTCGTATCAACCTATTAGCCCTCTGATATTAGTTTGCGATTATCAGAAAATCAGGTTAGTGGTGACCAAAAGAGCAGAGTTTCCACTAGCACTGTATAGCTTTTAATAGCTCTGCTTAGCTTATGCTAACAAACTTTTTTCATGACATTAACCAATATAGAAAATACACTGCAAGTTTTAAAAGATTTATAAATTTATTTATACTCCTAACGTTAGCCATAAAACAGCCATCAGTGTCGATAGAGTAAATAATAAGCATTTCACCACAACATTTCATTTCCAGAAACGGGCAACAATTTATAATAGAGAACATATATATCCATACGTACGTATAGTACAGGATCTATGGCGTATAGTAATAACAAAATAGGCATACATCGACACGACATGACAGGCTATTTCCTTTGTTAAACGTGTATATGTCAGTGGGTAATATAATGTTTCCCGTACAAAATGTAGGTATTTGAGACACTTGGAATGATTGTCGATTATAACCTATATGGGCATATAAAAGATAAATGATTTCACCATCTACTTTTAGTTAAATCAGAGATGATGATTGGATTTTTGTCACAGTTTCTAACATAATCAATTGTTTGTATCGAGGCGTAAAGAAGTCTTTATTTTTAATGCTGGTGACACTTACGTCACAATTTTTAGCGACTCAGAAGCAGTGGCGGCTCGTCTGTAAGACCTACAACTCTCCTGCACACGGGGAAGCGGGATCAATATAATTTTCACTATCTACGAGTCCCGGTTACAAATGCAAAGGCTACACGTAAAATCGTCGTGAATTTCTCTCAATCTCACGTATTCGGGTTGCCATATCGAGCGACGTCGGTTACCGAATTTTTTTAATGCAATGGAGCTAGTAGAACTTCAGCGTTCAGCAATATAGATAAAAGTTCTGCGCAGTGTGTTGTGTATTGGTAAATACTTTGTCTATGTGTGTTAGTGTAGAAAATAGGTTCGTAAATACTTTGGTTAGAATTAATAAAATGTGCTAAATTAGAACAAATAAAAAAAAACATTAACTTTATATAAACTTACCGTGGTATTTACCTAATATTATAAAAAATGTCATTTTGCTTCCTACGGATTACTTACAGTAGTTTCAAAACAAAAACAGAAGCGGGTGTTCTTTTAAACGACACTGCCTCCTCGCCGACGATTCAGAGGAGCTCAGGTAAAATTGCGGTAGCAGTACCCAGCGGCGCCGTCCGGTCTATAGATAATAATAATAAATTCTTTATTTGCATAACATACACATTCAGTGCTTTGCAACGTCTACAAAATTTGAAAAATATCCATTGTACATTTTAGCCACAAAACAAAAATCAAGAAACAAAACTATATTTATTTTATTTTAAAAACTCTTGTATAGAGTATAGACAGGTCTCCATCAGCAGTGCTTTAATAGCAATTTTAAATTTATTTAAATTTACTCTTTTCAATTCCCCAGGCAAGCAGTTGTAAAACATTATGGAACTGTTAATAAAACTGTTATGAGTAAGCGAGAGCCTATGCTATGTTATCGCCATGTCTTGTGGGATAATTATGTCTACCATTCACTGTCTGCATCAAATGTAAGTTATTTTTGATGTAAACCAGACACTGATATATGTAGAACCCATAGATTGTAAGAATACGGTACTCTCTAAACAGAGACCGACAACTATCTGTCCTTTTCTTTCTACCAATAATCCTCACTACGCGCTTTTGCATCAAAAAAACTCTACTGACATCTGTTGAGTTCCCCCAAAGCAACAGACCATAAGAAATTTGCGACTGAAAAAGTCCGAAATAGGCAAAACGCATGACCGACCGAGGCACACATTCCGATATCCTTTTCATCAAGAAGATAGTTGACGAGAGCTTAATATTCAGCTGCTGAACATGTCCCCTCCAAGACAGCTTCGAATCCAGGCATACACCAAGAAATTTAATGTGATGTATGTCATTCATATGTTTTAAAGAGAATAGCATGCTTTGAGTCTTCTCCAGATTGAGACTAAGACAATTATCGAACCAGGACTGTAATTTATCAATTGTTCGTTCAGCCATGAACTGAAGATGTTCCAAATCAGTATCATGATCGAAGACAACAGTGTCATCAGCATACTGAACAATGCTTAATTCAGGTATAATCAGCACAAGCTCATTCACATACAAAATAAAGAGTAGAGGACCGAGAGTAGATCCCTGTGGCATGCCCGCCGTTACCGATACCGATGACGACACAATGCCCCCATGTGCTACCACCTGGGTGCACTCCGTCAAATATGATTCTATTAAACGCCACGGGCTACCCCTAATTACATAGCAAGTCAGTTTATTTAGAAGAGCCTGGTGTGAAACACAATCGAAAGCCTTGGAGAGATCACAAAGAACCGCAGTAAGACCTTCGCCCGACTCAAAGGCATTGATAATACATTTTACGAGATTTGCTATGGCATCAATTGTTGAGTGTTTCTTCCGAAATCCAAACTGTTTAGTCGAAAATAGGTTACACTTCTCTGGTGAGTCTGCCGGCAACTGCCATTTCAATAACTTTTGAAAATATTGGTACAACTGAAATAGGTCTGTAATTATTGGGATCATTAATATCACCCTTTTTGTAGATTGGTATTACTTTATTTAATTTCAGCTTCGACGGAAACGCTCGCCGACCAAAACATATATTTACTAATCGCGCAAGAGGGCAAACCAATCCGCTCCTTAAATCCTTCAAAATTTTGTTGCTTAAGCCGAAGACATCCTGAGCTGTATTGCTACTTAAACCAGAGAAAAACCCGGCAATTTCACATTCGTCAACAGGGTCCAGAAAAAACGTTTCGCTATTATGTATAAGCCTGGAAGTATTTCAAGGATGATTTTTATGTAGACAACTAGCAATTCTGCCTGCTATCTCAGAGAATTAAAGGTTAAAACAATCGGATGTGATCTCAGTTTCAATTTTATGTTTATTAGACGGGTTTATAATTTGCCACATGGCTCTGCTGCTGTTCGAACTGGTCTGAATCTTTCGAGTCTAGTACATGCTTTTAGCTAGACGTATTTGTTTTTTATATTCCTTCTTCTGGCATTTTATCAATAAGTCAAAATTAACTTCTGGATTTTGTTTACTGAACCACTCCCTCAACGGTTCGCCGAATACTGCCCCCCGTCAACTACCCTTCCAAAGAACTTCGCCATTCAAGGCTGTCCTTAAGAATCCGAGAGCACCTGCCGCTCGAAAGCCGGTAAATTGGGGAGAATAAACCAGGACCAGTGACTACCAACTAAACAAACACATAAAAACAAGTACGTCCAATGACTTAAACAATAACGTGATACCGATGGACTGTATGCTAACGTTAGTGGTCATTTTTACAGTAATAGTAGACGTATTTAAATTTTTGAAGAGACTAGACTAGACTAGGCCACAAGCTGCTACAGCTCAGAAGGAATTCTATTGATTTTATTTGATTTTAAACCCATTTCCAAATAACGCCAAAAGATACACCTAAAGAAGCTTCAAGAAATTGGATAAAATGGGCGAAATCCCTGTAGTGGCGCAGTCGTGTCACATTTCAAGCCCTAATGGTTGTTTTTCTAAAACAATTACTGGCTATTTGATTAGTTTCCCTCGCGGTCTACGTCGTGAAATGAAAACACAATCTCACCGTTTATAAAGTACTTATATCGTCATTTTTTTGACATCTTGAGAAGACAACATAAAAAATCATCTAGAATCTGTTGGGCTGACACACTCTGTAAAACATTGCTTTTGTTTAAGTGCTGCTGGCGCACGGCATCGGCATTAACATGATCTACCTGAGCCAATCGACCAACCAAGCAGGCAACACCAGAACAACAACCACCAAACCAAACCGCAAACAGGACGCCGTATTATATTCCGTTTGAATAATGAGTTGGAGTTAATCACGACACCCATGGCTTGCACCATAAATATGCGCTTAACGCGTTTTATTATACTGTTTTGCATTGCTTCATATAAAACTTTCCAGCACGGCAACTGATTTACGACCGCTAAGGCCGTGTAACGTGTAATAAGAGCAGCTCCACGGCAGCGTACAAGCCGGTTGTTACATGAAATTATTATTAAATGCCACTATACACTGATAGGTTTATCATACCACAAATCAAAAGACATGACATAGTGGCTGCAATTTGTGGAAAAAAAATTAAATGAAATACTGGCAAACTTGTGGATTCTAATTTCTTTTTTGTTGTCAGATATTATTCGACTATAATTTATTGTCTGAAAAAAAATTATTCGTTTACGATTGAAAAGCAGCATGCAAAAAAGTGGTCATCTTGATGCAGGAGGCATGTTTTTAAAGGAAGTACCGTTTTGGAATTAAAAAAAACACATGATTTTCGTCAATATTGAGAGACACATGTCATACCCGCTTTTGAAATCCTTTCTCGAAGACATCTACCGCCTGACTAGACAACCATTGCAGCACTGTCGTTTTGACAGCGTTCACGTTGTCGTGGCGTTGTCTTCCCAGATGCTTCTTCAAATTTAAGAATAAATGTAAATCACTGGACCAAAATCAGGGGCGGACGATCAAGTTGTTCCCAGCCAAATGATCGGATCAGTGTATGAGTTTGATTGGCTGTGTGAAGTCTGGCATTGTCATGAACCAAACCCGTGCTCAGCATGTTTATTGTTTGACCTTGAGGCAAGAACTGTGTAAGCAAAACACCTTTCCTGAACGGTACACATGATTTTTCGGGCAGAAATTGTTTGCTTAAACTTCACTTTTGTGGGTAATAATGAAAGGAACCATTCCATGGATTGTTGTTTTGGTTTCTGGCCACCAGAGTCTCATCGCCAGTGACAATTCCTCACCTTCCCGGTTGTACAGCTCTGCAGAATTTGTTTTTGCGAACTTCCATCAGCAGTTGCGGAACCCAGCGTACACATATCTATCGGTACTTCAAACGTTCTGACACAATTTCGTAAATCACCCTTCAGGAGACTCACAAGAGAGCCCTGATACCGTAAATCGTCTGATCTCTCTCAGTTTTTCATCAATTCTTTGCAACAAGTTAATGAGTGAAGGTCGTCCTCTTCATTCCTCGTCATACACATTCGTATGGCCATCTTTAAAGGCTCTCACCCATTTCCTTACCATCCCATCACTCATAATGTTTTCTCCGTCAGCTTCACAGATCTGACGATGAATGTCAGCTGTTTTCCCGCCTTTAGCAAACGTATCACACCGCGTATTTCACTTTTTTATGTTGAATTTTGGCTTCTATTTCGATTCGGATCTATAGTAGATCACCTTTCCTTGTATAATTACTTATTGTGCTCCTTCTGTATAATTGTCCAACGATAAGATGATTTCCTCGGCTTGTACGTTCATGACGTATTCAAAGAAGTGGAAATTCTATCCAACAACAGTCCTCAGAATGGTTCTCGATCGTATCTTTTCTCATTGAATGAACTTTTTGGAGCGTCTAATTTTAAGTAGTGACGGAGGTGGAGCGCGCGCCCTCAGCATTTCGTTGTTGGTTTTTCTTGCTGTAAATGGGACTTTCAAGATTCTTCGATAGATTCAGATTGCAAATGCTTCCAGCCTATTTATTGTGCCAGCCTTCCAAACCATACAATAGTACAGACCATGCGTAACATTTTGTGAGTCTTATTCTGAGATTGAGTTCGTAAATACGGTTTTGAATCTCATGAATTACCTCCTCGCTTTTTCTATCCGGCATCTGATTTCTACGTGCGAAGATCAGTCTTCACCTAACCAAGTCCCCAGACTGTATAATTCATGATTGATTCTTAGTTTTGCTCATCTGCCACTCTCGTGGGTTTGTTGTTGACGGGCCCATCAACAACGCGCAAATGAGGTCATCACCAGTTTTTTTGACATAACAATTTTCTACTTCACCGAATGTTGGAATCTAGGCCTAGTTACAGCTGTCAAGGAACATCATACAGGTTCCACCGTGTCATCATCGTCCATGCACAAGCGGCATTCCGAATTTTCTGTTGAGGAAGTTGAGGAAAGACACTTTCCTATGAGACGTTTATCAATCTTAGGAAGGCCATAGAAACGAGGAGTTTTAGATTTATGTGGAATAATATTTCGCTGAAAGTCTTTTGGGATTGACGGCTATTTTATTAATTTGGACATTGATCTTACTATAGTGATGACGTTGGTTCTTTGTTGGTCTTTCGGTAGGAGCTGTCTGTTAAAATATGATAATCTTGTGTATTTGTAACCAGTGTTTCAAATTCTTTATCTGACATGATTTTAGTGCTTCAAATTCTGACTGTGTGTGTTTTAGCTTTACGAAGAACTTTGGCTGTTCCAAAAAAGATTTCGTGGGCTGTAACTGTTGGTAAAGAACTGACAACTTCTCCAACTTTGCAATAATGTCTTCATTTGGAGTATGGCTTGGAAAAAGGACGAAATTTGGACCACTGTAGGTACCTGGTAGAGGCTTGATATCCAGTTTGGGTCTTTTTGCAGTTACGAGTTTTTCAAATTTAGTGGTGTGAAAGGCATATAACATAAATGTCGCCCACCTTTAAATTTTTTATTTTAAGTGTCCCAAGAAATTTAAAAGTATGGTTATGTGTGTTTTTTTCTACGTATAAAGAAATTGTATGTTATTATAACAATATCAAAAACAATGTTCAATGAGTGATTAAATATTATAAAGATGCTCTACCGGGCCTCCATTTTCGTCAACACATGCGTTATATAAGAGTCCTTCGAAGTTTCTCTAATCTTGTTATGAATGCTGGGTTATTATTATTATGGTCGCCCTTAAAACTTAAATTCCCTATAAGAATGTGGACTATCTCTTGACCATTCTCGCGTATTTTTTCGTAGACTCCGAAATACGGGATATTTAGTACCCATTGACCCCCTCAAGTTTTTATTGCCTACGCCAATGACTTTTAAACTAAATTTTTAACTCTTATAAAATTTGGATAAAATCATTTGTCCTTGAGATATTTGGAAAAGTATTGGCTCTTGTTTGATGCCTCGGCGGCTCTGGGTAATCCTATAATGTTGAAATATCAAGCAACTCTGGTGTTAATTTGAATACCTACTTAAGCAATGTTTTATTGTTGTAAATGAGTTAGGCAAAACATTTGGTTTCAACTTGATGGTGCACAAGCACATTTTGCTAGGAATGTAAGGAGACACTTACATGAAAACTTTCCCCAACGTTGGTTTGGGCGAGGCCAAGATGCTCCGGTTAAATGGCCACCCCGATCCCCAGATCTTACTCCCTTGGACTATTCAGTCTGGGGTTGTATGAAAGATTGTTTATAAGGTTCCGATTTTGAGTGAAAATCATTTAGGTAATAGATAGAATCTTACAAGCTGGGGAAGACTTTAGGTTGAAGCCTCATATTTTTCAAAGAATAAGATTTTCTTTACTAAAAGGAGCTTTCATATGCATTGAAAAAAATGGAGGTCATATCGAGCAATTTCTTTAGACTGGTAGTTTTTCTAATGTTTATTTAGTTACTTTTTCATGTTTTTAAAATAATATGTTTAAATAATTAATATTTCAAATTAAGTTAAAAATAATACACAATTTCGTGTTCGTAGTGTTTAGTTTAATTACCTTTTCGAAAACTGTACTTAAATTGATGCACGATAATAGTAATTTGAGTTAAATATGCTTGATTTAGTAGTGAAAATACCGTGAGCCGCATAGACAACAAGGGCCAATACTTTTAAAAATATCTCAAAAACAAATGATTTTCTCCAAATTGTATAAGAGTTATTTAGATTTTTTTTTGTGTTTTTTTTTGGAAAGAAGTAGCTCTTTATGCCGAAGCAACACACTAAATTTGAATCAAATATCTCAATAAATACCAGAATTATTTAAAAATATTTAAATTTTCAACTTTGACGCCCTGTATATTGAACATGGAGGGTTAAAATGAAAAAAACATCTTAAATCTCATATTATTTTTGCTCACGGAATCTGTGGTTAACGGATTGACCTCCTTTTTCCGGACACCCTGTATAAATGCGAATATTTCAGAAACAGTTGAATCGAAAAATACATTCGTATACAGGGGGATCCGTTCAGAAAAAAAAAACTTTTAGTTTTTGCCTGTATACTTATCATGTGTCCAATTTTTTTATACGTAGAAGAAGCTGAAGGAGAAGAAGAAATGTAAAGTTGACGCCGGATTTATTCAGAAATATAGTTTCTATAACTCACTCACTCTGTAGGCAATAACAACCTGTTCAATGCATGTCGTGCGTGCAGGAAAATTTATCCTCAACTAGTTTACGTAAATATATAAAATAATAATATAATTTATGACTTAATCAAAATCATTGGTTTACATTTATTTATTAGGTTTATTTGAAAAAAATATTACAGTTATATGCGCATTTATAATTTATGTGGATTATAAATTTATGGGCGGTCAATGATTTATAGAAATGTGTCAAAAATGCATTAGAGTAAAAATAAACAGTAATTTATACGTTATCATTGTTTTAGAATGTTTAGTAATTGTTTTCGAATAGGTAGATTAAAAATTAAAACAATTTTTGAAGTCCCTAATTAGTTCATTTCAGTTGACTCGGTATTATACAGAGTGTTGTTTAAGTACAAGATACATGGTGCAGGTCAAATAAAACACCAACTTTCAGAAACAGCCAACGTTTCGCTTAATCATCTAGGCATCTTCAGGGCTCTAAAATTATAAAACACAATGTTTATTGAAAACAATGCAATTAATCGCATACAATCCATTACGGTAACCAATGGATATCACAAAATGGACTTTAAATAACATTAAACGATCACAGCACAACAAAAAACTATAATATGTCAAAAACGAAATAGAATAACACCTGAAGAAGACGATAAACTATCATCGAAACGTCGTAAAAGTTCATAATAAAATTAGACAAGCGGAATGTTATTTGGGCTAAAAATATAAAAAAAATGTTTTCGAGAACTTAACTTATACCTAAAAAAAAAAATACAAAAATTAAAATTCACAAAATTTAAACTAGGTATATGCGTTTGCTCGAGAGTCCGTCAATTTTATGAATTCACCTTTCCGGACGAACGCAATAAATATTTTCAAATGATCGGTATTCTAAACGTAGTGTTATTCATTCTGGTGTTCACCAAGGTTCTATTTTGGGGCCATTGCTTTTCTTAATCTATACCTCTGATATTCTCAGATCATTTACTAGTTGTAAGGTGCAGGCTTATGCAGATGACACCCAAATGTATTTCTCATTTAATTTTAACGACAGGCCTGCTGCTAATGAAATTCTTAACATCGAGTTAGCTAATCTTTATTCAATTTCTGATAAACATAATTTAAATCTGACTGCCGATAAGTCTTATGTTATGTGCTTTGGTAACAGAAATGACACGCTTTGCTTGAAGGGAAAGTTAGAATTGAGGATTCTGAACTTCCTATTGTCGACTCGGCTAGGAATCTTGGACTTCCGGTCGAGTGTGTTACTTGATTGCATTAGTTAATAATTTTTATTATTATTATTAGTCGTAAAAGAGTAAACGGTAAAACCGATGAAACTGTTGCTCAGTTCCTAATTTGAGGTTTATGAAATATTGATGTCATCCTCACTCATCTTCTATAGCGAGTAGTGGACCAACTGATCGCCATGGTTCTCCATGAAATTATCCAGCCTGTTCTTAAAGCTGTCAACCGTTGGCGCCATTATCACCTCTTCAGGTAATGAATTCCATGCATATACAACTCTGTTTGTTATAAAATTCTTCCGAGGAAGTCGAGCACATCTCTCCTTGTCAAGTTTCTTACTATTGCCACGCAGATTCGGATTTCTAGCAGGATGAAATACATCGAGATTCACCGAGTAGTAGCCACTAAGTATCTTGTATGTTTGAATTAGATCGCCTCGTTGTCGTCGATCATAAAGACATGTCAAATTTAAAAGCCTCAATCGCTCCTCATTGGTATATGGCTAAGGGCATGAGGTAGCTTAGTGAATCTCCTCTGAACCCTTTCCAATGCCTCTATGTCCTTAATGAAGTAGGGGGACCAAACGCTGTTGGCATACTCCGATAGTGGTCTGACATACGATTTATATAATTCCAATATTGGAGAGTTTGATCTCGATTTGAAAGCTCCCTGTATCAGATACCACAGTCTATTAGCTTTCTTCACTGTGGCGGAAATATGGGCCTCCCACTTCAAATCCGCTGTTACTATGACACCAAGATCCTTCTGCTGATTTACAGATTTAACGGCATTTCCATTGATGAAATATGGAGTTCTGGGATTATTAGCTCCGATGTGTAGTACCTGACACTTCTCCAAATTCAAGTTCATCAACCAAACCGCCGACCAGGACACTACCCCATCAATGTCGATCTGGAATTCATTATCGTCTCGCAGTGGGTTACAAAACAATTTGGTGTCATCAGCAAAGAAACTCATGTTTGACGTGATGGTACTTATTAAGTCTGATATATATGCCAGAAAAAGCAATGGCCCCAGTACAGACCCCTGCGGGACACCACTGAAGACCGGTAATTTAGCGGATAATGCACCATTCGCTCTAACTTGGAAAATTCTTTTTGTAAGAAACATCTCAATCCACCTCAGGAGTGCCCCCCGCACGCCGCAATGCTCCAATTTCAGCAACAAACGAGCAAATGGCACTCTGTCGAATGCTTTCTCAAAATCCAGATACAACACATCCGTAGGCTGACCAACATCATTATGGCTGGTCCACACATTGAGGCATTCCAGAAGATTCGACTCCATCGACCTCTTGGGCATAAACCCATGTTGTTCATTGGGAATAATATTTGAATCAACCAGAAATGAAGTCATATTTCTGGTAATGACTTTCTCCATGCATTTACAAAGTGCGCAGGTCAAACTAATAGGTCTATAATTTTCTGCAGCGAACTTGTCACCCTTTTTAAATATAGGTATCACGACAGCAGACAACCATTCCTCCGGTAGAGTGCCCATGTTGATGCATTTTTGCATTGATGTGGGCAATGGTCGTAATAATGATTCAATGCATCTCTGAAGAAACATCGGAGGAATTTCGTCCGGGCCGGGACTCGAGTCCTGCTTCAATTAATAATTGTATTTCACTTTTAATTTTGTATTTGGTGGTATGATGTTTTATTTTTCTTTCAATAATGGCTATTATTATATAAACAATTAAATACAAAGTGATTGCGAAATACATAACAGCGCGCAAGACTGTTAGACAATAAATAACTAATAATAGTATATTTAGCCTATAAATAATTATTTTTAAAACGCAAATATAATAATATTTATTTATATTATGTAGATAGTCGTATTTTTACTACACTTGACAACATAATTAATATTATCATCATTTCAATATTGATGGGGTATTTAATATTTTGCATATTTTAAATACACAGCAATAATTGAATGTCATTAGGCTATCATTTCAATATTTATTACTTTATTTACAAGCAAAACAGTCATAAAATTCTGGTGAACCTTTTAGAATTAATGGAGAATTTGATAATAAATTACAATTTTTAAAATAACATCGTAATAAAATGACTTAGCAACTTTTATAAAAATAAATTATGGAAAATAAAGTTTGGTTTAGTTTGTAATATCTTGTAGTTTTTGTATTTAATTCTGTTTTTAAAATTTGTCCTTTATTTTTTTAATTTTATCATTCGACGTTTCGGCAATGGTTATTGTCTTCTTCATGGATCATATTTTACTATTTCCTAATATCTTGTTTCTAACCCTACAACATCGTGTTGAATTTTTGAATAATGGTTTTAGCATACGTCCTCTCTTTCTAATTTGTTTATAAGTTGGATGGGTTGGATTATTTACCTCGCCTTTGCATAAACCTTGATTACGGCTCTCTCGAAAAGTTGTCACGTTCATTTTTTTTTGTCTAAAACTGTATTATAGGTGTTTTTGTTTTTTGTTTTTTCACGTTTCTGCCCATTCTCTGAAGAATCTTCACTAGAATATTCAGAACTCTCAGCATAATAGGGATCAGCATCTGAATCGTCGAAAGGCTCGTCAATATCGCTAAAATCTTTTAAATTCGCAACCAAACGTTGATGCTCAAACCCTGAGGAAGGTCGGTTCTTTTTTACCCGACATAATTACGTGGTAAAATCGTTACTAACCAAAACTATGAAAGCCGACTGACTCTGATTTCAACATTCAAAATGATCATAATTTCATAATATAAGGAGACATTTTCCAAAATTTTGACATAAGAGAATTTCGTCATTTTTTTTGGTCGTAGATTCGTATGGGGAGAACACCCGGTATATGGAAAGTCATTTATTTTTATACGGTTGTAAAATTACTATGGAGTAAAGTTCAATTACGCCTTTGATAGATAAAAATAATTTTGATTATACAGGGTGACACACAAATATAGGGCGAAATAAACTTGTTTTTTTTAAATGGCATACCCTATATTTTATTTTACGTTTGAATTGTACTCCTTTTTTGCATTCTTACAATGTAGCATATGTGTATGATATACGAGGTATATCAGGAAATATACCTATTTTTCTAGCAAAACTGACAATAGATTTTATGCATTTTGAACGTCGCAAAACGGTTAGAACTTTACTTCTTGATAACATCATTGGTTAGAAAAGGTTATACGGGGGTTGCCTTTTATATTTCGGGATTAGAGAACAAAAATAAATATTAATCATCGAAAATCACTTTATTGTTTTTCAAAATATTCCCCATGAAGATCTATACACTTTGGCATGCATTTGAACCAATTGTCGAACCACTTTTGCCACTCTGATTGAGGTATATCCAAAACATACATTCTGAATGCAGCAACTGCTTCTTCAGGTGTTGACCTCTCAGTTTGTTTTTTACGTACGGGAATGAAAATAAGTCATTCGGTGCCAAGTCAGGACTATATGGCGGATGACTCATCAAATCGATGTTTTGGGTGCTCAAAAATGCAGTTGTTTGAGTTGATGTGTGAGAGCTCGCATTGTCGTGGTGAAGAGTGATCCGTCTTCGGCGGTTGGTTTTCCTGCTTTCTTGGAAGACAACTGGCAAACAAATGGTCGTGTACCTCTCAGAATTGACTGTTCTGCGTTGTTCTGGTGGTACGGTTGCGTCCAGGCGAAGTGCTTCGTGCGCGAACAACTTTTGTTGCATTTAACTCATCTTGAAACACCCATACAGTCGACTGCTGTTTACTTTCGGGCTCATATGCGTAAATCCACGATTCATCACCTGTCACGATGTCATAGACGTGTTTCGAAGCACCGCGATCGTATTTTTTGAGCATTTCTTTCGACCAATCGACACGAGCCTTTTTTTGAGCGATTGACAAATTGTGTGGGGTCCAACGCGAACAAATTTTTTTGACAGTCAAATGTTTATGGAATATTGAATGTATGCTGGTCCCACTAATGCCTAAGGTGGTCTCAATCTCTTGATAGGTCACATGACGATCTTGCAATATCAGTTCGCGCACAGCATCAATGGGTTTCGGAACAACAACTGATTTTGGACGAGCTTCACGAAATTCATCTTGGAGTGAACTACACCATACCATCGATAAACACTGGTCCTTGATGGAGCTTCATCGCCAAAAATTGGATTAAGTTCATCCATGCACTGTTGCTGAGTGAAAGTTGTAAAAAATAATCGCACGAAAATGTTCACGATTTAACTCCATTTTTGGGCCGAGATGAATCTTTTAAGTTACTCTGCCGTGGTAAGGATAAAGGTCGTATCTACAAAAATTGTGGTAACTGAGTTAATGGTACAAATACAGAATTTTATCATTTTCCTATCTGTATGCTAAGCTAGAACGTCGTATCTCCCGTTAAAATGCTCTGAAACATCGATAAAAAGAAAGTCGTATCTACAATAGACACTGCTTTGTTAAGGAATTTTGTCGTATGTGTGTTACGTTAAGTTGAAATGTCGTATCTGCTGCAAATTCTGTAGATACGACAGTTAAACCTAACATTGTATGCAGATACGACTTTTTTGATTGACACGGCTAGGTAACCTCGAAATAGTGTATTTAGTATAACATAGCTACTTAACCTCAAATATAAGTTTTGCCGGGTTCGTAGTGCTTCGAAGTGTTTGTATTTTTCAAGTTTATATAGAAATTTCTAACGTAAAATTGTTAGCAGGACGTTCTTTACCGCCTAAGCGTATGAAGGTATATTAAGCAAATAAGATTAATGCCCAACTGATTAAACAATGTTTTAATTCAGATTTAGGGAGATCAAGACGTAATATAATTGTGGAATATTCTGATTCAGACTCCAATGATGAGAATTTTACCACGGCAGCAGGCGGTGTTCCACTTATTAATCGTACTTTAAGCAAGAAAATTAATATTATTGAAAACTTATTAATTACTCCTAGTGCAGAATTAACTGCATTCATCACCAATATCTTAGATAATTTAATAATAAATGCAGTTAAAAAATCGGAAAGCACGAATAGTTATACAAAAGAAGGACGAATCCGCAAAAGAAAGAAATATGATGTACCACTTATAGAAAGAAAAAAACTAAAACTAGAAGAAAAGAAGGAAAAAATGTGTTTGAAGGAGCCATGTAAAAATTGCACAAAAAAAATGCACTGAGAAATTTGCAAAAGATCAACGAGCACACATTAACGAAATTTATCGAAACATGTCATCCAGAGACAGAAAGACATTTATTTTAAATTCAACTAAAAGGTCTCATATCAAAAGAGCTACAACTACTGGTTGCTCGAGTTCCCGAAGGCAAAATACCATTTTTTATACTTTGAAAGATGAATCAGGGTCATTCCAAAATGTTTGTAAACGATTTTATTTGGCCTGTTTGGGATATGCAGCACATAATGATCGAGTTATCCGAGATGTTCTAAACAAATATTCAAATTCAAATTTGGCAGCCCCAGTATCAAAACAGGGTCGTGCCACTCCAAAAAATAAAATTGACAGAAAGGTAATAATGGATCACATCGAAAGTTTTGGTCCCACCATTTCACATTATTGCAGACTTTCATACATGTGTCCAATCAGCCAACTCCGGAATTGTTGACGTTATACAATTAGAATTAAAACAGTTTTTTAATTGGAAAGATTCTACGTCACAATATAAATTAGCTAAAATTAATCCAAGGCCTTATCTACAAAACATGGTACAAGTGGAGTTCAAGAGAGGCAAGAACTTAATTTTTTAAATGCCACTTGTCAGAAACGTGGGCTAAAAAAGCCGAATTGCAAAGAAACAGCAAAAGAGATTTCAGTAACCAGAAAGGAAACTCTGTTAAAAAGGCTTGAACCAATCATACCCAAAAGGCGATTGGAATTTTGGAAATGTTTGCCTACTACGGAAGTTGAAGCAGATTTGTAAAAAACAATTACCGAATAATTTATTTTTTTGAAAGTATTACTTATCGCATTGTATTATTTCATAAATAAAAATGTTTAAGAATTTAACAATAAAACTTTTTATTGTTTATTATTGTGATTTAATATTAATAAAGTGATTTCGTCGTAACTACAAATACTGCGACATCTCGATGGTATAAGTAAATTACGTTAAGCGTAAAAGTCGTATCTATCAAAATTATGTTTTCCACGCTTCAGAACTATTTAGTGTTCTCTCCCAAGACTATTGAGCCTATTTTATGCATACATGAACAATTTGAAAAATAAATGTCAAAAAATGTAGACGGCATTCACCCAAAAAGTTTTCCTTCTTTTTCTCGGATTATTGAAATTTTCAGATACGACCTTTATCTTTATCACGGCAGTACTGTAAACAACACAAATAGCGCTCGTATGTCAAAACGTTGTGAGTACGTATAACCTCAAAAATGTCCAACTTTACGATAGAGCTGTCAGTTGCCAGATTGCAACACCAGGGTTGCCAAATCCCGAAATATAAAAGGCAACTCTCGTACTTATTAGTTCGTGATTGTTAATTTATGTCAAATTAACAACATGTATACAGGGTGTACCAAATTGCTAAACCTCATTTTTTTGTCGTACTTTAAATGACACATCTTGTATATTACATCATTAAACAATATAAAGATTCCCTTTGAGTTTTATAAAGCATTCTCTATACCTATGTTTGGTAGTTTTTAGTCTATGAACAGATTTATGAAAACAACTGGGCTTTTTATTTTAATTTTTGTATTTTTGTCTTAAAAAAATTAACAAAATTGTTTAATTAACTAAATTTATAAAGTTTCCACATAACCCATAACACTGATAAATGATTCAGCAGATTTTTAAAGTCATACCCCTAAAAACTATTAAAAGAACCACGATTTACATGAAATAAACTGTCATTCACATGGATAATTCGAAAATAATTATTGAAAATGTGCCCCTAAAGGGTCCAAACAATTATGAGGCCGATTTTCGAGTAAAAAATGTCAAACAAAAAATTTTTTAATCGTTTCTATTTAATGACTTGGGATGTTGCAAATATCTTCCACGAGATACCGATTGGAGGTTTTATCAATGAATTTAATCCTTGTAGAATGAGTTCACTTGTTCTTTATATGGAGTTTTACAATTTATTCCATCCTATGGTATAAAACATTCTTTAAATGCCTATTTGAAAGAATTTAAGCAACTAAAACCATAAAACAAGCGAAAACCATAAAATTATTTAGCATTAAGTGTAAGTAAGAGTTAAACCATATAACTTAACATTGCGAAAATATATGTGCAGAAATATGATCTAATTTAAATTTATAATCCCGCATTTTGCCCTGGTATTGGATATATTTTTCAAGAAATTGCCCATAAATTTAGCGGTTTATGTGCGTTTTGTAAATTATGAGAACGAGCGGGCACAGTTTAACTTGTTTGTTACCAGTGGCGTTACAAACAAACAAAGCTTGAGTTATTTTACTTATGGAAGAACTAAGACAAACGTGTCTTCCAAAATAATAATAATAATAAAAATATTAAACTAAAACCAAATAAAAAAAATAAAAACTTCAAAAACCAAAAAAACTTAAGAAATACGTCCTGCTAGTTGAGGAAATTAAACAAATGTGGAAATTCTGCCAGTTACCATCTCTGCAATTGGAATTATACTCCCTCATAGCGTCATTGAAAAACTAAACCTATAATCCCAGTCCTACGAACAACTTCAAAAATCGTGCCCTCTAGGTCGTAAATTCTTAAACACACCCACATACACATACATTAAATAGCCTAGACCCTATGCATGGAACTCGCCCACTGCAGGGCTTATAAAATCCAGGACTACCTGAGAAACAACGAAATAATACTAATAATAAAGCTTTATTGATCAAAAGGTAAAAAATCCAATTACAGGGATAAGAGTTAAATAATAATATAATAAACATAACCTAACAGCACTCAGTAACATTCATAACAAGTCCCGTCGCAATAAGGCATCTCTTCTTCTTTCGGTGCCGTGCCTGTCTTCAAGCGTGGGCATAACAATTTGGTTGAATTGGTCTCTATCTGTCGCTACTCGGAACAGTTGTTCTACTCCTAGTCCGGTCCAATTTATAATAATTTCGCAGCCACGATAGCTTTTTGCGACCTATCCATCTTCTGCCCTCAACCTTTCCCTGAATGATCAGGCGAGGGAAGTAATATTTGGTACCTCGCATTATATGCCCGAAATAAGGCAATAACTCCAGGTATTCTTAAAGTATGCTTATCAGAATGTCCAAAATCGTATATACAGTGTGCGGAAGCATAACTTCCTTATTTCAAAACGCAATACGAGGGTTGCCTTTTATATTTGGGGATTAGAGAATAAAAACAAAAATTAATCATCGAAAATCACTTTATTGTTTTTCAAAATATTCCCCATGAAGATCTATACACTTTTGCATGCGTTTAAACCAATTGTCGAAGCACTTTTGCCACTCTGATTGAGGTATCTCCAAAACATGCATTCCGAATGCAGCAACCGCTTCTTCAGATGTCGAAAAGCGTTGACCTCTCAGTTTGTTTTTTACGTACGGGAATAAAAAGAAGTCATTCGGTACCAAGTCCAAATGACTCATCAAATCGATGTTTTGGGTGCTCAAAAATGCAGTTGTTTGAGCACATTCCCACTTTGTCTGTAGCGTAGCGACCCATGTAACGATTGATTTCCGATCCGGCACAGGGCCTGCCGAGGCTACCATTGAATCGATTTCGAAAGGCACGCTCAGGTGCGCTCACAGAACGTCCATTCGAAAAGTACGCCTCGACGGCAAAACTCTACAAAACTCTAGATGCACGCCTAGTCAGTTGGAAAAGTCTTGACGACCATCTTTTAGGAGAACATGGAAGAGGAAAACTGACGAACAGTGTCTGGTTTCTGAACGACAAGGCTCCAGTACACAAGAGTCATGTTGCGTTACCTGTCCCGAACAAAGTATACCATGTAATGAGCACAGAATTCCATGGGAAACAACTTAGGAGAGATGAAGAAATGAAAGACAGAGATTTAAAATAGGATGTCACACAACGTTCCGCCACTGTGCTTCGAATTAATAAAGCTGTAGCCAAAAAGTGATATAATACCGTATTTGCAGGCCATGTGTCACATACTCTCAAGTTAAGGTGGTGGCAGAGTGGCCACCCGATCGCCCCCATGGGTGCACGATATTAGACTCGTATTTCAGGTGGCGCGAAGGAGTGTATCAACACAGACCTGCGAGGCATTAACAACACCACAGAGAGTGATAAAATGCGATAGAAATTGTCTATGGGATAGCCACCTGAAATGGGTTTGTTTCTGTGCTTGAAGTGGAGAAATAAGTTTTTGATTTGGAAACATAAGTCACTGCGTAAACTATAATTTTCAATATTATTTACGTAACTAACAGGTCATTCAAGCCTTCGAGGGTATGTTTGTAGCCTACAGTAAGTCATAACCTTTACTTTTTTATTAATAAAATTTGACACTGTTGCAAATTGTTCGTTTTATTCATATAATCAGATCTCGTATTTCACATCCCAGTGTAAATTTTTATTAGGGAGAACTGAATGCTGAAACGAGTTTGCATAATTTGGCTAATATATTGAAAGATTAT
Source organism: Apoderus coryli (assembly GCA_911728435.2). NCBI lineage: Eukaryota > Metazoa > Arthropoda > Insecta > Coleoptera > Attelabidae > Apoderus > Apoderus coryli. The sequence goes on along the minus strand of OU452200.1, from coordinate 37,570,553 downwards.
GCGGTAAATATGAGAAAAGCTGACGGAACTGAATATAAAGAAGCAACTGTAAAAACAATTTGGAATACTACGAGTAGGCTACTCCAGGAAAAATACTTCAATGACTTCAAAATTGTATTCGACCCGTTTACCAGTGTGATATTGAAAAATGCGCGAGATGCAAGAAATGCAAAACGTAAAAGATTACAGCAGAATCCAAACAAACGAAAATGCAGTTCATCAAATTTGAGTTCAAGTGATTTGGCTAGAATCAATGGATTATGGGATGAATGTACACCAGACGGTTTACAAAAAAAAATTTACCATATTGTAGCTATTGACTTAATTGGCGAGGTGGTGAACCAGGTGATTGCCTTATAGATTATTTCACGATTGAGAAAAATAATGGTGGAATGCCAACCAACAGAATTTAATACAATCCAATATTCAGTCGAACATGCCAAGGAGGATCGAAAAGTTGTACAAATTGTAAGTGGCTTGTTCCAAATATTGCAAACGAAAGTGCATGCCCTGTTCGGTTATTCCATAAATTATTGTCCAAAAGGGAGAAAAATATTACATGCAGTCGCCTATTCTTGAGACCAAATCGTTTCTGGAAATCCGAAAGTGACACATGGTTTGACAATATACCGGTAGGCAAGAACACAATTAATATGTGGACCAAATCATCCGCGCAAGCTATTAGGTTGGACACTAAGTGTAAAAAGATATCCAATCATTCGAACAGATCAACTGCAGTTAGCCATTTGGCAAATAAAGGAATTCCTGAACAGCAATTAATAAAAATAACAGGACATAGCAGCTCTAATTCAATTAAACCGTACTTGAATATTAACCAAGAACGCCATGGTGAAATAATCAACACCATGCGAGGAATTTCTGCAACAGTGGAAATTAACAATCCGTCAACTTCAGCAAACTCTTCTTCCAATTTAACATTTCCCAATTGTACTTTTCATAACTGTAGTTTTAAATAAAAATGAATAATATTTGTTTGATTAAAACTAATACATTTTTTATTGAAAATTATTAAACGTCAGATTGACAATCAAATTTTTGAGATCTACAAAGTAAAAAATTATCTTATGGAATACTCCTCGGGCCTTGATAAATACTCAAAATTTTGTCATAGAGAATCCTTCAAGCGAGTTGCTCAAGGATAATAGCCCTTGGCCTGCGGCCTTGGGCTATTATCAAGCAACACGCTTTCGGCATTCTCTATGACAAAATTATCCCGGTATTATCAAGACCCTAGGGGTATTACTATACTGAGAACCTCAAAATCCTAGAAAAAAATACGAAAATTGATCGTAGTTTTCGCTTTATTTTTGTTGTAAAAAAATCGTAACAAATTAGGTTTTCCTAGTAATAAGTTGTGGAGGGCTGTATTTTGCCAATAGAGTTTACTACTTTTGTGTAGATCTGTATTATACTGATGAAATTAGGAAAATTTGTAACACCCTGTATATTATTATCCAATAACGTTCAAACATCTAATTATGTATTTGTAATAACCAAAACGAAAATAAATCTCATTTATCTTATTATACTGGACACGTTCTTATATGTTTACAAAAAATATATAATTTATAACAAAGTGGTCTTCTGGTGCGGTGGCTCTATTATTGTCTCGATCCTTTAAAGGGACTAACCAATAATACCCGCCTCAAATCACAGGGTACAGATAAGTATACGATTGGAAGGAAATCACTAGAATTTCCCTATGGAGCCATTTTCGTAAAATCACAGCTTAGCTGCCCACGAAATTATAGTGTCGTCGCAAAATTGAACACATTGGATATACCGACCAAGTTACAGGTTAGGTAAGTTTATATTATTATCTCTACTCGGTATGAGATGATGGCGATCACGCAATACCAATCTATACAGGGTGTGCATATTTTGTATCACACAATAATACTATGCCTCACGGACAATAGATAATAAAAATCAATTAATTAGATGCATATATTTTGTATTTTTAGCTCTCCATATCATATATTATGTAATATATGGAGACTATTAGTTTCATGAAATTTTTTTTTAATTTCACCGGAGGAAATACTTGTGTTTTTGGTCATTTTATACATAAATAAGTAGTTTTAAAAAAATGTCTGTCTATATCCACGAAAACGCAAAAACCACTTATCAGATTTTAACCAAATTTGGTACAAAAGTACTATTGGACATGGCAAGGAGCTGTCTAAATTTTGGGAAACATTGAACGTAGGCAAGGGGTTTAAAAGAGGGTTCAAAAACTAAAAAAATTCATAGTTCTTAAACTTATCCGAAATACTTCATAACTTTTTACTCATTTAATTGAGTATAACCTAAGATATTGAACATAATATATAAGACCACATTGGCGTTCGAAAATAGTGTAAAATGGGGTAAAAAATATTTAAAAAAAAAAACGTATTTCTTAAACATAGCAGAAATATTAACTAGTTATTTATAGTTTTGATAGAATATAACCTATAAAATGTGTCATGAATAACTTACTTTCATAGGCGTTCGTAAATAGTGGAAAAGGGGTCAAAACATACAAAATATATATTTCCTAAACTTATTCGAAATATGGAATAATTTTTCATAGTTGTGATACAATATAAGCTAAAAAATATTCCGTAAAAAAATTGGTTCACACAGGCGTTCGAAAATAGTCTAACAAAAGGGTCAAAAACGAAAAAAAAAAATGTTTCCCAAATATACCAGAAAAGTTGGCTAATTATAAGTAATACTAATTGCAAAGAACAATACAAGAAAAAATGCAAACATTAGTGATAGTACAATAATAATCACAATAGTAATAACAATATTAAACAACAATATTAATAAGTAATAATAGCAATAACAACATACAGAATATGAAAAACACTACATCTATACATATTCACGAAAGAGACACCGCACACTTGCAGCAATCAAATCATGATTGGATTGAGCTAATTATCATTGCAACAGAGTCAAAATACACATTGAACTCAGAACAGTTCATGTTAAAAGTTGAACAAATAAAATAAATAGGACTCTGACGCAGGAGATTGGTGTTCTTGGAACATCAGTATAAAACGGCTGTCCTTGCCTAGTCGCCAACTTCGGCACCCATATATTTATTTTGCCGACCAGGTAAATACGAGTACAATCCAAATGGCTGTGCAATAGGTTATATAAAAATTTGTCGTCTAGAAGTTTTCTTCGAGTCTCCAAGGCTACCTTGTCGAAGCATATAAAAGAATGAATGATTTTTATCAAGCCTGCCTTAAATAATCATTGATTTATTTAGTAAATCCACAAATTACTTTTTACAGTGTATACACAATGGATCGATATTCATATCACAATAGCAGTTTATGTGTTTTTTAAATATCAAAAAGGAACAACTTACAGTAGTACTTTACCTACCTGTTCTCTTTTTCGAGCTTATATAAGTAGCGTCAGCGTAAATCTCTTATATTTACGCTGGTTACGTATACCAACATCAAACAATAATAACAGGAACCCAATATTTACCAATTCAAGTCTCGAAAGTCGGTGTAATAATTATTTTTTTGGAAATCTATTGTTGTCTTTGATGCAAGATGCCGACTCACACATTTTGTTGTTTACTGTAATAATGGTTGAACCGGTTCCGGTTTAAGTTACAGGTCCGCATTAAGCACAATTAATTTTAGAAATTGAGGATAAAGACAAAATTATATAATATACCTAGAAATAGTAGATTCCTTTTTAATCGATTTACAATAATGGAATTCATTTATTTATTCATGTTTCGACCCCAATTTGACTTTTTTAAATTCAGACTTATTGAAATTGTATTTTTTTAATCAATAATAAACTGATATTCTACTGAGTATTGTTAAATAAGTGTGAATAATTTTAATGAATTACATATTACGTAATCTTGAAAATTTGATTCGAGGGTTACCTTTTAGATTTCGGGATTTGGCAACACTGGTGTTGCAATCTGGCAACCGACAGCTCTGACGTAAAGTTGGACATTTTTGAGGTTATACGTTTTGACATACGAGCGCCATTTGTGTTGTTTACTGTAACTTAAAAGATTGATCTCGGCCCAAAAATGGAATTAAATCGTGAACATTTTCGTGCGATTATTTTTTACAAATTTCGACGTTGGTTAACTCAGCAACAGTGCATGGATGAACTTAATTCAATTTTTGGCGATGAAGCTCCATCAAGGACCAGTGTTTATCGATGGTATGGTGAATTCAATCGTGGTCGTTATTCACTCCAAGACGAATTTCGTGAACGTCGTCCAAAATCAGTTTTTGTTCTGAAATATATTGATGCTGAGCGCGAACTGATATTGCAAGATCGTCATGTGACCTATCAAGAGAGTGAGACAAGCTTAGGCATTAGTGGGACCAGCATACATTCAATTTGTTCGCGTTGGATCCCACAGAATTTGTCAATCGCTCAAAAAATCGCTAGTGTCGATACGATCGCGGTGCTTTGAAACACGTCTATGACATCGTGACAGTTGATAAATCGTGGATTTACGCGTATGAGTCCGAAAGTAAACAGCACTCGACTGTATGGGTATTTCAAGATGAGCCAAATCTAACAAAAGTTGTTCGCGCACGAAGCACTTCCAAGCAAATGGTCGCCTGTTTTTTCGGAAAAACTGGACACGTCGGAACCGTACCACGAAAACAACGCAGAACAGTCAATTCTGAGTGGTACACAAGCATTTGTTTGCCAGTTGTCTTCCAAGAAATCAGGAAAACCAACCGCCGAAGACGGATCACTCTTTACTATGACAATGCGAGCTCTCACACATGGGCTCAAACAATTGCATTTTTGAGGACCCAAAACATTGATTTGATGAGGCATCCGCCGTATAGTCCTGACTTGGCACCAAATGACTTATTTTTATTCCCGTACGTCAAAAACAAACTGAGAGGTCAACGTTTTTCGACACGAGAAGAAGCGGTTGCTGCATTTAGAATGCATGATTTGGAGATACCTCAATCAGAGTGGCAAAAGTGATTTTCGATGATTAATATTTGTTTTTGTTCTCTAATCCCGAAATATAAAAGGCAACCCTTGTATGTTTTGTAAAGTGTCATTTACCTACCTTCTCGTATAGGTTGTCAAACAAAATATAATATATATATATTTTTATTTTATTTAGACATTATTATTCTTTCTTTTTGTTTCAATATCTAGTTAGCGATGAAAAACCATTTCATATTTCGAATAAGAAGTTTAGCAAGTATAAAAGTTTTTCTTTTGACCTCGTTTTTAAATTCTTTGCCTACGCTCGTTGTTTTCCAAAAGTTATTCAGCCTCTAGAGAAATATCCTGTAGTACTTTTTTACAAAAATTGGTGAAAATATATTACGTGGTTTTTGAGTTATCGTGGATATAATGGCAGACCTATACAGACATTTTTTTTTAAAACTACTTCAGAATATTATACACTGTGTCCAAGATAAGAATGCGGGGCATTGGAATCTTGGAAACGTTAGGAGTGGGTTAAATCAGACATTTTAAACACCTTTTAAATGGTGTTTTCAAATGTAAACTAACTTTAGCCGTTTCCGAGAATTGTATGCGATTTTAGTTTTTATTTATTTCTGACATTATTTTTACAAATGTAAAATAATGAAAAGCACTTCCTCATTGCTATTTTTTGAGGAGAATAAGAGAGCGTCTAGAAATTTTAACTACGATGTTTCGTTTTTTTTAAACCTTTATCAACTTGTAGTTTTTAAATATGGTTTTGGATTTTTTATTGTTAAATTTAAAGCCATTTTCAATTCGAAAATAGATGGTATATCACATGTAATGTTCAATGTTTTAGCTGTTTTCTATTATGCCCGAAAAATCGCCATCCGCATTTCAACCAGATTAGGCGAACCAATAAGACAGCCCGGCGCCCTCAAAAATTCAGAAGGATCCTAGAGTAATACATAAACTGCTGGGGTGTGCGATAATATGATAAATCTCGTATGGAAACCCGGCGAGAATCGAGAGGAATAAGAGCAGATTGGCTAGCTAGGCAGGCCTTTAAAACCCCATATACTAGCGGGAGTCTCCACTCTGCTGCTGAGCCATCGAATATTAACTATCTATATATACTATAAGATACTATACTATAACTATAAGCGCGGCGAATTGCTTTGAACCCACGTACATCAGACGTACCGACACGATGAGAAGTAACTGTCTATTATTTTAACTGTGGCTGAGCTATAAACGAGCATCGGAGATATTTCTAGACACGAAACTAGTCAGAATTTCATATCGGCAAAGTATAATGGAGACCTGCACCGTACTGATTGTAGTTAAGACAGCTTACCATGTGAGATGTGCGTGTTCAGCTTTACAGCGATACGCTATTTTATAGGGGACGCGTTTATTGAGACTGCAATCAAACCAGGGATTTAGATAAATGCATAAAACCTCAGCTCAGATTGGAAGCAAATATTTTTAAAAATGCATTGTTGCCAACTAATACAAAAACACGTACTGAAAAGTTGGCATCGCAAGAATTGCGTACGGCACTGCCTCATCTAAATCTCTTTCACCCACAAATCCTGTCATATAAATTGAAAATACGACTTTGGTCCCACCATAAAATACATTTCGTGTTAGAATATATAAATGCACAGAGAGGAGAAACACCATAAAGCCTTCTCCTGATGTGTCTGTGCACTAAAAACACGAAGTGCTCGTAAAAAATGAACGAAGCGGGTGGCAGTAAACGTCAGGAACACCATTCAAGTTAAAAATTAAAACCCAGAGACCGACCGGTAACTCTGATTTCTCGGCCATTTTACTAGTTAAATAACGACTGCCAGCCACCAGTCCAACCTCAAAATGAAGATAAACAGACGTGCATACATGCGGCTGGTCCAGCTACTACGACGATATTTAATTTGCGTTTTAGTCGAAATGTCACGGAAATATTTTAGCTTAACATTTGGGTGGACACAATGCTGTTTTCCACACGTCCAACATGTCGGGCTATAAATTATTTAAGCCTGTGCAACGTAGATCTAAATTATATGTGTATGTTGTTGTTATATGACATTATGCGCGCCACATATTATTTTTGTTGTGCATACGAGGGTTGCCTTTTATATTTCGGGATTTGGCAACCCTGGTGTTGCAATCTGGCAACTCACAGCTCTAAAGCTCGTAAAGTTAGACATTTTTGAGGTTATACGTACTGAGAACGTTTTGACATACGAGCGCTATTTGTGTCGTTTACAGTAACTTAAAAGATTCATCTCGGCCCAAAAATGGAATTAAATCGTGAACATTTTCGTGCGATTATTTTTTCCAACTTTCGACGTGGATTAACTCAGCAACAGTGCATGGATGAACTTAATTAAATTTTTGGCGATGAGGCTCCCTCAAGGATCAGTGTTTATCGATAGTATGGTAAATTCAATCGTGGTCGTAGTTCACTCCAAGACGAATTTTGTGAAGGGTGGTCCAAAACCAGTTGTTGTTCCGAAAACCATTGATGCTGTGCGCGAACTCATATGCAAAATCGTCATGTGACCTATCAAGATATTGAGACAACCTTAGGCATTAGTGGGACCAGTATACATTCAATATTGCATAAACATTTGACTGCCAAAAAAATTTGTTCGCGTTGGATCCCACACAATTTGTCAATCGCTCAAAAAAAGGCCCGTGTCGATTGGTCGAAAGAAATGCTTAAAAAATACGATTACGGTGCTTTGAAACACGTCTATGACATCGTGACAGGTGATGAATGTTGGATTTACGCGTATGAGCCCGAAAGTAAACAGCAGTCGACTGTATGGGTGTTTCAAGATGAGCCAAATCCAACAAAAGTTGTTCGCGCACGAAGCACTTCCAAGCAAATAATCGCCTGTTTTTTCGGAAAAACTGGACATATAATAATAATAATAATAACTTCAAAAAACAGCAATTCTAGGAACCTCTCATATAGTGCGCAAAATATTATCGTAAAACCAACCACCCTTTGGAAACCGGATAGTTTCCCGGGTGGATAAGGAAAAAACCAGTAGATAAAGCTGAGAAATAATAATAATAATAATAATAATAATAATAATAATAATAATTATTCCACCACTAACTATTCATCTTATAAAGTCCTTAGGAAAGTTAAAATAATATCAAAAAAATACCGAACACCGGGGATCTTAAATCAACGTGAAACGCTCCTGCAGTTGCTAGACACTCTAAAGCAAAAGATAAAAATATTTGCTTTACGAATAAAAAGATATACGATAAGGTCTGAAAGATACCAGCAAAATAGAATGTTTTATGAAAACCAGAGATCTTTTTACCAGAAACTAGCGACTAACACTAAACATCAAAAAACATCGGTTCCGTCAGAACGGGATATGACCCAATTTTGGTCGAACATATGGGAAAAACCAGCACAACATAATAAGACACCCTACTGGCTTCCCCACATAGAAGAAAAGCTACACCAAGTGCAACCCATGACGCACACACAAGTTGACAGAAGCGATATATCAGCGGCCCTTAAATATATGAATGACTGGAAGGCTCCTGGTAAAGATCGCATTCACGTGTTTTGGTGGAAACGATTTACATCGTTACACCAACAAATGGCAAGTTGCTTCCAAGACATCCTCGTGAACCCAACCACCATTCCAAGTTTCGTCACAGAAGGAATAACATACATGCTGCCTAAAACATACGAGAACCCAGAGCCTAAAGATTTTAGACCAATCACATGCCTGTGTGCAATATACAAAATATTAACTAAAGTAATAGAAACAAAACTCACAGGTCACCTAAATCAGAACAAAATTTTAGCCCCGGAACAAACAGGCTGTAAACCTAAAACAAGGGGAACAAAGGAGGCTCTCGTTGTCGACTCAGTGATAACGCACCATGCAAAAACAAAACACCGTTATTTATCAACTGCTTGGATCGACTACAAGAAAGCATTCGACTCTGTTCCCCACTCTTGGATCCTGCAAGTACTTAAGCTGTATAAAGTTCACAATGAAATAATCAAACTCATACACCATTTAATGAATTCATGGAGAACACGTATCCAAATAAAAACAGCTGCTGTTGGATATACAACTGAGGAGATCCATATACGCAGAGGCATATTCCAAGGAGATAGCCTCAGCCCCACACTGTTCTGCCTGTCTCTGAACCCATTGAGCACGATACTTAACGACTCACCTTACGGGTATATTATAAGTAAAAACCCAGTTGTAAAAGTCACACATCAGTTCTACGTAGATGACTTAAAGCTTTACGCGACAAGTTCTAAGCAACTAATTAGCCAGCTTGAACTAGTCGCCAAATTTTCAAGAGACATCGGCATGGAGTTTGGCACAGACAAGTGTGCAACGTTGCATTTGCACAAAGGAAAACTAACGCAAGAGCAGGCAATTGATCTCATCGACGGCACCACAATACAAACTCTCCCTGATGGTAGCAACTACAAATATTTGGGTATACTTCAAGCTGCTGAGATTGACACAAATGCCGTAAGTGAGGGAGTTAGGAGAGAGGTGCGAGTAAGCCTCCATAGAGTCCTACACACGAAACTGAATTCTAGAAATAAAATAGATGCCATAAATGCATGGGTCTTACCAGTGGCAGCATATACGTTCGGTGTTGTCAAGTGGTCCACAACAGCTATACGAGAGCTTGATTGCGAGATTCGAAAATCACTATCAAAAGCAGGGTTACACCACCCACAATCAAATACAAACCGCCTATATATACCGCGAGGAAACGGAGGCAGGGGTCTCCAGTTGTTGGAAAATGTATTAGCGGACTCAATGTCAAATATTAGACAATACTTCCTTAATTCCGAGATTCTAGTTCACAAACAAGTATGTCGAATTGGGCAAGAAAGTCACCCTGTTTTCGACCAACATCTGGTATCAAAAACAACAAGGGTCATGTTAGATGAATGGAGTTTAAAGCCATTGCATGGCAGATTTATTAACAACGTAAACAAAGATTATGTCGATAAAGCGGGTACATTTACTTACCTGAAAAGGGGGTATCTCTTCCCTGAGACAGAAGGAGCCATTCACGCTATCCAGGACCAATGCGTTAAAACAAGAGCCTATTGTAAAAGGATTCTCAATGAATCACTGGACATAGAAACATGCCGTATGTGTGGAGCTGCGTCAGAATCGATACAACACCTAACATCAGGATGTACCACATTGGCACCAAAAGATTATTTGGAAAGACATAATGCAGTAGCGAAAGTGATACACCAAGGTATCTGCCATCAGCAGAAACTAATAAAATCAATAGTCGCCCCATATAAATACATGCCGGAGTTTAAGCTCGAATCAGACACGATGCTTGTTTATTGGGATACGCCAATATTAACTGAACGACACATCGTTCATAATCGTCCGGACATTGTAGTCATAGACAAAAAAGGAAAGTTAGGATATATTGTCGATATCGCAAACCCTGGTGATGAAAATCTACAGAAAACTTACGTAGAAAAACTCTCAAAATACGAATCTTTAAAATATGAGATTTCTCACCTGTACAATCTACAATCAGTGTTGATAGTTCCATTCATCTTGTCGGCTAACGGCTTGGTTCATAAAAGTTTTGTGGAAAATCTTAAAATATTTAATCTAAACTATGGATACTTACATGAAGCCCAAAAAGCGGTCATCTTGGGTACGTGTCGAATTGTCAGACGTGTGTTGCAAATACCTTAAGACCTTGGCCTTTGGCCCGGTCAATAATACCAGGAATAAAACCTGTGGAAAAAAAAAAAAAAAAAAAAAAAAAAAAAAAAAAAATAATAATAATAATAATAATGCAGTTTATTTGTAATCCCAAAATTAACATTAAAAATACAACAATATAATAGTAGCTATATAAAAATATAGTAAAACAAAAAATATGTCACATAATATCACCTAAAAATAGCTTAGCCAAGGATAGGATAATAATAATAATAATAATAATAATAATAATAAACTGGACAAGGTACTTACTGTTCCTATTATAATATCAGTGACGGGACTGATTGGGAAAAACCTGCCACGCTTTCTGAAACAAATAGACATTGATCAGCGAAACATAACATTGATGCAAAGATCGGTGATCCTTGAGTCATGTAGAATCATGAGAAAAACCCTAAACCTGCCTGAATAGAGTATAAAGGCAGCGGATAAAAAGTTGGACATCTGAAAAAAAAAAAAAAAAGAAAAAAGTAAATGAATGATAAATAAATATAAGTTTTAAATACGTACCTTGATTCCCTCCCCTATTTAAAGAAAAAGTATATACTTATTAATAATATCTGAAGCATACTTAATGAAATCCTAGAAGTACTTACCGTGTTAAAACAAATCTGTAGTGATTGGTTATCAAACCCCACTGCAGAATTTCTCCTATCTGGAAGAAAGTAGAAGGATGTAAAAAAAAAAAAAAAAAAAAAAATAATAATAATAATAATAATAATAATAATAATAATAATAATAATGCAGTTTATTTGTAATCCCAAAATTAACATTAAAAATACAACAATATAATAGTAGCTATATAAAAATATAGTAAAACAAAAAATATGTCACATAATATCACCTAAAAATAGCTTAGCCAAGGATTACAAAATGGGTTAAAAGGCAGTTGACACTGATTTGAAATTTTAACCCAAGAAAGCATAGTTACATATAAAAATAACATATCTAATGGTTGTGCACTGATGGCAAATAACAATATTCTTCTTAAAACTAAACAAAGATATTTTCCTTTAATTGATTGACAACAATTCCAACTCTACTCCTTATTAATGTGCTTGCAAATGTACAATCTGTTTCTTAAATAAATATTTTCGGTAGGCAATTCTGAAACCGGCCAACGACAGCTCTTTAAACGATGATGGAATTTTGTTATAAGTCGCGTAAACAACAAATGAAAATGATCTCAAAAAAATTGCGCCGCGATGCGGTGGGGGAGACAGCAAGCCTTTAAATCTTAAATTTAATGTATGAACATCCGATCGAAAACTTATTTTATTGTAAAGATACGGAGGATGCTTTTTAAGAACAATGGAGTGAAACAAACAGGATGCATGCAAACTACGTCTAGATTCCATGTCCAGCCAATTAATATTCGCGAGTTTGTATGACACCGGATCAAATTTCCTGATACCATAAATGTAACGTAGACAGCATTTTTGAACTTTTTGGATTTTGTTTTTGTTAACTACTGTCAAACAAGGGCCATATATTACATCTCCATAATTAAAATGGCTAAGAACCAATGAATCACACAATGTCGTCTTCAGTTTTACTGTAAGCAAATGTCTATGAGGATACAACATTTTCAAGTTCATGTAGGCCTTACGCAGACATTCCGTGACATGACCATCAAAACGCAAATCCGTATCCAAATACAAACCAAGATTTTTTGCTGCTGATACAAAAGGGATAGGTTTATTGTCTATAGCAATATTTAGTGTGTCCCCAATTGCATCTCTGTTCTTGCCAAATATTAACAAAAATGATTTATTTGGATTTATTGTCATTTGATGTATTTTAGATATATTTAGTAATTTAACCAGATCCTCGTTTATGCATTGACTGGCCCCAGCAACATCTTAACAATGAGAAGAGAACCTCACCTGCCGATCATCGGCATATTCATAGTTTGTGCAGTGTAAGAGACATTTGTGAATATTTGCAGTATATAAACAAAATAACAGAGGAGACAGCACAGAACCCTGTGGCACTCCACATAAAATATCCCCTCTTCAGAACCTGGTATTTTGAAAATCCATCATATTCAAATTAACATCCCCCCCAGAAAATATTCGGCTATACTGAACAAAATACATATTAAAACATTGTTCCAGCTGTTCAACAAAAGTTGTAAAACACCCTGATGGTGGTCTATATAGCACGCCAAATATATACTTTATTTTATTAATGTCTATCTCTATCCAGAGATATTCAATTGCATCCGATGATAATTTATTGTGAAATTTATATTTTATATCTGATTTGATAAAAATACCTACCCCACCTCCTCGTGCACATCGATCGCATCTGATAAGATTGTATCCATCAATCTTAACCACATCACTAGAAACAGCATCGGATAACCAGGTCTCAGTGTCGCCCACACAGTCGAATTGATTCAGCTCTATGTAATCTTTTACATTCGAAAAGTTTTTGGTTAGAGATCGCACATTCCAGAATGAGAGATTTAATTTATTCTTATTCATAGTTGCCAAAACTATTTGCAAAAGTCTATATATTATATACAATTAGAACTTAGTATATATAATAATAATAACAAAAGGGAGCAGACAACAATCTAAAGTATAACAGATCTTTACTGTCACAGCAACAAGAAAAAAAAACAATGTAATATATGGAATTGCTTATAATGAAAAGAAGAAAAAAAAAATTCAAAAATGTTAAGAATACCCAACAACGGATCGGTGAAGCTCCTCTATCATATTGACTCCAGATCTTCGCAAGTATTTATTTTTCGAAATCGACCTTGATATTTAGTAAAGATGTTACCATTATACGACCATACCTCATTGTTGCCTAGCTTTTCCTTGGCCTTTTGAAACAATTCATATTGAACTTTGGTGAGTTCCTCTACAATTACCAATTTTGAGCCCTTAAACTTCTTCTTATTTTTATATACTTCTGATTTTTGTGAGATGTTTGAGAATTTTAGCAAAACTGGTCTTGCTCTACCTGCATTTTGAGATTTTATTCTAACCCGATAACAAATATCCGGGACACATTCATGTACAGATAATTTTTCCATAAACAAATTACGTATTTTTTCTTTTAGGTTTTCGTTAGGGGTTTCATGAAGTCCATATAAACGAAGTTCTGTTCGCTTGGCATACTGATCATATTTTACTAATTTAATACGTAAGGTGTTGTTCTCCGCTTCAAGTTCATTCATTTTTGATTCCAACTTTTTTACTTGTATTGTGATATTTCAACCGTACCACTAGAACATCGCACGTGATATCGCAACCGTACCACTAGAACAACGCAGAACAGTCAATTCTGAGTGGTATATAACCATCTGATTGCCAGTTGTCTTCTAAGAAATCAGGAAAACCAACCGCCGAAGACGGATCACTCTTCACCACGACAATGCGAGCTTTCACACATCGGCTCAAACAACTGTATTTTTGAGCACCCAAAACATCGATTTGATGAGTCATCCACCGTATAGTCCTGACTTGGCACCGAATTACTACTTTTTATTCCCGTACTTGAAAAAAAACTGAGAGGTCAACGTTTTTCGACACCTGAAGAAGCGGTTGCTGCATTCAGAATGCATGTTTTGGAGATATCTCAATCAGAGTGGCAAAAGTGCTTCGACAATTGGTTCAAACGCATGCACAAGTGTATAGATCTTATTTAACGATCAACGTGTAATGGCTAAAAGGTTAATGTGGATTCAAGAACATGTTTTCATTCACGAAGTGAATTGAATCCAGGACTTTCTGCACCCAAAGCCACGCCGATTACCACTGAGCAACAGCCGACGGTAAAAGAAATGAAGCCAAATTGCAAGTCTGCGGTCGCCGGGTTACATATTTGTCACTTTTAAATGCAGTTTTCTCGAGAAAAATGGAGGGAAATTAGCAAAAGTAACCTATTGTTGTAAAACAGATAAAAAATACTTTCAAATTATGTACTCGACCCTGCTGTTATATAAAAATTTCAATTCAATTATTATTAATCCAGAAGGATTATTAAAAAACTAAGGATCGCGCCGTGCAGGTAATAAACTGATCCAAATCAGAACCTAATCATGATTTTTCTAAACATCAACAACTACTATTTGATGTGCACATAGTCAGTACATAAATAAATTTTTAAATTAATGGAAATGTCTATTATTGACAGACTTGGATTATTATGTGAAATGAAAATAGACTGTGGGTCATGCATTCTGGTATATATTGAAGCGCGATTAATTATAGAGGTACAAACAAAAACATGACCATATTGTGAAAACAGAGGCGTACTTGTAAGCAGGTTGAATTAGGCAAGTTGAGTGAAGCAGCTAGTTCAGCTATATAGTTAGTTGGCTTGAAGAGCTTATAATACTATGAATAAAATACAAATAGGATAATAAAAACCTATGAGGATCACTATTTATATTTTGCCATTCAGTTTTGTTGCGCATGTGCAGAGAGCGTTCATAATATATAGGCTTTCTTCTGAGGTACTTTACATTTTGCCCAATTTCAGACTTATTAGATATAACTTCGATCGAGCTTTCGATTAATAATAATAATAATACTCTTTATTACAATTCCTACAAACAAACAAACAACCTTATGACAAACTATATATATAATAATAATAAAAGTTCTATACGTACTAAAACGTATATATCATCTGACACCACTAAGTACAATGACTTGTCAGCAGCCATCAGACGACGATACCCTGCATAACCATATCAAAATAAATACAAATCTCCAAACATCACTCGTGAATAATACAATTACCTAATGATATATATTGATAAATTTACAAAAATTAAAAATGGTAGATTATAAAATTACTCGCGCTATACAACAGTCATTCATTCAAAAGACGACCAAAGTATTTAAATTTAATCTTACTCTTGTGATCTTGAGGCAATGCGTTGAACACTCTAATCCCCACCTGATAGTAGGACCTCTGGCCTATACGCAAGAGCAGGTTCTCATTAAGTCTAAAACGGGTACTATATAGATGTTGTGGCCTTGTTGTCAATAAGCCACTTTTGTTAAGCGAGAGGAAAGAAGTTTTCTAAAATAATTTATCAACCGACAATATCTGTGTTTGTGAAAATAGCAGATCTGAGGGATACCGCATATCCAATTTGCAATCCAGCTTTTAAGATTCTCTTTTGGATAACGATTAAAGGATTCAAAGTTGTTGAATATGCACCGCCCCATGCAATAATTCCGTAAGCCAACACCGACTGAACCAATGCAAAATAAATGTTTCTCAAAGACCTCTCAGTCACAATCCTAGCCATTTGTTTACACAGATAAATCAGGGAGCGAATTTTTGTTGTGAGCTGTTGAACATGAATATCCCACCTCATGTTACTGTCCAGCATTATTCCTAAGTATTTAGCACAGTCTTGGATTTGTACAATCCATGGATCAGCCCTACACTGTAACTGTATTTCTATATAGAGTTCTGTTTAAAGGTAGTCTATCCTTGCCGACTGCCGAGTAGACCACAGATACTCTGCTATACTGCAACGTATATACGGAAATGCAACAGCGAGCATAAGACTCCATGAACAGACAGACAGATTCAGAGTGCAGCGCGGTGTACGACAAGGCGACACAATCTCCCCTAAACTATTTACCACTTTGTTGGAGTATCTCGACACTCTTGAACATGAGTGTCGAGTCGGAGAATATGGGTATAAATATTAACGGTGAAAATTTCAGTCACCTTCGGTTCGCTGATGATATTGTACTGATTTCAGATAACTTGGATAAGGCAGAGAAACTGCTTATGAGACTAACATCTGCTTCACATAAAGCTGGGCTTAAAATCAATCCATCGAAAACAAATTTCATGACAAATCTAGTCCCAAGCCGAAACTACTTAGTAGAAGGAAAAGAAATTTTCCAAGTTACATCCTACAGATATCTGGGCCATGATATTACGATTGGCAGGGACAATCAAACCTGCGAAATCAAAAGAAGGATAGGACTAACGTGGGCCGCCTATGGGAAGCTGAAGCACATTTTTTTAAGTCCGAAACCCCCATATGCCTTAAGCGCTAGATATTTCAAAAGTTAAAAAACATGACCCATTATAAGCCATTTTTTATAGTTACGCCAATGCGTTTTGCAAACAGTATAGGTATTTCATAAGATGTACAACATCATGTAGTAAAATAATCCATTATAGATTGGTTGGAGAAGTTACCCATTATACAGGGTGATGACATTTTGTAAACCAATAAAAATCTTGATTTTTTCAAATGGCACATCCTGTATATTATCTCACTATTAAAAAGCCAACATTCTAACAATTTTTTTTAGAAAAATTGGTATAAACACAAATTTACTTGCTATGATATTTAGTAATTAAAAAAATGTTCAAGTGACGTCCATTTTCATAAACACAATGTTGAAGTATATTTTCGTATGATCTCCAAACATTTCTAAGCATATATCAGTTCTTATGGTGCTAAAAGCATCTCTCATCATTTGCTTCATATTTAAATCTCGTCATCCTTGATAAAAACCGATTCATGGAAAGAGAAAATCTGCAACCATATCATCTAAAGCCGATTTAAGAATTGCATCCAGGTGATAGCGAGTTGCGCTTACGATTTTGTAGATTTTTTAAAATTGCAAGGACGCAAATGAAGACATTTTTAAACAAGTACTGTGGAGTGATGAAGCCCATTTTAACCAGCAAGGACTGTTCAATCAGCACAACTTGCATTGTTGGGATTACGAAAATCAGCACCAAATTGGAGAATCACATAAGCAAGCACGCTGGAGCTTAAATGTGTGGATTTGTCTGTTGGGGAATATGATAATAGAACCACAGTTTCTACCTAGGATACTAACACCGAAAACTATGCCAATTTTTGCGATAACAGAGTACCAACTCTTCTGGAAGAAACTCCTTTAGCACAGCGGCCAAATATTGTGTTTCAACATGATGGTGCACCTGTCCGTTATTCCCGAAACAAGAAATCCCTTGCGGGATTTCCCAGTCGTCTTGTGGTAGTCTTATCTATGACAAAAGTCTTTGAGGGTTGTATGAGGGTTGTAAAAAAAATAAGAAATAAATAAAAAATAAAAAAAAAATTAATAAAAAAAATTGAAAAAAAAATTTCAAGAAAAAAAAAATTCAAAAAAAATCGGAAAATGTTTCTATCTATGACGTCTACCGTACCTAAAAACATTGAAAACATGTTTGAGTTACCCCGTAGATCACCTCTAAGAGCTTATAGTTAAACTTTCAAAGAACTCTTGAATTGAAATCTAAAGAAATCAAAAAATTACTCAAAATATTACTTTTTTCTCCTTAACAAACTTAAAGAAATACATTTTTGACTCACCCCGTATATAAATTTAAAGTGTATGCTAAAAATTGACTACCGTATCTTTCTATTTTGAAATTCGTTGGTTTAACCAGATGTTAAAATAACGTTAACGTTAATAGTGGTAGACGTTATTTTTTAGAACTACCATATCTCTCTATTTTGAGATTCGTTGGTTGCAGTTATGATTCTACCATATCTTTCTATTTTTTGAAATTCATTGGTTTGTCATAATTTGGAAATATTTTTTTCTAACGTTAGTGTCACTTTATTTTAATAATTTGCTTGACGGTGACCTTTTGTGTGCGGTAGCTGTCACAGTTTATATGACATTTGGAATAGTGATATTTATAAAAGGAACGTAGTATGTGTGGAGTGAGTCATATTTTTAAAGATTTATACTTTTCAATAGAATTTAAGAATGGGTACGTTTTTACATACGATTGTGACTAAAAATATACGAAATTGCTTGTCCCATATGTTTTGCTAAGAATATAATCATAATTTGATTTTGGTAATATGTTTTTACTAACACGACAGACAAATTGCTTGTGTCAAATAGTTTATTATTATTTTCTTTGTTTACATTAATAGTCTAAAAGTTTTCGGCATTATTTTCATGTTTAAGATCAATTTCTATCAACATGTTGTATATTGTAGTGGTATAAAATGGTTATTCCATATAGTTGTAGTAAACTTAGAAGTTGTCATTGTGTATTTGAAGTAATATTACGGAAAAAGTGTTAATAACCTAAAGTGACAGTGTCATGAGAGCTGTCAGATGGATGGATGTGATCCTATGTTTTTTGGGACACCATGTAGATACCAGGAGAAGTATTACAGACTTTTGATGAATTTATAAACATATTCTGATTGCATAGTTACAAACACGCCAATGGGATTGGTTTAAGTGAAAATCCATGTGTTGTTCTACTCTGTTTTTGACAAGCAAACTATACAGTGCGATATCAAAATCACAACATCAATAAAGCTTCATGCCTGCATATTTAAACCGACCGACCGATCGCCCAACGGCATTTATTAATATAAAATAGACAACATTGCGTGCCCGCCGGGGATGATATGCATGCATTTATGTACATTCTGATGCTCAATGCGGGACAGATTAATTTGTCGGTATAAAAGCAGCAGAGCTTATGATTATTATTATTATCATCATTATTAACGTGATGACGATTTGATCAACATGTAAACGATATCATCATCTACCCCTTGGGTGGTGTTTTTGCTAATTTAATGTACAGATCATAACACTACCCAATAAAATATGTTAATTAATATCCTTTGATTCGTATGCTGTTTCTGTTGTTTGCTGCAGAATTAATAAGTTGATATGCACGTATTTTCCCCGATTGCTCTCTTTAGCAGCCCAATCATCCGATACGAGGGACTCTATATGTATTTTTCATTGATAATTTTTTACTAAATATAGTAACCAATCAAATTACTTAATTTTAAATGATGTGTCAAATTTCATCCAATCACCTCTGGATTACAGCAATAATACCCTACATGTGGTGTTTTCAGTTTGGTGTTTTTTTTATTAAAAATTAATTAAACGTCAAACTGACAACAAAAAATACAATCAAATCAAAAAAATATGTATGGAAAATATTTCTCGAGTTTTGTGCAACAAGAGAATACGAACTGAATGCTGAAACGAGTTTGCATAATTTGGCTAATATATTGAAAGATTATGCGGTAAATATGAGAAAAGCTGTTAATCATGCAGTATAGTTGTACTAAATTATGGTCTGACCGCGCAGCTGCGCAGTCAGACGAGTTTTGGGAGTTCAGATTGTAATTTGAAGTGCGGTGTTGCAAGGTTTAAAACACACATATTATGTTGAAACGGTTAAATATTTGGCGCTTAATTTTTGACCGTTAAATGTAAATGCTACTCTAGGTTATATACCTATTTGTTGTATTTATGCGATTTATATTTGTGAGAAAACTTGTGTATTTGTGTAAAAAAGTTTATTATTTATAGTTATTTAGCAATTTCATTTAAAATGAATGCTGCAGCAAGACCTCAAGCAATCGTTCGCGATGAAGAAATCCTCAACGAAGACGACGTTAAAAGAGAAAGCCATCGATATATTACCTTACAGTTTATGGACAATATGGACCTATTAAAGTGGCTAGCAAGAAGAAGATTGATAAGAAACACATTAATGTGTGATTTGTGTGAGGTAACCCTTTAAATACATTCAATTATCATGTTATTATCAAATATAACCTTTTAGATTCCAATGAAACTATGGTCGAATACACAGCGATCCGATGGGGCTTGCTGGGCTTGCCCAAATTGTAGAAAGAGGGTATCGCTGAGGAAAAACTCATTTTTTGACACGAGTAGGTTACCCTTACAGAAAAATACTTTTAATTCTGTATGGGTGGTCATTGGATTACCCTCAAACTACAATAGCCTATGAAGCAGGCGTAGAAGTGGGACACACTATTGTCGATTGGTGCAATTTTTGTCGTGATATTTGTGAGCAGGACTTGTTCAATAACCCTTCAGTTATTGGCGGGCTGAACGACGATATGACGGCAAAAGTTGTAGAAATTGAGGAAAGTAAGTTTTTCCATCGGAAGTATCATAGAGGTCATTGGAAGGAGGGACACTGGGTTTTTGGTGGAATAGAGAGAGGTACCGGCAAATGTTTCCTTGTGGATGTACGGGACCGAACTGAGGCAACATTAAGTGCTATTATTGAACAGTAAATTGCAAATAATATACATAGGTACATTAAAATGCATGTGAAATTTGGTTGGCTTCTGTAAAAATTTTATCAGAATAATTATTGTTTATTTGCATTTTGCTTTAGTATAAATTGTAAAAATAATTTAATTTGCAATAATTTTGTAGAGTTCCCCATGGAATGTTGGGTTTTTATTGTGCTATTATTAAACAGTTACAATGTTATTATAGGTATATTATGCCAGGCACAATTATTATGTCTGATGGTTGGAGAGCGTATTCTAACCTCAATAGAATTCATGGAGGTATATACGAACATCGTGTAATAATTTTTATTTTATTAAAATAATGATTTTTATTTTGCAGCAAATCAACTGAATAATAGAAAACCAGAAATTATTTGTTATTGTATTTATTTTATTATTACTTAGTTCCCGCTATTCTGTAATTTATTAAAAATAAATTTGGTTCAATATAATATACTTTTATTTTCCTCAAATAGATAAATTAGTTCTCCAAACATTTATTTTCGTATAGTTTTGATCCTATTGTCCTATAGAAAACCCAGTTTAAATATGCATTATAAATCTTACAATCGTAATTTCCTTTAATATCATATGTATTTCCAACATCACTTTAACTGTTCGTTTTACGCACGTAACCTTCAGTAAGTGAGTGAGAGATTACCATGCCACATCACTTCTACTCACATCAGTTTTACTCATCTACTTTAAGAAAAACATTCCAAGTACTGAAACAACCCTATATTTCGCTTCCCATCGATTTATTAGTAATTACATTAAAAAAATAATGATAATAATTACATCCACTGTATAAATATATCATAAAATTGTATTATTCATTCTATCAGTCAATATAGTGAATAGATATCAACCTTGCAACATCGCTAGAGTAGTGACACTTGTTCACATAAAATTCGTCTGACTGCGCAGCTGCGCGGTCAGACCATAATTTAGTACAACTATACTGCATGATTACCGAAAAGCTGACGGAACTGAATATAAAGAAGCAACTGTAGAAACAATTTGGAATACTACGAGTAGGCTACTCCAGGAAAAATACTTCAATGACTTCAGAATAGTATTCGACACGTTTACCAGTGTGATATTCAAAAATGCGCGAGATGCAAGAAATGCAAAACGTAAAAGATTACAGCAGGATCCAAACAAACGAAAATGCAGTTCATCAAATTTGAGTTCAAGTGATTTGGCTAGAATCATTGGATTATGGGATGAATGTACACCAGAAGGTTTACAAATTTTTTTTTACCTTATTCTAGCTGTTGAGTTAGCTTGGCGAGGTGGTGAACCAGCTGATTGCCTTATAGATTATTTCACGATTGAGAAAAATAATAATGGAACGCCAACCAACAGAATTGAATACAATCCAATATTCAGTAAAACGTGCCAAGAAGGATCGAAAAGTTGTACAAATAGTAAGTGGCTTGTTCCAAATATTGCAAACGAAAGTGCATGCCCTGTTCGGTTATTCCATAAATTATTGTCCAAAAGGGGGAAAAATATTACTTCCAGTCGCCTATTCTTGAGAGCAAATCGTTTCTGGAAATCTGAAAGTGACACATGGTTTGACAATATACCGGTAGGCAAGAACACAATTAATATGTGGACCAAATTATCCGCGCAAGCTATTTGTTAAGTGTAAAAAGATATCCAAGGCATTCCTGAACAGCAATTAATAAAAATAACAGGACATAGCAGCTCTAATTCAATTAAACCGTACTTGAATATTTATGTGCATTATTTTGACAGTCGATTTAGAATCAGAAAGTCCACTACACGTTGTGTAGAGATTTATAAGATTTGGTGACCCCGACGTGATCCGTTTAACTGGAGCGTCCGAGATTCATTTTTAAAGACAAGAATCTAGACATTTAGAAGGAATTAAATCACGATAATGGAACGACTATTTAAAGAAAAGGATATGCATACAAACTCATTCAACAGATACTTCAGCAAAATTGAAGAAAATCTAAATTCCACTCACCTCAATATGACGATACAAGGAATCCCAAGAAGTTTGACAATTTAAATGAAGTGAGTAGAAAAATTTTAGATTTAATGTTAGATAATGATACATATGCTGAAAATATATATGAAATTAAGTTAGAGATCGATCAAATATCGTAAAAATTCAACATTTTGCGAGTTACAATCGATATTTAAATGAAGGAAGACATAAACGAGAGAGAGTCGACATGGACTACGAATAACTCAAATAAACCTCGTCATTTGAAGTTACCTATGATTGAATTTAAAAAGTTTGGTGGCGAAATTAAAGACTGGTTATCGTTCTGGAGTCAGTTTCGTCGAATACATGAAGATGATGAAATCGAAAAAAGTGGTAAATACCAAAATCTAAAGCAAGAAAAATAGTTGACGGATATTCTTGTTCACCTGAAAATGACGACAAAGTTATAGACAGTTTACAAACTAGATTTGGTAAGCAAGATATTTTAATTGAATTTTACGTTCGAGAGTTGTTTAAATTAGTTTTTATTAACTTACAAGAAAAAAACTAAATTAAATGTTTTATATGATGGTATGTCAACGCAGATGAAAGCTTTGGAGACTTTAGGCGTTCTGTATCCGCTGGTGGAATCATGTCTTCCCACAGAGTTGTTACGGGTTTGGCAAACAAGTGAGATGTACTGCAGCAATGATATCACTATCACTACAGAAACAGTTAGAAAATAATTTCTTCGTTTTCTGTATACGTTTGTGTTGGCCAATCATTACTTGACATATGGAACCTTTCCACCATTTCAAATTAATAACTTTCGATGGAGGAAGATACGGAAGTCGAAATTGACAAACGATACGCCCATAGGTTAGATCGAGGGGCACTTATTTGGACACCCTATATCGGTAGTTTTAATATATAAATCTTCGCCTTGGTCATATTATATACAAATAATACACACATAACTTTATAGAAGCTAAAAGCAGTTAGTTACACAGAGACTAATAGAAATGCCAGCTCCGAATAGAAATAAATTACATTAATGTATGGTAAACATTCATATATGTAAGAGCTGGAGAATCATAAATATGTCACTGCTGTTGTCAACTAAATGCCTATTAATGTGTTCTTGGGTATATTTAAAACTGTTGCCAGTTAATTTTACTTTACGTCAGCATTAAAATAAAAGATGTTTTATAGTTTATTTACCACAAAGTGCCTCTATGTGTAGTCTCTTTCACTGTGCGCGGAATAAAGATAGAATTTACTAGTGCGTGTGTGTGTTTGTGGACGACAATGTTTTTGAATGGAAATCGACTCACAACAGCTGGCTTTCTTGATCTATTCTCGTATACAAGAATGCTTAGTTACATACAGTGTGTTCTAACAGTTTCTGTTTAGGTACAGCAGTCAAAACAGTGGATTGCATTGAACCAGATGAAATCTTAAATAATGTTTTTCTTATGGAACACCCTGTATATTATTGAGGATTCTAACAATATTTGACATGTTAAAAAATTCACCAAAAGTCAACGGTTATCGATATTTACGGTTGAATACAACGGCTAATATTTATGTATTGAGAACTGGCAACACTGGCATTTCCAGGTGAAATCTGACAACACCATCTTGAAGTTTGACATTTTTCACAGTATACGCACTCAGATCGTTTTGAAAAGTTCATCTTGGCCAAAAAATGGAGTAATTCAGTCGTGAAAATTGTCGAGCTATGATTTATTATGACTTTCGACTTGGTCTAACGTAAAAACAATGCATCACTCAACTTAATGCAACGTGGCAAGGACACTCACTGTATATCGCTGGTAGACTGAATTCATACGTGGTCGTAGTTTGCTTACGAGCGAAGTTGAAATCGGTAAATGAAATACATTGATTGATAGTAGTTTTCTTGAAATCAGTTACAATCTGGCAACGCTGGAATGTCGTTATTCTATTATGACACCAACCACAGCATGTCCATGTCAATGATATACTTTAAGCACAGCATTAATAAGTACAGCATTCCGACTCCACGTTCGCACTATGAAATAAACTGTGACGTATACCGCCGGCATTTTGGGTTACAAGTCAGGTCCTGACTAAGAATAATTATAGTTTTCGGTTTCTAACCACAGTACTGTATTTTCATTTTTGTAAAAATATTTAAGTACATAATAATATCGCTGTCAATTTCAGAAATATTTGTGGTTCATAGTGATTGAAAACAGCCTTGAGTGGTGGTATCAGTTAAATGTTCACATGATTGGGTGATTTTTAATAATAATAAACACAACAATAATACAGACTTTATTAGTAAAGAAGACATTTTTATAAAAGTTGAAGCAGTGCTTCCTAACTTAACCTAAACGTAACATATATTTTAGCTTAAACCTATCTGAAAATGGTTTTACATCGCTGGCCAAACTAAGTACATAGGTAGCTTATGTTTACAACTTAATTTATTCTATTACGTGTCAGACAGCGCTCTTAAACGAAAACCCCTGTAAATTTTTATAGTCTCCGGTAGAGCGTTGTAATATTTTGAAACCGTATAGGAAAATGACCGCTCAAAGATTGATGTTGAGTCTAGCGGTGGCGTAATTACTCTTTCATATAAGTATTCCGCCTATTTCCATCTGATGATTTTTATTAGTCAAAATTAGTGAATGAAAATCCGACGTTGTTTCATTCTTAACCAGCCGATTTCCTTATTCTTATTGCTAGCCTCTTTCAACCCTACGAATTCCACATACAAGCCGTGTGCCTGAATTCTGCATCAACTGAATCCTGTTCTCAGCATTTTTAGTCAAACAAGGGCCATAAATATATTGTCAATAATATTATAACCCCTAGCTGATTGCGTTATCATGCTATCTCGCCACGAGACAACTTGTGTTTATGTTTTATTTTCATTTAGTTTAAAAGCATATTAGATACTGCCATTTCGTAATATAAATTTTACGGTTATACAAATAGTTGTTATAAACGTAAAATTATCTAGTATTCATCTTTATTTTTACTTATTACTCACCTAACAGGATCTGTGGGGAAGCGAAAAAAATGTTTACAGCAAGTGTACCGCTTATGGGGACAACATTTTGCAGCACACACATGTCCTCCCTGATTGTTCATTGTATTAATCATAATATACGATAATAAAAATAAAACCCTTTTAATTCTCATGAACACTATACCAAAAAAAAAAAAACATTCATGTGAGAATGGCGTTTTTTTAATAATCTCAAAAAGCACAAAAATTTCAACTAAAATTCAGAAACTGCGTACAGAATAAATTGTTGTACTGAGATAGAAATAAATTGTGAAATAATAATAAATAATTGTGAGTAACCACGAAAGAATGTTTTTGTAAAACCTACTACTCTGCATTCAGTCAGTTAAGTTATAAATTATGGCAATTTGAATAATTTTAAATAACAGCTAAAAACACGGAAAACCATTTTACTTAATTCACAAAACTTTTATAACAACGTCGTTAAATCTGTTCTCCATTATTGTGAAGTTCTATAGATTTCAAAATTTTTTAGAACCAACATCAATAATAATTATATTATACAAAAAGAAACATTATCTCAAAAAATGACTGTATTTGTAATATTTAAATAGCACATTAGACTCTCAATTTCACAAGGAAGTGTTTTTAATTTTAAAACACTTTCATGTTTTAATAATTTCCACTAATTGGTGACATTTTACATAATCAAGTTCAATATTCTCAAGTCTAAATGCTGTAACATTTCCAGTTTGTATAGATGTTTAAATAATCCATGCCATATTGTGTTTGACTTGTAAACATGACTTTCCGAAACATGTCCCGCACCGCAATTTGAATTTGAACATATATATGAGTAATCTGTAATTTTGTGGAGTAGACGTAGTTTTATTTGTGTATTATACTTTAAGCAACAGAAAATTTGTTTAAGCCATTAAATGTGATATATCACCTATTTTTGAATTGAAAATGGCTTTAAAATTAACAATAAAAAATTCAGGGCCATATTGAAAACAACCAAGTTGTTGATGGTTTTTCAAAAACGAAACGTCGTAGTGAAAATTGTAACCGCTATATGTCTCTCGTCAAAAAATAACAATGAGAAAGTGCTTTTCATTATTTTATACCTGTAAAAATGTTAAATAAACACTAAAATCAGAAAAAATCGTGTTTCAAAAATTGTCTAAAACGGCTAAAGTTATTTTAATTTTGAAAACACCATTAAAAAGGTGTTTAAATTGTACAACTTTCTCTAATTCAACCGACATTGTAACTCCTACCGTTTCCAATGCTATGCCATTTTATCTTGGACACGGTCGCCATCTGTAACTAATTTTGTTCAAAATAGTCTTAAATTAATCACATGGAAAAAAAATTAAAAAAAAAAAGTTGGTATTTCTTTATGGCAGATAACCTACAGGACACGAAAATGTTCATTAATCGACTGAAGAAATAGCACTGGATAACAATATTGGAAAATTATCGGTGAGAAGGATTAAATAAAAAAAAAAGAAGATGATCCAGATTTCCCAAAAAAAATAAATGTTTTCACAAATTTTCTCGAAATTATACGTGACTAGGAGGGTCCTTGCTTATAATATTAGTGACTCAAACTTGCCTAATGCCAAAATCGGGATACATTCATTATAGCCTAACCACATTGTTATTCCTTACATAATGGAACGTTTTCTCATTAATTATCTATAATTTTACAAATAATGTGAACCGAAAACATGATAATAATCATAAATAAATGGACGGTTTTCTTCTGTTGTATAGTATCTCTAAAAAGTGGGTAGGTATGTATTTAAGGTTTTAGTATGTTATTAGCACCATAACTATTACTACACAAAGGCGAAGTACAAATCACCACAATTTGGCGGCGACAAGAGGTCGAGACCGAAATAATAATAAAGCAACCCAACAGTGGCGTTGTTATAACTGAAATTAGTTTATACTTTTTCTGAATTAATTATTAAATTAGCTTTATTTTTTTCTCTCTCAAAAGTGATGGAATCCATGTGAGTAAATATACGACAAAAACATAATGTTTGGTTTGGTTTAGATTTCATGTTAGATGATGATACATACTATGCCGAAAATGCAGATGAAATTAAGTTAGAGATCGATCAAACATCGGAACAATTCAACATTTTGCAAGATAGTCCAATGAAAGAAGACTAATTTTGCCTCAAAGTGGCCTTAGTCAATTTCTTGCTACTGGCGTTTACATAATGCAATTATTGAGCTTTTCATATGAAATTTTATTAACTTAACCACTGATGATGGAGGTACGACTATTATTTCCTACAATTATTAACAATCTACTCCACTTGGTTAGGGACTACTTTTTTAAATTGAAACATGACTTAGGTGGCAGATTTCGAATCAAATAGCATTGTGATCAATATCAAGACTTCATTTCTATTTTCTTTGTAAGATTTGATAACTGTAAAAATAATGCAAGATAGGTAAGCTTGCCATACTTGAATCGCACTTTTTCAACTCTTTGCTCCAGTTTACGATTTATGTGACTTTGACATTCGAAATATTGTGTTCTATATTTATCAAGTGAAAAATTTGTCTGATTTCAATATTCAAAATGGTCATAATTTTTCGAAATTTTGACATAAGTGATTTTCGTTATATTTTTGCTTGAAATTTTTTTTTGAACCTTATTATTCAATTTTTTACTAGTCGATTTTCTTGGGAATTAGGTTCAGATGAAAATAAATAAAAAAAAAAATTATTAAACAATGCCCAATACTGAACAGAAATAATCTGAATTTCTGGTACATATTAATGCCTTGGTCAAATGAAAAGATGTAAGAAATTATAAAAAAAAGAAGATTCTGTTGCCTGAAGAAGACAACGTAATGTTGTCGAAACGTTGTACGAAAAAAAAAATGTGACATGAAATAAATATGCAATATTTATTTAAAAAAACTAGTTTCATGTGAACCTCATTCCCAAGAAAATCGACTAGTAAAAAAAAAAGTTATATTTTTGGGCGTAGATTCTGCCCCAAAGGGTGAGGTTTTTTTTGGGACACCCTGTATATTAGTATGTTGTGGCGAAGACGTGTGTTGTTTTTCCAATATTTAATCACTCCTCGTGGATTATGGATTATTTTAAGAAATATTATTTAAATGATTTAATCAAAAATAGTTGAAGATCGGTATAGGGAAGTGTAAAAAGAAAATTGAATAAAAAATCCAAAAATGTAGTAATATACAGGGTTTTTCATTAAAAAATTCTACCAACACTTCTGCAATAATTTTAAATTGCTATAATATGCCTTTTCAGGCTCGAGAAACTTCTAAAAGACCCCGTATTTTATGATTTTTTCTTTGGATAGTGTTAGTGTATTCTAGTATAGTAAATCTCTCTCTCTCTCTCTATATAGACATAAATTATCGTTCATTATAATTTCATTTATATTACCCTCGATTATTGTTGGTCTCATGCTGAGTTTATGGCATTGTAAAAACGAGCTCATATTTTGCCGTTGGTAATAGTGTTGTTGCTTAAATTGACGAGCAGTGGAGTAGTTTGAAATACGACACGAATTAAAATCACAAGTTCAAAAAAAAAATAATTAAAGGATTTATTACAAAAACGTTTTTCAAAGAGATAGCAGATCTGATTTTTACAGAACTGACATTATATTCATATATTTTGACATTTGTAATTGTTACCTACCTAATGAAACACCATTACAGAAGACTGTACAGGGTGTCCCAATTTCGTTGTAATCGCCAGGTTTCTCGGTTATTATTAAAGATAGAACATTCCCGTTTTTGCAATACCGTCCTACATTTTTGTCAAACTGTCAATGGCATAAACAAAATTTGCAGAGAATTCTTTGTTTCTGAAAATGTTGCATTTTGAATCACCCCATATATCTCAGCTATCTGATGTCTTATCAGAAAGGTGAAAACGGGTGCTAATAGAACTTTTTGCGCAAAATCCAGGGGCAGACTTAGAATTTTTCGGGAGGTACCGTTTTTGAGTTATGACCCAAACTTATAATTTTTCTAATGGGACACCCTGTATATTTTAATATCATACCATTGCATTATTTTTTCTCTTTGTAGCGATATACAATAGTTAATATTTTTTAAAACGCCAAAAATTTTTAAAATATTCAAATTAATATCTCATTTTCGTATACTTGCATAAAAGATTGTATTTTATTATTTATTTAAAAAATAAAATTGTAGAGTAAACCAGTTGCTCAAAGTGATTACCGTTTGTTTTTTTGAAATAAATTTTTTTATGTAACTACGAAAATGAGATATTAATTTGAATATTTTAAAAATTTTTGGCGTTTTAAAAAATAAAAAATATTAACTATTATGTATCACTGCGAAGAGAAAAAATAATGCAATGTAATGACATTAAAATATACAGGGTGTCCCATTAGAAAAATTATAAGTTTAGGTCATAACTCAAAAACGGTACCCCCGAAAAATTATAAGTCCGCCCCTGGACCTTTCTGATAAGAGGTCAGATATCTCTTGTGGAGTCCCACAAGGCTCGGTGCTCGGACCTCTATTGTTTTTGATTTTCATTAATGATTTACTGTTACATCTGCCATGCTCTGATCTGACATTGTTTGTAGACGATTCAACTATTGTCGATGTTGAACTGTCGAGTGATGTTCTGGCCTCAAGTATGATTAATTCACAGTCGAGGGCTGCGGACTGGTTTGCAGCTAACAAACTCTGTATGAATGCCAATAAAACAGCTACTAAAATATTTACATTACGTGAGACGGATGTTGCTGTTTCTGATGGTCTGGTAAAGTTTTTGGGTGTCACTTTGGACCAAAAGCTAACCTGGGCGGGTCATGTCGAGGTTACCATTGCCAAGTTGTCTAAGGTTGTGTTCATGTTGCGAAGCTTTTAATGTTTTGAAATCAGCATATTATGGCCTTTTTCAGTGTGGCTTCATATGCTTTGTTAATTTGGGGACACTCTTGTCATGCTAGTCGGGTATTCGCAATCCAAAGACGAGTGGTTCGAATAATGACAGATTTAAAGTTTAGAGAGGATGTGAGACCTAAATTTAAAGAATGTAAAATAATTACACTCCCGTGTCTCTATATCTACAATTCAATTATATATGTGAAAAATAATTACAATCTGTACACAAGGCATGATGAGGTTCACAACCACAATACCAGAAACAAAAATGACATTCTTCCTGAATATATGAGGTTGGGTAGAGGCAGAAATTCTGTGAATTATTATGGTCCCACATGCTATAATCATTTGCCAGATAGTTTGAAAACACTGAGCCTTGCAATGTTCAAAAATAGATTAAAAAACTACTTAATTGACGGGGCTTTTTACTCCATTGTTGAATTCCTCAGCACTGACTTTCTGTTTTGATTAATTTCTATGTTTTTATGTTGTGTTATGTAATATTTTAATATTTAATATGACTTGTGTAAACCTTTTTTGGTAATGCCATGTAATGACAATAAATAAATAACTAGTGATTTTTTGTAATTAAATTTGGCAGTATAGGATTTTTTTGTCCGCATTTCTTTCGTTGTCACAGATCGTTTGCCAAGCAATACTTACATAAATAAAACTACACGTATAATTTAATATGTAACAATAAAAATATATTTTCCATTAAAATATATTACACGAAATTACAATGATATGGTAATAAAGAAAATGATGATTTTCTTCATTTAGTGTTTGTCTATTTGTACAGAAAAATATCACCATCAACAATCAATCTATATTACAGCTTTAGTAATAATTAAATATTTATTTTATTCTTTATAACTATAATTATCTTGTTATGTACATTGAGGAGACATATTTATTACAATAATAAATTAATTAATATATATAATTAAAGAAATAAAAATAGTAATCAAATAACTAACAATGTGAATCGGTAAGTATACATTATTTTTGTCTTTAAGGAAATAAAAAATCACAAAGAAATAGCGTTTAAAAAATTCACCTTTAATATTCTGATAAATGGCATCAGGAATTCAAGCTTTAGCAGGAAATGTCAATGTTTTATATAGAAAAGAGTTTTTGAAACATGCTGAGGAAGCATTTTTATGCAAAACAACAAGTGATAACCGATTATTGTTTGTTTGACGTACGCCAATGGTAGTTACATGTAAATACCTGCAAAAACCCTTGTATTTCTTTGTAATTTTTAATTATTCTATAAAAAAAATATAACCTAATTGTGATTTTATTTAAACTTATAATTTATATACAGAAAATTTAATTTTGTATCGAACTGATTAAATCAGGATCACATTGTAGGTAAAAATAAAAAACTTTTACTTAAGTAGGTAGGTATATTAAAAATAATATCACGTTCACACTAATATAGAAAATATAGAGGCGTGTAGTTTGACTCGAACAACAGAAACCTTGGATCTTCCCAAATAGGTTATGTTAAAGGTTTTATGGATATATCCTCGTCAGAAGATTAGACACAAAATTTTCTTGACAATTATTTAAGCCTAATTTACTTTTGATTTCGAGAAAATGATTCTACTACATTGTTTTGTCATTTTTATAAAAAATGTTTGCAATAAGGACTTCGAAAAATGCTAATAGCTTTTAGTCATTCAAGCGACGTTTCGCCATATATTTACTGGCTTCTTAAGGCTCTCTGAAAAAGGTTAGAGCTAGAAATTTAATTGTAACGTGAAATCCTCACACACACAGTGTCTAAAATTCAAAGTCCTTATTCCCTAAGAATCCACCACTATTTAATATTGTTTGGACAAGAAATTATACGATTAACATAAATTTTTCATTTGTAGCACTTCCGCTTGTACCGAAATTAGAATAAACTGTCTTATTTTAAATGTATCACCCTGTTAGTTATTATATTTTTCGATTTTTTAAAATTCTTGTCTGAGTATTTTATTCTAATAGTTCCCCCCCATACGTATTTGTCTTAAACAGTTTTTAAAAAAGTTAATAATTTATTTTTTTCATTAGTTAATAAAACGTTTGTAGCGTTTGCTATAGCAAAATTAGCAGAACTAGGAAATAATAATTATTCAGGCCAGGTGTTCATTATTGGAAGCAAATTCAGCGTCCTTTATAGGTGTGCCATTATGTATGGAGTGTACCATTTAAAAAAAATGGACGAAATTTTAATAAACCATTTTGTTAGTAACAGCCAGGTTTGAAGATGCGAAGCTTGAGCTTAAGCCAAGAGAGATTGGAAGACATTTGGTGTTGTAGACAGGCCATCGACTCACTATGACACTGTTCATGAGTCACGGACAAGATTCGTTGAGGATTCTGGGACTAATCTAGAGATCGGGTATGCAAGAAGTATTCAAAAAGCTTTGATAATGAAACGCTCACATCATATCATCCAAAATAGAAAAACGTGCCTCAATCTAATTGTGCCATTGAAGTAATTATCAGGATTTTTCACAAAATTGCATCAGAAAACTCCTTTCAACCGTAAATAAAACATTCTGCATGCGAAATTCTTGTTGATATACAGGCAGGGCCGTAGCTAGAACGGAACTTGAGATCGGGCATCAGAAAGTAGCGCATACAAATTTTTATCCATCCCGCCGGAGTCGTCGATTTTTACATAACCAAACAAAAAACTAAAGAAATAATAAGTTCCTTAACATGGATCACTAAAAAAATGTCGAGAGTTTAAAAATTTACTAACGCTTTGTGCTATATTATTAGATCATCCTCAGAGTGAATTATTTTCGTCGATGGTGTTTTTTATTTAAAATGTTAAAGATGGAACAAGTTATCTAACAAAGGGTTTTTTTAATGCTATACCTAATTGCGTAAAATACAAGTAATTTAAATTCAAAAATTCAATTGAGACTACAATTTTATTAGTTAAAGGCCAACAATGAATGTAGTTGTTGTGTATTTCATTCATGCTAAATAAGATAAAATTGTAAAATTTTACCGGTTCCTGTTCTGTCAATTTCAGTTTTAATCTTATAATTTTTTTTTCGAACACCCTGTATTAATAATTATCAAAGCATTTTCTAATATCTCTTAAAGTAGATGCTCACCAACAAGGACTACAACCTAAAATAATTGAATAAGGATTTCGTATAGGAAAACCTGATAATTATTAGGTGATTCAATAAGTCCGTAAGATGACACATAGATGGCGTTACTAGAATTTTTTTCATATGATTTTTATTCAGATCTAACCTTCAACCGTACGTATAAATTTGAGAGCAATCTGACAATTGATTCGAGAGTTATAACATTTTGTGTGAAGCAAAGTGAATTTCGAGGCCCCGCTGTCAAATTTCGATAATAAGCGTTATTTTCAAAGGCTTTGTTGTTCGTGTCGACGGTAATCTTACTCAAGACTAGTAAAACACAATTTTAAGCACAGCCTTATCACTAAACGAATCACTTTACGGGTGCATACTTGGAGCCGCCCCTAACCGCGGTCCATATATCGAATATGGCGATAAATACGGCGATAAACCGGGATGACTTAACGGGAAACTTGCCAATGGTGAGGAACTTAACGACGGTGGTAACAGCGAGGGTTTACTGTAAGGATGAAACCGGGCTGTAGCCAAAGGACTTAAAGGAGGTGTAGGATAGGTTCTATGTAACAAAGGATGTCCTGGTGGTACATTACTTAACATCGATAAGGCAGCGGAATTCGCTTCAGATACGACACTGGTATGAGTCCGTAGATGCGTTAAAAGTTCCTCGGAATTCGCGAATCTTTTCCCACAATACGCTGAATCCCCGGATATCCAGTTGCACACATACGGTAAATGTGACGCAGCAGCTAACGCGGCTAACTGCGCATGTGCGTATGCTGCAGCAGCAGGATTGTGTCCAAAATATCCTGTCGAAGTTGGTATTTTTGTATGATCACATTGCGTACAACCCGCAGGACATTGTTTAGCACTTAATAAATGTGAACTTACACTACATCCTGTACAATAGGGATCGCGACACACTGATGTTAACGAGTCTTGCGGTTTCAGTCGTGCGTAACTCATATATGGACTGAACCCTCGGTTCATAAAACTACTTGTCATGAGATCAACCGGTAGCGGAAATCCTGGTGGTGCGGTGAATGCTCCTAAATACGGTGGAGTCATTCCTGGTTTAAACGTACCCAAAGGTAAGTCCTTAATAGCAGGATCTGACGATGAGGTTAAAATATTTGGAGTAAACGCTGTTTTGCTGTTACTATTACTGCTACCGGAACTTGAAGTTGGAGTTAATGGACTTGTACGTTCATTCGAAGGTTTATTATGCGGTGACGCTCGCATTTCACTAGAATTTGGTGTCTTACGATCTACAGATGTCGCAGGAGATGCTCGTGGTGATCCAGCACTTTGGTTGCTTAAACAACGTCCATTACTCAGTTTTGGAGTTTTTACACGACTCCCAACTGAACTGGATCTGTCTTCCGGTGTTCGGGACTTTTCCCTGCCATTCTGCTGTTGTTGTTCATGGAATTTGTACATTTGTTTTTGATGCGTCACAGTGTCATTGTTAGTGAGATTAAGCGATTTGTCTTTGGAAGATGCATCAGCTTTTTTGCTTGCTTTCTCTGAGGTTTGGAGCAGTTTTGAGTTTGGAGCGTCAGCGCCGATCTGGCTGCACGTTTGGGCTAGCAGAGCTAGTGGGCTCTTTTTCGCGTCCAACTGTAACAAAAAGAGAAGGAAATTAATAATCTGTTGGAGTACGTAGATCAAAAATGAACTATACGAGAATATGCAGGGTAGCTCCGTTATTGTGAAAGTTAGCGGGATGCGGTTTTCGCGGCACGTTGCTACTTTTTTGTGAAACTCACGATGCCCTAATCATATTTTAAGTAAGACATGTAGTTTTCGAGATACAGTGGCGAATTCATAAACATCACTTTTCGAACCTCTCTAGTATCTCGGAAACTATAACAGATATTGAAAATATATAAACGGTGTTTGATAGATGTTTTATGTGAAGTCCATAGGCGTATCTTTAATTTTTTTGTTCGGTATCAGTTTCGAAATATGAATCAAACTTATGTTTTTTCAAATGGAACCACCCTGATTTTTTTTCCAATTAAATCGGTAGCGTTATAGACAAATTTATTGAAATGAGGTTTTTTGAACACCCTGTAATTTTGGTATAGTGTTAAATTCTGTCGATTATCTCTATAGGTTCAAAAATTTGTTTCTTTGTTCTTGGAGAAGTATAAGTTTAGGCATTGTTGTTTGTTTGTTGTTTATTAAGGCTTCAACACGGAAATTTGTTGAATCTACTTAGAACTTGAAATTACAGGTTGGCCAACAATCCTCGATTTTTTATATTTCTAAAAATAAAACTATTAAGTGTCATATATCATTTGAAAGGAAAAGTATATGCAATTTTAATAAAATTAATAAAAAAATCAGGGCGGTTCCATTTCAAAAAATATAAGTTTGGTTCATATTGTGAAACGGATACCAAATAAAAAAATTAGATGTACGCCTATGCACTC
The DNA here is from genome assembly GCA_911728435.2 of Apoderus coryli. Classification (NCBI taxonomy): domain Eukaryota; kingdom Metazoa; phylum Arthropoda; class Insecta; order Coleoptera; family Attelabidae; genus Apoderus; species Apoderus coryli. The sequence continues at coordinate 37,534,251 of OU452200.1, read as the reverse complement.
CACATAAAAATATCTATCAAACGCGCACAGTGGGGTATTTGAGCAATCTGGACGCGCCGTTTATATATTTCCGCAATATCTGTTATAGTTTCCGAGATACGAGAGGGGTCCAATTTTTTTTAAATCGGTCCTGTATGTCGAAAATTACATGTGTCACCCAAAATATGATTAGGGCATCGTGAGTTGCACCAAAAACTAGCAACGTGGCGCGAAAACTGTACTCACAGGATAAATGGAAATAGTTTTATAACTGATTTAGTTTACCATAGGCGGACTCTGGTCAATTTTAAATAAGGTGTATAATAAAGACTTAAAAATGAATAAATATGAGTAGCCTGGACCTTCAGCTAAAAAAACTTTCGTAAATGAACAATTATTGAGAAAATAATATAGAATATGCAGTGATGTCAGGGGAGGGTCTTAACGAAATCATTGACTGTCAAATTAAGCTTAGAATGTTTTAATACATTAGAAACTAAACTAAACAAAACCTTATAAAATAAAAATTAAACACATTAGTTAATCAAAAACTGTTACAAGTTTTAGAGGGTTCAAACAAAACTTTAATTCGTATTTTAGAAACACATGGATTCACGATTTAAACTCGTTTTAAATAGTTTTTTTTTAAATTAATCTAACTTTAGCCGTTTTCGATAATTTTTGAAAAATCAATTTTTTGCGATTTCCGTTTTTATTTAACTCTGACATTATTTTTAGATATATAAAAAAATGAAAAGCACTTTCTCACTGTTACTTTTTGAGGAGAAAAATACAGCTTTTACAAATTTTCAATACGACGTCTCGTTTTTGAAAAACCATCATCAATTTGTTTTTTTCAATACGGCTCTGAATTGTTTTTCTGTTAAATTTAAAGCAATTTTCAATTCAAAAATCACATGAAATGGTTTAAACAATTTTTGAGTGTTTTTTTGCTGTAATTTAAAGTTATTCAAGAAAAAATCGCCATATTTTGGCACTTAACTGACTGAATGCAGAGTAGTAGATTTAGCAAAAATATTCTTTCGTCGTTACTCACAATTATTTATTAGTATTTGTCAATTTATTTCTGTCTCAGTACAACATTTTATTCTGTACGCGGTTTTTTAAATTTAGTTGAAATTTTTGTGCTCTTTGAAGTTATTAAAAAAACGCCTTTCTCAGATGAATGTTTTACGCCAAACTATGGCGATTTTTCTTGAATAACTTTAAATTACAGCTAAAAACACTGAAAATTTGTTTCATCCATTACGTATGATATTCCACCTATTTTTGAGTTGAAAATGGCTTTAAATTTAACAATAAAAATCCAGGGTTATATTTCAAAAAATCAAGTTAATGATATTTTTCAAAAACGAAACATCGTAGTAGGAATTTATAAATGCTATCTTATTCTCCTCAAAAAGTAACAATGAGAAATTGCTTTTAATTTTTTAATATCTTTAAAAATAATGTTAGGAATAAATAAAAATTAAAATCGCAAAAATCGTTTTTCCATAAATTCTCGAAAACGGCTAGAGTTAGTTTACTTTTGAAAACACCATTTAAAAGGTGTTTAAATTGTACGACTTTTCTCTAATTTGACCGAGATTGTAACTCCTACCGTTTCCACTGCTATCCAATTCTTATCTTGGACACAGTGTATAATTCTAGGTCTTTTGGTATATTTTATAACATTGAATCAAATTCTGCTACTTGTAATTTTCATACCGCGGTTTTCAAAAAATCTTTTACTTGGAATGCTGTTATACTATACAATAATTTGAATTCTGAAAATAAAGTATTAATCGTAAGCCAGTTTCGTAAAAAAATAAGAAAAGAGCTAATGATTGAATGCTATTTCTCACTTTAATTTATTTTGTGTTTACTGTATGCTGATTTTTCTTTTTTTTTTGTAAAATAGTTCGCCGCAAATTTTTTATTATGTAATTTGATGGAGTTGTTGGTTTTTGCTTTCTATGTATGATTATACTCTGCTAACATTTATTTAGTTTTAACTATAATTGATTGTTGTTTTTTCTTTTTCTATATAATGTGAATTTGTACACATCACGGGCTCATTGTTTTTATATTTTTTTTGCATCAATAAAGACGATTATTAGTATTATTATTATTATATTAATTTTCATTAAATTTTGTGCAATCATATTGTACACAGTAAAAAATCTTCAGTGCAAAATAACACAAGTAAATGCTGGAGGTGAAATCTTAACCTACTAAAATTTTAAAATGATTTTCCTAGTGTAACAATTTGACATTCTGGATGTAAAATTCTTTCAGTTTAAGTAATTTTTTCCACTCTAAATGATATTCTCATTCTAATCGTTTGATATAAATAAGTATTTTATCCTTTGCCTTTGTTCTAACAAATAGTTAATGATTTGTTAATGTCGTTATATTGAACAACTGTTTCTTGGCCTTCTAATAAACCTCTTAATAACCATTTCACAAATAATTTTCTGAAAAACTTTTTTTAATTTGTGAATCAATGAAATTTCTACATGAAAAAAAATGTTTTCAACGTTATTATATCATATTTAACACTAAATATTTGAGTTTAAAGATTTCCAGAATTTACAATTTTATAAAATTCTTGACAATGATAAAATATTTGCTTTGCTAATATTTTACAAATTAAATCTTCTCAATTTTTAAATGGAAATAAACAATAAAATAGAAATGTGCTCGTAGGTGTCTGATATTTGATTTTAAAATATCAAATAAATACACCCGATTACTTCAAGAAACAAAAAAAAAACCGTTATTCATGTAAAAATTTAAATTCATCAGAAACACTTTGTGGTGAAATTAGTTTTAGATTTTTTTTTAGTACTAAAATGTTATAATAGTAAATTGAGTAATTTTGCAAATCGAAACTTAAACAATTATTATTGGTGCAACTTTGTGGAGTTGTTGTGTTATTGGAGTTCAATATTTATAGTTCTGTTGGACACGTATATCCGGAAAAGAATGAACTAATAAATTTCAAGTCCAATTCCAGTCGTTGTCTTATCCTGGTAAAGTTATACGGTACAGGACTTGGAGACATGTAAAAAGTTGGATTTGTATATTCGGAAAAAGATTGAACTAATAAACTGCTAGTCCAACTCCAGTCGTTGTATTATCCTGGTAAATTTATACAAGATTTGGAGGGATTTAAAAAATAAGGCAATTACCGTTGTCGGAAGCGGAGTCAAATACTCAGGTCTCAAATATTGATTACCACTATTCGAAGTCAACATTTTTATAAAGTTATAATCACACACTATAATATTAATAATATAATCCTGATAATAATATAGTAAATTCCATTCACACAATATTAAACAAACTACACTTTTTTTTTTTTAATTAATAAAAGTCGAAATCACACCGAGATCTACAATAATTATCAATCGATCGGACAGACTAATACGAAACGCTCTCTTCGACTGTCGAATTCGTTCTGACTCTGACTCAGTTAGCCGAGCGAGAGCGCGTTTCCATGACGTCACTTTGTGTGTGTATGCGATACATGTAGAGTGTAGAAATAGTAACTACTCCCCACTTTCCGACCAACACTTTGGGCATGTAACTTTGACACCCTCGACCGCAGATAACCATGTTATTGCATCTTCTATTTGCGCTTCTCAACGCGTTTTCATGATTTTGTAGTGTTGTGGTGTGGCTTATGATTCTTAGGCCAGTGGCACGCAAAGTGTCATATAAGGTATTGTTTTATTTAGGCATAAGATGAGTAGGATAAATGGCGAAGAACATTACAACATTGTATTATCAGTAGCGGACGGTGAGAGAGGCGGTTGGGACGCCTTCCTCCCAAGAATTCTAGAAAAACTCTTGTCATTATGTTTTCTTAATTTTTCTACCTAATACATATACAGTGTGTCCCTAGAATGATTTAGGTGGAAAAATAAAATAAACAAAATAGAAGATCATGGAAGTGGCCCCAATTTGAAGGCAGATCTGTTCACATTGATTGTTTGCTAAAAAATTTATTACAAAAAAAAAATATGCCTTGGAAATTATGAAACAAACAATAATGTATAATATAATCGCTTAAAAATTAATGCACATTAAAAAAGGGACCTACTGTATAAAAAGCTTTTTCTAACAAATACGCCTTTAGAGCTTTACGGAATCGAGGAAGGGATGATAGCAATTTGATTTCCATTGGCAGATGGTTGTGCATTTTTTTTGCATTGTATATAATCGAGCTTTTGATAAATTCGGAGGACGGGGCTGGCAGATAAAGATCATGTTCGGCGTTCCTAAGCAGAGAGTTATGGAATGGTCTTTCAGAGACACCTGACAGGTGTTTGCGGATTAAGCAGACCGATTCCAATATGAATAAGGAAGGTAGTGTTAGTATTTTAAATTTCCTGAAGAAGTCCTGGCAATGGGATATATAGTGCAATCTCAGAGAGTATCGAATAGCTCTTTTTTGTAATCTAAAAATACGCCCAAATTGCGTTGCACAGCATGTATCCCAGAATGGGAGCGCGTATCGAAGATTGGATTCTAAGAGTGAAAAGTAGACTGTTATGGAAGTTGACAAGTTAAGTTCTTTGGAAACTGATCTTAACGCAAAACAGGCAGAGCTTAATTTTTTTGATAACGCATCAATGTGCAACTTCCACTTCAGGGAGCTGTCAACAACAAAGCCCAGAAACTTCACAGGAGAAACGACGTCAATAGTGGAATTATTAAGTTCAAAAGACTGCAGCGCACCTTTATATGACACAAATTTAGTTTTCGCAGTGTTCAAGCACAACAGGTTAGAGTCACACCATGATTTGATGGTGATTAATTTTTTGGATATGGTACTATGAAGAGCCACACTATCCGGGCCGCACCAAGTGAAACTAGTATCATCAGCAAAGAGACATACTTTACCGCTGATGTCTAGGCACGTAATGTCGTTGATAAATAGCAAAAACAAGATAGAACCCAACACCGAACCCTGCCGCATTGACCCTCACACACTGACTTCTGTTGCTAAGGTACGTTAAACCATCCCAGTGGAACCCTCCGAATTCCGTAGTGCTGTATCTTATTAATTAGGATGTTATCACTTACACAGTCGAATGCTTTGGAGAAATCACAGAAAATTGATGCTGTAAAGTGGAGATTGTTCAAGTTGGAGTAAACATTGTTGAAGACGGAGAATATAGCATCATTAGTGCATTTGTTAGCTAAAAATCCAAATTGGTGGCTAGTTAATACTTCATATTTGTGCAGAAATGATAGAAGTCTCCTTTTAACCAGTCTTTCAAGTTTCAAAGGTATGATTATCTATTGTGTATAATCTTTGGTTAAAAGCTTCAATACAAACCACCATTACAGGTCACATTTCCACTCTCCTTCATTAACAATATCGCACATATACCTAATATTGGGGCCAACTCAAAATCCCAACACAATAAGCCTGTCACATGTGTGACAAAGTGCTGCACTCCATCACAGTCGAGAACGAGAATTAGATGTGACGGTGTCTTTACGCAATATAACATGGGCACACAATAATATTACACACAAAGGGGAAAAAAAAACCAGCGGACTCATATTTCGTTCTCTTTCACTCATGTCAGAATCGGATCAGTGAATGTGTTTTTCTATCTATATAGGGGACGACATGGTGACAGGGGTCTCAAAAGGGATCAAACCATCGAGGGCAAAATGTTGTTATACGGATTAGTCACTTAACTTTTTTTTTTCTTCTCGTTATTATTCCGCTTTGATATTGTATAAGGGTTGTCTGCAATATTTATTAGGTTGAGATTGGTAATTGAGGTTTTTATTAAAGATAAATAGTAATGCATATTTCAAGTTTATTGTATCGTTTAGGTTCTCACGCTTCAGTTTTTGGATCTAATTTAACGGGTCTAAATAGTTCTTTGTATAGTTTGTATAACAGTGTAACAATGCTAAACCTGAAGGCAGTTAAGAACAAGTCAAAAAGAAATTAAATGTATTATGTAGGACTTGTGGTATTTTCAAGAACTAGTCCATATTGAAGTGGAGTAGATTTCTGTAAAAATTGCACATTAACCAAACATGTTTCGGAGAACCAGGCTCAGTGATCAGTGGTTAGTAAAATTACAAAATTCCATCATTATTGTTAAAATTTATGTCGTATTAGGAGAAATCATTCTGGAAAGAACCACCATTACGTGAAAAAAATATTTTATGTTAAAATAAATCACATATTCTGTTTAAAATTTGTTAAACCATTAAAAACTTTGTCCAAAATTTGATTACCTACTCATTGTTTGAGCCTTATTACACTTTTTCTTTTTGAAGATCATTAAATTAAAGTAAATTAAAGGGAAAAAACTTTTTAGTATTGCAAATAATGGATTAAAATATCTTTCAGCAATGGCGTTTTCAAACAACCCTCGTGCTCTTAGGTCGCGTAAGTTTCAACAACGTTTTAGTATCAATGTTTGGGGTGGCATGTTTAACAATCAATTATTGCTGTTGTTCGTAATTAATGGGCATTTAAACTCAAATCAATACAGTATTTCTTTCCAAAACCGCCTACTCCAATGTATTGAGGATGTACCTCTGAATATTTTTCAAAACATGAGGTATCAACATGACGGAGCTCCTGCGTATCGTGGTAGACAAGTAACAGAAGTTTTAAATCAACTGTTTGGAAACAATTGGATTGGTTTGGGAGGTCCCATTGAGTGGCCTCCAAGATCACCGGAACTGAATCCGCTCGACTTCTTTTTAAGGGGGTGCATGAAACAATTGGTTTACAGTGTACCAATTATAAATGAAAACCAACTACTGGAGAGAGTTCATTGAGCTGTTAGGGAAATAAGAAACGATCGTGGTATCCTTATTAGAGCTACAAATTCATTATTCTTGAAAGTTTTCTTGAACCTTATTATTTCATTTTTTTTACTAGACATATTAATGGCTTGGTCAAATGAAAAGATGTTGTAAGAAATTATAAAAGAAAAAAAAAGAAGATTCTGTTGCCTGAAGAAGACAACGTAATGTTGTCGAGACGTTGTACGAAAGATATGACATGAAATAAATATTATTTCAAAAAACTAGTTTCATCTGAACCTCATTCCCAAGAAAATCGACTAGTAAAACACAAATTCATTAGTTGAAAGATGTAGAATGTGCATTACTGTCAATGGAGGGCAATTTGAACAGTTGTTATGAATTTCAAGTTTAGTTTTTTTATTGTTAAATTTTTAATTGTACTGATAGGCCTTAAAATTTGTTGTTAAGCAATTTGTTATTATTAAATCGTTTTCCACAGCAACTTTGATTTTTCATTTTGTTTTTTCTGGTAAACCATATTTTGAATTAAATCTACCACTAACTTGCAATTTTTCGGTTTCCATAAAAATGGTAGAAACCACATTATCGACGTAATTAACTTTTTTGTAGCTTATAAGTTGCTCTTTCTAAAAAAGTAATAATGTAAAATAATGAAGCTTGTCAAAGCTGTGTTTAATTAATTTATGTGTAAAATTTATCTAGTTGCCGCCTATATCTACGCCAATGAACAGTTAATGGATGTCAAAATCATGCAGATTATTTTAGGTTATCGGTCCTCAGAACCATGAAAAATTTTGTCAAAATCGGTTAGCTAGTTTTTGAGGAATGAACAAAAAAGCTAATTTGACCACTAAATTTGGACACCCTGTATCTCGATAACGAAGCATTTGCGGACATGGGTTCAATGGCAAAAAATGATTGAATTGTTTTCAGGAATCTCCAGTTTTCGTTTGTTGCAACCATAATGAATCATAGTTTCTACTTGCCGTAAGAAATATATGCTCTAAAATGTAAATTTACAATCAAAAGTAACCCAAAAATCAAAAGGTTTTCAGGTTCCACAAAATGGATCCTTTCAATAGCATAAAAAAATAAAATACCATTGACTTAAATAATGTACCAAATGCCATGTAACTAATAAATATACAAGCATTGTGGTGACTAGAACCATCAAGCTACAATCAACCAAACCATCATTTTCTGTCACACCTCAACTATTCCAGCCATTATTAAACAGACCAAATAAAAAAAGACTCACAAAAAAGAGCACACCACCATAAATCATTTCATTTTTGTACTATTATCATTATTACATTCACTTTATTATTTTTATTATCATGTAGGTTGATGTATAGAATGATGTGGACCAAAACGAATGCTAATGTATTTTTTGGGAATAAGGTGCGCTGCGGGATGGCCTTTTCTTTAATTTTTAGACGTGAAAAGAAGAAAGTGACAGGCCGGACATTACTGGAGCACACAAAACGCATCTGCTGTTACTCAAAGGCAGTGGAGTGCACATGAATTTTTTAAATTGGCGTGAACAAAACTCCCCTTCCTAGAAAGTTGTAGTGACAAAATATATGAAGAAAGCAGACGCATGAAGAGGCTGGCGAAGTTACTGATTGAATATTTTCTTTGATATTTTCAAGTAGAGTGCATTTTTAAAACGTTGCCATTTTCGAAGCAATGTTCGATTGTAGTTAATTCAGGAATGCTCTTTGGGAAAATGGTTAGTTCTTAAAAAGAAATCGTTTCCTCGGTTTCGCAGGAAGTTCGCAATTTATATTTTTTTACTAACGTCCAATAGACGCTGCATGTAAATAAAATCTCACATAGAGCTACAAAAGTGTTCAAGCTAATCTAATTATCTAATTAATTAAAGCTCTTGTCCGTCAGGCTTTAATTTTGACATATGTTTTGGTCCTATATTTAATATTGCCGATATTGTTCAAAAACTTCAATTTAAGGTATTGGTCGAGTGATGATTTCTTGATGTATATTCCACAGTATGTTCTGTTGAGTCTTTTTGCAGTTTAAACGGTTTGGTAAAGCGTCGCTGGCAGGTCTACGGTAATGTGCACGAGACAAAAATAATATTTTGATACATTTTAGACAAAAAACTTCCAGAGGCGATTGAACTTACTGAAACTATACTTCTGGATAAATCCTGCGTCAAATTTAAACTAGCTAACGTTTCACTGATCATCCTGTCAGCTTCTTCAGAGCAACTTCACGTAGTTTAAATTTGACGCAGGATTTATCCAGAAGTATAGTTTCAGTAAATTTTGATACATTGTTTGAGTAATTGTCTGTCATTCTGTCTGTCAACTGTTTTCACGATTGTATTAGAAAACATGGTTTACGTAAATTTGGTATACAAATACTGTTTGAAAAGGGGGGGGGGGACATTGGAACTTGGAATACGTAGGGCGTCGGCGAGGGGTATAAAAGAGAGTCAAAACTATAAAAAAATCAAGTAATTATCCTTTTGCGAACAGAAGAACTCAACTTAAGAATTTTAATGTGTTATATACATACATACATATACATATATAATAAACATACATACATATACATATATAATAAACTCTTTTAAAAATAAAAGTTCGAAAGATATTTTTGATTTGAATATCGTAATCATTAAATATATTAAGGATATAATAATTATATCATTGACAATATTGATTAATTTGGCGATCTCATCCGGTATGTTTCCGAGTTGTCTGAAATTTAGCAAAATTATACCGTTATTCAAAAAAGGATCTCCAGATGAATTGAACAATTATCGCCCTATTTCTATAGGCAAAATTTTTGAAGAGATACTCTTTAAACAATAAGCCAACTATTTTGAAAGAAATAATTTATTTTCTCCGAAACAATTTGGATTTAAACCGAAACTTAACACCGTTTCAGCTATAGAAAACTTTATAAATAGCGTTATAACCGCTTTTGAGAGTAAAAGGCTTGTGGGGGCTTCTTTTCTTGATTTAACACGTTTGATTGCGTCTCACACGATATTTTGTTGGGTAAACTGGAGCGATACGGTATGAGTGCGAATTCGATTCGTTTGCTGAGTTCCTATCTCACTGGTAGGAATGTTGTAACGATGTTTGAGTCAAAGTCTTCTCAGCCCTTGTTGAGCTCTTGTGGAGTCCCACAGGGCTCGGTGCTCGGACCTCTATTGTTTTTGATTTTCATTAATGATTTACCGCTACATCTGCCATGCTCTGACCTGACATTGTTTGCAGACGATTCAACTATTGTCGATGTTGAACTGTCGAGTGATGTTCTGGCCTCAAGTATGATTAATTCACAGTCGAGGGCTGCGGACTGGTTTGCAGCTAACAAACTCTGTATGAATGCCAATAAAACAGCTACTAAAATATTTACATTACGTGAGACGGATGTTGCTGTTTCTGATCTGGTAAAGTTTTTGGGTGTCACTTTGGACCAAAAGCTAACCTGGGCGGGTCATGTCAAGGTTACCATTGCCAAGTTGTCTAAGGTTGTGTTCATGTTGAGAAGTTTGAAGGGTCTCTTTCAATGTTTTGAAATCAGCATATTATGGCCTTTTTCACAGTGTGGCTTCATATGCTTTGTCAATTTGGGGACACTCTTGTCATGCTAGTCGGGTATTCGCAATCCAAAGACGAGTGGTTCGAATAATGACAGATTTAAAGTTTAGAGAGGATGTCAGACCTAAATTTAAAGAATGTAAAATAATCTACAATTCAATTATGTATGTGAAAAATAATTACAATCTGTACATAAGGCATGATGAAGTTCACAACCACAATACCAGAAACAAAAATGACATTCTTGCTGAATATATGAGGTTGGGTGGAAGCAGAAATTCTGTGAATTATTATGGTCCTACATGCTATAATCATTTGCCAGATAGTTTGAAAACACTGAGCCTTGCAATGTTCCAAAATAGATTGAAAAACTACTTAATTGACAAGGCTTTTTACTCCATTGATGAATTCCTCAGCACTGACTTTCTGTTTTGATTAAGTTATATACATTTCTATGTTTTTATGTTGTGTTATGTAATATGTTAATATTTAATATGACTTGTGTAAACCTTTTTTGGTAATGACATGTAATGACAATAAATAAATACATAAATAAAAATAACCTCTAGAGAAGAGACCTGCCGAATTATTTAAATAAAACAGACCAAAAAATGGGATGCGAACCGTTAAAGATAATAATATGAAAATAGCTTTTGATACATAATTATCGTACGTTTGTCGTTTAGGAATACATATGAATTTTCGAACCTTTTTAAAAATTTTTCGTGTACGCCGATGGCCACCAAAAATAATAAGGACTGCGTATTTGTGAAAACTTAATTCTGCTATACATCGGACGTCCATGAAGGAGTTTACAAGTGTCAAAATGACATGTAGAGTAGACTAGTTTACTAACCATATTGCGGTGTTGCCACTACCTGTTCGTAGCTTATCTATAGAAGGCTGTGAAAATGTCCATAAAGATTTGGGCGCAAAACTTGGGCTAAAATATAAAAAATTATAATTTTATAGTATAATTACTTATGCACCTTAAAATAGCCTCGAAAAACATGTCCATGGATGTTTTAGAATAGCGTAATTAAAAAAAAACTGATTATGATTTGAATGTTTTTATTATATTTTATTTCTTTCAGTTAAAGTTTTGTAGTAAATTATTGGCTAATTTCTTTCAGTATAGTTTATTTAATGTTACCTGCATACTGTAAAACACTGAGAGACGAACGATCCAACGAGTCAGATATATAGGTGATCAAGTAGTTGCTTAATCACAATGAGTATTTTAAACGAGCCACATTATGCACTCTGGGCGTATTACCATTCTTATTATCCCGGCTTAATATTCTATTACAACATTCCACGGCACTGGCAGGACCTGTCACATAAATTAACGTCCCATAGAGCGGATGGACGACGGCCCGTCGTGACACGTCTTTAGGTCGCATTTTTCATGTCATAATGTCATTCGAAAATAAGGCTGTGAGTGCAATTTTGCGTGTAATTCGGTACACATAATTTATAATATAAAAATATAATGCCGAGGGGTGATTTACTATAGGTACTTCTATACACATCTTTTGCTCTCTCTCTGTAGATATTCTGGTTTTTGTTGGGTGTGAAAAGAAAAACGAACCATACAAAAAATATTGTGTAAATGGTATAACAGTCAGAGTAATGTCCTGTCGGTGTCCGGTATCATAATATATTATCAGCACTGCTTTGAAAAGATTTTTTGTTGTGTCTAAGGACGTTATAAGGGAATATCTGGAGAGGGGTGAAGGTTTTTACTTACTTTGTTTGGTTGGTAAGACCATTTGATAGATATAGTGCACGACATGAAAATTCTTGCAAATTGATGAAACATGCACGTTTAGGCAATGAGAATAATTGCTTATCGAGCAATAATTTTTGAGATTGTGGTGGCACACTGCTGTCAGTATTGTCCCCAAAGTACCCTAAATATTTTTTTATTGGAAAAAATGGTCCGTAATTGTAGAAGACAGTGACGCCTGGTCCTATGAAGCAAGTGAAGCAACGCTTCACCTAAATAATCAGTAAAATTAATAATATTTAAGTATTTAATTCTATTCTAAGTGTTCCCATCTATTTTTATATAAATTTAGTTCGCTAAAAATCATTCAAAGATTATTTCGTTTCATTGCCTCTTTAGCCAAAACCTCCCGTCAATCAAGATGTAGATACCTACCTTTTATTCAAGTTAAACCCTAATTGCACAAATTAATAAATTACACTAAATTAGAACCCAACTTCACGTGAATCCCTTGTGTTTCTTTCACCTCAATCCATTTATCCGTCCGTTATCAGAGCATTTCCCCGATATTTACTTCCCAAAACCTCATGGTTTTTCAGTTGGGAGAATGAACACGGCGACAAACTTATCAGCGAAGCGAGAGAGCATCGAGTGGGGTTACATATATAGGTATAGAGCATAGTCATGTATATAAATGTCCGCAAGGAGCTCACCGACGATTACCAAACAGCTCCCAGGGGTGTGATACCACGAAGTTGTATAACAGGAAGTCCGATCGTCATCTGGAGACTGTGCTCTCAACGGCTAAATCGAATCGCATGGAAAATGACGAGATAATCTTATTAGATATTTTATGTGACATGATTTTGAAATGTTTTTGTTGTTTATTTTTCAGAGTTAGGTAATGTGTAAACTTAATGCTCACGAGAAAAAATTAACCGTAGGCAGATTTGGAGAATAACATTGAAAAAGGAAACTTATACAAGAACGAGGCCTAAGGACTTACCTAATTTCGATTTGGCGATATTCAAAAATAAAGTATAGAGTATTCCATTTAAAATATGTTAGTACAGGCTTGTTGCTAAAACAACCGGAAATGTCAACATTTTAGCCACTAGTATAGCATCCTAAACATACAGGGTGTCCCCTCTCAATTGAAAAAAATTTCTGGGGCATATTCAGGAACAATAGACAAGCAGGTTGAGATAAGAGACTGGTGTCCGGAAGTGCATGGTTTTCAAAATACAGGGTGTCAAAGTTTTTTTTAAAAAACATTTTTTTATCACTATCTGTTAATGTTAATTATGACTTCCAGTGGCGACCCGGGGGACAGTGTCACGAATAAAAATGACTAAAAATGTACCCTACTGACTTTTTTTAAAAATTTTATATTTTTTTTAGAAAGCTCAGTTAAAAATACAACATTTTTGTCACTTGATATTTTTTCGTATCTCTCTCCGTTTTCGAGAAAATTTTTTCATTAAAAACTTTATTAAAAGGTTCATTATTATTAGAAAGAAAAACAAGGAGGCTTTTTTACAAATAATTTATTATTAATAGTGAAAATCTAAAACAAACCAATGTTGTCATGGTCACACATAAACATGTCAAACTTTAGTAAAAGTGTCAGTTTATAAGTACTTAATTATCTTCAAACGTTACACTAATTGCAAAAATGAATCGTTTTGAATTAGCCAAGCTTGCAGATATGCATCTCTTGTATGAGGAAGCGCGCGGTAATTCTTTATTAGCACACCGGTTGTACGGGCAGCGGTTCCCAAATCGTGAATTGCCAAACCATAAGATTTTTGTCAAAATTTGTGTTTTTTTCTTGCGCGTTTCTGTTTTACAGCCAATCTAAGAGGCTTTGTTATCTTTGCAGCCTATTCCAGAATTTGCAAGGCAGTGTCCGATCAGAGATGCCGTTGAGGATGAAGTCATGGCACGCATTCAGAATGAGCCCAACACTAGCACTCGTCAGATTGCGTCGCGACTTGATTGCAGCAAAAATACTGTCCATCAAGTATTGAAAATCCACGATCTGGATGGATAAATTTCAAAAGGTGCAGCATCTACTGCCTGGCGACGCTCCTCGGCGCGGCGGCTCGAGTTCTGCGAGTGGGTGCTCGGTCAAGCGGATGAAAACGCTGATTTTTTAAGTATAATTTTCACGAGCGATGAAAAAGTATTTTCGCGCGAGGGAACATTCAATCCTCATTATAACCACGAGTGGAGCAAACAAAATCCCCATGCTACGCACATCAGAGGATATCAGCAGAAGTTTGGTGCAGGTTTTCTGGTCGACCATTTGATTGGGCCGTACGTTCTACCTGATAACCTCAACGGGAATAGCTATCTAGTTTTTTTGCGAGATATTCTGCCCGAGCTGCTGAAAGATGTACCCCTCCAGTTGCGTAGAGAGGCCTGGTTCCAACACGATGGTTGTCCAGCGCATTTTGCGCGCACCGTGAGAGGTTACCTCGACCAAACCTACAACAACAGGTGGATTGGTAGAGGTGGTCCCGTGCCTTGGCCAGCAAGGTCGCCGGACTTGGCGCCCCTGGACTTTTTTCTTTGGGGCGAAATGGAACGGTTGATCTATGCAACTCCTGTGCCGACAATGGAGGACCTAGTTGCTAGAGTTGTGGTGGCAGCGGAATTTATCGCGAACGATCCAGGCGTGTTTGCTCGGGTGCGCGAATCCTGGCTCCACCTGTCGAGCCAGGATTCGCGAAAATGCATCTAAATGCATGGTGAACACTTTGAGCATTTGCTCCAATATTAATAATAAATTATTTGTAAAAAAGCCTCCTTGTTTTTCTTTCTAATAATAATGAACCTTTTAATAAAAACATTTTCTCGAAAACGGAGAGAGATACAAAAAAATAGCAAATGACAAAAAAGTTGTATTTTTAAATATAAAATTTTCAAAAAAGGTCAGTAGGTTGTAATTTTTATTCGTGACACTTAATTAGTGCTAACATTACCAGCGAATTTCAAGAAAATCGGTTAACGTGTCTTTGAGATATTGATAAAAAAGTGTTTTTTGAAAAAAACTTTGACACCCTGTATCTTGAAAACCATGCACTTCCGGACATCAGTCTCTTATCTCAAACTGCTTCTCTATGGTTCCTCAATATGCCCCAGAAGTTTTTTTTCAATTGAGAGGGGATACCCTGTATTACTAAATATGAATATTGCTCAGGGATGGGTAACGTTTTCACATTACTCGTATTACTTTTCAAACTCACCTCATAGCAACAGTAACTAACTAATAAATGCTTCTTCAGAAACAACGTAACAAACAGCACTAAACCTAATCTAATAAAATTACAAAAAGTAACTGCCGCAGCATCAAGCAAGGAAAGGCAAAGCAGGCGCAAGTAAGCGTTTAATACCATCTCCCCATAAATAATTCCCGGGCCATTTGATGGCTCTCACTCCGCACATAAGTATGGGTAAAGTGCTTTTCTAAATTCCACCAAAATGCCATTTACACCATGGTATAACTATGCCGGGCCATAAAAATTGGAATAAAACTTAATATCATTTGGATTTACGACTAACAAATGTCAAATAAACACTGCCTTTTTATTAGCTATTGTGTGTGTATGTTTTTATTAGAAAAGCAAAAGCGTTTTAGCGTTGGCCTACTAAAATAAATGTGTGATATGTGGATACATGGTTTCCACACTAAATACGAATACAGGATGTCCTACCGAGAACCGTCTCTTTCTATACCTCATAGCATCAGCAGCAGCATTTGAAAAGGCGTTCCGTTGGCATGCGGATTACGTGGCCAGACCATTGCAGCTGGTATAGTCTTTCTAATTTTAGTTTAAAATTATATAGAAAACCACAACTCGATAGGCCTTTGTAATGTCAATATCGCCGTAGCCGTCCATACGCGCACCCTCTTAACTTTTCAGTAGTAATACCCCTAGGGTCTTGATAATACATAACATGGCGCTGTATCATAACCTTTAAACTGACATTATAATGTCTAATTAAGACTTCAGTTGAGCAGGCGGTCATAGGCGTCGTCAAAAGGGATATGATTTACAAAAAACATATTTTCAGCCTTAATAAAAATTGACAAAGAGATGATTTTGGCGACATCTAGCGTGAGCCGGCAATATGAAAGTCTTGTTGATTTATGTAACAAGCAATGTTTGAATTTTTTTGAAAGGCGATTTGGTAAATCTTATTTTTCTCTACCTCACTGAAAAAAATATTGTACGTAAAACCAATGAATGGTTGTCATCAATATTTTGAACATTAATATTATGAATTGGTCACTGTTACAATGAATTTTGATCATAAATTAATAATTTCATACATAGAAACAATGTACGATGAAACATTAATCAATAAATGCAAGACATCGAAAATTTATGTTTTTTTTCATCAATATAATATCACTATTTATTGCTTCAATGTTTTAAATTTATTAATTTATGCTCTTCGCCTTTAACACAATAATTTGTAAATCATACACCTATGAACAGCGAACATAAAAACTAATAAACGATCATCGTTGATTCAATGGATGCTAAGCATTAATTTTACGAACCTAACCGTTAAATTCTGAATAACGCGCGCAAATCAATGCACCCGGACCATAGACTGAATACTCAAAACATTGACATTATGACATTCTCATAGACTTTTTGTTTACGCGTCCTTTTTGTTTTGTTTAGTTAAATTCATTCATTTATAAGAGCAGATTCTTCGTTGACAATATAAACACGCGGAGTGTGTGTCTGTGATTAATAAATTGAATAATATGTGTTAGACATCATTTTAATAGTAGTTTTATCTTTTATCTTTGTGTATATGTCTTCGACAATTGTTTTGATACTAGATTTGTAAAAAAAATCTAGTAAGTGTAAAAAAAAAAAAAAGGTAATAAATTTGACTATGAATAATATACTAAAAATATTTCAATTAATCATATGAGTGCTGTATGCGAACTCTGGGTACTACCTTATCAATAAAGATTCGTCCATTCACTAAATAAATCAATATTAAGTGTGTATGCCACTTGCACTAGAATAAAAATAATAATGGATAAATTTAAGTGTTGTCGCAAAGAGTATGTATCTGTCCAGTACTGTGTTACGTGTGGGAGTTTTTTCCACAAAAATTGTTCCGTGAAGTGGAAAGAGCTCATTCCGATTGGTAAGAGCAGGGTATACTGTTCCAAGTTGTGTGCAAGGGAGGACAGGGTTAGGGAATATGAAGAGGTTATTGACAGTCTTAAGAGTGAACTAGTAAATCTTCGTGATGAACTTGAAGCTAAAGATAAATATATTCAAAAACTAAGACGTCAATCTCAGATGTTCCAGAGTGATGTGGTTGAGGCAGAGGAGACTTACAACGATTTAATTAAAAATCAGGATGGTAAAATAAAGCATCTTGAAAGTATGGTGGACGTGCTATCGACTGCTAACATCAGGGCTAGTACAGCTGATGCTGAAACACAAACATTGCGATCTTTAGTAGACGCGCTATCGACTGCTAACATCAGGGCTGTTACGGCGGATGCTGAGACGCAAACATTGCGATCTTTATCAGATAGTGGATGTCAGACTGAGGCTGCATCTGTCGAGAGTGTATTTACACAGGCAAATGATTCTGGATCTATCATGGTAGAAACTCAAGAAGTAACTCGGGGATCTGTCAATTTGGATAACATACATCGGGTGTCTAAATCGATAACGAAGAGTCGAATACTTATATTGGGTGACAGTACAGCAGTTGATTTTTCGAAGTTACTTACGCGATTATGTAACGAAAAGTTCGAAGTGTCCGCAATTATTAAACATAATGCGTCCCTTGAAAACATTATTGTTAATATGAGTGAGTTATCTGCTGGATACACCTGCAAAGACTTTATTATCATTTCTGCTGGTACCGTGAATGTCATGCGTGGTCAACAAATCCAACAAGGCACTATATCTGAGATGATTGAAACCAGCTTAAAAACGAATTTAATTTTGTTATCAGCACCGATATGGACAAATAGACCTATACTAAACAATCTTACAAATAATTTTAATATTAGGGTTTTTGAGAGACTTAAACAAGCTGAAAGAAGTGGGGTTGTGTTTGTTAATTTTAACTCATTTGTAAATTCGTCGGATTTTGTCTCACAAAAAAGCCCATCCTTAAAAAATAAAGCAAAATGTATGGTAGTGGAACAGTTGTTAAATCTTATAAATAAAAGGTTTTTTCGAGAAATCGGTTCTGACCCGTCCCGATAAAAATGTAGTAAATAATATTGTAAATGTATTGCATATGAACGTACAAAGTATAGCAAATAAGATAGATCTTCTTGAATTGTACCTGAACTGTAATAATGTCCAATTTTTGTGTATTTGTGAACACTGGTTGAGTACTACGAAGCTTGCAGCAGTTACTATTGGGTCATACTCTTTACTCTCTTCATTTTGTAGATCCTTGCATGATCACGGAGGCGTTGCAATATATGTTAGAGAGGATGTTCTGCAAGAATGTCAAAACATGAGTCTCGCTGCGACAGTATCCGTCGAATCACATTTTGAATGTAGTTGTATCTCTTATAATGGAGTGTTGTGTATATGTTCTATTTATAGGCCGCCTTCGGGTGACATTGACGTTTTTGTGAATCAGTTTTCTTACTTGCTTCGTATGATTGTTAACAAATACAAGTGTATTCTACTCTGCGGTGACTTTAATATAAACTCTGATATACCATCGCGAAATAACAGAATTTTGTCGGATTTGATTGATTCATTCCGGCTCCACTCTCTTGTTAATGATCCGACAAGGGTTCTCACACTTCAATCCGGATTAACTGTGAGCTCAACCATCGATTATATTCTTACTGATCGGCCAGATCTAGTGAAAGTAAAAAATTTTCACATGGGCTTCTCTGATCATAAAGCTCAATTGTGTACTTTGCGGTCTGATGAGGGGAGTGTTGTTGGAGAGAGAAACATACCCAAGTATATTTATAAGAGGACTTTTTCTGACTCTGAAATTGCTGAATTTGGACGTAGGATTGATATGTATAGTGTACCGGTGTACTTAAGCACTGATTTTGAGGTGGTTTTCTCACATTTCTGGCGATATCTGAGGTGGTCTTTTGATGTGGTGTTTCCTGTGCGCCGAGTTCATTGTTCTAACAGACGAGCTTTGCGCGATCGAGTTGAGTTTTCAGATGAACTAAGAGTCAAGTATGACAGACTTCGGCACCTGAGTTGGCTAAGAAGTTACGTTTACGATGCTGAACTGGATGAGACATATAAACGTCTAAAAAAGGATGTAAACAAAAACATTCGCAAAGAAAAAATTTTTAAATTTAACCAAAGCTTGCTGACTTCCTCAAATAAATCTAGAACAATATGGAATACGTTTAGGGATCTCACTGGAAAGAGCCGATCGAGTAACTTAATATCAGCAGTGAAAGATGCAAATGGATCTGTTGTCTCTCACCCTTCGGAAATAGCAAGGGTCTTCTCCCATCATTTTAGTACTACTGTAGTTACGAGTCTAAACCAACACTTTGTTCATGGGTTGTCAGCTCGATGTACAAATTGTCAGAATAATCCGAGAACAATGTTCTTTACACCTGTCAGCGAGATTGACGTAAAGTTTGCTACAAATGAACTATCTAATAAAAAGTCTACTGGGGAGGACGAGCTACCGCTGTTTCTTATAAAGTCTTGCATTGAGAAATTGGCGCCGGTCTTATGTGAACTTTTGAATCAGTCTGTATCAGTGGGGGTTTTCCCAACCGAACTTAAAAATGCAGTTATTGTTCCTGTTCACAAGAAGGGTGACTCCACCGAAGTTGAAAATTACAGGCCTATAACACTATTGAGTGTGATTTCAAAAGTGTTCGAGAAGGTGATGTCGAACCGAATTGTTGACTTTTTAAATACCACTAACTTCTTGACTAACTGTCAGCACGGCTTTAGGAGAGGCTTTTCAACTGAGACGTGTATGGCTGGTTTTGTCCAGTGTGTGCAGGATCTTACTGATAGTGGAAAGTATACGGTTGCCTTATTCTTCGATTTATCTAAGGCATTTGATACTGTTGATAAGAACTTCGTTTCAGAAAAATTAACATATATTGGACTCAGGGGAAATGTTAATCAGTGGATCTTTTCCTATCTTGACAATCGTCGTTTTCGGGTTAAAATAAACTCCAATTTTTCCGAGTACGAGAACGTGAATATTGGCACTCCTCAGGGTAGCGTTTTGGGTCCACTTCTTTTTCTACTCTTTATAAATGATTTACCTCAATATCTATCCTTCGCAAGGCCATTCTTGTATGCTGATGATACCTCGTTGGTAATATCGGATGAGGATCCTGAAAAACTTGAAAGTAAGATTTCCGCCACGTTGCGAGCCTTTGACTCTTGGTGCTCGAAAAACCGATTGATGGTGAACCATGATAAAACGGTTTTAATCCAATTTAATAGATATAAACCATCTTTAAATTTTCATGTTTATTTCGGTAACGGCATTTTACCATGGTCACAGTCTGCGAAGGTTCTGGGTGTTACTGTTGACTCTAGATTGGATTGGCTGCAGCATGTGGATGATCTCTGTGGGAGGCTCAATCAACAGTCATACCTCATATACTCATTGAAGCGTTACATGAATTCGGCGGCCCTGGTTAATATATATTACGCCCTTGTATATTCAGCTATCTCTTTTAACATAATGGCATGGGGTAGATCTACCGAGATATATCGTGTATTTGTAATACAAAAGAGGATATTACGAACAATATTCGATCTACCATATAATTTTTCTTGTAGAGACAAATTTAAACAGGCTGATATATTAACGGTAACATCTATTTATCTATATAAATTGCTAACTTACATGTTCAGGAATCGTACTGTGTTTGCGACAAATGGTTCACTTCATGGTTACGCCACTAGAGGCGGAAACCAATTATTATTACCTAGACCTCGGCACGAGACATTTAAGAAGTCGCCGCATTACTCTGGTATTCTTTATTTTAATATGCTGCCTCAATCGATTAAAAACTCCATATCAATTAATATATTTAAAAATAGATTGAAGAGGTTCTTCGTGGAAAATTGCTTTTACACGTTGCAAGAGTACATCGAGGCTTGCTCTAGCGAATTGTAACTTGCGCTACACAGAATGCGTAATGGTTCTCAACCGGTTTTTCAGTTGTTCATTACTGTTTTATATTGTGATATTTTATAATTTTTGTCTTTTTTATATGTATAGTTTAGATTTAAGATTTTATAATTTAATATGTATTACTGTATATTTGACATGCCAGTATTGTATACTGATTACTGGCCAATAGTGATAATGTTATTATTTTGTCTAATTTTATTGGTTATTGATTGTTAGTATTTGTTCGTTTGTTTGACTTGCCAATGTACCAATTATTTATTGTACGAATTGATGGCTAATAAAGTATTATTATTATTATTATACAGTTGAAAAGTGAAGTGTGTTCCTAAATCTATTTTTAAAATTTGTTCCCAAATAATACAACAAATGTAGAAATATAAGGTAAGTAGTAATCCTTTTATATAAGTACCATTTAGTAAAGTACAAAACTAAAGTCAGTTTAAAACGAAAAAAAAAAACACAGTGCGGTATTCCTTTGTAATGTTGAAAACCCGCCGATACGAGGGGAGAAATTTTATGGGCTCTTCATGGATATTTAGTGCTATCCGCTAAGCTATGTTCCAAAGGTGCCAGTGGAAAGATTTAAAGTACACAATAAAAGACTCTCAAGAATCTTTTTTATTTTGTACTAAAAGAGTTCAAGAAATAGAAGAACATATAATAAACATTAAAGGAAGAAAATCTGCAATTCAACAGTACTTATGGGTTCTATAAGTATATTCTAAAGGCGCACACTGTTTACTTAAAAACCTGTTATTTTGATTAATAATAATAATAATATAATAAATGACTTTATTGAGAACTTAGAAAAGTTACACAAAAGGCGAAGTCGATGCACAGCCTCCTAGCTTAACATATTAGCAATACTAAAGATAACTGCATAATAATAACAACAACAAAAACCCTGATACATAAAAAAAGGCAATGATTCCTGGATGCCCTGCGGCACTACGCAATGTCCTGGGCCCAGACACTGCCGTTCCCAAAATGACAACCTGACTTCTATCATTCACATACGTTCCGAGTAGAGACACAGCAGACTCCCCAAAGCCCAGGTAACCCACAATGGCCAGCAACAAACCATGACCAATGCGGTTAAATGCCCCTTGCGTAGTCCAACAGCAGCAATGCCGTCAATCGACCCTGATCTACCGCCCCCAATGCATCATCCAGGATTTTAAGTCATGTCGTGGAGCAACTGTGACCCTGACGGAACCCAGACTGGACCTCCGACAACAACCCATGCCCATCAAGATATGTTTTCATTTGATTGCAGATCACTCTCTCAATAACCTTGGAGATCGCTGGGAGTATATTAATCGGTCTATAAGATCCTTAAACGTTGATGGAGTTTTAGTTTTGGGATTGGGATTGGAATGACATTGGCTTCTTTCCTACATGTTGGGAAGTTCCTCGTTTCTATATAGTAATTAACTAGATGCTGTATAAAGGGCATTATAAACGGACAACTACTACTACTAGCATATCAATAGTGATCATGTCACTGCCTACAGCATTTGACTTAATCCCAAGCAATGCATCAAGTATCTCCCCATGATCCACCATTGTAAATTCAAAGTTAATATCAGGCCTAATTTTATTACCTCAGTAAAAATTGATCGTTCCTGGGTCCGGATTGTTGGTAGAAGTGGCCACAAAAAAATCATTAATATTATCAACATCATGAATAAAAGACGGTATTGTGATATTTTCCCTTGCGTAAATGTTTAGATCTCGTAATAATTTCTAATTTTGTTTAGAAGAATTTCCGCGGACTTTACTTTCCAAATATAGTTTTTTCTCCCTTTTTACCTCAGACATCTCTGACATATTTAGCATTTAATATTAACTAAATTAAAAATAAAGCCTTTAGATTTCGAGTGTCGTACAAATATGATTTAATTTATTTACAAAGCAGGTGCATCAAATCAATGGACGTACAGCAAGATAATTTTGAGTCTTATTTGGGTTTTTAAATTCTCTAACCATTGGTACTAGTATATTTGAACCATACTGCACTTTGCAGTACACATAATACAGATGTACCTATATGCTCGCGATTATTGATTGAATACAGAACAATAATCTCAATCTTTCGTAAAAGTAATTTCCGGCGAACACAATTACGTAAAACAATTATTATAACCCAATGTAATAATCAGCTAACATTGGTTTAACGTACAATAGTCATAGATTCATGTTTCTCGTTCGTAACATTAATAACCTTCAGACATCGGTTTAATGTACAAAAGTCATAGATTAATGTTTATCGTTCGTAACATTATTAACCAGCTAACATCGGTTTTACGTATTGGAGACATAAACTAATCTTCATCTTTCGTAACATTAACAACCTGGTAACATCGTTTTAACGTACAGGAGTTATAAATTAATGTCTATCATTCGTAAGATCAATAATCGGCGAGCATAAATTTATGTTCTTTATTTATTAATTCAACGTACAGAATTCGCTACCGAATTTATGTACGAACGTTCATTGTATTAATGTCACCCATCATCGGCTCAAATTTAATGTTGACGTTCACTGATTTGAAGCACTTTTTTATTAATATCACGTACCTTTTCGGTTCAGTGCTCCAGTTAAAATTTTTGTACTGAGTGATAGTTCACCCTGTATAAACTGTCGATGTATGTCCCGCTTTTTGAGCCACTGGGTAGATTTAAAACTACTTCACAGTGATTTAGTCAAAATCATGATTTATAAACGCACCTATTCAACCGTGTTTTTTCACAATAATAATATGAAAAACACACTGGCTTTGAACAATAGTAACTCAAGCTGGCGCCAGTATTTCAAATTAGACTGCCACAACATTTTAACATGTTTTGAGAGCCTCTAATAATATTAAGACCTATAACTATTATAAGTCTAGTTTAGAGTGTATTATATAATATCACGCTTCACTATTATGAAAAGGTTTCGTTCTATTCAAAATAAATCATGTAATTTGACGGCATGTCGGCATTATTCAAAAGCAAACATTTATTTTTCGGCTTTTCTTTATGCTTTCTATTATATATAAAAGTAGGTTGGTTGGTATACCTAGTTTGCGAAATTTGAAACTAATTATTTGAGGCTAATCGATGTTTACGCTGTTTTTTTGTTCTAATTACATTCGGCTGCTTTTCTACCTCTAGTTAATTTCCTTACTAATACAATGCAATGCCGGGGTTTTTTCATTTTCAAAAACCGCATTAGTTGGTTATTTAGTCTGTTATTAGGCGTTAAAAAAATTAAAGGACCTGTCAAGACTATGATACAAGCGTAGTATTAACAGGACAAAGGAAATAAATAACTTTTTTTGTATTGCATTAAGTTTGACAATTTTTTTTTTGAGTTTAGATATTTCAACAATAATATACCTTATTAAAAATGGTGGGATTTCATCTACTCCAGCGGACCGCTTGTTTTTAAGTTTATTCGTTATTATTTCATAAAACTCGAACTCAGTAAAGGGACACAGCATCGAATTCTGCGTTGTGAAATCCGAGTTATTGCTGCCGTTCAGGCAAGTGTTGCTGAAGACCGCAATTTGTCGATTCCAAGACGTTCTCAACAATTGGGACTGTCTCAAAGCACAACCTGGCGGATTTTGAGAAAGGATTTTGGTTTGCATCCGTATAAAATTATTTTCACTCAAGAACTGAAGCCACTGGACCACCGTAAACGTCGTGAATTTGCTGATTTTGCTTTGGAACAACTTGAAAACGATAACGATTTTTTTAAGAAAATCATCTTCTCCGATGAGGTACACTTTCATCTGAGTGGTGTGGTAAATAAACAAAACTGTCGATTCTAATGCGAAGAAAATCCACAAATTATTCATGAAAAACCATTACATTCATCTAAATTGACAGTTTGGTGTGGTTTTTGGTCTGGTGGAATCATCGGTCCGTACTTCTTTCGAAATGATGCTGGTAACACCGTTACTGTAAATGGAGAGCGGTATAGATCGGTGATAACCAACTTTTTATGGCCGATTTTGGAAGAAGTTGATCTTGACAACATTTGGTTCCAGCAAGACGGGGCTACGTGCCACACAGCAAATGCAACAATTGAATTATGAATGAAAAGTTTGGAGATTCGATTATTTCAAAAAATTGTGATATTGAATGGCCTCCAAGAAATTGTGATTTAACACCATTAGACTATTTCTCGTGGGGTTATTTGAAGCCATTGGTCTTTCGAAATAAACCAGACTCTCTTCAAGCTTTACAAGTCAATATTAACGTGCCATTCATGACATACGACTTGATTTAGTGGAAAAAGTGCTCGAAAATTGGGTTCATCGAATTCGTTCCTGCAGAAGAAGTCGTGGAGGCCATTTGAATGACGTTTTATTTAGAGCTTAATTGACTTCACATTCAATAAAAAACTTTTGAATTTCCTTAACAATAAGTGTGTTTTTTTTTTAAGAAATCATATCACTCTTATTGGAAAATTCCTTATATGATATCGACGGTGTTACCAAACTTACTCTCAATATTTTCAATGATAAACTGTACCTATTTAATTAAAAAGTCGTACTACGTACTACTCGTGCTTAACAACTATTTTCAAATGTTTTCTAATTTTTTAAATTCGACCTGTTTAATTGACTCACTGTGTCAAATGATGTTACCTACTTGTTACAGCAAGGCAGAGTATAATACTTCGAGTATAAATCTTTCCCATTTACCATTATTCCATAATATCACATCCGATGTTAAATTGACGTAAGTATATGAGCGTACAGTTACGGCTTTCGACTGGACATCTGTAACAATATATTAGAAATAAGCTGTCGGCCGCAAAAACACACTCACCCACAAAAGACGTTCACTTTGGCCTGTGAGCGAACACAACGAACGGCAAACCATTAGATTGGATTGTGTCGCATCCGGTCGTCGGGATTATCCCTCCAACACGGGTAAATGAAGATTGATGGGGCGAGTGGTGAAAATACATCATATCTCCTGCCTAGTTGTGCCTTATTCTCCGCTGTCGCCGCAAATTATCGTGTTCTTATATGATGGATACGGTCTTGGCCTGTCAACTGGAATGACAGCGGCACTCGAGCGTTGATGCCAGAGTGGGTTTGACCGATATCATTTTGTTTTGATATATTATTTGTCGCAGTTGGTTGGAAATCTATAGAAAACAAGTATGAAGGTGAAATAGCCAGAGAAACATTTTCTGTGTTCAACTACTCACATTTCCCAAACACTTTTCTTTTTAACATTTGAATTTGTTGTAAATACGTCTCGCATTTTTATTATACAGGATAAGTTGGTTTATTGTATCAAAAATGTAGCAAATGTGATTTTTTTCGGGAATCATTGCCACTATACCGGGCGGTCCAAAAGGAGATACAAACAAAGTAATGTTTAAGAGGCTATTTTGCTAGTCCCAAATTCGACTTGCTATAGGGTGTATTTCTTACCAGTTTCACACAAATTTAGAGGCTTAGTAAAAAATAAAACTGTTGCCCTCGAGGCACGACCTAATCGTTTAAGTCATTTTTATCATTTATCTTACTTACTCGTAAGACTCTTGGTGACCAGCTATATTTTTGTTGTTGTAGACATCAGCTATTTTGATCTTCACGGACGCCTATAGTACACAAATCTTTATTGTCGTGTATTAGAACACCAATTCAACTGCTTATAAGGCTAAATATATAATTTTTACAGTCTAATTTAGTTGACTATTTTTCCACTATTCTTTTTCTGCTGCATGTTGTAGGTTATCTTATATCAAAGCTATATATACAGATTTTTCTGGTATTAGTGGGGAATATATTTTTTTAAATTTTGACCCCTATTTGCAATATTTGTGAACGTTTGTGTGAAGCAATTCTTCTATTTAACATTTTGGTTGTATTCTATACCACACCAATGAAAGGATATTTCATATTTTGGATAAGTTTATAGAATGTGTCCACGGATAGAGTTTGGAAGAGGAAAAACTTTTTTATTTGTCGATTTAGAGGAAATAGTCATTCTTTATAAAAACGTCTGCTTGTGTCAAAACTACAATTTCGAGTACGAAATTTACGATTACTATACAGGGTATATCAAAAATAACATTTTTAATGATTTTGATTTTTTTGTTTTTTTAAATTTTATGAAAATATTTTCAAAGCCGTGATTGTGCAAAAAACACTAATAAACTTTTTTCTCAAAGTGGTTAATTTCATAGCTACTACTAAAATATTAAAATTAAAAAAAAAAACCAGGAAATCAAAATCATTAAAAATGTTATTTTTGATATACCCTGTATAGTAAACGTAAATTTCGTACTCGAAATTGTAGTTTTGACACAAGCACGCGTTTTTATAAAGAATGACTTTTTCTTCTAAATCTACAAATAAAAAAGTTTTTGCTCTTCCAAACTCTATTTGTGGACACATTGGATAGAGTTTGGAAGAAGAAAAACTTTTTTATTTGTAGATTTAGAAGAAAAAGTCATTCTTTATAAAAACGTCTGCTTGTGTCAAAACTACAAATTCAAATACCAAATTTACGATTACTATACAGGGTATATCAAAAATAAGATTTTTAATGATTTTGTTTTTCTAATTTTATTATTTTAATAGTAGCTATGAAATTAACCACTTTGAGAAAAATGTTTATTAGTGTTTTTTGCACAATTGGTGTAATAATTCACAGTTTTGAAAATATTTTTATAAAATTAAAAAAAAACAAAAAAATCAAAATCATTAAACATTTTATTTTTGATATACCCTGTGTAGTAATCGTAAATTTGGTATTTGAAATTCTAGTTTCGACACAAGCAGACGTTTTTATAAAGAATGACTTTTTCTTCTAAATCGACAAATATATGGAAAATATTTTCGAACGCCTATTTAAGCAAGTTTTTTATGATACATTTTGCAAAATGTCATCACCCTGTATAATGGGTAGCTTTTTGAACCAATGCAATGGATGTTATGAAATAACTACTTTTTGCAAAACGCATTGACGTAACTATAAAAAATGGCTAATAATGAATTATTAAACTGAATATTTAGTTAACTATGCATTTTAGAGCAAACAAACCTTATATCAAAATCATTTAATAGGAAATAATATCTAGGGTGTTCCATTCAAAAAAACGGTTAATATGCTACGGGATAATGTAACACCCTGTATAAATAGCACCTATTTTAAAATGTAGTCCTAATACGTCGACAGAATCAGACGTTGAAAGAATTTTGAAATTCCTAAACATAGCAGAAATATTGACTAAGTTATTTTTATCAAACTTGCTTACATGGGCGTTCGTAAATAGTGGAAAATGGGTTAAAATAAAAATTAAAAGATTTTCTATATACATTTATTCGAAATATGAATTAATTTTTCATAGTTGTGATAGAATATAACCCCAAAAATGTCACAAGTGCCTGAGATACGCTGTAACATTCCATACATACTTACATTAAGTATACCTCATTTAAAAAAAAAGTTAATTCACCTTCAACTGTGATTACTTGCACAGTTTTGTTTCAAAGCAAATTCTTGCAAAACCGTTCACTATTGACCGATAACAAGTTATTTCTTATTTCAGCAAAAACGAACAGGGAACTTAAAAAAAAATAAAAAATATACATTTATTCCAGTGGCGTAGAAACTGAGGTATAAAAAGAGTCACTATCCCGATACCTGGTAAATTTTTTAAAAAGTTTGTTTATGCACAAATTTTGGCTTTTTTAAATAACATATCGTTCACTAAATTTAAAAACAAAGAAGTGTTTTCGATATTAAATTTGAATTTTTGACACCCTGTTTCTAGACAACTAAGCCCTTTAAGGGTATACCACTTTAAAGGTAATGCTTGACGCCAAATAAGTGCCAAACTATGGCGATTTGCTTTGGATAAGTTTAAATAACAACTAAAAATACTGAAAACTTGTCTCAGCTATTACATGAAAATTGTTTAAAATTTAACAATAAAAAAATCCAGGGCGGTCTTGAAAAAAACCAAGTTGATCATGGTTTTTCAAAAACAAAATATCGCGTAGTGAAAACTTGTAAATGCTACATTTTTCTCCTCAAAAAGTAACAATGAGAAAGTGCTTTTAATTTTTTTACATCTGTAAAAATAATGTCAGAAAGTAATAAAAACTAAAATCGCAAAAATTCTCGAAAAAAGATAGTTGACTTTTGGAAACACCATTTAAAAGGTCTAATTCAACCCACATTGTCACTCCTCGGTGTAATTTGTTTTTTCTGTGTATATTTCTTTTACTAAGAAGTTATTAAGTGAACCTCGTATTTTGAATATACTTGGAAACCGAAAATGAATAAAAATTTAATGAAATAGAAGCATATTTATATTATTAACGGCTACTTATAAACCCATAAAGTTATTGATTTGCATAAAGTAAAAACAAATTTAATAATGATGCCATTGACGTTTAAAATACATAAACATTTTGTATTCACGTTACGTTATTTTACCTGTTCTGATGATACCTCAACGGAATGTTAAGCTTATGTGCGCCATAAATTTATTTCTAAATGTTAATGTATACAATTTCTAATGAAAACTACACTTTATTACGAACAGTTTTACGACCGTAAATCCCAGATTTATACAAAAATAAAGTTGTCCACTATTTCTGTATTTTATTTATCTTCTGCTGCGCCTGGAAATTATGATTATCTACTTATACAGGGTTATTTGATATAATAATAATAATAAATTTATTCATTTGCAACACATCTGGTTACAATAATTTTTATAAATTATTCCTCTAGGCATGGAAACAAATAAATAAAACAAAAAAAAAGTGTAGAACATAGTACAGCCCTTTTTCAGAGATCTTTTTCATATATTGGAGCTCGGTTGTACAATCGGTTGCCAACGTCTCTCAGTTCTTTGGGGATAGCGAGCTTTAGAAAAAAACTCAAGAAATATCTGTTGGATAAAAGTGGGTAGCGATGGTACGTGGTGAATTTCATTTTGTTGATTTTATTTCGTTTTGATTTTGATTTTTCCTAATTTTCTTGATTTTATTTGTTTTCTGTTTCTTTTTCGCCTGCGTGGCTAACTGTGTTATTACAATATTTAATTTAGTACAGGTAAATTTTTGGTATGTGACAAATAGTTAGAATTTTTTATGATTTATTATGCACAATGTAATTTGATATTGTATTTTATTTGTTGATATTGTATTTGATTTGTTGTATGCATGCCCATTTGGTTCCCAGTATTACGGCTTTCTGCATTGGTAGAATAAGGTGAGTGTTCAAATCTAATTTTTTTAGGTGTGCAGGTAAGTTATGGTGAACAATACCGTTGCATGATATTAGTATAGGTAATGTTATAACTTCTCTTACTTTCCATAACCTTTTTATTTCTTGTGCTAATTCTATATATTTCGTAATTTTCTATTATTATTTTCACGCGGTAAAAGAAACCATTTGCTGAAGCGGCCTGTCTCCAGCGGCGTTAATTCTCCCTATGTCTGCACCCTCCAGAAAGAAATAGAATGAAATGTTCTGGAGTGTGCAGACACAGATGGCTCCCCGTCGTCCCTACCGTCTCCGACCCCGGCAGGTGTCAGGGGAGCATGGCCGATCGTTCAATTCTCACCCACTCCACACGCCGCGCCGTGTGGTTAGTGAGTGAGAACCCCAGATTCATGTGTCCTGAGCAAACGCAACGATCCGAGGATGACCTGTTTCTGCATCCCGCTTGCCAGAATATCCGCCACGTTGTAGCAAGCAAGGATCTTCTGCAAGTTTGAGACGCAATACTTAAGACAGGGTTAGGGATCTCTCCATCATCCACAATACACTTAAGGAAACCTTATATTTGTCTTGTGGATATATGCAGCAAACACCATTCCCGATATCAAGAATATTTTTTTCTTGCGTTCCCCCTTTCCTGTAAGTCAAAATTTCTTATATAATTATACATACTTAAATAATCCAAAATTTTAAATTAATTATTGATTCATCAGTTGTTTTTCTTCTATCGATACAGCAATTTGAAATTACCGGAATCCAATGCGATAATGATGTGCACCCACTTATATTCTAAAATATTTAAATAAATAAATAACCCATTGACACTGTAAATAAAATTATTTAAATACAGTTTGCTAACGAAAAGTTTTCCAAAATTTCATTAATGCTGTGTACTGCTGAAGACCAGTTTCGTCCTAAAATTTTCAAACTCGAATTTCTCGAAAACGTTTAAGTTTTTCGAGAAAAAACAAGTATGCCTTTTTATGTAGAAAACTTTATTTTATCACATTTTTGACACAAATGGAATAAGAGTCACAAGAAAAAAAAGTTAGGTTAAAATTAAGGCCAGGGGCCTATGGTCATCATTTTTTATTCAATTTCATGTCAGTTTACGACATTTAACTAGATAAATAAATATGGTACATTTGATTAATTCATCTTTACTTGTTTCGAAAATATTTCAAAAAAAATCGTCCTCAGGCAGTCATCTTTAACACCCTGTATCTTTGTAAATAAAGACTTTCCGAAAAATTACAATTTAGGTTTTTTTCATGATTAGACATCCCCAATTCGCTCACAAATTTTAAGCACCTATTTTAGAAACACCATGTACCCTATATATCTAACAAACTTCGTCGAGTCTTTTTGTAGGCTGAAGGACTTCGGTCAATGGCCTTTTGGGGGTTTGTACCAACAAAGTACGTTTTATTATTATTATTATTATTTTTTTAATTTGGTTATCGAAATCGAGCGGTCTATCTCCAGTGATGTCGATTCTCCCTCTGTCTATACCCCACAGCTCGGAAAAGAAAATAAGTGTGTTTGAGACGTACAGATCATCCTTACCGTCTTCGACCCCGGCAGGTGTCAGTGAAGCATGGCCGATCGTTTAGTGCTCATCCATTCCATACTCCGCATGGTTAGTGAGTGAGAACCCCAGACTTATGTGCCCTAAGCAGACGCAACGACCTTCTGCATCCTGCCTGCTAATTTTTCTGCCATATTATGGCAAGCAGGGATCTTCTGTAGATTTGAAGTCAGCGTATGTCGCATGCCCCCTAATGACCTTATGATCAAACCACAAGGACCACAGAGTGTCGTGAGTACATTATTATTATTATTATTTTTTCGTCGAGTTTTTAATTTTTTTACTTTGGATCGAACACTCAGGACTCTCTACGGGCTTTCGCTTCGTCTCGTCATCAACACTATTACCAGTTTGACTCTCGCCGAATGTATCCTTGCGTACATATTCCAAAGCTCTTGCATTATGTAATATCTTCACCAGTAATAAATAGCTTGTTACGTCATTAAAATTCAAGAAAAAAATCATTTATGTATAATACTTAATTTTTAGGTTTATAAATCACATCCAAAAACCCGATGTGGCCATATATTATGATTAATAAATTCACTGACATTGGACACAATTTAAATTCAAGACACATGATAATGTTCTAATATCAAAGGTCTTCCTTCTTTAAAAAGCTCAGGCGATATAAGATCAGCTGCTTTGTTGTCTTGAAGTTGTCGAATAGCTTTATCAACTTCGTCCAGAGAAGTACGACCAACAATCACATGCTGTGCACATGCGTAATTAATTTTACCTACGACCTACTTGTTCACACAACCTCATTTAGTTCTAGTTTTCCATCTGAACTGGTAACAATATCAATAATTTAATAATTTAAGAACGTGATAACATCAACGAGAAGGTATTTATTGTAATAATTCTACAGTATGATTATTTAAATTTACAAATGTTATTTTTTATTATATTATTTATTCTTATTATAATAATTATTTATAGTTACAGAACAATTATTGAAGACAAAAGGTATATCGTTTGTTTTGCTTGTTGAAGCATAAGTAAGATTTACATTATTAGTTGCCTCAATGAAATTTTCATTAATACTATTAGTACTATTACTAGTACTTGCTATTGCAGATGATATTTTAGACGAATTGTTAGTTTGATTATTTAGGGAATTATCCACATACCCTTCAGCTACGGCTGATGACTGCCATCCGTCGTGTCTTTTTAAATCTAATAAGTCACCACCCGCGTCAACAAGAATAGTCGTGGACGAGCGTCGAAAGCAGTGTCCTGTATAGGTCGCTGCTTCTGGTAGTCCCAGATATATGGCTATTTGTTTTGAATCTTTCCTAACTTGTTAATACCAACAGACTGTTTGGTACATTTTCCCTATATAGTTTAGAAAAAAAGGTAAATTTGGAGCTGTATTTACTGCAGAGCGAAAGTTTACATATTTTTTAACCTTGGGATAAAAATATTCTGACACCAAAAAAGAACGTTGCCGTTTAGTTTTGGAATCGGCAATATTAATAATAAGATTCTTCCCTGTGTCTTGAATATCGAATGACAGTTTTATATTACGCAAGTCTTGTTTCCTGCATGCACCGCTTATACCAATTATAAGAGCAACCTAAAAGCAATTTGAAATAAATTTACACATCTAACATTATATTGAGCTCAATATATTACCTTCATAAACAAATATTTATCATCTGGTGCGTTTTCTAGAAAATCGTTTATATTCTTGCTTGTCAAAATCTTGGATTTTTTGGATTTAAAGCCGTCCGATTTTCTCTTCAGGAGAGCTTGTAATTTGAAGTAGTTTGCAATATTGACATTGTGATTTATATTAATTGTGGCCTTTAACATTGAGGAAAATGACTAAAGTGAGGAAGGCTTCATCGTTTTGATAGTTCTTGGAAATATGCCATCATTACATTCTCGGAACATGATTTAACGTCGTTTTTTAATCTTCATTCCATGAATCTTTGGTAAGTAAATTTGTATCGATATACAGATTTTGCCGGTAACAAGTTGTTTTTAGCAGCTTCTGCAATTTCGCTAATATTGGGTGGAGTTAAATTTTCTATTTCACTGTCACTCGACATTTTTTATGTAATCAAACTATTTTCACTTTATAATATTACACTCACATACAAATTTGATTTAAGGTTATGTCAGTTTTTGAATAAGTTTGTTTGTATTGACCGTTGCTAAGCGGTTGCTAGGAAAACTCTACGATTTTTTTACCAAGCTGTGCGATTTTTTTACCGTACGTAATAGGAATCTTACATTGATCGGAGACGGTGTGTCTTTAAGTATTTACAGTAGTGGTCGTAGGTAAAGTATAGTACGTAATACGTGTTGTAATGTAATTACGCACTCATAGAATTACGCACTCGCCGCCATGCGGCTTCGTGCGTAACTTTTCCATTCATGCGTAAAATACTTTTTACAACCCTTATTACGTAATATACTATTTGAGTGCACGTGCACATGTGCATTTATTGAGGAACGGGCACTGCCTCTGCTAATGTTCTTCCACATAAATGTCCACCCTTTGCATTCCTAGAGCCTAAATCATTTTTAATTATGATCTATAAAATGATAAATGTCACATTTTGTTCCACCTCTTTATAAACCTCTAGACGTTTCCTCTTACATTAAAATCTGTAAAAGGGGGACTACAATCTATGTATATGCCGCTTACACCAATATGCTGTATATCAAAGACTGTATAAAATAAACGTTCCTTTTATGCTGAATCGCTTTACCAAATTTATGACCCCAATATATATTTCCATGGAAGGCAATTTTGCTGCGGGATGATAATACAACATATACAAGGTGAAGAGCATGCCTTCTTGTTCTTTGCATGAATAGTCTCCCCCTAGTTATGGTCATAGATAAAACGTTTCTCTTGCGAAAAAATAGTTTTCTCTGATAATTTTGAAACATATTACCTTATAAATATACCTGGTCTCTTTAGGATTCTCAACGACTTGAAAGTCATCATTCAGGTGTTAATGGCTGAAATATTCTGCACCTCGCAGTGAGGTACAGAGACAGATAAACTGGGATTTTATTCCCTTGGTTTTATAGAAATTGGTATACCGTGTCAGGTCAAAAAGTTATCGGACCCTAATTTATTTTTTTTTCGAACACCCTTTATATTTATTTATAGACTATAAAACATTTGTCTTTCTTTTACGTTAGAAACACCAAAATTAACGCAAGAGTTGAGTTTGCCGCCATTTATGCAGTAAAGTGGCCACCCTAAAAACAAAACTCGACGGCTGACGGTTTCGGGTTAGTAAAAATGGAGCGTCACAAGATAGAGAACGTGTCTTCATTATTGAAAAATATTTCAAAAATAATGAAAGCTTGGCGGCCACAGTTCGAAACTTTCATACAAAATATGGCCGGAATAGTGTTTTAACATTGACAGAGCCCTCAGGAACACCCAGTCCATTGCTTCTAACGATGGATCGAACATTATTTATGCTACCTGAACATAAGCTTTTATGAGGTATTTCCACATATTCGCTCCTTCCCGTGACAAAACTCTCTATCCACTTTAAGGCAATTCCACGCACACCGCAATCACTCAGCCTCCCTAAGAGCAAATCATGCCGATCGCAGTCAAAAGCCCTTGTGAGATCACAAAAGATTCCCACGGGCCTCTCACCAGCATCCGAGTGTAATACAGTCATCGTGGAGAGTCCATATTGTAGTTTTTTTTTAATTAATCAAATGACTATTAACTGAGAGACGCCCCTCAAATACAGACCATCACTCGTTTACGAGGGAGAATCAATAAGATCCTCTTTCGTGAGCGTGATGTAAGTGGGCGATTCTCGAGTAGCTCAACAAGCCAAGCGAGTAAATTAATAAAACTCAAACCCTTCTTTAAATTCTATATACAGATTTAAC
This sequence comes from Apoderus coryli, assembly GCA_911728435.2. Classification (NCBI taxonomy): domain Eukaryota; kingdom Metazoa; phylum Arthropoda; class Insecta; order Coleoptera; family Attelabidae; genus Apoderus; species Apoderus coryli. The sequence goes on along the minus strand of OU452200.1, from coordinate 37,498,247 downwards.
TCAGTAGAGCACGCTTAAGACATAGGGGAGGCTCTACCCTTATTTTCTAACTCTCAAATTGGGACTAGGTGAAGGCACCGTTCCTATTAAATCCATATTCTTATACATTCTAATACAATTGTCCATGCTGGATTCGAAACGTCTCCAGAAACACACTGAGCCTCTTGAGAAAACAACACTCAAGGATTTTAGAAAAGTTGCTAGCTAAAGCTGAATGCCAACTGAATGTTTACAACCCCTCTTAAACACGGGAACAACCCTCGAGACCCTGAGCCGCTCCGGGAAAACTCCCTCTGAAAATGAAACATTTATTATATGCATAAGTGGGTCAATAAACGACTCAGCACAGATCCTCAGCAGCCTACAGGGTACATCATCAGGTCCTGCGGACATCTTATTTTTCAGTTTTTTCTTCACAATACTAAGGATTTCATCCCTTGTAAATTCGTAAAGAAACATGGTATTTGGACAAAACGTGGGACTACTACTCACAGAATCATCGACCTTCATCGCGCTCATGATATCTGAAGGCCTATCTATGAAAACGTTATTCAAAATGTCAGATATCTCAGCAGGGTCAGTAATTAAATTATTTTTGGGAGACCCTTTAGGTATCTTCTTCTTATAAAAAAATACAACAAACACAAAAAAATAACATTATTAATGGTGATTTTCAAATCCATTTTGTCTAATGCAAGATTTGCATATTTCTGTACTTAATTCTTTGAATAGCGTTACATGAGCTAATTTAATTGCTTCTCGAAGTTATGCGACAAAGCCGCAAACTCGCAAAAACTACGCGAACAAAATTTTCATGTTAAAACGTCTCCAGTTTTGCTTCGAATCGTATCTGTACAGGGTGAGCAAAACTCGATATCCCAGCTCTGTTATGAGAAAATCAAAAACGATAGAAAAATTCTGAAAAGAGATTCTTAAATGGGATTAAGTAAGCTCCGTTTTAAGGCACATTTGATTTTGTTTCCAAATTTCACAAAAACTTTTTTTTCCAGAAACATACCTATATTTTTATATAGTTCAAAAGAGCTAAGCAACTTTTGTAAAGAAAAATATGTGCTATCTTCATTCGTTAAAAAATTAAAAGCAAATTTGTAGGAAAAACTATTATCAAAAATTCGCAACTTTCACAGCTTTTAAACAAGTAGGAACTCTCAAGAGAGATGTTATGTAAGGCCTCAGGAAGAGAAGTAAGGAGATTGGATAAGCGTTTACAACTAGGAGGTGGTCACATTTAAAATTTGTTGTAGTGATTGAAACTTGGAAACAAAATTAAATATGGGTTAAAATGGAGCTTACTTAATCCTATTTAAGAACCTCTTTTACGAATTTTTCTATCGTTTTTCATTTTTTCATTACACAGCTGGGACATCGAGTTTTGCTCACCCTATACATTTGTTTTTTTAAATCATCGGTTTTTGATTTATTTAAATAATGTTTTTTATCAAGTCTTGCTCCGACTAAGAACTAGTCTCCACTGAACACCATATACGGCCATTCAGAGGCGGAGAAACCACTGAAGAGACACTAAATAAAGCGAAACAAAAGGATGAATTCCTAACTTTAATTTTTGCGTACTTCTGTGTTCTTTTTTCGTGTTGTATCAGTTCTGTTTCTGTCTACCAGCTACTATATTTACGTTAAAGGGTAAGTTATTGCAATTCGGCAGGCATTCTTACATGTGTTATCTAAATCGATCTCAAGAAATATTGTGCACTTAAAATTCTTCAAACAAAAGCAATAACTATCATCTTGTAACAAAACTCTGATACCACATCAGTGTGCAGATGTTTCATCGCAGTTAAGTGACGTTATCTGTTGTTTTTCTCTCATTTTATTTTGTTTTTCACTACTTATTACTTTCATTTAAAGTACGTCTCTCTTTCTCTTTACATACGCATGTTGTCATCATTATACGAATGCACTTATACCTACACAGACTTGAGAAAAACTTATTTTACGACCGTATATCTATCCTGGAGTCGATTTAACGATGCCAGAAGCAGCATTTCGAGCCGATCCGTTGACGTGTTTATGATGGCAACTGTTGAGGTACAGACTTTGCTAATGATTCCAACATTGAGTGTATAATATGGACACAGCATGATAATGTACTCACTGAAATATTAATGAGAAACCAATGGCGGCCGAACGGAATAATTATGGAACACATAATTACATTATCATTATAATTTTCTAACAGTATTTATTTAAAACTCTCTCTCTTTCACTCTCTAATTACTAACAATTTATTGTTCAAATGTGTTTATTATTTCATATTATGCATAGTTGATTATTGATGTTTCCTTATTATAATAACTTTGGAAATAACGACCGCAATTCTCGGCTAATATTGTTCTCGCTTTGTTTCTGGACAGAGGCTGTTGTGCTGCTAAAAACAGTAACAATAAATCATCCCCTGTCTTGTAGGACATCATTTTAATCAGCTTAAAATGTTTTAAGGATAAACAGTCCTGTTTGGAATTTCCATGCAGTTTGGCCTTTTCAGCGAGATGCACTAAATCATCAACACCACTAAAAAGTATACACACAACACAAAATACGAGGGCTGCCTTTTATATTTCGGGATTAGAGAACAAAAATAAATATTAATCATCGAAAGTAACTGTTTTTCAAAATATTCCCCATGAAGATCTATACACTTTTGAATGCGTTTGGACCAATTGTCGAAGCACTTTTGCCACTCTGATTGAGGTATCTCCAAAACATGCATTCTGAATGCAGCAACCGCTTCTTCAGGTGACGAAAAATGTTGACCTCTCAGTTTGTTTTTTACGTACAGGAATAAAAAGAAGTAATTCGGTGCCAAGTTAGGACTATACGGCGGATGACTCATCAAATCGATGTTTTCGGTGCTCAAAAGCTTTCCCGTTCATCGCTTGATTCCTTCTCTAATGTGTCAATAGTGTTAAGAAACAATGTTACACCGTATAAATTATATGTATATGTTTACGAATTACGTGATTCCTTTTTCTTTTCTTTTCTTTAGGTTAGAATATAAGTTGCTTATGTGAAGTAGGGTTAAGTTAGGAAGCATTAGGCTTCAACTTCGCCTATTGTAGTTTTGATTATTACAATAAAGTCTTTTATTATTATTAAAAATGCAGTTGTTTGAGCCGATCTGTGAGAGCTCGCATTGTCGTGGTGAAGAGTCTTCGGCGGTTGGTTTTCCTGATTTCTTGGAAGACAACTGGCAAACAAATGATTGTCTACCACTCAAAATTGACTGTTTTGCGTTGTTCTAGGGGTACGGTTGCGACATGTATAGTTTTTCCGAAAACCATTTGCTTGGAAGTGCTTCGTGCGCAGACAACTTTTGTTGGATTTGGCTCATCTTGAAACACCCATACAGTCGACTGCTGTTTACTTTCGGGCTCATACGCGTAAATCCACAAGTAATCTCATGTCACGATGTCACAGACGTGTTTCGAAGCACCGCGATCGTATTTTTTGAGCATTTCTTTCGACCAATCGACACGATTGAGCGATTGACAAATTGTGTGGGATCCAACGCGAACAAATTTTTTTGACAGTAAAATGTTTATGCAATATTGAATGTAGGCTGGTGCCAGTAATGCCTAACGTTGTCTCAATCTCCTGATAGGTCACATCACGATCTTGGAATATCAGTTCTCGCACAGCATCAATGGCTTCCGGAACAACAACTGATTTTGGACGACCTTCACGAAATTCGTCTTGGAGTAAATTACCACCACGATTGAATTCACCATACCATGGATAAACACTGGTTCTTGATGGAGCTTTATCGCCAAAAATTGAATTAAGTTCATCCATGCACTGTTGCTGAGTTAATCCACGTGGAAAGTTGTAAAAAATAATCGCACGAAAATGTTCACGAATTAATTCCAATTTTGGGCCATGTGAATTTTTTAAGTTACTGTAAACAACACAAATAGCGCTCGTATGTCAAAACGCGCTGAGTAAGTATAACCTAAAAAATGTCCAACTTTACGATAGAGTTGTCAGTTGCCAGATTGCAACACCAGGGTTGCTAAATCCCGAAATATAAAAGGCAACCCTCGTAGTCTATTTTTGATCTCACACACAGAAAAAAAAACCTTGGTTCAGATAGATAAAAAACGTAAGCACCACAGGGACAGCCAAAACCTTGTCTACCCCTTCTAGAAAAATTTACTGGATAGACATTATGTCATTTAGATAATATTCTTGAATAGTTTACATATGCTTCTTGTCTAAAAGAGACAAACACTTTTTGTCATTTAAATAAAAATATATTGTATGCCAGCAAAGTTTATTAGTAATTTTAGTAATGTAGAAAAATCTACTGGATGGACATTATGTCATTTAGATAATATTCTTGAATAGTTTACATATGCTCCTTGTCTGGGAGAGACAAACACTATTTGTCATTTAAATAAAAGTATATTGTATGCTAGCAAAGTTTACTAGTTATTTTAGTGATGATACTCGTTTAATGTCTATCCAGTAAATTTTTTTACATTACTAAAATAACTAATAAACTTTGCTAACATACAATATATTTTTATTTAAATGACAAATAGTGTTTGGCTCTCTCTTCTACTAATTTTTTCTAGAAGGGGTAGACAAAATTTGGGGGTCCCTGTGGTGCTTACGTTTTTTTTATCTGAACCACCATCAGGTTTTTAGTGCGACTCTTATTTATTTATTTTTTTAAAATAAACTTAAGCCTACTGAAAATCTTGTATTAGGTATAATATAAGCTAGGTATATATAGTCAAACTTCAATCTACACATGTTAAAGTGGGTAGGTATAATGCGGCTGAATCCTTTGCCGGAATTCCTGAGAATATTGCTCAGCACATAAACAACTAGGGTTGGTTGATCTTGGAAACGGTCGGAGTGACAATGTCGGTTAACTTAGAGAAAAGTTGTACAATTTAAACACCTTTTAAATGTTGTTTTCAAAAGTAAAGTAAATTTAGCAGTTTTCGAGAATTTCTAAAAATCAATTTTTTGCGATATTAGTTTTTATTGATTTCAGACATTATTTTTACAGATATATAAAAAAATGAAAAGCACTTTCTCATTGTTGCTTTTTGAGGAGACTCGACGTTTCGTTTTCGAAAAACCATCAACTTCGATTTTTTAAATCCGGCCCTTGATTTTCTATTGTTAAATTTAAAGCCATTTTCAATTCAAAAATAGGTGGTTTAAACAACTTTTCAATATTTTTAGTTGATATTTAAACTTATTCAAGAAAAATCGCCATAGTTTGGGACTTAACTGACTGAATGCAGAGTATATACCTAATTAGTAATTTTTGCAATAAAATTCTTTCGACGTTAATCAAAATTATTTATTATTATTTGCCAATTTATTTCTGTCAGCACATTTTATTCTGTACGCAGTTTTTTAAATTTAGTTAAAATTTTTGTGCTTTTTGAAATTATTAAAGAAACGCCTTTCTTTCTTTTACGCAAACTATGGCGATTTTTCTTGAAGTTTAAATAACAGCTAAAAATACTGAAAACTTGTTGAAACCATTCCGTTACATCTATTTTTGTTTTGAAAATGGCTTTAAATTTAACAATAAAAAATCGAGGGCCGTATTTAAAAAATCGAAGTTGATGGTTTTTCAAAAACGAAACGTCGTAATGAAAATTTGTAAACGCTATATTTTTCTCATAAAAAAGTAACAATGAGAGCTTTTAAGTTTTTTATATCAGTAAAAATAATGTCAGAAATCAATAAAAACTAAAATCGCAAAAAAATTGCATTTTCTTAAAAAAAAATACGGCCTTGTAAAATATAGTTTATACCTAATTCATTTTCTACTATAAATATTATACATTTCAAGATCTACTAACTAGGTACTAGGTAGTTATCTAATTTGGGGACAAATAAACCTAAAATGTATTGGCTATTTAAAAAAAAATCGAGTTTTTCCGAAAAACAATGACGCTGAAACAAAAAAAAAATTATCAAAGAAACTTTAGATTCCTTATGAGGAAACTAAGTAAAATAACAGATTCTACCGGTACGTACGAGGAATGATAAGACAATTCCAATTCACAACTCCTAATTCACAGACATTGGTAAAATGGTAAACAAATAAATACATACCTACCTTTACAAAAGAAAGAAAAAAGTCATACCTAGCTAAAATATTTATGTAACTTCTTTTGAAAAACTGCATTAATTTGCTAAAAATTAATCCGTCCCTGGCAAATTAAATATATTATCGTGAACCCATCTAAACTATTGTTTAGTTGCTGTAAATGATAAGGAATTTTGCCTCCACCATATTAAAAATGATTAAATTAGAAAAAGTATTTTAAATTATGATTAAGTAACCACTAAATAATACGTCTGTAGATAGGTATCTATTGCCAAAAGTTATAATATTTGCTATTGCCATGAAATAACATTGTTTGCATTGGTCGTAAAATTATAAAAATAAATAATTAAACAATAATAATTTACTTACCGAGAAAAGTGTCAACGAGCTCCCCCAGATTCCAGCTAATTAAGATTTCTTTTGTTTCCTCCATAGATATTAATAATATATATTTAACAAAACGCAACACGCCAAACTAATCACTAATCACTACACTTAATTATGTTGGATGCACATTGGTTAATATCTGTTACTGTATATGTAGGTATAGTCCGTCCTCACCACTTGTAGAAATTGGGAGATCAATACCTAGGTATTACTATCAATAGATCAAATTTTGAAATTTAAATATCTTCAGATTAGAACACAAAACGCAAAATAACTAAAGCCTAGTTAGAGCGACGCCAAGACTGTAATCAAAAAATACCAAAATGAAACCCCCTCCCTCTACACCAAGCGAGACGCGCTAGGTAGAAGGCGGTACACATAGAAGATGTTGTTGTCGGCACACGCTCTACAAAGGGTTTTAGGTACGTCGACTAGCAGCGGGGACAAACACATTAGGTAGAACGGGGAATAACCGTTGGCTGGAATAGAATGACGACTTATGTAGACAACTATAGGTTCCTATCTCTACCAGATAAAATAATTCGATATTTTGGAGGATAGAAATTTCGTAAATGAGAAGTATTAGGTAAAATAACTATTACACAGATTTAATTAAATCAGTGCCTATTTTAGCTATGTACTTAGTTGTTAAAATCTTATTTATACTTAAATATTATAATGCACATACCTAGGTCCATTAATATACTAAAGCAGATAAATAAAATTTATAGGTAGGTAGGTATATGTTCCTATTAGAACTAATTTAGTTTTGGGTTTCATAAAACGATTTTTGAGAATAGTTAGGTACGTATAGGTACCTACCTAATTACCTCATTAAGTATTTTCTTAATAATAATAGCTACACCTAAGTGGGTACGTATCGAAATCTATAGGTGTACAATACCTAATTCAAGCAGAATACCGAACTCATTTAGCGCAAATAAAATTTTATATAGGTTCAAATTTGAAATCTTATTTAACTAATGCACATACAAGTCTCGTTTAGATGAGAAGATATCAGCTTAGCAGGAAAAATTGTCGTTTTTAGATAATGTAGCTACTCATACTTGATAACTACATTTACTACTTTAACAAAAATTTTGCGAAAACTAGCAAATTCACCTCTAAATAATATTTTTTATTTGGATAAACCAAGTTTTTTTTTCTGTGCAGACACACATCCATCCGTATTTTTCATAGACGCTTTTATTAAATTTACTTACATATACTACCAAAAAGCATAACATGACACTTCTTTGGATTAATTTTTAAATTATGTTTTGCTGATAGGCTTTGCAGGGATTGAAGATCCATATTTAAATTTTTTGCAAAGGCATTAACTTTACATAATTTTGTAGATGTAAGAATGTCTGCCGTGTACTATATGAAAAGAAGCGGCCACAAAATTGATCCCTGAGGATCTCCAGAACTCACATTTTTTAAGGATGACCGATCACCATTTACGTATACACGTTGAGTCCGATTGGATAGATAAAATTGAATAAACCGCACTGCACCATCAGAAAAGCCATAAAACATTAATTTGGCAGACAACAAAGTATGACTTATAGTATCGAAAGCCTTGGAGAAAATTAAAGTTACAAGATACGTCAATAGTTTATCATCAATTCCTCTAACAATGTCATCTGTCAGTTGGATAAGAGCCGTGAAACTACTGAATCCTGAGCGAAACCCAGCTTGACAATCCGGAAGAATTTTGTGAGAATCCACATACCGAACAATCTGCTGATAAACTGCTCTTTCAAAAATCTTTGACAACACTGGAAGTATAATAATTATACTTCCAGAGAGGTCTCGAGGTTCACAAGACGTTGCTGCCTGCCTGATAAAACATCTGAAAAGGAATGCCAGGAATTGTGAAAATATCGTTTTGTACTCTGATAGTTGTACAGGTCAAAACCGAAATATTAAACTGAGTCTAGCACTGCTAAAACTCGTTCAAGATCCAGAAATCACCGCTTCTTCAATTGACCATAAATTTCTTGTCAGGTCATAGCTATCTTCTAAATGATGCGGATTTTGGAGTCATTGAATCAAAGGCAAAGGAAAAGGAGTTTATTTATAGTCCTGAAGAGTGGATCAATTTAGTTACCACTGCTAAAAAGACTAATCCATTTAAAGTAATAAAAATGAAGCAGGAAGAATTTATCTCTACGAAAAAGTTAGCAGACATTATAACTAATAGAAAAATCAGTAATGGAGAGGCAAAAGTGAATTGGCTGAATATAAAATGGCTTAAAAATAAACCGCAATCTATTTTTTATAAAGAAACTCTACAGGATGATATGCCGTTTAATGAGATTAATATCACAAAAACTTCAGGACAGGGAAGACGATCTAATTTGTGCAATATTGTTCAGGAGCCCCTCTATCCAAATCGCAGACCTGTCAAAGGCCAAAAAAAGAAACACATGTTTGATTTTCTGCCTTATATTCCGCCAAACTATCACAAATTTTATAAAAATTTACCAGTTGATACGAAAACTCGAGCTTCAACTTCAAAAGTCGCTCAACTGGACACCCTTGACAGTGACGGTTCGGATAATTTCATAGACTGATTTTTTATTTTATGTTTTGTTAGTTTCAAAAAAAAAAAACAAAAACGCTTTTCATTTTTATTATACTGTTACTTTATCAGCCATTTTTTTTGTGTTTAAACGAACGAAAAAGAGAAAGGCGTTTATTTTTTTATGTGTAATATTATTTAATTTTTCAGTATTTTATACCTCAATAAAAAAAAGTTTTCAGTGGACATTTGGCTTAAGTCATTTTTTTTCTGTTTAAATGAATAAAAAAAGAAAAACGCTTTCCTTTTTTATTAATATGTCTTATATTTATGTTTCTGAGTATGTTATATCTCAATAAAATTGGTTATTAGTACCTTAACGGAAATCTTTATTTTAATACAAGTTTCGAAAAACACCAATTTTCTAATTTTCTATATTTAGTGACTTACACTGATTGACTTCTGAGCCCTCCAATTATAGGTCGTTAGTCTGAAAAGGGTTCTGGTGTCGTAATCTTCCAAAATGGATTAACAAAGACCTGCTTCCACTCATCAGGACATTAATTCGTTTCTAAACAGGAGTTTATTATATGTGTTATAAATATATATCTAAAGACTAGCATATTTTAACATGTGTAATGTTATCTCATCAGACCCATAGAGAATGGAGGCTATCAGCCAACTCATCCACAGATAGTAAGCTAAAATGGAACATATTTTCAGCAACATTATGAAAAATATTGCCTTGATAGTAATTAATTAGGTCCCTATGCGGCTCCTCAGTAACATAAACTGATGAAAATTAATCGTTAATTTGTTCAACATCACAAAGACGTTGAGGCAGAACAAAATCCTTATTTTTTTCAATATGATAATTTCTTCCAAAGATTCTTGGAATCGTTTTCTCGAAATAAATGCTCATAATAAGCTTTTTTTTCAACACGTACTGTATTTAAAGTATAATTTCTTAATGATTTATAATGAGCCCAGTCATCAAGGTTTTTAGTTCTCCTATATTTACGAAGAGCGGAGTCTCTGCTTTTCATCATCATTCGTATGGGATATGTCAGCCAGGGAGCACGGGGCTTTGATAGAGTACAGTACGTACTGGTGCATGAACATCAAAAATACTTTTCAAGAGATCTGTAAAAAAATATACTTTATCTTCTATATTATAAAATTTAAAATAGATTGTCAAAAGGGGTCGAAATCATTGTGGAAATCCTCGTAAATATCAAGGGTTATAGCTCGTAATCCAGAAGGAGTCAGGCATTCTCACTAGGCTCAAATTATTTCTCAGGAAGAGGACTATTAGAAAAAAAATGAAAGAATCCAAAAAATATGATTGACATTATTGACGTTTTTTTTTTTTTTTTTGGATATCGTTATTGGGTTTTAGGGTCGTATTATCAACAAAAGTGAAATAAAGTTTTTGTATTTCATGTCACACTTCTTTTTTTTTCTCGACGTTTCGACAAACAAATTTATGTCTTCTTCAGGATTTTCTTCTTTTATTAGTCTACAAACATATAATTATTTATCATTATTTTTGTTTCTGCTATAAAGTCAGTAAAAAGTTTTTAAAAGATAAATATTTTGTTATAATACACATAAAATAGGTACTAGACCCAAAAACCTAAAACAGGTGTAAAAATATTCATGCCTTCTAAGATCTTATTAGTGTTCTGTTTTCCCATTTTCTCTTTCCATTATTGGATTGTAATGTTTGGTAAGAGAATTTGTGTTTTAGTTAGGTGTAAAAATTAAGCTATAGGTCTAACTAACACAGGGTCAGGCTAGAGAATGACTTCTCTGCTACAGCACTCTTGGCGAGCCGTATTGCCTGTAGCCACATCAGTGCGACAACTAAATGGACGACTTTGATCTCGTTATACATCGCACCGACGGCGACGGCCTTAAAGTTTTGGTTGATCTGGTGATTGGAACGGATGTGCTCGTACCTGGAGAACTCAGCATGACCATTAAAACTGTAAGTGAAGTCCATCCTCCTATATTTCTGAACAGCAAAGTGGTTGATGACTTGATCATTAAAATTTGAAATGGTCTTCACAATTTTTTTTTCAACAGATAGCATTGCTAATGGGCACAACCTTTCCTGGCCCATAGTGTTTCTTAAAAACGTTTTGATCCGTTTGAGGGTAGAGAAACATATTTCACTTTCTACAGTCGTCATAGGGACAGTATACAAAAATCAGTCAGCAATTCCACAGATTCACTAAATGTTGATGTTAAATTGTTTTGGATAAACATTTGCAACAGAGGCACAGCCCCACTATGTTTCAGCAAATCGTCCCATGCGTATATTATCGAGAGTTCATTTTTTAATTTTAAGTAATTTACGTTAGGAAATAAGTTACACACAGTTTTAATATCTTCATTTGGAAAGACGGTTCGATATTCACCAAATTTTTCAGTTTGAAATGAATATGCAACAGTTAGGTGTTCATCAAAACTTTTTTTGTACTAATTCGATCCTCAAATGTTAATTTTTAAGATTATTTACATTCATATTTTGCACTGAATTCATCTTTACTATTGTAATTGTTCAAAATCAAAACATTCACTTTATAATACTCAAAAAGCGCGATCGCGAAAACAAAACAACAACACCACACGCACAAATTTTATTCGTATAGACTATAGACTGGGTAGGGCAGCACCCCAGATATGATGTCACAAATGCGTTTAATTTCTACTGTTATATGCGTATAGCGTAGCGATGCATTGCTGTCTCTGTTTTTCGCACGCGATAGCAAATAAAACAGTCGAGGCCAAAAATGTTGTATCCAAGATCATCGTAATATGTACTAAGACCTACGTTGTCGTGAATAGACGGAATAGACGCGCTGCAAGAGTCATTATAGCATAGACAGGGTCGTCTTCGATTCAAATTTTCAAATGCAAAATTTTATAGGAAATTCTAACGAAATCAGACTGGTCTGGTGCGAAGTTTAAAATCTAAAATAATTTTTTCCACTTCATTTTTTAGGTAGGTAGGGCACGTTCCCTTATGGACCAACCGCCACTGGCATTAAGTGAAACATTTACATACTTATTTTCAAATATTCTTCCTAATCGCATTTGTCGCCTTGTTCGATCATTGGAAAGCTCAAAACTCTTAAATCTCAAAGCTTGTGCTCTGAACTGTAGTCGTAAACTAGAAAACTTGCCACAGTTAGTGGCGTATACACATTGTGTAATAAATGTTGTTTATCACCAGACAAAAATAATAAATAACCTAGTTATTCCATAACCACGAGAACCAGCGGTATTAAAAGTATTCGTTCACTGTTGCACGATATATAATCTTTCTGGTTTGCTTCAACAAAATAATAAAGCGCCTTATACTTAACTTTCATTCCTTTTGTTTACTTTTACCCCACACCGAAAATAAATCACTTGCGAAAGAAGGAAAAGTAATATAATGCTCACGGGTAGGTACGTAACTAGCGTCATAAATTGCAGACATTAGAAAGAGCGAACAAGTATTGTAGGCACATGCAGCTATACTATAAAGCTACAGATTGAGATTCATTTGTAATTTATTTCCTATCAGGAAAAAAATAACTGTTAACAGAATGTATACTAGATTTATTGCTTCAAGTTAAGAGTGGTACGAGGGCGACTATAGACTTTTGTATTTTGCGTTCGAAACTTTTGTCATAACATTTTTTCGAATCTAAAACTCTAAAATATACCATTGGGAGGGATGCTATGTTGCTCTGCGGCAACCAGTTTCTTCTTTACGGCTTTTTACTTTCCTGACCGATAGGGAAAGTATTGTAAATGCACTAAAGCGCTTCACCCAATTGATCTAAATTTACAACGATAGGTTAGTTTTGATATTTGCCTCTATAATTTTTGACAAAATTGCTTTAAAAGTTACAAATATGTAGTATTTGGTTTTATTTCTTTTACCGTTGACCACTCAGTGGTAATCGACATGGCTTTGGGTGTGGAAACTCCTGGGTTCGATTACTCCTCTTGCAATTTTTTTATTTAGTTGGGTTAGTTTAGCGTGTTATCATAATTTTATTATAGTAGGAAATAAAACGTCAGACTTTATTTCCTACTACAATACATTCACTCCACTTCAGAATGGACTACTTCTTTAAAATAATTTTATTATTTTTAGTTCTCCATATCATAAATATATAATAATATTGTCTGTGTCTTCGATAACACCATTGAGGAAATGGGTTTGTCGAAGCCACTGACCGTCTCCATTCTAAGGTCCGGCGGCCTAAAGTCATAGACGGAAGGTTTGGTTATTGCCTCAAACCTACAGAAGATCCCTGCTTGTCATAATATGGCAGAAAACTTAGCAAGCAGGATGCAGAAGGAAGTCATACTCGCGTCGTTGCGTCCGCTTAGGGCACATGAGTCTGGGGTTCTCACTCACTAACCATGCGGAGTAAAATAAATAATAATAATAATAAGCTTATTAACGACATTAAGTTAAGTTTTTACAATAACTGAAATTGCACATAATTTTTTAACATAAACATAACATGCTTCTTAAGGCTAGCCAAAGAGCAACTAAACATATCAATATCACTACAGTAAAGGTTTCCAAACATGCATAGTTTATTATTAGGATTGTAATAATCATAATTAGTTCTGTGGAATTACACTTTAATAGTATATTGTGCAACGAACATGAAATGACATATATTTCCTATGAGTATGACCGTTTGCAAATCATACGAGTAGGAAATGGTAATTTCATGTGAGTGTCACACTATACTTTTTCTTCGACTGTTTTAATGCTTTTGAATAAATTAAACATAATTTTTAGGAAAATATTTGTTTTTCGAAACTTACCCCTGTTGGCATAAGCCTAAATACAATAAATTAGAAGTATTAAATTGACTACGTGATGTTAAACTCTATTCACTATCACTGATTTTGTGCTTTCAAATTAGGGAAATACTTTAATTATAATTATTATTAATTATAAATACCCAAACTGTCAATTTGGTGTGTTTCTATTGTCGGCGTTGCTATGGTGATTTTTCATGGCCTACACTACTGTTGTCATTACCAGGAAATTTACTTACGAATATAACCTATGAAAATTTGCTTTTGAATAATTTGAAAAATCTGCATCTACGATAACTCAAACAGATTTGGTAAAAAAAAATTCCGGGTATGTTTTAAACTGTTATCTCGTAAACGAAGCAAGATATGAAAAAAATACAAGATATAAAAACGTTACATTCAGTGGCGTACTTTTTTTTTGTCAATATTTTGTATTAAGCTGTCCCTCTAACGCCACTGGACTTAATAATTATGATCTAGTTAGGGCTAGATAAGCTCCCTATTTCTAACAACAACGTTGCCAAATTTCAAAGAAATCGAAAGGAGATATTTGACTTAATTAAAAAAAAAACGATATTTACAAAAAAAAAATTAAGTCCTTATATCTTGGAAACAATGCATTTCCGGGTGTATGTTTTGTGAAACACCCTGTATAAAGTCTGAATACGGTTTAATAAATTTACAAATTACTGTCCGATTTAAACCAGATTTGGTACAGGATCTTACGCACCCTATGACGCTATTGGCGTTGGTGCCAGCTCCTTTGTTTATCTGGATATCAAACCAATTTTAATTTTTAAACGTTACACACTGTATATATTTTTTTTTTCATTTATAGATTATAGATTATATTTGCTATAATTTTGATCAATAAAACTTGTTTTTCAAATTACATTTATTAATTTAAAAAAAACAAACTCACATTAAGTGTCCAAAATGTTTTCCCTGGAAGGTGTACAAGGAAACAATTGAAGGTATAATATTAATGTCCGAATCTTCATCAGAATCATTCAAGATGGATGGCGAGCTTTCCATTCAACGTTCAAACATGGGCGCCGGTAGTAACTAAATTAGGGGAGGGCAAGGCAAAAAATACTAAGTAAGGAAAACAAAAGTATTATGTATATAATATGTGGCAAAATACCTATACTTATACAGTCAATCCAACTTCTTTTGAAGTTTAATTTATATATTAAGTACTTAAAATATTATATAATTAAAAAAAAACTTAAGATAAACTGATCATGATCGGTTATAGCATAAATTGAAGATAAGTCTAATCAGAAAATAGCAGTTGAATATTCCTTCGTTTTCACTTTTTTAATAAACACGTCTTTGTTCTTATTTACATGTTCTCTGTGTACGCTGAGAAGACATAATCCAGATAGTCTTTCTTCACTCATGGTAGACCTTAACCAAGTTTTCACCCGTCTTAAGGTACTAAACGATCTTTCAATAATTGTGGCCGTTGTTGGAGATAAAGCCAAAAAAATAGCAATTGCTTTTTTTGTTACTAGGCAAAAACTCACAATGTTTTTCCAATAAATCGGCGAACTGAATATTTTCATTTTTATTTTTCTCTATCCACATTTCATCCCATGTTTCACTCTCAGTCTCTAAATTTTCTAAATCGTATACTTTGGCTATGTTAGGAATTTTTTCTATTAATTTCCTATACTCTTCTGTTACAGTTAACTCTGGGTGAAACAGGCACAAAGAAAATGCAATTTCTGTTTCTTCCGAAAATCTTATCACAATTGAGCGGATAATTGAATCTAGATATGGAATAAACAAAGAAACACGGTAATATTCCTCGCAAGACTTCGTTTCGTAAATAGCTCTATAAATTTGATTTGATCCCACTCTAGGAATTCTTAGTGGTATGTCAAATTTATCACCAACTTTTTCAGATTTTTGGAAAATTTCCTTAAAATATTTTTCAGCGTCAGATCTGTGATTTTTTAGTGCAGACAAAAGTGTTTTAATATGGTTTTTTGCCGAAACAAGATTTATTATTTCTCCTTGTAGTATGTTGCACACCGGTTCCAATTTAGCACTATAATGTGGAGACAGAGTATGAATTTACAAGTCGAAACTGCAGCTAATAATTGATTAGCTTTTGATCGTGTCTCTGTGCTGAATCCTATTGAATAAGCCAAATGTCCCAAATCGCCTCTTATTTCTTCGTAATTTTCGGAAAATATTCTGATGGATTTGTACTTTGAAGACCATCGTGTCACAAAATAATGGGATTTTAGGGACATATTTTCTTCTATATGGACTGTCACGAAAAAATTTAATAACTTTGTTGATAGAATTTGCAGTATTCTGTATATCTTGGATACGGTTGAAATCATTTACCACTAAACTTATGTATGTGATATTTTCCTGTATTTACGTGTTCCAGGGGGGGGGGGAGGGGGGGGGGGCAAGCGCCCCGTCTTGCCCTCCCGTTCCGGCGGCCATGCGTTCAAAGGCTTCTTCATTTTTTGTTTTCCAACAATTCCTTTCGGTCGTAAGCACCATGGCACTGCCTCTCTGCCCATCATTGAAATTCAAAACTGATGCAGAATTTTTAATGTTTGAGACGTTCACTTAAATCCAACTTCACTCTATTTTGGAATTTGGAACACCCTATGCAATACTTACACATCCCGTCCCATTCACAAATGCCTGTTTAATATTGTTAACTATCCGAATATATCACTACGGTTAATGGGCAACATTTATCATTCTAACACCGCTAATTACCAATACACGTTCAAATAACAACAACAACTTTTCAGAAAGACCAGATATTTTTCAAAAACAACACTGATTGATGGGCGACAGCTGCTGTTTGGATGGTGCTCTTTTGGCGGCGTGACTAAATGTTTGTTTTTTCCCAACGCAAGCAGTAAAAATGTCTGTGTAAACGGCTAAAAGGAGTTTTCGTTTACCCCATCAAGCGTTATTTGTTTTAAACACTACTTTTAATGTTGGTAGCTTTTACAACGGACGACTTCCTAGAATCGTATATCATCTCATATAATATAAAGGCAACCCATAAAAGCATGCATGCAAATGTGTAATGTGGGATTTATGGTGTTTGTATTAACACATTCAACCAGTGACAGCTCGTCAAATCCCCTGAATAAATTTCTTTAATTAATTATCTACAAAGACGGAATATTATGCCTCATGAATTTTACTATAAATACACTTACAGTGTGTCCCCGGATAGGTTAAACGACTATTATAAAACAAAAAAAATGTTCGAGTTTAAATTTAATTTTCTGGGGCTCAGCCCTGCTGGGTGTGAAACGAATTTGAGACACAACTTCAACCTAAAGAACTGCTGGATCCCAGAAGATCCACCGATCCGGGGACAAACTGTCTATAAATACTGGGTGTCCCACCACGAAGGGTTTCGATCGGTTATGGAGAAACTACACTGTGGATGAATCTGAAAATCTGGCGCAGTACTTAGCTAACCAATTCGGATTTAGAAAGGGTCTATGCACCCAGGACGCGATAGTGCAGTTCATCGGCAAAGTGTTGGAATGCTTGGAAGAGAGACAAAAATGTTCAGGTTTATTTTTCGATTATTCACGAGCTTTCGAGACGGTGAATCATGAAAAGATTTTACGTAAACTCTATGGTTTCCGTATTAGAGGCACTCCCTTAAGTTGGATAACATCATTTTCATCAGAAAGAAAACAAAAAGTGAGTCTCAACCGTGATGGCAAAGTTTTTGAATCATCAGTTCTTGAGCTGGACGTCGGCGTTCCCCAGGGCAGTACATTAGGACCACTAATCTTCATATTGCTCATTGCAGATATATCTACACACATAAAATCTGCAAAGCACATTACCCTTTTTGCTGATGATACCTCAGCTATAATAGCTGCTGACTCTATTAGTGGTTTAAGTTCAAAAGGATATGAATGTTTGGAGCACATGCGGAATTATTGTACTAATAACGATCTAGTCTTGAATTTTGAAAAAACAAATCATATACATTTCTCAGCAAGGGAGGTGAACTACAGTATGAGAATTGTTAACGGGGATCACCGGCTAGTACAGAGATCATATGTGAAATTCTTGGGTGTTGACATTGACTCGCACCTAAATTGGTACAAACAAATCGAGACCGTTTCTGTGAAGCTCCGCAGACTTTCGTTCTTAGTTTGGAAAATGAGAAGCTTTGTTTCAATTGATGTATTGCGATCATTTTATTTTGCAAATGTTAATTCAGTCCTGTGTTATTCCATCGTGTTGTGGGGAAACTCATGTCGCGTGGGTAAGATACTAGTGCTGCAAAAAAGGATTATCAGAACAATGACATTCAAATCCGCCAGATATTCTTGCCGTCAATTATTCAAAGATCTAAAAATTCTAACAGTAACATCAATTTACATTTTGGAGTGTGTGTTCTACGTGTATTCTAACATTGATCGGTTTACGAGCACAGGTCAAATTTCTAACTACGATCTTAGAGATCATTTAAATTTAAGACTCCCTGTACACCGTCTCTCTCTCTCAGCACATAGTTGCCTTATAATGCCTATTAAATTGTATAATCATCTGCCGCATCATCTAAAAGTGAATACAGCTCCAAGTAAATTCAAATGGAACGTAAGGGATTGGTTACTTAAATTCAGTTTTTATTCGTTAAATGAATATTTTGTGAATGATTGGGTGTTTTTGTGAAATGTAATTATACAATCCATGTTTTCTAAATTTTTATTTATTTTTTTTTTTTATAAGTACATGTATTTTTGGTTGTGACCATTGTAATATATTACGACGTTGTGGCGCATTCTATGTATATAGTTGTACCTCATGAATAAAGACTATTATTATTATTACACCAGATTTTCAGATTCTGCCACAGTGTAGTTTCTTCATAATCGATCGAATCCCTTCCCGGTGGGACACCCGGTATAGAATCACCAATCCAATGAAATGGCACAAGAGATTTAATGTAACATTTCGAAATAGCAAACTTTCATAGCCATAATTAAATAATTAATGCAATCTGACGATATTAACCTTAATTACATTGTAAAAACGTCAAAATACATTTTGTTATTATTTCAAAAGCTGTTTATAAAATTTATGTATTTTGATATAAACTTTCCAAATCCATTCTATTTATATCATTTAATATACTATAAATATATCAGACTATTTACAAATAAATAAATATATTGTAGAACACAACACACACAGACATAGCGCTTATTATGAAAAAGTCATAATATAAATCACGAGCGAGACTATTTAAAAGAATGACAGCTTTTTAGATAGCGTTATAATAACATTTTATGTTATCGATACGTTTAACGGTTGAAATATTGTTGAGTGCTTATGGATTGTTTGTATATAATTGCAGTAAACAAGTACCTACCAAACTAGCTGTTGGGAACTTACGAACCGCGTGGTTATACAGGGGGTTTCTCATGTCATTTTATCGAAAAAAGTTCCTATAAACACACGTCCCGAAATGTATTATTTGCAAGATACAAGCTGTCTAAGTTATTTTGTAATGAACGGTTTTTTAGCTTAGGAAATACCGACTTGTCTTTGGTCATTTTATACATAAATAAGTAGTTTTAAAAAAATGTCTGTCTGCACGAAAACGCAAAAACTACTTCGCAGATTTGAACCAAATTTGGTACAAAAATACTATAGGACATAGCAAGGAGCTGACTAGATTTTGGGAAACATTGAGCGTAGGCAAGGGGTCTAAAAGAGGGTTCAAAAATTAGAAAAAATCATAGGTCTTAAACTTATCCCAAATACTGCATAATTTTTTACGCATTTAATTGAATATAACCTAAAATATTGAACATAAAATATTAGATCACATTGGCGTTCGAAAATAATGTAAAATGGGGTAAAAAATATTTAAAAAAAACGTACTTCTTAAACATAGCAGAAATATTAACTAATTATTTATAGCTTTAATAGAATATAACCTATAAAATGTGTCATAAATAACTTACTTTCATAGGCGTTCGTAAATAGTGGAAAAGGGGTCAAAACAAAAAAAATATTATTCGAAATATGGAATAATTTTTCATAGTTGTGATACAATATAAGCTAAAAAATATTCCATAAAAGAATTGGTTCACACAGACGCTCGAAAATAGTCTAAAAAAAGGGTCAAAAACGAAAAAAAATGTTTCCCAAATATACCAGAAAAATTGGCTAACTATATATAGCTTTGATATAAGATAACCTAATATTGAGCGTAGGCAAGGGGTTTAAAAGAGGGTTCAAAAATTTAAAAAATCATAGTTCTTAAACTTATCCCAAATACTGCATAATTTTTTACGCATTTAATTGAATATAACCTAAAATATTGAACATAAAATATTAGATCACATTGGCGTTCGAAAATAATGTAAAATGGGGTAAAAAATATTTAAAAAAAACGTACTTCTTAAACATAGCAGAAATATTAACTAATTATTTATAGCTTTAATAGAATATAACCTATAAAATGTGTCATAAATAACTTACTTTCATAGGCGTTCGTAAATAGTGGAAAAGGGGTCAAAACAAAAAAAATATTATTCGAAATATGGAATAATTTTTCATAGTTGTGATACAATATAAGCTAAAAAATATTCCATAAAAGAATTGGTTCACACAGACGCTCGAAAATAGTCTAAAAAAAGGGTCAAAAACGAAAAAAAATGTTTCCCAAATATACCAGAAAAATTGGCTAACTATATATAGCTTTGATATAAGATAACCTAATATTGAGCGTAGGCAAGGGGTTTAAAAGAGGGTTCAAAAATTTAAAAAATCATAGTTCTTAAACTTATTCGAAATATTGAATAATTTTTTGTGCGTTTAATTAAACATAACCTAAAATATTTAACCTAAACAATTAGATCCCATTGACATTCAAGTGTAAAATGGGGTAAAAAGGTTAGAAAAAACGAATTTCTTAAACATAGCAGAAGTATTGACTAGTTACGTATAGCTTTGATAGAATATAACCTAAAAAATGTGTTTTCAATAACTTGTTTTCATAGGCGTTCGTAAATAGTGTAAAAACATATATACTTCCTAAACTTATTCGGAATACGGAATAATTTTTCGTAGTTGTGATAGAATATAACCTAAAAAATATTACATAAATAAACTGGTTCACAGAGGCGTTCGAAAAACGGTCAAGAACAAAAAAAAAAATGTTTTTCCAAATATAACAGAAAAATTGGCTACTTATATATAGCTTTGATATAAGATAACCTACAACAAGCAGCATAACCATTTTGTTTACATAGGGGTTCGTAAATAGTAGAAAAGAAGGCAAAATAAATTTTATAATAAAACTAAAAAAAATCAATTATTTTTCGTACAAGGACTTGGCCTAGAAGATCTGAAATATAAAATATGTACGTATAAATAGTGCCTCCAAAGAGAAGAAAAATGAACAAAACCCGATACTTAAAAAAAATAGCTGATGTCTAAAACAAAACAAAAATTTATTAAATTTAGAGAAATGACAAAAAAATCATAAAATTATTACTTTTACACTTAAATATGGAGAGCGTTTCGTGCCTCGAGGGCAACAGTTTTTTTTTAATTAAGTCCAATATCTCTTCACAGATTTTTTTTGATATTTGGCAATGTTGTGGCTAGAAATAGTGATCTTATATGGCTTTAATTAAATCAAAATTATTAATTTCAATGGCGTGAGGGGGCAACTTAATAAAAAATATTGACAAAACAAAATGTACGCCACTGACTGTAATTTAATTTTCATATTGTTTAAAGATAAAGCAACTAAAACTACATCTTTTTTATCTCTAGTATTTTTTTTTCATTTTCGTTTAGGAGATAAAAATTTAAAACATTTTTCAAGAATATTTGCAAATAATTCAACTAAAAATAACATTAACATTTCGAAGCAAGATAAAAATAAATAAAATAAATGAAAACAAACAAAAAGTTTCGAAGTCAACTACAATATTTACATCAATTATGACACTAGTTTCGGCTTAACAAGCCATCATCAGTCCAGTTCACAAAATATCTGTGTACAGAAAACATCAAAGTCTAAGCCAAATTTCAAATAAATCGGTAAGGAGCTATTTAAAAAACTTTATTTACAAAAAAACCTTGTATCTTGAATAATTGTCGTGTGTTTTTGGAACGCCCTGTACATTTCATTCAAGAGAAAAAGGATCCCCGCAAAAATAATAAATATCAGTATTAACATGCTGAAATATGTGTTTTTATTGTCATCCCTTTGACATATAGCCGTAAATTCAATAGGAAAAATATATATTGCGAGTAGAGCCAGACATATCCATAGAGAGTCGACGGCTTGGGCGAGAAAATATATATTATCGAAACGGAATTTATGAGTGGGGAAACATAAACGGAACACCAATTGGCACTAACAAATGACTAAAAGCACAATTATTATTATACCTTATGTTATTTATGGGTTCAGTTTTATTGGCAGTCCCGCATTTTGCGTTATTATTAAAAAAATATATATCTAGGTTTTGCCGACAAAAGGGATATTTATCGGGACACTACTTGCTAAGAGAGGCATAAAAAAAACACATACACACACAAAATGCGTCACGTAAATCTGAATCAGAAATAATAAATTATATAAGCAGAGGGTAGTTCGATATTTAAGCTACAATCAAAAGTCCTCCTTAAATACAGGGTGATTCATTTAAAAACCATAATTTTGATATTTTGTAACGTCTCCCAATTGAATTATATTAAAACTAGACTAAATACTGTGTCCAAGATAAGAATGGAATAGCATTGGAATTTTGGGAATTGTAGGAGTTTTAAATGGTGTTTTTAAAAGTAAACTAACTTTAGCCGTTTTCGAGAATTTTTGCGATTTTAGTTTTACCTATTTCTGACATTATTTTTTCAGATATAAAAAAAATTAAACGCACTTTCTCGTTGTTACTTTTTGAGGAGAATAAGATAGCGTGTACAAATTTTTACTATAACGTTTAGTTTTTGAAAAATCATCATCAACTTGGTTTTTGTAAACACGGCCCTGGATTTTTTATTGTTAATTTAAATCCACTTTTAATTCAAAAATAGGTGGTACCTATATCAAACACAATGATTTAACACGTTTTTAGTGTTTTTAGCTGTTATTTAAAATTATTCAAGAAAAATCGCCATAGTTTGGCACTTATTTTACGTAAAACATTCATCTGAGAAAGGCGTTTTTTTAATAACTTCAAAAAGCACAAAAATTTGAACTAAATTTCAGAATTCGGGTACAGAATAATAAAAAAAATAAAAACACTGAAAACTTGTATAAACGATTGTACATGGGATATACCACCTATTTTTAAAATGAAAATGGTTTTAAATTTAACAATAAAAATATAAGTTAATGATGGTTTTTCAAAAACGAAACGTCTTATTGAAAATTTTTAAACGCTATCTTATTTTCATTAAAAAGCAACAACAACAAAGTGCTCTTCGTTTTTCTATATCTCTAAAAATAATGCCAGAATTAAATAAAAACTAAAATCGTAGAAAATAGTTTTTTCAAAATCGAGCATTTTTGAAACGACTAAAGTTACTTTACTTTTGATATTTTTTTTACTAAATATAGTAACCAATCAAATTACTTAATTTTAAATCATGTGTCAAATTTCATCCAATACCTCTGGATTACAGCAATAATACCCTACATGTGGTGTTTTCAGTTTGGTGTTTTTTTTATTAAAAATTAATTAAACGTCAAACTGACAACTGGTTTAAAAATGTCGCGAAGATTTGGTATTGCATCTAACGATGCAATTAATGATATTATATCTAATAATATACCAAAAAATACAATCAAATCAAAAAAATATGTATGGAAAATATTTCTCGAGTTTTGTGCGACCAGAGCGATAATACCCTACATGTGGTGTTTTCAGTTTGGTGTTTTTTTTATTAAAAATTAATTAAACGTCAAACTGACAACAAAAAATACAATCAAATCAAAAAAATATTTATGGAAAATATTTCTCGAGTTTTGTGCAACAAGAGAATACGAACTGAATGCTGAAACGAGTTTGCATAATTTGGCTAATATATTGAAAGATTATGCGGTAAATATGAGAAAAGCTGACGGAACTGAATATAAAGAAGCAACTGTAAAAACAATGTGGAATACTACGAGTAGGCTACTCCAGGAAAAATACTTCAATGACTTTAAAATTGTATTCGACCCGTTTACCAGTGCGACATTCAAAAATGCGCGAGATGCAAGAAATGCAAAACGTAAAGATTACAGCAGGATCCAAACAAACGAAAATGCAGTTCATCAAACTTGAGTTCAAGTGATTTGGCTAGAATCATTGGATTATGGAGACCACCAGAAGATTTACAATAATTTTTATTACCATATTGTAGCTGTTGAGTTAGCTTCGCGAGGTGGTGAACCAGCTGATTGCCTTATAGATTATTTCACGATTGAGAAAAATAATGATGGAACGCCAACCAACAGAATTGAATACAATCCAATATTCAGTAAAACATGTCAAGGAGGATATTTATTTATTCTTTTTTTTTTTTCGACGTATGACCTCATTGAAGAAAAAAACAAATTTGCTCCAGTTTCGATACAGCGCCTTGCTAGAGTCACCCTGTGTATACAGTATGTCCCCGGATAATGAAACGACTGTTGTATAACATAAACAAATTTCGAGTTTAAAATTTATATTTTGTGGTCCAGCCCTGCTTGGTTTGAAACTAATTGAAATAAAAATCACGTGGTCTTGGAAATTTTGAAAATACTGTCTTTTCCGTTTAAGTTACGACGAGGCATACTCGATTTTTCAAAACTAAAATTATGTCTCTAATTAGTTTCAAGCCAAGCAGGGCTGAACCCCACAAGATCAAAATTTAAGCTCGACAATTTTTTGTCTTGTACAAGACACCTTTCACTTATCCGGGGCCACACTGTATATTAAATTTTTTGTGTCAATTTGCAGACGCCATAACTTATTAAGCTTTCGGTGTCTGAATGCCTACAACAGTAATAAATGACCACGTTTACGTCGGAGTTTATTTGACAGTTTAGTGTTTAGGAAGTGCTAAAAGCATTTCCTGATGTTTGGCTATTTATAGGTTATTATACCGACCATAATATATTTTTAGGTGCAATAAAATACAAAGAATACCGTGTTTCACACCTCCTGGTTTTATTTTTATGATTAGAAAAAGGTTAAATTTCACAGACTGACCGACAACTCTCTATACTTTGGAAAGCTTTCGTTAATTGATGAATTTTGGACAAGTGCTTAGTTGGCAAGAATGAATGAAATGGCAATTTGCAATAATTCAAACGAAATGATTTTTAGCTCTCCATATCATATATGTAATATATGTATATATGGAGACTATTAGTTTCATGAAAAAAATTTTTTTTTAATTTCACCGGAAATACTTGTTTTTGGTCATTTTATACATAAATAAGTAGTTTTAAAAAAATGTCTGCCTGTCTGTCTGTCTGTCTGTATCCACGAAAACGCAAAAACTGCTTAACAGATTTTAACCAAATTTGGTACAAAAATACTATTGGACATGGCAAGGAGCTGATTAGATTTTGGGAAACAATGAGCGTAGGCAAAGGGTTTAAAAGAGGGTTCAAAAATTAAAAAAATTCATAGTTCGTAAACTTATCCCAAATGCTGCATAATTTTTTACGCATTTAATTGAATATAACCTAAAATATTGAACATAAAATATTAGACCACATGGGCGTTCGAAAATAGTGTAAAATGGGGTAAAAAAGATTAAAAAAAAACGTATTTCTTAAAAATAGCAGAAATATTAACTAGTTATTTATAGTTTTGATAGACTATAACCTATAAAATGTGTCATGAATAACTTACTTTCATAAGCGTTCGTAAATAGTGGAAAAGGGGTCAAAACATAAAAAATATATATTTCCTAAACTTATTCGAAATATGGAATAATTTTTCATAGTTGTGATACAATATAAGCTAAAAAATATTCCATAAAAGAATTGGTTCACACAGGCGTTCGAAAATAGAATAGAAAAAGGGTCAAAAACGAAAAAAAAAAATGTTTCTCAAATATACCAGAAAAATTGGATAATTATATATAGCTTTGATATAAGATAACCTAAAAAATGCAGCATAAAATTTGTATTTACATAGGCGTTCGTAAATAGTAGAAAAAGGGGTAAAATAAAAAAAAATTAAAATGTAAAAATTTTTATATTTAACTAGATGAATTGGTGTTAAAAATACACGACAAAAATTAATGTACCATAGGCGTCCGTGAAAATTCTATAAAAGGGTCAGAAAAAATTTGTATCTGTGTTAACTCAAAAACCACTTAACGGATTTTAACCACATTTGGTACGAAAATACTACAGGATATATATATATATAATATATAGGTGGTGATTAACATTGAGCGTAGGCAAGGGGTTTAAAAGAGGGTTCAAAAATTTAAAAAATCATAGTTCTTAAACTTATCCGAAATATTGAATAATTTTTTTATAGTTGTGATAGAATATAACCTAAAAAATGTTACATAAAAGAATTAGTTCACACAGGCGTTCGAAAATAGTCTTAAAAAAGGGTCAAAAACGAAAAAAAAAATGTTTTCCAAATATACCAGAAAAATTGGCTTTCATATAAGATAACCTAAAAAATGCAGCATAAAATTTTTATTTACATAGGCGTTCGTAAATAGAAAAAAAAGGGGTAAAATAAAAAAAAATTAAAATGTAAAAAAATTTATATTTAACTAGTTGAATTGGTGTTAAAAATACACAACAAAAATTAATGTTCCATAGGCGTCCGTGAAAATTCTATAAAAGGGTGAGAAAAAAAATGTATCCGTGATAACTCAAAAACCACTTAACGGATAACCTACAACATGCAGCATAACAATTTTGTTTACATAGGCGTTCCTAAATAGTAGAAAAGGGGGCAAAATAAATTTTATAATAAAACTAAAAAAAATCAATTAATTTGCGTTCAAGAACTTGGCCTAGATCTGAAATATAAAATATCTGCGTATAAATAGTGCCTCCAAAGAGAAGAGAAAGGCACAAAACCCAATACTTTAAAAAAAATAGCTGATGTCTAAAACAAAACAAAAATTTATTAAATTTAGATAAATGACAAAAAGGTCATAAAATTATTACTTTTACACTGAAATATGGAGAGCTATTCGTGCCTCGAGGGCAACAGCTAGTTTTCTGTATATTTTTCAAAGCCTCAGAATATTTTACAACTTTGGGATTCCCAATTTCACAGGAGTACTCATGTTTGGGTCAAATACAAGGGGACAAACGTCTTAAATTCCGCGGAATGATCATCCTTGGACCTCTGTCTTGGGTTCATCATTATGATTCCCATTCCAAGCGGGACTCTATGCAATGGCGTAAAAAAGGCACACCCCAACCCAAGAAGCGTAACATCACACAGTTACTGTGCTGAGATTTTTTCATTATTAGTATTTGTAATTGTAAAAAATCGATTTTCAAAGTAACCCCTTCATAACCAGCCTATCTAGACAGAGTAACGTTATTCATACCAGGTGGAACGTGGTGAAATTTTTGCAAAAATTTGTTACCCTACATCAGTAATTCCCAAAGTGGTCCAGGTGGCCCCCGAGGGGTCCACGGGAGACTCGACCCTAACACCATTCGAGAGGTAATTAGTAAGTACATTGCTAGGTAAGTTCAGAAATATGACGTTCCATTTAAATTAATGAGGTTATAGCAACTTAAAGTTCTTATTTGAGTAGTTTTAATTTTTGGACACCCTGTATAAGATTGCAAGTTTGTTGCAATTGGAATACCAAATATGATCTATTATTACACTTTAGAGTTAATTTCGTCAACATGACTTAAATACTTCCTAAGTATTTGAAAGATGAAAATTAGGCTAGATTTTGAGAAAATTCAATTTATTTAAACAATCTTAAGGTTTAGGTATTATAAACCTTTTGATTCATTGTAAAGATAAAAGTGTTCCTATAACTACAGACTATACTACGCTTCAATTATAGAGCAGTTAAAAGAAGAAACCAGAGGAAAGGTAAAGAAAGTTGTTTTGCTGTTACACGTAAATTCCCATGTTATTCTGATTGTCCTGCAGACAGTGAGCTTCGATATGATAAATCATTCAGTCTAGAGTTCCCGATAATGGAAAAAGAACTTCGTTGGAAGAAATTTACGAGCGATGAAAAAGTGAAGGTATGGTGAGGCGTATGGCGTCCCACAGCTTGTCTCATTTGCCAGCATTGATATTGAATGTGTGACAAAATAGACAGCTTTCCGTTTGACACTAAAATGATTATTATTCATTCCTATATAAGCAAAATGTTACTGTCTTCGAAGAATTACTCAACTGTATTGCCATTTAATTAATAATTGACAGTGTTTAAAAAAATTTTTTTAGGACACGCTGTGTTTTTACCGCGTATAATTAACTTTTCCATTAATTCCTCTTATAATTTAAACAACATATGGTTAAAATTACTTTTTCTTCTTTATTCCTGATAAATGTGTTGGTCATGACAACCGCAACAATAACAAAAGTAACATCTATTAATCTTTTGTATTCTGCTATTTTCAGCTAATAACTTGTTTAATTTACCAAATGACTTGACAATTTTTATGTTTTTTTTTTTTTGGTTCCTTTGTAGTAAACAATCGATTTCTCTTGCAACAGAATGCTTCTGTTCGATTGGATATCAATTCTGATCTCTGAGCTGTCATAAATATATTATATATTGTTGAGCCGTGACGCATGAGGAAAAATCATTTGTATGCAGTTGGGCATAGTCTAAGCGATGAAATCGTAGTTGGATCACTCAGATTTATACAGGGCTATTCACGCTTTATGAAGCGGAATATTGTGACCAACCAAACTATGGGACTTTCAATTCATTTGTTGGACGTGTGGGTATGTACTATGCGTAGTTTTTAAAATTGGTTTAGCCCATCAGAACCTTGTGTTACCATTTGGTCACAGTGACGTAGTATCGTTCTAATGTGCAATTTTCAAAGAACGCTGTTTCGAGAGCATTATTTTTTAAAAAATACAAGCAATTATATTGTAAACATAATCTAATTGAAGTGAATACTTCTTTGGCCGCAGGAGAGTGATTTTTCAAGGTCGCGTCACGCGTCACGTCACGACACAATTTAATATTTTGGTTCCGCAAAAGAGATGAAGCATATAACAAATATGAGGGAGAGAGAGACAGAGATGTTTGTGGTGTATGCTACACACTATATCCTATACCATACACTATTATGTATATAACGGCTAGAGAAAACAAGTGCATGCATAGGCACAGCCACACTTAGGGTGTTATTTTACAAGGCAAATATTGTGTATTATACGAGATACTGTTGTACGAGGCATGTTTTTAAGTAACTACCGTTTTGGAATTAAAAAAAGACGTGCAAAGATATCGCAATAATTTTATTTTTACATGAAAGCCTGTACCTTAATCTACTTTTCAGAATTTCCGTGAATATTGAGGCACTTGTCATAACGTGGCACCAGTTTTTGAATAGCCTCCTCATAAAATTCTGCCGCCTGACTTGTTAACCACTGTATCACAAATGTTTTGACTTCGTTATCGTTTTGAAGATGCTGACCACCCAGGTGTTTCTTCAAGTGCAGGAACAAATGGTAGTCGCTGGGCGCCAGATCAGGGCTGTATGGAGGATGATCTAGAGTTTCCCATTTAAAAGATTTAATGAGATCTTTGGTCCGATTAGCCACATATGGACGGGCATTGTCATGCAGCAAAACGATACCCTTCCACAACTTGCCACGTCTTTTGTTCTGGATTGCACGACGCAGATTGTTCAATGTCTCACAATAAGACGCTGCATTCATTGTCTCATTACGAGGCAGAAACTCCACTAGCAATACTCCTTTTCTGTCCTAAAAAACTGTGCACATGATTTTCCGGGCAGAAATTGTTTGCTTAAACTTCACTCTTTTGGGTAATGATGAATGTCGCCATTCCATGAATTGTTGTTTCGATTCTAGTGTGACGTAGACCACCCATGTTTCGTCACCAGTAACAATTTGGTCTAAAAAATCTTCACCTTTATTGTGGTACCGCTCAAGGAAAGTCAATGCACTGCCTAAACGTTGGGTTTTGTGCAAATCCGTCAACATTTTTGGAACCCAACGTGAACACAATTTCCGGTAATTCAAGTTCTCGGTCACAATGCGATACAAACACTATGAGAATATTGAGGAAAGCAGTCGCACATTGATGAAATTGTAAAGCGTCTGTTTTCTCTCACCTTTTCCTCCCCTTTCTGCACCAAATCTTCATTAACGACCGAAGGACGCCCACTCCGTTCTTCATCATGCACATTTGTGCGGCCATCTTTAAATGCTCTCACCCATTTCCTTACCATTCCATCACTCATAATGTTTATAACTATAACAGCCCGTACTTCACAATCGGCGGGACTCACGATTGTCGGAGGCATTTTAAACACTCAGTAAACAACGTATACAATGAGGAATCAGACTGTAATGGCGTCAGTGCGTAGACAAGAGATGTAGGTAACCAGCGCGCATGCGCGGAACGCCGACCGTAGCGCTGCGGCGGCGGAATCGCAAAATGGTACTTACTAAAAAAACGTGCCTCGTAGTTTGAAATTCTCGTGAAAGAAGTTTGAGTTCAGAGCCAACCTCAACTCGGCCTTGGGTAATTTTCCATATAGCAGCTACTGCTACAGCACAATTATTGCCTGAAAAATCAAAATCCATGTACAACAACGTTTATGATTTATTCACGAAATGGATGGATATGAAGTAATGCAAAACTATTGCCACACCCCGTATATCGTAATAAAAATATTGCATCCGGTCAAACTAAGTATTTTACGCTGATTTAATAATTTATAAAAGTTCATTAAAATTTATACAAGTTCATGTCTCTAATATAGGAATAGGCAAGAAAAAAAATTGCTGATTAATATTTTTCTAGAAAAACGGTACGACCGACGCTAAGACTAGACAACTTCATTGGTCGATATTCGAAAGAGTGGAAAAAACTAAAGTTATAAATTTTTGTGTAACAGGAAGTTACAGGGGATTTTGATTTCCACTTTGGTGTAGTAATGATTGAAGAGAGTGATTGGAGACTTAGCGGCTCGGACGATGAAGTCTCCCCGAGTTGGAGCATATATGTGTCCAAATGCTCCGCCAGGTTCTCTAACCACAAAACTCTGTTTTTTGGGGTCTTCTCTCCAAACTTCGGTGAAGTAAACTTCGGGTTCTAGAAGCACTAATTCCCCGCTGGGTAGTGTCTTAAGTTTTATAGTTTATTTAACGTGATTAGAGTTTTCATTTTAATGATTATAAATATTAAATATTTTATTAACGCGAAAGAAATATCAACTGTGTCGGCAATGAAGATAATTGTAATGTAAGTACGAACTTTTGATTATTATAATTGTTGATTTTTAAACTTGTCCTTTTTTATTAAATTGATTTTTGTACATTCTTTAAATAGTTAAATAAATAATACTTAGTAATATTCATTTGACTTTCAGTTTAATTTTAATATAGTTCTTTTAAATTAATTAAGCAATTATTAACTGAGATATGTCGCTCAAATACAGACCGTCACTGTAAGTGAGTAGGTCAACAAGCCAAGCGAGTAACTTAATAAAACTCAAACCCTTCTTTAAACTTTATATAAAGATTTAACTCAGTAGAGCACGCTTACCTGAATCTTCAAATACTAAAAGATATAAGGGAGGCTCTACCCTTATTTTCTAACTCTCAAATTGCAACATGGTGAAGGTACCGTTCCTATCAAATTCACATAAATTATACCCATCTCTTTCTTTATTTGTGACACTATTACAGATGATGTAATTTTGGCTTATTTGGCGCAAAAAAATTGTCAAATCCTCTACTCTGTGTAGCAAGTACTCTATGTTGAAAAGTACCATTTTAATGAAGAATTCCAGGACTCGCCTACGGCTCGTCCTAGAAATTTGTCTATTCGTCCTAAAAAACGTATTTTCCGGACTTGTTAGGTAAATTACTATTACGTATCTTATTATTTTCTTGACATCACACACAATTATTTTTTTTTTTTTCAATCTTATACAAAGCGAAAAAATTAAAATACCAAAACAATAATATCAAATTAAACTTCAACATTGTTCATTATTAAGTGACATTATTTGTTTGCATAACTGTAGCAAAGTAGAATTACGAGAAATGAACCAACTGGTTCTTGATCCAATTAATAGACTGTTTTACTTAACAAAAGGTATTGGTAATAATAAAATTTTGACCTGCGGCTTGGTTATACAGCATCTTTTTCCAGCATCCAAAGTATATAATAAGGATAATGCAGCGTGACCTTACACAATAAAAAGTAATCACTATCTGCCGCTGGTAAATTGATGGACAGCATCTATTATAGTCATTATACACAATGATGAAAAAAAAGTATCTTACATTATGGCTTTCGGCGTGAAGCTTGTAATCTGCGCTGATAGGGAACATAATAAGTGCTGATAGTTCGTTAAGATAAAAAAATAATTGTGTGTACTTTTACTGTGGATACCTTCATAATAAAATATCATCTAGAACACTATTACCACAGTATAAAATAATATAGTTAATATTCGATGCTATTACTAGATTAGTATGGTAAAATAATAAAAGGCTGACAGTACGGGTATTTATTAAGGGTGGACAGGTAGCATATCTCTGTCGTAGGACAATGGGAAAAAAATTATTTTAGGGAAATTGACAATGGGAAATCGCTGAAAATAGTTTTTTAGTTCCTAACTATACCGCTAGGGGGCGTACTAGATACAATAATGCGAAAAATGCATTTTTATTGAAAATTTCGCAATATAAGTTAGAAAAACAATACTACCACAGTAATGCTACTGAGATTCGGCATCTTTTTGGTGTACCACTTTTTATTGTGCAGCTTGAAATAAAGGCAGCAGGGAAGGACGAAATTTTACCTATGATAATGTGTATAACTTTGGTTTGGCTTAACCGAATTTATCAATCTAATTTTTGTTTAAGAACACAAGCCTTGCTGATGAAGAAAACAAAGATCTCAAATCATAATTGTGTTTTGGGCTCCGCTAGATGGCGATATTTGCATCGCCTAAGGCTTTTTTTGGTTTTTCTTTAAAAACTTAAATGGAATGATACAAATATTTTATCAAAAATTAAAAGTAAATTGAATTTGCAACAAAAAAGTCCAAAACTGCACAGGAAAATCTTTATTCGTTTGAGAGTTATGACCAAAAGAATGTTGTTCGCCAAAATTCAATGAAATATCATGTATCTTTAATTTTCGGTGATCAAGAATGCCATGGGAAATAGGTTTAAGCTTTATTAAACTGATAGTTTAACAAATAATGAAAGATCCATTAAAATTACCAAAATGCAGAGATTTCATAAAATTTGTTAAAAGAGGTAGATCTAGATACCCATGAAACAAAATTGGGAAGTTTCCATGCATGGAGACAAATAAATAAACGCGAATATGCTGCTAAATACCCTGTAGAAGACGGTGTTAGGCGGTACCGGAGACTAAAGAGGCAAATCTGCCCCAGCATAAAGGCAGCAATTGATACAGAGTGTTATCTAGCCACAACCATCGAAGGACAACAGCAACAGAGGTCAGAGCAAACGAGACCATGGAAAAGGGATGGTTCCCGAGGCAAACACCCCCCTGGGTGTCTATCGAGATTTCTCTTCCTTGCCCAAAACAAAAAAAAAAGTGGTTAGAGTCAATGAAAATGCCTAGACGAATCAAACAAGAATAACAATCAACTAAAAACTAATTGTGTTTAGTGTTGTAGCCCTGTTAAATCCTAGGACAGGTATTGTTGTGCTTAGATAAATGACGGGCAACCGGTGAGGTAGCAAAACAATTCTTTTTGTTCAGTTTAATTTACTCATTTTTTATTTGTGTCGATCTTTCGTATAATACGGACATTATAATATATCATTATAGTTTCTAAACCTGTATATGTCTACAACAAAAAGGACCATCGTAATGTGCGTTAGTAGAGTCTTTTGTTAAATATTTTGTCAGCTGCCGACAGTATAATATTGTAGCAAAAGGTAAAATGTGTTTTATTATGTAAAGATATGAGGTAATAAATTAAAACGATCTCTCCGAACTAAGTGTAAAATGCTGCTATAAAATGCAATTTATTGCTTTTGATAAAAATTTGTAACGAGGGACCGAACACATGTCTGATGACTATATTATATCTGTTAATAACAAGTTTCGTTGATTGGGTGAAAGAGAGAATAGAAACAGGAAACTATTTTATTGCTTTTCAAAATATGCGCATTTATGGTTCATACACTGTTGACAAATCATTTTTCCAGCGAGAAACATGGTTTTGGAAGGCTTCCACCGCTTTAGGAATAAAAATAATTCGTCGAGGATGGTTTCATAATTTTTCTCTTTCAAATAGTCAACTGTTTAAGGTGCTGTATTATCATAGTGCGGTTGATCCTGATTTCGTCTATGAGATTTGGAGACCTGTTTTTCAATTGTCTAAAGAAATAGTTGCAACGTTTTTGGGAATTGGTTCATCTTCTAAAATACGTTAATAATACGATTACACAAACGTTAATTGTTAGCTTTTAAAAAACGACAAATGCATGTATATAGATATACATGCATTTATCGTTTTTTAAAAGCTAATAATTAACGTTTGTGTAATCGTAATAATTACGCATTTTAGAAACGTTTAAATAACGTTTGATTTCACGTTATTTAATGTGGCTTTTATATATTTTTGTAACGTGAAATATTGGTTGATAAAATGTATGGAATAAATCAATAAAACTACCAGATTTCCATTGTTGGGTTGGTACAAAAGTTTGATGAAAACATAATGCCCTTTTTGTTAAATAGTTAAACCAAAAAATATAAACATTTGGGTGTTTTTTAATATTAAATATTGTGGTCAAATATAACTTACAAAATTATACGATACAATAATGCACGTTTCGGCGAACGCTTTCTGTCGCCGAAACTTACGTTCTAATGAACATTTTCTAACGTTATTTTAGCTATAAATATCGGTTTATTATAAATTACATAAAGAACGTTTTATAAACGTTTTTAATTTTGACAATGTTTGACACGCGTTGAAAAAACACCTAAAACAAACGTTTTTATTTTATGGTTTATTTATAATACATATACAACGTTACTTAAACATAATAAATGTACGTAGTTGTATTTAGATAATAACAACACGTGTCTATAACGTTTAAATTGAACGGTGTAACATTAAACTTAAAATAAACCGTCACTTTTCTAACGTAAGACCAATTATCAACGATTGACACGTTAAATCAACGTTTAATTTACGTATATGTGTTTACTGGGCAGGTACA
Source organism: Apoderus coryli (assembly GCA_911728435.2). NCBI lineage: Eukaryota > Metazoa > Arthropoda > Insecta > Coleoptera > Attelabidae > Apoderus > Apoderus coryli. The sequence goes on along the minus strand of OU452200.1, from coordinate 37,462,951 downwards.
ACGATGCCATTTTTTCTATCTGTCCTTTTCTATCTTATATATCAACTGCGAACTTATGTCTGATTGTAAACAAATGTGGATTATGAATGAAATATCAGATAATGTTAGATCTCTCGAGTTTCTAAATCTTTGCTTCTCCCAAAAAAAAAAAAAATAATAAAAAACTGTAAAAAAAATTGGAACGTGGTTCAAGATCAAAAAAAAAATTGTTATTAACAAATTTCTTCTAACTGTGCACATCCGTTTAGGGATGCGTGCCATGTCAGCAACGCACGCACCGTACATATCGTCTTTACTTAGGACATAGCGTAATACAAACAAATTTCTCCTTTGACATCTTTTAACATTATAAAAAACAAGGCAATTTTTTTAAATTTTCGTCAAAAAATGTCAATTTTGACAAACCAAAAAGTGACGTGACTGCTCATGCGTGTCATTTGACCTCATTTTTAAATCAAAAACACATGGCATAATTATTAAAATTTAATTAAATGCTAAGGAAAAAGAAAACCAACCACTACATTCAAATCGCACCTCTGATTCGCCCTACTAAAATTCACTGCATTTTCAATAGCCCCTGTAATTGATCCGTAATAAATAATTATTGCAACATGTGGCATGTTATTCTGTTACATGATATCACTAATAAATATTATTTATATTAAAGGAAAGTCGTTGTATAGTCAGTTATTAATTGACATATGTATTAATGGCAATAGATTAGCATTTAATTGCTCAAACATATATAAAGTTTTTACAAGTATTTTATTGATTTCTGTTTACAGTTTAGACACGACAGGCCATACCTATCTCATTATATTATTTATGATTTAGGCAATAATTCATTATTTATATAAGTGCTATTTTAATTGTACACTAAATGTTAATAGCGTTTTTATTTTTGTTTGATTTTAATTATAATATTAATTATAATTGCTAGAATTATACACACAGAAAAAAAATATATTGCATATCCAATTACAGACTTATTTTTGGATTCTTTTCTTTTGAGTTAAATATACTATTATACTATTATCTAAGCATTTTCTCATCATTAAGATAATTATTGATTTGATTTTGTGGAAATAATAGGCAAATTATTGAAATCTAAATAAATGTACATTTACTTGGAAAATACAACTGGTTGCGTTAATTCAAAGGGGAATATTTCAATCAACGGTAGGTTATCAATATATTTTTATTAGATCCTAATATTATTGCAATCATATATGTAGCTTATTAAATTTCATAAAGAGAATGGAAACAATATTAAATGCTCTTTTTAAACGAATAAAGATATTATTTTCTCAAAACTCTTCTATTTGTTTTGCTCAGTTTATATTTCCGGCAATAATATGAGTTATTAAGTTCATGTATAAGGAATTCATTGAATTATAGTGTACCTCGAATTCAATCATTCTTATTGTTGTTGTGGACCTTATTGCCATCGGTACAATTTCAAGCTGTATCGAGGCAAGCGCGTGGTGGTAAGGATATATCATAGTGCCTCGGTTTTGTACTTCCCCTGTCGGCCGGGCTGATCTCAGATCTCACTACTAAACGCTAAAGTTGCTATAGCATGTCTTCGGGCAGTGTTGTTTTGTTACTGTTGTTTGAGGGTACCTATTTATACATAATGGAAGATCTTTTGAAAAGTTAGGATTTGGAGCAATTAATACCTGTGTTTAATGGTAAGTTAGTAAGTTATCTTACGTTGAAAGTGGACGCAAACTATTAATTTCTCGATTAATTTGATTGCAAAACGCCAATACAATATTATTATTATTAAACTAAATTTTTAAAAAAATGGAAGTCTAAATTTTGCACGCGGATTTCTTCTGCACATTCCCATACACATAAGTAATCTGGTATCGTATCATGAAAACTTTCTATGAAAGTCCAGTTTTGATATATTTATCAACAGGACGTATAATAATAATACGTCTTTAATCTAAGTGATTTTTTCTTTTGTTAAACAAACAAATTATTAACAGTAATTTTTTTTTGTCCTATAAAGTCATCTGATAATGTGCTGTTTATATGCTCAAAAAGAATATTTCATAACCATTAAAAAATAAGTGCATAATTAGCCATCACATTTACGGACTGACCAATGCAAGTTTTATTCGTTCCCTTGTAGTTAGTAATTTATAACGAATAAATTAAATTACGGAGAAAAATCCCATGCCCAGTTGAGTTATTAATGACATGGCAACGAGTAAGAACACTATAAAAGTTGGGCTTCTATACACACACACATTAATAATAAATAACAACAATAATAATGATAATATATTATAATAAATGGTAATAGTACATCAGACAGGAGAGACGATGGGCGTAAAATAAATGATATTCACACAACAACAAATGATGGAACATGGTATTTGTTACTGATTTATGTTTCAGATATTCACTTGTTGGAAAAGGGTACACCGCACACCATTAATCGTTACGGTTTAGCTTCTGTTTTGTGGATGTGGATAGAGAGAAGAGAATTTCACTCTCTTCTACTTCGCTTTATAATGCTACTTGGCCTTCTATGCCTGTGCCACAGCCGTTGTGTTGGAGCATCTTTAACCCTGCAGCACTCGCGCTATGAGCATTTCTCTCACGCTTCGCCTAAAATCGCAAGATTTCACGATATAGACACTGGATGAGCCTACCTCGCTCTCTAGCTGACTTTGTGGTAACGTTACGCCCCCTGATTAGTTAAATTCAAAATTCAGTACACTGTGTTGTGCGATATAATATGAAGTTTGTTGATCAAGTGCAGGTTTGTGAGTGATTCTCCCATTGCGCGAGTACTGGCGTTTGTATTTTCCAAATATATAAAGGCAATACAGAAATTATTGAAGATCGTCAAATGTTTCTGATGATGAAAGCAGTTGATGAAACCACACTTAGTATACCGAGCTTCAGTAATATGTATGTCATTCAACAGAAGGCAGCGAAGTAGAGAACTGGTAGGCATTCATGAACCCGAACGTGTAACGGCAGAAGATTAAGCTGAATTTTGTGGATTTTGCCCAAGAAGAAAAAACCGAAAATCCAAAAAAAGATGCAGCACTTCATTAAAAATTATGCGTAATTATTTGAGTGGAATATTGTTTCGATAGTACCCTACATGTGGTGTTTTCAGTTTGGTGTTTTTTTTATTAAAAATTAGTTAAACGTCAAACTGACAACTGGTTTTTAAAAATGTCGCGAAGATTTGATATTAATTTAATTATATGATATTATATCTAATAATATACCAAAAAATACAATCAAATCAAAAAATATGTATGGAAAATATTTCTCGAGTTTTGTGCGACCAGAGAATACGAACTGAATGCTGAAACGAGTTTGCATAATTTGGCTAATATATTGAAAGATTATGCGGTAAATATGAGACAACAATTTGGAATACTACGAGTAGGCTACTCCAGGAAAAATACTTCAATGACTTCAAAATTGTATTCGACCCGTTTACCAGTGTGATATTCAAAAATGCGCGAGATGCAAGAGATGCAAAACGTAAAAGATTACAGCAGGATCCAAACAAACGAAAATGCAGATCATCAAATTTGAGTTTAAGTGATTTGGCTAAAATCATTGCATTATGGGATGAATGTACACCAGAAGGTTTACAAAAAAAAAATTACCATATTGTAGCTGTTGAGTTAGCTTGGCGAGGTGGTGAACCAGCTGCCTGCCTTATAGATTATTTCACGATTGAGAAAAATAATGATGGAACGCCAACCAACAGAATTGAATACAATCCAATATTCAGTAAAACATTCCAAGGAGGATCGAAAAGTTGTACAAATAGTAAGTGGCTTGTTCTAAATATTGCAAACGAAAGTGCATGCCCTGTTCGGTTATTCCATAAATTATTATCCAAAAGGGGGAAAAATATTACTTCCAGTCGCCTATTCTTGAGACCAAATCGTTTCTGGAACAGCAATTAAGAAAAATAACAAGACATATCAGCTTCAATTAAAGCGTACTTGAATATTCACCAAGAACGCCATGGTGAAATAATCAACACCATGCGAGGAATTTCTTCAATAGTGGAAATTAACAATCCGTCAACTTCACTTCTTTAAGGGGCGATAGGATCTAAATCCTATCGTCCCTTAAATTGTTATAGGACGACGACAAACGACATGCTGCAAAAGGGTCGATAAGGATAGTTTCTAGGTCTTGCATGATAGCGTCCTATACCAACCAAAGCCATTAAAATTGAAACCTGTTTCCCAAAACTGCTGCAAAAGGATAACAGTTGTGTTTTTTTTTTTTGTAAATTAAACTAGTGGACTGTGTTAATAAAATTGTGTACCTACTAAGAATGACACGGCCTAATTGTAGACATAGTAGGCCATCGAATAGTGAACACACAAACATGTGTGTTGTGAACTGCACCGTGCTGACGTAGCCCATAAAATATGATTCCTTGAAGGATAACAAATGCATTATTACTAGTGTTAATGGTTATAATAAATAAAATGTGGACAATAGATTCTTAATCTGGGTAAATTTATTAGCATCCGACCATGTACCCATAATAAATAGCTAGAAAGAGAGGATATTATTACAATGGGATGAAGACGAATAAATAAATCACATTTGTACAATTAAGCAGCAGCTGTGGATATTATTTCATTATTATGTTTTTATGGTTTAAGTGGCATATTTATATTTGGAAGTGGGAAGGCCAACGTGTAGGTAATTTATTTGACTAAAATAAGCGAAAAAGAGAGTGTGAGTGAGTCTAGGCAGCGTAAATATAAGAGACAGTATATCCACTCTGGTCTCTTAAAAAATTCTTAATAAACAAAGTAGCACTTTTGCAACAAACGATAACAGGAGATTTCAGAAAACAAATCAATCATTTTTTGTCCGCAAATGCTTCGTTATCGAGATACAGGGTGTCCAAATTTAGTGGTAGAATTAGCTTTTTTGTTCATTTCTCAAAAACTAGCTAACAGAATTTGACAAAATTTTACAAGCATTTGGGGACCGATAATCTGCATTATTTTGACTTTCATTAACTGTTCATTGGCGTAGATATAGGGGGCATTTGGGTAAATTTTACACGTAAATTAATTAAAGACCGCTTTGACAAGCTTCATTATTTTAAATTATTACTTTTTTAAAAAGAGCAACTTGTAAGCTACAAAACTAATAAATAAATCGTGTTTATTATCGTTTAAATATGTGAATACCATATAAAAATTGCAACGTTTCGATGCCAAAGTTTGTAACTTCTTCAGGTGATAACTTACATAATCCATAGTATACGCTAACGTTATTTTGCATCAAAACGTAATTGTTATATCGTAATAAATAAATAAAATATAATAATTTAAAAAATTAAGTGATTAGTTTAATAAACAATTAAGGTTGATAAAATTTTGTCGTATGATTGTGCACCTCTTCTTCTTAAAATGCCGTACACTTCTAGTGCGTTGGCGACTATCTCATCATAATAAGGGTCCTTGCTTCCGCAGCGCGACAGAGCTCGCCCGTATTGCTAATGCCTGTCCAGTTCTTGATGTTTCTTAACCAGGACATCTGTTTACGTCCTACTCCTCTCTTCCCTTCAATTTTTCCTTGGAGAATTATCTGTGGTATTTTGTACTTCTCTCCTCGTAGTATGTGGCCCAGGTATCCAATTTTCCGCTTCTTGATTATGTTGAAAAGTTCTCTTTCGCATCCCGCCCTTCTAAGAACGTCTTCATTTCGAACTCGGTCTACCCACGATATGCGTAGCATCCTTCTTAGACACCACATTTCAAAAGCCTCAAGCTTGTTTATCGGCCGGATCTTCAGAGTCCATGTTTTCATTCCATATAACAGGATGGACCAGACGTAACACTGCACCATTCTGCATCTTAATTTGAGGGACAATGTCAGGTTGCAAAGAAAGGGTCTTAGGCTTGTGGAAGCTTGCCTCGCTTGTTGTATGCGACAGCAAATTTCCTGTTCGGGATTCCATTGTTCATTTATGTTGGTTCCAAGGTATTTAAAGTTTTGCACTCGTTCAATAGGTTGGTCTTCCAAGTTGAACACAGCATTTTGAGGAGGGTTTCTGCTTACTATCATGTACTTTGTCTTTTGTATGTTTACTTTGAGACCATTCCCCTTTCCAACTGTATTTATCTGTTTCAGCAGTTGTAAGTCCTCTTCACTGTCAGCAATGATTACGGTGTCGTCTGCATACCGTATGTTGTTAATTGGTATACCATTTACTTTAATCCCACACTCTAAGTCTTCCAGCGCCTCAGAAAATATATTTTCGACGTATAAGTTAAATAGTATTGGTGACAGTATGCAAACTTGTCGAACCCCCTTTAGAACTTTAAATTCGTCTGTTGTTAGTGATTTCTCAAATCTTACACAGGCTTTTTGATTCTAGTATAGATTTTGGATGATTCTGATATCTTTTGCGTCAATATTGGCATTGTCCAGAAGTTTCAACAAGGTGTCATGTCTAACATTGTCGAAGGCCTTCTCGTAATCAATAAACAGCATATATACGTCTTTTCGTTGGTCTAAGCTGTTTTGTACTAAAGTATTCAGGCAGAAAACGGCTTCACGAGTCCCCATTCCGCTTTTAAAACCAAACTGTGTGTCTCCGCTTAGATCTTCTAGTTTATTGAACATTCTAGAGTGTAGAATACGAAGGAATACCTTCAGCAGATGACTCATTAGGCTGATAAGGCGATGGTCTTTACATTTCGTGGCGTTGGTCGTCTTTGGGATCATTACGAACGTTGATCGAAGCCAATCAGATGGAATGTGGCCAGTGTCATATATGCGATCGAACAAATTCACTAGCATTTCTACATTTTCTTCGTCTAACAACTTAATTGCTTCTACGGTGATGTCATCTGGTCCTGGGGCTTTGTACATCTTGGTTGACTTGATGGCATATATTACTTCGCTTTTAATTATAGAGGGCCCCGATAAATTATCAGAGTGCAGCGTATGCACTGGCTGCTGTGGTATTATATCTTTAAAAAGTTTTCCGCGTATTTTTTCCATGTCGTTGCTAGTTCTTCTTCTTATGTTATATACTCATTTTGATCATTGCGTATTCGACTTTTGTGTTGTTTTCTGTATATATGTGATATTTCTTTTACTTTTTTGTGCAATCCAAATGAATCACCTCTTGTTTGTGCACCACGTATACATATATATACAAAAAAAATAATAAAGAAATACATATCAAGCTACAAGAAATCTAAATAATTTTTTTTAACAAAACTCATCATTTTCAGATAGCGATGAGATATTTTCGTCCTCGTCTTCACTATTATCACTGTCATCAAAATCACTCGGGCCCAATTGTTATTTCCTGTAATACTTTTGAGGCGTGTGCTTGTCCTGTTGTTCTTAATCCCATTTGTGATAGCATAACTTAGGATTGTCACAGGAATTGAATCTCTTAACGTTTTTGTTTTTAATCGCTTTGTCCGCTCCGAACTGGATTCAAAAGAAATTGTTGGCCGGCCACGTTTCTTCTCTGGTGTCTTAGATTCATCCATCTTTTTAAAGGCATCTAGTCATTCACCAATACTTTTAAGGAATTTTTCTTCCATTTTAAATGCTTTTAATCCAACGCGCTTTATATTGAGATTTAAAATGTAAATCTAAGGCCTTCAATAAAGTTTTATCACATTTTATTCGTTTCTTAAGCTCTTCTTTTAAAAAACTAAATTGGTCATCAATTTCACTCTTTTGAGAACTTCTCATAATATTAAGAAGTCCTGTTCTTGTTATAAACATAGTATTGGAACGCGTTCCTGAAATAATACAAACATATCTAATTTAATGCGTAATATAGGGATACCGTAATAAATTATTATTTACGTTTACGTTTACCTTTAAAAAATCAAATAGAGACGAGAAGTGCACCAAAATCAAGTGGCGTTGAAAAGTGCCAACAATATTGATTACAAAAATAATAAAATTAAACCTTGGACTGCCTTGGAACATAAATAATAGCCTTTATATTTCTCAGAATTTTTAAAAATGTTTAAATATTACCTTACTTTTGCTTGAACCCATATTTATAAACTTATATTAACTAATATATACTTTTATACTGATTTATATAACAACACATACCTGAACTTGAATATATTATTATATCTGTAAAAATAAGGTCAGAAATAAATAAAAACTAAAATCACAAAAAATTGTTTTTTCAAAAATTCTCGAAAATGGCTAAAATTCTTCATAAAAACTTCGACATCCCTGGCTTGTTTTTTAGATCCACTGCATATCATAAATCGTTCTTTCATAACATTACAAACACAAACTACGCTACATGCCATATTGATGAAATACTGTTATGTTCCCCCGGTTTGGACAGAAAAATGGAATAAGAAGAAAACCCGTCCCGTAACTGTCGGAATTATTGTTTCCCGAATGTTTATGACCGCCCGTTTCAGATTTCATACCTCCGTATATAATATACAGAGTATAACATTGGCATTGGAGGCAGCGGAAGAATGGGGCATAATACGTTAACGTTATATGTGTATGTCTGTAAGCAGACTGCACGTTTTTAATTTATCAGGCTTTACATCAAGTTATACGGGCCTTTTAGTCGACAGACCCCGCATTTCTACAAATCATTTTGTGTACAAGCAGGATGTGAAATAAAACACACACATACAATACCAAAAAATGTTGCCACATATTATCTTTTTGCAACACAACTTCATAGAGCGTTAAACAGGAATTAGGTCGTGATTACTTTGAAACAACTATCAATGGCATCCTCTATTTTACGTGCAAACTTTGACTGTGAAACCCCTATAATATTGAACAACTTTTGTTCAAATAATGCTTATTTTGTTTATAAAAATAAAATAATATAAAATAAATATATATTTGTCAAAAAATTAAAAATAATTTGAAAACATAAGAATAATAAGGTACATCGTCAAATAAATAAATCAATTAAGATACTTAAAGTAAATTAATTAAGTAAATATTCTACAGTTCAATATATATATTATATATATACAAAACACACAATACAAACTACTAAGTACTATACAGTGTGTGAATCGCTCAAAAATTAATGCACATTAAAAAATTCACCCACTGTCTAAAAAGCTTTTTCTAACAAATACGTCTTTAGAGCTTTACGGAATCGAGGAAGGGATGATAGCAATTTGATTTCCATTGGCAGATGGTTGTGCATTTTTTTTGCATTGTAAGAAAGGTAGTGTTAGTATTTTAAATTTTCTGATGAAGTCCTGGCAATGGGCTCTATAGTGCAATCTCAGAGAGTATCGAATAGCTCTTTTTTGTACTCTAAAAATACGCCCAAATTGCGTTGCACAGCATGTACCCCAGAATAGGACCGCGTATCGGAGATGGGATTCGAAGAGTGAAACGTAGGCTGTTATGGAAGTTGACAAGTTAAGTTCTTTGGAAACTGATCTTAACGCAAAACAGGCAGAGCTTAATTTTTTTGATAACGCATCAATGTGCAACTTCCACTTCAGGGAGCTGTCAACAGCAAGGCCCAGAAACTTCACAGAAGAAACGACGTCAATAGTGGAATTATTAAGTTCAAAAGACTGCATCGCACCTTTATATGACACATATTTAGTTTTCGCAGTGTTCAAGCACAACAGGTTAGAGTCACACCATGAGTGATGGTGATTAAGTCTTTGGATATGGCACTATGAATTGCCACACTATCCGGGCCGCACCAAGTGAAACTAGTATCATCAGCAAAGAGACATTCTTTACCGCTGATGTCTAGGCACGTAATGTCGTTGATAAATAGCAAAAACCAAATAGAACCCAACACCGAACCCTGTGGAACTCCACAATCCATCGGCCTGCAAGAAGACACAGCCGCATTGACCCTCATACACTGACTTCTGTTACTAAGGTACGAATTAAACCATCCCAGTGGAACCCCCCGAATTCCGTAGTGCGGTATCTTGTTAACTAGGATGTTATGACTTACACAGTCGAATGCTTTGAAGAAATCACAGAAAATTGATGCTGTAAAGTGGGATTGTTTAAGTTGAGGTAAACATTGTTGAAGACGGAGAATATAGCATTAACCGTGCATTTGTTAGCTAAAAATCCAAATTGGCGGCTAGTTAATACTTCATATTTGTGCAGAAATGATAGAAGTCTTCTTTTAACCAGTCTTTCAATGATCTTGGATAGAGTAGATAGAAGTGCAATTGGACGATAGTGTGCAGCTTGATCCTTATCACCGCTCTTGTGCAGAGGAATTATTATAGATGTCTTAACGCATTGTGGAAAAATTCCATTTTGTTCGGACTTGTTAATTAAATCTGTGAAAACGATAAATGTTCATTCCGGTAGATTAGACAACATTTTCAAAGTGATTCCATCAGTTCCAGATGACACCTTGTTTTTGATGTCTTTAATTGTACTGCAAAGCTCTGGAGTTGCAACGGGTGTTAGGAAGAAACTATGTATATTCTCATTGGTATTTGAAAGATATGAGAGCGGATCGTGGGAGGGGACTATATGTCTTTCTATCTTAATTATAAGGGAGACCATTTATATATTGAGCCTTGGCAGTCCTGATTTTGCACTCAATGGATTTTTCCCACTGTAAATGTAAAAAACGTAAATTTACTTCTAGGTAGTTCGACCAAATGTCCAAAAAACTCCAAAAAAGAGACGGCGTAGAAGAGGCTTTAATAACCTTTCAAATAATGTGCTACACGACCCTTATTCTATCTAAGATTTTAAGGATGGATGTCAACCCCGTGTGAGGTTGGCATTTGGGGCTTCCAAAATAGTCGGATCTTATTTCCCATTTGAAAACAAAGTTGACGTCGCGTCGTACGCTTTTTTGTCCAGATCAAACCAGAAATGTCTTTAAATTGCCTTGTTTCATGTGCGTTGGGACACCCTGTATGTGATATATTATTTATATTTAGGCAATTACTTTCATGATATTTTTTAATTACACCGGAAATACATGTTTTCCAACTCTCAACAATATACGTTATTCAGGCACTACCCTGTATACACTACACATATAAATAGCGGGCCAAAGAGAAAAATGATGCAGAAAAAAATTTATCATTGGAGAGACATGAGTGAAACGATTCTAATCCTAAGATATGTCGATATGAGCTGACAATATTTATGATACGCACAGATATATGAAATGTTGGTATTATAGTAGTACGTATCGGGATATTGCTTTGTTATTCTGATATATTTATGCGAATGTATATGTCTGATTGAAAATGATGCATTTGAATTTGTATATTGTCTTCATGTGATATTGTTTAAAAAATTTGTTATTTGTAGTATGCGTATATGAAAAACGATAGAAAAATACGGAAAAGAGGTTCTTAAATAGGATTAAGTAAGCACCATTTTAACCCATATTTCATTTTGTTTCCAAGTTTGGAACTTTTTTTTTCCAGAAACATACCTATATTTTTGCATAGTTCAAAATAGCTAATTTTTCTAAGCAACTTTTGTAAAGAAAAAAATGTGCTATCTTCATTCGTTAAAAAATTATAAGCAAATTTGTAGAAAAAACTAATATGAAAAATTCTCAACCGTCACAACTTTTACACCAGTAGGCTTTAGAAACAAACTGCAATTATATCTGTCAGTACTTAAACTAATGGTTGACAAATAGTATTCGTGTGATTACTTCTAATATAAGTCAAACAATTGATATTCAGTCAAGAGAGAAGATATCTACGTATTATCCATCGGTTGTTAATAATAATTTCTTATTAAACACTACAAAAACAGATGATATTATTTAATAGTAACTATTATAACCACAGAATTAAACATAGTAATACTATAGGTTACTACTAATTAATTATAGGAAATCAATCACTACAACATATTTTCAATGTGACCACCTCCTAGTTGTAAACGCTTATCTAATCTCCTCCTTACTTCTCTTCCTGAGGCCTTACATAACATTTCTCTTGAGAGTTCATTGCATGCATTTCTAATTTTTTCCTTTAAATGTTCTATGTTATGTGTGGAGCGCCGCCCCCGTCATGCTGGAAAAGCATAATTGCTCGTAACTGCAATGGCACATTTTCGAGAAGCACAGAAAGTTGCTCTTGAAGAAATTCCAAATATTCTTCACTGCATACAACACCTTCGTAAAAGTATGGAGCAATTAAATGCCCGTTAATAATACCACACCAAAGTTAATGGCAAAATGTCCTTCGTTTTCAATCGGATTGACAAATAACATGTCAACTTTTTCGTTATGCGTAAACATTTTACATAAAATGCACACATTAAATGACGATAAAACTATTTGTCAACCCTTAGTTTTATTATTGACAGATATAATTGCAGTTTTTTTCCAAAGCCTACTTGTTTAAAAGTTGTGAAAGTTGCGAATTTTTGATAATAGTTTTTCCTACAAATTTGCTTTTAATTTTTTAACGAATGCAGCAAATTTTTTTCTTTACAAAAGGTGCTTAGAAAAATTAGCTCTTTTAAAAAATATGGGTATATTTCTGGAAAAAAATGTTGTTAACGTCATTTACTTTAGTTTACAAATTTGGAAACAAAAGCAAATGTGCGTTAAAATGGAGCTTACTTAATCCCATTTAAGAATATAATAATAATAATAATAATAATTGATGATGATTTATTGTGAAAATGCAAAAAAAAATTACAATCACACAAAAGGTTAGAGGTGTGGCTAATGCCACTCTTCCACTCTACCTAAAAGATACAAATGTACAAAAAATAGAAAAAAAAATGTTACAATTTAAAAAAAAAGAACCCATCCACAATTAACAAAACATTGAGCGTACGGGTAAATTCTTAGTTTCACTTCTCTCTGAAACAAGTTTAATGGTAAGTCAATTATATCAATCACTTTATTTAAAAGCAGTGAGGCCATATATGAAAAAGAACCCTGAAATTTTGATGTGTGATGCTTAGGGATTGTAAATGTATTAATCCGTATATTAACATCATGCACACTCGAACGTCTACACAAGAAACTATACAAATACTGAGGCTCTACGGAATGGTAGATTTCATAGAGTAATGAAGTGTATAGGTACTCGAATCTGGCATTCAACTTCGGTACCCCCAATCTCTTATAAAAAGGAGGGGCATGTGCCGCAAAAGGAACTGTGCACACAAATCGAACACATGAGTTCTGCACTCTCTGCAACTTCAACCTATTATACTCGAACAAAAAATAAAAATAAACAGAAGAACAATAATCAAGTTGTGGGTAAATTAGAACTTTAATCAATTTGAGCTTATATTAGACTCATCCACGAGATGTTTCAGATGATATATAGAGCGTAATTTAAAAAGGGAATTCTTGCATACACTGCTGCAATGCTCGTTGAAATTCAAATGAGAGTCAACCACAACACCTAAATCGCGAACTTTTTGAACCCAAGAGATAATATCGCTGCCAATTCGAACGCTAAACTGCTGAGTAATCGCACTGCTATGACACGCATTACCAATGCACAAAGCCACGGTCTTTTTAGGATTCAAGCGCAATACGTTACCAGCGCACCAACCAGAAAACTGTGTTAGTTCCCTATTTATAATATTCAAGGCAGTCCCTGCGTTAGCGGAAGTAAAGGACGAATATACTTGTATATCATCTGCATACATATGCGTAATGGAGTGAGTCCCTTGTGGGACACCACTTTTGGTTTGTGACCATCCCGAGAACTCTCGATGTAACTTTACGCTCTGCTTTCGACAATATAAGTATCCTGTAAACCAGCTCAGAAACGATTCATCAAACCCGAGGTACCTAAGCTTGGCGAGTAACAACTCAAAATTGACTAGATCAAACGCCTTACTCTGATCCAGCAAAACAAGTACTGTCAATCTCGAGTCATCTAGAGCTGTAGCAAGGTCATTGGTGACACTCAAAAGCGCAGTTGCAGTACTATGCTTAGCACGCAAACCCGACTGTATAGATGGCAAAATATTATGGTCCCGTACGTAATTCATAATTTGACTACCAATGATGCGCTCAAATATCTTGGACACTGCGGGAAGTATATATGCTAAATGGGCGCAGATCGTTATAACTTGAAGGACACTGAACTTTGGGTAACGGTATAACATTCGCCATTTTCCAAATGTCGGGGACTAGCCCTGTACGAACAGACTCATTGAAAATGTTGCCAATTACATCAGCACAGTGGGGTATGACCAGGCGTAACATTTTCATGTTTATGTTATCAATACCATAAGAATCCGATTTAATTCCCCTCGCACACCCTAAGATATCTCGACAGTCGATTTCCCTAATTTGAAAAACCAAGCCATTCCGAAATTGATTGTTGTTGAAAAAACTCAAAGTATCACAACTCACCTGTGTCTGGCCCATAACGTTAAAAAAATAGTCATTAATTTCGTCTGGATTTCGAAATTCATCTGGAAGGTCATTTGAATTTTTATTGTTAGAGACGCCCCAGCGAGAAAATTTTTTTCACATTGCTCTAGCGTCAGAACGACCTGATAGAATCGTCTGCCGAATGTGTCTTCTCTGCTTTAATGGCAGATTTTAAAACATTTCTAATGTCAACATAATATTGCCTATAGGCATCAGTTCTGTATGTTAGGTATCTTTTATGAGCCTTCTGTTTTAAAGCAATCATCTTTCTAATCGTGTTCTTTTCAGAATTGTTCTATCGTTTTTCATTTTCTTATAACAGAGCTGGGACAGTTTTGCTCACCCTGTACTTTCAGAAGGCAAGTCACAGTGAATTCTGTCCAGCTAGTGAGGCTAATCGAGATGTAAACAGAGTTGAAACTATATAGGTATAGGTTATATAACTATACCCTGTTTTCAGCTGCGGAGCAACCGCAATTAAAAAAATTCATACTTCTTAAACTTATACCAAATATTGAAGATTTTTTCATTGATTTAATAGAGTATAACCTATCACATTAGCCATAAAAAACTAGATCACATTGGCGTTCGAAAATAGTGTTAAAAGGGGTTAAAAAATAGAAACATAGAAGAAATATTGACTAGTTATTTATAGCTTTGATAGAATATAACCTATGAAATGTATCATAAAAAACTTGCTTACATAGGCGTACGTAAATAAGGGAAAAGGGTTCAAAAAATATTTCCTATATAAACTTATTCGAAATATGGAATAATTTTTCACAGTTGTTGTGATTGAATATATAAAAATATCATATAGAAGATTTGGTGCACACAGTTTATTTTTAATTATTAAAAAGTATAAAAAGTATACCTAGACATATTGTGTCTAACTTTTAACACTATAATTTTTGCTATATAAGTAAAAGGTATGGCAAATAATGTATATTGTACACCTGCAAAAATATACGTGATAAAATACACTAATTATAGGTTTCAGTGAATAATTACCATGTATGCGTATGTTATAAGCATTCATTTAGCTATAATTATCAGAAATTCGTGACAACATGCACAATGTCGATAACATATTACAAAAAAAAAATCATTCGTTATAAATATACATTTTCATATTTAAATACACTGTGTGAAAAAAAAAACGAATAGTTTATCCATTTGTGGCAAAAGTCCTTGGAGACACACCATCAAATGTGCAGTTCAAAGAAAAGTTCCCTCATTTTAATAAAAAAAATATATCCGAACTGCCTTGCGATTAAATAAACAATGAATAACTATAACCAACTTTACATTCGGGCTGTCTTGAACGTGTTTATAAGCTAAATTCGTTATAATAAAGCAATGGTGGCACCTTGAGTGACACAGAACTAGATTGTAGATTGTGGATTGTTTTTCGGAATCGTTTAGGCGGTTTGGCCTCCCCTCACTTCGACTTGCAGAAGATCTTTTGTGAATGACTCTAGTCTATGAATTGCTCAGCTGTCCCACACTTTTCATAAAGTTGATGATTTCCCTGGGGGCTAAATTGCTTGCCTCGTCGGGTGTTAGGGTCACCCCTCCAAGGTGTTTTAGCCTTTTGCAGAAAAGTGCCATGCATTCGCAGAGCACGTGTTCTGTTGTCTCTGTTGCGTCTTCGCAAAACCGACAAGTGTCGTCCTCGGTTAGGCCCATCTTTTTGAGATGGTACTTCACTGGGTGGTGTCCCGTAAAAAGGCCTGTAATTCGCCTTAGGTCGCTTCTCTCCAGTTGGATAAGCTTCCCTGCGTTGGCCTCTGAAGGTTTCATAAACCTTTTTGATTGTCTTAGGCCTGGAGTGTTTCTCCAGTAGGACTTAAGTTGTTCCTTTTCCCATCTCCGAAGTTCTTCCTTCATATGGCTTTTTGGAAGGCCAAAGATATGTTTTGTATTCCAAGTAAAAATAAATGAGATGAGACCCAAATATGTAATATTTTGCGAAAAATTATGCGAAAAAATTCAAGTGGCCCTGACGATATTCGTTGCTCCCTTTTGAAGCATGTGACCCAATCTATGTCACCCTTAGACCTTTCTTTTTTTTTTGTTTTTATTTATTGTTATTACATGTCATCACTAAAAAAGGTTTACACTAGTCATATTAAATATTACATAACACAATACAAAAATATAGAAATGTATGCGAGGATTGCCTTTTATATTTCGGGATTTGGCAACCCTGGTGTTGCAATCTGGCAACTGACAGCTCTATCGTAAAGTTGGACATTTTTGAGGTTATACGTACTCAGAACGTTTTGACATACGAGCGCTATTTGTGTTGTTTACAGTAACTTAAAAGATTCATCTCGGCACAAAAATGGAATTAAATTGTGAACATTTTCGTGCGATTATTTTTTACAACTTTCGACGTGGATTAATTCAGCAAAAGTGCATGGATGAACTTAATTCAATTTTCGGCGGTTAAGCTCCATCAAGGATCAGTGTTTATCGATGGTATGGTGAATTCAATCGTGGTCGTAGTTCACTCCAAGACGAATTTCGTGAAGGTCGTCCAAAATAAATTGTTGTTCCGAAAACCATTGATGCTGTGCGCGAACTGATATTGCAAGATCGTCATGTGACCTATCAAGAGATTGAGACAACCTTAGGCATTAGCATTTGACTGTCAAAAAAATTTGTTCGCGTTGGATCCCACACAATTTGTCAATCGCTAAAAAAAAGGATCGTGTCGATTGGTCGAAAGAACACGATGGAGCAGCCGCAAGCGCGAGCAGTTCGCGGCGATAATGTGTAACATGTTGCATTACAACGTTCAGTTACAAGATGGTCGCCGCCTTAATATTCGGGATGAATTGCAGTAAAAATAAACGGAAATTATTGCAGAGTTTTCACATATGGCCGAAGATAATTTGAGGCAAATAAAAACGTTCCTCTCCTGTGTAATAATAATAATAAAAATATCTTTATTAACCATAAATTGGTACATTATCAAGTACATTGGCACATCAAGTACAACTAAAACACAACAAAGACAGATACATACAAAAACTGAATTAAAGTAATGAGAACAACAATAATTGTACTCATGGTTGTACCCACATGTATGGATATGATTTTTATTTTTAAAAATATAAGACAATAACTTGTATAGGTAGATAGATGTAACTGTAAGAAGACCATTATTTATAAATGCATCTCTACAGGTGGCTCTGTAAGGTATATTGAAAATACACCTAATTGCTCGTTTCTGGAGTATGAAAACTCTGTCAATTTCAGTACTGCTTCCCCAGACCATTATCCCATACGAGATCGCTGAATAAACTAATGCATAGTAAACAGTGATTAATGCACTCAAATTCATGAAAGGAACTCAACATGTACAGCTTTTGCTTATCTTTTTACACAGGTGGTCCACGGGTGTTACCCAGCTCAAGTATGAATCTATGAACAATCCCAACAATTTGGTGGACCTTGACATCGATAATCGGATCTGATCAAAACTGATATCAAAGTCCAGAGCCCTGTATCTATCAAAGTGCAAAGCGACTGTCTTACCGTAATTGATCAGTCGATTTTTCTGGCACCAGTGCTTAAACTCACTGAGTGTGACATTGATCTTTTACTTGAGGACTTCAGGATCCCTAATAGACAATAATATCGTGGTATCATCAGCATACATATAAAGGTAACCATGCCTTATATTCATAGGAAGATCGTTAACGTAAAGTAAGAAAAGCAGTCGACCAAGTATGCTGCCCTGAGGAGTCCCCAAATCAATGTCCTGAAAACTTGACACCACCGAGTCAATTTTGACTGCTATCTTTCTGTCACTCAGATATGAATGTATCCATTTGTTTATAGGACCACGTATACCAATCCTTTCCAATTTCCGACACAAAAAGTTTTTATCAACCACATCAAATGCAATTGAGAAATCAAATAATAATGCATGTATCTGGGGGTCTCACAGAGCTGTTATAGTTCGGATAGTAGTACAATTGCCTCGTCGGGTACTTGCGGCCAGAAAAATTCTCTCTAGAATATTATTTCAAATCACGACGAGTAGTCAAAACTAGATGTCACCAAATTATATAGTTTTTTCACTATCCGCAAACACATTTACTTTTAGTTCAAAATAGCCGACCCTGTTGCGGTTTGAAGACGTTGGAACTTACACAATGGAGTGTCTTCAGACAGTAAAAGAGAACGGTAAGTGTAAACTGAACTAACTTAAGTAATTAGACGACATATTTGTTTTACTATTAAAAAAAAAATATTAAAAAAATAGTTAAATTGATTGATAAATATTGAAATGTTACGACCATTGTTTAAAGTCTAACCATTATCGAAAATAATTATCCTATACCTACATTTTACTGGGTATATTTACCCATAAAAGAAAACATGTTAAGCCAATATTACAACCTACTAAAATGTCCAGGAGCCAATTTACACAATTAAAAGCATTGACTTTAACATGGTAAACATTTTAAAAACTTATTAACATTAAAATGTTTATTCTAGTCCGAAGCACTACACCATCATCGGTAGCCTTGTTCAATCTCGACAAACACTTTGTTTGAAAAAATAAAAAAAGAAATTTTAGTGTTTGAATATGTCAACGAACGTGACGCCTAAACGACTATTCTCTTTCATGTTTTCTTACATTTTTATTGCTTTGTTTAGTCTTTAGTTTGTTGGTTTTAATGGCGCGGCGGGGCATTAGGCATGTACACAGCTTTTATGTCAAGTAAGTTCTTTAAACTAGCACCTCCGAACAACAAAGCTTCGAGTTTTGAGAAAAGTAAAGAAGCATTATTTACACAAATTTCATTAAATCAGGTTAGATATACAGTGTGTCTACTTCTATCGCAATCTCTTTTTCTTTTTCCCTCTAGCTTTTTCTGTTCATCATCTAATTATAGGGCACATCCAGATAATTTTTTTATGTTATCCACAATGAGATACGTTCTATGTGACGTTTGTTTTTTCTCTCAGGCGTTGGTGGATTTGATAAGTATGCCGAAATATTTTTGACTTCTGTACTACCCATATTGCTGCTTTCTAATTAAATTCAAATTTCTTTATTTCAGTCATAAATTGTACATTTCTGTACATAGACATGTCAATATGTAAACAATAATGTTTAAAATAAAAACACTCATAATAACATTCAGAGAAAAAAATAAAATAAATAAACAACAAATAAACAAACAAATGAACAATTACAATCGCTAAAAAAACCTACTGTCTATTAGTATCAACAAACTCCTGAAAGCTGTAGAACACGTTATGAATCAAATACAGCTTTAATTTTCTTTTAAATTGTGTCTCAGTTAGGCAAACGTTGACGTCCTCGGGCAGGAGATTATAACATTGGTAGCCCGCGTATTTTGGTGACTTTTTGTAAAATTCGTGTTTGGGACGAGGCAAGCACAATCGGTCCCTTCCACTAGTGGAATACTCGTGGTTGTCTCTACACGTACGCGCGCCATCTTTCTTTTTGTAAATATGACAGAGCGTTTTATATAGGTAAATAGATGGGACTGTGAGCAAACGATTTTGTTTAAAAGCCTCCGTACAAGTACCCCTAAAAGGAATATTAAAAATGCAACGCACTGCTCGTTTTTGTAGTATAAACACTCTGTCAATCATATTGGACCTGTCCCAGACCACTATACGAGTACCATACGCAATTGCTGAATAGATCAATGCATAATATATTGAAAGTAAGACATGCACATTTATGCAAGTCTTCAGCAAATTAATAATATATAAAGACGTATTAAGTTTTTTACAAAGGTGGTCTATATGCGTTAGCCAGCTGAAATCCGGATCAACAAAAACTCCTAGCAGTCTAGCAGAATCTGATAGAGGAAGATGGATATGATCAAAGTTTATGTTGAGATCCAATGTTCTGAACTTATTAAAGTGTATAGCAACTGTTTTGTCGAAGTTGATCATCAGCCTGTTACTCCGACACCAAATTCGAAACTCATCGAGCGTGACATTTTTTATCTTATGTTTTAGAATTTCAGGATCCCTGTATTCTAAGGAAAAACTATTTTCTTCGCGCTGTACAACATGATTTAGATAAGCGCTTGAATCCGTTGATAAATGACCGTCTATTTCTTCGCAAATTTTGGTACGTTTATTCTCCAGAGAATTATTATGGGTATTTCGCCACTAATTCATATGAATTCGTGGTGAAATACGCATACAATGAGTTATAATTTTATATCGTTTTTTGTCATAAAACTTACTTCACTAATTCCAGCTCTGCTAATGCAGTATTAATGGGCGAGGGACCGCAAGTGTCCTTATGTCCAGGATTTTTTGATTTGAACTCCAGCGTTGATTTTGGAACGCCATGTTTTTGCCGCTGGCGCAAATAAAGATTATTGCTCCTTATATCATTGACTGCATCGTCTATATCACTCCTGTCATTTACGCTTGTTTTAGGCATGATTTTATTGAGAAAGTCCTTTCAAAACTAGGGCATAAAATGAAATTTAGTTATTAGACACCTTTTGTATTAGGTATTGGTGTAATAACTAGTTATAACAAAGATAGAATAATGGAATTCATATTCAGAGAAAGAGAGTGAAATATGCTGCAAATGTAAAAAAAGAACAAAAATATTGTCTAGATTAGTAATTGGACAGATGTCGAATCACTGATTTTTGGCTTTTTTATTTACCTATTTATTGGACACGCCCTAAAAACCCACCCTTAATGATTTATATTTCTAAAGTCTTCATTATTTATCGCATTAAGTAACTTGTTAATAATATTCATGATTAGGCAGTACTAGTATTTGATTTTTATAATTATTTTAAAATATACAAACACCTGAACATACCTTAGAACTTTATTAAAAATACATAATTCACAATAGATGAATGAACAAAAGCACAGTTCCCACTAAAACAACGTTTGATGTTAAGGCGGCGTGGGTTCAGATCAACTCTCTAACCAATAAAGTCGCCATGTATGGGGTTTCACATGACGTAATACTCTTAAAAATCTTATTTCAGTTTATTAAACCCACTTTGTCCAATAACTGGGTGGTTTACCCTAGCAAAACAGCAAATTGTTCAAAATCACAAAACACTAAATAGCAACAGTAATAATTTGATATAATATTTGATAATATTGCAACTCATACACGACAACAAAGGTATAAATAACACCACTCTACCACTGGATGATTCAATATTACGCAGCGTTTTATTGTTGTCAAATTAGATGTCACAATTTGACAGTAGTTTAAAAGTTAATGTTTTTAATTATCGGTAATTTTATAAGTAAACACAATGAAAATGGATCGTATACGAAACCATTTTATATGTTTTTCGGAAATCACGGATATGATTTTAATCATGGGTAAGATTTAAAGACATTTGATTGATTATAATCATTAAAATTGTAATTTTGTTTATTTAATAGGAAAATGTAACTTTAACGCTAGTTTAGCAGCTAGGCGGTACGCAGAAAAGTTCCCTAATCGAATTCATCCAAAACGAAGGTATTTTTCAAATTTGGTAAGCGACTAAGGCGCTGTGGAAGTTTTAGGGAAGACCGTAGAGGGAACTGCGGTCGACCCCGTATAATTCAACCCGAAAAAGAGGACAGTATTTTAACAAGCATCGAGGAGACACCAAACATTAGTACTAGAGTTCTTGTCCGACAGGTTGAAAACATTGGGAAATCTGAAGTACACCAGATTTTAAAAAGACAGCAGCTTTACCCCTACCACATTCAAGAAGTACAATCTCTGCTGCCTCAAGACTTTTAGCTGAGATCTAAACTATGTAGGTGGATATGCGAAATGCATCACAGAGATATACACTTCATCAAAAATATTTTGTTTACGGACGAAGCTACCTTTACTAGCAACGGGGTCACAAATATTCATAATACACATATCTGGGCAGAAGAAAATCCTCATGCCGTAGTAGAGACACATCATCAAGTATAAACTTTAAAGTCAACGTGTGGATTGGTATCGTGGATAATTTCTTTTTGCGTCCTGTACTTTTACCAGACTGGTGCTTCATTTTTAGCATTTCTTCAAAACATACTGCCCGATTTACTTGACGATTTGCCTCTCTTAATCAGACAAAACATTTGGTTTCAACTTGATGGTGCACCAGCACATTTTGCTAGGAATGTAAGGAGATATTTACATGGAAACTTTCCCCAACGCTGGATTGGGCGAGGCAAAGATGCTGCTGTTAAATGGCCTCCCCGATCCCCAGATCTTACTCCCTTGGACTATTCAGTCTGGTGTTGTATGAAAGATTTTGTTTATACGGTTCTGATTTTGAGTTAAAATGATTTAATAGAGAGAATCTTACAAGCTGGGGAAGACTGTAGGTTGAAGCCTCATATTTTTCCAAAGACTAAGATTTTCTTTACTAAAAAGAGCTCGCATATGCATTGTCTTTTGAAATGTGGATCTTCCGGCGGGCACTAAGAATATCATGGACAAAAAAGATTACCAATGAGGAAGTTCTACGCAGAGTAAAAAGAGAAAGAGAACTAGCGAACGTGATTAAAGCCAGAAAATTAGAATATCTCGGTCATATTATGCGTGGAGAGAGATACGGTATACTACGACTGATAATGGAGGGAAAGATCGCAGGAAAGAGATCGATAGGCAGAAGACGTATGTCCTGGCTAAGAAACCTCAGAGAATGGTTTGGATGCACATCCCTCCTACTCTTCAGAGCCGCGGCATCCAAAGTAAAAATAGCTGTAATGATAGCCAACCTCCATAAAGAGATGTCACCATAAGAAGAAGAATATGCATTGAAAAAAATGGGGGTCATATCGAGCAATTTCTTTAGACTGGTAGTTTTTCTAATGTTTATTTAAATATTTTTTCAAGTTTTTAAAATAATATGTTTAAATAATTACATAATTAATATTTGACTATAATGCTTCAAATTAAGTTAAAAATAATAAACAATTTCGTGTTCGTAGTGTTTAGTTGTATTACCTTTTTGAAAACTGTACTTAAATTGATGCACGGTAATGGTAATTTGAGTTATATATGCTTGATTTAGTAGTGAAAATACCGTGAGCCGCGTAGACAACAAGGGCCAATACTTTTCAAAATATTTCAAAAACAAATGATTTGATCGAAATTTTATAAGAGTTAAAAAATAATCAAAAATACATAGTAACCTATAAAAATTTAGTTTAAAAGTCATTGGCGTACGTAATAAAAACTTGGGGGGTCAATGGGTACTGAACATCATGTATTTTGGCTATTAAGAAATTGTTGTGTGTTGTTTTTTTGGAAAGAAGTAGCTCTTTATACTGAAGCAACACACTGAATTTTAATCCAATATCTCAATAAATACTAGAATTATTTAAAAATATTAGTTTTAAATTTTCAACTTTGACGGCCTGTATATCGAACATGGAGGGCTAAAATGAAACTCAGATTATTTTTGCTCAAGGAATCTCAACGGATTGATCTCCTTTTTCCGGACACCCTCGTATAACATTTTGATTGAAGCCTTGAAGGTTGAATTTTGCGAAATGTTGTACAAAAAAGCAATTTAATAAAGACCAACGCCCCATGCTGTGTAACAATTAAAGTGTTGTAATTTTATTGCGAATTGGGAAAACTCAAACATACTTTTGAAAACTGCATTAATATACAATTATTATTGCCAGGTGCAATTTTTACATCCGACCGCAATCAGCTTGAGTTCTGTTGTAATTTTTCTTTTATTTTTATCTGAATTTAAAACAACAGCAACAAACAGCAGCCAGTCGCAACATGTTTTTGTTTCAAAAAGGGACACCGATGATTATCGGATGGAAAACATCAGAAGGCACAACGGGCGATTGACGAGTGACTGACAGTCGCGCCGGCACAAACCGAATAAGTAAATCCTAATAAAGGAAAGCAACCAGGCTGTAGTTGATGATCGGCATTCTTTTGGTTCGATGTTAACGATATCTTATCAAAGAATTTAAAAATAATTAACGTAGATAAAATCATAGGCGGGCTGATATATATTTTGTTAGTAGGTATATAAGGTTCCCAGATTTGGACAAGTGTATGGGATATGCGTTTAAATTGTTTGCATTTTCTTTAAAAATTTTCAGTACTAATAATACCCCTAGGGTCTTGATAATACCAAGATAATAGCCCAAGGCCGCAGGCCGAGGGCTATTATCCTTGAGCAACTCGCTTGAAGGACTCTCTATGATAAAATTTTGAGTATTTATCAAGGTCGGAGGAGTATTCGATAACATAATTTTTTACTTTGTAGATATCAAAAATTTGATTGTCAATCTGACGTTTAATAATTTTCAATACAAAATGCATTAGTTCTAATCAAACAAATATTATTCATTTTAATTTAAAACTGCAGTTGTGAAAAGTATAATTGGTAAATGTTAAATTGGAAGAAGAGTTTGCTGAAGTTGACGGATTGTTAATTTCCACTGTTGAAGAAATTCCTCGCATGGTGTTGATTATTTCACCATGGTTCTTGGTTAATATTCAAGTACGGTTTAATTGAATTAGAGCTGCTATGTCCTGTTATTTTGATTAATTGCTGTTCAGGAATTCCTTTATTTGCCAAATGGCTAAATGCAGTTGATCTATTTGAATGATTGGATATCTTTTCACATTTAGTGTCCACAACAATAGCTTGCGCAGAAGATTTGGTCCAAATATAATTGTGTTCTTGCCTACCGGTATATTGTCAAACCATGTGTCACTTTCGGATTTCCAGAAACGATTTGGTCTCAAGAATAGGCGACTGGAAGTAATATTTTTCCCCCTTTTGGACCATAATTTATGGAATAACCGAACAAGGCATGCACTTTCGTTTGCAATATTTGGAACAAGCCACTTACTATTTGTACAACTTTTCGATCCTCCTTGTCATGTTTTACTGAATATTGGATTGTATTCAATTCTGTTGGTTGGCGTTCCATCATTATTTTTCTCAATCGTGAAATTATCTATAAGGGAATCAGCTGCTATATGGTAAATTTTTTTTGTAAACCTTCTGGTGTACATTCATCCCATAATCCAAAGATTCTAGCCAAATCACTTGAACTCAAATTTGATGAACTGCATTTTCGTTTGTTTGGATCCTGCTATAATCTTTTACGTTTTGCATTTCTTGCATCTCGCGCATTTTTGAATATCACACTGGTAAACGGGTCGAATACAATTTTGAAGTCATTGAAGTATTTTTCCTGGAGTAGCCTACTCGTAGTATTCCAAATTGTTTTTACAGTTGCTTCTTTACATTCAGTTCCGTCAGCTTTTCTCATATTTACCGCATAATCTTTCAATATATTAGCCAAATTATGCAAACTCGTTTCAGCATTCAGTTCGTATCCTCTGGTCGCACAAAACTCGAGAAATATTTTCCATACATATTTTTTTGATTTGATTGTATTTTTTGGTATATTATTAGATATAATACCATTAATTGCATCGTTAGATGCAATACCAAATCTTCGCGACATTTTTAAACCAGTTGTCAGTTTGACGTTTAGTTAATTTTTAATAAAAAAAAATCCAGAGGTGATTGGATGAAATTTGACACATGACTTAAAATTAAGTAATTTGATTGGTTACTATATTTAGTAAAAAATTATCTTTAGAAGTTTTTGGAAAAAAAATAATTTATATTTATACTGTGTCCACGTAAGTGAGCGGCATATGGGAAACTTCTTTATTATTAACTTTACGAAAAAAAGTTATTCTTCATAAAAAGTTCTGCATGGTCCAGAACCTAAAGTGCAACCATCAGATGTTAAATTTTTTCAGTCGTATACGAGGTTTGTCAAAAAATGTGATTTTTTGCTCTATGGAGTAAAGTACCTTTATTTTTGACAACATCGAAATTTGTTATAAAGAAAAGATGTTTAGAATTAAAAATAGCTTTCAGATATTCGGCATTGTTTATTTACATTAAAAAAATATTTATTTCTACATTTGTTCCTCTGCGGTTACGTTGGAAATTTAAGTTTGCACATTAATGCATAATTAATCTAGGATGCACTGGCAGTTTTTTAAAACTGATAATTAAAGTAGGCTTTGCGAACTGTCAAAATATCGAAAAAACGTCAACAATCGTATTTTAAAAAGTGTCACGGTATAAATACTTTTTTTAGTCAGTCTAACAGTGTTTTTCATAGTTTTTAGAGATCCGTCTTGTACAGTTTTATGTTCGACAGACGTATTTGTTTGTGAAAAGTTAGACGCAACCAACATTAAGTCTAGAAGAGAAAATTGATATTGTGCTAATAGTGGGTGATAAGTATAAAACATTTTGAGAAGCAGCAGACATTTTTAATTTCCAAGATCCAGATAAAAATATTCACAATGAAACTGTTAGAAAAATATTTAATAAATTTAAGAATTGTTTAATCAAATTTATAATTAATAAATGCAATGCAACGTAGTCGCAGAGCAAATGTAAAAAAAAATATTTTTTTAATGTAAATAAACAATGTGGAATATTTGAAAGCTATTTTTAATTCTAAACATCTTTTCTTTATAACAATTTTCGATATTGTCAAAAAGAAAGGTTTTCAATCACATTTTTTGACAAACCTCGTATACGACTGAAAAAATTTAACATCTGATGGTTGCACTTTAGGTTTTGGACCATGCAGAACTTTTTATGAAGAATAACTTTTTTTCGTAAAATTAATAATAAAGAAGTTTCCCATATGCCGCCAACTTACGTGGACACACTTTTTTAAAAATATTTTCAATTATACTCTACATGGTGTTTCTAAAATAGGTGGTCAAAATTTGTGAGCGAATTGGGTCTAATCATGAAAAAAACCTAAATTGTAATTTTTCGAAAAGTCCTTATTTACAAAGATAGAGGGTGTTAAAGATGACTAGCTGAGGACGATTTTTTTGAATCGTTTCGAAATGAGTAAAGATGAATTAATCAAATGTAGCATATTTATTCACCTAGTTAAATGTCGTAAACTGACATCAAATTGAATAAAAAAGAATGACAATAGGCGGGTAAACGGGGGGGACCCTTGCCTTAATTATAACCTAACTTTTTTTCCTTGTGACTTTTATTCCATTTGTATCAAAAATGTAATAAAACAAAGTTTTCTACATAAAAAAGGCATACTTGTTTTTTCTCGAAAAACTTAAAGGTTTTCGAGAAATTCGAGTTTGAAACTTTTTGGACAAAACTGGTCCTTAGAACACAGCATTAATAAAATTTTGGAAAACTTTTCGTTTGCAAACTGTATTTCAATAATTTTATTAATGCTTGTGCCAGTTTTGTCCTGAAATTTTCAAACTCGAATTTCTGGAAAACCTTTAAGTTTTTCGAGAAAAACAAGTATGCCTTTTTTATCACATTTTTGACACAAATGGAATAAGAAGAAGAAGTTAGGTTATAATTAAGGCAATGTTGACCACTTATTTTACAAACCACCTTGTATAACCGGTTTATGTTTGGTTTAAGACGATTGACCATTTAATCATACAGTTCTTGTACGTTAACAGTCGTAACAAAAATACATGGAGATATGTATAGTAAAGAATTTGATACGACCGTAGCAAAAGTTAGCGTACCATTACTGTATTAGTAAATAGTCCATTGTAACCTTTAGTATAACACCACTAAAGTACAGAGTGAGGTTGGGTTGGTTTGGTTTGCTGCGAACCTCCAAGAAATCCAAATAACGTGAAGCAGCAAAATACTTTAAACCTTGCGAGTTTGTTTATCAACCACAATATTTTGACTTGACGTTCAAAGTCTCCATAATATAAATGAAAAGTAATACCGGAAATAATTATTAAAGCACTAAATTCGGTTGAAAAACTTTAAAGCTACGACATTGATTCAAGAAAATGTCATCTGTTTCTATTACATTAACGAGAACAGAAATCAACCATGCACGCACAATCTTCGGATGCCTGTGATCTGCTGTATCATATAGCAGATAGACATACGGGGACACATGCATCAGAATCAATGTATAGTAGGTATGAGAATATGCTATAGGAATATCAAATCAGTCTTTACCTTCTATATAAATACCTTCGTTTCAACTCAACATATCAGTGCATGCTATACTGTCACAATTTAAAATGATTATGCAGAACACTGGTATTTGAATCAAATCAAATTCAGAGTAATAAATCCTGGCCATAGATGGAATGAAGTATCATTTGTAAGTTGTGCAAATAAATTAATGCTTAAGTATCTAGCGGTAAATCTTGTGAGTAGGTTTTAAATAATTATAATTTATAGTTTATATAGGTAAGCTTGTTGTGTCCAATTATTTAAGGAACTACAAATAAAGCATTGCATTCTACAGGGTTTTTACGGTAGCTGAAACTGGAACTGAACTGGAAGGTAGTTCTCGCATGGTTAGAAACAAGGCTCCGAAGTTCTTGCAATTAAAATTAATAATTTATTTTAATTTTCTTCGAATTTATAATGTTTTTCCTTTTTTTTACACAGTGTGACGTACCGGGTATTGCATTAAGGGTGGACAGGAAATAATAGTCGTAGGACAATAGGGGAAAAATTCTTTTAGGGAAATCGATCATGGGAAAGCACTGGAAATAGTTTTTTAGTTCCTAAATATACCGTTAGGGGGGTGTAATAGATACAGTAATGCGAAAAGTGCATTTTTATTGAAAATTTCGCAATATAAGTTAACAAAACAATACCAGCACAGTAATGCTACTGAGATTCGGCATCTTTTTGGTGTAGCACTTTTTATTGTGTGGCTTGAAATAAAGGCAGCAGGCAAGAACGAAATTTTACCAATGATAATGTGTATAACTTTGATTTGGCTTAACCGAATTTATCAATTTAATTTTTGTTTCAGAATTGAAGCCTTGCTGATGAAGAAAAAAATATTTCAAATTATAATCGTTTTTTGGGGCTCCGCTAGATATTTGCGATATTTGCAACGCCTAAGCTTTTTTTGCTTTTTCTTTAAAAACTTAAATGGAATGATACAAATATTTTATCAATGATGAAAAGCAAATTGAATTTGCAACAAAAAAGTCCAAAACCGCACATCAAAATCTTTATTCGTTTCAGAGTTATATCTAAAAGAATGTTGTTCACCAAAATTCGTTGAAAAATCATGTATCTTTAATTTTCCGTGATCAAGAATGCCATGGGAAGTAAAGAAATCGGTTTAAACCATAGAAATCTTATATTATATATGTACTCTAGAATGCTAATTAAATCCAGCCGAATACCAAAAAGTGTAACGGGTATGCAGAGTTTTCTCGAACTACGCATGCTCCTCAGTCACTTATTTTCAGTACAGAGCTGCCATATTTAAAACTATTTTGTCGTTCGCCTTACAGAATTTATGCGACATATCTGTTTTATAAATAAATCCATATGTTGCGTCATACGAAACTGCTTGACAAAATCAAATAATTCAATGTTATCGGTAAAATTGTAATACTGTTTAGTTTTCAGCAATATGAACGAAACATTTTTTTCCAAATCTTATTAAATTTAGGAGATTTCGCAACAGCGTCTATTTTCGCAAATGACATTTCTCGTAGTGGGAATATCTGTCAGAGTCGGCTTCACAACAATTCAGATAGGTTTTATAATTGAATTATGGGTTTATGCGTGGTATATTTTAATTGTTGATAGATATACCTATTTGTGATTAAAATTGTTTTTAATATTTGTTATTTTGGTTTGGTAGTTTGTTTATTTAACAAACAATGAGGTGTATAGTGTTGTGGTGTAAAAATGAAAGTATCATTCCTGGTATTAAATATTTTCAGTAAGTTATTGTTTCGGGTTTCTAACAGTCTCAGTTTGAGTCAATATGATACCATTGACATGATACTCATTTTTAGCTTGACAAAAAAAAGACATGATGTTTGGATGCGGGCATTGGGATCCTAGTACAGAAAATGTATGTGATGGGAATGTCATATGCAGTAAGCATTTCGCTGCAGAAGATATCATTTGTAGAGAAGACGGCAAGAGGATCACCCTCGTACCCGATGCAGTTCCCGAACTTTTGTTGAAAAGAAGAGATTATGTAAATGAGAGTGGAAGTTAAATTCTTAATCGTTTGATATCAAGACACTGTTTACTTAAAAGCAGTCAGTCAAAAATGCATGATATGTATGTCAAGTATATATTTCCTACGTTGTGTAGGTATACAAAGTTCGTTTGAATTCTGTTGTTAAACTGGAATATACTTAATTATAGAATCCTCCATGAAATTGCTGAGAATCAAAGTTCTACCAACCATGTTTTGTCACAAAATACTATTGCGAGTAGTACGGATGATATGGAAGTGGTTTACATGGACACGGAAAATATTCGTGAAATCACTGTTTCTTGCACCCCTTCTTTGAAGGCTGTAGAGAGGTAAGAGGCCTAAGGTGGTTGTATAAACAAACAAATATTATATAATAATAAAATAAATAATTAGAATGCTCAAGTCCTTACGATATTTTCCAATATTAGAATTTTTACTTATTTCTCGTTTCTGCTTAGATTTATTATTATTGGGTTGTACCTGTTAGACAATAAAGTATTTATATATTTAATGTAATTTTTTATTTCTTAAATTCCTTTATTCCATTTTTTTATTTGAATTACCAAATGGTAAAATTTAATTTTAAATATACCTATAACAGTAATTTAATTTAACATTTAATCAAAGCCGGTCCTGTTGAAAAATAAGTGACTGGTGATCATGCGCATTATGGACAGCTCTACACTTTTGGTTACATTTTTGTACTACGGGATTATCATTCTAGAGTATATATATATATATATATAATATAAGATTTCTGTGGTTTAAACTGATAGTTTAACAAAGAAAAATAATGAAACATCTATTAAAATTACCAAAATGCAGAGCTTTCATAAAATTTGTTAAAAGAGGTAAATAGATCGACATACCCATGAAACAAAATTGGCAAGTTTCCATCGAGGCAAATAAACAAACGCGAATATGCTGCTAAATACCCTGACCGAGAATACCATAGCAGAAAAGTGTTCTGTCGGTTAGCAGTCCGTTTACGAGAAATGGGAAGTGTAAGAGTTGATCCAGTCCCGCCCAGAAGATGTCCAGTCAGCGCAGTGAAGATAATATTATAAACGTTCTTACGTATGTAGAAGCGAATCCTCATGTAAGCGTCAGTGACATTTCTTCAGACTTAGGAATAAATCGCTCTTCAGCGTTCCAGATTTTAAAATCTTTTCAACTGCGCATCCTTACAGCATGGTTTTACATCAGGCACTGTCAGATGCCGATTTTGACAAGCGCCTAGACTTTTGTTATTGGCTGTGCACGGAAAACCCGCAATTTCTCTCACAGATTTTATGGACTCATGAGGCCAGTTTTTCTACTTGTGGTAGTGGTATCAAAGTAGATGGAGTGTAAACTTGTGGTGTGGAATCGTACACGGCAGAATTATTGGACCATTCATAATTGATGGCCATCTGAATGGAGAATCGTATCTCGATTTTTTAAGAACTAATTTGCAAATCCTGTTAGAAGACGTTCCACTTAACGTACGGATATCCATGTGGTATCAACGCGATAGATGCCCAGCGCATTTTTTTGAACAGTTGCGCAATATTTTAAATGTTGTTTAGCCAAATCGCTGGATTAGAAGGGGTAGCGTATTAATATAAAAAGTATAAAAACTATTTTTATATTTGAAATATTTTATTTTACATTTTCATGACGTTTCGACCATTTTTCTGGTCTTTCTCAAATTTCTATAATATAAAAAGTCAATATACATTAATAAAAACTATGAATATTTTGTTGGTAAACTTATCATTTTAGGCGTGTATAATTATTTCTGACATACCTACAAGATTTACACAATCAACCAGTATTTCATAAACATTGTCGTCATAAATTTTGAATTAAACATTCAACATCATTACTATTACTGGTCTTTAAATTAAACTTTTATTTATTTTTTAAAAACATGTCAAATATAATATACTATATATAAAAACATTTTAAAAGGACACACATTCACAGAATGGAAGCAAACATTCTACTTAAATTATTTATTATTATATTACTTTAGGGGTTTCTCTATAATGTACCTATCGGTAAAATTCTTGAGCAAATAAATTCATATCATATATTCTGCACTGAAATTGCTTTATAGTAATAGACAAATTTTGAGTTTCAAGTTGCGTAAGTCTTTGTGTGAGTCGTTAGTCCTATCTAATTTTAATTATTGTGATTTTGTCTACGGACCTTGCCTTGATTTGATTTCAAAGAATAGAGTTCAGAAAGTTCAGAATTCGTATTGCCGATTTATATTTGGTTTGCGAAGATCTGATCATGTATCTTTTGCTTTTGCTCAGCTTAATTGGTTAAGGATGGAGGGTCGACGTATGCACCACCTGGGAATTTTTATTTTTCAAATATTGCGATCTCCATCTTCACCGTCTTCACTTAGACGTAAATTAATATTTCGTGATTCTGTACATGGTAGGAATATTCGTGATACATATATAAACTGACAATGCCTGCCTCATCATCGTACAGCCTTATTTAAGAGATCTTTTGTTTACAACCCTGTCAAACTTTATAATTCATTACCCAACAGTTTATTGAGTTTAGAGCTGAGAAAATTTAAGACTAGCTTTAAATCTTATTTACTCGTATTAAATTTGCAAGCTTAAGATTTTTGTGTTCTGTTTTTGATAATTATTATTTTCTTTTTAATTTTCTTTGCAAGTGCCCGTCTCATTTTTCATTTTTTTTTATTGCGTTAATGTTTTAATTAAGTATTTTGTGGAAATGTATGAATTGATATTGACTCAATATTTTGAACTGTTGATGGAAGTACATGTTGTCTAACCCGCTCGCTGCCTAGCGGGGTTAAGTAGAATAGCTAGTACAGCTAGACTTCGCCTCGTTGGGTAGCCTATTATATTGTATATTATTATTATATGTTACATACACTGTTAAAACAGAATAGTAAATTTACGTAAAATATAACTGTAATATTTATTCAACCATTCCCTCACGTAATTTTCCACCTTGACTGTACAACTACAATATTAATCGAAATATTACAATTTAAAATTACGCCACATTTAGTGTAAAAATACAATATTAAGGTAAAATTACAAATTAAAGTTACACTTAATTTGGTGTACAATTACACAATATCGTAAAATTACAAATGAAAATTACGCTGCATGTCATGTAAAAATACACTTATAAGATTAAGATTACAACATAAAAGTAGGCTTAGTTACGTGTACTTTTACACAATCGCTGTCTAAATAATACCAATATTTTAACGTATTTTTGCGGTAAGGCCCGGAAATGTACAATGCTCGTAAAACAATAGTGGAATATACTTAAAATTTACAGTGTTCTTACATAAAAAATGGGGGAAAAATATCATTTCTGTACAGTAAGAACGTAATTATACGTAATTTTTTTGTACTTTCATGAATATTTATGTGAATTCACAGAAACTTTATCTGAATATTTCATTATACTTACCGTATTTGTACAACATTTTTAGGTGATCTATGTACCCAGATTGTTTCTGTAGACGTGAAAAATTGTCCATACTGAAATGGAGTCAGATCTTTTGTGTGTGAAATGAAAGTCAACACCACCAAATAAATTTAATAATCGCTCTATGCGTCAATAGTAAAACCAGACATGTTTCAAGGCTCCAAGCCTCATCATCAGTGGTTATTACAACATCAATTATTATATGACAAAGAGGAATATGTTAAAGTCTAGAAACAAGGAAGCACTGTTATACCAAACTATATACTTAGTAGTATAACTCACCATTTCATGTAAAAAAAAAAAATGCATTAAAACTTATTATTTTGTTGTATTTCTTTTATAAATCATTTCATATTGAAAATTTAGAAAAACCACCAATTATTCAAACGGCTGCCAATTCGGTAAATTAAAATGGCGAACATCTATACCGAAGGGCACTCTGTACTTCTCGTGGAAAAATTGAATGGAAAATCTGGAAGTTTGTTGTGGCGGAAGATGATTAACGTCCATTTATTGGATTTTTCACCACTTTTTAAACCAAATGTAAACTGGAAAAAGTAAAGAAAAATTAAAAACTTTTTAAGTTTTATATAAAAATCACTGCAGCCTAAAAAATAATTCTCCTTTTAGGTTACAGTGGTTTTCACAACTTAAAAATTTTTCTTTACTTTCCCAGTTTATATTTGGTTTAAAACTCAATAAATGCATGTTAGTTCTTTACCCTATATGTTGAATATAAACACAAAATTACTAGTTTTCCCGATTTTTAATATTTAACGAAAATATAAATGCTATAAACATGCTAAACTAAAAACTAAAATTTCTTGCCATATTTTCCTAATAATAGGTACCACATACTTAACAAACAAACACGTAAATTCAGTCTTAGATGTTTCTTATATTGGGCTGGAAAACATATCAAATGCGAATTTTAACAAAAATACTAGAAACGTCATACAAAAAAATGCAATTAAAAATTAAGGAAGAAATGCTTTACATAATTTTTGAACTTTCCCAAGTTTTAGGCAGTTACAATTTAAAATTTGTTGATTTTGAGCTGCCATATTTTCCTAATGTTATGTATCTACTATATTATACTTTGCAAACAAAAACATAAATATTCAGTCTTAGAAGTTTCTTAGATTAGGCACGAAAACACATACAATGTGAATTTTAACAAATGTACTAGAAATATCATACAAAAAAAAATTAAATTTAAAATTAAGGAAGAAATTATTTAACATAATTTTTTAACATTTTCTAGATTTAGGTTAGAATTTAAAATTTGTTCATTTTGAGCTGCCATATTTAGCTAATAATAGGTACCTACTATACTATACTTAACAAACAAAAAGAAGTTTCTTAAATTACAAAAAAAAATCAATTAAAAATTAAGGAACAAATGCCTAAAATACTAACCTGGTAAGTGCAGTTTGTCCGGGCGCATATAAAAATCTATCTGGGTGTATTGCTATGTAGATATTGATGGTACCTAATTATATTTTTTTAAAAGTATTACACTTTATCCTACAACATGAACAAATCATTTTTACTTAGCACAGCTAATGTATGTAGAGGCGCTTATTATTCGAACCTCAAAAGAAAGCCATTCACTATTTCTCTGCAACCGTACACACCGCTAATATTTTGTTAACTTTTTGGGCACAGCTTATTGTATTTAATTTGTGTTTCAGGTTTATTAAATCAGTTGTTAAATAATAAATGTGCATTGTTTGTTTGATAACGCTGAATTGTAAAGGGTAAATAGCTGCTGTATATACTCGCATGCCTGTTACGCTTGCGCTGTAAGATGTTTTTACGAAAGTGTCGCAAAATTACTAGGAGCCACGGAATAGTACTAAAAGTAATGTGTAGATTTGCAGGGAAAACGAAAATTTTCGATACGATTTGAATACACACAAATTATATCGTGAAAACACATTTCGGTAATGCGTTTTTACGATATTCCTAAGGAAAAATACGTGATTTGGGTAAATTATCGGCAATATTCGCGAATATTTAAGATTTACCTAATATTACATAAAAAACATGTATGTTTACTACAAATCTTACGTATTTCTCACCCAATTTTTAACAGTGTATGTTACATTTTGTTTTTTTGGAACAGAATTTCATTATATAGTTTTATATTTAATTGATTGTAAGTTGCTTATGTTCATAATCTAATAAAGGCCATTTATTATTGTTATTATAAAATAACGTTACCACATGCTTAATTTAGCCACATAACCTAATTATTGCTCATGTGTTATACCGGAAAAATTATGTATGTTTTTTTGTCAATAATTGAAATACACTGTCAATAATAAATAAATAATGTAGATTATATTTATTGAACCACCCTGTATAGTATGTCCGGTTTTTTTTTCATGGCTTCCTTCCATCTATTTTCCGTTCTTCTGTTTTGGTGATAGCAATACAAATACAGACGGCAAACCCATGCAGGCAAAGCACATAACACAAATATAACTATGCGCCATCTTGCGTGTCACGTCAGGTTGAGTCCTGCCCACTGTAAGAGATCCAACAATTTAGACCCCGCCCAACAATACACACAGACAACATTTTTGTTACTGAACACTAATATAGGAACTTATTACGGGTACTTATATAATAATGTCTTGGACTTTGGATGAGTGTAAAAAGGAGGCAGACAAACACACAGATTCTAAAGACATGCAATATTTTTTCCAAAGTGGGTTTTTTGTTTCAAATTAATTAATGAGTAATGCGGGTATGTAAAAAGAATAATACGTGTTTATCCAAAAGCAAAGCCTGGTCGATTTACGAGGGTTGCCTTTTATATTTCGGGATTTGGCAACCCTGGTGTTGCAATTTGGCAACTCACAGCTCTATCGTAAAGTTGGACATTTTTGAGGTTATACGTACTCAGAACGTTTTGACATACGGGCGCTATTTGTGTTGTTTACGCAGTAACTCAAAAGATTCATCTCGGCCCAAAAATGGAACTAAATTGTGAACATTTTCGTGCGATTATTTTATACAATTTTCTACCTGGATTAACTCAGCAACAGTGCATGGATGAACTTATTTCAATTTTTTGGCGATGAAGCTCCATCAAAGACCAGTGTTTATCGATGGTATGGTGAATTCAATCGTGGTCGTAGTTCACTCCAAATCGAATTTCGTGAAGGTCATCCAAAATCAGTTGTTGTTCCGAAAACCATTGATGCTGTGTGCGAACTGATATCGCAAGATCGTCATGTGACCTATCAAGAGATTGAGACAACCTTAGGCATTAGTGGGGCCAGCATACATTCAATATTGCTTAAAAATTTGACTGTCAAAAAAATTTGATCGCGTTGGATCCCACACAATTTGTCAATCGCTCAAAAAAAGGCTCGTGTCGAATGGTCGAAAGAAATGCTCAAAAAATACGATCGCGGTGCTTCGAAACACGTCAATGACATCGTGGATTTACGCGTATGAGCCCGAAAGTAAACAGCAGTCGACTGACTTTTGAACCTATACCAAATATAATTTTTTGCTTATTTTAGTTATTTTATTTAAACTTTTTTTAAATTATTTTTTTTTTAAGTAAAAATTGCTAAGACTAATCCAGGCCTGTGGGACAAAATAAAGTAAATCACTATTCCCAATTTCCCTAATAATATAATATATTAAACAATAAAAAAAAAACTAAACATACTATTCTAAGACCAACAAAGTAGGAAAAACAATTAAACTACTTTTTTAATTATATAAAATAGGCGTTGGTCTTCCATTTTCATTGATGTCCTTAGATAGAGCTTCAAGTTACAGGTTAAAAATAAAAAAGATAAACACGAAAAACAATGAACATTTAGCCATTAACCACGTAAATCAGTATTTTAGTTGAATTTTAATATTCTTAAAACGATCGTATAGAAATAATGTAGCTGACTGTGTACAATTTCAAAATTGTTAGTGAGTGCATGACTCCCATACTCTTATTCAAAACGCAATCTCTGAGTATACCTAGTCATCGTCCCAACCGACTCTCTTAAGATTTATATTTATACTTACATCAAGTTCTTATCAATATTTAATATTTTACTATAAATAGGTATTTCTTAAGTTATTTGTGTCAGATTGACTGTGTCGTTCAAGCTTATACGAGTATAAATCATCATTAAATAACATTCCTCCTATAACAATTGGCCTCCTTATCCAATATTTTCGTGTCTTCAAATTTAAAGTGGTGTCCGTTTTCCAATTGATGTAAAGCTAATGCTGTCTTCCCTATTTTTTGTAAATTGTGGTTCTTAGTATTACGATGTTGATTAACACGTGTCTTTAAATATTGTTGAGTTTGACCAATGTGTGATACGCTACACTGAGGGTGTTTGATAAATTATATTGGATTGACTATCTGACTCGATCTTATCCTTTAGTGGTGTAAATGATGTATTTATTGATTTGGTGTTCAAGGACCAGTGTTTATCGATGGTATGGTGAATTCAATCGTGGTCGTAGTTCACTCCAAGACGAATTTCGTGAAGGTCATCCAAAATCAGTTGTTGTTCCGAAAACCATGATCAAGAAATTGAGACAACCTTAGGCATTAGTGGGACCAGCATACATTCAATATTGCATAAACATTTGACTGTCAAAAAAATTTGTTCACGTTGGATCCAACACAATTTGTGAATCGCTCAAAAAAAGGCTCGTGTCGATTGGTCGAAAGAAATGCTCAAAAAATACGATCGCGGTGCTTCGAAACACGTCCATGACATCGTCACAGGTGATGAATCGTGGATTTACGCGTATGAGCCCGAAAGTACACAGCAGTCGACTGTATGGATGTTTCAAGATGAGCCAAATCCAACAAAAGTTGTTCGCGAACGAAGCACTTCCAAGCAAATGGTCACCTGTTTTTTTCGTAAAAACTGGACATGTCGCAATCGTACCACTAGAACAACGCGAAACAGTCAATTTTGAGTGGTACACAACCATTTGTTTGCCAGTTGTCTTCCAAGAAATCAGGAAAACCAACCGCCGAAGACTCTTCACCACGACAATGCGAGCTCTCACAGATCGGCTCAAACAACTGCATTTTTGAGCACCGAAAACATCGATTTGATGGGTCATCCGCCGTATAGTCCTAACTTGGCACCGAATGACTTCTTTTTATTCCGGTACGTAAAAAACAAACTGAGAGGTCAACATTTTTCGTCACCTGAAGAAGCGGTTGCTGCATTCAGAATGCATGTTTTGGAGATACCTCAATCAGAGTTCAAAAGTGCTTCGACAATTGGTTCATACGCATGCAAAAGTGTATAGATCTTCATGGGGAATATTTTGAAAATCAATAAAGTGATTTTCAATGATTAATATTTGTTTGTGTTCGCTAATCCCGAAATATAAAAGGTACCCCTCGCACTCCTCGTAAGAATGGACTATTTCATAAAAATAAGTCATCATATAATTTAATGTTACTTTGACGTGATACACCCTGTATATAACTAGCCCAAATCAATGCTTAATAATACGAATTTTAAATCATAACGTCGAATAACAAAATATACGAGTACATGCGTCAAAATTCTAATACACCTACTTTATCAATTATAATCAAACTGAGTAGATCTGACAGCCCTATTATTGTAACTGTAGCGGCATCAGATCAAAGAGAGTTGCTGATGGCTGAAAGTGCTTTCAGTAATAAATCGACAGAATCAGCGTTTGCTATTCATAAAAGTTGCCGCTATCGCATTAATTATATGAATAAACCGGCTCCAACTCGGTTTTGGATTTTTGAACGCCATGCAATAAGTGTAGATATATAAATGGAAATATTATAGCGGGAGCCAAAAATTAAGAGTGCAAGAGTAGAGTTGAATAAGTATTAATATCTAATTTTATAGTCGTATATATATTATAAAGTATCCATAAACAGGTCTCTGCTGCATCAGGTTATGGGCCCAGATCCAATATAAGTATAAATTCGACAAGCAAAATATCAGCAAAAAATTTTTTTAAAGTGTTTATAAATCAAAGGACTGCAAGTGTATACATTTTTGAATTTCCAAAGAAATCAATCATAAAATGAACGCATACAGAATAGAACCTCTAAAGAGAAATAATTATGACACATGGAAATTACAAGCTGAAGCTTTGTTAGCAAAATTGGGTTTATGGGACTACGTCACCGGTAAAATACCTAGACCAGAAGTTGAAAATGAAATAGGTATACAAAGTAAATGGGTCACCGATGATTTAAATGCAAAATCGCAACTTATATTAATAATTTCAACTTCTGTATTAAAACAAGTAAAAAACTGTAAAAGATCCAAGGATGTATGGGATGATTTAAGTAAAAATTAGCAAAGTAAAATTTTCGAATTGCTACAGAAACGAGAGATAATTTACCAAGCCCAGAAAATTTAAAAATTAAAATAATAG
This sequence comes from Apoderus coryli, assembly GCA_911728435.2. NCBI lineage: Eukaryota > Metazoa > Arthropoda > Insecta > Coleoptera > Attelabidae > Apoderus > Apoderus coryli. Next base: position 37,422,606 of record OU452200.1, on the reverse strand, counting down.
AAGAAGGAGATGCAAGAAACAAGTGTGAACCAAATCAAAAAAAATTTAAAAATAATAAATTTCCAAACAAAAATAAAAATTCATATGAAACAAAGCCAAAATGTCCACGCTGAAATCGTTTCGGACATTTTCAAAAAGATTGCAGATCTAAAATTTTGACTTCTAATACAAAAGAATCATTATTTAAAATGGAAGAATGTTTATCAACAAATATAAATTTTAAAAATAACAAGTCTTGGTGTTTGGACAAATATTTATTTATTTATTTATTGTCATTACATGTCATTACCAAAAAAGGTTTACACAAGTCATATTAAATACTAAAATATTACATAACACAACATAAAAACATAGAAATGTATATAACTTAATCAAAGCAGAAAGTCAGTGCTGAGGAATTCATCAATGGAGTAAAAAGCCCGGTCAATTAAGTAGTTTTTTAATCTATTTTTGAACATTGCAAGGCTCAGTGTTTTCAAACTATCTGGCAAATGATTATAGCATGTGGGACCATAATAATTTACAGAATTTCTGCTTCTACCCAACCTCATATATTCGGAAGATGTCATTTTTGTTTCTGGTATTGTGGTTGTGAACTTCATCATGCATTATGTACAGCTTGTAATTATTTTTCACATACATAATTGAATTGTAGATATAGAGACACGGGAGTGTAATTATTTTACATTCTTTAAATTTAGGTCTGACATCCTCTCTAAACTTTAAATCTGTCATTATTCGAACCACTCGTCTTTGGATTGCGAATACCCGACTAGCATGACAAGAGTGTCCCCAAATCAACAAAGCATATGAAACCACACTGTGAAAAAGGCCATAATATGCTGATTTCAAAACATTAAAAGAGACTTCACCCTTCAAGCTTCGCAACATGAACACAACTTGAGACAACTTGACAATGGTAACCTCGACATGACCCGCCCAGGTTAGCTTTTGGTCCATAGTGACACCCAAAAACTTTACCAGACCATCAGAAACAGCAACATCCGTCTCACGTAATGTAAATATTTTAGTAGCTGTTTGTTAGCTGCAAACCAGTCAGCAGCCCTCGACTGTGAATTAATCATACTTGAGGCCAGAACATCACTCGACAGTTCAACATCGACAATAGTTGAATCATCTGCAAACAATGTCAGGTCAGAGCATGGCAGATGTAGCGGTAAATCATTAATGAAAATCAAAAACAATAGAGGTCCGAGCACCGAGCCCTGTGGGACTCCACAAGAGCTCAACAAGGGCTGAGAAGACTTTGACTCAAACATCGTTACAACATTCCTATCAGTGAGATAGGAACTCAGCAAACGAATCGATTTCGCACTCATACCGTATCGCTCCAGTTTACCCAACAAGATATCGTGTGAGACGCAATCAAACGCCTTTGTTAAATCAAGAAAAGAAAAGAAGCCCCACATATGAGTAGTCAAAAAGAAAATGTTATCGAATTTAAACGAAAATCATAATGGAAAATTAAAATTAGTCTCAAATGATAGTACAGCTGAAATAGAGGGTATAGGAAATATCAAATTAACAAATAATAAAAATAGTCATATAATACATTCGGCTAATACACTATATGTTCCAAATCTAAATACAAATTTACTTTCCGTGAGCAAAATTGTGAATAATGGACGACATACTGTAATTTTTAACAATGAAAACGCAATTATTAAAAATAAATATGGACACACAATATAGCAGAAAATGGTCTTTATTATTTCAAATCGAACGAATTTCAAGACGTATCAAATCAATGTTTGCAAAATGACGAAATTATGTCATGGCATAGAAAAATGGGTCATTTAAATGAAGCAGATTTAAAGCTTGCTTTAAACAAACAACTTCTAAAGGGTCTACAGATCAATAAAAATCCCAAATTAGAAGATTGTGAAATTTGTATAGGTACAAGGAAAATTCTCACGGTTACCATTCAAAAATCGAAATGAAGGTAAAAACATAGATTTGTTGTAAGGAAAAAATTCTAGTAACGCCATCTATGTTTCATTCTATGGCTTTTTTGAATGACCTAATACCATAGGAACCTTGACCGTTTGTATAAAAGTACATTTTTAATATTTCTTGTACATTTTTAATATTTTGTCTAGCGCACGACACTAAAATTTTTATAATAAATAACTGACGATTTATTTGCTCTTTAAAACTATTCTACAAAATTATCTGCAAAATAAATACGTCAACTCGGTCAATATTTTCAAGATAACTCCCCAATCCCCATCTCAAATGAACATTTGACGCAGTTTTATGATAATAATTGTATTTCTTTTTACGTAGAGTTGTGTTTATATATTCTAAATACGTTTAAAAACATTTCAGTTTGAAAATTTTTGACTAATTGATCCGAACTTGCTGCTCCAAAAGCTCATAGGCAAAAAACAAATTAAAGGGAACTGCGAGAGAGGAAAGACGATTACGCGGCTTAAGAGCAAATTAAACGCATTCGAATTTACCTTACTTTGGTTGAAATTAAATACTTACTTTCAAAAACGCTGTCAATGGAAAAAACATTTGCCAATTTGCCCCTATAGTAGCTCATGTACTGAAAGAATTTATTAATTATAATTAAAGCCTGAAACATGTAAATCACTGTTAATGGCAAAATCTTGACTACACAAGACTCTTTGTTGTGAATGGAAGCTCTCTTCATCGTTATTAAAAAGATATAAAATTTATAATTAAATAAAAAATGTACATGTAAAAAATATTATTAAATTCAATAATTAAATCTGGTACAATTTTGACTTGGGGGTTTATGAACGCATTTGGCAACACTGCCGTCAAGGAATTAATTTTTTGTTTTTATTGTGCGGCAGACGATTATCATCGCGGACAGAAGTGTATTTCTTTCTCTTGGCGGTTTTATAAATATAAACTGAGGGTGTTTTAGTAACTTAAGCTTGTGGAAAAAAGCGGGAAAATAATATTTTCGCGCCCCTCCCAGATGCCAAACTCATTAGACGCCACTGCAATTGATCATTTCTATGAAACGCAAACAATGTGCAAGGATATTAGAATATATAAGGCGATTTATTTAAAATAATGGGCATATTGAAGATAATTATTATGATCACGAGTCTAAATAAAATTATTGTGCCACCTATAACATGTATGAAAATGGCAGAATGCCGTATCTTTTGATATAATTTATGTTTGTGTATGTGCATATGGACATCATAAATAACTGTCAGTTTAAGTAATTTAAGTCTGGTTTTAGCATACACAAACAGACATATACACACTTTATAAGAACACATAATATATACAGGATGAATTTGTTGGTCTCTTGTTTTGGAATCTACAGAAATAAAATATTAATTATTTCTTTTTACAAAATGAAGTGAGTTAGAACTTTTCATATTTTCTAACTACTTCTATGTTTTGCTAAAATTTCTGACAAAATACCTCAGTACCTAGTCCCATCCTTTGTCTAGAAAACCATATCAAATTTTTTGCCACCATGTACGTTTTATAGTTGAGATTCCTATCCACAAAAATATGCCTACACATTTGAAAAAATTGCTCATTTTTGACCTCAATTTTTCTCTCTCTCTCTATATTTATTCTTGGACCTACAGTTTAGCGTGGAATCCGAACCACGGTCATCGACTGCCAGATGCCAGCACCTACGACTATGTAGTCCATAACTACATGACATAGGCAAATCTACCGACTCGACCGGGAGCGCCGTCCACCCATCCAACCACCATCCACACGACCAGATACTGCGGTATCATGATCACGTCGATGCGCGCTTGCACATGTGGGCATCTCCCGGCCCGACCTCAATTTAAAAGTTAATTAATCACGGCTTCTGCGTCAAAATATCTCATTACCTAATCCCATCCTTTGTCTTTAAAACCGTATCAATTTTTTTGCCACCATGTACGTTTTATAATTGAGATTCCTATCCACAAAAATATGCCTACACATTTGAAAAAATTGCTCATTTTTGACCCAATTTAAAAGTTAATTAATCACGGCTTTTGCGTCAGAATACCTCATTACCTAATCCCATCCTTTGTCTTTAAAACCCTAGCAAAATTTTCGCCACCATGTACGTTTTATAGTTAAGGTTCCTATCCACAAAAATATACCTACACATTTCAAAAAATTGCTCATTTTTGACCTCAATTTAAACGTTAAGTAATCACGGCTTCTGCGTCAAACAACCTCATTACCTAATCCCATCCTTTGTCTTTAAAACCCTATCAAATTTTTTGCCACCATGTACGTTTTATAGTTGAGATTCCTATCCACAAAAATATGCCTACACATTTGAAAAAATTGCTCATTTTTGACCTCAATTTAAAAGTTAATTAATCGCGGCTTCTGTGTCAACATACCTCATTACCAAATCCCATCCTTTGTCTTTAAAACCCTATCAAATTTTTTGCCACCATGTACGTTTTATATTGGAAAAAATTGCTCATTTTTGACCTCAATTTAAAAGTTAATTAACTGCGGCTTCTGTGTCAACATACCTCATTACACAATCCCATCCTTTGTCTTTAAAACCCTATCAAATTTTTTGCCACCATATACGTTTTGTAGTTGAGATTCCTATCCACAAAAAGATGCCTACATATTTGAATAAATTGCTCATTTTTGACCTCAATTTAAAAGTTAATTGATCAAAACACCTCAATACTTAATCCCATCTTTTGTCCTTAAAACTCTATCAAATTTTCTGCTACCAAGTACGTATTAGTGGAGATTCATATCCATTCCCACTCACAATGCATGCCTTCTCAAGATTGGTGCAGCAGCCAAAACAATACTACCAAGTGAATCATGATTGATATCAGAAACACTATATGCTATGCGGTTAAATACATCACACATATTAAATACATGAGATCTACATTGAATATTAGTTCTAGCTCTAATGTTATAAAAAAGTTATTTCTGGCATTTTCACATGGCACCCAAAAACTAACCCGCTCAATGAGACTACTACAACATATTTTGTTATTTAATAATTTGAATAAAAATACAATTAGTGCTATGCCCCGTCGCAAATCCAAACGGGAAACGTTAAAACGACTGGTCAACAACGAATAATTTACACCTTGGTCAACATAAGTTCCATCCTCCCGAAAACACAAAAATCTTCGTTGGACTCTCTCAATAAGTATTTTATAAGATATATAGTAGGGACACCATACAACTGAACAATATTCCAATTTCAGCGAACATAGGCATAGTATAAAATCCTCAATATATTTAAGTCATCAAAGGGTTTGGAGCATCTAACAACAAAGCCATAGATTCTTAGAGCATCGCTTACTTTTGAGCGAATATGGTCATTAAAAGAAAATTTAGAATCAAACAATACTCCTAAGTCATTCGTAGAATCATAACGTGTAACCGATATGTCATCAATACAATAATCATAATGCGTTTTCTTTCGCGTATATGTAACTACCTTACATTTGTCGGGGTTCAAATACAAACGGTTCGCAGCACACCAAAGTCTTATGGCATCCAGACAAAGCTGTAAACTTTCACAGTCCTCAGCACTGTTTACAGATTTAAAAATTTTAAGATCATCGGCGAAAAAGAGTCTCGAACAAGGCAAATCCAGAACCAAATCGTTGATAAAAATTAAAAATAAAAGAGGACCTAAATTGGACCCCTGTGGTACTCCCGACACAGCCTTATAAAAATGTGAGTCGAAACCATACAATGATACATATTGATATATTTCAGACAAATACGAGGAAAAAAGTGATACTAAACTCGGCCCAAAACCAAGACCCTCCAACTTCTTCAGCAACACAACGTGACTTATTCGATCAAACGCCTTGACAAAGTCCATGTAAACTGCATCACCCGGACCACATCTATCCAACTCATCACAAACAAACTGCGAAAATACAGCCACATTTGTGACAGTCGACCGCTGAGGCATAAAGCCATGTTGCATGTGCGTTATTTGATTTCTCACTTGAGGAAAAATGCGATTATATATAACAATTTCAAATAGCTTTGAAAAATTAGATAATATTGGAATTGATCTATAAGATTATAAAGCATACATTGTGGTCGCGCCAAAATATAAGCACAATCTTTTACCAAAAATGATGGAATAGCATCTGGTTCGGCTGTAAACTTGTTCCTAAGCTTTCGAGAAGCCAAAATAATATCTTCCTCAGTAATATTACCAATAAATATCTGGGACGCAAATTCGATTCGAGGCAGTAGCAAATCTATCATGCCTTCATCATGACTCACAAACACACTCTCAAAATACTGAGCAAAACTGTTGACGATTGTCCGCTGATCACTTAGATCATTATCACCACATTTCATGACCCCTGGTATACGAGTAGATTTATTACGAGTGCCCACAAATGACCAAAACTGACTTGGGTCTGATTTTATGTTCTGCTCGACCTTTCTGATATGAGTAACATAAGCAGCTTTTATTTGTTGTTTGATCATACATCTCAGTCTACTAAACTCAGCATAGTAATACTGCAAACCGGTACGTTTGCTTTAGCTTTATGAAATTTAGCCTTATATTTTATATTTGTGATAATTTCGGAGCTATACCAATGAGGATACTGACACCTGAACGTCTTACAAAGAGGCACACTGTCATCGATAACTATTATAAAATATATGATGCTGGTTCTACATTATTGTAATGCTAAATCCATGATGCAGCAGCAAAGGAAGGCCAGAAAAAAGATCCCCATGAGAAGAATGAATGCGTGTGCAGTTTCCATGTGTAGTAGTGTAGTGGACGCCCAAATGAGGCTGTGATTCCAGAAAACATGAGCACCTATGTTGAATAATAAAATCTCGTTTTTTTTCAAAATTTTGTATTTTTCTTACTTATCCAACGGAGTTATTGAATGACCTGTTATCATGGAATTAAAGTAACCTTCGTAACAATCCACGAACCATAAGGGTTATAAAATGGCACATTCTACGAAAATCATGCTGTATATTATAATAATTTTCTTGAACAAATTCAAATTGCTAACGTAATTCATTGGTGGTTTTTCTTCTTTTTTTGTGAGCATATCTGACAAGTTAATAGCCCCAACTTGACCGTGAGGCAGTTATTATTTCGTATATAATATACCGAAGCATACCAACATGTCATTAACATAAAATATATTATGGTTATTAAATAAATGACGACTAAATGAATGATTTAATTATTCAAAATGCCTTTCAACATTTACAATGTTTAATAGTGATGTGGATGTGTTAATAACGTTTTCTTAGACAATTATTAATGGTTTTAAGCGATAGCTATTTGCATGCAGGTACAGGGTGGACAAAAAGGAACGCCCTACTTCTCCTCCACTTCATCTCTTGTCAAATCAGAGACAAAAGAAGGTGCGTTTAAAAAATCTTCAATTAGCGAGTTGTGGAAAGATCAGCAGCATCAGATTCGCGATAACCTTTCGTGGAATTAAATTATAGCAATATGATTTTATTATTAGTAATATAATCCCCCTTTTCTTGAGCTCGCCTGACAGAAAAAATGCATAAATGCTGATATCCGGTGACCAGGAAACACCTGAACCATCATAACCTATTTTATTCAAAATCCTCCTCCAAAACAGAGCGGTGGGACATGTTTAATGCAGTTTCAGGTTGCCGGACGGATTGTTAGACAGCTGCTCTCACTATAGAGCGAGATTTTCCGTTTGAGTCTTCTCATAGCCCTAGGCCTTTTTGTTGAAGCAGTTTCCTAAACGCACGAACCCAATTCGTGCTAACATTGCGGTGCGAAACGGGATCATGACGTGGAATGTTAAAGTGTTGTCAGAAGTTCCACTGGGTAATGATACAAGAAGGAGCGCTTCCAAAAGACGTTCGAAGGGCGAAGCCGCGATGCTCTCCGCTCCAAACTATTGCTACGACTGAAAACGGGCTGAGTGACTGAGCACTATGAGTCCCCTCTCAGGTTATGGTCCCCATCACGGCGGATATAGTCGCACATAGAAACTGCAAGCGATGTCATCGGTATCGGGAATCACTCAAAGATGACCCTTGTGCTATTGAAAGGACCATTTCCACATTATTGAAAAAATCGAAATATTATACTGTAAGATGTTCAGCTGCAGAAGAAACAAATCGCAGAAACGGATGGTGTATCCGATACAACCATTATTAACATCTCCATGATCATCTTGGCATGACAAGACAAAGGTCAGTGCAAGTTTGCGTCAAATGATCTCATGAGACGTAAGTCCTTCATTATGAACTCCATGCAATAGCATGAAAAAACTCCACCAACCACGCAGTTTAAGGTCACACAGTCACTCGGGCAACTCATGAGTCTCAGAAGGAATTTTTTTGAGATTATGAAGATGAAGTTGTATGTATACAACTGGAGAATACTACGCTTCGATCTTAGAATAGTTAAAATAAGCAATCAGATGAGAAAGAAGAAAAAAATTGACGAAAGTTGTTTTACTTCTGCAGGATGAGGCAATGATATTATGAAGGGTTATTTGCATGCCAAACGACATGCGGCTAAACGGTCATTAAGGATAGTTTCTTAGGTCTTGATTAGGTCCTGTATGGTAGCGTCCTATACCAAACCAAGGCTCCAAAAAATTGAAATCTGGTTCCCTAATAATTGGGTCGTTTACTTTACGCAGGACAATGATATTATGAAGGGATATTTGCATGCCAAACGCCATGCGGCTAAACGGTCATTAAGGATAGTTTCTTAGGTCTTGATTAGGTTTTTTATGATAGCGTCCAATACCAAACCAAGGCTCCAAAAAATTGTAATATGGTTCCATAATAATGGGATCGGTTAGTTTACCCAGGACAATGATATTATGAAGGGATATTTCCATGCCAAAACAGTCATTAAGGATAGTTTCTTAGGTATTGATTAGGTCCTGTATCATAGCGTCCTATGCAGGATAAGGCTTCAGTATACACGAGAGCTGTTGCGCTGGCTGCTCTGCATTTTATAAATCACCCAGAAATTTACTGTGGGAAGAAATTTACGAGCGATGGCGAAGAGGAGCCAGCAGTTTCGGCGAAAGAATTAGCATTTTTATGAGGGTGTATTGCATCTTGAAAAAGAAAAATAATGCTTATACATTTTCTACGGTCCCTCGTACCATTATTTCTATACTAAAGAACTAATTATAGAAATCACCCTGTACATCCGCTCTGCTTGTTTTATCAAGTTTTGTCCATGCCTATTGTATTTCACGTGTTTGTCGAATAATGCATCACTGTCAAGTGATGGAGTACTCATAATAAACTATTGTAACGAGTAAATAGAAAACATTATTTGTACAGTGACGGTTAAAAGTATTGTTTTCTTTTTCAAAATGTATTTTAGTTTTTATTTATTTCTAACATTATTTTTAGAGATATAAAAAATGAAAAGCATTTCGTCATTATTACTTTTTGATGAGAAAAAGATAACGTTTACAAATTTTGACTACGACGTTTCGTTTTTGGAAAACCATCATCAACTTTGTTTTTTAAATACACTGAAAAAAGATTTGTTGGATCAACTAGAGTTATTTAGAAGAAAAATTCCATGTACTTGGCCCAAAGGTGCTACTACTTGGAATAAATAAATATTTGTTGTTTAAATATTTTTGAAATAAAAGTCGACCTCCACACAATAAATTTTAATAAATATCTCCAACAAATTACATTTGTCACCATACATGTTTCACAGCTCCGGGCTGCATCATCAGTGGTTATAAGAGATTCTTACGAAAAGCTATGTTATTTAATTTAGTTAGTACATATTATTTTTGGGAAACCCATTTATCAACTCACTGCGTGAAAAATTTTTAAAGTCATAAAAAACAAAAAATTGTGAAATTAAGTTTTGTTGTTCATGCGTTAAAATTAAAAAATCAAAACTCACATCATTTACTTACTTATACTGTTGTCGAAGAAGAATTTAGTTTTCCATGAAAAAAGTATTATAAGACTTACATTAGAAATTATGTGAGTTTTGATTTTTTAATTTTAACGCATTAACAACAAAACTTAATTTAACAATTTTTTATTTTTTATGACTTTAAAATTTTTTCACGCAGTGAGTTGATAAATGGGTTTCCCAAGAATAATATGTACTAACTAAATTAAATAACATAGCTTTTCGTAAGAATCTCTTATAACCACTGATGATGCAGCCCAGAGCTGCGAAACATTTATGGTGACAAATGTAATTTGTTGGAGATATTTCTTAAAATTTATTGTATGGAGGTCGACTTTTATTTCAAGAATATTTAATTATTCTACTCCACTTCGATATGGACTACTTCTTTCGAATATTTGTTGTTTGTTTGAGTTAAACAAATAAAAGCCAACTAATTATTTGTTAGGGTTCTTTTTTAGAAATGTGATGGTATGAATAGTGATTGTCGCTGGTGCTTTGGAAGTTTTGTCATAACCACACTGTGACCAGCACTGTATCTCTAAATCGAGACGAAATACAAGGGCAGACAACCAGTATGTTCTGCTGTTGCTCACTCAACCGCACTTCAAATTTATGTACAGTATAATACATTGGAAAAGGAGAGAAGATATTATGATATTGAAATTGTAGAAGGGATAATACAGAGAGAAGTGATCGATCAGATGACAAACAGGGGTTCATACTTTGCTAATCAATCAACAACTTGTGATTTGGTGCTGATGTGGTGTCCATTAAACGGATTAACTGTAATCACAACATTTAGAAAAGGGAAAATATTAAATAAACAATAATTGGAGAAATATTTGTAAGAACTGTGTGATTGATATGATGTTATTTATACAGGGTGGAAATAATATAAGTAATCTCTATAATTTGGAAGTTATTTTAGGTCCATCAGTTTCATATTTTAAATAATTCTATCAGTCGGTTTTTAATACAGTTTTACTTTCCCGCTCAGGGAATGTATTGTGAACGCTCTAAAAAAAAATTGAGATGAAGATAGATATTCAATGTGTCCACGGATAGAATTTGCAAGAGGAACAACTTTTTTATTTGTCGATTTAGAAGAAAAAGTCATTCTTTATAAAAACGTCTGCTTGTGTCGAAACTACAATTTCAAATGCCAAATTTACGATTACTATACAGGGTATATCAAAAATAACATTTTTAATGATTTTGTTTTTTTTTTAATTTTATGAAAAATATTTTCAAAACCATGATTTATTACACCAATTGTGCAAAAAACACTAATACATTTTTTTCTCAAAGTGATTAATTTCATAGCTACTATTAAAATAATAAAATTAAAAAAACAAGAAAATCAATATCATTAAAATATTATTTTTGATATACCCTGTATAGTAATCGTAAATTTGGTATTTGAATTTGTAGTTTTGACACAAGCAGACGTTTTTATAAAGAATGACTTTTTCTTCTAAATCTACAAGTAAAAAAGTTTTTCTTCTTCCAAACTCTATCCAATGTGTCCACTGGAGTTTGGAAGAGCAAAAACTTTTTTATTTGTAGATTTAGAAGAAAAAGTCATTCTTTATAAAAACGTCTGCTTGTGTCAAAACTACAATTTCTAGTACGAAATTTACGATTACTATACAGGGTATATCAAAAATAAAATGTTTAATGATTTTGATTTCCTTGTTTTTTTTTTTAGTTTTATTATTTTAATAGTAGCTATGAAATTAACCACTTTGAGAAAAAAGTTTATTAATGTTTTTTTGCACAATTGGTGTAATAAATCACGGTTTTGAAAATATTTTCATAAAATTAAAAAAAAAACAAAAAAATCAAAATCATTAAAAATGTTATTTTTGATATACCCTGTACAGTAATCGTAAATTTGGCATTTGAAATTGTAGTGTCTACACTAGCAGACGTTTTTATAAAGAATGACTTTTTCTTCTAAATCGACAAATAAAAAAGTTTTTCCTCTTCCAAACTCTATCTGTGGACACATTTTACAACCATTTTGAAGTCACTCGAGACGATTAAGACCATTTCCAGATGGAAGTGAAACAGCAATAATTAAAACTCTAGTAATCTCAATCAATTACCAGGAGTCATTTACCATCCTTTTTGATCCAAAACATAACCCCCCATCCCCCAATTTCTGCACAACAAACTAAATATACACACATATGTGGGGAGGACAGAATGTAGTCTATATAATATGCCCTTGGGCCACATAATTTCCGCTTTGAAAACGTGTTCCCGGCCCGCAGTAGTGATTAATGTGCCGGTTTCCATTAGGCGATGATGTTTTTGTTTGATGTAATGTGGGTCGCTGTAGCCCGGAGGTGTATTGTTGTTGTGTATGTGTGTTATTATGGATGAGTCATGGTCGCATTGGGGCCATTTTTTTGATACACCTCAAATTATGTATACCATTAAATCGGTTATCTGCTAATAAGTAGCATGGGCGTCTATGAGGGGCGCAATTTTATAATAAGTGAAGAAACACGATTGATGATAATGAACCAAAGTTTCATCTTCAGTAACAATCCGAGCCAGGACACCATCCTTTTCTTCACTACAGAAGTCGAAAAACGCACGAGACCATTCGATACGTTATGCTGCTGTCTTTGCGATGGCATGAGCATTATGGCCATCCATCTTACACTGTCTTTTGTCATACTAAGATGATAGATCAATGGTGTGTCAGAGTTGGGTGCCGTCATGTTCAGATTCGATGTCCGCACGCTCAATCTTCAGGTTAAGGGTGTTTTGTCGCCTCCATCCAGTATAATTTTTGTAATTTTTTAACTAGTGCCGGAGAGATTCTCTTCTTCTTCGAGTGGTTCCCTACTATCCTTAAAATTCCATTCCACTTGTAAACCAATGTTTTTTCCTAGGCAAGCCAATAACATCTCTTCCATGATGGTTTGAACATACTTTCTTTGCTTAGTCAGGAACTTTATAACAGCTCGGTGTTCGATTTTCTCCATATCAACCAATTCTCCATCATTTGCAAATGAATTCTTCAAAATCTAACGTGCTCATCTGTGGAAGAAATAAACAAGATCTTCAGGCTAATGTGAGGATTATTTTAGATGTTACTGTGTAAATCAAATTCGTAATATGAGATTGATTATAGATATAGAACTCCGTTTTAATGCACATGTATATTCGTGCCTCCAAAAAGTTATACTTAAGATCAAAATCTCTATAGTGCTCAGCCATTTAAACTTTTTCGATGCGGCTTAGGGATTTGGTCTGGAATACGTTATATTTATGGAATTGGGAAATTTTGTCCAGCATCTTCAAACTCAGTGACGAGCTGGTTCTTTTTCCCAGAGTACTGACAGAGCTAAGGCTTTTACGTAAAAAATAAGGTAAAAGACAAATAATATTCACAACTTGAACTTGAGCCACAGAGGATTGTCAGCCTCGACTAGAACTTCCGTAGATTGATTATGGTTCGTTTTAACGTAAAGAAAAAAACAAATGCAATGATTAATTTTTTGAATATTATTTATTTGATTAATGTATTAATTTGTTTCCCGATTGATTCCCGGTATTGCCAAGATTAATGACACTTTTTTTGGAAGGGAAGTGAAATCTCTACCCTGCCTAGGAAATACTCCGTAACATAGATTTAGATTATTTGACCTGAAATCAAGAATAAACTATATAAGTTGATGTCTTCATGCTAAGGATTCCTTCGTCAGAGTTGACTTCTTGGTCTCCGGTACCGCCTGGCACTGTCTTCTACATTGAAGTTGACTGCTTCGTGAATCAGTGGATTTGCACGTGTCTCTGCCATTGCAAAGACCTTCTGAGCTCCGAACCTCATGACGCCCCTCAGGGAGTCGAGAATGAGGTCCCTACGGTTTTGTGCCTTTGACACAAGCCAAGGTGCACCCATTGCCATTCTTCTTGCCTTGTTCTTCATGACTCTTAGTGTTTCAGGTACGATGGTGCTGCGTATCCCCATGCTGAACTGACATAGATCAAGCCACGCCACGACTGGCTTATCCATTTGGAGCTTTAACTAGCTAGGTAATAGCACAGCATATATACACTCAGCAAAATCATTCTGTCCAAAATCAGAAGTACGAGTGTATGCTTCTGCGCATATTCTTAGCAGTCTATGACTCCGTTCGCCCGGGTGGTTTTATCGAGGACATACGCACTGTAGTTGTAATCCAAGGCGCATTATCTAAATAGGTTGCCTTGATTGATCTTGACCTACGCCCAGCAATCTACGTCACCGGCGACCCGTTTGCTTTATCACGGTATTATTTCTTCTGTGAGATTTTAATTAAATATTATAAATTAACAATTTTTATTTCTAAAGTTAAAACATTAGTGTTACAATAAAATGCAATATTCAAGCTCTAAATTGTTGATGACTTAAAAAATATTCTTGTAAAAAGTTTTTGCATTAAAAATTGTTAGATAATTTATAAAATTACAAATCGAAGTGTCACAAGGGTGTTTTCGGTTGATATCTCGGTAAAAATGTGTTCTGTAGTATTTTGGTACCTAGTATTATGAAAAAGTAGTAGTTTGTACTAAGTAGTATGATATTGGCCTTTATAAAAAGATCGTTATACACAACATAAGTAATAGGTCAAAACGAGTTTTTTTAAAAAATGTTCACACAACTTTAAACAGAGCATAATTTAATAATAATATTCACAAAAACACCAAAATGTCTAAGCTCTTATTCGAGGAAGTATAGTTCACAACACTATCATATATGGAAAACGTTCATCTTAAAAACAATTAACAATAAACTAAATTTGCGCAAATCTAGGGGCCACAGAACTCCGGTCGCCGCTGACGTCACGACACCAGAAAGCTGCTCAATGAGGTAACCTATATAGTTTATTTATTTATTTAGATTACATCTACAGAAACACATCCAATTACAGGGCAGGTACATTACAAAACGATAAAACTACACGTTTCAAAATTATAAATAATACAAATATTACAATCGCAAAAAATAGTCAAAATAAGAATGGTTTAACAACAAATATTTATCTAAAAAACACTTTTTTAATATAAGATATGGTATTAAAAAACACATCAATATCGTTACTCACCGAGTCACAAACAGAACACATCTCAAACAATGGCGAAAAGAGCAACAAGTTGGTACGTGCGGTAGGCAAGTAAAAGCTGGTTCTAGCTTTTACTTGCCTACCGCCTTCTCGTATGTGGAGCATGAAAAGGTATCATCGAAAGTAGGTCCGGAGAGTCAATGATGACATTCACGATCTTGAATAGGAACAGGAGTGAGGCATATTCTCTACGCTTATCAAGAGGTACAAACAAAACGACCCAGAAGTTCATCATGGGGAAATCCCATGGTTGGATACACTCCGTCACACTTAAACCACAAATATTTCACAAATCTTCGCTGAATCCTCTCTAAGCTATTCGAGTGCAACACATAACCAGGACTTCACACAACAGACGCATATTCCAATTTCGATCTAACGAAGGGATTATACAGTAAAATAAGAGTTTTAGGTGACACAAAATGCTTTGTATTTCTCATTACAAAACCCAGACTCTTATAGGAAGACGAAACCACATCAATCACATGCCCTACAAAACTAAGTTTAGCGTCAAAGAGGAACCGCAGATCCTTAACCTCATCGCATATTTTAAGCGGAACAGAGTCAATATTATACACAAATTTTATTGGATTTATCTTACGAGTAAAAGTTACAGAACAACACTTATCCAAATTAAGGGCAAGCCTGTTTTGAATGCACCAGTCAAGCAGGACATTCAGATCATTCTGCAATTGAAGACAGTCAGAAGTTGAGGTAATCAGTGAATAAACCTTAAAATCATCAGCAAAGAGTAGAGAGCGACATTTCACGCCATTAACAGTGTCATTAATAAAACACATAAATAAGAGGGGACCCAACACAGAACCCTGCGGCACTCCAGATGTTGCACGGATAATACCGGACTTGAAACCATACAATTTACGTTCATGGAGATAAGTAGACAGAAATTTTAAAAGATCCACAGATAAATCAAATTCCGAAAGCTTATGCAGCAGAATTCCGTGGTCAAGCCTGTCAAACGCTTTGGCAAAATCCGTATAAATAACGTCAACCTGACCCCCGCTATCCAAGTTTTCTGCCAAAAACTGGCTCAAAATTACGAGATTAGTAGCAGTGGATCAGCCAGGAAAAAATCCGTGCTGAATAGGCGTGATGAGCCGCTTGACATGATTAAACATTAGTTAATGCGCCTTGGCTGTAATCAAGGTCACGGAGCTCAAGCTTTCCCACTTCTGAGTGCCTACCATATAGTCGTTTTGCTGTATGTATGCTGTGGTAATAGTATTTATTATAAATGGAACTTTAATTATTGTTAAAAAGTAACAAATAGGTACAACAGATCCATTATCACAAACAAAAACCCTGAAAGGAAATTAGCAAAAGGTGAAAAAATAAACCGGAATACACGAAAAATAAAATAAGAAAACAATAGTAACAGTATGTTGTCGTTTGTTATCGCAGATCGTTAAAATATAAAACGCACTTCATAAATAAGCGATCTCATTTCAGATAAAAGCCAAGTAAGATTTATTACAAAGTTATCGGGCGCAATTACCATTAGAAGCAAAGTAAAAGTTGAAAAGAGTGTCAAGAAAAGGAAATAACGATGATAAATGGTTAACATCAATCATATTGCACGCTTCGTTGATAGAATATAAGCGAATTGGTAGTTATGTAGATATTGTATGTACAGGATGGGATGGAGAGTCTATCAATAGATTGCAATGTTGCCATTTTGTAAAATAATACAGTACGGCTAGAAAATACTCAGGCATTGCTGGTAAATGATTATTTTGATTTGGTACCGATGATTGTGTTATTTTTTTATGTCTAAAATTATGTGTAAACAAATATACACGTCGGAGTAATGTAACATCATCAACACGATAAATTTATTGCATTATCAATCTTTCTAAATTCTTTAATTTTTGAAAACTTCATCGCAGATATGGTGCTAAGTGCCAATTTTATTAAAATTCATTTTGTCCCTTAAAAATGAGATTTGTACCATATCTAACCGAAACAATTTAACCGCTGCCGCTGTCTAAAAATGATGCCCGTTCTAAGCACACATGACGACCATTGCGTGCCAGCAGTCATCTATTTGTGTTATTTGTGACATATGCTCGTCTGGTTTAACCTGTTTTTAGTTAGTGGACTCCAGTGCCATCGGGATTTTGCGCGTATCGAAAAGCGAAAAGCTTGTAAACCTAAAGATTGGCATCCTATTATTGAGAGCAGTCCACACAGTGGGAAATTCGCGTAGTTGACATGCATCAGATTTTTTCAATTCATTCAAGCTGCCAGTAAGTGGTAAACTTGACAACATTCCTGATCATCAAAACCACGCATATTCGAGAGATAGTTTTTCTGAATGTATAGATTTTAAAAAATGCCAATACGATGGTTGCCTTTTATATTTCGGGATTTGGCAACCCTGGTGTTGCAATCTGGCTACTGACAGCTCTATCATAAAGTTGGACATTTTTGAGGTTATACCTACTCAGAACGTTTTGACATACGAGCGCTATTTGTGTTGTTTACAGTAACTTAAAAGATTGATCTCGGCCCAAAAATGGAATTAAATCGTGAACATTTTCGTACGACTATTTTTTACAACTTTCGACGTGCATTAACTTAGCAACAGTGCATGGATGAACTTAATTCAATTTTTGGCGATGAAGCTCGATCAAGGACCAGTGTTTATCGATGGTATGGTGAATTCAATCGCGGTCGTAGTTCACTCCAAGACGAATTTCGTGAAGGTCGTCCAATATTAGTTGTTGTTCCGAAAACCAGTGATGCTGTGCGCGAACTGATATTGCAAGATCGTCATGTGACCCATCAAGAGATTGAGACAACTTTAGGCATTAATGGGACCAGCATACATTCAATATTGCATAAACATTTGACTGTCCAAAAAAATTTGTTCGCGTTGGATCCCACACAATTTGTCAATCGCTCAAAAAAGAGGCTCGTGTCGATTGGTCGAAAGAAATGCTCAAAAAATACGATCGCGGTGCTTCGAAACACGTCTATGACATCGTGACAGGTGATGAATCGTGGATTTACGCGTATGAGCCCGAAAGTAAACAGCAGTCGACTGTATGGATGTTTCAAGATGAGCCAATCCAACAAAAGTTGTTCGCGCACGAAGCATTTCCATGCAAATGGTCGCCTGTTTTTTCGGAAAAACTGGACATGTCGCAACCGTACCACTAGAATAACGCAGAACAGTCAATTCTGACTGGTATACAACCATTTGTTTGCCAGTTGCCTTCCAAGAAATCAGGAAAACTAACCACCGAAGACGGATCGCTCTTCACCACTACAATGCGAGCTCTCACACATCGGCTCAAACAACGGCATTTTTGAGCACCCAAAACATCGATTTGATGAATCATCCGCAGTATAGTCCTGACTTGGCACCGAATGACCTCTTTTTAATCCCGTACGTAAAAAACAAACTAAGAGGTCCACGTTTTTCGACACCTGAAGAAGTGGTTGCTGCATTCAGAATGCATGTTTTGGAGATATCTCAATCAGAGTGGCAAAAGTGCTTCGACAATTGGTTCAAACGCATGCAAAATTGTATAGATCTTCAAATATAAAGGAATATGGGTCTTGCAGTGTTTCAGGAGATATTAGAATTACAAAAGTTGCTCGGTCTCTGACCTTTTTTCCTTAATAATTTGCCATAATGCTCAATTCTATTCAATAGACATGATTTGTGATTCCTGTTTTTTATTCCAATGTCATGTTATGTTTACAGATCGTGAAAAAGCTTCAAATAAACCTGGGAAACGTCACACTTTAACTGTTTTACATAATATTCTAATCTTGTCTTCTTACAACTTATGAATAAATTGAAACAACAAGTTCGTAAAATAGAACGAAGTTACAACAGCAATTTAATTTACCAAGTCCTTATAAAACGATAAATTTTTATACTAAAACTTTCCTATGCATAATCTGCATTTTCAAAAGTTTGTTCACAGTTTTCATCCGGTACGTCCGATAAATACAAACTAAAAAAAAAATTGAAAGAGAGAAAAAGGAAAATGAGAACTAACTGTTGGCAACAAAGCAAGTAATTGGTGGCAGAGAACAACACCGCACTCGCCTTACCGTACGGTCGCTATATTTGACGTCAACCGGATGAACGGTGATTTAGCAAGGCTTGTCCCTGTCGACCCACGGCTTGACCTCACACCCCCCATATATCACACATTGTGATAAAGTATAGAGAAAATGCAGGAAGACAGTAGCAGATGTAGTTAGAAAGGACCGATAGCTTTAATGTTGAAAAGTGTTTTCCTGTTTTTCTTAAGGTTAAGCCACTAACTTTTTGCAATTTCACTGATAATAATAATAATATTTACCAAAAGTCTTTTACAAAATAATAAAATATAATAAACATTGGGCAATAAATTTGTAAATAGTTCATAATCATAATATTTTAGAACAAAATAGTACTCTGTTCTTGTTTAAGCAAAGCTTGTTTAAAATATGCATTGATAATTTTACCCTACATACAGAAGTTTAAGAAAAAAAAGAAACAGAAAAAAAATACATAACAATATACAATTAAATGTCTAATTCAGTGAATTTACACCGATATTTTTAACTAAAAAAGAAAAAAAGAGAGAAAAAAAACGAAATAAACAATTTCCCAATAATCAACAATTATACACATTCACAAAATGGACAAACTTTCGTCAATTAACCAATTTGTTAAGAACTTTTTGAAAGATTTAGTTTCATTTTTTCTCTCCTCTCCTTGGGAAGTTTATTATACATTTTTATATGGACATAATAATACGATCCGATACTTCTTTTTGTTCGTATAAGTTCAAATTTTGATTTTCCTTAAATCTAGTTCCATAATCATGAGAGGATCCTGCTGAGCTTTCAAAAAGAATTAGTTAAATTAATTGTTAACAAATTTGAGTCGAGCCAGTGAGTTATTAGCCTGAGATAACTTTAAATTTTGACTTAAACTTCTTTTCTAGTACTTGCAGAAACTAATAGTACTGTATATCATCAGCATAAGAGATAATCCCACCATGACATTGCGATGAAAGGCGGTCATTTATATAGGGTGAGTTATTAGAGCGTCGAAGTTAGATATTACCTCAAAAACCAAAAATTTCACGCAAAACTAAGCAGCCAGTGTGTAGGCAGTCATAAAGTACGTATTTTAAAATTATTGTTATTTGTACAGGGTGGCTCATCTCATCAGGGTGAACCAAACTTACGTTTTTTTAAATGGAAAGCCCCATTTTTTATTCCACAATTTCATTGGTTTAGACTTGAACTGAAAAATATAAACTACACCAAACTTCAAGCAACTTCACAGCAAAACTTTTCGCTATTTTCAAAACTCTCGATTACGTCAAAGACTCGAACTCCTCAAACTTCCTCATTCTGACAGACTCATTAAGTTCCATTAATATTATCCAACAATTATATCCTACACATCCAATCGCCATTCAAATCAAAGAGAAGCTTTACGAATGCCACTGTAGACAAAAGAACGTCATATTTATCTGGATACCATCTCACATTGGCATACAAGGAAATGAAGAAGCAGACCAAGCCGCAAAAGAAGCTATAACGGATGAGAACGCAACTTACATTCAAAATGCTAATTCAACAGACGTCAAAGCCTACATGAAATTAAAAGTGTATCAGAAATGGCAAAGTATATGGAGTCAATCACAATCAAAACTTTCCAAAGTCAAGAAGTCAACCAAACCTTGGAAATTTTCACTGAAACACAGACGCCAGCAAGTAACTCTTAACAAGAATAAGGATAGGTCACACAAAACTCACACACGAATTTTTTATGACACAACCAGAAAGGCCAATATGTGAATCTTGCAATCTGACGCTATCCATCGAACATCTACTAAGCGAATGTTCAGGAACAAGACTCACTGAACCTCCCAGAAAATATTGAAGAATTATGGAGCAAAGAAGAACACATTCCAAACATATTTAAATTCATATCCGCACTTAACATTAAAAATAAGCTCTAAATTTACAATCGAGCAAACAAATAATTACATAGTACCTTATATAATTAATGTAAAACATCCATATATTGTCATTCTTATATTTGTCATATTTGTATTTTGCTATGAAACTGATCCGTCGCTAATAACCTAGTAGGTTGATGCGACATGAAACTAATAAAAAAAAAAAGACTTGACATTAATCATACTAAAATTTTGGACAATGATCACGTAAAGTCCAAATTTTCTAATATATGGCTGCCTACACACTGACTGCTTAGTTTTGTGTGAAATTTTTGGTCTTTGAGGTAATATCGAACTTCGACGCACTAATAACTCACCCTGTATATGCCATACATAAAACTGGCCAAACACCGTCCCTTGTGTAACTCCATTTGCAAAATTCTATAGTAAACATCTTCAATATTTTAGTTTCCTTAATAACCCTATAAATTCAAAAATTGTTGCTATATGCATTTGTTTTTCGATATCACCCTGTATAAATGCAGTATATTACAACATGCAGTAACGAATGATAATGATATGCAACGTTATTTGCAAATTCAACGAATTGAAAGTGACGGTTATAAAACTTATTTGGCTTGCTTTTCATGCTACCAGACAAGCGTGAGTTTTATGTGTTAATGCTCATTGACGTACTCAATATAAATAGTAAATTACATTATAAATATACAGTGTGAGTATTTCACATTTTATCTATAGGGTGTTCCAGCGTAGATGGTGGCGTCTCGTCTTCGAACCTGTTGTTTATTATTGAGTCATTGTTGCTAAATCGTCTTGTAAAATATAATCGATGAGTAGGACCTTTGGCGTAGAACACTAAACTAAAACACGTTTTACCACTTCACCAAAACACTATTTTTAATCTCGACGGGCGTCTCGCTAACAACGTTAGCATCCCCAGGCGAGAATTACTAGGTAAAGTGTTAGTTTAGTTTTAATTTTAATTCTAGTGTTTCGGTGAATTGGTAGAACGTGTTTTAGTTTAGTCGTCATGTAAAGTTAAATTACGCTACAATATACAGGGTGAGTTACAACCGCCGCCATAGATTTTATTGCCAAACTGTATCCCAATTTTCAATTTATGATGCAGGAACTTATGTAAGTTTACTAAGACAACAATTTAAAAATATTTTAAAATATCCAGGGTGCGTCAAAAAATATCATATCAAATTTATGGCTTTTTAAATGGAATATCATTTTTGGATTGTGCAAAAAAAAAGATTAATTTTTATGACGGTATACCTAAATACAAGGCGTTTTGATTTATTGCAATTTTTTACTGTGGCAAATCATAAATCAGCAACGTGTCGATAATCCAGAAGGCTGAATTTCGGCCGATGAATTTAACCTTTCTACTTTTCCGCACAGGGAAAGTATTGTGAACGCGCTAAAACAAAATTTGAGATAAAGAGGCAGCTCTTAAGGATCCGGGAGCACCTGCCGCTCAAAAGCCGGAAGATATAACCATTTTGAAGTCCCTTGAAACGATTAAGATCATTTCCAGATGGAAGTCTGTCTGTGTGTCTGTATGTATTCTTCCACGATAGCGCCTAAACGCTTTAACCAATATTGCGCTAATTTTTGGTGTATGCGTTTGGAGTCCTCGGATGAATTCATTAGTTTTTAACATACATAAAAATGCAGAAGTAAACAAACCATAAAAGCAAATTCTTTGTGCAGTTTGCAAAGAGCTTTGAGGAGTATCTGGATGCAGCTGAAATAGTCTCCATTACTGAGAATTTACATCTTCAACTATTGAGTTTTGTTGAAGTTCCAGATATCATTATTAGTTTGAAAAAAAAATTAGTTTTGTCTTTGGATCCAACAGCCGAATTCTAATATTACTGATAAAACACTTACTAAGCTTTTTTAATCTGTGTTTGTTTACCCATTTGTCTTAAAAGCTTCTAGAGTTATTCCGATTCATAAGCGGAGTCAGCCACTAATCGAACTATAGGCATATATATGAATTGTTTTATCCTTAGTAAGTTATTTGAGAAGGAGTAGAATTGACCAGTAGCCTGTTTAATGAAAGACAATTTGGATTTACCACTCAGGCGCATCTTGCTGATATAGTATAATCAATTAACCTTACTTCTAATAGACAAACAACTAGGTATTATACCAAAACACAAACAGCAAATCTAAAAGAGAAAATGATTTGTTTAAAACGTATCAACTCAATCGTGATTTTTATCGTCACTTCACGTCGGTCGTTATGTATTATATTGTTATTATACATTACGAGTTGCTAGCCATATAAGTTTGCTTGAAAGCGGTCTTATAAATCATACATCATACGCATATAGCGGCGAAAGTTGAAAGAAGACATTACGGTGGTTAACGAATGGGGTCAAGTCAAGACTGAAATAAACAACATCCTGATGTGAACTTATAACACAGCAGACAATCTTGATCTATACAACAACAGTAGAGATGGGCGAAATAATTGTATATCTTTCGTTTTTCGTTTGAAAGACAAGGCTGGAGAGATTATTGGAAGAGTCTTGAGCAATGGGCAAACCAAAAAGAAATAAAACTATTGGATAGGGA
This sequence comes from Apoderus coryli, assembly GCA_911728435.2. NCBI lineage: Eukaryota > Metazoa > Arthropoda > Insecta > Coleoptera > Attelabidae > Apoderus > Apoderus coryli. The sequence goes on along the minus strand of OU452200.1, from coordinate 37,399,003 downwards.
CATGTTGTGGTTGTCAACTATTAGGATAACGGACTATAGGTTAACAGCATTTCCTGCATCAGACGTTGGACGTAGGTATACAAATAGCACTTCTCCCTATGATGAAGTGCCCAAATTTATTGATAAATTTTACAATGGCAACGATTTCGTCAGGAAAAAGACGCTTGAAAAAGAACACTGCACCCAAATGAATTAAAAGTTCGGCGTGCTTGGATAGAGGGTTTTTATTCCTTTATTTTAGAGGTAAATAACATCCAGAAATATGCTTGATATATCATGTGGCTACTGTAAAGAACCTAAAACTGTTGGACATACTCTGTGTATTATACAAGGTGGTCACTTTAAAGGCAGCACTACTTTTTCGCAGAAACTACTTTAGACTTTAGAAAAAAAATAAATAAATACAAAAGTGTATTGATTTTAAGGAAATTCTAAATTATTTGAGTGTTATAAAAGTAACCACCCTGTACATAAACCTCTTTGTTTAAAATTTTAATAGATCTTTTTATTCATAAAATGTTATGAAATGTCACTACTGACCTAACTCGTACCCCAACAAACTCGAGGACGTTCGTTTAGCTCAAAAGTTTAATAGACCATCGAATATTTGACTTTTGTTTGAAATCCTATGGTCACTTCAGTCTGGACCAGCGTAAAATACTGGTCGCTGCTCTCTGTATCATCTCTCTCAAGGTTGAATTTTTTTATCAATTGTATGTGGAGTAATTTCATCAATAAACAACGTCTCAACGAAATCTGTTAACGAAACTTACCAGTTCCAGTTTTCTTCCTCTAACCGCCACCTTTTCCCAACTTCGTACTGAGCACTCTGCTGCCACTAAGAGGCCCTAGCTTCTCTACTTGAGATAGCATCGAAAGGAGAGAGAACGCATAGATGGGGCAGTGCACCTACAAAAGTCAATGGTGGTGCGGCTCGAGAAGTGGTTGGTTTAGCCATCTTAGGGTTTACAACAGAAATTCCCGAGTTAGACTAATTCACATTGGAAAATGTTGATTGATTTAGCAATTCGCAAAATAATTTCAAGTAAGAATAATACTATCGATAAAGCACATCACTAACTAGCAGAACATGATGCACAAATGGTCGATAATATCGTGGCACACATCTCGATCTGGCTCTCTCTCTCGCAGTTAACAGAGGGTGTGGAGCCCTGATAAATGGCATCATAAATTACAGTCGACTCCTCCCTTGGAGTTGAGTGGGCAAATATCTATCACAGTTATAATTTAAAAGATCGTTTATCAAGATATTTATTGCTATCATAAACCGTCTACTGGTAAAATGTATGAATAGTGACGGGGCCCCGGCGTTTTATTATACCTCTCCATGTATTTCACATGATGATGTTGTGCTGGATCATAAATATGTTTGCGTTGCTTTTCGGATCGAATCTCTGTACATAGTACTTGCGATTTATTTATGGTTTATACGTGTTTGGTGCGAAGGAATTTTCATACTTGGAATTTTTTGCTATCTCTTAAATATTTGTAATGCATGCGATATTTTGCAAAATTACATTTTTACGCATATGTGTCTCTACACGATGGCTTTTCTTAGACCTGGATTGAAAACCTCAATTCCGGATGCCTAAAATATCAAGGCATGTGTGTTACATATCAAGGGTTACACCTTGTAATCCAAGAAGGTGTCAGGCATTCTCACTAGGCTCCAATTATTTATCAGGAAGATGACTATTCGAAATAAAATGAAAGAATCCAAAAAACTGGGAATACCGGGGTTGTTTCAAACGAAATATCAGGCCATTTTTTCCAAAAATATGCTTTTATATTCTTGATATTCCATATAAAATTGCATTAAACAACTTTTGTTAGTAGAATTTGGCGCAAATTGTAAAATAAAGACACTCCAATGATTTTTATAAATTTGTTGATAAAACACCCTGTACAATAGCGATTTATCTCATTTTTTGGGTTCCTTAGTTTTAAAAAAAGCAGGACTCATTCCCCAAATGTCATTCCAAAATTCAAAGATAAGTGCCAAACTATGGCGATTTTTCTTGAACAATTAGGAATAACAGCTAAAAACTTGTTTAAACCATTACGTGTAATATACCACCTATTTTTGAATTGAAAATGGCTTTAAATTTAACAATAAAAAATCTAGGGCCGTATTTAAAAAAACAATTTAATGATGGTCGAAACGTCGTAGTGAAAAGTTGTAAACACTATCTTATTCTCCTCAAAAAGGAAGAATGAGATAGTGCTTTGCATTTTTTTTATATAAAAACTAAAATCGCAAAAATCGTTTTTTCAAAAATTCTCGAAAATGGCTGAAGTTAGTTTACTTTTGAAAATCGTACAACTTTTCTCTAATTTCCAATGCGATCATATTCGTATCTTGGACTTGGCTAAGTTAACTATCAAATTGAAGACTAGTTCAACTGCAATCTTTAGTTTAACGAACAGAATGCGTGTAAAATCCATATTTTTTTATTTTGGACGGGTGAAGTCAGAAACACTGAACTATAATACTTTGTGAATATCGTAGTTATCATATTTATCATAGTGAAAGGAGAGGAAAATTTAAATTTTATAAAGATTGTAGGGAATCCAAGGCGACTTTGCGTTTTTCCTATCCTATTTGGATAGAAAGGATGCAAATCTGGACGGAGATCAAATACCAACACCCTACGGAAACTACTTTTTTTCGAATCTCAAAATCAATCAAAGTTAAGTCGGCGCATAGTGTGGAGAAAAGTTCACAAACTGCTACCACTTTTGTCAGTGGCATTTGGGAAAATGTGCATTGAATAAAAACTGTTACTACTGACAGTAAACAGTACTAGCCAGTGATAATATCAATTTGTTCAATAATTAGTGTAAAAGTAACTTCGTATACACGTAGCAGGTTAATTTGTAAACTAGTCCTAGTAGCCCGTTTTGCTTTTAATCGCTTGTAAAGAGATTAAATTGAAATTAATTGGGTAGTAGTAGCCTGCGAGAGCGACACCACGATATCAGTGCTAATGAGGTTAAAAAACCACTACCACCAAATTGACTTTGGTACCTTTTCCAAGATAGCCGTGTAAGCGCGTGTTGTTCGATGCATACACCAAGCGTAGTAAATATTTATGTCATCTGATTATTGGGAATGGAGAACGCAACGACATGGTACAGAGCAATAATGTAATACTGTCTTCTCTGCCTAGCAGGAAATCTTAATCTTAATTAGGTTACGTTTCCAAATATAGTGATTACGTACAGATATCTTATTCGGGGAATAATACGATTGGTTACACATAAAAATGTCAATAATCAGTAGGTATATACAGGGCGTTAGAGAATTTTGTGAGGATATATTACAAATATACAGGGTGTCCGTTTTAAGTGATTTCCTATTGGTATCTCAGATACCTTATGGCGGGACTACACCAAATTGTGCTGGCCCGGCGTCCTGTGCCGTCTGGTTGAGTTGCTTAAAAAGTTTTAGGTGGGTGGACTAGATTTACAGCAAATTTTGTGGTTTTATCTTCAATTTTCTTTCATTTTGTTATTGTTGAAAGCCACTAATCAAATTTCTTATTTTCGTTTTTGTTTAATTTTTTTCTTTTTTCAGAAATCTGTAGGCATTTTAATTTTTACTTGTAAACGGTGTGTCAAACGAAAAAAAGTAAAAAGCCTTTTCTTGTTGTGAATTAAACTGGAATTCTAGAAATAATTTTTGCTTCTAAAAAAATCAGTAGCGTATCATATTTTTTTTATTAAAATTGTGCAAAAATGTGTCCATACGCATGCCACTGGTGCAAGTAAAATAATAATTTTTGCGCAAACAGATCTATCCAAACGTGTCAAATTCATTTAAATATCTAAAGTAGTTTTAAAAATATTATTAATTATCAAATTTTTAATAAAAACTTTGACTTTGTAACGAAGAATTTTTTGAATATAGTTTATACTTAATACAAACTGGTGTTATTTTGTGGTTCTATGTTTACCTCTAAAGCTTCCGCTTTCGAAACTGGACCACCCTGTATAAAACTGAACCAGGAATTTTCTGAAACGACCAACCTCATTATCAAGGTTTAAGTAGGTATTTGGCTGGCACCATCAGTTAGGGGTTGAGGTGTGTTGATTGCACAAATGCGAGATATTTTCCAGAACCGGTGTGAAAATAGCAGTCAAAGATAGCAGCCAAAATATCCGAACAAGCACGAACGCAAGTAACCTCCCGCTATATGCGCGCGCACATCGTATGGAGCTAGCGCTCATGACGGGCACGAACAACTTGCTACGTGGTAATCAAAATATAATTTACAGACAAATAACTTGTTTAAAAATAATTCATAAACAGTTTGAAGGTGGGGTCGGGAAAACTTAATAACTCCGAAACTATTGAGCCTGCCATATCGGGCTTTCAGAGTGAGTTAGATAATAACTATATACTCACTATCACTTGCAGGCCGTCGCAGGGGCGTACCAAAGATTCAAAAGATAGCAGCCAAAACCCTCCTGATGGTGAAAAATTAATAACTCCAAAACTATTGAGCCTGTCATATCGGGCTTTCAAAATTGGTTAGATATACCACATGGGCAATATAACGTATATACTCGCTATCACTTGCAGGCCGTCGCAGGGGCGTACCAAAGCTGCTATCTTTTGAAGCTTTGGTACGCCCCTGCGACGGCCTGCAAGTGATAGTTATATTGCCCATGTTGTTATCTAAGTCACTCTGAAAGCCCGTTATGGCAGGCTCAATAGTTTCGGAGTTATTAATTTTCCACTATCAGGAAGGTTTTCGCTGCTATCTTTTGAAGCTTTGGTACGCCCCTGCGACGGCCTGCAAGTGATAGTGAATATATACGTTATCTTGATCATGTTGTTGTCTAACCAATTCTGAAAGCCGGATATGGCAGGCTCAATAGTTTCGGAGTTATTAATTTTTCACGATCAGGTGGGTTTTGGCTGCTATCTTTTGAAGCTTTGGTACTCCTTTGCAACGGTCTGCAAGTGATAGTGAGTATATACATTATATATCTAACTCACTCTGATCTGTTAACGCCTTATTACGTGACTTCCACTAATTTTTAGTTAAATTAGCGTGATTTGTTATGACAAAACCCAATACTGTTTTGCTTATATTTTTTTCACCATCCACCTTCAAACTGTGTTTTTGTCCAATATTTTTCAAAATATTAACTTCATTATAAATTTTATCAATTATTTTTTAAACAAGTTATTTGTCTGTAAATTATATTTTGATTACCACGTAGCAAGTTGTTATTGGCCGTCATGAGCGCTGACTCGATACGGTGTGCGCGCGCATATAGCGCGAGGCTACTTGCGTTCGTGCTTGTTCGGATATTTTGGCTGCTATCTTTATCTGCTATTTTCACACCGGTTTTTCCAGACAACTGGAAATATACAAGATTGTCAAGAAGAATTGAAATTCGCATGGACATAAACGCAAAGATAAATATAAGACGTCCTTTTTGGTTTAATTTTTTTTTTTTTGCGATTAATACATGATGACAGTCAATATACTGCTTCTAAATTATTGTCATAGTTAAATTATGAGATGGGCATATATACAGCATAATACGAGTAGAACAGCTCTAATTTGATTACAAACGATGAGCCTGTTATGACCTCGTATATTGTGGAACAGATAATTTATAGAGTGTCCATATCCATTTAAAATCAGATAGGTTATTAAGCAGTGTTTCGCTGTCATGTTGGGGTATAACTGTCGACAATGATTTGCGTTGAATTTGCCACTGAAATACGTTAGTTCACTTATTGTAAGGCACCACCTGGGAGCGTATTTACGTTGCCTTTCCCAGCCGTGCAAAACTGAAAGTGACATTTTGTCGCAAAAATAATTACAAAATAAAATAAAATTCTTAAATATTATTCATTTTATTGACTATTAAGGTGAAGCTTTGCTTCACTTGCTTCATATGACAAGCCGGTTTAGAATAGAAGGTCAGAAACATTTTCTAATTGTAGATTTCATCATCCAGTATATCCAGCCTGGGACACCCGGTATAATAAAAGTACCTATTTAGTTCCGGCATCTCCGATTGCCTGAATACAAAATAAGCCATTCTCTGTATACACTTTTGTATAAATACATTTTTTTTAACCAGCAGATAACAATCATTTCCATGTCTAACAAATTTTAGATAATCATCATTTTGATTTGTATTCAACGCTTGATGGGCGTTCACCGGCTTTTATAGGTTTATTATTACGCTGTCCATAAATATGAAAGCAATGTAATAGATGCGATGTTGTTTCTTATTTTTTAACTGTCAAATGGGGAAATTGATGGCTTACCACAACCGAAAACTTGTTTGGTCATCGGTATTAAGTAGGTTTTCTATGCTGATTAATGTAATGAGATAGCAGTGAAACCGCCACTGGGAAACAGGACCGTACTGAGAGTGATCCTGAATATTAATAGGTACAGGGTGGGAATTACGCATATGTACCATTAAGTTAGCCATATAATAATAATAAACAGACTTTATTTACCAAAAAATACATTTCAGTTAAAAATAAACATAATCAAGCGAAGTCTAGCCTAAGGCTATTCTCACTCAACCTGTTAACTCTACACAAAGAAAAACTAAACCAGACTATAAAGATAGATGATAGTATATCACAATATAATATATCAAATTCAAGAACAAAACAAATCCAATAAAAAATTAAATCCGCACGCATCCCTCATAACAAACTAACATGAAATCAATAATATTCAAAGTACTGCTATTGAGTTTCCAACAAATTTATTTTATACTTATACTTGAATTTATTGATATTAAATAATTTAAATTGATTATTAATGGAATTGTACAGGCTGATCGCATTATACACAAAGCTTCTATTAAACTGCGATGTTTAGGTAATGTATAATTGATAATATATCTTAAATTTTGTGTATGAATTTCAGACCGTTTAATAAATTTTTGTTTTAAGTACTTGCATGATTTTTTACTAATTAGTAGTTTATGGACAAATGAGGCTAGGTGGTGACGCCTCCTATTAAAAATATTGAGCCAACCAGTCTCTTGAAATTTGGGCGAAATATGATCCCTCTTACGCAATCCGTAAATAAGACGCCAACAGACTTTTATATTTCGGGAATAAAGAACAAAAACAAATATTAATCATCGAAAATCACTTTATTGTTTTTCAAAATATTCCTCATGAAGATCTATACATTTTTGCATGCGTTTGAACCAATTGTCGAAGCACTTTTGCCACTTTGATTGAGGTATCTCCAAAACATGCATTCTGAATGCAGCAACCGCTTCTTCAGGTGTCGAAAAACGTTGACCTCTCAGTTTGTTTTTTACGTACGGGAATAAAAAGAAGTCATTCGGTGCCAAGTCAGGACTATACGGCGGATGACTCATCAAATCGATGTTGGGTGCTCAAAAATGCAGTTGCTTGAGCCGATGTGTGAAAGCTCGCATTGTCGTGGTGAAGAGTGATCCGTCTTCGGCGGTTCGTTTTCCTGATTTCTTGGAAGACAAGTAGCAAACAACTGATTGTGTACCACTCTGAATTGACTGTTCTGCGTTGTTCTAGTGGTGTCACGATGGCATAGACGTGTTTCGAAGCACCGCGATCGTATTTTTTGAGCATTTCTTTCGACCAATCCACACGAGCGTTTTTTGAGCGATTGACAAATTGTGTGGGATCCAACGCGAACAATTTTGACAGTCAAATGTTTATGCAATATTAAATGTACGCTGGTCCCACTAATGCCTAAGGTTGTCTCAATCTTTTGTAACGTCACTAGACGATCTTGCAATATCAGTTCGCGCACAGCATCAATGGTTTTCGGAACAACAACTGGTTTTTGGACGACCTTCACGAAATTCGTTTTGGAGTGAACTACGACCACGATTGAATTCACCATACCATCGATAAACACTGGGAGTTAATCCACGTCGAAAGTTGTAAAAAATAATCGCACGAAAATGTTCACGATATTATTCCATTTTTGGGCCGAGATGAATCTTTTAAATTACTGTAAACAACACAAATAGCGCTAGTATGTCAAAACGTTCTGAGTACGTATAACCTCAAAAATGTCCAACATAGCTGTCAGTTGACAGATTTCAACACCATTCTAAAATTATACGTAAATACATAATAATACAGCAAACAGCATAAGCAAAAATTGTATATAAAGGAAAAACATAGTATAACGTAGATTGGCGCTTATATCAAGAGAACACAAAAAAAATTAACAATTTATTAGTACAATTCGATCGAAGCTTAGTTAACACTTGAACCAGCGCCATACATCTACATGTACCAAAATCAGTAAAAAAGGAAAAATCATGAGCCTGAGTCACTGCACCAGCATACAAAGGACCGGAAGCTAACCGAGCTGACCATTAAACAACATATCCCTCATGCATGTTTTAAAGCGAGATTTAGACAGCGATTTCAATTTAGCTGGCAGTCCATTTATACACTTTGTTATGGCATAAGAAAAGGATCTCTTAAATAGTTCGGTGGAGTGAGCCGGAGGTGTTAGCGTGTTTTTATGGCGTATATTAATATTATGTATATCCGTTCTAAAACGGATTTTCTCGTATAGATACGGTGGAGATTTGTCGCACAGTACGTTATAGAACCGACAGGCAGTATGGAGATATCTCCGTTGTTCCATGTTTAACCAACCCACTAGTCGAAGAGTATGGCTAATCCTTTCAGGTCTTCTAATTCCGAAGATCAGGCGTAAACATGCATTCTGTAGCTTTTGAATGCGCGTTTTCATGGCATAAGTGAGGCATGGCGAATATATGACGTCGCAATAGTTCAAGTGCGATAATACCATAGCCTCACAGAGCTTTTCCTTCAGTGACCTAGTCAATATATGGCGGTGCTGGAAAATTAATTTTAAATTGATGAAACCCATTTGAATTGATCGAGTTATATGATTGCCAAATCTGAAGTCCACATCGATGGTGAGCCCAAGACTCTTAACCGAGGATTTAAAATGAATAGTTGATGACTCCATCGTAATGGAGTCCTGATGGCTTTCCAAAAAACGCAGTCTATCGTTCTTTGCCCCGAACAGAACTGCTACCGTTTTATCCGGGTTGAGCTTAAGACAGTGATCCCTTGAGTAACAAGACAACGCGTGCAAATCGGCATTAATTGCAGCAACTGCTCCCACAGTATCACCAGGGTGAAAGGAGAGGCACAGCTGCGTATCATCCGCATAATAATGCTGATCACAAGACACAAATGCAGCTGGAAAGTTGGATGTGTATAAGGTAAATAAAAGCGGAGATAGTGCTGAACCTTGTGGAACACCTCCAGTATTTGCTCTGTAGTTCGATCTATTGCCTCCCAGATCCACTGCCTGATGTCGCTTAGCCATGTAATTTGCCATAAGTTCCAAGGCACTTCGAGATAAACCAACATAATGAAGAACCGACCTTAACATGCGGTGGTTCACCGTGTCGAATGCCCTTGAAAAATCCAACAAAATTAGTACAGTCAACTGCCTTTCATCGGTCGCACTTAGAATATCATCGGTCAGGTTGAGAAGGGCGGAAACACAATCGTGGCGCGCCCTAAAGCCAGATTGAAGAATGGGTATCACGGAGTATTTTGAAAAATATACACGGAGGTGCTGCTCCATGACCTTCTCCAAAATCTTTGAAAAGGCCGGCAGAATACTTATAGGTCTCAAATTGTCAAGCGTTTTTGTAGATGACTTCTTAGGCAGTGGTAGAACGACGGCATTCTTCCAGGAGTCTGGAAAGACTGAATGTGAAAGACACACATTCATTATATGGGTTATATATGGCAGTAGAAATGGAACACATAGACGAATAGTATCGATGTTAATTCCATCGGAACCCAGAGCCTTTGTTTTAATACTCGCAATAACTCTTAGAACATCCGTTTCAGTAACGGGTGAAAATTCGAATTAGGACATATTATCGAACCTTGTACGACTCTGATAGAATGAAATCATTTCCTCATTAGGATCCAGATGAGAAATACAATTTATGAAATTATCATTAATTATTTCAGGTTTATTCAGATGAGGTGGCAAATTCAGTGATTTAGTTTTCGGATTGATATTTAACTTCTTTAGTGACTTCCAGGCTTTTTTCTGATCGTGAACGTTAATGTTTCTGAAATAGGATTTTTTTTCACGTCGAAGGGCAGCTGTGAACATGTTCCTCAGGATCTTATAATGCTGCCTATCATTCTCGTCCCGATTCCGTTTAAATTTTGTGAGGGCTCTATCCCTGTCCTTTTTTATCGCAAGTAATGCTTTTCATTTTTGTTTTTTGGGAATTTAGCTTCAGTGCATGTTTTTCGGATATATTGTATATAAATTGTAGGCCGTTAGAAATTATACGAGATTTTTCTTCAAATCCATGAGTTTTAAGATGATACAATATCTGCATGTCATGAATAGAATAAAAAGAAGAGGAGACAATATTGATTCTTGCGGCACTCCAGAAAGCATATCAGTGCTACCCGAAAATTTATTGGCAATTTGCACTATTTGTGATCTTTGAAAGAGAAACGACTGCAGGAAATCTTTCAGTGTAGCTTCTAATGCATTGCTATCATGCGAGTCCATAAATTGTATAGTGTATGTATAGATTCATGTTAAGCGACATCAACAAATTTGACAGATTCAAAATGATTGACGCAGTCAAATAACATCAATATTACTGAGGTTTTGTTTTTTTTTTTTTTTGAAGGAGAGTTTATTTCAAGTACTTCAAATACTATTTTCTCAGTTAATCGTAAGACATTCGGTATAAATTTCCGCTTCAGATCAGTTACAGTTACATAATAGACTATAAGTTTATTCGACAGCCCTCTTATAATACGAAAAACCTAATAAATACTTGAAATAGTAACAAAATATCACGTAGTTGTTATCATCAACCGATCTTTCCTATGGTTAACTTTCTAGTTAACGCTGCTACTTGTCGTCTTTGGCGGCGCTTAGCTAAAATATCTCTCGATACAGTCACAACTTGTGTTGGGCATATTATAAAGTCAATTAAAGAATATTGGTGGCTTAGCGATGCTGTAAATTGTCTTAGTTTGTATTTACTATACAGACACACAGATGATTGTGCTTATCATGACTGATAGATCAGTGTTATTTAAAGTAGGTATTATCCCTATATAAACTTGTGGCAATTAATATATTTTAAATGGCTTTGATAAGCGACTAAACTAAGTACCTAAGTGCCCTAGTATAAGTATAAAGCAATAATGTTTCTAACCAGTTTTTTAATATACAGGGTTATTCACGGAATATTGTGGCTAAACTATATGATTTCCTAAAAGTTTTTTCATGGGTTCGATAAAAATGATTTAAGGCTACATTTTAAAAATATTGTGAATTTATACAGGGTGGCCTAAATATAAGAAATGAACCATATTTGTGTTTTTTTAAATGAAATACCCTATATATAAATATATTTTTAGATTCCCCGTTCAAAATAAACCTAACTTCCATTAAAGTACATCTCACCTAAACCTGGCAGTGTTTTAAATATTTAATTTTTATAAAAATATAGACATAATTTGAATGAAAAAATTCACACCTATTCGTTTGTTTTTTTTTTAACCAGTCTGGGCTGATAAATATACCCACTCATCACTTGTTACGCCAAATATAAAACACCCCCAATACTAAATACAGGGTGTCCAATAATATAAGTTATATGAACGTAAAGTTTAATTCTAAATAACTTGTTTATCTCAAATGTAACACCCGGTATATGAGGTAAAAATTAGATGCACAAAGTAATTATCAGTAGTAATACCCCTAGGGTTTTGATAATACCGAGATAATTTTGTCATAGAGAATGCCGGAAGCGTGTTGCCTGCGGCCTTGGGCTAATATCCTTGAGTAACTCGCTTGAAGGATTCTCTATGACAAAATTTTGAGTATTTATCAAGGCCTGAGGAGTATTCGATAAGATAATTTTTTACTTTGTAGATATCAAAAATTTGATTGTCAATCTGACGTTTAGTAATTTTCAATACAAAATGTATTAGTTTTAATCAAACAAATATTATTCATTTTTATTTAAAACTACAGTTGTGAAAAGTACAATTGGTAAATGTTAAATTGGAAGAAGAGTTTACTGAAGTTGACGGATTGTTAATTTCCACTGTTGAAGAAATTCTTAGCATGGTGTTGATTATTTCACCATGGCGTTCTTGGTTAATATTCAAGTACGGTTTAATTGAATTAGAGCTGCTATGTCCTGTTATTTTTATTAATTGCTGTTCAGGAATTCCTTTATTTGCCAAATGGCTAATTGCAGTTGATCTGTTCGAATGATTGGATATCTTTTTACACTTATTGTCCAAACCAATAGCTTGCGCGGATGATTTGGTCCTCATATTAATTGTGTTCTTGCCTACCGGTATATTGTCAAACCATGTGTCACTTTCGGATTTCCAGAAACGATTTGGTCTCAAGCATAGGCGACTGGAAGTAATATTTTTCCCCCTTTTGGACAATAATTTATGGAATAACCGAACAGGGCATGCACTTTCGGTTGCAATATTTGGAACAAGCCACTTACTATTTGTACAACTTTTCGATACTCCTTGGCATGTTTTACTGAATATTGGATTGCATTCAATTCTGTTGGTTGGCGTTCCATCATTATTTTTCTCAATCGTGAAATAATCTATAATGCAATCAGTTGGTTCACCACCTCGCCAAGCTAACTCAACAGCTACAATATGGTAAAAACATTTTTGTAAACCTTCTGGTGTACATTCATCCCACAATCCAATGATTCTAGCCAAATCACTTGAACTCAAATTTGATGAACTGCATTTTCGTTTGTTTGGATCCTGCTGTAATCTTTTACGTTTTGCATTTCTTGCATATCACACTGGTAAACGAGTCGAATACAATTTTGAAGTCAATGAAGTATTTTTCCTGGAGTAGCCTACTCGTAGTATTCCAAATTGTTTTTACAGTTGCTTCTTTATATTCAGTTCCGTCAGCTTTTCTCATATTTACCGCATAATCTTTCAATATATTAGCCAAATTATGCAAACTCGTTTCAGCATTCAGTTCGTATTCTCTGGTCGCACAAAACTCGAGAAATATTTTCCATACATATTGTTTTGATTTGATTGTATTTTTTGGTATATTATTAGATATAATATCATTAATTGCATCGTTAGATGCAATACCAAATCTTCACGACATTTTTAAACCAGTTGTAAGTTTGACGTTTAATTAGTTTTTAATAAAAAAAACACCAAACTGAAAACACCACATGTAGGGTATTATCGCTGTAATCCAGAGGTGATTGGATGAAATTTGACACATGACTTAAAATTAAGTAATTTGATTGGTTACTATATTTAGTAAAAAATTATCATTAAAAAACTGAATTTCAGGTCTAATCTTTAAGTGCCCATAGCTCTACAGCGAAGGCCGTTTTGACAAAACTTTATATGAACTTACACCCTTCTTTTTCCACAACCTACCCCAATCTTAGAGATTGCCCCTATATTCTAGGACTCCCTGTATAGTCTTTGGCATTTCATTAAAACAGCCAATTTCGTCCTTCAGTGCTTCAGTGTTCACAGGCATTGAAATAACTTCGCAGCCAAAAATTTTAAAGGTTTCAAATGGCAAAAGAGTGGCGGCCGATTCTGACACGATCTGGAAAGGACCGTAATTTTTGTGATGTTCGATGTTTATTGGTTCTAATTGCCTAATACGGGACTATTTAAATTTCAACCTTCCTGTGTCTGGTTTCAACTCTATTTCTTTCGATCTGGGCAATCAATTAACGTCATTAAACCAGAACTCATTCAAAAACATGAAGAACAAAAAACAACATTAGACGATGCTCGTGTGAATAATTGCCACCCGGTACACACTGGCATGTTCAACTCCATTCTCGTTTACAAGTGAATTTCCACAGCATATTAAAATTGACATTCGCGTGTCTGCCACCGTTAGAAACCTAATGATATGCTAATTAAAGTGTTGCGCAGAGCATCCCATCCACATAGAACGTTGATATTATTTGTCAAGAAATGTGACGGGGTAATTTAACAATATAAAGCATGGAGCTCGGATGCTAACGGATGTACACCCTCAATAATAATTTGAATGATGACAAGACTATCACCGGGTAGCGTATTCATATCGATGTACATTCACAAAAGTTAATTTAATATAGATAGAGGGTGATTCCATTGACGACGTTTTTTTTTTATGTAGTTGCTAATATATACAACTGAAATATTTTGGCATTCGTGCCATTTCCGGTTCTACCGGAACTTGATACCAAATTTCGTATTTTAAATCAAAAACTTAAACTAAAGTTATAATAAACCTTAGATGTTATTACCCTGTATTTTTGCATATAATCAGTAGTAATACCCCTAGGGTCTTGATAATACCGAGATAATTTTGTCATAGAGCAGGCCGAGGACTATTATCCTTGAGCAACTCGCTTGAAGGATTGTCTATGACAAAATTTTGAGTATTTATCAAGGCCCGAGGAGTATTCGATAAGATAATTTTTTACTTTGTAGGTATCAAAATTTGATTGTCAATCTGACGTTTAATAATTTTCAATACAAAATGTATTAGTTTTAATCAAACAACATATCCAGTGCAGTTTGTGTTGCAAAATTACTCTACAGAGTGTTACAAACTTAAGAGAGAAAATATGCTTTTTTACTTTTCTGTAAACATGTAAACTGTAAAAAAAAAGGTTGAAATTAGGTTATACAATTCTGCCCTGTTAATTCAAATGGCCGTAACTACAATTTTCCTTGAAATAGAGATATGACCAGTACACAAGGCAACAATGAATTCTTTATCCATCTCTTTAATTTTGATGGCCGTATCTTCTATAAAACCCAAGATATCTCGCTTAGAAATATGGGCGTAAGTGATTTTTCTCGATTTTTATTAAATCGAAAAGCAGCAACTACAAATGTTACTTATAAAAGGCGTAACTGCAGATGCGGCTTTTCCACCTAACATTTCGTTTTAGCCCATTTTTTTTTTTTTTTTTGAGAAAAATCTCATGGTATAATGTTGCTAGACTCTATCTCAATGGAATGGTGGAAGTTAAGTTCACCAGAGGTGTAAAGACGTTATCCTATAAAACTAGTTTTGATGTTAATGTTATTAATTTTTTAAAAGCTAATTGTCATAAGATTGGCATAAAAAAACCTGATATTAAAAGTGAACCACGCGGGATAACAGTTGAGAGAAGAGAAACAATAATCCAAAAACTTGGTCCCATAATTCCAGATAATCGACTGAAATTCTGGGAAAGTATTCCAGTTAATGATAATCAAGAATCAATTGATGACAATTAATTGTAATAACTGTACGATTCTCCCAACATTAATTTAGGCTACCTAGGTTTTCTCATGTTGTTACTTACTAGACAAATTATAATTTTTAGTAGATTTTTAAAAAAAATCTAACTATTCAGGAGATCGACACAACCGAAATTTTGAAAAATTTTTATGCAGTCCTTCATTTTATGACCCCTGGATCCTAAAAATGACCTCAGTTCAAAAGTTTATATATCTATATATATATATATATATGGGATATAGAAACTTTGCGTCACGGTCTAGGCCGCATTTTTTGACCAATCGACACAACATTTGGTTAAAAAATCGGCTAGGTCATGGAATCGCGTGAGTTCGTTGGCGATTGAAATCGGCGAGCTAATTTCGAAATGGCGGCCTGTCAAAGTTTTAAAAAAATCATATTTTTTTCATTGTTAATAGAAAATACCAATGTTACATATCAAATGATAGAGCACTTAAATCTCTACAATGTTTATTTGGAGAGTTTTTTCATCGCTGGCATATTTAAGTAAATATAAGTCAATATAAAGTAACAAAAAATAAAAAAAATATCACCCGCTACACCTGTAATTATTTTAACAAATAAACACCTGTGACATAACAATAAGACCGTACTTACGTACCTATGTGTTATAGTATAATGGGTATTTCAGTTAAAATAACTGTCAATATGACACTTTGGTATATTTGGCGACTGTCAGAATATTCCATTATTTGTTTATTAATAGTGGGTGTCAGTGGTAGACTAAGTATAAATAAAAAATATATAAATCAAAAATCTACTTTTCCGGCTGGCTGCCATCGGGATTTTTTAAGTTGTGGAGTTCCATTTGGTTTTTTTTTTTTTTGTTCAAATATATTACATAAATCATATTTTAGTTTTATTTATAAATCTGCATAAATATGTTTATTTTAACAGGTTATCAAAATATAAATTAGTGTATTGTGCAACGAACATGAAATGATATATATTTCCTACGAGTATGATCGTTTGCAGCATGAGCCGCAGGCGAGTGCTGCAAATCATACGAGTAGGAAATGGTCATTTCATGTGAGTTTCACACTATACTTTTTCTACGACTGTTTTAATGCTTTTGAATAAATTTAACATTATTTTTAGGAAAATTAGCGTATAAGCCTAAATACGATAAATTAGAAGTATTAAATTGACTAGGTGGTGTTAAACTAGATTCAGTATCACTGTTTATGTGTTTTGAAATTAGCGAAATACTTAATTATAATTATTATTAATTATAAAAAACAAAACTGTCAATTTGGTGTTTGTATTTTCGGCGTTGCTCTGGTGATTTTTTATGCCCGCCGCTACTTTTGTCATTACCAGGAAATTTTATCCGTGCGTAATAATATTTCCCACTAGTTGCTAGATAACTAGTGGGAAATATTATTACGCACGGGTAAATGATAAATAGCATTTCAATGTACTACATTTTCAAATTATGATTGAACATATAATAAAGGCATTTAAAGACAGTCGTAGAAAAAAATATATTCCATTAAGTCATGTAGTTACGTATCTGTCAAAAGTATGATTATTTCTACTTTGTGGTGTATTATAATTTGTAATAAAAACACAAGTACCATTTTAATAGCACTCATTAAAAAAATGCATCAAATTTTTCGAAAACCAGGACGGCCTACAAAAAAACAGAATAATCGATTTTTCTCACGTTCAAGTATTAAAAAGATACGGCCATTTGAATTAACAGGGCAGAATTATGGTCTCCAGGTTGCAATTTTACAGTTTGTGTCATATAATCTCTAAATTAGTAAAGGCTTTCTTACATAAAAATGAAATATACCTCCTATAGTAATATTTATAGAAAGACTCTGATAAGTATCATAGACTTTCGATAATATCACGTTGTTGGTTTAATATATTTGTAATAAAATATTATTTATGAGTATCATTCAGCCTGATTAGACTTTTATATATCTGGCATGAGCAATAAAACTCAGGCCTTTTTTGATGTTAAAAGCCCCAACAAAATGTTGTGGAATTAAAGTTTTTACATTTATGATGTGGGATTCAAAATAGCCGAGGCATTTTATACGATTATATGTGAGGTTTTAATCTTTAGGTTTATTGTAATTTACAATATAATATTATGTGCATGTAATAACATGCTTTTTATAATATGTTTCAGTATAAATGTTGTTTGCCGGTTTATTGGTAGCTTTATTTGACATATAAAATGTGTATTTTATTGCTTGTGAATATAGAATGTTTTAATCTGAGTGACTTTCTATTGGTTTATCAGCTTTTCAAGCTCGTAAAAAGTATTCGTAATAGTGGTAAAAACATCATCGTATCTACAAAAAACACAAGGATACAAGGTTCATTATTATTTTAATCTCTTGAATCTGTCTAACAAAACCAGGCTTTCGTACTCGGGAGTTAACCTGTCAAACGTAATACTGACACCTGAAGGCCGTCTTGTCGATCCACGATCCATCAGTCGTGGTTATCAGTTGACAGGCAGTATTTATGGTTTATTTGAGTTGAATCTACTATTTAGGCACCAAATTTACTGTCGAAACTGAAACAAATAATTCACTTCCATACTTGAATTTTAAAATATACCAAGAAAGTAACAACCTTAAGTTCTCCATCTACCTACGCACAACTTTTCTGTTCGTTTGAATCATCAATGTCCCAAGATGATTTTAACAATGAGTTATTAATCATTCACTACATTGCCAAGTCTAACCACTATCCTCTATCATCAAAAAACTCTATATATTATAAAAACCTAATTAAACACACTTTCATCAGTCTTACCTTGAATGACACAGTCAAAACAACCAAAGATTTTGCCTCCAACAATATTCAAGTTTTTAAACTTGCCGTACCATTGGTAATCTTCTTGTAATAATAATAATTATAATAATAGGAAGCTTTATTACTCAACAGAATCTATCCATTTACAGAGCAATAAATTAAATAGGAAATAAATTCGACAAATACTAACTGCATTACAATTTTACAAATTACAATACAATTTAGCTTCATCTAAAATTGCCCTCAATGGGGTGAAATGTACATCACACGATTCACACATCACATTATAACAATTTAACATAAAATATATAGGAGACTTCAACATAAGATTCGTTAGAGCCCTCGAGCAGTAAAAAGTGCTACAATGCCTACCGGACACACGCGGTATACAAAAATTAATTTGAGACAACAACTCTGTGCAAGAGCCACAGTCGCCCTACAATATTCTAGGGACTCAATCTGGAACCTACTTGTCAGATCGGTATAGTCAATTCCTCTAGCAGGGTATACGTTATCACATTTATAAGCTAGGTATTTAAGAAATCTTTTCTGTACACGCTCTACAGACGACTTATGACTGACATAATAAGGATTCCCAACCAAACTACAATACTCCAACTGGGAACGCACAAATGAAAAGAATAGAGCCTTCACGCATCCAATATCTGTAAAACCTGCACAATTCCTGACTAAAAAACCATAGGACTTCATTGCATCCGCAACTTTACTCGCTATATGATCAACAAACGTTAATCGACAATCGAATAAAACTCCAAGATCTCTCATCGAATAAATACGAGATATTGTAAACGTGGGATAATAATCGTCGAGTATAAGTGATAATTTTCGATTTTGAGGTGTTTAGCAGCAAGTAATTTCGGACACACCAGTCCTGAATCGAATCCAGGTCCGTCTGAAGCCTCACACAGTCCGACAAATTACGGACACTTGTATATATTTTGAAGTCATCAGCGAACAAAAAACTTTTGCAATTTATAACATTTACAATATCATTAACAAATATGAGAAATAATAAGGGGCCACGATTAGACCCTTGATGCACACGAGATGTCACTGTAAATTCATGTGAGCTAAAGCCATTACAGCACACAAACT
The DNA here is from genome assembly GCA_911728435.2 of Apoderus coryli. NCBI lineage: Eukaryota > Metazoa > Arthropoda > Insecta > Coleoptera > Attelabidae > Apoderus > Apoderus coryli. The sequence goes on along the minus strand of OU452200.1, from coordinate 37,379,705 downwards.
GCTTTCTGTTAGACAGATATAATTTCATAAAACAGACAAGGTCCCCAGAGAAACCAAAACACGACAACTTACTAAGTAAGACAGAATGACAAACACGGTCGAAAGCTTTAAAAAAAATCGGTGTATATTAGATCCACTTGACCCTGTCCATCCAGTACCTCAGACGCATACTGAGTAAATGTACCCAGATTAGTGAGAGTAGATCTATTCCTCATAAAGCCATGCTGATTCATGGGTCCAAAAGTCAGGTGTATATCTTCTGCAGTGTATACGTAGGTCAAAACGGCCGCAACTTCAAAACTCGTATCAAGGAACACTCCAAAATCATCGATTAGGCTACCTGAGATAATCTAGATGAAATCAACAGCAATTCGGCCTTTGCTTATAACCACTTTATCAATGACAGACACTCATTTTATATGGGTATCAACTCCATTCTTGTCCTAAGGGCACCCTACTAATGGTGTGGGAAGTCCTAGAAATTAATAATTAGAAACATGATTTTGATTGCCTACCGTTTTTAAACTCAGAAGACACAGCAGACACTGAACGCGACAGTACGAACGTTAGGATTGTTAGAAAGACGAATGGAATCGTTTTGCCATCTACATAATATTATAAACAATAAGGTATAAAATGCTACAAAATTGTATAATAAGGACTGGTATTGTAAAACGATGTTGACAGATAACTAAAAGTTAACTGTGGAATGAGGTCACATTTTGTAGTCAACTTCAAAATGTAGGAGTTAACTTTATCGGGAGGATGGGGTAGCAGTTAAAGTTAACGTTGTAGAAAATCGTCGTTTTCGACAGTTCTTCTGCCAATAATAGATTATTAACCTCAATTTTATTGTTTCATTTCTTGCAATAATCTTAAGGAACGATATCCACATTATTTTCGAGGAACTTTTAACCGACGATGAAAAAGATGCTAGGAATATTACTGAACGCCCTCGGCGACAAAGGATATTTAGAAATCGATTGGACCATTTGACCTTGTGGAACGAAACAGAATTTAAAAACCGATTTCGATTACCAAGAGAGTCTGTAGACTTATTAATGGGGTACATTGAACCAAATTTACAAAAACACACTATGAGTTCTCCTTAAATTCACCCATCAGTGATAAAAGAAATCCAATTTCTCCATTGGCAAAGTTTAATGCTCGTTTATCCATATATTTTACTTTCCCGCACAGGGCAAGTATTGTGAACGCGCTAAAAGTTCTCTGATACGATTATGACCATTTCCAGATGAAAGTCTGTCTGTGTGTGTGTGTGTGTATGAATTCTTCCACGATAGCGCCCAAACGCTTTAACCAATTGAGTTAACTTTTGGTATATGAGTTTGAGACAGTCCTAGGATGAAGCCATTAGATTTTGGTTGAACCACTAAATTTTCATATATCAGTCGGGGTAGTGGTACATCATTTTAAAGCAGCTTTACAGCGATAGGTTTCTTCTGGTATTTGCCCCCATATCTCTCGAGAAAATTGCGTTTAAAATTTCACCAGTTAGTAGTTGTAGTATATAATATGTATATTAATATAATTAAATTACAATATTTCTAAGCAGGTTTCTGTGGCGTCGCTGGTAGGGCCTTTAACTTTAGAATGTTCTTACATATGTATATATTGTAAATAGCTTGATATGTTACTGACTTCTTGAATTTAATAAATGTTTTTGAATTTGTATTTGTTCGTTTCGCATGCGGAAGGTTATGGCAATACTTTTTTTTTCTGATTAGTTTGGTACGTTAGTTGATTATTGAAAATAATGAAATTAATACAATAATAATAATTATTATTATTCAAATTCTGTTTCGTTACGCAGGTCATTATATTTTTGATTATATTATAACTTGTCGGGAAAGTTTTGGGGTGACACAACCGATTTTTTATGAATATTTAGCAAAGGCTAGACAAAAACCAAGCGAAAAATTCTGGGTTAGAAATGAAACAATTATAAAACAGATATACTAAAGCTAAAGCCGGTTGGCTGACTGTTAAAAGTTAAGTTAACTTAAATAGTCAAGGTACGGCGACGCCTACGTCTGATGACACTGATCCTACTTTTATTTCATATTCTATTTAGACGAAACCTCATTCAGATTTTTAACAAATTTGATACAAAAATATTTCAGGACATTTTGAAGTGCTGGTTAACTTTTGGAAAACATTGAGCGTAGGCAAGACGTTTAAAAAAGGTTTCAAATATTTATAGTTTTTAAAGATATCCGAAATATTGAATAATTAATTTATATCATTGATTTAATAGAATATAACCTAAAACATTTACCATAAAAAACTATATCACATAGGCATTCGAAGAGAGTGTAAAAAGGGGTTAAAAACGTATAATATGTTAATTACAATAAAAAGAAATACATCGTCTCCACTAATATAAATGTATTCAGAATCCTTGATAAAAGGGGACATGTTTCGGAGCTCCGCTCGATCATCAGCCTAAAAGGTAACAACATAAAATTCCTAAACATAAATAACTATGGTCTTATAAAATAGAAACAGTAACCAAACAATATACAAACCTTAAATTTAAATCTCGAGTATTAAACATTGTAAAAAACAAACATATGGGCAAGGCCCTTGACAGACTGAGTTGGAATTTAATAATTAAGGAAGACAAAGCATACATTTAGGTGGTATATCTATATAAATAAAAACAAAAAACGAGTAAGTGATACTACTAATAAAATATAGATGACAAACATAAAGAAATGGGACATACTGAACACTATTGTCTATTCATAAAATCTTAGGACACAACCCAAGTAACATTTATTTAAGGAGGAAGACTTTAAAATTGCATAAAGGTTATAAATGGGTAATGTGTGCCTTTTTCTTAAGCTTAAAAACTATACATAGGTAATATATTGTGCTTGTTGGTCTTAGAACTATGAAATCATACATACAGCTTGAAACATGTTTGAAAAACGTTAAATCAACTATATATGTGAGGAGTTTTAGGACCTAGTAGTTCTGAAACCTTAAGGTTTTGAAATGGTTATAAATAAGGCATTTTTTAGTCACTTAAATGCCGAAATAAGACTTATAAGTTTTTTTTGCTGCTAGTTTAGGACCTAATTATAACTTCGCATTTTTTGTACCTTTAAGTCATTTGAACAACTTTTCCATAACCATGTAGCCCATTTTAAAACTGATTAAAGACTATTTAGTTGAAGCGATGCGTTATAGGTTACTAAATAAGCTTTCTGGCATAACTCAATACTACTTCCCTTATTTAAAATCTATTTGGTCACTAAAATTATCTATTAGTCTCGTTTTCGACTAGACAGACAACGTCTCCTGAATCTATACAGAATGTCTCACGAAAAGCTAGTTCGTAGTGGAAATTTTAAAAGAAAGGTGCGACAGAACTTTCAACGAATTGCTAATGAGCAGGTTAGTCAAATTTCAATTTTCAAAATATTTTAAATAAAAACAGTAATTTTGGGCTACCTAAAGACCCTCGAACCTTATTGACTACACCGGATACAAAAATTGAAGTTGATGAAATTGCTGGAGGGAGGTACTGGCACAATGGTTTACAAAAATGTATTGAAGAGTGTTACCAAAATACAAAAACAAATTTAAATATTTCGATTAATAGATAAATATTGATGGTCTTCCGATTTTTAAATCTTCCAAGTTTGAATGTTGGCCTATTCTCTTCAACATAAATGAACTAAATACTAAACCAATGGTGATCGATTTGTATTATGGTAAAGGCAAGCCTAATGACATTAACGAATATTTGTCAAAATTTGTTGAAGAGCTTCTGGTAGTTCTGAAAGATGGAGTCTGCATTGGAAAATATAAAGTAAATGTATCCCTTAAATGTTTTATATGTGATTCACCAGCAAGGCCATTTATTAAAGGTGAGAATGTTGGAAGCATACAAAAAATATATATAACATCCTACAGCTAATTGCATTGCATTGAGGATCTTCTTTTTAGAATAACTTAACTTAAGTTTGTGTCGCTATATTATATACTTGCTTCAATTTAGTAACAAAGTTCAAAAAAGCAGTTAAATATTTAAAGCGTCGCTCAAGATTTCTTCATTTGAAAAACATAGTGTCTATTGGACCTAAAGAGAACAAGTAGTTTTTTTTACATTCAATTTCAATTTACATGTGTCGCAAATTATTGAAATCTGCAGAAACCGATAGTATTGGTAGTTACCAACCTATCGGAGGTAGGTTGGTAACTACCAACACTATCGCTTTCTCCATCCGTATCAGGAAGATCTTGTATTCTTTCCTGCTCTCCACAAACATCCTTGTACGAAGAAAACATTCTTTTAACTATGCAGGCATATGTTTTCCAACCTTTGCCAGGTACAGATAATTCGTCATGGACTTTTCCGGCATCGGATCTTGGAGGCCATGATAATATTCCCCTATTTTCCCACATGCTTGGAATAACTGAGAGACAGATTTTTCCCTCTTCAATGGTTTGTACCACTTTGAAAGGCAAATCTTGAAAAAAACAACAAAATATTAAATACGCGCATAGAAATTGAATGCACAGTATTATCAAATTTTTATTGTACCTATTTATGAAATAGAAAAGTTTGATTTTTTATTGTTTGAACATTTTAAAAATACGTTTAACATTCCTGAAACACCAATACAAGAAAAATCCCGTTTAGTAAAAACTAAAAACGAACTATAAAAATTAATACTTTATTAGATATTATTAGCGTTCAATTTTCATTTATTTGGCACAAACCAATCCCTAATGTCTTGTTGTCATCTTATTAGAACAAGAAAACTAAGAACATTTTCAGTTTATCAGCGATTATTACTTTGTACTTACCGTGTCAATTAAAAGACACACTGTATAACAAATATGAATAAAAGCTGGCACGTGATCACAACTACACATCCAAAACAATACTAAACAGGTCGTTAGAAAGTTGCGATGGTGCGACTTTTAAGCTTGAGTTGTAAAAGGCAACTATTAGTTCTGAAAAGTGTTATTTAGCATTATTTAGGTTACGAATTTGATCTTAAGGTTATATTTTAACATATTTTCAGACTTTCAAGCAACTTAGGTTATAATTTGGTTATTTCAAAAGCTTATAAGTATTTGTTTCCTATCGGCCATTTTAAGATTATGGCATAGTTAAATAACAAAATATTTTTGAAAATATATGTAAGTCTGCGTAGTTTTAGGTTCGGGAAACACATTTTTTCATAATTTTATATTCATTGGTTTCCGTATATTAGAATTTCGACTACTTTTAAAAACAAAATATTTCCCTTGTATTTTAAATATAACTAAAAAAAATATTTATACTAATAATATCGATAGCCCGTGAATTTTATGCTACTTTTATATAATATTTTGACAGTAAAATAGAAGGTGCATTAAAATCAGCAATGTGTGTCCGCTATTTCATGCAGTTTTATATCACGTATATTGAAATATATTGAAATAATTATCATAAATTACCCTTACAATATTACCTACCAAAGAGTTAATTAAATACTAGAAATAATACCGTATATTAGCCAACTAATCCAAAAATTAGAAGCATATATTTTACTTAATAGTTTTAAGATTGCTTTCCGCAGATCAACTATTTACTAATAGGTTGTAGTTGATAATTCGCAAGGAGCTAGTTAGAACCTTTTAGTGGCTAAATTAGAACTTTAAACCCGTGATTCATAGGTTATAATTCAGTTATATATTGGCTAGTAAGGATATATAAAGGTTATATTATAGCTGCACAAATATTCAATATTTAACCTTAAGGTTCTGAAATGTCGACAACTTTTAGGTTAGCAGGAGGTTCTGTAGCGTGGGCCCTTTTGGTCACCAGGAGTTTGTGTAGCCGTCTAGAGGAGGTTGTTTTATACCTAATGGCATATATAAACAAAATCCATAAAGTGGTTCTAGAACCAATATACAACCTTCCTAGAACTATATTTTGTTACTTGGGAAGTCAAGTCACAAACAAAAACAGAGATGAAACAAAGTATAATAATGCCAGGTTATATAGAACAATGATCGACCCAAACCTAACCGTCAAGCATCAACAGTCAGAAATCAGGAAAGTTGACAGAGAGTTTAGACTACTTTAGATGTAGTAAAGCCTCAAAACAAGTGAATGGTTCGAATTTTAGTTGATCATTCAACACACGACATTTCCGTTTTTGACAGTTTTATAAATTTCCAACATCTCCAACAGGTTCAACTTAATTCCCTTATCACAAACATGGAGGATCTTTAAGGCCAAATCAGCATCAAAAATATGATTGTGGTCCAGTATGTGATTAGCATTAGATAATATGTTCCCTAAACATAGCAGAAATATTGACTAGGTAGTTATATTATAGCTTTAATAGAATATAACGTATGAAATGTATCATAAAAAACTTGCTTACAAAGACTAAGAGGGAGAGGGCTAAGCTAACCTATGCTCGCAAAAATGTCTCAAAAATAATTTAAAAGAAGGCAATGTAGTGAATTGATTTCTTAGACTACTATTATCATGCTCATATATCATAGTAACAATATGCCACATAAATATGATTATACTGTATTCCCAACTAACTCGTTTTCCAGCAATACAAAGCATAAAAGTATGCCTATTTCAACAGCACCCTCCAATAAAACTATTTGAGCAGTCTCCGAACTTTTTAGACAGCTTTATATAATATACACCAATTTTATGATGGCAATTGTTATTGGTCATCTAAATTTTGTCATGGCAACAAAAAAATAAAACTATTTTATTTACATTTCAGTAAGTAGTTGCTCTGTGGGTGGTTTCTGAAAGGGATCCGTTTTACAATGGGCCTATTAAAATAATATTATACCCAATGGGCCATCGTAAACTATAATCCATTCATTCTTTAATATTTAAAATATGTGTTTAGGTAAAATTTACCTAATATGACGGACAAAATATTATGGAAATGTTAAACAAACCATATAAAAGAGTAAATATATGGTACCCTGACAAGGGTTGCCTTCTGGTTTTAAGTATAATGTAAAATAAATGTTTCGGTTTATTACAGGATATTTGTATACAGCGTTTGCAAACTTAAATCCACACTAATGCTAACTTCGTTATTATGGCTATAAAGTTAGGAAACGAAACCAAAATCGAACTTTCGCCGTGGTCTAACGCAAGAACCATGAGCACCACTCTGACGGCAGACAGGAACGTCTTTATCTTTGAATGACAAATTTTTCGTAACGGGTTTTCATCCTCGAAGGTCTAGTTGAACAAGTAAGTAAGTTTAAGCCTCAATATTTATATGAGCAAAAATATTTATCATCAGTTAAGGTCTGTGGTTTGTTCCTGCTTAAGCCAGGAGAGAAAAGTGGACTGTAATAACTAATATTTACTTTTGTACATGAACTCTAAAATCATACCTTAAAAAACCACCCTGTCTTTCTTCTAGTTCACTAACACATTCCTTCGATATATCGCAGATGCCGGCCGGCCGTTTCTTCACTCTTCTAATTCCATATAAAAACACTTCACTTGAGTTTATTACCGAGCGATTGCAATTAATTAAAATAATAGTTATTAAAACTTGCAAATATGATTTGTTGCGAATTTTATTAATAGTAATTATAGCGGAAAAGCACGTTCACAATGTCCAGCGAAAAAGAAGTTTATTTTTGCACACACGACAGTGAATGTCCTTGACATATATCGTCTTCAAACAGAGCGCGGAAGAGAGGTGGACATTTTAAAGTAAATAGGTAAGTACTCATTTTATATTAAAATCAAAACAAATAATCTCTCCTGGACCCATCAGCAGAGAGCTAAATTAATTTAATAATAGAAAAAACCCCAAACAAATAGAACGAAACTTAACATAACAGGGACGAACCAGTCTGAAAATAATGAAGTGACGAATACACTTATTATAAAGAGAATGTGTGAATTAACTCAGATTCCGGTTTCTACTATTACTCTAGTTATCAGAAAAGGGGTTCTTGTAGATCACTCTATTAAAAGAAAACGGAAAAATGAAAAATTTAAAAATATTGACGATGCCTCAAAGGAAAATAAAGTCCCTACTTTGGAAATTATTTCGAATAAACTGAGCGAATACCCTAATTATAATTATCGATCTTTAGAGGTATTTTGTTAGAGTGCGGATTTAAATATAAGAAAATTGATAACCGTTTATTAATAATGGAATCACGCCGTATTGTGGAAATGCGCGAGGAATATTTGCATAAAATAAAAGAATACCGCGAGTCAAAGAGAACGATAATATATCTTGACGAGACGTGGTTTGATACGCATGATACTGTGAAGTACGGTCACAGTTTATATACAGTTACTTCACCTCGTGTCGGCACCTTTGTTATCTCTGTCTTAAAAGCAATTCGCCGAATTCGCCGCCGCTAATAGTTATAGTATAGTATCTTATAGTATAGTATATAGTATATATAGTAGCGGGCCAGAATGTGGCTGGGATTGCGACGAGTCGATGCCGTTTTTAGCGTCTACTGACCCTCTTATCTATAGTTATTATTCTATGGTACGGTTGGGTATACATGACTCAAAATTGTACTTTAAATGCCAAAAACAAAAGACAGTCTTCGGCGGACTACCACGAAGACATGACTGCAAATTTGTTTGAAAAATGGTTTGCTGAACAGCTAGTACCTAATATTCCCCCAAGTTCAGTTATCGTTATGGATAATGCGTCTTATCATTCGCGATTGTTAAATAAAATACCTGATAATAATACAAAAAAGGAGGATATATTAAAGTTTATGATACAATTTTAAAAAAGAATACGCTGTAGACCATATCTGCGAAACACACGACCATAGTATATTTACGTTAACATCCATATTACTGCATATTCAATCCGATAGAATTGGTTTGGGGCAGTCTAAAAGAACAGTTGAGAAAATGCAATCAGAATCTGACTTTAGGCGCTGTAATTCTAGAGAATATAAGAACCGGTATATCTGATTTAGACAAAATTGACATATGGAAAAAATCCGTGGATCACATTTTTCCGGCCATAGACCCTGTTATTATTCACCATAAAGGATTCTTAAAATATGGTAGGACATGTAGGGATTGTTATAAAAATTTAAAATGGTGCGCCTATGGACGGCGGAGGTCAGCATTGACTTTACAAAGGAATATGGGGTTGTGGTTTTTTTTATAGCATTATATACTAAGATTGGAAAAACTATACTATATATATATACTATATGCTGGACCTGACAAATTGACAGTCAAAAATAGAACGCCATCCAAAATACAATAAATTTTTGCTTGTTATAATTTCCAAAAAAAGATATTTTATTCAAATTAGAAAGACTTAGATTTGCAGACAAAAAACAAAATATATACCTAGGTTGCCAAAAGGACAAAGCTGAATAAAATTGAGAATACAAACGGTTTATTTTTTTGCCGTTCTCCGAAAAAATGTGAATAGCTATTATACTATAGTCTAACTACTTATTATTCATAGAAAGGCCTGTCTTCTTTTTTATTTCAAAAATCCCGCCGTTTGGGCGATGTTTGGAACATTTCGCGGTCCTCGTTTGTCATTTATTTAAGCGGCATGCCGACCATAGGCGGAACAGAAACAAGAGTATCTGGGTGAGGCTTTCAGCCGTTTTACACGAACGGGAATTATTGGGAAAGTTTCTTTCGTAGAAGGAGAGATATTTTTTTATAGAATGCAATAATAACAAATTATAATGGGTCCACTTAATTTGTTAAAAAAAATCAATTAATCTTGTCCTTAATTTAGTTTTGTAGCGCATAGACAAACAAAGTTTTTGTTTCTTCAGAAACTTTTCGGCCTCGAAACTATATACGAGGATATTTGGCGCTAATTCGGATATGACGTTGTTAGTCTTTTGATGAAGTAGGCCAAATACAATTCAAAAAAGCTGCTCCAAAAAAGCCACGGACAAGGAAATGCAGTGAAGAAAACGTAGATAGGTACATTAGCTTTAAAAGAAAATAAAGAATATGTATCTATATTTAACCAATAATTGTCTTCAATGTAAAATGGCTCTTTGCTTTAATATCAAACAAAAACAAGATGCAATTTTGTAAAACAGTTCTTAAGGTACTTTTTAATATGTGTGATTAATAAAATTACAGTATTTTCCCGTAACGAATACGGAACACGATGATTCCTTCTTATTTCCACCAATTAAAGATAAAATGCGTAAACAGCGCGAAGAATCGGTTGACGCCTTCAAAACCCTTGTTTTAGAGCTATAAAAAACCTTTTTTAGAGCGATAATGCAACACTGTTGGTTGCCACATAAACCAACCCAACAACACTTCTGTACCTTCTTAGATGTCTTAGAGGAATTCTTGCAATTAAATTACCGACGAACTAACATCAGCGTTCTGGAGGATGCTGAAGCAACTAGCGATGAATTGACAACGTAATCCGCATGCCAACGGAACGCCTTCCAGAGAGAATCCTCTATTCAGAGATTAAGGTCGGCTCACGAAAGCAAGGAGTGCAGCAAAAGAGGTATAAGGATGATCTTAAGACCAACATGAAGAAGTGTGGCTCATTTTCTGACTGGACAAAGTGCTTTGAAGGTGGTTTCATCGTATGCAAAAGTGTATTTGTCACATAGATAATACGAAGGTTGCTCATTTGAAGATGGTAGATAATACGAAGGTTGCTATTCATTAACCTTCGTATTATCTATCTTCCTTTACATCTTGTTTTTCTTGAAGATGATAGATAATACGAAGGTTGCTATTTATTAACCTTCGTATTATCTATCATCTTCAAGAAAAAAACAAGATGTAAAGGAAGAACACACAAATTCTGAGTGACCGGGAGCTTGCAAGAAATAGGTAGTAATTTTATCCACGCGTCTTGTTCAGATTTTCTGCATTTATGTTTCAGATTTCCTTTTAACCATAGTTTTTCAATAAATTGCATGACTAATTCGTTCGACCACCTAAATAACATAATTATTATCATGGATCTGACTGGGCCTGTAATATCCATCAACTTCAATTTCACTAAGTTCCGATTACTCCGAAATGGAAACATTAGTTTCTGAAAAATAGATAATTTTTTTACTAAATATAGTAACCAATCAAATTACTTAATTTTAAGTCATGTGTCAAATTCCATCCAATCAGCTCTGGATTACAGCGATAATACCCTACATGTGGTGTTTTCAGTTTGTTTTCAGTTTGTTTTTTTATTGAAAATTAATTAAACATCAAACTTACAACTGGTTTAAAAATGTCCCGAAGATTTGGTATTGCATTTAACGATGCAATTAAGGATATTATATCTAATAATATACCAAGAAATACAATCAAATCAAAAAAATATGTATGGAAAATATTTCTCGAGTTTTGTGCGACCAGAGAATACGAACTGAATGCTGAAACCAGTTTGCATAATTTGGCTAATATATTGAAAGCTTATGCGATAAATATGAGAAAAGCTGACGGAACTGAATATAAAGAAGCAACTGTAAAAACAATTTGGAATACTACGAAAAGGCTACTCCAGGAAAAATACTTCAATGACTTCAAAATTGTATTCGACCTGTTTACCAGTGTGATATTCAAAAATGCGCGAGATGCAAGAAATGCAAAACGTAAAAGATTACAGCAGGATCCAAACAAACGAAAATGCAGTTCATCAAATTTGAGTTCAAGTGATTTGGCTAGAATCATTGGATTATGGGATGAATGTACACCAGAAGGTTTACAAATTTTTTTTTACCATATTGTAGCTGTTGAGTTAGCTTGGCGAGGTGGTGAACCAGCTGATTGCCTTATAGATTATTTCACGATTGAGAAAAATAATGATGGAACGCCAACCAACAGAATTGAATACAATCCAATATTCATTAAATCATGCCAAGGAGGATCGAAAAGTTGTACAAATAGTAAGTGGCTTATTCCAAATATTGCAAGCGAAAGTACGTGCCCTGTTCGGTTATTCCATAAATTATTGTCCAAAAGGGGGAAAAACATTATTTCCAGTCGCCTATTCTTGAGACCAAATCGTTTCTGGAAATCCGAAAGTGACACATGGTTTGACAATATACCGGTAGGCAAGAACACAATTAATATGTGGACCAAATCATCCGCGCAAGCTATTGGTTTGGACACTAAGTGTAAAAAGATATCCAATCATTCGAACAGATCAACTGCAGTTAGCCATTTGGCAAATAAAGGAATTCCTGAACAGCAATTACTAAAAATAACAGGACATAGCAGCTCTAATTCAATTAAACCGTACTATATTATTAACCAAGAACGCCATGGTGAAATAATCAACAACATGCGAGGAATTTCTTCAACAGTGGAAATTAACAATCCGTCAACTTCAGCAAACTCTTCTTCCAATTTAACATTTACCAATTGTACTTTTCACAACGGTAGTTTTAAGTAAAAATGAATAATATTTGTTTGATTAAAACTAATACATTTTGTATTGAAAATTATTAAACGTCACATTGACAAACAAATTTTTGATATCTACAAAGTAAAAAATTATCTTATCGAATACTCCTCGGACCTTGATAAATACTCAAAATTTTGTCATAGAGAATCCTTCAAGCGAGTTGCTCAAGGATTATCAAGCAACAAGCTTTCGGCAATCTCTATGACAAAACTATCTCAGTATTATCAAGACCCTAGGGGTATTACTACTGAGAATTTTTCGGAAACACTGCGAAATTTCCAGAAACTCTTTGGAAACAAAACAGTTGACCAATGTTTTCTTATTGGAGACGGGGCATAATAAAGTCTTTGATTATATGTCGCAAGAGCCCGTTATGTAGAAGCTGGAGTAATACGACGTTACATACACTTTATGAAGTCTTTTTTCGTTCCAATCATTAGAAGTATGTGACCAATATATAGTGTTTGTGTTGATAGGTTTGAGATTTTATTTTTTGGTATATTTAATACGGTTTGCCAGTTTCTCTGTACGCCTCTGACCTTCTGTCCCCAGATTGCATTCATTCATGGCAAGTCGGCAGCGCGCGGCGGCGGTCACAATCGCCAAAAAGGAAACCGCCAATAATTGGAGTGGATCAGACTCGCATTATAGAATAGAGGAGCGCCTTTTTTGCACAACGGCAAAACAAATACTACAAACAAATATAAAAAAGGTACCAAATGATATATAAATAATTCTATGCGAAACGGCGGACGTCAGCCGATTGCCTGATTTATTGGACATGCCGAGACATTGATGGAAGTTTAGCGGCGGCGTATAAATAATCAAAGACCCAAAAACGAAGAGGCGCGGCTTTGTAGTCTCTATATTCCTGATATGACCGCTTCTAACAAGCCAAACGTCCAATTCTGTCCTGCAAGAGTTATGAAATCCGCTATTTGTGGTTAGATGTAAAGGAAATACAGAAACATACATTGGAATATTAAGTACTAAACCAAAAAAGGTCGTGAAGAGAATACGAAATTTTTCCTGAATATATTAATTTTAATTTACTACAAAGACTGTACAGAAAGCTTTCTTTCTCTGATTCACATTTCAAAATGCACAGCTTTTGAATATCTATTTGTAAAATGTTTCTTTGTCATATGTAAAATTGTCTGCTGCTTGGGTCCGCAGCTAGAAGCAGTACCTACATTGTAGTTGTAATATTGTGCTGCTTGTCTTCTTCAAGTTCATCAATTAATTTGTTAATACCTTCTTAAAAAAAAAATTGAATCTTTACTGCTTCACTTCCCTCAATTTTTCTGTCCTATTCTCTCTGAGTGCTTCTTTTAACTATTGACAGATTGAAGCGTAATATCCTCCAGTCATAGAAACACCTCTATTGATATCATCACGATTCTTTCTGAGTCGCCATTAGTTATCCGACTGACTGTATCATCTTACACCTCATGGGTGGTGGGTGGTCTATTTATACCACTGCATGGAGTCCTGTTTCGCCTCCAGTTACAATCCAGGTCAGCAGACCATCCTTATCTTCACCACTCGCTGTTGCTTTTTTTTTGCAGTATTTTTTTTACATTTTTCACTGATCTTTCCCATGGCAATTTTATCAGATACTCCAACGATTTTTGCAATTGGATTCATCTTCAGCAGACCATCTCCAATGTAATTTTTTCCTGGAAATATAATAACCTACCGCATACCCTAAAACATCTGAGTATTGGTTCGTTCAAAACAAAATTTAATGAACATTTGTTGAATCCACTTTAGCAGATTTACTCTAAATGTAGTTTCTTACTTGGTTTTATTTTAATCATTATAAACATGGGTATTTGATAGTGATTATTTCTAGTTATTTTTGGTTATTTTTGATTGCGCTACACGAGACAGCCTTTCTATTTCTCTAATTATGTGTACAGTGGTATTTTTTAGTATTCGTAATTTATTTTTGGGGTTAGATATCTATATCAGTTTTTAACTGCCATCTAACCCATTTTGTAGTTCCTTTGTGTTTATGCATTATGTATTGTAGAATCTGAACTTTATGTTATGTTGAATTGCAAATAAATTTATTATTATTATTTTTTTTGCACACTTACCCTGGTTAGCAGCGTTGCATCGGATCAGACTGGTGATCAAGATGTACGCTGGTCACTAAGAAAAATGCGAACAATACGAGCTGTGTTGAGTAACACAGCTTTTTGGACTTCTAGGTAAGTATTCTCTTCAATTCCTAGTTTCTTTAAATTTTCTATAAATGTTTTAGGTATTATTCCCGTTGCTGATATAATAAATGGAATTATGTGTACTTCGCGTTGACTTCACATTTCTTTAATTTCGTTGGCTAGTGGAGTGTATTTAGTGACCTTTTCATTGTATTTGGACATGATGTTATTATTTGTTGGGACTGAGATATCAAGAAGGTAAGTAATTTTTTTATTTTTTAGCGTTAGTATTATATCTGGTCTATTACTATTAATTGTTATATCTGTTATTACAGGTCTATCCCAATAGAGTTTAACATTGTTACTTTCTTTATTAGGACAGGGCTATGTTATATTTTTTACTGAGCTCTAAATATATAATTTTTCCAGCATCATTATATCTTTTGAGATATAAAGTTGGAGCTAATTCTGAGCATCCAGAGGTTATATGGTCGATATTTTCTTAATGCAAATTGCATCTTCTGCGTTGGTCGTTGTGTCTTGTTTTCAGAATATATCTCTCGTAGTTTCAAGTTTTGATTACTTGGTCTTGTATTGATTGCACAGAATCTTCAATCTGCGTAAATAGCTTTCCATTTGTCAGCCATGCCATCGACGCCTTTTTGTGAATATGTTCTTGTTCTAAGAAATATTTATATCTTCCGTGTATTGCTTTTTGTCTCCATTGTGTGTATTTTTGAGTGTTGGTGATAATTTTTTCTTTTGGAGAAAAGTTTATGTCGTTTAGATTAAGTGACATGAAGTTTCGGTCCGATTTAATAAATGCTCTGTAATAAGGATTTGTGTGTCTTTGTAGAAAAAATTGTCTCAGTGCCTCTATTTTGTTATAGTGTGTATTTCGAATATCTATGACACCCCTGCCACCTTCAGATCTTGGTAGAGATATTCTTTCTGTCTAAGCTCTCGGGTGATGAAATCTGTGTTTTGTTAAACTGACTCTGAATTGTTAGTCTGTTGAGCTCTTCTAGGTCAGTTTCGCTCCATTTAATTACTCCAAATGAGTAAACCAGTGAGGATATCGCGTAGGTGTTTATCGCATTGGTCATGTTTTTAGAAGTAAGTTTCGTTTTAAGCACTTGTAGAAGCCTATTTTTATACTGCGTTTTTAGTGTTTGTTTTATATGCGTATGATCAATACAGCTATTCTGTGCAATTCCCAGATACTTGTATGTCTCATCATTCGTCATACACTCCAGCGAGAGCTGTTCAGAGATCATGATATTTTCTATTGGGTCTATCATTTTACCCTTTTTTATTTTAATTGCCTTGCATTTTTGCAGTACAAACTCCATTCCAATATTCATGCTTATTATTATATTATTTGTTGTAATTAAACTCTTGAATAGTAATTAGCTATTTAATTATATTAATGTATTGGCACAGTTTAATATACAGTTACTCCACCTCGTGTCGGCACCTTTGTTATCTCTGTCTTAAAAGCAATTTGCCGGCGCTTATACTTATAGTACAGTATCTTATAGTATATATAGTAGCGGGCCAGAATGTGGCTGAGATTGCGACGAGTCGATGCCGTTTTTAGCATCTACTGACCCTTCTTATCTATAGTTATTATTCTATGGTATTGGTTATTATTATACAATAGAAAAACAAGCAACAACCCTGTATATAAAAAAATATGTATTTTTATTTGAAAACCAGTATCTGTTAGCTCTGTAGGTAATATACCTAGGTATATTAAGATAGTAAGTAAAAATATATTTTCTGAATTATTATATTTATTTTGAGAATAATAAATATACTTCTACAGATATTATATTGATGCCAAATAAAATGTCTCTCATATTTTCAAAGGCGATAGATACAGTAAATATACCTAACCATTTCAGACCTGAAAAGGTTTGTTTAACAATCCCATTTAGTTCAATAAATGAATGGGGTAATATTTGCATACCTACTTCTATTTAAATCCCTATTTACTTCACATTATTTATTATACCTTAAATACCCACATTGGCTATATACCAGGTGTGTCACGGTCCTGAAATTTTGGCTACTTTCATTTTTTGATTCAGTCTACATTTTTCAGATAGTTTGACCTTTGTGTCACTTCCGTTTATACCGGAAGCTGATATCAACTTTCTTATTTGTGGGTTAGCTGAACAGACAGTGGCATCTGACACTGAACTGAAACTCACCCTTAATAAAGTCATTTATTATTATTATTTTAAATGAGGCATCCTGTATATGATTATATTTTTGGACTCCCTATTCGATTTTAAGTACATTTTGTTAACACTTCCCGATGCCTATCTTAAACTGTTTTTGAAATAACCATTTTTTTCGTTAAATTTTTGCTAAAAACAGGTTTTCGAAAAGTTAAAGTCATAATATTGCCTTTTAAATAAATAGAAGAATCCTGAAATTTTTAATTTCTCTTAGGAATGCTTTGCTGCAAAAAGATCTATAAAGAAGTTGGCACACCGAGGTACAGGGTGGTCACAAATCACTATAGTATCATCTAATAGTAAAAATAGGCATACCTAATAGTGAATTTTCTTAAATAGACCACCTTATATATTATCAAAGACAATTAAATTTGCTATTAATTGATGTATCATGTTCCTATACCTAAGTATTAAGGTTTTCGAAATAATCGCATTAATATTTCAAGAAAAATCTCGATTTATTGTTAATGGTAACAGCTTGCCATGGAAATTGTCATACCGGAAGTTGATACCAATTTTCTTATTTCAAATAGAACACCCTATATAATAATACATTTTTGGATTCCTCATCCAGGTTTTTGAACAAATAATTTATATTGAATTTTTTGTGTCCAAAAGATATTTTCGTCATTTTGCAGTTTGAATATACAGAATCTTGACATTTTGAGGGCAGTCCAAGACCATCTTAGGAAAATTTCTGTATACAGGGTGAAAATAAGTTGCATATTATGTAAAATATGCGCCGAAGGATCGTATTTCGTTCAATATTTCGTATGCTTTGAATATTTTGGCAATTTTTGACTACTCGAGACATCTTTTTTCCAACAAAATGGCTTACAGCCCCGTAACAACATTACGGGGCTGTAAATCTATAGAAATTAATTTACTTTCTTTAATTCTACCCCAAACAAAACAATCTAAGGGCGTCAGGTCGGGTGACCTTGCTGGCCATTGTATTCGTCCCTGATTCGCCGTCCATCTAACGCGAAATCTTTGGTCTACAAAGTTTGAAATAATACTCGCATTATGTGGCTTAGTAGGTTCAAGGGCAGAATAAGTATCGCTCTGAATTAAGCACACTATCAAAAATATATGGACAAGTTAATCTTCCTTGATAAATTTTCTACCAACGCATTAAAACTGGAACGTCCTTGATTACACACTTCAATTGTGATATGTGGATTTTCTGGAGTTCTATCTGTCAAAAATACCTGCACTACTTATAAACGATTCGTCTGTCCAAATGCAGTCCAACATCTAGGGGTAACTTTGGACAGATCCCTGTCATGGAGACCGCACATCGAGAAGAGCATCGCGAATGCCAAAGGCATCATTTCGAAGCTCTACCCGATGATCTGCAGAGGGAGCAAGATGCCCTTGCAAGTCAAGCTCCAAATGGTTAAGGCAGTCGTGCGACCTGCCTTGACCTATGCCAGTTCAGCATGGGGATACGCGGCACCATCGTACCTGAAACGATTGGAGGCCACGGAGAACAAGGCAAGAAGGATGGCAGTGGGTGCACCCTGGTTTGTGTCAAACGCACAGATCTGAAGGGACCTCAAACTCGACGCCCTCAGGCACGTCATGAGGTTGAGAGCCCAGAAGGTCTTTGCAATGGCAGAGACCCATGCAAACCCACTGATTCGCGAAGCAGTCAACTACAATGTAGAAGACGGTGCCAGGCGGTACCGGAGACCGAGAAGTCAATTCTGACGAAGGAATCCACACGACTAAGACACCAATGATTATTGTTTCTTACAGGTCAGGTATACGCATCTAAATGTACGTTTCAGAGTACTTTCTAGGCACCACCAACAGAGGACAACAGCAACAGACGACAATCAACATCAGAAGACAACAGCAACAGAGGACAATCAAGCGAGGACATGGCAAAGGGAGGGTTCCCGAGCCATGCAGAGTTTTAGTTTGGGTTAGAGTCCCACACTACCTAGGGAAGTGGTAAAGTGTCATGATGATTTCTCTGCCTTGGCATAATAAAAAAAAATGCAGTCAAAATTTCTAATTTCGTCGAATTTTCTTAGATATCACGAACAAAAATCAAGCGGCTTGTTAAAATCACGAAGAAACAGGTGGTGGATTATCCTAGTTCTGTAGGGTCAATAATTGTTTCGTAAATGAAAAAGCTATCGCATCCACTAAACTGCTTTTAATCAATAAAACATGTTTCGACCCTAGCTATGGTCATCATCAGTTAGGTAGAGGGAGTGAGAAAGGTCAGTCATTTTGTTTCCGATTTCATATCGCACATTTGTTAAATTTTAGTTCTTGAATATATAAAGATATCTGTTTAAGATTTCTATAAGTTTAACTTTATGATTCGTAAAAAGAAAG
Source organism: Apoderus coryli (assembly GCA_911728435.2). Taxonomy (NCBI): domain Eukaryota; kingdom Metazoa; phylum Arthropoda; class Insecta; order Coleoptera; family Attelabidae; genus Apoderus; species Apoderus coryli. The sequence goes on along the minus strand of OU452200.1, from coordinate 37,360,502 downwards.
AATATATATAACTAGAATCATGAGATATTTCTATATGGAACCCCATGAGTTTGATTTAAGTTGTGATAACTTATAAGATATGTAAGCCCTTCGATATAATATTATGTTTTAAAAAATTCTTCTTGTCGAGCTTCTTGCTCTTCTAATTTTCGGTTGGACAAGGTAAAGTTATTTTGTATTGCTCTATTGTTGTTAATATTGAAGATTGGTTTAGTTTTGGTAAACGAGCCAAAGTTTTAGAAAGATCCTTAAATGGCTGGATATCTTTCAAAATACAGATTAGACGCTGCCGCAGAATTTTCATTAATAATAATATATGTAAGAATACCTTAACGTGTCAACGGTTCATGTTACTCTTAAAGACAATTTATTACCAGACGTGTCGAACAAATATTTTTAGTTTATAGGCTGGGAATAATTATTTGTTATCTTTTCCATAATATTAAGTGAGTTACATGTTCTACTTTTGTGTGTTTATATTATATAGTAGATTTATAGATGATAGAGTAGGAAAGAAAGGACTCTTGGTAAAAAGAAAGGAACACTTATTCTTGGGCCGGCATATAGAACGGATGCCATAATTGATATTATATTCTGATTTTATTAAATTAATCTGGTTTATTGGAAAATATAAAGTTGTTATGGAAAATTTCTTGTTTTCTTACATATATTTATTTCCATTCAAAAAAAATTTCCACAAAATATAAACTTGTTTATAATACATATAAAGCCAGAAATAAATATAAGAAAAGTAATAGTATGCTACGATTTAAATATATAATACTCAAACCACTGAGCAAGGAGCAAAAGTTTTTTAGTAAAACTTGTCCGCTCCTGCTCAACGGCCGATACTTTACATTTTTTCTGTTCACAGCTCCATCCTGACCCTGAACTGAACAATCTCAAATCCCATAACATAAATCCCCCAAACACAAAATTTCAAAACAATAAAATACGGTTCCCCGATGCTATACAGAAGTAGATATAATAATAATACCGATAACCAAAAACTTAAAACATTAAAATAGAGATAAATAGAAAAAAACACAATTTCTTCTGCGTGCGATCCCACATAGAACAGACACAGTCCTCTAAAAATAAATTTAAAACAATATGCATAATATATGAATTACTATGTCATTAATGTGGGATTATATTCCCCAAGCCAACAGCTCACCGTCCTTTTAAAACACGCCAAGTACATTTTCTGGTAGAACATTATAAAATTTATGGCCTATGTAAAAATAAGACCTTTGTCCGATAGGTCTTGCTGTTTTTGGTTGTCGTATTTTTTTATTATATTTTTGTCGCGTATTGTGTTTATGCTCAATCGGACTAAGCAACATTTTATCCTTATGCAACTGCAATAAAGCTGCTTTATAAAACAAGTTTCGGATATTTAGAACTTTGCACTTATGAAATAGAGAGACTGATGGAAATCGAACATTCAGATGAAATATTATTTTTAGAATCCTCTTTTGAATAATAATAAAGAAGAATGAATTATAAGCCCCTCCCCAACCGACTATTCCGTAACTTAGCAAAGATTGGACCAACGAGTAATAGAGGGTCATATTTTCCTTGATGGTAAGTATTTTTCTTGTTTGTTTAAAAATAAACATCAGCGATCGTATTTTTGAGACTAAAGAGTTTACATGAAGATCCCATTTTAAATGTTTGTCTAGAATTATTCCTAAGTATTTAACTGAGTCTCGTCTCTCTATCTCCCACGGCCGATTTCTCTGAGGCAGGAACACATTCAAATTAGTATCCAGGGGCAGCGTTTTAACATTATTTGTAAAAGGCAAATATACTGTTTTGTTTAGGTTTATTGTTAATTTATATTTATCAAACCATTTAGTGATTATCTGCAGATCACGAACTACTTGCTCCTTAACTTCAGTCCAGTTTCCCCCCTCAACAAAAAGAGCCGTGTCATCTGCAAATGAGACCAAAGTACCACTGCAATTCAAAGAGAGCAAATCATTCAAATACACATTGAACAAAATTGGGCCCAGAACTGTCCCTTGAGGGATTCCGCATTCTATTTTTTGTGCGTTACTCACAACAGTGTGTATTTTAACTTTTTGAGTTCTTCCAGTCAAATAATTCTGGCACAATTTCAGTGGCAGTCCCCTTTACATTACATTCTATGAATCATTTTTAGATGTCATATTATGAACCCGTTTACTGACTGTTTGTACAACTGATCCTTTTAGGGTACCCTTTGTCGGATAATCCAGGACTAAAGTTGAGGCTCGGAATATCAATAAATCAATTGACTTATATATAAGTAATAATATCTATTTCACATTTATATTGTATACACCTTGTATATATACAGAGAGATATTTGCATAGTAGGCAACAAATATTTTTTCTTTCTTGCTATCAAGTAGATATATTTATGGGTACCTCAATGCCGACAAAAGGTTGTCAGTCATAATAATAAAATAACCTTGGACAGGTTTATAAAAGTTATGACAGCTGTTTGGACGCCTTTCCATCGGCATCGATGGTGTATTTGTAATAACAATAATAATCCTGTAGGTGATGTTTACATTTTGAAATTTATGATCTAACCGACAAATGGGTATGTTGAAGTCCATTAACCACAACTAACAGAAAACTTGAATGTAATAAATAAAATTCAATAATATTTAGCGGTCTCAATTGTTTAACCGCGCGTAACTTTATGCGCGTCAGCAGAAACATTCCCAAAGGGGACCAGTAGGGATGCTGATCTTTTAGAAAAATAATCGATTTTTGAATCGGTTCGAGAAAAATCGATTCTCAGAAAATCGGATCAAATTTGAATCGATTCACAAAGATCGATTCTTGCTCTAATAAAATTAAAAATAAATTCGGTAACTATACTGCTCATTTCCAAGTAACAACACAAATCGTAAAAAAATAAAAACGAAAAATAACACTCAGGGTAACGAAAATAAAAATATATTCTGAAAAATAAAAAAAATATTAATTATAAATTCCAGTCTTCTTTTTCTAAAGAATTCAGCAGTTTGGAAAGCCTTTCTCCTTTTTGTCGGTTCCTCGATTCATCCATAATGTATTCTCTTAAATCGTGGTCTAAGACAGAGACATTACCATGTCTCTGGTCTAAGACAAATAGCAAGCGTACGAACTGATTCGACTTCGGAAAACCTTTTCGAGAATTCCGCATTTGTAGCATTGAACGAGATATCGACGACCATGAAAATGTAAAATAAAGTTTTCACTTTTTTCGATCTTTTAAACGATTCTAGTAAAAAAATAATCGATTCTAAAAAGATTCCCAAAAAATCGATCTAAAATCGGCAGCCCTAGGGACCAGTACTCAAAACATTTTTGCGCTGTATTAGAAGCCTTCGCCGCTGTTTGGTCACCTCTGACAATGTTGTATATGGATTTTGTAGGTCGTACGTGGAATTTGTTGAGCATATCCTTACACCACAAATTTTCCAATTCCAGAAACAGATCTTCTCAGTTCATCGTGGGACACCCTGTATATTTTCGATCTATACCGGGCAGTACATTCGCCTCGGTCTCTCATAGCCTAACAAAATTGAAATTGCAACTTTTGTTTACTTGGGTGTATGTAGGTCTACCAGGCGCATTTAACAAGTGTTTTTAAATATACCGGGTGTCCCAGAAAAGTGTGCCATATCAAACTTATATTTTTTTAAATGGAACACCCGGTATATTTTTGGTATTTTGAAGACTTTGGATAAAATAAAGTAAAGTTATTGTTATGATCCCTATACCTAAATCTACCCGTTTGGCTAATTTTTGCGTTTTTTTGCAAAAAATAGGGTCATTTTGAAAAACATTCTGTGCGTTTATTTTTTTAACTAAATCGTTTAAAATTTTAAAATGGCAAGTGGACTGTACAATTGGGCAATAATGTATGTCCTATCCACTTGCTATTTTAAAATTTTAAACGAGTTAGTTAAAAAATTAAACGCACTGAATGTTTTTCACAATGACCCTATTTTTGTAATAAACGCAAAAATCGCCAAACGGGTAGATTTAGGTATAGGGATCATAACAATAACTTTACTTTATTTTATCCAGAGTCTTCAAAAAATCCAAAAAATACTTCTCGTTTTTGGTATATGAATTTTTGAAACCTGATGACGACGTCATTTAATGTATTTTTGTGGATTTAGGACTTTTTTGAAATGGTAAAAAATCATCCAATGAAAACTTTCACAATCAACTATAACAAATGTCAAAATGTATGAATGTAGTGATAACACAGGTCAAAAGTACCATCTAGTGATTGTTATGTAAAAGAGTCTGAGGAGGAGAAACCCTCACATCAGTTCAACTCAGTGGTGAAACGAATTGCTTGTAGGTGTTAAAATTTGTAGGATAATAAATTTTATTTATTTATGGCCTTAAGAAAAGGTTGTACCTAACAATAATTATGCTATACACCTTTTTTGTTGGCGCCTATTTTTATAATGCCTTAAAATGATTGTGGGTTTGCAGTCTGGACCACAAAACGTCGGCTGATTATCTTTGTACACAGTTACCGCCGTATTCAATCGTGAAGAAGTTTTGAATTCGTGCTAGTCTCAGATAGAAAATATCTAGTTAATGACGCAATCATTGCCCTGCCTAAATTTCACAACTCTATATCAGGCGCAGAACAGGTTCCAATTTTAATTCATTAATTTGTTTGGTATTCGAATAAGACGCTATAATAAATAGCCGTTCATAATATCATCGTCCTGCCTAAATTTCACCACCCTATCAGGCATGGAACAGTTTTCAATTTTAATGCTTTTGTTTGGTATAGGACGCTATCAATCAAGGTCTAAGAAAGTATCATCAACCGATCCGTTATTTTTGTAGGGTTATTCCAATCTACAAAAATAAAGGATCGGTTGATGATCCCAGTAACTATCGACCAATATCGATCTTGCCAATTTTTTTAAAAATCTTTGAATCTCTTCATGCAAAGTAAATATGGCTGTCGTAATAAAAAATCTACTACTCTTGCAATTAATACCCTTTTGGAATATGTTTAGGATGGCATGGATCAGGGCTGTGACACCTTTGCTTCCTTTTATGACATCAATAAGGCTTTTGACTGTGTTTCACACGAAATACTTCTTCAGAAAGTCTGTTACTATAACTTTGATGACACTCTGTGTTGCCTTCGTTGGCTCCTATCTGAGGGATCGTTTTCAGCATGTTTTGTATTGGGGACGATACTCGGAGAGACAAAGGGTTGGACGGGGTGTGCCCCAGGTCTCGGTTTTCGGGCCTTTACTATTTTTCATATATGTAAATGATTTATACAGATTTCAAGAAGACTTCAATATAATAAATCCTCTTTGTTGCCGACACAACTAATCTGATTAGACCCTTTAGGGGAGTTGGTTAATGCTGACATAGACAATTCCTTTCTTGCAAATGAATTGAGCTTGAATCAGGCTAGAACCCAAAGCATGAATTTTACTTTGCATGAATTAAAACAGTTTTGTTATCTCAAGCTTTTTATGCCTTTGAGGACTATTTCAGAAACGATATTGTAAAGGTTTTCTCAATTTTATTTTGTTATTATTTTAATTTGTTTGTAAGCTTCTCATTTTGATTGATTTGTTACTGTAACTTTAATTAATTTGTTTGACGTATGTTTTGTGACATAAAATGGTGAATAAATATATATATCTATCTATCCTTAATGGTGTATATTTTGTAAACTGGTTAAATTATTTTTAAACATATTGCGACGTTTCGTCTTTATTTTTAGGACTTCATTAGAAACCGAAACTTGTAAAATGAAAATTACATAATTCACTACTAAACTCGACTTTTTGTTTAGACTTTAGAGAGTACTGTCAAACTTCAACTGGAAGGACACTTTACTAGTGTCAAAATCAGTATTTTGAAAATTTCCAAGGCATACATGATTTTTCAAAACTCAAATTATGTCTCAAGTTTGTTTCAATAAAATTTAAACTCGAAAATTGTTTGTCGTTTCATCTATCCGGGGACACACTGTAGATAGTGCTCTTGTATGTGCAACTGTAAATTTTTCTCTCAATACCTATCGGAGCTATAAAATACCAAAATTGCTTGTCAATTAATGTACTAAACAATAATTTATTACCACTGTTCAATAAACAGGAAAGCCGAACAACGTTGATGATAAAATTAGATCATGACATGACATATCCCTTATTTACACAAATATTTGTCCAACTTGATTGTATAAAATTACAAACAAAATTTCTACGGTTCACACTGTAGATAATAGCAGTCGGCAAAGTTCAAAGTCTCCGTAGGGTCTGTCATCGTCACTAAAACTCCATGGGTGGCAGAGCCGACAGGCCAGAACGTGGCTGTATTAGCGCTTTGTCATGGCTTGCTTCGACAGCCAGTCAAGCAAAAGAAAGAGAGGTAAGATAATGCGTTTGTAGTAGTGGAGATGGTTGTGCACATGCGTAGTTCATTCACAATTTTGCTTCGCTCGAATACAGAGAGACGGACACCAGTTCTAAGTTAGACGTTGCCAAGGTAGTATCTCACGCGGAGTGTCTATTGAAACGAGTATTTGATTAACTTTATCCGTCGGTAGTTTAATAAATAGTGTTTCTTTCTTAAGTTTGTTTATTTAATATGGTTGTGATTGATAGTGGTGGTATGTTGTCCTCAGCTAATCAGTATTTACAACCGGATTATCTATCTCCTCTTCCAACAACGGTAAGTTTTATTATTTTTTACCAAACAATTCTAAAATATTTTTTTTTTGCCTTTCGTGTTTTGAAATTGAGTTTATTGTTTGTTTTTATTTTTACTAAGTTATATACTGTGTCCAAGATAAGAATGGGATAGCATTGGAATCTTTGGAACTGTAGGTATGCTTTACGCATTTTCTTGAATTATTTTAAATATCAGCTAAAAACTTGTTTAAACCATTACATGCCCACCTATTTTCGAATTGAAAATAGCTTTAAATTTAACAATAAAAAAAAGAAGTTGACGATGGTTTCTCAAAAACGAAACGTCGTAGTGAAAATTTGTAAACCCTTTGTTTTTCTTCTCAAAAAGTAACAACGAGAAAGTGCTTTTCATTTTTTATATCTGTAAAAATAATGTCAAAAATAAATAGAAACTAAAATCGCAAAAAATTGTTTTTCCAAAAATTCTCGAAAACGGCTAAAGCTAGTTTAATTTTGAAAACACCATTTAAAAATAGTACAACTTTTCTATAATTTCACCGACATTGTAACTCCTAGGATTTCCACGATTCCAATGCTATCCCATTCTTATCTTGGTTGCTTTAAAAATAATTCTAAACAGTTTCTTTATAGTAAGAAGTCGCATCTTAACTTACAGAAACCGTGCTGCATACTGAAGATGCATTTACGAGCATGATTCAAAAAGTCTCTTTTTTTTAAAGAAAATCTTCTTTTAGTAAAACCTAAGTACTTATACATTTATTAGCAAGTGAAACATTTTTAAACGTCCTCAATCTGTTGAAGCGAAATTCCTCGTTCGCCGATATTGAAGCTAAAAAATGTCAGGCCATATTCGTGGAATTAGTTGAATGAATTTAGACTTCTTTTCTTGTATTTTTTTTACCCAACTGGTGCTATAAATACTCATAATAACCTCTAGTTATTTTTTCTATTCATGGGTAAAGATGATTTTGCGTTTATTCTAAAAAGCCATAAGTATTTAGCCTTCTTTGGATTCTGTTTGTCCTCAAAACAAAAGATTTCTTCAAATAACATTCTCTGTATCTTACTCAACACCATAGGACAATCCAAAAAGCCATCGAGTTTTTTTGTGCAAAATTAAAATTGGTTGATTGGTCTTTTCCGCGCTGAGGGAGACAGTTAACCATCATAACAAGGGTTTTTTAATAATACTTTTGACATCTATGTCTTGCTTTCATGAGGTCGATTGTCCTGCAGACATTCACGCGTTCTATGACGACCTCGATAACTGTGGAATATCAAATATTTCCTTTCCAAAAATGTGTTTTCTAAAGAAATTTAGCGCCGGAATTTATTAGGCCGCTTCATCTTGCGTCTATTTTGATGAAACTCGACTCTCCTTTCCCTAACTTAAGTACTTAAGTATAATAGGTACTTGATATTAATCCAGGCTTGATAAAACTGGACTTTTTGAATTGTTAGGCAGCCCGCCATCATAAGAAACCCCAAACATGAAATGTGAAACACATTTAATGAAAATTGTATGGGTTTGATTCGTATTGAAGCCTCATGAAATAGATCTCGTTAAAATGATTGATATTTGTTTATTCGCTTTGCAAAAAATTGGTTCATCCTCGTCCTGGTCATAACGAAGTAATGAAAATTCAAAAGTGTATCTCGAAAGGCTTCTCCATAGTGAATAAAGTGCTGCTCAAGGCTCTCTATTTTTTTGAAGACTAACAACATAACTGTTGTTGAATACAAGTCAGCAGAGTCTAAATAAAATTCAAACAAATCTTCTAAAAATAGTCTGTTACTTAGAATGTATAAGGATTTTCAAGGCTTAGGTCTACTACGAGAAACCCGTCATTCATGACCTTAAGTTGTTTTCTTTAGTTGTTTCTCATGGATTTTCTTGCACACAGCTGATTATAGTTTTGATTTAAAGGACCTTGTTTTGAATAATTATTTAGTCAATTCTTTACTCCACTTCAAGGTCTTAGGACTTTGAGTTTCAGGGACAAATCTGCTTGGTAAGGAATTGAAAATATTATCATTCTTGGCCTATAAGATCTAAAGCAGTAAGTAACACCTTATATAGGTTTCGTGAGCTGATTTCTAGGTCCTATAGGTATCTCTTACATGTCACAATTTTCTTGCAGCTAGGCCTGGAAGACTTTTTTTCAGTTCCATGTCTTTTGATTAGAGACTTGGTTCCAAGGCTGATTTCCTGTAATGCAAGTGGTTAGGGACATTGCAAAATTTAGACCATGATGAAGTAATCCTAATGACACTTTCTCTTTTTGTTTCAGCTCGATGCCAAGAAGAGTCCTCTAGCTCTTCTAGCTCAGACATGCAGTCAAATCGGAGCAGACTCGCCATCAAACAAATCACTAATGTCTCCATTGGATAAAAACAAAAAACACAATAGTGAATCAACGCGAATGTCGTCACCGCTCGCGTCGCGTAACGATAAACCTGAAAAACATTCACATCGCACAACTCCGGTACAACACGATATGAATAAACTCGTGTTCAAACCGTATGAAACGAATGTTGTGTCGAAACGTAGTGACGAATCGCGACCATCATCGAAATCGAGCTTAATGATGACGTCTGATGATAAAAAATCTGAAACTTCTACTCCGGACAGGAAGTCAACTTCACCGAGTGGAAGCAGTGCGTTAACTCCGAACCCAGAGTGCGGTAAAACGTCACCTGATAACAAATCGAGTTCACCAACAACTTCAATGCGAGGCGCGAGTCCAATTATCCGATCAGGACTGGAAATCTTACAGGGGCATGCAAAAGAGATAAACTCCTATAAGAGTGCTGCACAGTTATCAAGTCTATCACATTTAGGTTCGTTATGTTGTCCACCTGGGATGGAACATACGAATCCAGCGTTTCGTCCACCATTTCCTGGAGCACCATTCTCACATCATCACGCGGCAATGTTAGCTGCAGGTTATTCTGGAACATCTCCAACACCGTTCCTCAGTTATGCGCGAGTGAAGACTTCAACTGGTAGTGAAGCATTAGTACCCGTATGTAAAGACCCTTACTGTACTGGATGTCAGTTTAGTCTCCAAAACCAACAAATGTTATTAAGTGGTGCAGCAGGTTCTCCACCAGGCCCATGCCCGTCAGGTTGTACTCAATGTGATCACCAGAAATATAATTTAGCAATGGCCATGTCGTTGGGGCCGATGCCACCGTCTTCCCTAGCATTTTCCCAGTTAGGAAGACCGTATGTGTGCAATTGGATAGCTGGAGATGCGTATTGCGGTAAACGTTTTCTCACATCGGAAGAATTGCTACAGCATCTTCGTACGCATACTAGTGGTTCTGATACAGCAACAAGTTCAGCGTCATCATTACTGAATCATTCGTTGTTTTCTTCGGCAGCAGGGTTACATAGGCCTCCAGGCTATCCTAATCCACCACTCAGTCCGTTATCAGCAGCGAGATATCATCCATATGGTAAACCAATGTTACCTTCATCATTGCCCGCATCACCTTATAGTGCTTTCAATCCATTAGGAGCGTATTATTCACCATATTCAATATACGGACAGCGGATAGGAGCAGCAGCTCATCCATAGTGTTTTTAAGAGTTTTGTTTTGTTATGTTCAGTTGTTATTCGACTATTCTATCATTGATCAACAGAAACATGTTACGGTATATTTTTAAAGTCAAAATTTGTCTATTCAAGGTTTACTTGGGCTCGATTGAACATATTCAATTTATACAGTTTATATAAAGATAAAATTTATTTTTGGATAATACTAAGATTAAAATTAAGAGTTTTGACCCGGGGATCTAAAGATCTTTAAGGGGTTTTCAAGTTAAAGCCCAGTGCTATGATGAACTCTATTAACTTAGCGGGTTAGTACATGTTTAACTTGTGTGATTCCATACCCTTTCTAGTTCTACTTCAGTTTCTTCTAGGCGCAACCTTACCATAATATGCTTTCTTAGAACCGCTCTAACTGAAATTCAAATAGCTTTGTACTCTTTCGTGATTCAAGTGATTTTCTAAGAAAGTTTACAAAAATCAAGTTTACAGTTTACAATGAAGAACGCTTGAATTGGTTTGCATTGATTCCAGGTCAGAATATCTATTCCCCATTCAGTCTTAGAGTCTTTGGTAAACTATTTCATGGTTTTCTTTTCTAAAAACTAATTTACCAAAATTTTACAGGAAACACATTAAATTTTACAATTTGATAACGAAGAATATTTGTTTTTTGATATCGTTATTGGGTTTTAGGTTCGTATTAAACAACAAAAATGAAATAAAAGTTTTTTTTTTATTTCGTTGCATACGTTTCGACAAGATATTTTTTCCTCTCTCTCTGGTTGAAAGAAAGAAGAAAAAAAATAACACTAATGAGATGTTGGAAGACTAATAAAAAAATCCTGAGGTAGACAAGAAAATGTTTGTCGAAACGTCGACAAAAAAAGAAGTATGACATAAAATTAAAAAAAAACCTTTTATATCATTTTTGTTGTTTAACACGAACCTAAAACCCAATAACGATATAAAAAATATTTTCTTTGATAATTTTAAAAAGCACAGCTCGCCAAAAATAATATTTCCGGTATGTCAGTGAATTTCTGAAAATATTGCTTAAAAAATAAAAAAAAAATCAACCACTGAATCATAGAAAACAAAAATATATCTCGAAAATGCAGCAGTGACATTTTTTCATTTGTACGCCTCTGATTCAGTACAAATGTTTCTAATGTAAAAAAATTTTAATAGCAATAAATGAAAAAATATTTAAAAACATTTTCATCAAGTTTGTGAGAAGATTTTCCTCCCGTACAACGAAAAGGCCCATTGAGCGAAAAAATAGCCCACAACGATACTAAAACTCGTTGTGACATTTTTTTCGCTCAAAATTTTAGTTCTTTGAGTGTCAAACTGTTTCTGCTTGATCAGTCTTTTGTTATGGAAGGATTATTATTATTTGTAACACATCCTTGTACTAATTTTAATGCTTAAAAATATAAAATAGTAACCGTGATTTAGCAATAAAAGCCACCAAATTTCATATATTTGGTACACCCGATATAATTTTAAATTACTTTTAAATATTACAGATCTGACCTGTGTTCTCGGACTGGGGGGGATAACTGGGGCCAAAAATTAAAAAAAAACAAACAAATTATATCTTTCGCTAAAATGAAGATCTCGCAAAAAAAATCCTAGGTTATACAGGAAGGCAGAATATTAATTAACAAAATGTGAAATTATTCCCATTTTTATTTTTTTTTTGAATTATTTATGTTCGAAAAAATAATACAAAGCAGTTCCATGTGCTTTTTATAACCCTGCATTTGTGCAGATTTTTTATATGCTTTTTTATATTCTATCTCGTAATTTTTTCCTTATTTAGTAAATTGGTTTTGTTCTTATGTTAAACATTTCCTATTTAGGTGTGTGGTTTCTAAATTATCTCTTATTTACTCGTAAAAAACATTTCAAATATTTATTTTTTTAGGTGTATCTACAGGGTAAAACCGAAAGCCACCCATCCTGTCGTATTTTTTATTATTTTACAACTTTTAAATATTAGTTTCAGTTGTTGTCCAAATATAATTTTTGATAACTAACTAAACATTAATATCCTTTCATATACAGGACTAGACTTGATTAATATATCATAATATTGTGTTTATGTATATGTCCATTCTGCTCTGTGATAATTTGTAAATACATAATATTGTAAAATATTGATTTTTATTAATTAAGGCGGTGAAAATTTAAATATTATTAATATCAAAAATAGAAAGAAAAATTTAAACACACTCTAATGTAAAGTGCAATGTTGTTTATTCTACAAGATATTATTTGTTGTATTTTGTAGACAAAGGGGGTACGGATATGACGCTTACTATTTACTTTATGTCATTTTAAATAAAAATTTATTTGGTCGTTCCGTCATATCCGCATGTGTTCCTGTATTAATTTTTTTTATTATTAATCATTTTTGTGTGTTGTTATAGTTTTTTGTTTGTAAATTTTTCTGGATATTGTACAAAAGAAAATAATCTATTAAAATATTCTTATTATTATTATTACTAGGTTATAAGTAAAAAGAGAAAATGTTGATTTTCAGTACATATATTATTGCTTTAAATAATAAAGAAATCTCTATAGTTTAATTATTACGTTGTTTTATTTACCTTAGATCTTGCGATATACAGAGGGTGGGGCACTAATTATAATTATTTAATTAAAAAAGTAATCCGTAGTGGAGTGTAATATCAATTATAATAAACAACACACGTTGCCTCCATTAAGTCCTTACTAAATTAAAGGGACATGTTTCGGAGTTTTAAATCCGTCCTCAGCCGCATAAAATTACTGTTAACTAAATAAAATATCCATCATCAATTTGCCTTCACATTAAAATTTTTAATGAGGCTGAAGATTTTTGTGTTAAAATTTAATTCACTTCTTTCAATTTAATGTATTAAAAATATGACCGTTACGCCAATGGCCACCTACATAATATATAGTACCAAAATAAAAACGGGGAAAATAATATTGCGTAGTATGTATTCGAACCTGATACGTTACCTTTCAATTAAAAAAAATAAAGAAATCAAATTTTAAAAAGGAAAGCCGAAACGAAAAAATGTTTGTATTACAAAAATGGGTCTCATTGAAATTTATAATATCAATTATTGAATAAAACTAACGAGGATTTGTTTATTCGTTGTTTAATTTTCGAAGATCGTCGCAATTTCCTCGTAACTTTTAACAGATATCAACAAAAAAAAATTAAGATTTTTTTTTTTTTTGAAAAAATAGTCTATTCATAAGTAGAGCTGTAAATTTTTTAGTGACCAATAAAAGCGAAATCTTCACAAAACTTAATTCAATATTAATCCACAACTATTGTCCAAACGTGTTTCGGAACTCAATCTAGTTCCATCAGTGGCAAAAAGAGAAAACTTTACAAAATCAATCCGTTAAATTTTTATTGAAGTCATTTTTGTAGGAAAATTATTTAATATATTAAAAAAAATAAAAATTAACAGTATTTTTGTTATTTTCCGTTTTCTTTTTGTAGATCATGATCTTTAAAAAACTATCATGTCACTGTCACAAAAAAAAAAGAAATTTTTAATAGATAGGTACAAATAGTCATACACTGACGTACTTAGGCATTTTTTGGAAGAAAAGTTCAGAATATATATGTTAGCAATCATCCCCTGTAAAGTACATTCTGATATGGTTCGCCTACGTCACACCAGACAAACAGGTTTTTGTTTACGATACAACAAGGGTGGCCCAACGAGTAATGAGAGTATCAGAAGATAACAAGATATACCTAATAGAAGACAGATGTTAATAAGAGCTGTTAGAAATACGTTGTTTTATGTGATGACAAATAATAAATGATTTTGGGTGTGGGTTTGAGAATTTTATTAAATAATTTAAAAATAATTGAAAATACTTTTTACATATATACAGGGTGTTTCAAAATATGTGGGACGCATTTACAGAGGTAATAGGGCATCTCAAAAAAATACAAAAATGTTCTTATAAACATATAAAATGTGTTACGCTGTGGGTATTAAAAAATAGGACACATAGGAGTTTTGGACATATTATGTTTATAGAAACTTTTTGTATTTTTTAAAGATCACCCCTGTAAATGCGTTCCAGAAACACTCTGCTGTGTGCAAATAAAGACTTCGCTTAATACCATATGAATTATTAATGTTTGATGTCATTTCAACAGCTATCCAAGCTATTATCAAGCCACTTTACACCTAACTTACAATTTCATTTCGTCAAATAAGTACAAAATAATTATAAGCCATTAGCGTAAAGCAAACCACTCAATTAAGGATATTTGAATGCATTTCTATATGATAAACTATACCGACCGACAGTAAGTTAGTTGTTTAATCATACAGGGTGGTGCAACGAAAAGTTTGCACCTAGCTTTTCTCTTTTTTTTGTAGTCGAATGCGAAAATGCTCGGACACGTCGATTTTGCTTTTGAGGGGGACACATTTTAAACATATTTTTCGATCTGCGCCTTTAACCCCCTAGCCGGGGTGAGTAACAACCCTAAAATTTTAAATGGAAAGAGGGGTCTAATGACATATCATTTGAAAGGACACAAAATTGTCTTTCTAATGATACCCTATTTGTCGAATTTTACTAAAACAGTTAATACGAAAACGACTTTAAAGACATTAAGCCGATAATTTTGGTATTAATGAGAAATACAAATAAGTTTTAATTATTGCGAGTGAAAACACCTGCAATCGTTAGTACATTCCAATGTTTGTTAGTTTTAACATTGCTTTGTAAAAAAAGTAAACAAGCTGTTAAATTGATTTATTAAAACGTTACATTAACAAATGTTGAAAATGTGACCCATTTGATTCCATACAATAATACAGATTTTGTTCAAATCTATTTCTAACATTTTGTAGCATATCAGGTGTTATGTTTCTGCACTCTTCTGTAATGCGTTGGCGAAGATCTTCTATGGACTCGGGCTTCGTGGCAAAACATTTATTTTTTAAGTGCCCCCAAAGAAAAAAGTCTAAAGGCGATAAATCCGGTGACCTGGCAGGCCATTCAATTGGGCCCCTCCTTCCAATCCACCGTCCAGGGAACCGGTCATCTAAGAACTGTCTTACAGGAGCCACATAGTGCGGAGGTGCTCCATCTTGCTGGAAATAAAGCCGATCAGCAGTATGATTTTGGTCATCTTCTATTATTTGTGTTATTAAAGGATCAATTGTGTCTTCAAGCATGTTTAGGTACACTTCACCAGTTAAATTTCCAGGAATAAAAAGTGGTCCTATAATATGATTTCCTAATATGCCACACCAGACGTTTATTTTTTGAGGATACTGGGTATGAACCTCACGGAATAAATGTGGGTTACTGTCATCCCAGTAACGGCAATTGTGCCTATTTACAGCTCCATTCAAATAAAATGTGCATTCGTCGGAAAAACAAATGTTAAATAATAATTGCGGATCTTCAATTAAACGCTGGCTCATTGCTTCACAAAATTGCAGCCTTCTATCAGGATCATCCTCATTTAGTTCCTGTACTAATTTGATTTTGTACGGATGAAATTTGTACGCTTTTAAAATTCGTATTATGGACGAACGGGAGACACCTGAGGCTTCAGCTAGTTGACGGGTACTTTGACTATGATCCATTTCAACATGCCCTAAAACAGCGACTTCCACAGCTTCATTTCTGATCGGTTTCTGCGGCTGGTGTTTTACATTACAGACAGATCCGGTATCTACAAACTTTTTAACTAACTTGCCAACGTACACATCATTCACATTTTTATCGGGATGTCTCTCATTAAATAAGCGAGCCGTAAGTCTAGCACTACTATTATTTTGAAAATAAAGTTTAACAATTTCAACTCGTTCTAGAATGGAATAAATCATTTTGTACGGTAAAAGTAAAATAACTTGAGAAGCAACCAAACTGAATCAATGAAAAGACTAAAATACACGGTGTAAATTCTTTTCCTACACGTATCTGCAGTTTTTATTTCAACAAAAAACGCAAACGATTAGTGAGGAATTTAGTTCTGATAAATAAGATAGTGTTTTTGAAATCCCGTTTTTCTTCAAAGTAAATAATTTAGAAATGATTGTAGTTGTTTTCAGTCGTAATAATTAAAACTTATTTGTATTTCTCATTAATACCAAAATTATCGGCTTAATGTCTTTAAAGTCGTTTTCGTATTAACTGTTTTAGTAAAATTCGACAAATAGGGTATCATTAGAAAGACAATTTTGTGTCCTTTCAAATGATATGTCATTAGACCCCTCTTTCCATTTAAAATTTTAGGGTTGTTACTCACCCCCGCTAGGGGGTTAAAGGCGCAGATCGAAAAATATGTTTAAAATGTGTCCCCCTCAAAAGCAAAATCGACGTGTCCGAGCATTTTCGCATTCGACTACAAAAAAAAGAGAAAAGCTAGGTGCAAACTTTTCGTTGGACCACCCTGTATATTACAGTTGTCATTAAAGTTGATTAAGAACTTTAAATATACAGTGTCGAAGATATCTGGGAAACGGTAGGTCTTACAATGTCGTTTAAATTGAAGAAAAGTTGTATAATTTAAACACCTTTTAAATAGTGTTTTCAAAAGTGAACTAACTTTAGCCGTTTTCGAGAATTTTTGAAAAAAGAATTTTTTGTTATTTTAGTTTTATTTATTGTTTTTACAGATATAAAAAAATGAAAAGCAGTTTCGGATTGTTACTTTTTGAGGAGAGTAAGATAACGTTTACAAATCAAAAATTGTTGCTTTCTGTCGAAATTCATATATTTATACAATTCATCCTAAGTGGCCTATTCATAGTTCTCGGGAACTACAAAAGATATGTTGCTGAAACTTTGGGGTTCGCTAATATAGGAAAGGTTCTATATTGATCTACCCTTTTCGGGTTTGTATTATTTCCGGTTATACCGGAAGTATCCACCTACTTTGTTATTTTAAATGGAAGGACCACATTTTTTATTTTTTTTTTCAGGTTCCGTATAAAATTTAAAGGCCACTTTGTTAAGCATTCTCATCTCATCTTATCTCTTGAGGACCAATAATCCTTGTAATTCGGTAAAGAGTTTATGTCCAGAAACAAATTTATTCCCAGAAATTATTTTAATTCATCTGCCGTTGTGGGTGTTATCAACTTATTTTTGAACATGGTAAAGTTTTTTTTCAAAAACAATTGGTTCTAAAAGGTCATCCGAAAATAAAAGTGTAAAAATATACATTAGTGTCTCAATATGATCCAGAACGTGCAGTCCTGAATTTTTGAGGTTGACAATATTATGCAAACACATCCTTTTACATCTCTGTACCGTGTGGGGTATATACCACATTATTTACGAGAGTTTGGCTGTCAACTACTGACCGATCACCACTGATGAGTCGTGGATCGACGAAACGGCCGCCTGGTGAAAGTATAGTGGTTGACAGACAAACTCTCGGATTTTAAGTCTTGTTTTGTTAAACAAGCCCATTTCAAATATAGGCGGTCCCGCTTAAGGGAGTATCGGCGCGTCTATGTGTTGGTAGTTGCTTTATGAGGTCAGAGACCTCCCAGGCAGCTGATATAGGAACTGTTGTTCACTCGGCGTACTACCAACGACAACTAGATGTCGCCAAACACATCCTTTTATATTAATTAATTGTTTCTCGCTACGTACGGTACTTTAACCGCCGCTATTAATAAACCGCCCGCTTTAATTTGTTATTGTTTATGTGAATATATTATTGTAATAATTGAAGTTAGTGTGGAGAAAACCAAAGTTACTGGACTGGGTAACTGTTCCTGGGGTGCTGGCCAGCCAACCAACTGCTGAACTAAACCAGGTAACAGGAAATAAGCATTCTGAAGGTTTCCATTTTTGTTTATATCCACAACGACCATTTTTCTCTCCAAATCTATCTCAAAACATTACAGTATGGACTCATGGTCCGATGAAATTTCTTCCAAAATGTCGAACAGACAATTTTTCTAAATCAGAAAACTTCTAATTAAATGATACTGAACGTGCCAGAGGTTCCATATGGAACCGCACCAAATATAACAATCAATATCATTATACGATTTAAACATTTCTGCGTGTGATGTTTCATTGTCTTAATTCATTTGAGACACTCTGTACAATTTCTACTAAGCCTCGTTTTGAATGGTAATTTGGCAATTTAAAGTTCTTTGATGTGTTTTTTCTTTCCATTGTGTCATTGTCATTCTATGGATGGACCTCCGACTATTTAAGTATTACCAATTTCGCCATTCTTCATTCAGTCAAAGAAGCCAACATGTGTGTGTGGTGTGTTTGAGCTGCACCAAAATACTATAATAATATTTTTTTCTTACTTAAAAATGTTCTTACTGACAATTAAATGTCAAAATTAATGGCGAACGTGACTGAATACTCCAGTTTCAACAAAATAGATTTTTTAATATGGACTAGGTAGATAGCTAAACTTATTTATTCAATTTACTCGAAAACTGCAAAATTTTGTCACAAACAAAAAAACCATTTTAACTTTCCCGGGCATTAATTTTTGGTTCAAATGGCTTAAGCCTTGTGATAGACGTGGACTCACCGCTAAATTTCAAATATTAGTAGGGATCGAGTGATAAATCAATTTAAAGCATTTTTTATCTGCTATACATACTTCTTGAGAAAATCGCATTTAAAATTTCACCAGTTAGGTAGTTGGAACATATCTTATTCGCATGCGGAAGGTTTTGGGTTCGATTCCCAGCTGTGGCAATTTTTTTTTCTAAATTTTGAATAAAGTAGTTTGTTACGTTAGTTTATTGGAAGTAATGAAAATAATACAATAATAGTAATAAATTCTTATTATTAAAATTCTGTTTCATTACGCAGGTCAATAATACAATTTTTTTATACTACAAACATATACAATGTGTGCAATTTGAAAAAATTGACTTTTACCTATTTTTAGTAGTAGAGCATACTACAGTAATTTGCCACCACCCTGTAACCAAGTGCGTCAATCTCTCAAGATAGTTGATATTGTTGAGATGTTATTGAACTACCTTCCAAAAATCAAGATTCTGTCTATTTAACCGACAAAATGACGAATATTTTCCAGAGACCTGTTTTGGACCAAAAAAATTCAAAATACGAGTAAATTATTCATTCAGAAACAGTTGAAGATATGTATAGGGAAGTGTTACAACTAAAATACTCCAAAATTGATGGCGAATCCAAAAATATAATAATATATAGGGTGTTCCATTTGAAATAAGAAATTGGTATGTACAATATTTACAACTCAAAAGATTACATTACAATTGACTTGCATCAAGTCTAAGCTATAGGAACCCGGCAACGGTCGTCAAGGTGGGCATGGTTAGAGGCCTCTCAGATAGCAAAGGTTTAACATATTGGTCTGCAAGCCCTGCTCCAAGTTACACTTTTATCAAGGCAGTAAGTCGATCGTCAGCTTTAGGGCACAGTACGGATAGTAGGTATTTACTTAGGTTGAGTCTCCTAGCTTTTGTAAGGTTTCCAACGCAGGAAAAATGATTCAATAACCTCAAAAACCCTTATCAAATTACTTTATTATATTCTAATAAGACTACTACCTAACTGGTGGCATTTTAAACGAAATTTTCTCGAGAGATATGGTGGCAAATATCAAAAGTGACCTATTGCTGTAAAACAGATAAAAAATGCTTTCAAATGTTGTCACTAGACCCCTACTGCTATATGAAAATTTAAGCGTTGTGTCCACCCCTATCACAGGACTGAAGCGATTTCCCTGTGCGGGAAAGTAAAACTTGAGATGCATTCTTATCACCGCAAGCGTGACGATGTTTTGTATAAAATCAAAATTAAAAAAAAAAACTGTGTATGTATGAAAGTGCAGCTCATGCTAGTTAGTTTCGTGTTAGTCCTGCCAGTTGGAGCGTTGTGTGTGTGTGTTGGTCATTTCACAATAAAAACACATGCTTTGAAAAGCAGTCACGTAACAACACGACTCTATTGTATGTAAAGCAAAACGCGCCGATGCCGATGGCATTAATGTACGTACCTACATATTTCTAGATGGGTATAGACCAGCGATTCCCAAACTGTGTGAGCCTCGCAGTTCACCAGAATCTTATTCCTAAGCAACCTTACCCTGCAGCCAAAACATACGTGCTAAATAACATACTTTTTAGTACCTTCGTTAAGAGATGTCATATTTTAATTATGATCATCACACAGATTTCAAATAATAATTATTTCCTCAAATACTGGTAGAATTATGCTTGGAACCTCATTTGTCTCGACTAATTCACTGACTTTTTGTCCGTTAGGATGTTATTTAGAAGACTCCATTCTGGATTGGTTAGGAATACGATATCCTGCAACCGAAGTCTTGTGAAAGTAACAAGATAGTGTTTGCCTTTTAACTTTTGGACGGAGTTACCAAAATTTAATGAAGTATTTATAATAATAGTATATTAAGTATAAAGGGCGGTAAAGTATTCGTTGCAGCCCGCCGCTGTATCGACGCACGAGTGAGCGAAGCGAGCTTACAACTGTTACAAGCTTACAACTGTTTTTCGCCTGCCTCTTCATACTACAATATTAAACCAAAAGAACGTTATTTTAATAATTAATTATTACTGTTATGAACTGACAGTTTTTAACAGTAATTAATGGGAGTATTTTTTGACGTACATGATAATAGGGATTATCCTTTGACAAACTCAGATCAGATAAACTTATGTGACAGGCTCACATGTCAATGTTGAGTATTGTAAATGTAGAAAGAAACTGTCAAATTATTATCTGAGCGTGTACGCTATATAAATTTGATTTTAGAATCTTAGGTATATTTGGGTACTACAATAATAATTAAAAAGTGATTACTAATTAATAATGGCCAATTTTAAATAATTAAATGAGTTTAGCGGAATGGCAGAGGACTACCTAAGTAAATTTTCTCATTAATTGTCAACTTATTCTCTAGATGGAATACACATTCAGTTAAGTGAGTGAAAACTACTGATGTTAACGTTATTATTGGAAATCTAACAGTAGCGCCATCTATGAAAAAAAAAAATAAAAAGAGCGGGCGCTAACCGGTCATTCACCGCCCGCATATGCGGGCGGTATAACTCTGTTTAAGTACAGGCATGTTTTACATTGTCTAGAAGACAAGAACAAACCTGCATCCACCATATTGAGCGAAAATATTGACAGATTTCACATCTCCAAATAAACATTCATGAGCAATTTGAAAGGGTTGATTGTAGCGTTGAAAGTGCAATTATAAAAAGTACTTGCCACTGAAGTGTAAAACGTTTGCTTCTTCAGATTTTTGAAATAGACGACCTGTCCATTGGACCCCGTTCTGTAGAGAGAGAGAGAGAAACATTAGGTAGTCTTTTGAGAGTTTTCTTGTGAAGAAATATAACACAATTTTGCAACTAGCCAAATACTATTTACTCAGTACCGTAATCACTTTTTTGTATTTTGAACGCACTAAAAAAAATTGAGATAAAGACAGATGTAACCATTTTTAGTTCCTTGAGACGACTAAGACCATTTCCAGATGAAAGTCTGTCTGTCTGTGTCTGTATTTATGTAGGATAATTAATTTTTGGTTGAAATTGCTTTAGCCTTGTGATAGGGGTGGACACAACCAAATTTTCAAATAGCAGTAGGGGTCGAGTGATACATCATTTTAAAACATTTTTTTATCTGCTTTAGAGTGATAATTTCATTTAAAATTTTACCTTCTGAGACCGCTCTAATTTAATCGCTAAATTCGAGGGTCACGCTATTGTTGCTGACAATAGACTAAAACAATACGCTTGTAGTGTTCATAAGTATCTTGGAACATCAACTCGTCGACGTTCGCAACAATTGAGCGTCACCATTTTGCATAAAGATCTACATCATCACGCTTATAAAGTTCAACTCGTTAAGGAATTAAAGCCATTGTTGACCATTGTTCGCGTTGAACGATTGTGAATTGTTTGTCGGAAAAACTAAACGAAACCAACGCATTTTCCAACAAAATCATGATCAATTGTTGATTAATTTTGACAAGTGTCATATTTATTTTCTTTCTATAGCCATCATGGCTAACTAAAATTAATTAAATTTCAAATCTATCGTAATATGAAAATGTATACTTAATTGTCAATATTTTTAAAAATATCAGTTTTTGTAATAGACATCTTTTCATAAACTTGCCCTTATTTTTGATGCAAAAAAATAAAAAAATATATAAAATCGGGGGTTGCCATTTAAAAATTTTTAATTTTGAAACTTTTTTCAATTTGATTTTTACCTTTTTTTTTTTGAAACACCCTGTATTAATATTTACTAAAAAAATATACATATGCGCCTAAAATAGTTCTATAGCTCCTAGGATATTCTAACAAATAAAATTATTAAAGCTTCCATATAATAAAAAAAAAAATTGTCATTATTCTTTATTCTGAAAACGTCAGTTGTGACATAAAATTTCAAATATTTCGAAAACGGCTGGAGATAGGTATAACATATTATGCATGAAATATCTTTAGAATTACAAGGAGAATCAAAAAAATATATAATTTATATAGGGTCGTATTTGATATAAGGAAGTTGACACCTACTTCCGGTATAATTGAAAGTACTAGATCCTTGAAAACATTTTTGGCCGAATTGGTCCTATCGACCTACATACTACACCAGATTTGCCGATTGTTCCACAGTGTAGTTTCTCCATAATCGATCGAATCTCTTCCCGGTGGGACACCTGGTATTTGTAAAGAGGATTTTATGTCTGAAAAGAAAATGTAAAAATATACGGGGTGTTCCATATGGAAAAAAAGCCCTGTATATATAATTTTTTTTTCAGAAATGACTAATCCAGAAAGAGAAAAAAGTTATAGACCAAAAAGAAAATCGACTAAAATTTGCACCATTGAGGTTTTCATGAAATTTCAGCATGGAGGACGAATGTCACTTTTTCGGTATCTGTGATAGAAAAGGGCCACCCTGTACAGTAGTGGTTTACTAACCAAATTGCGGAGTTGCCATTGTTTGTTCATGGCTTTTTTAAAGAAGTTCGTGATTCGATTCGATTGTATTTGTGTAGACCTCGTCTGCATCTTGGATAAGTTTAGCAACCACTGGTCTAGATCATAGGTAGGTAAAGGATAGTCGCTGATGTATGCGATATGTGACCTCCCAACGCGTTTATTAATAATTATTCAATCTCTGTTTCCATACTTAACATATTATGGGTACAGTATAGGTATAACACAATGTGTTTTGCTGCCGGATGTTACCCAAAAGCTATTATACAAGTATTGTTTTAACAGTGAAGGAAAAGAATTAATATGCCGCTTCACAACAAACAGCTATCACCGCATAAAATGACTCACATGATTAATTATTGTTGCTAATGACTTCTCTTTTAACGCTGAATGATTGATGGATGGGATGTGTGTACAGCACGTCTGGAAAGTTTGTAACACGAATTCAATAAACAGTTTTCGAGTTTAGAAAAATCCATACCAAGACATTTTTTAAAAACACACAGCTGCAACTTTGATTTGTTCTGTCAGGAAATCTTTTTAGTTTTAGGTATTTGGTAGATCGTTAAATAAATGAAATTGTTCAGTCCGTTTGTGAGATAAAGGCATGCAAATCACAGTGAACAACAAAATAGAATGGATATAAACAAAGACTTCTTCAAAAGGGGTTGGTCCAGGGGCGTAGTGACCAGTGATCCGCGTGTTCCAAGGAAAACGGGCCCGCTATCCTCAAGGAGCCCGGTACTGCATTCTGCATCTTTTCTATATTAAATACCTATAAATTTTAGGATCTTTTTTACATTTGTTTGACTTGATTAAAAGTTTTATGACAAATTATATTGACTTCTTATAACAAAACAGAGGCTGACGAAGCAAATTCTTTGACAAAAAAAACTAGAAATGTTACTCAACAATTTTGAAATGTACTGATTCTCTTTCGAATCTACTGCAAAATAATCAGCAAAACCTAGAACAAGCCTCAAAAATGTTTAATACTGCTCTCGAAAATATCAAAACACTTAGAAATAATTTTGATTTATTGATAAGCGAATCAAGTAGTTTGGATGCGTAATAGGGAATAAAAGCGGGGTTTTCACAAAAGAGAATAACTAGGCCTAAACGATTTTATTTTATCTGGCAAATTATAATAAAGATAAAGTGCAGCGAATACAGAGTGCAGGTATAAGATTCGTGTGCAAAGTTCCCTTCGCAGCTCATATTACTCCATTTCTTACTAAACTAAAAGAACCTAGGCTCGCCATTCGGTTTGATTACTTGTATTCTGTCTTGTTGTATAAAATTCTTACGTTCCATATACCTCAGTACCTTGCTGACTTGCTCTTGAGGAGGTATAATGTCCACGGACTTGATTTGCGCTTCAACTCCTTTACAATTCCTCAACATTCTACTGCTAAATTTGAAGGATGTTTTTCATATAATGGTCCTAAACTTTTAAATAACTTAATAGATATTCTTAACTTATCGTTGTTTAGTTTCAAGAGAGAGTTGAGGCGCAGACTATTTCCTTAAATTATATTCATAATTGCGTGTTTCTTTTGTACCGTGTTAAGTTTGGAATAAGTGGAAGAGTGGCTTTAGCCAAATCTTATTCCTTTTGTGTAAACTAGCCTAAGTGACTGATTTGTTATTTGTAAGCAAACTTTGTATTCTTGATTTGTCATTTGGTTTTTTTTTTGCACAATAAAACATTTATTATTATTATTATTATTTTGTCAAATTTTTGTTTTTCTCTTACTTATCCTTCGGACTCATTGAATGACCTGTAGAAAATTATACAGTTCCAACGAAAACCAACAAACAAAGTAGTTTTCAGTTTTAAAATGAAAGCAGTGTATATTAGAAATTATTACAGGCGTTTTCTCAATAAAATAAATAGTTACTTGTGCACATAAATATGCTAGAATTATTGTGTAGGTAGGCGAGTACATATCATTTTAATACATGGCATTAATTTATTATTTGCGAATGTAATTATTTAATCGTTAAATGTAATTAGTGGGTATAAAATAATTTATTTGGATACAAGACTTATGACTTATGTGAAGTTAGCGCCAGCGTTCAGCTCCAGTCCTCCCCCACTACTCAATTTCCCCTACGACCGCTTCGCATCACAAATATACGGTACGATGCGCACAGCGACACGCGCATGTAGGCGGAGCTCGAAGCTGGCTGTTGAAATAGGCAAATAATTTAAATTTTTAATAACTAATGGTAGTATTTTATTAATAATAAAAATAATAGTTTAGATTCAATCGATTTTATACCTATTTAGTTCCTCCTGAGCGGGACGTCTGTGAACGGCTCTACCGCCTCTTCAATATAACGTGTACCCCTTCTATTTAAAAAATCATATCTCCGAAAATTGTGCTTTTAGCTCCCTAGATTTTCTAGAATCCCAATCCTGTAAGTCATGGGTATTTACACTTACAAGCACATCTGAGCACGAGGCCTGGGAACGGCGCTACCGCCCCTTAAATATACCATCTCCCCATATAGAAAAAAAATCATATCTCCGAAAAGTGTGTTTTTAGCTCCCTAGATTTTGTAGAATCCTAAACTTGTTAGCCATAGATACTTACACTTACAAGCACATCTGAGCACGAGGCCTGGGAACGGCCCTATTGCCCCTTAAATATACCATCTACCCTGTATAGAAAAAAAAAAATCATATCTCCGAAAAGTGTGTTTTCAGCTCCCTAGATTTTCTAGAATCATAATCTTGTTAGCCGTAGGTACTTACCTTACTTACTTACAAGCACATCTGAGCACGAGGCCTGGGAACGGCGCTACCGCCCCTTAAATATACCATCTACCCCGTATAGAAAAAAAATCATATCTCCGAAAAGTGTGTTTTTAGCTCTCAAAATTTTAAAGAATCCTTATCTTGTTAGCCATAAGTACTTACACTTACAAGCACATCTGAGCACGAGGCCTGGGAACGGCGCTACCGCCCCTTAAATATACCATCTACCCCGTATAGAAAAAAAAATCATATCTCCGAAAAGTGTGTTTTTAGCTCCCTAGATTTTCTAGAATCATAATCTTGTTAGCCGTAGGTACTTACACTTACAAGCACATCTGAGCACGAGGCCTGGGAACGGCGCTACCGCCCCTTAAATATACCATCTACCCCGTATAGAAAAAAAATCATATCTCCGAAAAGTGAGTTTTTAGCTCTCAAAATTTTAAAGAATCCTTATCTTGTTAGCCATAAGTACTTACAATTACAAGCACATCTGAGCACGAGGCCTGGGAACGGCGTTACCGCCCCTTAAATATACCATCTACCCCGTATAGAAAAAAAATCATATCTCCGAAAAGTGTGTTTTTAGCTCTCAAAATTTTAAAGAATCCTTATCTTGTTAGCCATAAGTACTTACACTTACAAGCACATCTGAGCACGAAGCCTGGGAACGCCGCTACCGCCACTTAAATATAACATGTACCACGTATAGAAAAAAAATAATATCTCTGAAAAGTGTGTTTTTAGCTTCCTAGATTTTCTAGAATCATAATCTTGTTAGCCGTAGGTACTTACACTTACAAGCACATCTGAGCACGAGGCCTGGGAACGGCGCTACCGCCCCTTAAATATACCATCTACCCCGTATAGAAAAAAAATCATATCTCCGAAAAGTGTGTTTTTAGCCCTCAAAATTTTAAAGAATCCTTATCTTGTTAGCAATAAGTACTTACACTTACAAGCACATCTGAGCACGAGGCCTGGGAACGGCGCTACCGCCCCTTAAATATACCATATACCCCGTATAGAAAAAAAATCATATCTCCGAAAAGTGTGTTTTTAGCTCTCAAAATTTTAAAGAATCCTTATCTTGTTAGCCATAAGTACTTACACTTATAAGCACATCGGAGCACGGGGCCTAAAAACGGCGCTACCGCCCCTTAAATATAACATGTACCACGTATAGAAAAAAAATAATATCTCCGAAAAGTGTGTTTTTAGCTCCCTAGATTTTCTAGAATCATAATCTTGTTAGCCGTAGATACATACACTTACAAGCATATCTGAGCACGAGGCCTGGGAACGGCGCTACCGCCCCTTAAATATACCATCTACCCCGTATAGAAAAAAAATAATATCTCCGAAAAGTGTGTTTTTAGCTCTCAAAATTTTAAAGAATCCTAATCTTGTTAGCCATAGATACTTACACTAACAAGCACATCTGAGCACGAGGCCTGGGAACGGCGCTACCGCCCCTTAAATATACCATCTACCCCGTATAGAAAAAAAAATCATATCTCCGAAAAGTGTGTTTTTAGCTCTCACAATTTTAAAGAATCCTTATCTTGTTAGCCATAAGTACTTACACTTACAAGCACATCTGAGCACGAGGCCTGGGAACGGCGCTACCGCCCCTTAAATATACCATCTACCCCGTATAGAAAAAAAATAATATCTCCGAAAAGTGTGTTTTTAGCTCTCAAAATTTTAAAGAATCCTAATCTTGTTAGCCATAGATACTTACACTAACAAGCACATCTGAGCACGAGGCCTGGGAACGGCGCTACCGCCCCTTAAATATACCATCTACCCCGTATAGAAAAAAAATAATATCTCCGAAAAGTGTGTTTTTAGCTCTCAAAATTTTAAAGAATCCTAATCTTGTTAGCCATAGATACTTACACTAACAAGCACATCTGAGCACGAGGCCTGGGAACGGCGCTACCGCCCCTTAAATATACCATCTACCCCGTATAGAAAAAAAAAATCATATCTCCGAAAAGTGTGTTTTTAGCTCTCACAATTTTAAAGAATCCTTATCTTGTTAGCCATAAGTACTTACACTTATAAGCACATCGGAGCACGGGGCCTAAAAACGGCGCTACCGCCCCTTAAATATAACATGTACCACGTATAGAAAAAAAAAATATCTCCGAAAAGTGTATTTTTAGCTCCCTAGATTTTGTAGAATCCTAATCTTGTTAGCCATAGATACTTACACTTACAAGCACATCTGAGCACGAGGCCTGGGAACGGTGGTACCGCCCCTTAAATATACCATCTACCCCGTATAGAAAAAAAATAATATCTCCGAAAAGTGTGTTTTTAGCTCTCAAAATTTTAAAGAATCCTAATCTTGTTAGCCATAGATACTTACACTAACAAGCACATCTGAGCACGAGGCCTGGGAACGGTGGTACCGCCCCTTAAATATACCATCTACCCCGTATAGAAAAAAAATCATATCTCCAAAAAGTGTGTTTTTAGCTCCCTAGATTTTCTAAAATCCTAATCTTGTTAGCCATAAGTACTTACACTTATAAGCACATCTGAGCACGGGGCCTGAAAACGGGGTAGATGGTATATTTAAGGGGCGGTAGCGCCGTTCCCAGGCCTCGTGCTCAGATATGCTTGTAAGTGTAAGTACCTACGGCTAACAAGATTATGATTCTAGAAAATCACTTATGTGAAGTTAGCGCCAGCGTTCAGCTCCAGTCCTCCCCCACTACTCAATTTCCCCTACGACCGCTTTGCATCACAAATATACGGTGCGATGCGCACAGCGACACGCGCATGTAGGCGGAGCTCGAAGCTGGCTGTTGAAATAGGCAAATAATTTAAATTTTTAATAACTAATGGTAGTATTTTATTAATAATAAAAATAATAGTTTTGATTCAATCGATTTTATACCTATTTAGTTCCTCCTGAGTCTGTGAACGGCTCTACCGCCTCTTCAATATAACGTGTACCCCTTCTATTTAAAAAATCATATCTCCGAAAATTGTGCTTTTAGCTCCCTAGATTTTCTAGAATCCCAATCCTGTAAGTCATGGGTATTTACACTTACAAGCACATCTGAGCACGAGGCCTGGGAACGGCGCTACCGCCCCTTAAATATACCATCTCCCCATATAGAAAAAAAATCATATCTCCGAAAAGTGTGTTTTTAGCTCCCTAGATTTTCTAGAATCCTAATCTTGTTAGCCATAGATACTTACACTTACAAGCACATCTGAGCACGAAGCCTGGGAACGCCGCTACCGCCCCTTAAATATACCATGTACCCCGTATAGAAAAAAAATCATATCTCCGAAAAGTGTGTTTTTCTATATATATAGATATATAAACTTTTGAACTGAGGTCATTTTTAGGATCCAGGGGTCATAAAATGAAGTACTGCATAAAAATTTTTCAAAATTTCGGTTGTGTCGATCTCCTGAATAGTTAGATTTTTTTTAAAAATCTACTAATAATATCTCCGAAAAGTTTTTAGCTCCTTAGATTTTCTAGAATCCTAATCTTGTTAGCCATAAGTACTTACACTTACAAGCACATCTGAGCACGAAGCCTGGGAACGCCGCTACCGCCCCTTAAATATAACATGTACCACGTATAGAAAAAAAATAATATCTCCGAAATGTGTGTTTTTAGCTCCTTAGATTTTCTAGAATCCTAATCTTGTTAGCCATAGATACATACACTTACAAGCACATCTGAGCACGGGGCCTGGGAACGGAGCTACCGCCCCTTAAATATACCATCTACCCATATAGAAAAAAAATCATATCTCCGAAAAGTGTGTTTTTAGCTCTCAAAATTTTAAAGAATCCTTATCTTGTTAGCCATAAGTACTTACACTTACAAGCACATCTGAGCACGAGGCCTGGGAACGGCGCTACCGCCCCTTAAATATAACATGTACCACGTATAGAAAAAAAAATAATATCTCCGAAAAGTGTGTTTTTAGCTCTCAAAATTTTAAAGAATCCTTATCTTGTTAGCCATAAGTACTTACACTTACAAGCACATCTGAGCACGAAGCCTGGGAACGCCGCTACCGCCCCTTAAATATACCATCTCCCCATATAGAAAAAAAATTATATCTCCGAAAAGTGGGCTTTTAGCTCCCTAGATTTTCTAGAATCCTAATCCTGTTAGCCATAGATACTTACACTTACAAGCACATCTGAGCACGAAACCTGGGAACGCCGCTACCGCCCCTTAAATATACCATGTACCCCGTATAGAAAAAAAATCATATCTCCGAAAAGTGTGTTTTTAGCTCCCTAGATTTTCTAGAATCCTAATCTTGTTAGCCATAAGTACTTACACTTATAAGCACATCTAAGCACGGGGCCTGAAAACAGCGCTACCGCCCCTTAAATAAAACATGTACCCCGTATAGAAAAAAAATCATATCTCCGAAAAGTGTGTTTTTAGCTCCCTAGATTTTCCAGAATCCTAATCTTGTTAGCCGTAGGTACTTACACATCTGAGCACGAGACCTGGGAACGCCGCTACCGCCCCTTAAATATAACATGTACCACGTATAGAAAAAAAATAATATCCTAATCTTGATACTTACACTTACAAGCACATCTGAGCACGAGGCCTGAAAACGGCGCTACCGCCCCTTGAATATAACATGTACCACGTATGGAAAAAAAATAATATCTCCGAAAAGTGTGTTTTTAGCTCCCTAGATTTTCTAGAATCCTAATCTTGTTAGCCATAAGTACTTACACTTATAAGCACTTACACTTATAAGCACTTCTGAGCTTGTAAGTGTAAGTATCTATGGCTAACAAGATTAGGATTCTAGAAAATCTAGGGAGCTAAAAACACACTTTTCGGAGATATGATTTTTTTTTATACGTGGTACATGTTATGTTTAAGGGGCGGTAGCGCCGTTCCCAGGCCTCGTGCTCAGATCTGCTTGTAAGTGTAAGTACCTACTGCTAACAAGATTATGATTCTAGAAAATCTAGGGAGCTAAAAACACAGTTTTCGGAGATATTATTTTTTTTTATACGTGGTACATGTTATATTTAAGGGGCGGTAGCGCCGTTCCCAGGCCTCGTGTTCAGATGTGCTTGTAAGTGTAAGTATCTATGGCTAACAAGATTAGGATTCTACAAAATCCAGGGAGCTAAAAACACACTTTTCGGAGATATGATTTTTTTTCTATACGGGGTAGATGGTATATTTAAGGGGCGGTAGCGGCGTTCCCAGGCCTCGTGCTCAGATGTGCTTGTAAGTGTAAGTACTTATGGCTAACAAGATAAGGATTCTTTAAAATTTTGAGAGCTAAAAACACACTTTTCGGAGATATGATTTTTTTTATACGGGGTACATGGTATATTTAAGGGGCGGTAGCGGCGTTCCCAGGCTTCGTGCTCAGATGTGCTTGTAATTGTAAGTATCTATGTCTAACAAGATTAGGATTCTTTAAAATTTTGAGAGCTAAAAACACACTTTTCGGAGATATGATTTTTTTTCTATACGGGGTAGATGGTATATTTAAGGGGCGGTAGCGCCGTTCCCAGGCCTCGTGTTCAGATGTGCTTGTAAGTGTGAGTATCTATGGCTAACAAGATTAGGATTCTACAAAATCTAGGGAGCTAAAAACACACTTTTCGGAGATATGATTTTTTTTCTATATAGGGAGATGGTATATTTAAGGGGCGGTAGCGCCGTTCCCAGGCCTCGTGCTCAGATGTGCTTGTAAGTGTAAATACCCATGACTTACAGGATTGGGATTCTAGAAAATCTAGGGAGCTAAAAGCACAATTTTCGGAGATATGATTTTTTAAATAGAAGGGGTACACGTTATATTGAAGAGGCGGTAGAGCCGTTCACAGACGTCCCGCTCAGGAGGAACTAGATAGGTATAAAATCGATTGAATCAAAACTATTATTTTTATTATTAATAAAATACTACCATTAGTTATTAAAAATTTAAATTATTTGCCTATTTCAACAGCCAGCTTCGAGCTCCGCCTACATGCGCGTGTCGCTGTGCGCATCGCACCGTATATTTGTGATGCGAAGCGGTCGTAGGGGAAATTGAGTAGTGGGGGAGGACTGGAGCTGAACGCTGGCGCTAACTTCACATAAGTAGACTTATGGAGAATGTTATAAGAGGCTTTTTGTTCTCACATATACTTATATACAAAATATATTGTTTGAATGTTTATGAATTTATTATTTCACATCTTAATGTCAAAATGGATAATAAACAATTTATGAGTGTGTATTACTCATATGCTGTCTAATAGATTTATTGTATTTTATTGTCCCAGTTAGCTTTTGTTATTATTATTTACCGAGCTTTCGCACTTATGCACGTACTATTTGAAGATTTAGATTAGAATTTTGTACAAAAAAATGTCGTTTTTTTGATACGAAACTGATGATTTTGTCTTAATGTAACTTTTATAATGATTCGAATTACATAAACTGCCATAATTTTAATCCAAAATACCAAAATTACATAAATATTTGCTCTTTAAAATATAAAAACTCGAATTAGTTTTCCTTTAAAACACATGATTCACCCTATATATGTACTACAGTCTATTTAAAAGAGACCCTGTATACACTGTGTCCAAGATAAGAATGTGACAGCATTGGAATCTTGAAATCGGTAGGAGTTACAATGTCGGTTAAATCAGAGAAAAGTTTGAAGTTTATTTAAACACCTTTTAAATGGTGTTATCAAAATTAAACTAGCTTTAGCCGTTTCCGAGAATTTTTGGAAAAACAATTTTTTCCGATTTTAGTTTTTATTTATTTTTACAGATATAAAAATTGAAAAGCACGTTCTCGTTGTTACTTTTTGAGAAGAAAAACAAATTTTCACTACGACGGCGCCGTGTCATAACGCACAAATTATAAGGACATTTTTAAACCATCAATTTGAGGACAATTGGCTTGGCAACCAGGGCGCTGTTCATTGGCCGGCAAGGTCCCCAGTCAAGCGCCTCTGGATTTTACCTTTAGGGAAGAAAAAGGATACCTCACAAATAAGCGGAATCCTGATTCTCGAGGTGCATTGAAAGCAGCAGTGCGATATGCTTTTGATTTTATATCTGCGGTAGAATTAATCACTGCTGTTAATCATGTCCAGAAGTTAAATATGTTTTAATTTAAATGGTATTCAATTTGAACACCTGTTGTAATTTGTAATAAATCTTTTTGCTTTATTAAATGATATACTCTTTGTTCTTGTTATTTTTTATTAAATTGATTAAATTAATTTATTATGATATTGTTTTTTTTCTTCAAGATAAATTTCCAAAGACGCATCTAACATTATTTGAAAATATTAATAAAACAAAAGTTTCAAGAGATAAGTGGCAAGTATTATATATATTTGGAAAGGTAATTTAATTTCTAAAACGAATATCCAAAAATATACAGAGTCCTCCATAAGAAAAACTGTCCAGTCTTTTAAAAAAAAACTAGAGACACCACTGGATTCCCCTCAAAAAAGTGCAAATGTTTTCACAGAAACAAAAAATAATCATAAATAAATAAGTTACAGGAGTAGGTTAAAAATACACCCTGTATCTTTTAAACAGTTCACGATATCGAGGTGCGGTTTTAGGCATTTGATTTCGTTTGAAAATCGAGCTCGTTACATGTAGGTTAGTTTTCTTCTAACTCCTCTAGAAATCGGTGTTTCTTATCAAAAATATCCAATTGTCCAATTTGGACCACCCTGACCATGCATATTGGCCCGTGTTTAATAATAAGTACCTGTATACCTACTTTTGGACCACTGTGTATCATTTTTTCAGTCACTTCATATTTTAATTAACTTTCCGTACTATCACAAAATCAAGCCAATAAATTTAACTAAATGGTAAATAAATAAAATAAAAAAAAACATCTGGTCACTTCACAGTTCATGTATCAAAAGAAACAATCAACGTTAATGAAGACAGAGCAGGTATAAAATTCATGGAAGTACAACTTCTTGATTCAATTAAAAGAACATAAACCGCACCTACTAAAAACTGTTTTCTTCTGAAACAACTTGTCTGGATATCCTGCTGGGAGGATCTCTCTAACTCACGATGTTGGACCACCATGTTATTACCAATGGTTAAGGTATATATTATGACGTCAAAGAGTTATGTGCAGGCCTGGATTTGTTTTTAGGGAAACATTTTTAAATTTTGGGCAAATGATCCTAGTAAACAAACATACGTTTATTTAACGTTTATCATTACAAAACACCTTTCCAGAAAAAGGTACATTAGATACGTACATTTGACTTTGATATGTCGCACTTTTTTACGTTACAGAACACGAATAACGAAACGTTAGTTAAATGCTCTAAAAAAACGTGTATTGAACGTATTTATGTATATACTGTGAAATCAAACGTTATTTATACGTTTCTAGAATACGTTAATAATAGGTTTACACAAACGTTAATTATTAGCTTTAAAAAAGCGTTTGTGTAATCGTATTAATTACGCATTTTAGAAACATTTAAATAACGTTTGATTTCACGTTATTTAAAGTTGCTTTTATATATTTTTGTAACGTGAAATATACGTTGATAAAATGTATGGAATAAATCAATAAAACTACCAGATTTCCATTGTTGAGTTGATACAAAAGTTTGATGAAAAAATAATGCGCTTTTTGTTAAATAGTTAAACCAAAAAATATAAACATTTAGGTGTTTTTTAATATTAAATATTGTGGTCAAATATAACTTACAAAATTATACGATACAATAATGTACGTTTCGGCGAACTATGCCGCTTTCTGTCGCCGAAACAATAATTTTTGTAATTTCTTTTTGACAATATTTTATATAAAAATATTGAATAGCACAAAAAAAGCAAACGAATTTTTGCATATTTACAACCAACAATCCAACTTTTTGGTTTATTTTACACGTTACCTTAACTGGTTGGTAATTTTCGGATTGTTATAAAATACTTAAAAAACGTCATTTTAACGTTTTTATTGTCGCCTCTAAAAATTATGCGCTTCTAATGAACATTTTCTAACGTTATTTTAGCTATAAATACCGGTTTATTATAAATTACATAAATAACGTTTGATAAACGTTTTTATTTTATGGTTTATTTATAATACATATATAACGTTGTACGTTAATTAAACATAATTAATGCACGTAGTTGTAACACATGGCTATAACGTTTAAACTGATCGGTGTAAAATTAAACTTAAAATAAACCGTCACTTTTCTAACGTAAGAGCAATTATCAACGACTGACACGTTGAATCAACGTTTAATTTGCGTATATGTGTTTACTGGGATTCATTTATCAACAGAGTTTTCTTTGAGAGAGATTTAATTATCGGCGAACTGGAAGCCTCACGGTCTAATTGGAGATCTATAGTCAAAACAACAGCAAAATTGAAATTACTAAAAAGAGAAAGAAGTCCGGAATCGTCCGCGAACCACAATAGACCCTCGGTGGGCGCAGTGGAGGGTCCGGCGCGGACCCACTCATTTTGAACCTAGCTACCTACCGGGATCGTCAGATTGAGAGACTGCCTAGGGAGGGATCAAGCAGCATCTCCAAAATGAGAGATTACTTTTCCAGGGAAAGCTTGTCCGACACGTTTCCTCGAAATTCGAGCAATGTGGGCTGCAACCTTATTTTGCTGGGACCATATGTTTCGCATTGCTATGCGACGACGGGAAAAAATTATTCTACATTTCCAAGTAGCGGGCTGCGGTAACAGTAACTGTCTGACCGTTAAAAAAATATGGCCTGATGACCCTCGTTCCATCTACGGCATACCACATCGTCATTTGAGCATTATTTGTGGATTTTCTGAACAGCAAAATCTGAAATTTTGCCTGTTTAACGACGACTCAAAAGGATGCCATCAAGTTGATTCAAGTCCATTGTGGAGCTCCCTTCCAATCTGATGCTATCTTCTTGATCATCAATATGAGGTCATTAACCTCACATTTCCCTTGCGCTTCTCTGGAAAAATACAACACGTATTTTTTCTCTAACCATGATTATTTTTGCAGTTCCCATTCTTACACCCTCAAATGGGCTATTCAACGTATCCTACACGTACACCTATGAACATCCCTTCCACATGATAAAATCTCTACTCGATGATGACAGTCCGTTGTGCCTATACGGATTACTATTTCAACATTGACATCTGTCCTATCATCAAACGCAAGATTAGATCCTTTCTACGATATTTAGACGGATTGTGTAATTCTCCCGGATTAAGAGGGGAATTTGTTCTAAATTTAAAGCACTTTGACAAGTTGACCCAATTTTTCCAGAATCCGAATTATTATTCCATTCCAATATCATCCACAAAATTGCTGTCAATGATTTCTTTCAGCATTGCGAAAAAAATCTATTTTACGTATATCAGATTTTCTATGACTAACTCCTCAATACCACTCTAATTGACCGCAAATCTCGCCTGATGACGGCTAATTGTTTGTCTTCAGCGTTAGCCATGGCTGAAGCTATTTACCAATTCGGAGCAATTCGAATCGCCAACCATTCAAATGAAAATTAGCCTCATTTTCGTTTTCATTCAAGATTGCCATCATTCGCTGACACAATTCTAAACGCTTTCTGTAATTACCAGGGTTCAGTTGTTGACATACCGCAAGCTTATAGCATAACATTACATTCTAAAAAAGTTTGCCAGAAATGCCAAGGTTTTAAGCCGCTTTAGCGAACGGTTGGGGCTCTCGAACGTAGCGACGAGCACACGCTCAAAATTCTCAGGCGAATGAACAGTTTTTGCTGGCCCTAGAGGTTTTTCATCATTGATCCTGTTGTGTTCATATTATGCATCAGCACCTCAAAATTGTGTTACAATCCGGAATCTGCTCACTAGATGGATCAATGAAGTGTCGGTGTAAAACTGTCTCATATCAACAATGAAAGAAAG
This sequence comes from Apoderus coryli, assembly GCA_911728435.2. Taxonomy (NCBI): domain Eukaryota; kingdom Metazoa; phylum Arthropoda; class Insecta; order Coleoptera; family Attelabidae; genus Apoderus; species Apoderus coryli. The sequence continues at coordinate 37,323,532 of OU452200.1, read as the reverse complement.
ACATTCAACTAAGTTGACTGCGTCTCTATCTTCGATATTGATGAAAAATGAAATAAACTAACATGAACGAATTAAAAAAATTCTGTGACACAAGTTGGATTTGAACCCACGCCTGCCGATTCCCGGTCAGGAGCTCTACCAATTGCACTACCGTGGAACTTCTTTAATTCGCAATTGCCTTGCTTCCCATGTGCAGTGCTACATCTCGATCTTTAATTCAAAGACTAGTAGAAATAATCCGTTAATCACTTAGACAATTTGCATTTCCAACAAGATGGACCTTCTCCTTATTAGGCTCTTCGTGTTAGGCTGGGGTTGAAGGGCTATGGAACACAAGGTGGTTTTGTTTGAAGGTCCCTCTCAAAAGCAAAACCGAGTGTATTATTGCTGAAAATCCTGTCTACTTTATCGATTCTGCAAGGCATATTTTAAAATGAAAGCACTGTATGAATTAATATTATCAAACAAATGGACGGTCCTGTTAAATGTCACTTAAACATAAACTAAAAGTTGCCCACACTCTGGCGTGACTGTCCATAGCCCCCCCAAGGTTCAAAAAGGGGGCTCAAACGACATGCCACCATGTCCGAAGAGAGGAAAAGAGATAATCATAAAAGAGAAGCCGTGGGTGGTTGACTTGTTGTCGTGGTGACTTAATGTTCGTGCTGTTGTTATTTATTATTATTTAAATCGGGAGACTGGGGTCTCGGATTATCAGGCAGCGAATGTCAGGTGTTATGAGATAGCTGTACATAAATTTCGTGGATTTCATAATAAATTAGTATGGAGTATAGAGTGGTACTTACAGGATGGATAATATTGGACACAAAAAGGCAGTAACCATTGATTTTGACACGAAATTCGAGGTCTAAGAATTTTGATTATTTCAAATCAATTAAGTACTGACATAATTTATAGAGGACTCCTAATGGAGAACACTGGATTGGAAGATACGGCCACCCAACTGGAGCACTCCTTTAAAAATTAGAACTTTGATAATCTTAACAGCAAATTGCAAGTTTTTTCTATATTTTGAAGAAACAGTAAAGTATTCTCCCGCCCAAAATCCACACCAAACAGGGACACGTTATATACAGGGCGTCCCAGATTAAATTATCCATGCTATATCTCCTAAACGGATAGAGATATTCGATTGGGACAAAAACTGATTCATTCATTCCATTTCTAATACACTTTAATATGGCTTAGAAAAAAACCATCCCCCAAATATTTTAGTAAATGTAGTCTTCCATCGTCTATTCTACAAATTTTCCAAAATTAAAATCGGTTCATAAATAATTAAGAAAATGGCTTTTAATTACTCACTATGTTAATCCAGGTTGCCATGATCAGATCAACAATTATTATTGTTGACGTTTGGAATAGAAATATTAGACCAGTAATAATTATACGTGTTGTAATTATTGTGTATAACATTTCAATATGCCTTATTTATTTACGCCTGAAGAATATAAAAAATTTAATGAATAATATAGTCCCCTTTCACGATCCGCTCTCATATCTTTCAAATACCAATGAGAATATACATAGTTTCTTCCTAACACCCGTTGCAACTCCAGAGCTTTGCAGTACAATTAAAGACATCAAAAACAAGGTGTCATCTGGAACTAGCCACCAATTTGGATTTTTAGCTAACAAATGCCCTAATGATGCTATATTCTCCGTCTTCAAAAATGTTTACTCCAACTTGAACAATCTCCACTTTACAGCATCAATTTTCTGTGATTTCTCCAAAGCATTCGACTGTGTAAGTCATAACATCCTAATTAACAAGATACAGCACTACGGAATTCGGGGGGTTCCACTGGCATGGTTTAAAACGTACCTTAGCAACAGAAGTCAGTGTGTGAGGATCAATGCGGCTGTGTCTTCTTGCAGGCCGATGGATTGTGGAGTTCCACAGGGTTCGGTGTTGGGTCCTATTTTGTTCTTGCTATTTATCAACGACATTACGTGCCTAGACATCAGTGATAAAGTATGTCTCTTTGCTGATGATACTAGTTTCACTTGGTGCGGCCCGGATAGTGTGGCTCTTCATAGTATCATATCCAAAGAGTTAATCACCAACAAAATCTGTGTCATATAACGGTGAGCTGCAGTCTTTTGAACTTAATAATTCCACTATTGACTTCGTTTCTTCTGTGAAGTTTCTGGACCTTGTTGTTGACAGCTCCCTGAAGTGGAAGTTGCACATTGATGCGTTATCAAAAAAATTAAGCTCTGACTTCCATAACAGTCTACTTTTCACTCTTCGAATCCCATTTTCTATACACCCTCCCATTCTTGGGTACATGCTGTGCAACGCAATTTGGGAAATCGTAAATTCTTCGCGTACTATTCAGTTGCTCTGCTTTACAGAGTTGCCACGTGTACTTCATAAATAACTTATAATTTGGTGAAATATGTCTTGAATATGTTAAAATTCATAAAAAAGTAACTAAAAAATATCTTGGGTATATCGTTTTATTATACACAAAAATTAGTACCATCACCTAAGTTATATTTTGCTTTAAAACGGTAAAAAATGCCGTATCAAAATAGTGTATTTTAAAACAATGCGGGAATCACAGCGGAAGTTTGGCATTATATATCGATATCTGCAAATAATGATGTTTGGAAATGTCAACAGTCTTATCTCCCCCTTTTCTAGTTCTGTGGTTTTACCGCATAAATGGCGGCAAATTCAAACCTTGCGTTAATTTTGGGACACCCCTTATTTCTAAATAAAAAAAAAAAGAAGTATAGAATTATTCAACTGCATATATTTATTATTATATTATAAATGTAATTTAAGCCGACCGCAGTTGTATAACGAAAAATGCCAACAACAATATCAAATAGGTCCCCGAGTCGCCTAATTAAATTGAAACAAATGACTTTTGCCGTAAATAAACTTCCAGAGAACTATGCTCGGCATCCCTTCACACATCAATATTCATATTTTACACTCTATGCAACGAGACATCATTTAGCTTGACAGTTTGATCGTTTTGAACAGTGGCGTTTTAGGCCAGATTCACACAAATATCGCCTTTAATATTTTCATATCACGTTCCCACTAAAAATATTATAAACTTTTCAACAACGTAAATTTTACTACTTAAACATGACTTATTTCTTTATTAAACGTATTCCTCAAGAACGTGCAATCATATCAATTCCCAAATATCACCAACACACCTGCGGGGATTTAGCATGACACAACGATCAGTGCTTCCAGATCAAGATCAATTTCCATGTTTGTTCCTGTACAATTTGAGAGATCAAATAGTCTAACCAATTGCTGCATTGAACAATACCCAACCCAATAAATACACGTACGTAAAAAAAACGTTTAAATCTACTAATAACGTTTTATTAAAATCGTATTTTTATTACGTAGAATATATTCAAAAATGTCGCGGTATTAAACGTTACATACAACGTGTAAAGAAAAACGTTTTATATTAATGAATAAATAACAACTTTGTGTGGTGTTCAAAACACGTCAATACTACGTTGAGAATAATAATTTTAAAACGATTCCAGAATACGTCGAATTTACGTAGAAAATAAACGATACATACACGAATTTTATTGTTAGATATTTATTTTTAAACAACGCTTCTAAAGAACATTGAATAAACGTGTACTTGTATTTTTAAAACAATACATTTATTAACGTAATATTGACGTATATTGTAAGGATTTTTTAAAGTTTGTTTAGTGCAGCATGTAAAAGTTAAAAAACGTCAACTTCAATTTTTAGGTGCAGTTGTATACATGAAAGTTTAAAAAATATAACAAAGCGGACTAAAATGTTGGTTTTACCTACACAAGGAATTTTGTTTAATTTAGCAGGGCCCCAGTCTAATTTAATAGAACCAGACCGAGGCATGGGTCGACAGATACTGACGAATTCGTTTCGCTCTTGTTATGAGCTCGTCAGAGTACCATAGTCGTTGCCCATCTACAAATATCGACCTGCATTTAAGCACAATAGGATACACAACAGTAGACACATGTAAATACGTATCATCTACATGTACATAGTAATGCATATCCCCTACCATGCAGAAGCCGAACAAACTCAATGTATAGGTAAAACCAGTCGTATAAATAGAAATAAATATAAATAAAAATAGTATGAACACAAAACGCTAGCAGGAGACCATTTTATCCTTCTGCCAGCATCTCCCAAATATTTGGGTTTCAGCAATGCTCGGACGGTGGTCTCCAAGCGTTCTGTCGTCGATGTTTAATGCCTCGGTCTGGTTAATTCCTTGTGTAGGTAAAACCAACATTTTAGTCCGCTTTGCCATGAAATTATTTTCATTTATTATATTTACGGACATGAAATCCTTTTAATTTTTAAATATAACTACACCTAAAACTTAAAGTAGACCTTTGCGAGCATTTACCTAAAAAATAATTACCCAACTGATTTTTTAAACGACTTATTCAAACTTTTACATGCTGCACTAAACAAACTTTCAAAAATCCTTACAATATGGAACTCGGAAACTGGATTGTATTTAAAAATAACCATGGTCCTAGGATGGAGCCCTGAGGAACTCTCATCGATACACCAGATGGGTATAACTGAATCCCATAAAGAGCACCTGGCTGAAATCCAAAAAACCTCAGCAATATAAGAGAATTGAAGTGATTTAAGGTCTCGAAAACATTACTGAAATCAAGAAGTATAAGGGGCATTGAAATATTTCATCAGGTATGTACAGCATAGCCCTTGGTGGTCCCAGTAGAGGGTCTGGTGCAGATTTTAACCTACCTAGGCTTCTGTATTTTTAGGCTAATAAAAATTCTAAGATTAATTTTAATAATAAACAATCGATAATTACGCTTACGTGTTGGTTAAAGCTGACCTCCAACTAAAGTGTTGTTGATAAACTTCAATGAATAAATGACAAATGTTCTAAGAGTATCAGATTGGGAATGTGTTGAATGACGCTGCAAATAGAAACATTTTAAAATATCAGATAAGTTAATTCATTGTTTAACAGTGTGAACCCCGCCTAAAACATAAAAATTAAACGAAAAATAAAAACATAAAAAAATAGCTCTTGTTTCGGTCGAGCTCAAATTGCCATTAATCATCTTTTAAGTTGCCTCGACATAAATTACAATCTGTTGAATTTAAATTTACTGCTTAATTGTGTAATGGTTCGTTCATTTTCTTGTTTCGCTTTTCTGTCGCTTTATTTAGTTTTTTTTTATTAAATATAATATCTGAATCGCTTTCACATAACCATAAAAGGGCTAGCAATTACTGCTGTTATTAGGGAGCATTGAAATTTTCTGTAATTTTGGTTACCTACTGGTTTTAACTTTTCATTATTTTGAAAAATAATTATAATTATAAAAACCTGATACAATCATTATTACGATAATTTTCTATACTGTAAAAAATATCCATACTGCTACTAAATGAGAATTCGCTTCATCCGTTGTTCAATCAATGATCAACTTAAAAAAATTACGCATTTTTTCATAATGCTGTTTTTCGCGAAAAAAATAATTAAAAGGTATGTCAAAAACAGGGCATGTTAATAATCACGCGTAGATTTTGATAATCCAATAATAAATAGGGTGCTTCATTTGAAATTTCAAAGATGGCAACAGTTTCTGAAATACAGGGTGAACTATCACAAAAATTCAATTTACCGATCATTAAAAAATGTAATTAGAAAATGTAGATGATTATGTGACTTCAATCAATCATGCGAAATAATAAATATTATGTAAGCACCTACCTTTCGGATATGTCTAACATGCCATAGAATGATTGTTGAACTTCCACGACAAGGTGGATCCCCTCTGTCAGGAAAACCCCAAAGGGTAACAAAAAACACACAAATGCAAATAACACTTCAAAGCACAACAACAGCAAAAAATGTTCACAGAAGCCACTGTTAACTTACGCGCTTAATCACTGAACTTCGGATACGTGCAAAAATATTATTGCGGATTTGATTTGATTCGCTGCCCCTCAATTTGTAGACGTAACTGCTGTTCATCACCAATCTCGTTTCATAGACAATAGTCTTCATGTAGATCCAAAATTATTATTATTTTACATAAATTGTTCATGTTTTACAACAGGAACTTCTCGCTCATCACTCATCACAATAATAATATGTAGGCCTACAACCTATACCGTAAATTGTTTCTTCTTCTTGAATTGATTCTTAAAGTTACGCTAATTTGGCCGTTCACTTTCATCACAAAATTTTAACAAACAAATCATAGATAAGTGTTTATTGAAACAAATAAAAAAAACGGTTAATAATCGTACGGTATAAACCTGCATTAGAATCTGATAAATATTTTAGGAATTTGTTTTTGCAAAGCAGCAATTTTATTATTAACAAAATCTTTACTGTTAATAGCAAAAAATAACAACAACCAACTTGTGCATAAGTTACATTGACATACAAAAGATATTTGCCAGTTCACCATTTCCTGAAAACTAAAACATAAGTCGAATTCACGCCATGACCGATTAAAACCGGTTTAACTTTTTGCATTCACGCGACCTCGGTTATTGGCGGTTTCACTATGATGACGTCACGAAAAAGACCTTCATGACATTATCACAGCTAACATACACATGTTACCTGTGACATTATATTTTCTTTGCAGTTTCAGGTTTCACAAGAGTCCGAAACCGTCAGAATCAGTCGGGATTCTGCGCAAACCAATGATGTGACATGATCACCTACGGCTCATCTCACTTGATTTTTTTTTTTTTGTAAAAGGAACGTGAAACTCAACATTGTCATTAGCTAATTTGCGCTTAATTTTTCACGTAACTAGATTTGTTTTCATAGGCTTCGAAACTGTCAGAAACAGTATGGATTCTGCGCATAACCTTGTTGACACGCGATGTAATTGATTTGCGCAGAATAGAGACTGTTTTAGTTACCTGAAAAATGAAGCACAAATTAGTTAATGATAATGTTCATGAAGGGCTTTTTCGTGACGTCATCATAGTAAAACCAGCAAATACCAGGGTCGCGTGAATGCAAAAAGTTAAACCGTTTATAACCGGTTATAATCGATCATGGCGTGAATTCGACTCATGTTTTAGTTTTCAGGAAATTGTGAACTGTCAAAAATTATCTTTTATATGTCAATGTAACTTATGCACAAGTTAGTTGTTGTTATTTTTTGCTATTAACAGTAAAGATTTCGTTAATGATAAAATTGCTGCTTTGCAAAAACAAATGCCCAAAATATTTATCAGATTAGAATGCAGGTTTATACCGTAAGATTATTAACCGTATGTTTTATTTGTTTCAATAGGTAATCACTTATCTATGATTTGTTTGTGATGAAAGTGAACGGCGCAATTAGCTTAACTTTTTCAGAACAGTTTACGGTATAGGTTGTAGACCTACATATTATTATTATGATGAGTGATGAGCGAGAAGTTTCTGTTGTAAAACATGAACGATTTATGTAAAATAATAATAATTTTAGTGATTAAGTGCGTAAATAAAGTGAAGTTAACGGTGGCCTCTTCAAACATTTGGTTCTTTCGCTACGTGAGAAGTCGTTGTTGTAAAAATAACCGATTTGGGTCTCTACAATTGGCAACGCCGCGAATATTATCCCTACAGCTGTTCGTATGTTGCAAGTCATATTGAAAAATGGTTGTCATAGGCGCCGATTTACCGGGGAAAAAGGTGGATTTGCTCCATTTTGTAAACATCGAATAAAAATTCCGAAACAAATTTTTTATAGTTTTTCAGGCTTCTCTGAGCACGTGGTTAAAATTTTTGTACTGAGTGATAGTTGACCCTGTATATTTCTTTCCGTGCTCTATAGATACTTCTAATACGCCATCTATACATTGGCGTACCCTGTATACTTTTGATATGTAGCTGGTTTCGATCAAAAGAGAAAACATAGAACCAATCGATTACCGAAATTAGTAAACTATTTGAGCTCATATTATTATGACCTACTATAAAACCAAGAGGTATAAAAAAAATGGTTTGGCAGCCAATTACATTTTAACGTATAATTTTACACTTCATTATAAAAATTTATGCGCGCTACGACCTATTCCAATGTCCGTAATTAAATTACATCGAACAACGGCAGAAAAGATCCATAAATCAGATTATCTCGACCATAAACGGGCCGTATATACATAAAATTGACAGCCTCGTAAAATCTCCGGTTTATGTCGCATAAATTAAAGTAAAAATAGAGGGCATCTCTTTCTTTTGCGACCTTATCTTACTTACGTTAATGCACTCTCTGTTTTCTGTATAAATATCTCTAAATTCACTGTGTGGCACAAGTCTGCAGTCTTCAACTCAGTTTCTTGTGTAGAACCTAACTTAGAACACCCTGTAAAGGAAGGTAATAATTGCTTAGGTGTTACTTAACTTCCGGATATTAATAATTACATTACATTTTGAATACTCATGACAAATTAATGTCGACTAATATAACATAGGTAAATCAGGTGATTATAATAAATCACTAACTTGCAAAATACACCAATTATTGTAATACTTTTTGATTAGGAATTCATTCAATAAAATGTGGTTAAAGTGTTAACAACACGAGTTTTAATTAACATCCCTATCCAATACTACATGGCGATCCTGCCAAAAACGATAGATAAAATTTTAAGAATGCGTATAAATATAAATACATAATTACACTAATATTACCAGGTATTTAAACAATATTATGCGCCATGGGGAAAAGTCAATCTAAAAACCAAGATTTAATTGAAAACGGTTCAGTTAATTCCAATTTTATAGTGAACGAAGATAGTGTAAATGTTATGGAAGTAAAAATACTTTTATACATTATTGTGGCGATCATGTTACTAAACTTAATTATTAAACTTTTCAAAGTCCATAGACGTAATATGAAAAAGCAGTGGCGACGTAATTTTACGGACTCATTAGCTAGTGTTCGGGATAGTGCAGTTTGAAAAAAAAAACAAAAACTAACATTTCTTGAAGTTTTGAAGGTATTCCGGCGGAGCTTAAACTATCCCTTAGTGTCGGTGAAGTGAGTAGTGCGATTCGGTCGAATATGCCGACGGGACGGCAGAACGCGGACGTAAGTAGTTTTTAAGAATAAATATTATGATGTAAATATTGTCGTTTACTCAAATTTGGTAATTATGTATAGGTTAATAGTTAGAGTAATGATGAAAGTATCCCTTTGTTATCTTTTCTGATGCAAACTTCGAACGAAATTGTGAATTTAAGCTTGCTACAAATTAAATCAGATTTATTTAGTCAAACGAAAAGAGCGTTGAAAAAGAACGTACCTAAGTCAGAGACTGTTAGAGAAGAAATTCGTGATAATATAGTTCGATTATTTAATCAGTTTACTCAAACTTTAGCTTCAGTTTGGAATTCGTTAGATAATTATGATAAAACAATTTGCAAGCAACAATTTACTATTTGTAGAGACAAGACAATTAGAGCTTTCGAAACTTTAGAAGTTAACTATAGGGTACCTGTTTCATGTTTAGGTAAAATAGATCCCGAAATTTTAGAAGACGATTTACGCGAAAATTACGAACCCATAGAAGTAATGGCTAATCCAACAATAGAATTTTTTAATTTAGCTAGTAAGTTAGTGCAAAACCAGTTTGACGGTAATCATGAAAATCTCAGATCATTTTTAGACTCCCTAGAATTGTTGAGGAACCACGCTGCTAATAATGAAGCAAATGCTGTTGCTTATATTAAAACTAAATTAACAGGAAAAGCACGTGACTTAATTACGGTCGAAAATACTATAGAGGCTATAATAAACAAGTTAAAAACCAGCATAAAAGGAGAAAGTTCACGACTTCTAACAGCAAAATTAACAAACTGTCGACAACATACTAAAGATCCTACTACATTTGCGGCTGAAGTGGAAGATCTAGCGGTTAAGTTACAAAGATCATACATATCTGAAGGGGTGCCTTACGACGTAGCCGAAACGTACTCCGTTGAAACTACAGTTAAGGCGCTCTGTCAAAATTCGAACAACGATAGGGCTCGTGTTATAATAGAAGCGGGCAATTTTTCAACAATTCAGGAAGTTCTGACCAAATATGTAACTACAAGTTCATCGTCAACTGAGTCTAATAGTATTTTATATGTTAATAATAGGGGTAGAAATTGTAATAATTTAGGTAGGCAGCATTATAATAGAGGTAGAAGTAGGTTTCATTCTAATAATAATAGTTATAACAATAATAATTATGGTAGGGAATATCGCGCACACGTTAGAGGCAATTACAGGCGCGGATTTTCTGGTACTCCTCGTGCAGGGTATCCTCGCTCAGTGAGATATTATGAGTCTGAAAATTATCTCGGAAATCAGTCGGGAAACGCACAGGGCCCCCATCGGTCACGATTGGGGGAACCAGATCAAACAATGTAAATATTTACAGGATGAGTTTAACACTTTCGAACTTTGTAGTTATGGAGTCTGAATTATCTGGCATAGAAAACACCTTACTAGTCGACACCGGAGCTGATATATCTATATTAAAAAGAAAATCTTTAAGATTAGATGAAATTATTGACACTGCACAAAACAGCAAAATTAAAGGCATCTCAAACCATCTAGTAAAAACAATAGGCATTACACAAACACGGCTATGTGTCGAACATTTTTCTTTCAAACATACCTTTCACATTGTCGAAGATGATTTTCCAATACCGACTGATGGAATCCTTGGAAGGGATTTCTTGGTAAAATACAATGCAAATTTAGATTACGCTAAGTGGACGTTGACTCTCAAGGTCGACTACAGTAGCGTAAGGGTCCCAATGTTTAGCGGTCCAGACGACGACACAATATATCTTCCTCCCAGATGTGAAGTTTTTAGGGAAATAAAATCTCTGAGAAAGATTGATCATGATTCGGTTGTAAATAGTCAAGAAATATCGCCAGGTATTTTTGTTGCCAGGACAGTAATATCCAAAGAAAATCCAGTAGTTAAAATAATAAATACAACTTTCGAAAGTGCTTGTGTCAGCATCCCGAAATTAGAAACCTATAGACTCGATTTGTTTAATATTTTTACAATAGAAAACGAAAATAAAAATAGAAACGCACAATTACTAAGTCAATTTAATCATAAAGACATACCTGAATATTTAAAAAAAGACGTTATAGACTTATGTACAGAATTCTCTGACATATTTGCCCTAAAAACAGACAAACTAACAGTAAATAATTTTTATACACAAAAACTAAAATTAGGGGACAGAAAACCAGTTTATATAAAAAATTACAGAACACCTCATATGCAAAAGCAGGAAATAAATCTGCAAGTTGAAAATCTTTTAAATAATGGTATTATTGAACCCTCTAGGTCCGAATATAATAGTCCAGTATTATTAGTCCCTAAAAAATCTATTAATGGGGAGAAAAATTGGAGATTGGTAGTTGATTTTAGAAAACTGAATAAAAATTTATTAGCAGATAAATTTCCCTTGCCACGAATCGATGATATTTTAGATCAGTTAGGAAGAGCTAAGTGGTTTTCTGTAATTGATTTATTCTCTGGTTTTCACCAAATAGCTTTGGATGAAGGGTCTCGAGACTACACATCGTTTAGCGTCGACGGAGGTTCCTTTAGATTTACAAGGTTACCATTTGGACTATCCGTGAGTCCTAACAGCTTCCAACGGATGATGTCCATGGCTTTCGCGGGCCTCACTCCAGAAAAAGCTTTCCTATATATGGACGATCTTATTGTTATTGGATGCTCGGAAAAGCATCATCTTGGAAATTTACGTAAAGTTTTTAATACATGCAGAAAATATTGTTTAAAACTGAATCCACAAAAATGCAATTTCTTTAGAAAAGACGTCACATATCTAGGTCACAAAATCACCGATAAAGGAATTCTACCGGACGATAGTAAATATGACACTATAAACAATTACCCGACACCACAGACAGCTGACGAGGTTAAACGATTCGTAGCATTTTGTAACTATTATCGCAGGTTTATACCGCATTTTGCAGCGGTCACTCAACCATTAAATAGACTAGTCAGGAAAAATGTTAAATTTGAATGGTTTAGTGAAATATTAAAAAATGCCCTAAAATCTCCAACTATTTTAAAATACCCAGATTTTACAAAACAGTTTGTACTTTCGACAGATGCATCTAACGACGCATGTGGTGCAGTTCTGTCACAAGAATTTGACGGACAGGAACTGCCTATAGCTTATGCATCGAGAACCTTTACTAAAGGTGAGTCGCATAAGCCTATAATTTTAAAAGAGCTTTCGGCTATTCATTGGGCCATAAAATATTTTAGATGTTATCTCTACGGTCAGAAATTCTTAGTGAAAACTGATCACAGACCTCTAGTTTACCTTTTTTCCATGAAAGATCCTTCATCAAAACTAACGAGAATGCGACTTGACTTAGAAGAGTATGACTTTGACATTGAATTTATAAAAGGTAAGGATAATGTAGGACCGGATGCCTTATCTAGGATAAATATAAAAAACTTGAAACAAATCGAAAATAATTGTGACCAAATTTTAGCAATTACCAGATCACAATATAAAAATGTAACTAAAGCTCCTACATTAATAAGTAATGATTCTCCTGTAGTTAAACCTAAAGTATTTGAAAGCATGAATAATTACGAAGTATTAAAAATCCCACTATTAAGATTTGAACTTAGGCCTAATGTTATTGTGGTATATATTTATAATAAAAGGAAAATATGCGCGCAGAGTAGATTCTCTATCACTAACAATAATATTTCATTAGTGAAATTATTATCAGAGCTTGAAAAGATAGCCGGGGATAAGAAAATCTACTCCATGAGATTAAATGTAGAAGATAGAATATTTACGAGGTGCACCGTAAATGAATTTAAACATGTGGGTCAAAAACTTTTTAGAAAGTTAAATATAATACTTTGCCAGTCTCCCAAACTAATAGTAGATCGTAAAGAAAAGCTTGCATTAATTGAAAAATATCATAACGATCCATTACTAGGAGGCCATAGTGGTCAAAAGCGTACTTTTAAAAAATTAAAATCAAATTTTAGGTGGAAAAATATGTCCAAGGACGTAGCTAACTATATCAAAAAATGTGAAAAATGTCAAGTTAATAAAGCTCAAATAAGCCATACTGAGCCTTTAAAAATAACGCCAACTCCTCAAAGGGCATTTGATATAGTCAGCATCGATACCATCGGACCTTTTACAAAATCTGACCACGGTAATGTGTACGCTGCAACTTTACAGTGTGAGCTAACCAAATATGTTATCATTATACCTATACCAAACAAAGAAGCATCTACATTGGCTAAAGCTATTGTGGAAAATTTCATTCTGGTATACGGACCCGTGAGAGAAATTAGGACCGATATGGGCACCGAATACAGAAATGAAACGTTTTCCAATATTACAAAAATTCTGAAAATGGAACACAAAATGTCTACTCCTTATCACAGTCAGTCTATCGGTGGTTGTGAACGCAGTCACAGAACACTTAATGAGTATCTTCGAACATATATCAATGCTTCACATACAGATTGGGATATTTGGAGCAGATATTTTGCATTCTGTTACAATACTACACCTAGTACATATCACAACTATACTCCTTTCGAGTTAGTCTTCGCCAAGAAAGCCTGTTTACCAGAATTATTTGATGGAACACGCGTAGATCCATTATACAATATAGACGCTTACTATGAGGAAACACGGTATAGGTTGCAGCTTGCACAAAAGCGAGCTAAAGAATACTTAGACGATGCCAAGAGAAAACGTAAAATTCTACTTGATGCAAATGCAAAAGAGTTGTCGTTAAAACCAGGCGATCTAGTTTTGTTGTCTAACGAAGATCGGCATAAACTAGACTCTTGGTTCGACGGACCATTTGAGGTTGTGTCAGTAGAAAACCCGAATTGTACTATTAAAGACAACAAGGGGAAACAGTATACAATTCATAAAAACCGTTGTAAAAAATTTTTTAGGTAAGGTGGTGAAAGTGGACACAGTGTATATTTTATGAAATAAACAATGTTTTTATTTAATTTAGTGAGAATTTAGAATTTGTAATATTGCTACTATATCGTTAATTATGTTTAGGTAAAATTATAATATAGAGACGTCTCCTATTACAAAAAATATGCATGCATGCAAAGTGAAGAATTTATTGTTAGTCTAGTTATAGGTAGTTACTTATGGTATTAATTAATCGGTATATTATATTTCGAGTTTAAGTCTAGTTATAAGGGGTCAAATAAAATATAAAATCATAACACTTTACTAAACATGTGCCTACATTTCAAATATAATAGTACTACTTGATCAGCAATTTATGGTTTCCAAATTATTTGTATTTTGTAGTAGTATCAGTTGGCAATTATTATTCTTTTGATTCTGTTGAAATGCCCTTCACAAGTGGCCATAGTGAAGGACATTTTCTCGGAAAGGGAAGGTGTAGAACCTAACTTAGAACACCCTGTAAAGGAAGGTAATAATTGCTTAGGTGTTACTTAACTTCCGGATATTAATAATTACATTACATTTTGAATACTCATGACAAATTAATGTCGACTAATATAACATAGGTAAATCAGGTGATTATAATAAATCACTAACTTGCAAAATACACCAATTATTGTAATACTTTTTGATTAGGAATTCATTCAATAAAATGTGGTTAAAGTGTTAACAACACGAGTTTTAATTAACATCCCTATCCAATACTACACTTGTTATTCCGGCTAGTTGAACATAAATATGAGGGCCACATTTATATTTTGAGTCTAGTAAATCAAATCAAGTAATTTTTGCATTACAATAAGTTGTTTTATTTTCTGAAGTATTCGCCTTTAGCAAGTTTGACGTTTTTATCGATCCAAAAATATTAATTAAGTGTCTGCTTCATTAAGGTTTATAATACCTAAACCTTAAGATTGTTTAAATAAATTGAATTTTCTCAAAATCTAGTCTAATTTTCATCTTTCAAATACTAATATTTAAGTCTTGTTGACGAAATTAACTCTAAAGTGTAATAATAGATCATGTTTGGTATTCCAATTGCACTAAACTTGCAATCTTATACAGGGTGTCCAAAAATGAAAACTACTGAAATAAGAACTTTAAGTTGCTATAACCTCATTAATTTACACAGGTCACAACTCCAGTCAACGAAATTTAAAGTATTTTTTTTCTGATCAACTACAGCAAGATTATAACAAATTGCGGAATCTCGACTGGATGAGGCGGCACATTGGGGATACCAATTTGCACATAGCATACAGGGAGCTTCAAAAAAATGTCAAAAAAAATATATATCAGGAGAAGAGGGCAATTTACAATGAAACGCTATCCAAATCACAGAATGAATCAAGGACAGTTTGGGAGTTGAATAGGAGACATACAGGTAAATCCGGAAAAAACCGTAACACAATTGTAATAAAAAATAATAATCAGGAAATTTCCGACCCATCTCAGGTTGCAGCCGCTTTCGGTAGTTACTTCTCAACTGTGATAGAGCATAAGCTGAATTCGCATTTTGGTGGTGGATCGTCGGATCGGTGTACGGTGGCATGCATTGGCAATTGCGGTAGCATGTTTTTTAGACCAGTTTCAATTAATGAAGTGGAAAGAGTAATTAAAAATATGCCCAATAAAAGGTCCACAGGAATAGATAATATACCAGTCAAAGTTATTAAATATGCAAGTAGTGTTGTGTCTCCTATTATCGCTGAACTTACTAACATGTCGGTCAGGGCTGGTGTTTTCCCTGAACAACTTCAGTTATTGTTCCCATATACAAAAAGGGCGATCGAACCATAGTTGAGAACTATAGGCCCATTTCATTACTGAGTGTAGTGTCAAAAGTAATAGAGAAACTCGTTGCCAATAGAATTTTTGAATTTATAAACATGTCCAATACATTGAGTAGATGTCAGCATGGTTTTAGACAGGGTCGATCAACGGAGTCATGCACGAGTTCGTTTAAAAAGTGCATGATTTAACCGATGCGGGATACTTTGTTGTAGCACTGTTGTTCGATCTCTCCAACGCTTTTGATGTAGTTGACAGGGCTTTCTTATGTCGGAAAATGGAAAGTCTGGGATTACGTGGGCCCATTAATGCCTGGATAAGGTCGTATATGACTGACAGAAGGATTGCGGTAAAGGTTGACTCTGTGCTGTTGGATCTCTGGGACATTGATATGGGAACACCACAGGGGAGTATACTCGGACCCCTTCTATTTTTAATATATATCAATGATCTGCCAGAGAATATTAAACATGCTTCTTTGTATATGTATGCTGATGACACGACGATGTTAATTTACGATAAGGACCCTGATGTGCTACTCACCAAAATTAACAAAACGTTGGACGAATTTCAGGCTTGGTGTTATAACAATCGCTTAATAATAAACTATGGCAAGACGGTGGCTCTGCGCTTCAATAGATATAAATCGGTAAATTTTAACATAACTTTTAATAACGCAGCTTTGCCATGATCGGAATCAGCGAAATTGTTGGGAGTGTATGTTGACGAGAGATTGAGTTGGACCACGGACAATGACAATCTATGTGGTCGCCTGTGTAAGGGTTTGTATGTGTTGCATTCACTGAGTAGTCACATGGACAGAAAATCATTGCTTGTTGTCTATTTTGCCCTAATCTACTCTATCATAGCTTATAACATCGTGGCATGGGGCGGAAGCGCAGAGAGTCTTTATTTTGCAAAAAAGAGCTATAAGATGTGTCTTTGGAATACCTTATAGAGGAACATGTAGGGATGCTTTTAAAGACAACAAAATTCTCACTGTGCCGTGCATCTACCTGTATAAGATTCTGCGCTCGACGTTCAGGAACAAAGCTCAAATCCCAACTTCTGGGGACAATCACGGCTATTTTACTAGAAGGAGAGATCACTTATACTTACCTCGACCTCAGCATGAATATTATAAAAAATCTCCTTTGTATGCTGGAGGGAAATTTTTCAACATGCTTCCCTCTGATGTGAGGGGCAGCCAATCGGAAGGTGTATTTAAGAGAGCGATAAAGCAGTACCTTACGGAGGGTGCGTTTTACAGCCTGCATGAGTTTTCCGGCTCAATAGTCTAATGTGTATTTTCTGTTGTATTATTGTAACATGTAAGAGTTTTTGTCTATGTACAAAGAGCATACTGTACGAATAAAGACCAATAAAGATTTATTATTTATTATTATTATTTAAATGGAAGGTCATATTTCTGAACTTACCTAGCAATGTACTTACTAATTACCTGTCGAATGGTATGAGGGTGTAATATAGCTAAGTCTGCGCGTTTTGGCAGAAAAAGCTAAATAATTGTTTTGTACACCATTTCGTGTTTTTTAAATAAATGTTTTAATGTTTCTAGTAGCCTATGGTATCAGAAATGTCAAATGATCTGCAATTATAAAAGGCAATATGAATTATTCTTAATTATGCATAAACAGCATTGATGATAATAAAAAGCACAGATAAATTTCTACCAAAATATTCATAACATGTATTCGAAATGTTGACCGTCCATTTCGAGACACTTCGATATTCTTTTTTGACTCTGGTCAACATTTTCGGGGTACCAGTTTGAAAAGCATCTCTTAAGTATATTTTCATATCGTGTAGTGTTGTTGGAGGCGTCTTCTAGACAATTATTGCTTTCACGTATCCCGATAAAAAGATATCCGGATATATGGGAGGTCAATTTTTTCTTCCAATTCACCTGTGATGATAATGAGGCGGAGCTCCGTCTAATTGAAACCACATGGTTGTTCTCCTGTTTAAAGGAATTTCTTCTAATTATACATGAAGTTGGTGTAGAAGAAAATCCAGTACCATCATACCATTTAACGATCCCTCAAAAATTCGGGTACTATTAAATATCGGCCCAATGTTCCACCCCACACATTAATGGACCACCTATTTGGATTGCTGATGATTTTGTATTCATGGGGGTTCAAGTCAGAATAATAATGGTCGTTGTGTCTGTTCACGAGGCTATTGTTGTGAAATGTATATTCGTCACTAAATAACACATTATCAGAAAATGCTTCATTTGCTGCCACTTTATCTAACACCCACTTGCAAAATTTAATTGTATTGTCAAAATCATGAAATCTATGTTTTTTAACCACTCGTGAAATACTTGCCTGACTAATATTGGTGTTTTCGAATATCTGATTTTGACTAATATGAGGATTTTCGATTACTGAACCAATTGTAGTAAAAATGGTTTTTCCATTTTCGGTGACAGGTTTTCTTTTAACGTAGTTCTTATAGCTAACACTTTCAGTTTCCTTAAACTGATTTTAAAATCTGAAAAGCAGCTGGTCTTGGATGATTTTATGCTCAAAGGTTTCCCTTTGAGCATAAACTCGAGAAGCCAATGAAGAATTTTGAAGGCATTCTCCATGGATCAATATGATATCAATACGTTCTTCTTTTGAGTAAATAATCTTCATTTTAATAAAGCAACACCAAAACTAACAATTGTAAATCAATAATATTTAGTAAAGCATGAACAGCAAATTAAATAATTATAGGCCGAAGGACTTCGGTCAATGGCCTTTTGGGATTTTTCACCAATAAAGTACATTCTATTGTTATTATTTTTGATAAATAAAATAATTTATTTGACATTATTCATTCCATAGGCTACTAGATCCATTAAAACGTTTATTTAAAAAACACCAAATGGTGTACATTACAATTATTTGGCGTTTTCTGCCAAAACGCGCAGAATTAGCTATAGTACACACTCCCATTCGAGAGGTAATTAGTAAGTACATTGCTAGGTAAGTTCAGAAATATGACGTTCCATTTAAATTAATGAGGTTATGGCAACTTAAAGTACTTACTTGAGTAGTAAACTAGATTGCAAGTTTATTGCAATTGGAATACCAAATATGATCTATTATTACACTTTAGAGTTAATTTCGTCAACATGACTTAAATACTTCCTAAGTATTTGAAAGATGAAAATTAGACTAGATTTTGAGAAAATTCACTTTATTTAAACAATCTTAAGGTTTAGGTATTATAAACCTTAATGAAATTTGACCACGAAATTTGGACACCCTGTTTCTGGATAACGAAGAATATGCAGACATGGGTTCATGGCAAAAAATGGTTGAATTGTTTTCAGGAATATCCAGTTTCCTTTTGTTGCAACCATAATGAATCACCCTGTATATCTAACATGAGGAAAGTGTTTCCCGTCTTGTTAGTTTTGTCGTTGCCCGGTAACATCTTAAAATACTAGAAGAACAGGTTTTGTGGCGTCAAAACGCGCTTAGAATGTCAATATTCTCGGCCAATTTACTTGGTTAAACTTCGTGTTTGATAACCATGGACTTTCGCTAGGAAACTCGAAATTATTATTTGACTGTGTTGCATTTACTGGTACCTTTATTTTTTAGTTTAATTTCTGAGTTTTACCAACACGAGCAATAAACAAATACTATAAACTTTACCCCATTGTAACCTACGTTTCCAACAGGAAATCAAATTGGATAAGGAATACCAATATGTGGTCTTTTACTTTCCAAACAAAAGTAACAACTGCATTACGAATAATAATAATAATAGAAAATAGGGTTTGTCCTGTCGCAGGCATTGAATATAAGAACTCAATATCATAATGAATGTTGCTGTACGCACATTCACCTCAGTCGAGCATCGTAAAATAATATTTTTTAAACAATAGGGTTGTAGTGTAGATTTTTCCACGTTCTCCTTCACTTTTCTACTACTTTTAAGTGACGTTGTTCGTCCCCCCAGGCTATCCATTATGTAGACATGAAAAGAAAATTCAATCTGCATGACAGGTTCCGCCCTTCTGTTCTGACAGGCCGTGATTACGCATTCAACCAACCTGATATGACTGACCCCTTTTTCGATATACCTTCCCCTTTTTTTTTGTGACATAATGCTTTATTAAAAATAAACGTGTCGTGCTTTTTGAAACAGGTTTAGTAACACTTCCAACAACTATTCTTGGCGAGAAATGTTTTAATCTTAAAATATTTTGGGGCCATCAATGTGGCTATACAGGATGTTTCAAAATGTACATGAATCCAATCTTCTCTAATGCGATTCTTTAGGTCCTCCACAGTTACCACAGAAGTAGCGTAAACTAAGGCCTTCTAACTATAAAATGTTTTGTTTTGTATTTTTAACACCAATTCACCTAAAAACCTTAAAAGGCTAAATATGTAGGTACATCATTTCTACATGTCCTTCTTTTCACATAGCATATGTGAGGCCCTGGATGATCGATCTCAGGTAGATGTTGTATATACGGATTTCCGTAAGGGATTTGACCGCATTGACCATTACCAGTTTGTTGAGTATGAAGGTTATAAGTCCAGAAAGTTTGCTTCAACATCAGGTGTGCCACAGGGATCAAACCTTGGCCCACTATTGTTTAACATCTTTATTAATGATCTTGTTGAAATTATAGAATGTCCCAAATTGGCTTATGCTGATGATCTAAAGATATTTTGTAGGATTGACTCCATAGAGGACTGCGTGGTACTCCAAAACGCACTGCGAGTTGTCGACAACTGGTGCAATCGAAATAAGCTCTATTTGAACATTTCTAAATGTAACGTTGTTAGCTTTCACAAAGTGAAAAACCCCAGTAATTTGGAATTACACTATTGGAGCTGTACCCATTGAGAAGACTTTCGCAGGTTCGAGACTTGGGTGTATTGTTTGATGAAGCTTTAACCTTTGTTCCCCACTATGAGCACTTGTTCGCATCTGCATCCCGTATGTTGGGGTTTGTGATCAGAAACACTAAAAAGTTTAGAAATATTTCAACCATTAAATTATTATATTTTTCATTTGTGCGGGCTAGACTTGAGTATTGTTCGATCGTGTGGAATCCCTTGTATCAGTGCCATGCACGTGCATTAGAGTCTGTGCAGAGGCGATTCGTAAAGTATTTATATTTTAGGGAGTTTGGAGTATATCCAGCGAGGGGTGCAGATCACGATGTCCTGCTGTCAACATTTGACATTACATCTTTGTGGATGCGGCGAATGGTCTCTTCCGTCAGGTTTTTGTATAATTTATTGCATAATAAAATCGATTGTGCGTTCCTTCTTGGCTGTCTTCGGTTTCGTATTCCTAGAACTGAGTCGAGGTCTGATAACACCTTTTATCTCAGCATGGCTAGATCCAATGTTTTGCTGCTGAGCCCTGTATATTTTATCTGCTCCGTTTTTAATGACTATTGTGCGGGGTCGGATATTGGTGTGGATTCTCTGTCTGGTATTTTGAGCCACATGAATATTTAATTTTTTTAGTTGATTATTTTTGTTTAAAACGTTGTACTTAATTATAATTGTTTACTGATAAGATTTAGCATTTTTAACTGATTTGTATAATTGTGAATTTGTCGTTTTTGTTTTTTATTTAAGTTTCAAATTGTAATTTTATTCTAGAAATGAATTTGAATTTTCTGTAAGTGGGTCTTGTTACCTGTTGAAAATAAAGAGCTTTATTATTATTATTATTTATTACATCCTAAATATTTTTTTATTTGACCCTTTTTTCACTGTTTACGTACGCCTATGTAAGGATGATTTTTATGAGACATGTCATCGGCTATACCTATTCTATCAAATCTATAAATAACTATCAATACCTATTTCTTTTCTTTTTTTTAGGTTTTGACCCATTTTTACACTCTTTTTGAACGCCAATGTGATCTATTTTTTTTACGTTACATATTTTAGATCATATTGTATTAAATCTATGAGCATTTATTCAATATTTCGGATTGATTGAATTTTTTAAACCCTTTTTTTAAACCTCTTGCCTACGCTCAATGTTTTCAAAAAGCTAACAACACCTAGAAATATCCTGCTCTATTTTTGTACTATATTTGGTTAACATCTGTCAACTGGTATTTGAGTTGTCGCGGATACAGACGGACAGAGATTATTTTTTGAACACCCTGTATTAATAAGTATCAAAACATCGTCGAATATATCTTAAATTAGTTTTATTTCAGACTATAACCTAAAGAGTGTTATTAGTTTAGTGTTCGGTGTCAAAACATAAATTACATTTCCTCTAACTTTGCGGAACACCTCGTATTATGAAAACACCCATGTTAATATTAATAATAATTGAAAACAACAATTTAATGTTATATGCTAATAGACCATTTCACATGTATACCATTATCACAAATTAATTACATACCATGCAAGGTAATAAATTATTATAATTATTTTATGGAATAAAATATAGAATGTCGAAATCGATAAATTCACCGATTAGCATTTTCAAACAGAAAATAAAATGGCACATTGCACTCATTAAAGAATGGGAAATTTATTAATTAATATCTATTCATATATGTATATGTATGTAACGGACAACAATTAGTTGTTAATTGCTATAAAACACTTATTTAAACAAATTAATGATTGATTGGGTTTTTACCTGTATATTTATCTGCATAGGCACGAGGAGCGCCATTATTAGGCGTGTCTACAAGGTGCTTCTAAAATAGGTGGTCAAAATTTGTGAGCGAATTGGGGACGATTTTTTTTGAAGTATTTTCCAAACGACATGAAATTGAATAAAAAAAGATGACCTTAGGCGGGTAAACGGGGGGGACCCTTCCCTTAATTATAACCTAACTTTGTGTTTTGTGTCAAAAATGTGATAAAATAAAGTTTTCTACATAAAAAAGGCATACTTGTTTTTTCTCGAAAAATCTAATGGTTTTCGAGAAAATTGAGTTTGAAAATTTTAGGACAAAACTGGTCCTTACACAGAAAAAAAAACCTTGGTTCAGATAGATAAAAAACGTAAGCACCACAGGGACAGCCAAAACCTTGTCTACCCCTTCTAGAAAAATTTACTGGATAGACATTATGTCATTTAGATAATATTCTTGAATAGTTTACATATGCTTCTTGTCTAAAAGAGACAAACACTTTTTGTCATTTAAATAAAAATATATTGTATGCCAGCAAAGTTTATTAGTAATTTTAGTAATGTAGAAAAATTTACTGGATAGACATTATGTCATTTAGATAATATTCTTGAATAGTTTACATATGCTCCTTGTCTGGGAGAGACAAACACTATTTGTCATTTAAATAAAGTATGTTGTATGCTAGCAAAGTTTACTAGTTATTTTAGTGATGATACTCGTTTAATGTCTATCCAGTAAATTTTTCTACATTACTAAAATAACTAATAAACTTTGCTAACATACAATATATTTTTATTTAAATGACAAATAGTGTTTGTCTCTCTTCTAGTAATTTTTTCTAGAAGGGGTAGACAAGATTTGGGGGTCCCTGTGGTGCTTACGTTTTTTTATCTGAACCACCATCAGGTTTTTAGTGCGAATCTTATTTATTTATTTTTTTAAAATAAACTTAAGCCAACTGAAAATCTTGTATTAGGTATAAGTAATATAAGCTAGGTATATATAGTCAAACTTCAATCTACACATGTTAAAGTGGGTAGGTATAATGCGGCTGAATCCTTTGCCGGAATTCCTGAGAATATTGCTCAGCACATAAACAACTAGGGTTGGTTGATCTTGGAAACGGTCGGAGTGACAATGTCGGTTAACTTAGAGAAAAGTTGTACAATTTAAACACCTTTTAAATGGTGTTTTCAAAAGTAAAGTAAATTTAGCAGTTTTCGAGAATTTCTTAAAAATCAATTTTTTGCGATATTAGTTTTTATTGATTTCAGACATTATTTTTACAGATATATAAAAAAAATGAAAAGCACTTTCTCATTGTTGCTTTTTGAGGAGACTCGTCGTTTCGTTTTCGAAAAACCATCAACTTCGATTTTTTAAATACGGCCCTTGATTTTCTATTGTTAAATTTAAAGCCATTTTCAATTCAAAAATAGGTGGTTTAAACAACTTTTCAGTATTTTTAGTTGTTATTTAAACTTATTCAAGAAAAATCGCCATAGTTTGGGACTTAAATGACTGAATGCAGAGTATATACTTACCTAATTAGTAATTTTGGCAATAAAATTCTTTCGACGTTAATCAAAATTATTTATTATTATTTGCCAATTTATTTCTCTCAGCACATTTTATTCTATACGCAGTTTTTTAAATTTAGTTAAAATTTTTGTGCTTTTTGAGATTATTAAAGAAACGCCTTTCTTTCTTTTACGCAAAATAAGTGTCAAACTATGGCGGTTTTTCTTGAAGTTTAAATAACAGCTAAAAATACTGAAAACTTGTTGAAACCATTCCGTTACATCTATTTTTGTTTTGAAAATGGCTTTAAATTTAACAATAAAAAATCGAGGGCCGTATTTAAAAAATCGAAGTTGATGGTTTTTCAAAAACGAAACGTCGTAATGAAAATTTGTAAACGCTATATTATTATAATAAAAAAGTAACAATGAGAGCTTTTAAGTTTTTTATATCAGTAAAAATAATGTCAGAAATCAATAAAAACTAAAATCGCAAAAAAATTGCATTTTCTTAAAAAAACACGGCCTTGTAAAATATAGTTTATACCTAATTCATTTTCTACTATAAATATTATACATTTCAAGATCTACTAACTAGGTACTAGGTAGTTATCTAATTTGGGGACAAATAAACCTAAAATGTAAGTATTGGCTATTTAAAAAAAAATAGAGTTTTTCCGAAAAACAATGACGCTGAAACAAAAAAAAATTATCAAAGAAACTTTAGATTCCTTATGAGGAAACTAAGTAAAATAACAGATTCTACCGGTACGTACGAGGAATGATAAGACAATTCCAATCCACAACTCCTAATTCACAGACATTGGTAAAATGGTAAACAAATCAATACATACCTACCTTTACAAAAGAAAGAAAAAAGTCATACCTAGCTAAAATATTTATGTAACTTCTTTTGAAAAACTGCATTAATTTGCTAAAAATTAATCCGTCCCTGGCAAATTAAATATATTATCGTGAACCCATCTAAACTATTGTTTAGTTGCTGTAAATGGAGGAATACCATATTAAGATTGATTAAATTAGAAAAAGTATTTTAAATTAGGATTAAGTACCTACTAAATAATACGTATCTAGATAGGTATCTATTGCCAAAGATTATATCTGATATTGCAATGAAATAAGATTGTTTGCATTGGTCGTAAAATTATAAAAATAAATAATTAAATAATAATTATTATAATTTACTTACCGATAAAAGTATCAACGAGCTCCCCCAGATTCCAGCTAATTAATATTTCTTTTGTTTCCTCCATAGATATTAATAATATATATTTAACAAAACTCAACACGCCAAACTAATCACTAATCACTACACTTAATTATGTTGGATGCACATTGGTTAATATCTGTTACTGTATCTGTATAGTCCGTCCTCACCACTTGTAGAAATTGGGATATCAATATCTAGGTATACACTTACTATCAATAAATCAAAATTTAATATATTAAATTAAAATATCTTCAGATTAGAACACCAAATAACTAGATCCTAGTTAGAGCGACGCCAAGACTCTAATCAAAAAATACCAAAATGAAACCCCCTCCCTCTACACCAAGTGAGACGCGCTATGTACAACGTGGTACACATAGAAGATGTTATTGTCGGCACCTGCTTCTACAAAGGGTTTTAGGTACGTGGACTAGCAGCGGGGACAAACACATCAGGTAGAACGGGGAATAACCGTTGGCTGGAATAGAATGACGACTTATGTAGACTACTATAGGTTCCTATCTCTACCAGATAAAATAATTCGATATTTTGGAGGATAGAAATTACGTAAATGAAAAGTATTAGGTAAAATAACAATTACACAGATTTAATTAAATCAGTGCCTATTTTAGCTATGTACTTACTTAGTTGTTAAAATCTTATTTATACTTAAATATTATAATGCACATACCTAGGTCCATTAATATACTAAAGCAGATAAATAAAATTTATAGGTAGGTAGGTATATGTTCCTATTAGAACTAATTTAGTTTTGGGTTTCATAAAACGATTTTTGAGAATAGTTAGGTACGTATAGGTACCTACCTAATTACCTCATTAAGTATTTTCTTAATAATAATAGCTACACCTAAGTGGGTACGTATGGAAATCTGTAGGTGTACAATACCTATTTCAAACAGAATACCGAGCTCATTTAGCGCAAATAAAATTTTATATAGGTTCACAATTTGAAATCTTATTTAACTAATGCACATACAAGTCTCGTTTAGATGAGAAGATATCAGCTTAGTACGAAAAATTGTCGTTTTTAGATAATGTAGTTACTCATACTTGATAACTACATTTACTACTTTAACAAAAATTTTGCGAAAACTAGCAAATTCACCTCTAAATAATATTTTTTATTTGGATAAACCAAGTTTTTTTTTTCTGTGTAGTACACAGCATTAATAAAAATTTGGAAAACTTTTCGTTAGCAAACTGTATTTCAAAATCAAATAAAACTCAAGAAAGAGATGGATAGTTCATATAAGCTCAAAGGTAAACCAACAGCAGGTCCGGATGGTATACCATCCTTTTTGGCTCGTGATTGTGCTGCGGTATTGGCTGGGCCATTGTGTATAATATTCAACTTTGCCTTACGATCAACTAATTTTCCTGCGTTTTGGAAGTTTTCAAGGGTGACGCCGGTTTTTAAAAAGGGATATAAGCATGATGTAGGAAATTATCGTCCTATATCAATTCAATCATGTTTTGCGAAGGTGTTTGAGTTTTTACTACATGATATTATACACATTGTGTCATGTTAGACGACAAATTTCAACTATGCAGCATGGTTTCTTCCCGGGTCGTTCTACATCTACCAATTTATTGGTTTTAACACAGTTTCTGAGGGAACAACTTGATAATGGAGATCAGGTAGATGTTATCTGTACTGACTTTTCCAAGGCCTTTCATAGACTTGATCATGGTGTCTTGATGGCTAAATTGTGTCGTTTTGGTCTATCCAATGGCTTGCTCCTTCTCTTGGATTCATATTTAAATGGTCGTTATCAATATGTTGAGTATAGAGGGTTCAGGTCTGTCAATTTTTTAGTGACCTCAGGAGTCCCCCAAGGTTCTGTGTTGGGGCCATTGTTGTTTTTGTGCTTTATTGATGATATTTCCAGTGGTTTGACTAGTAGTTCGCTCTTGTATGCCGATGACTTCAAGTTATACTCGGTCATTGATAGTGCGCATGATTGCTCTGTTATTCAGGAAGACCTTTTCAAGATTGATGAGTGGTGTGTTTGCAACAATCTTTATTTGAATATTGAAAAATGTTTTTCAGTTTCTTATACACGCAGATTAAAGCCTATAACTTATTTGTATTTCATTCATGATTCTCCATTGGTTGTTTGTGATCGTATTAAGGATTTGGGGATTTTCTTTGATAGCAAACTAAACTTTATTGAACATTATTATTATTATGATTTCAGCTTTGTATCAGTCTCTGGGTTTTGTCATGCGTAACGCGAGAGATCTTAGGTCTCCTCAAACACTTATTGCGTTATTCAATGCATTTGTTAGGGCTAAGTTGGAGTATGCATCAGTTGTGTGGAGTCCTACATATGAATTTCATTCGGCGAGTATGGAACGTGTTCAACGTCGTTTCGCTAAGTTTCTGTGGTTGTAGCGATGGAGTTTATCCAGTCATTGGATTTCCACATGATACGCTCCTAAATCGTTTTAATTTGACATCTTTAAGTACGCGTAGGGAATGTTCTGCTATTATCTTACTGCATAAAATTATTAATGGAGTTATTGATTGTCCAGAGCTGTTAGAATTGCTTCCATTTTATGTCCCTACTTTGTGTACAAGTAATAATAATACTGTTTTTTATTTGTCAAGAGCGCGCACTAATTTGTTGTTGCATTCTCAAACAAAGTAATTCCTCTGTCGACGTTTCGACTTTTATTAAGTCATCCTCAGGACAAACCTCGACAGAGAGGAACTTCAATTTCAAAACACTTAGAGGTCACTAACACAATAGTTAAACTATAAAAATTTGGAAATCCAGCTGACTAGGACTACATAACGACAAAAAAGGAGGAAAAAAATATGGGTTTTTACGAAGAAATTCGCCAGAATTACGGTGTAGAAACGACAGTGACTTTAAAGCTCTGGGCTTCAACAAATAAGCAATTGGCTCATTATGAGAACCATAAGAAATTTCTTCTACAATGTAAAAGACAGCAGTGTCCTGAGGATGACTTAATAAAAGTCGAAACGTCGACAGAGGAACTACTTTGTTTCTATAATTGACCTAAAACCAACCAACTTCCATTTCAAAACACTTAGAGGTCACTAACACAATAGTTAAACTATAAAAATTTGGAAAGCTGGCTGACTAGGACTACATAACGACAAAAAAGGAGGAAAAAAATATGGGTTTTTACGAAGATATTTGCCAGAATTACGGTGAAGAAACGACAGTGACTTTAAAGCTCTGGGCTTCAACAAATAAGCAATTGGTTCATTATGAGAACCATAAGAAATTTCTTCTACAATGTAAAAGACAGCAGTGTCCTGAGGATGACTTAATAAAAGTCGAAACGTCGACAGAGGAACTACTTTGTTTCTATAATTGACCTAAAACCAACCAACTTCCATTTCAAAACACTTAGAGGTCACTAACACAACAGTTTATTATTTGTTTTGGTTTAATGTTTATTGTATTAGATAGTTCTTGATAATGTAATAAAGAAATGAAAAATACGGGGTAAGATATTTTATTTTTTTGCACAAAGACGATGCCCCCTACGCTAAAACAGCAAGAGAGATTTTTTATCACAAATTGAACGAGGAATTGCAAAATAATTTTTTATTTGAAAAATTCCAGTGGCGTACCATTTTTTTCTTTAGAAATATTGAGATCATTACCCGTATGCGCGCCACTCATGAACATAAAATTCTTAATTGCTTGCTAAAAAATGCGCAATAACTACCTCTTAAAACTCACGAAATTTCATTTGCATATCTCCACCGGTTTTTAAGAAAAACTTTAACACCCCGTATCTGAGAAAACGAAGCATTTGCAGACATATGTTTATATAGAAAACTGTCATTATTTTTTCATGCAGAATTACCCCCTGAAGTTTGTCGCACTTATTTACTAACACCCTGTATATTTGCCCGCCCCCTTGCAGCCTAATTCACGAGCCGCTACTTCAGCCAGCGAACAATAAATTATATTTTAAAGTAAATCCAGTAAACAAGAAATTTTTTGATCAAATTTTAAAACGTGTAAAAATTCGTTTCGCCTCAACTTCACGCCAAAACCTTCATTTTAATAAATACTACAAAACTTTCTTTCTAAAAAAAACTGTCTTTATAATAATTCATATATAAAGCAACCATAATAGGTATGAATATCTATACCTAAAGTCGTCAGATCGTCGGGTATTTCAATTAAACCGATATATAATTTATTGGAACAGATATGCTTGTAACATTGTAATCAAACGACCTGCTTATTTGATATCTAAAGTTGTAATTTATTTAATGATATATAGGTAGGTATTAAGCATGTCTTTCGGATTATATCAGACCAGGACATAATTATGTCTTCGGCAGTAAACAAGAAACACAAGGAGAGATACAGGGTGATTGAGAAGTAACCAGATACAACTGTTTTGCAAACCTCAAGTCAATCTGATCTATCAGTCTATAATATTGTCATATTTGTACACTAACTTTCTAATTTCAAATGAAACCCTATATATTGTTATATTTTTGGACTGTTTATCCATTTTGTTTTCACACTTCCCTATTCATCTTGTTTTTGTATAAAAAATTTCTTTTTTTTTTCGGCCCAAAACATTTTTTTTGGAAAATATTCGTCATTTTGCCGTTTGAAGAGACAAAGTCTTGAAATTTTGAAGGTATTTCATGAACATCTTAGGAAATTCAACTATCTTAACAAATTGACCTTTCAGGTTACAGGGTGGTCGCAAATTACTGCGTAGTATGACCTACTACTAAAAAAAGGGATAAGTCAAAAGGAACACCCGGTATATTGTCAAATATACTGAAAGACAATCAAATTTGCTTTCAAATGATAGGTCCTATACCTAAAATTATTTTGTTATATTTTAATTAAATAGTCATGACTTGTAATATACTATCAACCAAGAATCACCCTGTATGTAGTGGTTTGTCTGTCAGACAATACAATTTTTTTTTGTATTTTATTTTCTATATCAAGTAGGGATAAAAGTGAAGTAAATTTCATTAATTCTGGCATAGATAATGTATCTGAGTCTGGAAATGTATGAACAACCCGAACTGAGGACAAGTAGGTATACAATATGTCCACGAATAGAGTTTGGAAGAGGAAAAACTTTTTTATTTGTCGATTTAGAAGAAAAAGTCATTCTTTATAAAAACGTCTGCTTGTGTCGAAACTACAATTTCAAATGCCAAATTTACGATTACTATACAGGGTATGTCAAAAATAACATTTTTAATGATTTTGATTTTTTGTTTTTTTTTAATTTTATGAAAATATTTTCAAAACCGTGATTTATTACACTAATTGTGCAAAAAAAACGAATAAACTTTTTTCTCAAAGTGTTTAATTTGATAGCTACTATTAAAATAATGAAATTAAACAAAAAAACAGGAAATCAAAATCAATAAAAATTTTATTTTTGATATACCCTGTATAGTAATCGTAAATTTCGTACTAGACATTGTAGTTTTGACACAAGCAGACGTTTTTATAAAGAATGACTTTTTCTTCTAAATCTAAAAATAAAAAAGTTTTTGCTCTTCCAAACTCTATCCGTGGACACATTGGATACTGACCTACAAGTCGTAAAGCATAGCAGACAGAATTCAATTTGTTTACTAATTAATTAATATGACTTTTCCAATCTAAAAATTCATTGATGATAACTCCTAAGATATTAGTTTGTGTTCCAAGTTCTACTTCAGTATTTAAGTCAAGTGCAACTCCTTTCGGTTTTGAAATTTTATTTTGTTTAGTTCTAAATAACATAGCATTAGTTTTTCCAGAGTTAATAATTAATTTATTTTGGGTGCACCATTGTAAAAGGTTGCCATAGAAATATCTTAAGTCTCTTTGACCTCCTATAAGAACATTAGTGTCATCAGCATAATTTACTATTGTCAGATTTCGTTCTTGTTTCAGATTATGTATGTCATTAAAATAAACTAGAAAAAGAATAGGTCCAAGAATGCTTCCCTGTGCAACACCAAAGATATTCAATTTCATTTCCGAACAGGCACTTTTTTCCATTTTTGGATATTGATACTAGTTGATATCTATCAGTGAGATATGATTCTATCCATTTCAAAGAGTTTCCACGCACACCGTATAGATCTAATTTTTTCAATAATAACTTTCTGTCAAGGCTATCGTAAGCTTTAGATAAATCTATAAACAAACCAATTGACATATTGTTTTTTTTCAAGGTTTTCCAAAATAATATTTAAAAACTCAAAGATTGCAGTGTGGGCTGATTTTCCCTTTGAGTAACCATGTTGCTGCATATGAAGTAAATTACAGTTATTCAAAAAAGTTGTCAGTCTAGATGCCATAACTAATTCAAATACTTTAGAAAAACTAGGTTAGTTCAACATATTAGCATATGAAATTCTTACCATTTTGTTGCATATTAAGTAAAATGTTAATATAAAATAAACTTAAATCAAAACATTACTACATTAACTTAAGTCTTTCTTATAATTATTGGTCTTTTCTTTCATTTTCTCATTTTAGAAGTTATTGGTTTTTTGGTAAAGGTTTTTTTACAAATCGATGTAATTACTTACTACGTACAAAGAAAATAAAGAGAACGTGTCGAGCTGAGGGTGTGAAAGCAGTTGCATAAGTGAGAAGATTTTAGAAAGCTTTACTTTATCGACCCCAATCAGAAAGTCTTCCCTATTAGATAAACAATAATTTATACGCCTACATCAGTTTGATGGTATAATTTTAAATGGTTTTGAGGTTTACTGAGCGTGTTGTCGGGAGTCTCGTTTCAGATATTACTGGAATTTTGTGAATTGTAATTATTTCAATTGTTCTTATGCTTGTATATATTTGCTCTTTTCAGGATGATAGTTTTGTTCTGTTTTAAATATCACACTTATCAATCATTGAATATGGAATTGTGGTAATTTAATGATAAGGGTGCTGAAATTAAGTTCAATACAAAAACAAATAAATCAGACTCAAAAAGGCAAGAATGGGATATAGCAGTTAGGTTAGAATCCCAGTTTTGGCAATTTTTTTTTTATTTCTAATTTTTGTTGTTACTTTTTATGTAATTTTGCCCTGAAACATAAAAAATAAACAGTTCCACAAAGCGTTAATTAACTGTCATTAATTATTTAGTCGATTTCAATTAGTCATAAAATGTGCAAAGGAAACATAAATAAATAGGCATACAGATATAAAACAAAACAAGCCTACAATGTAGTCAATAAATCATTCACCTGGTGCATAATATTTAATCGTTTGACTTGTTGTTGGCAATGACATAAATAAAATACGTACATATAATTACACATGGCTATAATAATATCTCCTGTCGTATTTATCGATAGAATATAAATGCCTATCTTTAAATTTACAACATCATGCATACAGGTATATCGCCTTAGAATGTAAAATCGAAAATAGATAATTTACTACCGACCTTTAGTTAATGAAACTAAATACTAAGTACCTCTATTAGAGCTAACAAAGATAATAAATATTATGAGTATAATACCCGCAGTTTTTGTACAGGGTTATCTAAATCAACTACTGACGATTGGATTTTTCTTTATACAATTTTTGTATAATTCGGTAAAAAATTCTGAATTTTTTATCATTCTGTCTTTTTATACAGTATTCCATAAAAAAACTTGGAATTTTTTTATCATTCTGATTTTCTTCACAGAATCCCGTAAAAAAAGTCAGAATTTTTTACCATTCTGACTTTTTTTACCGTATTCCATAATATTCTGACTTTTTTACATACCTAATTCTGTAAAATAACTCAGAATTATGAATATTCTGCCATTTTTTTGCAGAATTCTGTAAAAAAACTCGGAATTTTGTATCATCCTGACTTTTTTTACAGAATTCTGTAAAATAACTCAAAGTTATCACTATTCTGACATTTTTTACAGAATGGCGTAAGAAACTTGGAATTTTTAGCAGAAAATGTCATACTTAATTCTGAATTATTTTACAGACTTAAAAAAGTCAGAATAATAAAAAATTCCGATTAGTCATAATTTCTAGTTATTTTATAGAATTCTGCACAAAAATATCAGAATAGTCATAATTGTGAGTTATTTTACAGAATTATGTAAAAAAAAGTCACGACAATAAAAAATTCCGAGTTTTCTTATGGAATATTGTAAAAATAGTCAGAATGATAAAAAATTAAGAGTTTCTTTACCGAATTGCAAAAAATGTCTGAATAATTCTGAGTTATTTTACAGAATTCTGTAAAAAAAAGTCACGACAATAAAAAATTCCGAGTTTTCTTATGGAATATTGTAAAAATAGTCAGAATGATAAAAAATTAAGAGTTTCTTTACCGAATTGCAAAAAATGTCTGAATTGTCATAATTCTGTAAAAAAACTCGGAATTCTTTATTATTCTGACTTTTTTAATTCTGTAAAATAATTTAGAATTAGGTACTACATTTTTTGCTAAAAATTCCAAGTTTTTTAAGCAATTCTGTAAAAAATGTCAGAATAGTCATAACTTTGAGTTATTTTACAGAATTCTGTAAAAAAGTCAGAATATTATGGAATACGGTAAAAAACGTCAGAATGGTCAAAAATTCCGACTTTTTTCCGGAATTCTGTAAAAACGTCAGAATGATAAACAAATCAGAGTTTTTTTCCGAATTCTGCCAAAAATGTCAGAATAGTCATAATTCTGTAGAAAAAGTCAGAATTGAAAAATTCCGAGTTTTTTACACATTTCTATGAGATAAGTCAAAATGATATAAAAATTCGACTTTTGTACGGAATTCTGCAAGAAAGTCAGAATTCCGAGTTTTTTACAGAATTCTGCAAAAAAAAACTCAGAATGCTAAAAAATATTTTCTGTGGAACGTTTTAACTAGTGTTTTCAAAAGTAAAATAGCTTTACCGGTTTTCGAGAATTTTTGAAAAAGCCATTTTTTGCAATATTAGTTTTTAGTAATTACACAACATGACATTATTCTTACAGATATAAAAAAATTAAAAACACTTTCTTATTGTTACATTTTGAGGAAAATAAGATCGCGTTTACAAATTTTCACTAAGACGTTTCGATTTTGAAAAACCATCATCAAATTCGTTTTTTAAAGACGGCCCTGGATTTTTTATTGTTAAATTTAAAACCATTTTCATTTCAAAATTATGTGGTATATCACGCGTCATGGTGTAAACAAGTTTTTTGTATTTTTAGCTGTTATTTAAACTTCCTCAAGAAAAATTGCCATAGTTGACTGAATGCAGAGTTGTAAGTTTTGCAAAAACATTCTTTCGTCGTTACTCACAATTATTTATTATTATTTGCCAATTTATTTCTATCTCAGTACAACATTTTAATCTGTACGCGGTTTTTAAATTTAGTTGAAATGTTTGTGCTTTTTTTAATAATAATAATAATAATAACCTTTATTTCTAACAGGTCAGAAACCCATTAATAGGAAAAATATACAACGACATTACTAAATATATGCAAAATTAAAAATATAAAATACAAGCATAAAATATAAACAATATAAAATACAATTCAACACACAATGATATACTAAGAAAACAAACAAAAACCCAAACTCACGCACGGAGACCATCTATAACTTTTGCAGTTAGTAAAAAAATTCCTTCTCAAATGCATGTTTTACGCAAAATAAGTGCCAAACTATGGCCAATTTTCTTGAATAATTTTAAATAACAGCTAAAAACATTATTTTTGAATTGAAAATGGCTTTCAATTTAACAATAAAAAATCCAGAACCGTATTTAAAAAAACAAAGTTGATGATGGTTTTTCAAAAACGAAACGTCGTAGTGAAAATTTGTAAACGCTATCTTATTCTCCTCAAAAAGAACAATGAGGAAGTGCTTTTCATTTTTTGATATCTGTAAAAATAATGTCAGAAATAAATAAAAACTAAAATCACAAAAAAACGTTTTTCCAAAAATTCTCGAAAAAGGCTAAAGTTACTTTACTTTTGAAAACACCATTGTAACTCTTTTACTAAAAATTTTTTTCCTCGGTAATTTATGATATATCAAACAAAATTACAGAATTGTAAAGAATGGACTGGACTGGACTGGAATCATCCCAAATTCAATAACCCCTTCGCCAAATAAAAGACTGAAGAATCAAAATTCTCAAAAAATAGATAGGAAACTGATTATTGACCATATTAATTATTTCAATCCTACAATTTCTCATTACAGAGCAGAAGCATGCTCCCAGAAAACGACATTGGCCTAATGATATTACGATTAAGACAATGTACGAAAATTTAAAAAAAAATAATACGAATGTTTCTTTCTCATATTATCTCTACACAGAAGTAGTGTCCCAAGAAAATATATCCTAGATTCCAATGATATCCCATTCTTATCTTGGACACAGTGTATACGAATTCACGTCAAATTAATTTGATTATAATTATTTTAGTTAAAAATTTGTCTGCAACGCCACTGTGATGTTTGCTTGCCAATTTCTTTAGACAGCGCGTTGATGGAAACGAAGGCAACAAGCAGCTTGATATTATATAAACGAGCACAGTATTTTTGGGTGTGAAAGGCAAGATGATGGATGGGGCCGCCGCCGTCAGTGACCTTCCCATTTGGCATCTTCAATCTCGCTCTCTTGTTTATGATGGATCACTCGATCATGACATGCTGCACTCATTTATCATATTCTGTGTCATGTTAAGCCAGTGCCATTACGATTAGCGATAATGATGAACGCCACTGCATTCATGTAGTTTTAAGTGATATTAATAGAACAATATTTTCATAAAATGTAATTATTCGTGAACTTTAATTCATTGCGCTTTATTGTTGTACCAATTTTCAAATTATACAGGGTTACCTATCCAAAAAGCTGGTTGATTTTAAATATTTTTTTATTCTTGTTTTGTTCGTTTTTTTTTTTTTGAAAAGTGTAATTTGGGAGATCAGGATTCCACAAACCATTCTATTTACATAAATTTAAATCGTTAATTTTTTTTTTGGACGTTCGATTTTTAGCATTTTCCCTATGAGAGACAATCAATTTGGACCACCCTGTATAGTGAAAAATGATATTCAGCTGTAACGCTAGCCGAGTTTTCATTTACATCAAACCTACATCAAACCATAACATATAATTACGAATATTACTTCATTGTTTATATTAATATTATTAGACTAATTAAAAAACAACATAATTTCAAAATGAAATTAACCGCAACCATTCGAACGCAAGGCAAAATAATTATAACAAATAATATTAACAACAATAATTTCAAAATGGAAATAATTATAATTACAATTCACATTGTACAACGTATTTAGCCCCATTG
Organism: Apoderus coryli; assembly: GCA_911728435.2. Lineage (NCBI taxonomy): Eukaryota > Metazoa > Arthropoda > Insecta > Coleoptera > Attelabidae > Apoderus > Apoderus coryli. The sequence continues at coordinate 37,286,947 of OU452200.1, read as the reverse complement.
TTTATTGGCTAATTATTTAAATTGAGCATAATAATATATGGTTAAAAATGTGTATAGTGCTACTACCCACTTTTACATTTGTTAATTTTGTTTAATTATTTTTGATATAAATGTCAAGCCTGTGTTGAATTTATAGTGACAAGCAAAAATATAAATTATATTTATACGAAAATTTCTGGGAGATTGTAGATTCCTACAACACACATTAAATTGACTCATTTATGTATCGAGGGACTATTTACAGGGTGTTGCAAAGAGACGCGGTAATATTTAAGGGGGTGATTTCTCAATTCATTTTATGAAAAAAAAAGTTCCCATAAATATACTCTATTGTTTCCAAGAAGTTTTTTTGTATACAACGGTTTTTTTTTAATTAATCAAATTAATTTGGCAGCATTGTTGGTAGCAATCGTAAGCTTATATGGCTCTAACTAGATCAAAATTATTAAGTCCAGTGGCGTTAATGGGGCCATTTAATAAGAATTATTGATAAAAAATGTACGCCACTGCCTGTAATTTAAGTTCGATATATTTTTGAGATAAAGCAACTAAAACTACAAATTTGATATCTCTTGTATATTTTCCATATTTTTCTTCGTTTACAAGATAAAAATTTAGATTAGTTGCGTTTTCTCAACATAATATTGAAATTATTAGGCTGAAGGACTTCGGTCAATGCCCTGTTGGGATTTTGTACCAATAAGGTACGTTTTATTGTTATTATTATTTTGAAATTAAATTACTGTTGTTCGGTACTTGTTAACAACATGTTGTTAGGCAAGTTTGCCCGGACTACAATGGTTGCTGGTCTCGGCTGGCCCCTCGCGCAGCAAATTCCATAGTCGCCTGGGAAAGTGTTCATTTTTAAAATAAGTTATCGCTCGAAATACTTTCCCTATTTTGGAGGTGACACCTTGAAGGGGGTCCGTGCTAAAATATTAATATTTTCCCAAAAAATGTAAACGTTTCCAAAACTTTATAAGTAAGTATTACATTATCGAAAACGCCCATAGGGCTTCCGTGTATAAGTACTAAATATTTAAAGCAAAAATGTTAATTAATTTCCTTTTTTTTCCAATAAAATTTAACACCTGTAGTAGTAAATTTAATCATTTAAATTTACCGCCAAAATAATATTTGTATGCGTTTGTCAAATATGTCATTCTTGTCAACTATTCTTTTGCCACTCTGATTGATGTATCTCCAAAACATGCATTCTGAATGCAGCAACCGCTTCTTCAGGTGTCGAAAAACGCTGACCTCTCAGTTTGTCTTTTACGTACGGGAATAAAAAGAAGTCATTCGGTGCCAAGTCAGGACTATATGGCGGATGACTCATCAAATCGATGTTTTGGGTGCTCAAAAATGCAGTTGTTTGAGCCGATGTGTGAGAGCTCGCATTGTCGTGGTGAAGAGTGATCCGTCTTCGACGGTTGGTTTTCCTGATTTCTTGGAAGACAACTGGCAAATAAATGGTTGTGTACCACTAAGAATTTACTGTTCGGCGTTGTTCTAGTGGTACGGTTGCGACATGTGCAGTTTTGCCGAAATAACAGGCGACCATTTGCTTGGAAGTGCTTCGTGCACGAACAAGTTTTGTTGGATTTGGCTCATCTTGAGACACCCATACTGTCAACTGCTGTTTACTTTCGGGCTCATACGCGTAAATCCAACATTCATCACCTGTCACGATGTCATAGACGTGTTTCAAAGCACCGTAATCGTATTTTTTAAGCATTTCTTTCGACCAATCGACACGGGCCTTTTTTTGAGCGATTGACAAATTGTGTGGGATCCAACGCGAACAAATTTTTTTGGCAGTCAAATGTTTATGCAATATTGAATGTATACTGGTCCCACTAATGCCTAAGGTTGTCTCAATGTCTTGATAGGTCACATGACGATCTTGCAATATCAGTTCGCGCACAGCATCAATGGTTTTCGGAACAACAACTGATTTTGGACGACCTTCACAAAATTCGTCTTGGAGTGAACTATGACCACGATTGAATTCACCATAGCATCGATAATCACTGGTCCTTGATGGTGCTTCATCGCCAAAAATTCAATTAAGTTCATCTATGCACTGTTGCTGAGTTAATCCATGTCAAAAGTTGTAAAAAATAATCGCACGAAAATGTTCACGATTTAATTCCATTTTTGGGCCGAGATGAATATTTTAAGTTACTGTAAATAACACAAATAGCGCTCGTATGTCAAAACGTTCTAACTACGTATAACCTCAAAAATGTCCAACTTTACGATAGAGTTGTCAGTTGCCAGATAGCAACACCAGGGTTGCCAAATCCCGAAATATAAAAGGCAACCCTCGTATACGACACGAGCGGAACACGTTGGGATTTTAAGCATCAAGATTTATATGTGCAAAGCCAGTGTCTTCTTTATAAAGGATTTTTAACCCTGCAGCACTCGCGCTATGAGTATTTCTCTCACGCTTCGCCTAAAATCGCAAGATTTCCCGATATAGATACTGGATGAGCCTACCTCGCTCTCTACCTGACTTTGTGTTCACGTTGCGCCCCCTGATTATTTAAATTCAAAATTCAGTACACTGTGTTCTGCGATATAATATGAAGTTGATCAAGTGCAGTTTTGTGAGTGATTCTCTCATTGCGCGAGTTCTAGCGTTTGTATTTTCCAAATATATAAAGACAATACAGAAATTATTGAACATCGTCAAATGTTTCTGAGGACGAAACCAGTTGATGAAACCACACTTAGTATACCGAGCTTGCCATTCAACAGAAGACAGCGAAGTAGACAACTGGATTTTGTGGAGTTTGCCCAAGAAGAAAAAACCGAAAATCCAAAAAAAAAAAGATGCAGCCCTTCATTAAAAATTATGCGTAATTAGTTGAGTTTAATGTTGTCTCGTCACAATAAAAAAAATACACAATAATAAATAGTGAGAGAAATGCTCACGCGCGAGTTCTGCCGTAATTTTCTTAGCGCGAGTTCTCTAGGGTTAAAATAGGACATGTATTGTTATGAAAAGTTAAAAGGGTGCGCCTATGGACTACTGCGGTCGGTATTGACATTATACAAAGGGATATCGAGTTGTTGTTTTTAATATCATTTTAATCTAACTTTAGAAACACTTATATACTTGTAGGAATAGACTAATATTAAAATAGCATTAGAAGCTGACTCAATGGTTAATTAAATTTTGCGCCTAGTTCTCTGACCAACTACCTAACTAATCAGTGTAAATAATCTAACAACAGCGAAACCAACATAAAATATTATTAAGTATATGAAATAAATAAATAAATATAGAATGAGGAATAAATTAAACACAGCAATAATAAAGGTAATAACAATAATTAGTTGCCTTGAATGAATTATGATTAATTAATATGTTAATAAGTGTGTTAAATGAATGGGTTTATTAGATAAGCACTTATTATGGTGCAAACTTACATAGAAAAAAATCCAGCATCATTAATCATAGTCATTTTAAATTTATTACCGTATAAGTTATAATATGTAAATTTGATGGCAGGATATGAATGTGAGCATTTTATGCTTATGCGAATAAATATTATAATCATTTTCATTAGATTGTTCTGGCTAATAATTATTTTAACTGAATTGACTGACAAACAAAAATTTAAAAATAAGAATAACTGTGGTTAGGGTCGTAATAGTTACATTATAAAATAGGTAGCACATGTACAGGGTGCGCTAGACCTTCGGGGCTTACTAAAGTTGTTTTTTTTTTTAAATTGAACATATATTTATGTATTGTTACATTTTTGAATTCTAGAGGCAAAATAAACGTTACATGATATTATATAAATATGGCTTTTAGGTTTTTGTGAAATATTTGGTTTTTTTGTAAAACTGCATGACTTTTCAAAAAACATTATTTTATTATTATTATTAATAGTCGTAAAACAGTAAACGGTAAAACCGATGAAACTGTTGCTCAGTTCCTAATTTGAGGTTTTTGAAATATTGATGTCATCCTCACTAATCTTCTATAGCGAGTAGTGGACCAACTGATCGCCATGGTCCTCCATGAAATTGTCCAACCTGTTCTTAAAACTGTCAACCGTTTGCGTCATTATCACCTCTTCAGGTAATGAATTCCATACATATACAACTCTGTTTGTTATAAAATTCTTCCGAGGAAGTCTAGCACATCTCTCCTTGTCAAGTTTCTTACTATTGCCACGCAGAGTAGGATTTCTAGCAGGATGAAATAAATCGAGATTCACCGAGTAGTAGCCACTAAGTATCTTGTATGTTTGAATTAGATCGCCTCATTGTCGTCGATCATAAGGACATGTCAAATTTAAAAGCCTCAATCGCTCCTCATATGGTATATGGCTAAATGCATGAGGTAGCTTAGTGAATCTCCTCTGAACCCTTTCCAATGCCTCTATGTCCTTAATGAAGTAGGGGGACCAAACGCTGTTGGCATATTCCAATAGTGGTCTGACATACGATTTATACAATTGCAATATTAGAGAGTTTGATCTCGATTTGAAAGCTCTCTGTATCAGATACCACAGTCTATTAGCTTTCTTCACTGTGGCGGAAATATGGGCCTCCCACTTCAAATCCGCTGTTACTATGACACCAAGATCCTTCTGCTGCTTTACAGATTTAACGGCATTTCCATTGATGAAACATGGAGTCCTGGGATTATTAGCTCCGATGTGTAGTACCTGACACTTCTCCAAATTCAAGTTCATCAACCAAACCGCCGACCAGGACACTACTCCATCAATGTCGATCTGGAATTCATTATCGTCTCGCAGTGGGTTACAAAACAATTTGCTGTCATCAGTAAAGAAGCTCATGTTTGACGTGATTGTTCTTGTTAAGTCTGATATATATGCCAGAAAAAGCAATGGCCCCAGTACAGACCCATCCGGGACACCTCTCAAGACCGGCAATTTAGCGGATAATGCATCATTCGCTCTAACATGTTTTAGGTTATACTGTATTGAGTATAACCTAAAACATTAACCATAGAAACTTAGATCACATTCGCGTTCTAAATGAGTGGAATTAGTTGGGATAAAATATAATATATCACATAGAAGAACTGGTGCACATTGGCGTTCACAAATAGTGTAATAAGGGGTCAAAATTAAAAAAAAAATATCTCCCAAACATACCAAAGAAATTTGCTAATTATGTAACATAGTTTTGATATAAGATAACCTACAAAATGCAGCATACAAAAACCTGTTTACATAGGCGTTCATAAATAGTAGAAAAAGAACCAAAAAACTAGACTGTAAAAATTATATATTTAGCCTTTTAAGCAGTTAAATTGGTGTTAAAAATACATGACGTGAAAAGGCTAAAAAAGGTCAGAAAAATTTGTATCCTCGATAACTCACTTAACGAATTTTTAACAAATTTGGTACCAAAATAAAATTAGCTTTTAGAAAACATTGAGCTTAGTCAAGAGGCTTAAAAAAGGGTTCACACATATATCAGAAATGTTGAGTTTTTCCTTGATTTATGAACATAAAAAATTAGTTGACATAGGGGTTAGAAAAGAGGGTAAAAAGGGGTTAAAAACATAAAACATATTTCCTAAACACAGCAAAAATATTGACTAGATATGTACAGCTTTGATAGAACATATCCTATGAAATCTAGCATAAAAAACGTACTTACAAAGGCGTTCGTAAATAGTGGAAAAGGGGTCAAAATTAAAAAAAAAAATCCTAATTAGAGAAGTAGTCCATTTTACGTGGAGTTTATCTCTTAAGGATAAATGAAACAATAGTAATGCTCACTTATAAATTGTAATTCCTTTTATTTGTTACTGACTTCATTTAATTAATACTAGGTTATGAGGGTGCTCATTTAACATGTCATTTCAAGAACCGCAACCTTTTCATATCATTATTGCTGTGATCCGCCATTTCATTATTGTAAACCCATTGGAATGTGGTTTATGACTTAAATTCGCATAAAAATGAAGAAGTATGATCTTACTAAAAGTTTCGTTTTTATTTTATTTTTATTAGAAAGAGTAATATGTTTAGTTTATTTACATAAAATAATTTCTACAAATGGTGAGTTCATAAGATGATAATATTCTTATATTTGAAAAATAATTTAATGGCAAAGCGGACTAAAATGCTGGTTTTACCTACACAAGGAATTTTGTTTAATTTAGCAGGGCCCCAGTCTAATTCAATAGAACCAGACCGAGGCATGGGTCGACAGATACTGACGAATTCGTTTCGCTCTTGTTATGAGCTCGTCAGAGTACCATAGTCGTTGCCCATCTACAAATATCGGCCTGCATTTAAGCACAATAGGATATACAACAGTAGACATATGTAAACACGTATCATCTACATGTACATAGTAATGCATATCCTATACCATGCAGAGGCCGAACAAACTCAATGTATAGGTAAAACCAGTCTGCTAAATTAAACAAAATTCCTTGTGTAGGTAAAACCAGCATTTTAGTCCGCTTTGCCATTGAATTATTTATCATTTATTATATTTACGGACATGAAATCCTTTTAATTATTCTTATATATTTGTAATCAAAAAAGAATGAGTGTAATTTTAAAACTCTTTATTAACTTTTCTATATTAAATTTTCCCCCTTGTACCTGTGCGACTGAAGAAGAAAATATTATAAAATAATATTTTTAAAATAAAGAGACGTAAGTGTGCCACATTTCATTTTGATATCGAGACGTGTTTCGGAAATTTTACTCAAGTCAGGAATTTACAAATAACACCCTGTATCTGACAAACGAGGCATTTTTCGATATATGTTCAGATGAAAAAAAAATCTTATTTGTGCTACTATTTTATTATTATATTTATTTATTATAATATTTCTTTACTTAACAATGTTAAATAAATCTTACTTCAATTTCCTCAAAATTCATATATTTGAGGATATGATTTACTAAAAGAAACCAACATCCTAAAAAATGTTTCACAATTTTAAAGAATAATATCTATATGTTAATTAATTTTAAGAGTTTAGTTTATTTTATTCTATCATTTATCATATTTTATAAGAAAGATTTTTCACAAAATGCATATTCTATATGTGTGAGTCAACATAACTGCGCAAGTTTGTATTTCGTGCCATTGATGATGGAACAGACGTTCCGAAACATATCTTAGCAACAACCCTTCTCGAATTTAACATATCTATAAAGAATTTTGTGGAGCAGACGTCGTTTGATTTATCAAGTTTATTTTTTATATAACTTTTCAAATCCGAAGGCCCGCTTGTGGTTGTTATCCATTCGTACTGCACTACGTATCCGTACCAAAGGCCTGCGTATCCATTTGGATACGCAAAGGTACATTTACTGATTGAAAGTGAAGAGGATCAGCGAATTAAAATTATTATTGCATGTGACATGTTTATCGCATCACGGTTTAGTTTTCTGGGATACCATCAAAAACGTGATGATTATGTGACTTAATTCCCTCAGGATGTACCTATACCAAAATATCTCTATAACAATAAATAATTGGTGATTAACGTGATATCGAACCACAAATAGGTTGTAAATTTTACGACCGTCATTTCCTATTAAATATAATATATAATTTTATTATGTTTATATCCTTATGCCAGAGAATTTTATATTAGTTTTACGATTATTATCAATAAATAAAATGTAATAAATTTTGTTGGGAAAAATGATCTCACACAAATAATTCAGCAATCAAACATTACAGCAGAAAATCCACACATACATATTTATGACAGCAGAGAGAGTCTCTGCATTTTTAACGTAGAGGAACGATTAGAGTGAATACATCTCAACACAAAGCACCAATAAATTATTGATACTATCTTTTTTCGAAAGCCAGGAACATGTTAAGTATCACATTATTCAGCTGCTAATGCGGTCTCGCAAATACACTGCCTTCGCCTAAAAACTTTCCGAATAAAAAACATTTTAAATTCGACAGAAAGTTTCTTTTCTTTTTTTTGTTAAGTGTAATGTGATGCTAGCGGATTTGGCATATACCGGGTGATTCAAATTCGATAGAAAATAATCTTTGTTATCTGTCAATTTCTCTCACAGATGACTTGTGATGAGCGATGTATCCCAAACCTTCACTTCACTTCGATGTTCTCTAACATCTTAATCTTTCACGTTGCTTAAGATTTTAATCCAGCCTCTTAAATGTTTCTTTTTCCCACTGATTTCGTTTAGGACGTCTTTGAAAATTCAGGGTCAGTCAGGTTTTTGTAGCAGGATTTTAACAATGATGATTATTGACGATGTATAATTTCGAATATGTAATAATAATAATATTGGCCTTATGGAGTGGAAAATCGATGAATTGAAGATACTGGATAGAAAAACAAGAAAATTGATGACGAAACTAAATCATCACCACCCAAGAGCAGATATCGACCGATTGTATGTTTCTAGATAACAGATAAGAACATTAATAAGAAGGAAACAGAGAAAATCATGAAATATAGGGATCTCGAGATAGAAATTAAACGAATGTGGAACACAAAAACTAAAATCTTGCCCGTGGTCCTGGGTACTACTGGCACTGTATCCTGCTCATTCCAAAAATTCTAAGACGAAATACCAGGTAAACACTCCATTTTAGAACAGCAATTCTAGGAACCTCTCATATAGTGCGCAAAATATTATCTTAAAACCAACCATCCTTTGGAAACCGGATAGTTTCCCGGGTGTATAAGTTAAAAAAACCAGTAGATAAAGCTGAGAACTCCCAATAATAATAATATTAAAGCCTTTATTTTTAACTGGGCGAAGTCTAGCCAAAGGTTACGTTAAATATGGTTACGTTAAAACAGGGTATAGGACTCCGCAACTAAATCACTAACACACTAATGGTTTAATCACAGTCAGATTGATTTGATAACAATTAATTTTTTTCTCAACCCTTGCATTTTGACAAAAATTGCAATCAATCGCCTTTTACTTAGGTACAGGGAACCTGAGAAATAAATGTTATTTTTTATGCACAATCCAAAGATGCAATAAATTACAGGCCATTCCATTTAAAAAACCATAACTTTGATATTCTACCTTTTTTGAAGCACCCTGTAGATTTTAAAATTTAGACTAGATAATCGCTATCCATATAAAGGATCAGCGTGTTTTGCTGGACAGATTTCAATTTAATTCCTTAGTTGATAGAAGGAGAATATTCCTGGTTCAGTTCTTATACTAATTATGTAACTCTCTAATGGATTGTCCAGAGCTACTGTCTCAGGTCTCTTTTTTGATCCCAACTCGAATGACTAGAAATCTACTGCCTTTTTATAACCCCATCCCAAATACAAATTTCCTTAAGCGCACCCCGATATATGCTGCATCCCGGCTGTTCAACACGTATTGCGTTAATGTAGATATAAATGTTATCGGCATGGGTAGTTTTATTAGATTTGTTAATAATGAATTGCATTGTACTTGATGAATTGTTATGATTTTTTTGTCATTGTAGTTTTATTATATTCTTATTGTCAAATATTGTATTAACTTACGTATATTCATGATCACTGTCTGGAATGTATATTGCTAATTTTTACATTGTCTTGTAATTGGGGTTTCCCCGTTAGACAATAAAGCTTATTATTGTTATTAAATCTTCGCCATACCATATGATGTCCATCCGATTATATTTAGATTAATCTCATCGTAGTTATTTTTATTACTGTCGGTATCCTTTGGCAGGCATGATTTATTATACGTCTTATATACGAGGGAGAAATGTATAAAAAACGCTGCATTCGATGCTACCCAACCCAACCCAACCCAACCCTCGTACGTTGACTTTGGATACACTATACAACAAAATAGTTACCTTCGTAAATACATTTCCGAAGCTTGATGTCGATTAAACTTGTTTCCTATCTTATCCAGCATTTAAACATTTTTTCAAAATAGAGAGAGAAAAATATACAGAGTGTCCAATTGAAAAAACATAACAATATCGCCCTGTAACTCAGAAAGGACTATGACCATTTGCGACATCTTTCGTTTCACAAAAAAGTAGCTGAAGACAACCAAAATGGGACACCCTGTACAGTTTGGCTATAAAAATTAGCTTGAAATTATTAAAGTCAGCAATTTTTATGAAATATGCATATCCTTGTGAATGTTTTTCTGCAGTTCATCTACCTTTTTCCGGTTACCATAAATGACAGAATATGTAGAGACTTTTATTTATTATGTTTCAGCGATCAAAAGGCAACTGCTGTTTTAACATTATAATTTATGAGCAATTAGTTCAGTTTGAAATGCCAGACGTTATGTTGTATATATAAAGTGGTCTAACTCAAACAATTACATGTTTAGCGTAGGTTTAAAATAGTTGTAGTAATCCTTCACCATAGTGTGTTAACTAGAGAGAGAAGCTGAAAAAATGTAAATGGGGGGCATTTTATTATTATAAAGTATAATTACATGCAATAAAAATGATATTTATTGTTAGTTGTAAACAATAATTATTTTAAATTCAGTTTTATTTACAATATAAATGCTGGTATTAAGGTTAAGTCATTATTTTAATTCTCTCTTACATACTTAAAATGTGTTAGGTAGTTGCTTTACTACGTAACTTCGTGTAATCCTATAGGACAGGGGCGTACTTAGAAATCTTTCCACATTTACTGATAAAAACTGATAATTTTGATTGAATAAATAAATTTCCTTCTCATTTGGAAGCATTTACTTTTTATCAATGTAAAAATCAATTAAAAGGGTTTTTGCTTTCTGAGTGCTGAGTCTATAATTCATCTGATGTTTGGATGTAATTGGTGAGGTTTTCATAGAAGATCTTCTTCATCTGTATTTATTTCATGCTGCCTCGGGTTTTTCTTTCGTTTGCCGTCTTGTTAATTATTGTTTTTCTTTTTTATTTTGAATGTATTTTCTTTACTTTTATACTTATTTTCTAAGGTTCATACATTTCATATCAGTTTTTACTGTCGATTTGACCTTTTTTGATGTCTTAAATATACACTTAAATTTAAAGCCATTTTCAATTAAAAAATAAGTGGTATATCACATGTAATAATGCTTTAAACAAGTTTTCAGTGTTTTTAGCTGTTATTTAAAATTATTCAGGAAAAATCGCCATAGTTTGGCACTTAACTGACTGAGTAGTAGGTATAGCAAAAACATTCTTTCGTCGTTACTCACAATTATTTATTATTATTTGACAATTTATTTCTGTCTCAGTACAACGTTTTATTCTGTACGCGGTTTTTTAAAATTTTTGTGCTTTTTGCACTTTAAAATTAAAAAAAACGTCTTTTTCAGATGAATGTTTTACGCAAAATAAGTACCAAACTATGGCAATTTTTCTTGAATAATTTAAATAACTACTAAAAACACTGAAAACATGTTGAAACCATGACGTGTGACATACCACCTATTTTTTAATTGAAAATGGCTTTAAATTTAACAATAAAAAATCCAAAAAAGAAGTTGATGATCGTTTTTCAAAAACGAAACGTCGTAGTCAAAATTTGTAAACACTGTCTTATTCTCCTCAAAAAGTAACAATGAAAAAGTGCTAATCATTTTTTGATATCTGTAAAAACAATGTCAGAAAGAAATAAAAATTAAAACCGCAAAAAAATATATTTTCAGAAATTCTCGAAAACGGCAAAAGCTAGTTTATTTTTGAAAACACGATTTAAAAGGTGTTTCAGTTGTACAACTTTTCTCTAATTGAACCGACATTGCCACACAAAATATTTTTTTTTGAATTCTGACTTTTTTGCAGAATTTTTGTAAAAAAACTCGGAATTTTTTATGATTCTTACTTTTTTGCGGATTTCCGTAACAAATTCCGAGTTTTTTTACGGAATTCTGTAAGAAAAATTCTGAGTTATTTTATAGAATTCAGTAAAAAAGTCACACTAATAAAAAATCCCGTTTTTTTCCGAATTCTGCAAAAAATGTCAGAATAGTCATAAATCTGTAAAAAAAGTTAGAATTGAAAAAGTTTTTTTACAGAATTCTGCAAAAAAAGTAAGAATCATAAAAAATTACGCCTTTTTTACGGAATTCTGCACAAAATGACAGAATAGTCATAATTGTGACTTATTTTATAGAATTCTGTAACAAAAGCCAGAATGACAAAAAATTCCGAGTTTTTTTACAGAATTCTGCACAAAAATATCAGAATACTTATAATTCTGAGTTATTTTACAGAATTATGTAAAAAAAGTCAGATTAATAAAAAATTCCGAGTTTTTTATGGAAAACTGTAAAAAAGTCAGATTGGTAAAAAATGCTGCTAAAAATGTCTGAGTTATTTTACAAATTTTTGTAAAAATAGTAGAATAATAAAAAGTTCCGAGTTTTTTTATGGAATACTGTAAAAAACTCACAATGCTTCAAAATTCAGAGTTTTTTTTACCGAATTTCAAAAAATGTCTGAATTGTCAGAATTCTGTAAAAAAAAGGCAGAATTGAAAAATTCCGAGTTTTTTTACAGAATTCTGCACAAAAATATCAGAATAGTCATAATTCTGAGTTATTTTACAGCATTATGTAAAAAAAGTCAGATTAATAAATAATTCCGAGTTTTTTTATGGAATACTGTAAAAAACTCACAATGCTACAAAATTCAGAGTTTTTTTACGGAATTCTGTAAGAAAAATTCTGAGTTATTTTATAGAATTCAGTAAAAAAGTCACACTAATAAAAAATCCCGTTTTTTTCCGAATTCTGCAAAAAATGTCAGAATAGTCATAAATCTGTGTTAAAATTTAGAATTGAAAAAGTTTTTTTACAGAATTCTGCAAAAAAAGTAAGAATCATAAAAAATTACGCATTTTTTACGGAATTCTGCACAAAATGACAGAATAGTCATAATTGTGACTTATTTTATAGAATTCTGTAACAAAAGCCAGAATGACAAAAAATTCCGAGTTTTTTTACAGAATTCTGCACAAAAATATCAGAATACTTATAATTCTGAGTTATTTTACAGAATTATGTAAAAAAAGTCAGATTAATAAAAAATTCCGAGTTTTTTATGGAAAACTGTAAAAAAGTCAGATTGGTAAAAAATGCTGCTAAAAATGTCTGAGTTATTTTACAAATTTTTGTAAAAATAGTAGAATAATAAAAAGTTCCGAGTTTTTTTATGGAATACTGTAAAAAACTCACAATGCTTCAAAATTCAGAGTTTTTTTTACCGAATTTCAAAAAATGTCTGAATTGTCAGAATTCTGTAAAAAAAAGGCAGAATTGAAAAATTCCGAGTTTTTTTACAGAATTCTGCACAAAAATATCAGAATAGTCATAATTCTGAGTTATTTTACAGAATTATGTAAAAAAAGTCAGATTAATAAATAATTCCGAGTTTTTTATGGAATACTGTAAAAAACTCACAATGCTACAAAATTCAGAGTTTTTTTTACCGAATTTCAAAATATGTCTGAATTGTCATAATTCTGTAAAAAAAAAGGCAGAATTGAAAAATTCCGAGTTTCTTTACGGATTACTGTGAAATAAGTCAGAATGATAAAAAAATCAGAGTTTTTTTCCAGATTCTGTAAAAAAAGTCAGAATAATAAAAAGTCCAAAGTTTTTTTATGGAATAGCGCAAAAAAGTCAGATTTCAAAAAATTCGAGTTTTTTTACACATTTCTGTGAGATAAGTCAGAATGATAAAAAATTCCGAGTTTTTTTTACAGAATTCTACAAAAAATGTCAGAATAGTTATAATTCTGAGTTATTTTACAGAATCCTATAAAAAAAGTCAGAATAATAATAAATTACGAGTATAAAAAAAATCTGAGTTTTTTTGCGAATTCTGCAAAAATGTCAGAATAGTCATAATTCTGTAAAAATAGTCAGAATTTAAAAATTCTGAGTTTTTTTAGGGAATTCTGTGAAAAAAGTCAGAATTGAGAAATTCCAAGTTTTTTTTACGGATTACTGTGAAATAAGTCAGAATGATAAAAAAATCAGAGTTTTTTTTCCGAATTCTGTAAAAAAAGTCAGAATAATAAAAAGTCCAATGTTTTTTTATGGAATAGCGTAAAAAAGTCAGAATGATAAAAAATCAGAGTTTTTTTCTGAATTCTGCCAAAAATGTTAGAATAGTCATAATTCTGTAGAAAAAATCAGAATTCAAAAAATTCGAGTTTTTTTACACATTTCTGTGAGAGAAGTCAGAATGATAAAAAATTCCGAGTTTTTTTACAGGATTCTTCAAAAAATGTCAGAATAGTCATAATTCTGAGTTATTTTACAGAATTCTGTAAAAAAAGTCAGAATAATAATAAATTCCGAGTTTTTTTATGGAATACTGTATAAAAAAATCAGAGTTTCTTTCCGAATTCGGCAAAAATGTAATAATAGTCATAATTCTGTAAAAAAGTCGGAATTTAAAAATTTCGAGTATTTTCAGAGAATTCTGCAAAAAATGTCAGAATCCTGCGCTTTCGTAGTTTGGGATTTTGCATACAGGAATGAAATAATCACACACAAAAAGAAAATGCTTTCTATTCCTGTAACCTGTTCCTCTTATATGGCACACTATAAACAATAGATGATATAAATTTCACTACGACGTTTCGTTTTTGAAAAACCATCATCAAATTAGTTTTTTTAAATATGACACTGGATTTTTCTTTAGACAATTTTTGCATAATTGGGTAAAAAACTCTGAATTTTTTATCCTTTACAGTATTCCATAAAAAAAACTTGGAATATTTTTATCATTCTGACTTTCTTTACAGAATTCCGTAAAAAAGGCGGAATTTTTTATTATTCTGACTTTTTTACATAATTCTGTAAAATATCTCAGAAGTATACCTATTTTGTCATTTTTTTACAGAATTCTGTAAAATAACACAAAGTTATGACTATTCTGACATTTTTTACAGAATTGCGTAAAAAACTTGGGATTTTTAGCAAAAAATGTCATACTTAATTCTGAATTATTTTAGAGAATTAAAAAAGTCAGAATAATAATAAATTCCGAGTTTTATTATGGAATACTGTATAAAAAAAATCAGAGTTTTTTTCTGAATTCGGCAAAAATGTAAGAATAGTCATAATTCTGTAAAAATTTAAAAATTCCCAGTTTTTTAGGGAATTCTGCAAAAAAAAAGTCAGAGTGATAAAAAATTCCGACTTTTTTCACAGAATTCTGCAAAAAATGTCAGAATCGTACGCTTTCGTAGTTTGGGATTTTTCATACATGAATGAAATAATCACACACATAAAGAAAATGCCTTCTGTTCCTGTAACCTGTTCCTCTTATATGGCACACTATAAAAAATAGATGATATAAATTTTATAATAAGCACACGATAAAAATGCTCTAATTTTATGGGTTAAAAGTCGGTTTTACTGCTCAATAAATAAAGTTATGTTTACAGCTTGATGAAATATATCCTGCTGACGGCCTAAAACTAACATCAAACTGTATTATTATGATATGAGTTTTATAAACAAACTGATGCGGCATGGGTATTATAGTAGGCATAAAAATATTACTCACTATATATTATTATGATGATGAACTACATTGCATGGATACCTATACATTTTATAATGTATTTCTAATCTTTTAATACACTGAAATATTTTTTATAATTTGGGAAAATAGTCTTAGAGTGTACCTAAACATCATTAAGAAAAATTGTACTTTGATATTGCTTTTTGAATTAAAATTCCCGGATTTTGCGGTGCATTTAAATCAGCTCTTAGAGGTTATGATGAGACCAATAAAACCAAATTGCCGGGCATTTTTCATGGATTAACAAATTTTACAATCAAATTGATCATAATGCTTTAAAACAATAATAATAATAATTGTTTTTTAATTCAGTCCGTATGCTATAGAACATGATTGCTTGAGAGCATTGGACTGAGTTGATTTCCTGACTTTTGCTCACCTCAAACTGATTCTATTGTCAGCCTTTGTTATGATAATTTAAAATATATTCAAATAATCGTGATCAGATAATTTTGTCCATGAATGTAACTAAATTTAATTAAAAATAGCGTGCCTACGGCACTGTGCTTTAACAGGACATCTTCACACACATGCTAGTAAACTACTAAACAAGCGTTAATTAGATTTTTACCTCTTTTACACTACAGTGCTAAATACAACTGGCTGACGTGATATTGTTGTACCATGCAGCAGCATTTAAAATGCGTCTTTTTATTTCTTAATGTGAAAAACGCTCAATTAGCACTTTGGTCACTTTTCAAGTCGCAAGCCGCAAATGGGACCGCTTTTTTACCAAATGGGCATTTTAAGGAAACGACTTTAAGAAAAAACAAGTCGAGAACAAGAAATGGTCTCTAAAGTAAAAGAGAATTTCTGTATTTATGATGTTGTTTGGAGACAAAAAGGTAAATCATCACGGTGATAATGGACAGATAGTTAAATAAATCACTGTTTGCTTAAATATAACGTACTGTGGAGAGTACGAGTCTTATAAATTTTGGTGCAAGCTCACAAGTTTCAAGCAACACCGCTCATCGTCATGATTTTTTTTTTGAATAATTTTAAATAACAGCTTATCCATTACGTATGATATACCATCTATTTTTGAATTGAAAATTGCTTTAAATTTAACAATAAAAAATCCAAAATCGTATTTAAAAAAAACTAAGTTAATGATGGTTTTTCAAAAACGAAACGTCGTAGTGAAAATTTGTAAACGTTATCTTTTTTTTCTCTAAAAGTAACAGCAAGAAAGTGTTTTTAATTTTTTTATATCTGTAAGAATAATGTCAGAAATAAATAAAAACTAAAATTGCAATAAATCGTTTTTTCAAAAATTCTCGAAAAAGGCTAAAGCTAGTTTACTTTTGAAAACTAGTTAAAAAGTTAAAAGGTTCCACACAAAATATTTTTTTGCATTCTGACCTTATTTTTGCAAAATTCTGTAAAAAACTCGGAATTTTTATGATTGTGACTTTCTTGCAGATTCCGTACAAAAGTCGGATTTTTTTATCATTCTGACTTTTTTACAGTCTTCCATAAAAAAAAAACTCGGAATTTTTTATTATTCTGCCTTTTTTGATTCTGTAAAATAATTCAGAATTAAGAATGATACTTTTTGCTAAAAATTCCAAGTTTTTTACGCAATTCTGTAAAAAATGTCAGAATAGTCATAACTTTGAGTTATTTTACAGAATTCTGTAAAAAAAAGTCAGAATGATACAAAAATTCCGAGTTATTTTACAGAATTCTGTAAATAAATGTCAGAATGATACAAAATTCCGAGTTTTTTTACAGAATTCTGCACAAAAATGGCAGAATTGTCACAATTCTGAGATATTTTACAGAATTATGTAAAAAAAATCCAAGTTTTGTACGCAATTCTGTAAAAAATGTCAGGGTAGTCATAACTTTGAGTTATTTTACAGAATTCTGTAAATAAATATCAGAATGATACAAAATTCCGAGTTTTTTTACAGAATTCTGCACAAAAATGGCAGAATTGTCACAATTCTGAGATATTTTACAGAATTATGTAAAAAAAATCCAAGTTTTGTACGCAATTCTGTAAAAAATGTCAGGGTAGTCATAACTTTGAGTTATTTTACAGAATTCTGTAAATAAATATCAGAATGATACAAAATTCCGAGTTTTTTTACAGAATTCTGCACAAAAATGGCAGAATTGTCACAATTCTGAGATATTTTACAGAATTATGTAAAAAAAATCCAAGTTTTGTACGCAATTCTGTAAAAAATGTCAGGTTAGTCATAACTTTGAGTTATTTTACAGAATTCTGTAAATAAATATCAGAATGATACAAAATTCCGAGTTTTTTTTACAGAATTCTGCAAAAAAATGGCAGAATTGTCATAATTCTGAGATATTTTACAGAATTATGTAAAAAAAAATCCAAGTTTTTTACGCAATTCTGTAAAAAATGTCAGGGTAGTCATAACTTTGAGTTATTTTACAGAATTCTGTAAATAAATGTCAGAATGATACCAAATTCCGAGTTTTTTTACAGAATTCTGCAAAAAAAATGGCAGAATTGTCATAATTCTGAGATATTTTACAGAATTATGTGAAAAAGTCAGAATAATAAAAAATTACGACTTTTTTACGGAATTCTGTAAAGAAATTAAGAAAGATAAAAAAATTCCAAGTTTTTTTTATAGAATACTATATAAAAAGTCAGAACGATAAAAAATTCAGAGTTTTTTTACCGAATTCTGCAACAATTTTCTAAAGAAAAATCCAGGGTCATATTTAAAAAAAAACTAAGTTGATGGGTTTTCAAAAACGAAACGTCGTAGTGAAAATTTGTAAACGCTATCTTATTTTCCTCAAAAAGCAACAATGAGAAAGTGTTTTTCATTTTCTTATATTTATAAAAATAATGTCAGAAATAAATAAAAACTAAAATTGCAAAAAATCGTTTTTTCAAAAATTCTCGAAAACGGCTACAGCTAGTTTACTTTTGAAAACACCATTTAAAAAGTGTTTAAATTGTACAACTTTTCTTGAATTTAACCGATATTGTAACTCCTACCGTTTCCGAGATTCCAATGCTATCCCATTTTATATTGGACACAGTGTATATTTATGAACAATAGAATCAAAACACAAAGTGGAACATATTTAAAATGGATAAGTTTGTAGGTACGCCACAGATACTCCCGTCCAAAAAAATAAAAATAAATAAAACAATTAATTCAATATAATTTTAACAAATTAATTAATTCTTTTATAAGAATATATTTTAAAAAAATAGTGTTTGATTAGGCTTGCGAAAAGATCAATTTTACACACACAAATGAGCAAGTTAACACCTACTTCCGGTATTACCAGAAGTGGCATCATCTTAAAAATATTTTAGTGGTCTGACCCCGCCCCCTTTCCCTATCGAATGAAATAAAAATCAAATGATGTTTTACAAAAAAAAAATTAAAAATCAAAATGAAACCTTTAATTAAAGAATTAATTAAATATATTTCTAAAGCCTAAAAATTAAATCTTGATCTTGAATATTAGTAAATGTTAGGAATAATAATTAATTCATAAATATAAATTGAAAAACCGAGGTAAATTTGATGCAGAGGAGTCACCGAGTGCCCTAGAAAACATCAAAAAACGTTATCTTAAAAAAGTAGTCCATTCTTGAATGGAGTAAATGTATTTAACCGGAAATGAAAGTCAATCCTCCACGAAACGAAACAAATATATAACTAAGCTACCAAACATGTTTCGGAGGTACAAGCTCCATCATCAGTGGTAATACAGTCAGTTACGAAAAACTACATTGCAATGTGCATATATTCAAGCATTCACAGTTCATAGAGTATGCAATGCATTCGGGCCATTTCGTGAAAAATTTTATCTAAAACAATAAAAACTATTAAATAAAATATATGTGTTTTTTATATGTGTATTTTCTTTTTTTTTATTGAGATTAAAAAATTGAGGTTAAAAAAAAACCTTATTTTTGAAATACACTGTACGTTGGTGTTTCCCTAAATTTTATCGGTTCTTGCAACTGCCGATATTCAAAACAAATCGTTAAACCTTACCTCTTACACTGTTTTCACAACCTTGAAGGAATTTGCGCAAGAATGCACGAGATTGACATGCATCACAAGTAGCATATATTTGACCACATTTGCAAAGCAGCTCCGTGAGAGACACTGCCGTTTTTCCAAAAGTATTTGCTACCGTTTTTAGTGGAAAGCATGTCGTCGGTTGGCGGGCAATCAAAGTTCCGATACTTAGCCTTTCACGTCACGTCTGCATTCCTGTTTCTTTTTAAATGAAATAAAATACGAAAGCAAAAACAAAACAAAAACACACATCACATACGAAAAGGACATCCGCGACTGCATTGTCCTGCTGTCAGCCGTTAGTCAATCAAGTGTGTTGTGTGTGTGCAATCGTGGCAATTCTGCCTGTCAGACTATGAAAGGATCAAATAAAGTAGCGCTGCCAACTTGATGAGAATTTAAATAGTTCTATGGTTTGAGTATGCGTTCTGGGAAGGGTGAAAAACCTTGATATATACGAGAAATTATATTTACCATATATAGAAATATTTTTTATTGTTTATTTTAATGTACAAGGCTAGGATGACCATATAAATCATATTCATGCTTTGTAGACGTTGCCCCAAAGCGCCACGAAAACTCATTTGTATGGCATTCCAGATACTTATTGTATTTTTACGAATTGCTTGTTACATAATGTAACAAAACTTTAAGTTTATGTTAGAATTTATTGCTGGAAAAACACATTTCTTCGTTCTGCCAGTGGAATATTGTCTAAATAATTCGAAATTATTTGTTTACTAACAATCTCGTTATAAGGATTGCTCGTAAGATTTTCTTCAAATACCTTGTAGGCTAAAATTCCGCTAGAATTTATTGCGCACCAAACATTAAAACCAAATCGACCTTGATCTTGGACAGTAGCAACACGATGAGGATTGCTATCAGACCACCAGTGCTCTTTATGTCGATTAAATATCCCAGCAATACTTATGTGAGCCTCATGTGTCCAAATAACATTTGCAAAAAAATTGGATTTTCTCTCACCTTGGCTCGATACCCATCATTTGATTGTAAATGCTGGGTTTTACGAATTGCGTAAGGTCGGAACTTATGCTTTTTTAAAATATTGAGCACCCGTCGACGGGATATGCCACCTTCTATTTCAATTTTTCTGCTCGAAATTGTCGGATTATCAATAACAGCTGCAATGACATTAACATTTACTTCTTCTGGGTCTGCGCAATTATAAGTTTTAGGTCTTGGTTGTGTAAGTGATCGATAATTAATAAGATTTTCCTTTAACCTTCCAAATATGTTTCTACTGGGCTGTCTTTTTTGTCTTTCTGGGTATCGGTTGTAGTAGGTTTCAGATGCAGCATTAGCATCATTATTACATTGAATAAAGCATTGCAACATATAAAATATTTCAAAATTTCCGTAAGACAGTTCCGTAATAAACTGTTAATTAACGAATGCTTTAATTAATGAATGCTGAGAATGATTATAATTTGACATTTGACTTGAATAACATAATCCAAACCAAATTAAAAAGTGTGGAGAGGATTTATTTTACACTAAGGAAAAATTTTACTAGCGAACACAATACCTATAAGTTTCTTGGAGTAATTGTAGACCCAAAATTGACATGGAAAGATCAGATCGATTGCCTATCCAAACAATTGTCCAGTGTGGTTTATCTCTTGCGAAAACTATCGACTACATGTTCACAAGAAGTCTTGCGTTGCGCATATATGGGAGACTTTTAGGGCATAATTAGTTATAGCGTTCTGTTCTGGGGCAAGGCACCGCAATGGCAAATTATCTTTAAAATTCAAAAGGCGGCTGTACGCGTAATGGTTACAGCTGGATCTAGAGAGCCATGCAAACCCTTCTTTAAAAAATTAAATATTTTAACAGCTCCTGCTCTGTATGTTTGGCAGTGCATTTTTTATATTAGGGAAAATCTCAATACTTTAATAAGTCATGAGGATCTGCACTGTTATGAAACGCGGCAGAAAAAAAACTGTGTCTGTTTTTTACACTCTAGTGCTTTGTTAACCTTAAGTTGTGTTATAGTATGTTGATTTTACTGATTATTTAGGTGAGTGAGATAGACAATATTTCGAGTAGATTCCAGAGTGATTTTGCTGTCTCTTATGTTTACGCTGCCCCATCCAACCACTGAGCTACTGAAGCCGAAAACTATTTTCTTTCTTGCTACTTGAATAAATTAATAATAATAAATAAAAAATACTGGAATAACAGGTGTTGTGGCGTCAAAACGCTCCTTTAGAAGGTCAATATTTTGTAATGAGTTTAGATAAAAATGATTTACCTATTTAATATCTAATCATACCTGTTTTACCTATCAAAGAAAAATGGTTTATTTTTTATTGATTGAGCACCAGGGATTATAATTTACATCGCAAATTCTATGAATGATATAAGTAAGTATAATTTATACTAATTACTATTCCATTACAAATAAAATACCTACATAAATATAATGACTTCATTCTAACTATACATTGTAATGTTTTCACAAATAATGTATTGATAATGTCAAAGCATTGCGTTTCTAATACGTGTTTGAACTGCTGATAATTATTTATTGCAGTGCTTAAAAACAAATTCACTTTGTCGAATGTGTAATCCATTCAAAAGTGCTCATTAATCCCACAGCGTGTAATAAATTTGTTTCAATGTGAAATGTTGTCGTTTATTTTACTTTTTTTGTTGGAAGTGACAAGCCTGGCATTAGAATTTAACAGCTTTTCAAATTGTATAGTTGTAATAATAGGTATAATACTTGTAGAAGTGTATTACTTCGAGTTATTATATGGAGGCGATTATTTTTACTTTGTTATTTAGATATTGTAAATGTATAGAGGAGTGTCAACGATAAGTAGGTATATTTCAATGGTTTGAAAAGATTTATGATATTTCTTGACAAGGATACTTACCGACAAATGTGTCCTTAACGGTAATACGGAGTTCGCCTTTAATATCTGCTGGGAAGAACAGAAAACCTTTGGGAACAATAGCTATAAGTACCTCATTTGCTCCCGCGGTTTAGTTCTTTCATCAAAATCCAAGGGAGCAAATGGAACTTTATTCCAGAGGAAAATAGTATACAGGGTGTCCATGAAATGACTGTACAGGGTGGGCAACCGTAATAGATAGAGCGAAACTAAGCGCCACGTCACATTCGATTTTTTTGAGCTTAGTTTAATGCCGTAAGCGGAGCGCGGCTAACTTGATTAGTTTTCTTTATACAGGGCAATTTTTATTTTTTGTCATTTTCTTTTTTCCTTCGGTTGTTATTAGATTTACGGGAAAAGTGTTTGTAATAATAATAATAATAATAATAATAATAATAATGCTTTATTTGCCCCTATAACAATAGTTATTGGCAACGTCACATTCAGTATGTACATAAATAAAAATACAATATAAACAAACAAAATACTCAAACAACAAATGCGTGTGTAAATAGTACAAATACAAAACAGTAAAACAAAGTACATAAAAGTCACTTAAAACTTCAATTCACAATACAACAACAACAATTAATAATATTTAAGTATTTTATTGTGTAATTATTTTTCTCCATATAAAATTTAAACTATAAATTAATGCATACTTAATTTTCAACCTGCTTTACCATAAAACGGTAATTTTGAATTTCGTCTTCATCTGAAGCAGGCTTTATCCTATACACCTATTTAACATACTTAATTTACATACCTATAGGTATTTCCCTCTTTTTTTATTCGTGTAATAATAGTAAAACATTATTTATTTCGGTCTCTCTCTTGCCTGTATGCGGCACTTGACACCCTTGCCAGTGCTTGTGTCTTGTGACACACCAATAGCCTATTTATTTATCATACACGTTCTTATGCAGATGAAGCGTACCTCAAAGCATTTTCATCTATTATTCAGCAACAATAGGCAACACTGCCATCTGGCATATACCCACTATACAACGACCTATCTCTCTTCGTATAAACATAGTTGCCAGCGTTTAATTGTACTAAGCATAGCATACGAATCTTGCCATTAAAAACACTATAAGAAGCACTCTTCATATGGATGCAGCAGAGATTTAAAATAAGGTTATGTGACAACGCTTGGCGAGTGTTTTGTACATATATGTCGATTATTATTTTGATTATATATATATATATCACACAGTCGCAAATTTCTAGTGCTATGCTAATATTATTTTTATTTACTTTTCGGGAAGTTTTGATATTTTGAATACAAATTAGTCTTTCTATTTAGTTACCTACATATTTAATTGAAGTTTTAAAATCTAAAAAAGTAGTGAACAAATAAAAAAATATATATATACTTATACAATGTGTCCACGGATAGAGTTTGGAAGAAGAAAAACTTTTTTATTTGTCGATTTAGAAGAAAAAGTCATTCTTTATAAAAACGTCTGCTTGTGTCGAAACTACAATTTCAAATGCCAAATTTACGATTACTATACAGGGTATATCAAAAATAAATTTTTTATGATTTTGATTTTTTTGTTTTTTTTTTTTAATTTTATGAAAATATTTTCAAAACCGTGATTTATTACACCAATTGTGCAAAATTAATTTTATTATTTTAATAGTAGCTATGAAATTAACCACTTTCAGAAAAAAGTTTATTAGTGTTTTTTGCACAATTGGTGTAATAAATCACGGTTTTGAAAATATTTTCATTAAATTAAAAAAAAAACAAAAAAATCAAAATCAGATTTCTTACAACCTCTTACAGGTATGCCACCCCCGTCTGCTCCTGTTCAAAGCAGATTCTCCAGGCTTTTGCATTAAATTTTGTTTTAAATATATTAGTTATTTGCCATAAAAGCTGGCTTTTATCTTTTTACCCTCTTCAAATGAACTGAGGATCTTCTTACGAAGTTGTCTTCTTCGTTAAATTGAGCACACAAATGCTCGAAGACTCCTGCGTCCTTGTTATTTACGTTTTTAAAATTTTACACTTAGATTTAGACGTTAGAATGGCAGAAAAAAATCTTCATTTTCATAGATCACCCCAAATGTAAACTTGACATTAATTTCAATAAAATAAAACATAAATAAGTTGTAGTCAAGTCTCGATACAGCATACCAATTAATTTCAATATTGAAATGAAACACAACATTTATTGAAATTATTTCAACATTGACAGTGAAGTCAATGTTTTTACAGCATAAGGCTGGGTCATTTAAATTTGATCGCACCTTAAAAGTCAACGAATTATTGTGGAACCGACAATACCATATTCAGAATGTTGATAATTTATATGCGCGTTGTATGTTAAAACATATTATATATTTTCTGTGCCTTATAATATATAAATTTATGACAAAGTGTCGGTATATGCGCCTTTTTTTTCTCAACCTCCTCAACTCCTTTATGTCCATTATATCCTCTATATTGTTGTTGTTGTCAGTGCGGCATTTTGCTTTGTGCTGTTTTTGTTTTATGTTTGCTGTGCTGTCCGGTTGTAGTTGAGAACTTGAAAAGAGGAAGGCATAACTCAAACACTTGACACAACACACATGCCTTCTCGTTTAACGAAGTGGATAAGAACATGTGAGATATCTTTTAAGAAAAGCTAATGGAAGACAAGTGGATTATTTTACTATCTATACTATACGGACGGGGACGATATGTTACATAAACGACGACAGTGACATTTTTAAATATCAGTTTCAAGCATCGAATAATTCATTCATGAAACTGTTCTATGGAAGATTTAAACACATTAAAACTCAAGTAGGTTAAAATAAAAATACATTTTTTGCACACTCTCTATCCATTTTCACTGGGTTACATTACAAAATTGACATTGAAATCTGGCTAAACTAAATTAAAATATTGCTAATACTTTTAGTGATTACTTTGTTGGTTTCTCTAGGAAATCTGATTCGGTTAACTTGAAAAAAGCAACTCCCATAAATGTTACTTTAAGATCTTTTTTCCCTACTACGGTTGACGAAGTAATTGGAGTTGCCAGAAAGGTTTGTAGGAAAAAATCAAGTGGTACAGATAACATTCCAGGTCATGTGGTATTGAGTATTTTTGAAATAATTGCAGAACCTCTATTCGCGATCATTAATAAGAGTTTTGCGCAAAGTGCCTTAAAACATCAAAAATAGTTCCTATTTATAAACAAAAAGGTGATGCAAAAGATACAAATAATTACAGACCGTTGGCACTACAAAGTCAATTTAGTAAAATATTTGAGTGCTTATATAACATGAGACTTAATAATTATCTCGAAAAATTTAAGATTCTCTCTTGCAACCAGAATGGATTCAGGATCGGTCGATCAACAGAAACAGCTCTTAATCAGGCTTTGACCAGTCACTCAATAATAAGGAAATAGCTCTTGGCCTTTTCTTTGATTTAAGCAAGGCGTTTGATTCCATAAGCCATGAACTTTTGTTTCTGAAACTGAATGCTGTTGGTATAAGAGGAACAGCGGCCGCATGGATACGTAGCTTTGGTAATTTGGGTAGTATGATTGTAATAATTAAAACACTGTTTAACGGTATGTACAAAACTGAATATTTATTAATATGGAAAATAGTGTGTTTGAGATTTAGGTTGTTAAAATCTGGAGAGAGAGTTTTGGCACGAGAGAGATGTTGACTGTTTTGATGTTGAAGACTGACTGGGGTAAAATTATAGAAAAAGCATCTCTGTGAAGAGAGTACCAAATCTGGTCGGTACGTGGCTTTAACAATAACCACTGCTTTTTCTAGGTAGAGACTAGGGATTTCTTTTGTTCCCGAAAATGAAAAACAGTAAAGAGAAAGTAGAAATATTGGTGCCAGATGTTTCGACATTTAGTGAAATTTAGAAAATATTATTTACAACTACTATACTAAATTTTTACAAAGAAATAACTAAATTTAAAAATACATATATACAGTGTGGCACAATAAAAGGTTGCCACAGTATCTACAGAATAAAATACAATATATACAGTGTGGCGCAAGAATAATGGTCGCCACAGTACCCCCCTTCCAGTGATTGGATCACGAAAATCCGGCCTGTAGACGGTCTGGAAAGCGGACGCGTCGTCCTGATCGAGTACGCAGTTCTGGTGCAACTGCTATACGTCTTTCGGGCTGAACTGCAGGCTGAATGGGAACTGGAACTTGAGCTGGGGTGTGATTTCGTTGAATCTCTACCGTTGCTGGTTCTGCGTCACCGTGGCTGTCGAAGGCGTCATTGTCTTGCATGACAAAAGCTGGTTTGAGTCTGTCAATGGAACCCGTGACGTTTCGTCCCCGAATACGTAAGATGTACGTTTTATCGGAGCGAGACTCAATTTTGTAAGGGCCTTCGTATGGTGGCTAGAGAAGTCGCCTGACACGATCGCACCGAAGAAAAGCGTGCGTCGCATTGAACAGGTCCCTGGATAGGAACGTAGGGCGTTGTCCGTGTCGGGAGCCGTTGATTGGACGAAAATGCTGAATCTGCGAGCGCAAATTTTGTACAAATTGGCTCGTTGCAGTAGCTGTGGTGCTGCTTTCGGCGAGAAATTCACCGGGTAAGCGAAGGGATTCACCGTACAACAGTTCTGCTGCTGTAGCTTGAAGACCTTCCTTCCAGGCGGAACGTATGCCTAGGAGTACAGTGGGAAGAACTTCGGTCCAACGGTCGTTTTGGTGGCACCTGATCGCAGCTTTTAGTTGGCGGTGAAAGCGTTCAACCATTCCATTAGCTGCGGGATGATAAGCAGTTGTTCGAAGGTGAGTCGTACCTGTTAAGGCGTTAAGTTCCTTAAAAAGATGCGACTCAAATTGCCTGCCTTAATCAGTGGTGATTCGTAAGGGTGTACCGAAGCGTGCAATCCAATTATCGTAAAAAGCCCTGGCGATTGTTGCGGCTTCCTGGTTTATGACAGGGATGGCTTCAGGCCAACGGGAAAAGCGGTCTACGCATGTTAGAAGGTATCTGAAACCTTCAGAACTTGGCATGATCACGATATCGATATGAACGTGCTCGAATCTTCCCGCTGGTGGAGTGAATGTTCCTGGATGTGTGACATCTGCGACCACAAATCTCCACGTGAAATCACGACGCAAGCCGAGGTTGAGTGTCATTGTCACTATGACGTACGTCGCGATTGTTGTACCGTTTGCGGCGGAGAGTTGGTACAGGGATTTTGCACGCTTCTCGTGAAGCATTTGACGTGGGAACACACTTAGGTCAGCACCCGTATCCACTAAAAAATCAAGCTTTGAATTAAAGTCTTTGATGAAGAGACGGCTTGAATTGGATGGCCCGGTGTCGTTAGCCGTCATTAACGACTGGCCGTTAAGTTTCCCGCACTATTTGCACTGCACGGTTTTTTACACTTTCGCGTGTCATCTCCAAATTTTTTTATGGTACCAGGTGCCGTTTGCTGGATACCGACCACGAGACGGAGGTCGTGATGTACCGCGAAAATTTTGTGTGTGTTTTTGTTTGATCTCCGAGATCTTTTTTTGTAAACTGGTCAGTTGCTGCTGCATTTGAACCAGTACTTGCATCATTGCGGACACTACCGCGTTTTGATCAGCCGAAAGAGCCATGTCGCGAATGTTTGTCGGACGGGCGTTTCTTATATTTTAAAATTACACACACTACCCAAACTACCACACAAATAAGATCACGTCGGGGTCACCACTTTGGTAATTTGGGTAGTATGATTGTAATAATTAAAACACTGTTTAACGGTATGTACAAAACTGAATATTTATTAATATGGAAAAGAGTGTGTTTGAGATTTAGGTTGTTAAAATCTGGAGAGAGAGTTTTGGCACGAGAGAGATGTTGACTGTTTTGATGTTGAAGACTGACTGGGGTAAAATTATAGAAAAAGCATCTCTGTGAAGAGAGTACCAAATCTGGTCGGTACGTGGCTTTAACAATAACCACTGCTTTTTCTAGGTAGAGACTAGGGATTTCTTTTGTTCCCGAAAATGAAAAACAGTAAAGAGAAAGTAGAAATATTGGTGTCAGATGTTTCGACATTTAGTGAAATTTAGAAAATATTATTTACATCTACTATACTAAATTTTTACAAAGAAATAACTAAATTTAAAAATACATATATACAGTGTGGCACAATAAAAGGTTGCCACAGTATCTACAGAATAAAATACAATATATACAGTGTGGCGCAAGAATAATGGTCGCCACAGTACCAATAATGGTCGCCACATAGCTATCTTACACAGCGGACACAGGTGGTTGAAATTGTGGGTGTCCGTTCGAGGTCCGAGATCGTGAGCAGTGGGGTGCCGCAGGGCTCCTGTCTCTCACCTACCTTGTTCAATGTTTTATTGTTGATATCTCTGAAGTTCTGGGTATTTTTGGAAATCCCATTCTTTATGCAAACGATACTAGTGTTTTTGTTTCAGCCAAGGATGCAGTAGGGTTAGTTCAGGCTGCCAACGTGGTGACTGGGGCGATGTATCGATGGTGTGTGCATAACGGACTTACCCATAATGCATTAAAAACGGTTGCTCTGCCTATATCTATACCAAACAACACCAGCAATAAGAGTTATCTGATACGTATAGGAGGTGAGTTTATAAAAAATGTGAGTAATACCAAATTTCTGGGAGTGTATACAGACAGCAAACTGATCTGGGACATACATATTGACACCATACTACCAAAAGTCAGTAGCTGTGTGTTTCTGATAAAGAATATTAGAGGTACTGTATCAACCACCATTCTGAAATTGATATACTTCGGCTTAGTCCAGTCTACCTTGGCATATGGAATCATATTTTGGGGAGAACCCGGTGGATCGACTAGAGTATTCAGGGCCCAAAAAAAGGTTATAAGAGCAATACAAAAAATTCCTCAGACAGCTTCATGTAGGGAACATTTTTTGAATATGAAAATAGTGACTTTTCCTTGGCTCTACATGTACGAACTCATAATTCATATCAAAAAACAAAGTGAATCGTTGCTTAAAAGAGAAGATGTTCACAATTATGGCACTAGAAACAAAATAACGTGGTTTTGCCATTTTCTAGACTAAGCATTGGTCAGAAAAATCCTAACTATATAGGCGTACAGTGTTATAATAAGATTCTGAAAATTAACAAATTTAAAAACCTAACATTTAGGAGATTTAAGCTGGAGTTGAGAAATTATTTTGTGGATAAATTTTTGAACTATACAACTGATTAATAATATGTATCTATTAGTTATTATGTTTGACAATCCCATAATGTAACATGTTGTATTGTTATCATTCTGTGGAACTAAGAAATAAATAAAAAAACTTTCTCAAATTATTTGATACCCAAGATTAAGATTAACTTGATGCCTATTGTGTCCCCCTGTCTTGAGTGACTTGATCTGTGTTTGAAGTTACAACTCTCCATCAACTTCTAGAGCTTATATGAACTCCAGTAGCTTTACTGGTTTCAGGAACAACACGTCTCCATCTTGCACGATTTCACGCTAAGTATAAGAGACAGTATAGCCACTCTCAAATGACCAACATCTCGACGTAATCATGACGACAATATGTCACAGCTAATTGACGTTGAATAAGGACGTAACAACACGTCGAGTGATAACGTCAAAAATACGTCAATATGCGTCCAATGTTAAACTAGTAAATGGTGGAAATAATAGGCTTGTCTAGATTCTTTTTTAGAACTAGGTCTGAAACCGCTGAGCAATTTGATTGGTTTTATAATAGTCTTGGGATTGTTTACAATCTTCGAGAACAATATTTCATGCCAAATATGTTTTCTCTTCTTTACTATTTTATAAATGGATTTTTTCCTTGAAATGAGATTTCCTACAGATTGTAGTTGAAATAATTTTTGTTATTTCATATCAGTTGACAACGTTTCGGCAACGCATATTTGCCTTCTTCAGGTACAATTTAAATCGTCTCCTATTCACCACAGGCGTTCAATTTTTCGTACATTAAAATTTGTAATCGCGTCGTTCGGAAATAAAAATAATGATGAAACTATCAACCATAAATTGTTGATCGCTAAACTGAAGTTTTACGGTTTCGATGATGCGTCTTTGTCCTTATTTAATTCATATTTATCTTTAAGAAAACAAAGGGTTTACCATAATGGCCAGTTTTCGACGGTGTCGGATATTACATATGGTGTGTTACAAGGTTCAATTCTGGGGCCTCTGTTATTTTTAATTTATACCTCAGAAATTTTGAGTTCATTAAATCATTGTAGCATACAGGCTTTTGCGGATGACACACAGGTTTATTACTCTTTTAAGACGGATGATTGTGTTGAGGCCTGCCAGAGAGTTAATGCTGACTTTTATGTTCTATTTTCACTTTCCACCGATCATACTTTAAAATTGAATCCATTAAAAAAAAATTTTAAAGTTATGATTAATAACAGTGTTGTCCAGTGTGTTTCTTCTGCAAGGAACTTAGGTGTTATCACTGACACTGATTTAAGATGTCGTGAGCATGTAAAGAACATGTTGCGGAAGTCATTTTCCACTTTGAAACTTTTGTATCCGCATAGACATGTTTTGAACGTTAAGCTCAAGCGTACTCTCTGTGAATGACTAATTTTATCCAATTTTAACTACTGTGATTTTGTTTACGGACCCATGTTAGACGTTTTTGATAGAAGACGTATTCCAGGGAGTACAGAATTGCTGTGCTAGGTTTGTTGCGGGTCTTAGGAAGCTTGATCGTGTTTCTCAAGCGATTCGTGATATGAATTGGCTCAGCATGGAAGACCGTCGGCTCCACCACCTGGCTACGTTTATTTTTAAATTACTTTATGATTCTAATGCTCCTTTTAAAATTAAAAGTAAGCTTGTGTCCAGGAGAGATGTACATGACATTAATGTTCGCCATTTTGATAGACTTACAATGCCACATCATAGAACTTCACTGTTTCAGAGTAGTTTTATTTATAAGGCCATCAGATTATATAATACGATTCCCAGTGAGTTCAGGGGGTTGAGACCTAATACATTTAAGAGTCGTTCCTATTAAATAAACCGTGAAACGTTAGATACGTCCATTGTATTTCGAATTTGATTGTTTTAATTTGTTTTTTTCCCTTTTGCTACTGTCCATGGGAGATGGAGTTGCGTGGGTTTTGCCTAATATATTGTATTAATTAAATTCATATGTTTTTGTTTTCTTCTGTTTTGCATTTTTATGTTTCTTTCTGTTAAGTTGTTTTGGCTGCTTCTAAGGTTAAGTAGAGTAGCTTTAAGCTATAGACTTCGCCTTTTTAGTGGTCGTGTGTGTTTTTTTGCTTGGGTATTTCCCAACACGATGTATTTACTTTGCAAATAAAGACGATTTATTATTATTATTATTATTAAATAGAAAAACAGACCGATGAAGACAGAAATCTTATGCTGCAAGAAGACAATTTGCATTTCCAAAAAGATGCAGCGACTTTTCCAAAAACCTATATTTATGTAGTTTCATCGTATATGAAAGGTAAATTGCTGCTTTATTTTAAAAGGACACAATAATCTGCTTGTAGAAAATTTATTCTAGGTATATAACAAAAAAACTCCAATAACTTAAAGCTCCCAATACAAAGATAAATCAAAAAATCACTTAAGAACTACTAAATAAATCCAAAACCGATAATCTACTGTCGGATATAAATTTAACCATAAATTTCTATGGCCTCTCTTATCCCCTGTAACCGATTTTCATTATAATAAGTTGTTTTGTAATCATTTATACAATAAATTATTGTAATCCCTAATAATAAAGAAAAATAGATATATCCGAGGAGGCACACCCTGTAGTTATAATACATAAAAGCTTCCCACCATGCTGTGTCTCTCATTAGTCATTGTTCGCACCTGGATTGTTATTCACAGCGTTTTTCTTTTCTTCTTTTCTGTTGTCTGTATAATATAGGGGTATAGGTTCGTCCCATGACATCCCATTACCTGGGCAATTCGTTATAATATCCGGAAAATGAAAATGAAGATATAAATAATAGCACTGTGTGTGCTACGATATCAACAGACAACAAACTAACAACGGGTTGGGTTGAGGTAGGCTTTTATTTTTAATTTGATTTAAATTACGACTTAGGGTATCATTAATTTCTAAACTATGGTATATACGAGGATAGTTTGATAAGTCCTTTTCAGTCGGTGAGCATTAAAGGAAATCATAATCTCCTATTAGCTCGATACATTTAGTCCAACGTGTTTCTATTTTTTTAAATCTTTTCCAACTTTTCGCTACCACTTCATGCCAAACGACATGCGGAGGCAGTCATTAAGGATAGTTTTTTAGGTCTTGATTAGGTCCTGTATGATAGGGTCCTACACCAAACAAAGGCCCCAAAAAATTGAAATCTGGTTCCCTAATAATGGGGTCGTGATATTTACGCAGGACCAACCGTGCTCTTTTTTACCATAAACAACATGGTGGAGTCCCATAGAGACTCCTATATATTATTTTTTTTAAACAGACTTTTGATGATTTTTGGAGATATTTGAATTGGAGTTTCACAGCGGCCTTCCCTGTAAGAAACATTAAGATTAATCGCAATCGAACAAAGCATAATCAACGCATAGTATTCTCAGATGAGCTGTATTATCAATATCTGGAACTCCAAAATTTGCGCTGGTTGAGTAGTAACATCTATAATGAGGAATTGAATGCACTCTATCGGCAGACTCGTAAGTATATCACAAGAAAAATAGTGGAGGAAAAGAACAGTAAATTCGCTTTAACAGTCAATAACTCTTCTAATAAATCGAAAACCATCTGGAATGAGTTTAAGAAGATCACAGGCGGTTCCGTCAAACAAGAGATAAAAAAAATTTCATATAATGCTCAAACCATTACGGATGCTAAGTCAATCGCCTCAGCATTTTGTCGTTATTATTCGTCCGTCGTTCAGGATAACCTTAATGCGCATTTTGGTGGTATATTGTCGTCTCAATGCACTATTGGGACTGTTTGTCAAGTGTCAATGTTTTTCGAGCCTGTTGATGAGTTTGATGTGCGAAGGGTAATCCAGACTGTGGTAAATAAAAAGTCAACTGGACCAGATGGCATGCCTATTTCTGTTATAAAGTCTTGTTGCAGTGTGTTGTCGAATAAACTCGCTCGATTAATTAATATGTCTGTAACAAGTGGTTTGTTTCCAGAACAACTGAAGCAGTCCATAGTGGTGCCGATTTTTAAAAAGGGCGATAATACTAACATTGAGAATTACAGACCTATTGCACTTTTGAGTGTAGTATCAAAAGTCAATGAGAGAGTAGTGGCTGACCGTGTATGCGGATTTCTAAAAAGGTTTAACGTTTTGAGTAGCTGTCAGCATGGATTTCGGAGGGGTTTTTCCATTGAAACCTGTATTACGGACTTTGTACAGTGTGTTCATGATGCTCTGGATGGTGGACACTACGTTGTAGCCCTACTATTTGACCTGTCGAAAGCATTCGACACGGTCGATAAGTCATTTGTCGCTGACAAGCTTGATAGTCTGGGTGTGCGTGGACCCCTAAATGAATGGATGATGTCCTATCTCAGTGGCCGAAGATTCGCGGTCCGTGTCGGTGATGCTCTTTCCGAAGATATGGTACTTAATATGGGTACGCCACAGGGAAGTGTCTTGGGACCTCTCTTGTTTTTATTGTATGTAAATGACCTGCCCACTCATATAAGCTTTGGAAAAATATTTTTGTACGCTGACGATACAACCATTGTGGTTGCGGATACCGACCCGGATGCGCTTCTGCGGAAGATAAACATTGTACTGGATGAATTTCATATCTGGTGTAAAAATAATAGATTAATCATAAATTTTGATAAGACTGTTGCCATTCAGTTTGACTGTTTTCAAAGACGTCTGCCATTTACTATTAATTTTTGTGGACAGAATCTTCCATGGTCTGACGCAACTAAATTACTGGGAGTCTTTGTTGATCACGATCTCACGTGGGCTGAGCAGATAGACAGTGTTTGTGCCAGGGTGAACAGGCAATGCTTTGTACTTTATTCCCTGAAATCCACGTTTAATCGACAGGCGCTTCTTTGTATATATTATGCATTGATATATGCTACTCTCTCCTACAACATTATTTCATGGGGACGCGGGCGTTCAGCGGATCTACGCCGTTTGTTTCTATCGCAGAAGCGAGCTGTTCGTCTCATTTTTAATCTCTCAAGTCGTGAAACTTGTCGACATATATTTATAGGGGAAAAAATGTTGACCTTTCCTTGTATCTATTTGTATAAACTGTTACAATTTGTATATAAATCTATTAACGCTATACAGACGAATGGCTCGCATCATACCTATTTAACAAGGGGTAGAAACAGATTATATCCTCCGCGACCAAAAAGGGAATTTTTTAAAGGATCGCCACTATACTCTGGGATTGTTTATTTTAATGCCTTACCGGAATACGTCAAAAATTGTACAAACATTAATGTTTTCAAAAAGAAATTGAAAGTATTGCTTATGGATAATGCATTCTATAGCTGTGATGAATTTCTCAATTACTGTGAACGTACTGATTTTTAGCTATAGGTATTTTATTTTTTTTGTATATTTGTTATTTGTATTTATTATTATATTATGTTAATTTTTTGTCCATTTATACACCACCTTTCGTTTGTTTACTGTTTTTATTAGTATGTAAATTTTATGTATGTATTGTGTGTATAATTTGACTTGCCTATGTACAAAATTATGTATTTAAAAAAGGCCAATAAAAATTATTATTATTATTATTATTATTATTATTATTACCGAAAACTAACCTTAATAAGTAAGTAAGTTTCTTCACTAGCCAATGCCAAAAATTGATCGATCTCTTCTCTGGAGAAAACCTTAGAGTTTTTAGGCTCTTAACCAACCGAATTCCTCTTATAATAAGCAATAAATTTTGGGAATTTGTCAATTCGAATATTTTCTTTTCCACTGCTTTCAGCAGAGAATATTTTGAACAAACTGTCGACGTGACGGACGGTTTAAACGTGTATGACTCTAATGAAGAGATCGTGCGGTTGCTCTAAAGTTTTCATGAAGTTGCTGATCTCTCTGACTCATATTTTGGCGATGGTTTCTATCCAAGTTCGATTGGCTAAGAGCAACAGACCTTAATTGTTCCTTTTCGCTATCCAAAATGATTCGAATAAAAAAATCGGAAAACTTTATTCTTATAACAAACATTTATGATTCTACAAAGCAGAATCTTGTCCCGAACATACATTTATATATTCTCTGGTGAACGCAATAAGTCATAACATGGCCAACAGAGAGAAATAAAAGTGAGTGTCATCGCCTCCCAGCAGGTGCTCGCTCGTGTCGTGCTGACATGAGAATTTGTGTGGCCGCACGATTTCTGATTTCAACCTAGAAGAGAAAATACACTCGTTTTTTCATTCTGCATTTTGATTTATCGCTTCCATGTACGAATGTATTATTATTATTATACACACAAAGGGACTCAGTTTCATGAACAATGAAATAATGTCTACTGTGTCACAAAGAATAACTGGTGGTTACATTTATACATAATACCATTGTCTTTATAAACATAGTCTGTCAGCGCTTGATTAGTACGTGTCTAAAAAAACCAGACGGCGTTGTCGTAAAAAGTCGTTCATTCATAAATTTGGGTTTATAGTAAATGTGTAGCAATCTTGGTGGAAAAGTGGGGGAGCCATGTTTTTCGACCAATCAGGTCGTGATTTGAACATACGGACATGTATAATAAGTTCACGTATTTTTCTTTCGCTTCCAGCCATAGACAATGTTGCCAGCCGTCACATAATCATCAGATGCTACCTTATTTTTCATTTTATAAATGGTTCCAACATTATTTTTTTTTTGTGACGAATAATTCAAAAATATAATTAAATGTTATTTTGCTTGATCTGAGTTTTCCACATTTATTAACTTAGTTTTAACGATATCTATTATAAAAAAGTTTCTTTGACTTCATTATTTAGGCGATCACATAATATTGAGTCGTAATAGTCGCAACACTGTATCTATTACTAATAAAATAAGAAATAAATACATATATAAGGTAGGTCCTACTCGTACATAAAAAAATATACGTAGTTTTATGCTTAACAGAGATAGCTATATAAATATATTTATTATTTATCCTTTTTCTCTATGAAATAATATTTAGGGTGATTTTAAATTTTAAAGTTAAAAAATATTGTTTAGTGGAAATTTAAATTCAGTGGTACTTATTGTAAGAGTAAAAACAATAGTGCTAATTTTTTGTGTTGATTATAGGTAATTTCCCTTTACGAGATACAAAGCCGAAAGGTAAGTTCTGATCCATTTTTTTATAAAATACTTAATAGCACAAAAAATAATTTACAATGATAATCGAATGAGTTTTCAATGAGCGATAGGATTTTCTGGAGTTTGTATCTAAAAACATGTATTGTTATAGATGTTTGGACAGAAGTGTTCGTACTTCGCTTGTGCACATTCTAGATGGAACACTCCTGGACTACGGCAATTTATCTTCCCAGTCAAGGACTCTGCCAGATGTCAAGAGTGGATCATAAATTCAGGTAAATAATTAATGAACGATTAAGTAGGTAATCTTTTATATCTAATTGTGTTTGAGACAGAGACGTATAAAGACGAGAATAGCCACCCCCCCCAAGACCAGCAGTATAATAATAGACCAGGTCAATATTTTTATAAAGACAATGACCAGGTTGTGTCTTGCTATCTGCGATACTGTAGTGACGTTACCAGAGGCCAATAAAATAATCTAAAATATAGTTGAAAAAAAAATGTAATTGTTATTTATACTTCAGCTATATTATTTTTCCGAATTGCTTGTTACATGTAACAAGACTTTTAGTTATGTTGTTTGTTTCACACTACCATGCTTTTACCAGACGGGCCGTTTCGTTGATCCACAACCCACCAGTGGTGATCGGCAGGCAGTGTGACGCAAACTTCCAACGCTAGATGTCGCCGAAAACAACTCTTTGTCACTATATTTTTTTTTTCTGTTATAGAATTTTGTTGAAGTTGTGGGCAATAGGGCTACTGGCGAACCACCCACTGAAAAAAGGTAACGCGCCATTAGCAATACTTCATGAGTGGTGTGGAAATTTGTTTTCAATTATAGTGCTCTATGGTTGGAGATTATGAATAATGGTAGGAAATGGAAAAGAAAAGTCGCTGAAAGATTTTGTAATCCGCTCCATTAAAATATATTAGCTGATGCACATTATTTGTTATTTATACCTCTATTTTTGTATGTTTTCTAACATCCATATTAATTTCTACTGTTTATGGAATAAACAATGTTCTTTAGTAATTACAAAGTTGTTTGTTTTGTTAAAACCGATACTTAATAAAACAATGAATAAATGTTAAAAAACTGACCCTCTTGAGAAAAGAATAGCTCTCCATGTAAATATAGATATTTTTGTTTTTTTTGCCCTTTTTACTGCCTTATAAAAAATGTGCACTACATTAATTTTATATCGCAGATATTTTAGACCAAACTCAAAACGAAAATTTGTTTTCAAAAGTATTCCGTACTTGGTCTACAAAATCTGTTATATAAAGTTTATGTGCATAATAACGCTTAGTGTCAGAGAAATAATAGTCATTTGTACAAGGGACAACAAAAATGCAAACTTTTATTTACGAACCACAAGCCATTTTTAAATTTCTAGGCATTAACAAAAGATCACATTTTCGTCAAAACACATCAATTATAGTAGTAAATCTTAATTCCAAAATTAAATCGATGAAAATCGATAAAGGCGTTTAGAAATTATTCAGAAAAAACGATATTAATTTGAGAATTTTAGTGCCCTGTAGAGGCACATCGAAGCAACATGACATGTCTATTTGCCTCGATTGGCTTATTTTTAGTTGAGGAATTTGTGGTTAAGCGTTGTAGTCATTTCATGAACACCCTGTACCTATATCTACATCTACTTAAATAAATATTATTTTTCACTACCCATTTTTTACAGTAACCTCGTTATTATGCTCATCAACTTTTTATAGCAGATTTTGTAGACCAAGTATGGAATACTTTTTCAAACAAATTTTATGTACGAATATTTTTGGTTGTCCTTCCTCAAAATTGTATGGTCTGGCAACCTTAGTTGTAGAGAAACATCTACATCAAATATTCTGGTCTGGCAACCCTAGTTCGAGTGAAATAAACTAACAGAGGGGAACTTTTCAGTGTTTGATGAGGTCGTTCACCCGCGCCTGCTCCCCTCTACCAAAATATGTAAAAGAGGAGAATTTTGACTTTCATTCATAAATCGTACTTCAAAGTTTGGCCACCAGAGTCCAGCACCTGCCGGTACATAGCGCTGACAGACTATCCTTTTAAAGACAATGATAATACTTACATTATGCTCATGCTCTATGAGATGCAGATTTCAGTGTAGGTAAAGCTTAAAGCTGTCAAGGCATGACGCTGCAAAACCTATTTCCATTTAAGACAGCAATAGTACACAGTGCGGCTAATAATAATAATAATATTAATTCACGCAAAAAGCAATTACAAACTTCTACATAAAAATACGCAAATAAATTAAAATATCTTAAGGCTTAAAAAGCTTGTTCGATTCCTTAATCTGGCTGCACCCCTGCTTACTATTTTCAACAAAATTATTACATCCAGTAGGTTTCCTTCCTCCTGGAAACTTGCTTGAATATGCCCTGTTCATAAGGCGGGTCCAATTGATAGAGTAACAAATTATCGCCCGATATCTATTCTGTCCAACTTCTCAAAGGTCTTCGAATCAATTCTTCATGATAAAATATTTCAACAAATAAAAAATCGGATTATTTTGGAACAACATGGATTTTTTCATAGGCGATCTACACTACAAAAAATTGCTGTAAGTCCTGGTGATTTTACATAATAAATCAATATCGACTATGTAATATATTTTTTTTTTTTTTTCTGAAGTAATCCATTTATCGAGGAGTGAATGATAATGTTGAATAAAACTGCGTCTACTCCACAAAAAGATCTTTATATACACGTTACAATTCGTGCAGGTTGCCAGACATGTTTCGGACTATATGTCCATCATCAGTGGCTAAGAAACCTTGTACAATGTCGTTACATGTAGGAATTATACTTCATATGGCCTTAATATCGAAATTAAAGAGTTACAGGATTAAAACGTCTATACAATATCTGTAAAATAATAGCTTAATTAGGATGTGATGTAATATATAGTATTTGTTGGAATCTCACCATTTTGTGGAAAAGTGTTTACATTAAAGATTAAATTCTATGGACTGACTTGACTTAAATGATTACATAATGTTGAACAATGTTATTCGAAATACATTTCATTTCTTTTTCTTTCCATTTAATTTTCATTTTTGGAGAAATTTTTATTTTAGGTGCATGAACATTAAGACACCCGAACTACGTGCACTCCTTAAGATTCATAAAAGGGAGATCCCCGCCCGTCCTATTGTCTGCTTCTCTGGAACCCCAGCATCAAAACTCTCCAACTGGCTCAACTACGTTCTTAGAGATAAAACCAACTTTACATCAATACATTCAGTAAAGAATTCTATCGATTTAATAAACAAAATTAAACATATTCAATGTCCTGAGAATGCACGACTCATATCCTTCGACGTCAAAAACCTATATAGTAGTGTCCCTGTTACCGAAACCCTAGATATAGTCAAAGATTTGCTAATAAATAACTCCAACTTAAATATGTCAGACATCAACGCCATACACAGTTTATTGAAAATTAATCTTGAACAAAACTTTTTTCACTTTAACAATAAATATTATAAACAAATGGATGGCCTGAGCATGGGAAATGGCATCTCGTCCCTGCTAGCTGAAATCTTCATGTCAAAAATAGACCAAACCATTCTATCAAACAACATCCATGGTCCAAAATTCCTATGCCTAAAAAGATATGTGGATGACATCTTCGCTATATACATAGGAACCACAGACGAAGTTATCCAAACGCTTAACTTCATGAACTCTATACATGAACGTATTCAGTTTACCCATGAATCTGAAACAAACAACTCATTGGCTTATCTTGACTTAACTATACACAGACATAATAACGAACTTACATTCACAATATTCCACAAGCCCACTTCGTCTGACGCTATTATCAATTACCACTCCAATCATCCTTCCACACACAAATTTTCAACATTCGAATCATACTTCCACAGACTATTCCACGTACCCATGTCACACGAAAACTTTAATAACGAATTATCATTA
Source organism: Apoderus coryli (assembly GCA_911728435.2). Taxonomy (NCBI): domain Eukaryota; kingdom Metazoa; phylum Arthropoda; class Insecta; order Coleoptera; family Attelabidae; genus Apoderus; species Apoderus coryli. The sequence continues at coordinate 37,246,178 of OU452200.1, read as the reverse complement.
ATTTACCATGTAGCCAGAGTAAACCACTATCCAATATCTACAATCAATAAAATATATTATAAACACCTAATAAAACACACATTCAATGGACTTACCACCATCAAAAATCCCACAAACAATAACTTCCACCCTGTTACGTACATCGGTCCATTTATGCATTCCATTAAAAAACTATTTAATCACTGCAACATTAACATCTGCTTCAGAACTAGAAATACCATAGGCAATTACCTTGATAACAGCAAATCACCAGTTAATTGGCTTCAAAAATCCGGAGTATACTTACTAAAATGTGGCACCTTAAACTGTAATACCATCTACATAGGTCAAACAGGCCGCAACTTTAATACGCGTATAAAAGAACACCATAAAATCATTGAAAAGGCCACTCAAGAAAATGCGGATGAAATTAACAGTAACTCTGTCTTTGCCAACCATGTCTATAATGAACACCACTCCTTTTCCATCGATCAAAATGCTGAAATGCTCCACTCCTGCCTTAAAAGCACCATGCTGAATGTCTTGGAAGCTATGGAAATTAACTTATATAAAAAGAACACCAAATACACCTGTGTGAACGACCAACTTGAATTCGACTGCCTCCCTTTCTTCAATTCCCTCAAATTCAACTCGGTGTAACCATCCATCTCTGCCTTTCCATAAACAAACCCCATAACCTACAAACAACATCAACAAAGTAACAAATATTAGGTTAGGACATAACACATCACCTCTTCCTTGACACAAACAAAAGTCATCAACCCACAACCCCATTTCATTAAAATTGAACTTTAAAATTATATATCCTTACATAACATATAAAAGACATTACAGAATGAACTGTACATATAACACATATTTTCCTACAACTACTTACCTATGATTCACATTCAATTCATTACACATCAAACACCAACATACACTCACTTCACTTGACTTCCTCACCTTACCTAAAACACCAAATGTGTAGCTTTGGCTGAAACCTTACTATTATATACAACTATCTTCACATTTACCACTCGACATCTTGTCTTTCTGATTTGTCATCCACACTACAACACAGTAGTTAGATATTACCTAAAATAAAAATTTCTCCAAAAATGAAAATTAAATGGAAAGAAAAAGAAATGAAATGTATTTCGAATAACATTGTTCATCATTATGTAATCATTTAAGTCAAGTCAGTCCATAGAATTTAATCTTTAATGTAAACACTTTTCCACAAAATGGTGAGATTCCAACAAATACTATATATTACATCACATCCTAATTAAGCTATTATTTACAGATATTGTATAGACGTTTTAATCCTGTAACTCTTTAATTTCGATATTAAGGCCATATGAAGTATAATTCCTACATGTAACGACATTGTACAAGGTTTCTTAGCCACTGATGATGGACATATAGTCCGAAACATGTCTGGCAACCTGCACGAATTGTAACGTGTATATAAAGATCTTTTTGTGGAGTAGACGCAGTTTTATTCAACATTATGTAATATTTACTATAACATCCAAGTAATTTATAAGTTACACACACTTACATGTATTATTACATCAAAAAAGTTCATTTCCACAAAAGTACACAGTTTTACATATTTTTCCATTTGTATATGTAATATAATGTAATTGTGTGTAAAAAGATGTAACTTTATTTAAGAGTATGTAGAAGTGCGCATAAATACATCAAACAATGTAAAATCTCCTGTTTCACCGTTTAAATTTAAGACGTCAAGAAGGCAGCAGAGGTCGCATCATCATCGCGCCATGCATCCTTTAACTTCAATGTTGCCGTTTCGTGTTTGCCGTGCGAGTTTTGGGGAATCGGTATTTACGAATCTTGGGAAAAATTGGGAAATTGGGGGAAATTTATAATCTAAGCAACATATGGGTTGGGTCTATACTAAAATATTTGTGCTGAAAAGAAATTGCAAAATAGATGTACCTATACTTTTGCTCCCGACAGATGTAGTTAATTAAACTTTATTTTGTTGGATCTGTGTAGGCTATTTAAATATAAAAGTGATAATAAGCTGCCAATATCAAAAGAAGAAGACTGTTTTTAATTTTTAACTCCATTGATTGGGAAAATGAAAAATACCCTACGGCAACACTGTTTCACTTGCAAAAATATTCGATGTCTACCTATTTGAAAGTTGCAAAATGGTGTCCAAAACGTATGGCTTTTTTGATTCAGATTTTAAACAATCTCACAACTGCTTTGGTAAGGAAGATACAAAACCTTTTTTGCAAAATCAGACTAATTTTATGTGCACATCAACAAACTCTTTTTTATGACCTATTTTGTACAAGATTCCAAATATTTGAACTACTTCAATTTTGATAATTTAATTTAATTTTGATAATTTAAAATTTTTTGTAGGATAAATAATAAGAAAGTTAGCCTTTAGCACAATACTTATATACGTACGTAAACATTGTTTATTACTATAATGTGTAATGTTTTTGTTTTTAATATAGCTGTTGTTTCAATTTTACTACTGGTGTTTTTATCTAAATATGATAATATGCTACACGATGGGAATTTTACATTAAATTTCATGTACAAATAATTAAAACTACATAAAGGTTGTATTAATTGTTACATAACTGAACATGTAAATTTACCTATCATGACATGCCTTTAATTGTTTGTAAAACATGTCCATAGTGGAAATCTTACATTAAATTACATTCACAAATAATTTAAACTACATAAACCTTGTATTAATTATTACACAACTGAATGTGTAAATTTACCTATCAATACATGCTTTTATTTTGCATATATAACAATGTAATTTTTACATGGTAAACCAGGGCATAATATTACCTATGATTTTTATGGTAATTTTACACAAAATTTATTTGTAGTGTACTACGACAAATCTAGTTGAATTCCTACAGGCGGCAATTCCTGCTGTTGGTTTGGGCAAACAGGTCGATGTTGTCTATAAAGATTTTTCGAAGGCTTTTGACAAGCTTAACCACAATATAATAAAAAATAAAATGAACGGGATTGGGTTCCATGAGAGCCTAATAACTCTCTTTGACTCATATTTATCAAATAGACGCCAGTTTGTTGAGTATGGTGGCTTTAGATCTCCTGAGTTCGTGGTCACTAGCGGTGCTCCACAGGTAAGTAACCTGGCTCCACTGATTTTTGCCGTGTACATTAACGACATCGTTCACGAGTTCACGAGTCAATGTCTCTTATTCGCGGATGATTTGAAGGTATTTCGGACTATCTCAGAACCTTCCGATTGTAACGCTCTACAGAGCGATCTGAAAGTTTTGGCGGAATGGTGTGTGGAAAACAATCTGCCACTGAATATCAGCAAATGCAAATGTTTATCAATGTCTAAATGCCGTAGTCCACATGAATTCGATTATCGGATATACGGTGCTTCCTTAGCTAGATGTGTGCTTACCAGGGATCTTGGGATCACAGTGGATTCTGATCTATCGTTCAATGATCATATAACGGATATATATATAGAGAAGTACCATCAACGATGTCTTAGAAGAATCCTTGGAATCAACTGGCAGGAGCGACGAACAAACATCAGGGTTCTGGAGGAAGCTGATTCAACTAGCATTGAGGCGATGACTGTGAGGCACCAGCTGCGATGGATTGGCCACGTAATCCGCATGCCAACGGAACGCGTTTCCTAGATAATTCTTTATTCACCGCTTAAGATCGGCTCACGCAATCAGGGAGGGCAGCAAATGAGGTACAAGGATGTTCTCAAGACTAACTTGAAGAAGTGTGGCTTAGATGTGAAGAACAATTGGGAGCAGATCGCGAACGACCGACCGCGATGGAGTCGTGCTATTTACTAGGGTCATCAAGTTTTTGAAGAGGAGCGTCAACGGCATGAGGACGCAAAGAGACAGCATCGAAAGGAGAGAGAACGCATCGGTGGAATAGCGCACCTACAGCAGCCGGTAAATGGTGGTGATTGGGTTTGTCAAATTTGTGACAAGGTTTGCGGCTCGAAGATCTGTCTGTTTAGCCATCTTAAAGTTTACAACAGAGACCCCTGAGTTGGAATAATTCACTTGAGATGTAAGATGTAGAAATTGGAGTTAAAGAATATCGAAATAATGATATGCGAGATGTAGAAATGGAAGCAAAAGAAGATAGAAATAATAAATACAATTAACCTTTGCCTATACACAGTTAAATTAAATGTCGGAAATGTCCGTCGTTAGCTTCAATGCACGCAGCAATTCTTCGACGCATTGACTGTCTAACACGCAGGAAAATTCCCGGAGTCTTCCGAATAATGTCACAAGATGCAACAATGCGGTATCTTAATTGGTCAAAATTTTCAACTAGAGAAAGAAGGAGGATATACGGGTGTCGTTTCAAACAAAATAATATTTATGAAAATTGACTTGACTACTGTGAAGTAACTCGTCGTCTCTCGTTGTTTTACTTTTTCTATCTTATTTTGGTCCTCATATTTTATTCTCAATTTCGCTACGATATTAAGAAAACAATCTTCATTACTCAGGTGAGAGTGTATTAGTGAAAGAGAGAGAGAGAGAGAGAGAGATTGAGAGGAAATGAAAAATCTAGGGTGGATTTATAAAAAAAGAATCAATCGAGGATAGTTTGCAAAACTGCAAATGGAATTTTTTCACTTTCAACAAACTTAGCGCCCTACGCTCAAAAAAGTAACTTTTGACCTGCCCCCGCATATAAATTAGACTAATTTATATCATGTCCCCGCAAATTTGATGATACAGTTAGGTTTTGCTTGCGCTATTTGCTTTGCTCTTCAAATTGGACATTTTTTATTAAAAATGTAAGAAAGTCTCCTTATTTATGAAAATGTTGAAGAATTTTTATTGAAAAAGTTGCATAATTTTGCATTTTCTATCGAGATTTAGGCAATCTAAAATAATTTTCGAAAAAACAATTTTTTACGATTTTAGTTTTTATTTATTTCTAACATTATTTGTACATCTTTCTTTTTTTTATGTTCTTGAATCATTTTTCGCATCGAAAGGTGTTTGAACATGTGGGCATCTCCCGCCCCTTGAAAGGTTATTGAAGCCTATTTTCATGATGTTGTCACATTTTTTGAGTTTTTAGTACCCTCTAAAAAAACTAATTTGTAGAAAATATTCGTATTCCCTGTACAAGTTAGCCATCCCTATCTCTCGCTCAAAGATTCAGATGTTTCTATGGCGGATTAGTATCAAAAGAGACAACAACAGAGAATAAACATGTTTATAAGACAGTTAATATTAAATTATGCGATAAATTAGCAAGCACTTAAATATTCTGTCACGATAAACAAACGCCACAATATACACATTATAATTATAAATTATTATCAACTGTATAGAACGAAGATAAATAATACAAATGAGTAGACAACAACACCTACATGCCATTGTGTATTTTATTCAGCGACTATACACGGAAAAATAAGGAAATCTGTAAGATCCTTAGGCCAAAGTTTTATTAGTCGCAGATATCGTATCGTTTTGGTAGGTTCTTTTCGCAGAGGTGTCCTAGAGCTCCAGTCTGATATTTCCCAAGTCAAGTCTTGGTTTGGAATACTCGAAAATATCAGGAGCTTTAGACACGAATCTTTTGGGAAAATGCTCTGGCAGATTTACAATTCTCAAAGCATGAGGCCTGAACCTCTTCAGATTTGTTGCCTCTAATTGATGGAATTTTGTAGAAATTTGTAAATAAACTTAACTTTTTTATACTCTATTTTCCATATTAAACAATATAGGTAAATGTATTTTGAAATATAAAACGAAATACTTTATTGTGGAAAAATAAATGTAATTTTTCCATGCTTCAACACAATATTGCAACCATATTGGATCGACACTTCTTGTTCTAGATGCTCCATTTCGGATAGTAGAAAAGAGATATTATGTTTATAAATTATATTTAATAGTACCTACCATTGAATATTGCCACCAGATGGTGTACATTTCATGATTGCAGGAGGTGTTCAACGAAAAATATCTATACACATCAAACACAATAAAAGAGACTATTGGTTTCACCATTATTTTTGAACTGTATACTTTATGATTAAATTATATTGAGACAAATATTAGTGACTCATCTAATTTTAAATTATCAAAATTGAAGTAGTTCAAAAGTGTACAAAATAGGTCATAAAAAAGAGTTTGTTGATGGGCACTTAAAATTAGTCAGATTTTGCAAAAAAGGTTTCGTATCTTCCTTACCAAAGTAGTTGTGAGATTGTTTAAAATCTGCATCAAAAACGCCATACGTTTTGGACACCATTTTGCAACTTTCAAATAGGCAGACATCGAATATTTTTGCAGCTCTTTTTGCGAAAATGTTGGTGTATACAGTATTTCCTGATTCTGTTAAAATGGCCCTTACAAAAATAGCATTTATACATTGTTAGGTACTTACCTTATTATTATTAAGTTTCCAAATCAAAAACTGCTTATTATGCACTACCACCTTTCTCTTATAATGTAGCAAAAATTTTTAATGATATACCTTTGGAGATAAGAAATCGATCATTATTTTCATTCAGAAGACGATTAAAAGAATATTTCCTTCATCGCAATTGATTGCATGTTAAGTTTGTCTTTTTATTTGTATCTTTTATCTAGTATTTCTACAACTTTTTCCATACTTTTAGTTTACTAATGTTATAATTTGTTATTTAATGTCAGTATTTTAGTTTAATTAATTGTAGAAAAATTTTAAGTTTATTGTTGTAACATTTAGCATGCTCGGTAAAGCAAACAGCTTTGCTGACCTTCGCCGAGCTTAAAATAAAGGCCTTTATTATGTTTTACGCGGCACATCAAAAACCAGTACATGTATTAAATCTCATATACCCCTATTTCCTATACACATAACAACAAACAAACACGGGCAAGTGAGACAGTGTTGCCGTAGGGTATTTTTCATTTTCCGAATCAATGGAGTTAAAAACTAAAAACAGTCTTCTTCTTTTGATATTGGCAAGTCTTCATGTATTATTATCACTTTTATATTTAAATAGCCTACACAGATCCAACAAAATAAATTTTAATTAACGACATCTGTCGTGAGCAACAGTATAGGTATATATTTTTTGCAATTTCTGTTCAGCACAAATATTTTTGTACAGAGCCAGCTTAGATTATAAATTTCCCCCAATTTCCCAATTTTTTCCCAAGATTCGTAAATACCGATTCCCCAAAACTTGCAAGGGAAACACGAAACGGCAACATTGAAGTTAAAGCATGCATGGCGCGATGATGATGCGACCCCTGCTGGCTACTTGACGTCTTAAATTTTAAACGGTGAAACAGGAGATTTTACATGGTTTGATGTATTTAAGCGTACTTCTACATACTCTTACATAAAGTTACATATTTTTACACACAATTACATTATATTACACATACAAATGTAATAATACATGTAAGTATCTGTAACTTTTAAATTACTTGGAGGTTATGGTAAATATTACATAGTCAATATTGATTTATTACGGAAAATCACCAGGACTTACAGCAATTTTTTGTAGTGAATATTGTAATTATGTACTGAGATTTTTCTCCGTGTAAGTACCCGATGAAAACAGAAAAACACCTACATATCATTGTGTATAATAATGTATTATATGCGTGTTTATAGTGTACAAACTAACCAGGTAACCACCTCTGCATATACGATTATTAACATATTTTACTTTGGGTATGCATGCGATGGAAGCCATTGTATACCGATAACAACATGCTTAATGCTGTTACACGCTTCATGCCACGTAGGTAAAGGTAAAATAACACTAGCTTAACTGTCACCTTTCCGGCTATAAATGCCTTCTCACAACAACAACAACAAATGAATATCAGGTGTGGTGTTGTGCTGTTGGACCTACCAACTGCGTGTTTAAAAGTAGAGACATAGACCTCCTACAAGAACGGTGCCTGTTTGCTGTCAATTAGACAATGAAACATTGTGTAATTGCTATGACTATGAGTCACATTAAGGAGCATGAGTATGTGGTTTGTACCGTCCAGTGCATGTTCTTAAATAAATTGTCATGTTTCTTAACTATTTTGAAATCAGCAAATTTTAACGCCTCTGGCACAGAGGTGGAAACTTCGGATGGAACTTTATTTTCGTGGACCCCCACTTTCAAATTTAAACCCCCATTTTTTTCCAAGTCAAGGTATTTGCCAAATCACTAACTGCAGTTATTCAGAATTATTTAAAGATGAATTAGAGTTGCATAAATACGAGAAAGTTGATTTAAAATTGGAAAATTGGAACCTAATACTAAACCAATATTTTTTAAACCCAGACCTATTCCTTTTGCTTTTAAAAAAGATGTTAATCATGAGTTGGACGAGTTGGAAAAGAAAGGTGTTATAACTTTGATAGAAACTTAGATTTGGGCTACTCCGTTAGTGCTAGTTGCAAAAGAGGATGGTAAAATTCGTATATGTGCGGATTATCGATCGACGGTAAATAAATATTTACAGGATGTTAAACATACTTTACCTAGAATTGAAGAATTATTTGCTGCCTTACAGAGTGGTACACATTTTTCAAAATTAGATTTGACCAGTGCTTATAATCAATTAGAATTAACAGATGGGACTAAAGAATTTTTATGTTGGAGTACTCATAGAGGAATTTATAAAGTTAATCGTTTACCATTTGGTACTAAACCAGCGGTAGCTATATTTCAAGAAATTATTGAAAAAGTTTTATTAGAATGTTCAAAAGTTATAAATTTTTTAGATGATATTGTTGTTACTGGTGCTACTAAAGAGGAACATTTAAAGAATTTAGAAGAAGTTTTTGACAGATTGTCTAGAGCGGGTTTGACATTAAACTTAAAAAAATATAAATTTTTTCAACCTGAAATTAAATACTTAGGACATATTATAAATAAAGATGGATTACAAAAGGATCCTGCGAAAATTAAAGCGATTGTTGATTGTCCTAAACCCAAAAATATTACTGAGGTTAAAAGTTTTCTTCTTCTTCTTCTGGTGCCATGCAGATTCCTGCGTAAAGCGTCCTCCGTTTTTCTTATCATATGATTCTATTTATGGCGGCTTCTTGGAGCGACTGGAAGTCGCTTATTCCCGTCCACTGGCGTATGTTTCTAAGCCAGGACAATTTTTTCCTTCCAATGCCTCGTCTTCCACCTTCGATCTTTCCCTGTAGTAGTAGTAGTAGAATTCGTATCGCTCTCCCCGTATAATGTGTCCCAGGTAAGAGATCTTCCGCTTCTTAATGTGTTCGAAGAGTTCTCGGTCTTCCAAACCAGCCATCCTGAGCACATCATCGTTTCTCACGTGTTCCGTCCACGATATCCTTAGCATCCGTCTCAGAATCCACATCTCGAATGCTTCAATTCGGTTGATAGAAACAGCTTTAAGCGTCCACGCTTCCGCTCCGTATAGGAGAACCGACCAGACATAACATTTAACCATTCTGTACCTGAGTTGGAAGTTTAAATTCCGGTTGGTGAGGATTTTTTTTTTTTAGAAAATTTGTTCTTGCTTGTTCTATCCAGCACCTAATTTCAAGTTCTGGGTTCCACTTGTCGTCCACCACAGACCCCAAGTATTTAAACTTATTGACCCGCTCTATTTGCTCTCCATTGAGTTGTAAATTTACGTTTGGTACGATATCTCTAGATATAAAAGTTTTCTAGGAATGGTTAATTATTATGGAAAATTTTTCTACTATCTTGGAACCTTTGTATTGTCTTTTAAGACAAGATCATTCTTTCGATTGACGGATGAGTGTGAAAATTCGTTTACATTGGCAAAATTGGAAATATGTTCTGAAAATGTTTTAGCCTATTTTGATCCACTTCTTCCATTAAAATTATATTGCGATGCTTCAAATGTTGGACTTGGAGCAGTTCTTGTGCATAAGTTTTCCGATGGTTCGGAGAGACCTATAAGTTTTACTTCTAGAGTCTTAAATAAAAGTGAACTGAAGTATTCAGTGATTCATAAGGAGGCAGCAGCAATATATTTTGGTGTACGAAAATTTTACCAATATTTAATTGGAAATAAATTTACTCTCTGCTCTGATCATAAACCTTTAGAGGCGATATTTGGAGAGCAGAAGGGTATACCGCAGATGGCTGCTGGAAGACTTCAAAGATGGCCCTTATTTCCAAGTATGTTTGGTGCTGATGGATTATCTCGTTTTCCAATCAGAGATTTTGATATTGTTGAAACTGAGTTTGATTATTTTAATTTTTTAGTAGAAGACAATATTCCAATAAATTCTGATTTGCTTAGGAAGGAAACCACAGTTGATGAAATCTTTGGCAAGGCAATATTTTTGGTGGCCAAATTTAGACCATGACATAGAACTGTATGTAAAAAAATTTAATGCTTGTATGGTAAATTCAAAACAGCCAAATAAAGCTTCCTTGATTAAATTTGATGAAGGAAAGCACGTGTTTGATCGTATTCATATAGATTTTTTTGGACCATTTCATAATAAAACTTTTTTGCTAATTAGTGATTCATTTTCAAAATGGCCGGAAGTTTATGAAATGTCTTCTATAAATTCATCAAATACAATTTTGAAATTAAAGGACTGTTTTGCACATTTTGGTTTACCTAATACTATTATTTCGGACAATGCAGCACAATCACATTCTTTTGAATTTAAAGAGTTTTGTAAAATAAATGGAATTGTTCATATTACGTCACCACCATACCATCCAGCAACTAACGGAGTAGCAGAAAATGCAATAAAAACTTTTAAAAGTGGTTTATCGAAATTAGTTACTGGACGAAATTTGCGTGACTTTGGAAATCTTGTTAATAATATTTATTTTGTTATAATACACCGCATTGTTCTACAGGAGAAACTCCTTCTCAGTTAATGTTTTCTAGAAAAGTTAAAACAAGGCTTGATTTTTTAACTTGGTCTACATCGGATAAAATGCGAAAAAAGCACGTTAAATATTTTCGGGAAAATCGGTGCATAAATTGTGAGGAAGGTGAGATAGTTTATACTAAAGATTTTAGAAATAATAAGACAACTTCCTGGACGTAAGCTGTTGTACAAAAAGTAATAGGAACACAAAATTATATATGCATTCCGATTGATTCTAAAAATTTAAGATGGCACAGGCATGCAAACCAAATTATAAAGCTCGGACAGTTTTATGATTGTCCATCTTAAGGGGAAGGAGTGTGACGTAGTTAGTATTGTAAATTTATAAGTACTCTAGAGTTGTTAAAATATCAATATATCTGTGGTTACTATAATAATAAAAATTGGAATGTCAGAATTAATTATATTAAAATTTGTAACTTGTCAATATATTTTTATAATTAAAAAGATGATTGTTATTTAAAGTACACCAGTACATTTCAAATGGTATGTATAATTGCGGTTTTTGCTGAATTACGTATCTAAATGTGTCTAATACACACTTATAGTACGTTCGAAACTATTCAAACAATTATTCCCCATTTCTTTAAAGACCACAAGAATTTGTATGGATAAATATAGACCCTTTGGGGAATTATCTATGTCACTAAGTATAATGATACGAACTGTTCCACTTTTTGTACCTTCTGTATCCTTTATTGAATCGGCATCATTTATTTTTGGTCCAAATTGGCAGTTATATCAATTATTCAACAGCTGTCATCGCACAGGGTCAACCGTCAAGCCGCCCGTTGTCATCGACTTGGAAACATTATCTTTGGTTTTTTTTCCTCTTCTCAAGAATACACAGAGAGCCAGAACGATTAATGGGCCAAGAGAGACGACAGTGTAATAAATTGTCCCGGCCAAGAATTACCGGCTTGCAACTTGCGAAATATGACAGTATCATAAATTTGAGGCAGCTATATAACATTGAGAGAAAGAGGGAAAAATAAGATTCGAGAAATGACTGTTTCATCCAAACTGCACTAAAACAATTTTCGGATATTTTTTTTACTTGTGGTGAAAGGGATTTGTATTTTTTTAGTATCCATTCGACGCAATTTGAAAGCAGCTTCTCGGGTTTATTGTAAAAAAATATCCGCATCGCCACCCAATCCAGTCCTTGGAGGCCAGGCATACGTTGACGGAGAAGTGCTTGCACAAAAAAAGCGTTTCGACTTGTCAAAATCCAAATCCTCTTCATTTGCATTTTTAGAACTAGAAAAATGATTCACAAGCTTATATTTATAACAAAACCTACCCGTGCCGCATTGGTGACATTTTCTACCAGTAGACGCGAAATTCATTCACCTTGGGGAGTCTATAGAGAACGTTTTGGAAAGTATAAAATGTTCAGTTTCATTTCTGCTCTTTTTTTCCACATTTAATTCAGAAACGGTGTTTTTCGGGAAAAGAAGATGCAAGTTTCGAAATTCACTCAAAAGACGATTTTTAATATTTAATAAATTCGTTTTACACGCATATACTTTAAGCGTGGCCAAAAACTATTGGACTAAACGAAAGACACAAATTCTAGGGTAGATTTCATAACAATTCGACCTCAAACTTCTAATGCGAAATTGCTTCAGAAAGGAGTTATAGCATAGGCTTTTTAAAGGTATCGCGAAAGTCTTTTAGCCATTCGAGTGAAATGTGATATAGTTATTTCTGTAAATAGAAGCATTTGTCAGCCATACACGGCTGAATCATAGAAGGTTTTCTACACCTAAAGTCGCTGGGGGCTAAATCTGGAGAATACGGTGGGTGGGCAAGCAATTCGAATCCCAATTCATTCAAATTTCCGTCGATTTGTGACAAGGTGCATTGTCTTGGTAAAACAACACTTTTTTCTTTTGCGAATGTGGCCGTTTCATTGCGATTTCAGCATTCAATCGAACCAAAATTGCACAGTAATAGTCGCGGTTGATGGTGGTTTCTTTTTGGAGTAGTCGATGAATATTATTCCGTCCGCATCCCAAAATACTGCCGTCATCATCACCTTACCGGCCGACTGTTGCGTCTTTGCTCGCTTAATAATACCCTCCGTTTTCGAAAAAAATTAAGTTTTAGTTTAATAAAAGTTACTAGTATCTAGTTATTATTATTTTTTTTCCTTTATTTATTGTGATTTCTTGAACCGAAAGCTTTAAATTTTTATGATGCACTTATGAAATCAAACATTATCAGGATATTATATTTATGACATAAATTACGTGTTTTCAAAAATGTTAGTGTTACGGATTTTTTTGGCGTTTGCAATCCACAATTTTGCAAAATGAACGTAAAGTAAATGCAAGTTGTAGCGATATGCAATATGAGATATCGTCCATGTTCACACTATATTGTGGACTAGTCGCGCCTTCAGACATGTCGACATAGGCCGATGCTGCTGAACCCAGTGTCATATCAACGTATCCATCATTCCGTTTTGAGCCTTTGGTCATATCGACATAAGCTGACAGATCCGCACCACCACGTTTGTTAACTGGAAACGAATTTTTCCTGTGATTTACATAGAAAGGTCTATCGCTGCCTTTAGCAGATTCATTTGTACTAGTCCTGGATCTCGACACAGTGAAGTCCAACTCCATGAGATCACTCATTGGACCTGCATTAACATGCATGCCACAACCGCGATGATTTGATAATATTGGGGCACTACTAGACTTTATTCCGGTATGAACATGATGTGGCGGTAACACTCTTCTACATACTTTCTTCGAGTAGCTTCTGTCATTTCGCATAACGTACTTGGAGGCTTTGAACCCACTGACCATGTACGAGCTGGTCGAGAGCCGTCTTCCTCTGTTAATAGTTATTATTATTATTTCATTTATTGTTCATAAGAGTACAAACTCTATAACAAGGATATGATCCAAACATAAACTTACATTCTAAGATATAATAAAAAAAAAACAAATAAATAATCAACAATAGCAATTAACACAATTCGTCCAAAAACACCAAAAATATGGGCAAATAACAAATAAACATAATATGTATATATAAGCAAAAAAAAAAAGAATTAAATGAAGAGAATAAAGAAAATATGTACCAATAAATGGAAAGTAGTATATAATATAATAACACAATATACTAGCTATAACAAAGAACAGGACACACTATTTTATTCGTTAAGCAGGAAAGAGCGTAATTTCATAACGGCCAAAAGAAATTTCGCGATTTTAGACACTCGAGCCAAGGAGTCAGCAGCAAGATCATCCAGATTATAAATGTCTGGTAAAAAATGCATTTTCAAGTTGATGTAGAATGGGCATTCAAAAAAAAATGTGATTAATAGTTTCCGCCCTTTGTAGATTGCAAATCGAATATAGTTCTGTCATATTAATTAAATAAGCAATTCCATTGTACGTCAACCTGAGTTCTAATCTGGGCAATGAGTCGAGTTAAATACATAGGACATATGAGTTTTAGATAATGAGGTAACCTGTTATAAGTGAAATAGTGCGAGAAAAAAGGAAAAGAAGAGATAGAAAGTCTGTTTAGGTCTCTATGTTTCAAGAAGTTGTGGTATCTATCAAGAATTAAGTTATCATCTCTAGAGAACCAGTGAGGACCACCTCCATACACATTGTAAAATTGCTTGAGCTGTAAAATCCAGTTAGACTTACATACTGAGCCAGTACTTAAAGAAGAGAGTCTACGATAACAAATTTTTGGCAAACGTGAATTTTCCATACGTTCAAGCTTCCTCCGCCATGAGAGGCCCAATAAAAGTTAAGTATAAAGTATCCATAAACAACACAACACACTGTAACATCTATTTTAAAATTAAACTATAAAACCTCGTTGAAATGCAATTTATTCGCTTTATATTTTCTTACTGTGAACCATTGTGCATTTTGTCCGTTCCCATCCTTAACGCATTATAATACCCATGCATATATATCCAACTCAAGGCGATTTATTCAAAAGAATAAACCCCAAGTCGGTTGTAGAATTACCTCAGCTTTCTCTGTGGTGGGACCCTATAGTTAAAAACCCATCATTATTTTCACGTTTTCAAAAAGTGGGTAGAGTAGGTTTTCAACAATATTTATGCTCCTGTTACACGGGTGTTTCAGGCAGGAACCTAGGAAGAGAGCCAAATACACAGGTCCGGGTTTAAAAATAATGATATAGGGAAAGAATTTTTACGGTCTGTTGAAATCGGCAAAGAAATTTTCCGCGGCACACATGTATCAGTTTGGAGGCATGGGCGTATCATTAATTTATCGAGAATAAAGGCAAATTGATATATAAGGTAAGTGCAGCTAAAATGGCCATGCTAAGCTTTTTGAGGATGTAGCTGAGTTCCGAATGATTTTTTTTTAAGGCGGTATATGTATTTTTATAAAATATACTTATGTGGACATACAATTTTGTATTTCAAGAATGTTTGAAAAAGACGGAACATAATGGAAAGTATTGGAAAAAAAGTTACATTTGGCCATATTACCAACATCATGTCGACAATATGGCGAAGGTAAGTGCAGCTAAAATGGCCATGCTAAGCTTTTTGAGGATGTAGCTGAGTTCCGAATGATTTTTTTTTAAGGCGGTATATGTATTTTTATAAAATATACTTATGTGGACATACAATTTTGTATTTCAAGAATGTTTGAAAAAGACGGAACATAATGGAAAGTATTGGAAAAAAAGTTACATTTGGCCATATTACCAACATCATGTCGGCAATATGGCGAACCCAAATATTGTGTTTTCGGGCATGGTAGCGATTTAGAGAAAGAAATATTTGCAGATTAGTACCTGATGTTATGAAATCATTTGTTGTTCCAAAGTAAAATGATAAATTTTGAGGTAATTTTAAAGTACAAAAAAAAACATTTTTAAGACTTTTGAAATACTAAATCGATATAAAAAAGTACTGTAAACAACATTTATATTGAAACGATTTACATGGTTATTTATAAAAGTAAAAAAGTATCTTGGACGGTATAAAATTAGCCGCAATCCGGGCACAAAAATTTTGAAATTATGTCTGTTGTAGTTAGGCCCATACATTCTTCATGCACGTACAGGTTACAACCCTTGCAGAGTCGCATATCTGCTTGTCGATCTTCTTTATAAAGTTTCCAGTACCATGACTCTTTTGCAGCTTTAGATTTTTCTTTTTGGGGAAGAGCCTTTAATGCACAACGTGTTCTGTTTTCGTTAGAATTAACAACTTCTTTCATATTTCTGGTTTCAAAAAGGTCCCTGGTAATTACTTGCGCTCTGCAATTAATTGCAGATTTTCTTGGGGTTTTAACACTTGCTGTAACTTTGTCTGGAGTTGTTAACATATCAGTGAAGGATATGTTAATAACTTCATGTTCATCTTGGTTTTGTTTCTCTATAGGTCATCCTCACTGGATTCGTCGTGCAAACTAAAATCACTTGAATCATTGCTGCTCTGAGCTGGCCTTTTAGTAGAAGGCTTTTTCTGTAATCCTGACGTTGAAGGCTGAGGTATTGTTGTGGATTCTACAGGTGGCACTGTATTGTTTTGTGGAGTAAAAGTTTCGTCATGTTCTTGATATTCATTTGTTATGGTACTTGGAGCATAGGTAATTTCTGGAATCGCGTTTGGGTTAAATAGAAAAATTCCAGTAGCTCTGAAACCCTATTTTATGTTTGAAGGGGTCATTGTGTTGTCCCATACATTTGTAAATATTCCTCCAAATCGTAGTCTACTAATGGCACGCTCTTCAGAATATTTTGAAAAGTATTTTACCACTTCGTCGTTCCAATAATATTCAAATGCCCTAAATTCAGCTTTATCCATGGGCTGCAATTCATGGGTAGTGTTACTGGGCAAGCAAATCTGTCAGCAGTTTCTAAAATTGAGAGGTCCAAATGACATTTAGCACCATCGAAAATAACAAGGCAACGGCCGGGAACCTTATATTTTGAAAAATGTTCAAGCCATACTGAAAATGCGCTGTGAGTGATACTTCCTTTTTCGGTCATGTGAAGCAAAGTGCCAGGAGTCATGGAATCAATCCATTCAGGCTTCATACGCTTGCCTTTAAACAAAATCATAGGAGGTATTGCCGCACCAATAGCATTACCACATGCCACAATTGAGACATTTTGACCATGCTTGTTTGCCACAATATGCACTCTTCCAGCGCCTTTTTTTGCAAGAACTTTTTGCTGATGATGGAGACATAAACGGCAACCTTTCTCATCGATGTTGTAAATTCTTTCAGGTTTTCTAGATATCCCTATTTCCTTAATTATTTGTTCTAATTTGGTGAAGTGATCAGCAACGATAAATTTATTTAGTTTTTGAGCTCTGGCTAGATTCAAATTTTGCGCTTTTAATAATAAAATATGTACCCTGGGATAATAAAAATGGTAATATGCCCAGAGTACATAATGTGGCACGTTTAAAATACTCATTATGAATAAGCAACTACTTGATCACCTATATATCTGACTGGTTGCATTTTTATTATTTTTTTTCCTCCATCGTTTGTCTGTCGGCGACTTACAAATATGCAGGTATGCTCATCAAGTGTACGCTCAATAACAACATGCTATTAACATATGAAATGCTCTGGTTTTGATCAGTACCTGGTAAAATCCTTGTTTTCAAGTACCATTAAAAAAGTGTACTATGGTAAAAGTGCAAACTTTGTATTCACTCACTTTCAGGACTTCCTTTGTCTTTAGTCGTTAATAATGCTCAATGAAAATCATACAGGCTCTAGGATAGATCCTAGTGGAACTCCTTTAGTAAGACTTAAATCTTGATTCAGAAGCAATTGATGCAGAACTGTGCCCAGGAAAATGTGGTAAATCTCTGAGATCTTTTCTACAAATCTCTGATATCTTCCCACAGGCCTTCGATTTTTCTTCAGTAACTTTCAAAGTACTCCGTATAACACAAGTATGGACCTCTATATCCGTCAGAAAGGCCTGTCATCATTTGTTCATGTTCTATCTGCATCGGAGAGATTCCCAACATTTTCGGGGACACCCTGTATATCCTAGTACTGAATCCATGCCTGGATGGAAACACATAATGTTGTGGGACAGAGAAGGTTGTATAAATGTGATTTATTCAGCACGCGATAACTCACTGCCGCCTTCAGGGTGATAACGTCAAGCACAGAAGCAACTTCTCTAAACTTTATAAGCCTTATAGCCATCTTAATGGTGAGTCCACTATAACGTCGACTGGCTTTTACTTTCTCGCTATTGCTATATCACTTATTTCCATCTGAATGGTTCAATGCGTTCATGAGCGTATCAAGAGATTAGTATTGCTTGCCCTCCAGAGCAGTTAAGAGAACGCTTAATTCAATTATATCTTTTGATGTTGAACAGACATATAAGGATGAGTGTTTATTGTACGGTATGTTCACTGGCGTGGTGGAAATTTCGTCATTGGGAAAGATTAATGGTGAACTTACTGGACCATGGAGATTTTCAGAGGCGTCTGAATTTTGCAATATTACGATAGGCCATCTTAACACGAATTCGAACTTAAGAAGCAGAAATATTATTTTTCACTGAGAGGCCACTTTTGCGTTGCACGCAATTATCGTTCTTGGCGTTGGATCATGGAGGGGCAAGCTCAGTGTCACTGGGCCATGGATGGAAACCTAACATCTCCAGCAGGATGTAGCTGCTAGTCATTTTGGAAGAGGTATATAGCAAAATTTGGATAAATATTTTGGTGGATTTGTCCTCTAGGAGCTATTTTCTCGCTCGTCAGATTGAGACCATGTAATTTTTTTCTTTCGGGTCACATGAAGAATGTCATCTATAAAGGTCAGACCATTAAATTCCAAAGAACTGATTTATTGATTGAGAGTCAAGAATTTTATTAAAATTTAGGAAATTCCTTTGAAAGGAGCCTTCCAATTGTGCGCTAGTAATAACGGGCAACATTCTCAAATTTTGATGGACTAACAGTTCTTATTCTCACCTAGACCTTGGTTTTAGATTGCTTGTCTCACAACAAGCTTATTACAAAATTATACAGGTACGGTTTGTCGGAAAGTTGTCTGAATTTTCTAAAATATTATTTAGAGGGTTGATTGCAACTTGGTCAAGTTAACCAGTAACTTGGGGTGTTCCACAGGGCTCAGTTTTGGGTTCACTTCTTTCCTTTTTCTTTTGTATACAAATGACTTTGCAGATCCAGTTTGTGGTTCCAACTGAGTTTTGTTGACGGACGACACCAGCACTGTATTGCGAAGTTGTTCATGTAGAATATCCAACACCTCAACTCAAGCCATGGCTGACTGGCATATCGGATTTGTTTTCTGCCAACTGATTTTTCGAACATGGGGAAGAGTCAAGCTATGTGCTTCTGCATGAGCAATCTTGATATGCTTGATAACATCGAGTCGGCGAAATTTCTGGATGTTTTTCTGGATCCGAAGTTGTCCTGCTCGAACGTTGATTATATGGCAAAGAAAATAAATAGTAAAATATACTTATTACGCGGTTTGGCTAACTATGTTTTGCAGAGGATTTTCTTAACTTCTTACTATGCAAATGTCCTATTCGATTATAAATTGGGGATACAAGAGATCCACAAGTACTCCCTTAATGAACACGTGCGGTACGAGAGCAACATACTCATAAGGCTAATCCCTGCACGCTCGTGATCTAGTACCATGCGGAGATACGGATCTCTACCACGAATTACCTCGCAGGCTGCGCCCAGTCCCACTCTACTATGCATACACCCAAATTAAGATTCCTCGGCCCTTTCGATGTCGTGGGAGGTAAGGATGCCTTAGGATGATGACTTCGGTGCAATGTTATGATTTTTCGCGTCTTCACGTCAAGTCCGCACAGCTCCGCTATGGTATATTTTAACACCCCAAAGGAGTAAAGAAGGACTGGAATGGCGAGCATATTTGTTGCATCGAATTTATTCTTTCGCGATAACTCTGATGACCAGATTTGTTGGAGTCCCCCCCGCACATTTTCATTGCGAAGAGCTTGTTTCACCCGGGCGGAATCTTATTATTGTTATTATTTTTTTATAATTGTTATTTTTTTGTTTATTATTGTTATTATTTTTTTATTATTGTTATTATTTTTTTTTTATTTGATTTATTCTTTTTTTTTGGGATGAGGTTCACAATTTTACACATTTTTTTTGTAACTATTTCTTTAATGGTTTCATGTCATCTTTTTTTTCCCAACATTTCGACTAGACTCAGCTTGTCTTTTTCAAGAAATTCTTTTGGTAGGATATGAAACCATATCCTACCAAAAATTTATTGTGAGATTGTGGAACAAGGTCTTGTATACGTACTTGAAACGAAAAATGTAATACAAAAAGAATAAGAAAAAAACGAAAAAAAATGTTTGTGAATTGAACAAAAAAAAGAATTTCTTGAAAAAGACAAGCTGAGTCTGGTCGAAACGTTGGCAAAAAAAAAGATGACATGAAACCATTAAAGAAATAGTTTAAAAAAAAATTGTGAACCTCATCCCAAAAAAAAAGAAAAATAAAATAAATTGAAGATCAAGGTTCAAGAATAATAAATAAGAAAAATTTAATTTATTATTATTATTAGGTAGTTGGATTGTATTTTATTTTTAATAATTGTTTTTTAAATTAAATTCTGGTTTACTTTCCATAGCCATCTGTAGCAACTGCTTAATTATATCAAATTTTAGAAGCCCAAAATTTAGAATCGCCCGTATTATTTGACAATAAAAGATATTGTGTTGCGTTTTCTTATTTATTACTTATTTGTTGTATCTACAATATAAGCAGCTGTTTCCTATCAATTAGGGACACCCTGTATTATGTAATGTTATGTAAATTCATCAGATACCTATCTACTTTCGGTATAAACAGAAGTGGCACATATAATACAACCATATTGACCGCGCCACACAAAAGTTGAGTAGCTGTCTATTTCTCATAAGGAACATCAGGGACACTGTGTTGCGTTCGGTCCTCAGGTAGCTTTACTTCGGACTGGTGCAGTCGACTATGGCTTATGGTATAATGTGTTGGGGAGGGGCAGGGGATGCAATTAGGGTCTTTATAAAACAGAAAAAAATCATTAGAACAATGACTAAACTAAATCAGAAAACCTCGTGTAAAACTTACTTTAAAATGCTGAACATAATGACCCTCCCTTGTCTATACATATACGCACTGATAATCAACATAAAAAAGCTATCAGGATCAATAAAAAAAGAGAAAAGCTGAAAGACTTTTTTGTTCGTGAATGTTTTTATTCAGTTGATGAATTTTTAAAGTATTAATTGTTTGTTTTGTCGCTGTGATACTTGTAATATGTAACTGTTATACTGTTTGATTTTTATTGTTATTTTGACGAGCCGACAATGTAATGTATTACATTCTATGGCAAATAAAGAATTTGAATATGTAAAAGTATTTTAAGTTGATTGAATCTTAAGAACAATCGTCATTGATAGTATTCCCAAATCGTGCAATCGACCGTGATACACTCTGTATATATATTACACTGGCTCTTGTAATACAAATGTTAGAGTGGTTAGTCGATGACAGTGGCGCTACTCATACGATGATGTTAATTAATGCCACAGCTGAGAGGCGATGGAGTAGTTATGTTGGTAAATGTAAGTAGCATCGGATAATTGAATAATTAATGTGAACAATCGCATTGGGAATGTTGATCGTGGGAGATGATGATGAACAATGCCTTTGTAGCTAATTGTGAGGATATTATTAGTCGATGCATTAATAAATTATTACTGGTTTGTTAAAGGGGGATTAAGTTATTAATTTAAGAAGACAGAAGTCGTATCCGCTACAACAATTTTGTAAATTCTGCATGATCATCTTGGCATGACAAAGTTCAGTGAAAGATAAGGATGGTGTGTTGACCCAGATTGTTACTGCAGATGATAATAATTGGGTCTATCACTAACTTGACTACATGCAACGGCATAAAAAAGACACACCACCACCCAAGAATTAAGATCTTTTGCGACTCAGAAGGAAGTCTAGTGATTATAAAATAAAGGATGGTTCTATTACCAGCGTAAATTATTTACGCTGCTATTACTAGGAAATACTACGCTTCAATCTTATAGAACAGTTGAAAGAAACAATCAGAGAAAAAAGAAAAGGAAGATTGACTAAATAAATATAGCGAGTTTGTTTTTCAACTTTCAGTAAACCAGCAATAATCCACACTTTGTAATTTCCCCCATTCAGGAGCCAGTGATCTCTCCTGGGAAACAGGAACACAAAATGTGGTGACTTTCAATGTCAGCCAGGAGAGTATTCATATATATAGTAGTACAAATCTATATGCATAGTGTACGTGGCTTCATTCGTTAAAACTATATGCAGAGATGTGGTGGATAAGCAACCAGTAACAGTAGCAAACTTGCTTATGCGAACCAGATAACTCTGCTTGGGTTATTCGCAACAGCTACGTACGTTCTATTGGTCTTATAGCCCACGATCTTCCAACAGATTTGTCTTGGTTTTATCCCCTATTCGTCGACACGTCCTAAGGACATTGTTGCCTTTTGTAGACCCGTTTCTTGTTGGGCATTCCAGTTAAACGTTTTATCCAGAACGAACCCTTGATATTTCGCCTCTATCTCATTTGATACATGCTTTAGATCAAAAGATAGAATATTTTAGATTTTATAAAAATATAGACATAATTTGAATGAAAAAATTCACACCAATTTGTTTGTTCCTTTTAAGCCAGTCTGGGCTGATAAATATACCCACTCATTACTTGTTACGCCAAATATAAAAAAACCCCCAACACTAACTACAGGGTGTCCAATAATATAAGTTATATGAACGTAAAGTTTAATTCTAAATAACTTGTTTATTTCAAATGGAACACCCGGTATATGGGGTCAAATTTAGATGCACAAGGTTATATTATAATACTTTCCTTTGGATTACTCTTGACGTTTTCGTGGAAAATGCACATATTCATAATATTTGGCGAATTTTTAATTGTTCTCCATGTATACAAAATAAGACCGCTCTAAAGCCACTTTCCTAAACCATTTGACAGTTAGAATATGCCAGCGGCCAAACGGAACTCGATAAGATAAGGTCCTTGTCTAAACCTGGCAATACTTTAGTTGAAATGCCGACGCCAACGATAAGTTTATAAACTTTATTTTATTATTATTATTTATTATTATTACAGTTGAAATATGTGGGAAAGATGTTCAGGAGAACATGTTTCATCGTTGTTACTTCTTGTCCGCCCATCGTTTGTGAACTGTGTTTCACCTGGCATATTGCCTGTTCACGCTAGATGTTTTCTCTCTCTCACACAATAATTGTCTGTTAAAAATTAATATCGATATCAACAAAAGCATCTTACTCTGGACTAAGGTTTTCAATTTCAACTGTTTCATCGTTAATTGTCTTGACAATGCCGCGGTAAGCTATCACTGACTCATGCACTCGCAAATCAATTAAATCACCAACAATAATCGATGGGCGTTTCTCAGGTAATTCCGGTACTTGATCCTTCAAGGTTACATAAAGCAACAAGACTTTAAGTTATGTTGGAAATTTGTTTCACACTACCATGCTTTCACCAGACGGCCGTTTCGTCGATCCACGACTTATCAGTGGTGATCGGCAGGCAGTGTGACCCAAATTTCCAACATTTACAAAGAGCTTATACTAGCACGAGAATTGATTGAGAGAGAAATGTTTTTGGCGACATAGATATATATTGCCGCTAGAGCGTGAACAGGCAATATGCCGGGTGAAACAGTTCACAAACGATGGCCGGACAAGGCAATAGGATATAATGGAGTTGTTACTTCTTGTCCGGCCATCGTTTGTGAACTGTTTCACCCGGCATATTGCCTGTTCACGCTAGATGTCGCCAAAAACATCTCTCTCTCAATCAATTCTCGTGCTAGTATAAGCTCTTTGTAAATGTTGGAAATTTGCAAAAGCATGGTACTGTGAAACAAATTTCCAACATATCTCTTAAAGTCTTGTTGCTTTATGTAACAAGCAATTCTTCAATTATTGTGTATTTAAAAGTTCTTTTATTGACTGAAAGTTTATTGATAATTTTTGTTCTATTGTAGCTTCCGAGAATTTCTTTGTAATAATCCGGAAACGAAACTAGATGTACGTTTTGTATTAGGCCGTATTCATTTGGAAAGGATGCATCAAGGCGTTGAAGTAGTTTTAAAGCAAAATAAAGTCCAATATTTGTTCCCACCTAAATCTATGATAGATAGTTTCTTATAGACCACCCTGGATTTGATATAGATATGTACTTATATCTTTAATTTCGCATGGAAGAGGCACACATATTGGTAATAATAGGAAGATTTTTCAAGATTATAATATTTATCAAGTCAGCCATGAGAATTTGAAAGGACAGAATACATTTTTTTTAATTTGATATTTATTGTCAAATCGTCTGTTGAAAATTCTCACCTAAAGTTGTGAATTTTTCATAAAACAGTTTTTTATCTGTGATTTAATTCAATTAATCAAAATTGCGAACCTATTCCAAAGGAGAAAGAATAGACATGATTTTTATTCTGGGAGAATGGTCCAAAAACTCTTTACTGGCATCGCGAGTTCCCGGCGCAAAATCAGCCCAAAAAAGCGGTCTTCGAGAGACTGTTAAGGCAGTTTAACGAAAGATACCACCCAAACACAGTGCAACTGCATCAAGAACTTTTTTAATAGAGAAGATGAAGGAGCAAATAAACGAAGCGATACCCCAGGTTAAAATTGTTGAGTTGAAGCATATAAGAAAAGTATTCAAATGTGCCTAGAGTTCAATCATTTTGAACATTTATTATGAAATTTATCAGTATTTATGTATATCTTGTTATTTAATTTAAGTTAAAAATGTATTTATTTATTATGTTATTGTTTAAATATACGGTTTGTCAAATTCTCATCCCCTGTGTTTAGCATCGAATTATCTATAACTCCTATAAAAACAATTTTCACGTAACTCTAATAACAATATGAAGAGAAAAATGGAATTCACCCTGTGTAAAAGAAAGAAAGATGGAACATGACGTGTTACTTAATTTTGCTCTATCTATTACGGTTTAGGCTCTATACCGCCATATAAAAACATCAAAATTTGCCCACTCTGTACATAATTGTTAAATTTTAGGTTGTAGAATCCATTAATATTAAAAATATATTAAAATTCCTTAGAAACAATCATAAATCCCAGAAGAAGTTGTGATTACATGGAAAAAGACCACCAACTAACACATATATTTCCCGCTAATCAAGATCGGCCTCTTTAACAGCGAGCAATAACTCAAAAGCAAATTCACCATCACCACGTACCATATAGCTGTTTTGTTCACCGTATAAGTAGATATCATTTCTATCTTTATCTGCTTGTGTTGCCTTCCACAGCTCTTCCAATTGCCATTTACGCCATTCTTAACAAGGTTTCACCATTAGATTTATCTACGCTAATCGTGTACTTATGGCGTGTTGTGTACTCTGTCTCGGTCTACAAGACAAGAAACTGTACACTCGATGAGAGCCAATTCCTGCCTTCACATTCTGATACCTTATGGCTTTATATTATACGTCCATGGCTATTATAGGGTGTACCTTCTTTATTTATTCCAAAATAATGTCACTACAAAAAAAGTTATCTAATATATTTTCTGTTTAATCATTTATTAATAATAATAAACGCCTTTATTAAAAAAATGTATAAATACATTATACATAAAATCATCAAGAAGGCGAAGTTTAGCTAATAAGCTATTCTTTAACACTTAACCTTCAAGATGAGGTTACAAATGAATTTCTAAATTATATAACAAAACAAAAAATAATAAATTGATGCGATACACTAAGAAAAAAAATGAAAGAAAAAATATGCATAACCAAATCACTCGATTTTAAGATTTAAATATATTCTGATTGTAACATATCTTTTATATATATATAAACTAAAACAATTGCAATATGAATTATATAAATTCACTATTTGATATGTAAAGCTTCTTTTAAATAATGCAATGGTTTACATTTCGTACTTTTCTTGTCTTCTTCAGGTACATTATCGACTAAAAGACAAGACATAAATTTACAGAAACATATAGACAAAGATTTTTTCATTTTGAACACCCTGTATAGCTGATTTAAGATATGGGGAGCGAATATTAACTGTCACTATATAAACTTATTTAAACTGTGATATGGGCATATTATATTATTATTTTTAAGAGCAGATTATTTAGTTGTAGAGACGCCAAATTTGCTTTATAAAAATCCATACAAAACTTTTAAATCAGATCTACAGGGTGTTCAAAATCCCCAAATTATTACGTGTCTAGGCGTTTTTTGAATAATTCATCCAAACAGTTCCTGGTTGTATTCATAATAATATTTGCAAATTAATTTCTAGAAAAAATATGTATGAAGAAATAAATATTTATTTGTAACAAACAAAGTATTTATTGGAAGATTTGCCGAATCATATCATTTATTTGGATAGAACAAATCATATATTTAATATAAAAAAATGTTTATTCGGAATAAAAAATATTTATTTATTACACACTTTTGGGCCAAGTATATGGAATCCACTAAATTACTGATGTTAGTTCAAGCAAACAAATAAATCTTAGATTTTCGTGGCCAGTTAACAAGTAAGTACAAGTTCGAAGTAAAATAAATATTTATTTATATAAAACAAATAATATTTCAAATAAACTATATATTTTTCTTAAATACATGGGGTTGTTTGTCGTATACCGATGAAACATTTGTTGGGTTAAATTCCATTGTTTCATGTCTTCATCAAACATTTAAAATCTACGATAACAATTCACTAATAATAATAACGTCCTAAACTAACCAACTACCTAACCACTTTATTCAAAAATTAGAAATAAAAAAAAATTGCAATAGCAAGAATTTGATCTCACGACCTTCCGCTCGCAAAGGAAGTATCTAACCACTGAGCTATACTCATAACATATAGATTAACCGAATTACCTCGACCACATACATACGAAGCAAAATATTTAAGTTTCGTATACGTAGACGATAATGTTGGGGTTGCCGATCTAAAATCGATCTTTTTTGAAATTCGACTCAATCGAGGATCGATCTTATTATATACTTATAACGTTTATTGATGGTTAAAATAATTAACATTTTCGTGATTTTCTGTTCGAGAAGGCTTCCAAATACTAAATAAACAAATAACTTACATAACTGATTGATATCGAGTTGCGGTATTCGGAAGGTTCTTGACCAACTCCTTAAGGACACGTACAGAGTTCGACCGCTATATTTCTTTGATTTATCCATTTATACAGGGTGAGCAAAAGAAGTCATGTTTTTTAGCAAAGTTTGGGGCTATGTCAGATTCCCAATTTTTGATGTTGGACATTTTTCTACGCATCTTTTTGATCTTTGGACTATCAGAAAAGTAATTTTTGTTTGTTCAAATCATTATTCACACATCTGATTACACGGGTGTGAACAACTTGTGTTTTTTACCAGTCTTTGGTTAAATGTGTTTCGATGATTAATGTTATAACAATATAGTTCGTCCGTGTGTCGGTACAGATTACAAATATTTTTTGAGCACTTTGTAGTATCAAGTAGATAATTGATTTGGCTTGTACAACCTCCAAAAATACTTTTCTAAATATCTCCTAAATGATAAATATACATGCATAAACATCTACTATAATAATTAAACGCCAGCTGACACGGCGCGATAAAATAAATGTTGTTTGTTGTCAGAGACAAATGTGATTAAATTAAATATCTTCCCAAAAAAAAAACCCTACTTAATATATTTTATTATTTAGACAGCAAAAAAAAAACAACACACAAAAACATAAATAACAAGTATCATTAAAGATAATGATAACATTTGTTTTTCGACTAATTGCTTTTATGTTGATGGCTTTTTGGGTTTTTTGTCATTTAGTAATCGGCATTTTATTTTATTTATGGACTTACCGCAAGCAATAATTTATTTATAGCTCTATCGATAATAATCATTAAATATTATTATTGCGGTAACTATTGTACAGGATGTGCCTGTTCTCGAAGACAATGCTGCGGGGACCAGCTTATTGTGCTCGTTAGTATATTTTTGAGAGTTGGAAATGTGACTTCTTGAATTTGCCGCGCATTACTGTGTGGCAAACGAATCTGTAACAGCGAAAGAATTTACTGTTTAGCTACTTCGCTTATTTTTTAAAATTAATAAATTTACTCGCAGAAAAACTCTCAAGGGACAAACAAGAGAAGTGATATCGAACGTTTATTATAGGTAGGTAATAATAATATACAATAATTGCATTCATATAAAAGCAAACAAAAAATAATCAAAAAACAAAAAAATTAGCAGTGTCAAAGTCGCCTCGTTTGACGGCATTCTTTTACTTACCTACTTATTTTTTATGTTGTTTTTTTTTTTTCGTGAAATACGGAGATAACGTCAACAGGGGCGAAATATTGTTTATTTGGAAAAGTGACTAAGTTTTGGAGGAAATTGAGCACATTATAATTAATCAAAGAAAACAAACAAAAACTTTCAAAGTCAACTCCACAAAATCTTTAATTCAATTATGAAAAAAGAAACTAGTTTCGGCTCAACAAGCCATTATCAGTCCTACAATAAAGATAAAAACGAACGCATAAGAGAAATAAAACGTACAACGGGCAACAAATTTTGTACATAAGTTCATAAGATAAAAAAACTTACCATTTTTACAAAAATATCTTACAGTAAAAATATCAAACGTTAATAACATTACACGAAACTATCCTGTGTTGAGTAAATAAAATAAGAATTTTAATGCATCTAAGCCTAGATTCAAATATATCAAAAGGAAAAAAACGATAAATGTTTAACCTTTTTCTGTAAATACAGTATGTCCAAAAAAAATTGAACTGAACTGAAATGCTAAAAAATTGTAAAAATCGGTAAATTTAAATGAGGCAAGCAAAAGCATTAAAGAGGGGCATAAAACATGAACACATTATAAATTATTAAAGAGTGAATTAATAATAGGGGACTCAATGAAAGATGTTTGGTCATTCAAGCAAGTGACACAATTATTTGCTTTAGCAAAAAATTTAAACGGGAGCCCTTATTACACCTATGTACGAGGCATGTTTTTTAAGTAAGTACCGTTTTGGAATTAAAAAAAGACGTGCAAAGATATCGCAATAATTTTATTTTTCCATGAAAGCCTGTACCTTAATCTACGTTTCTACATAATTTCCGTGAATATTGAGGCACTTGTCATAACGTGGCACCAGTTTTTGAATACCCTCCTCCTAAAATTCTGCTAATAAATGTTGAATTATTTAAATAATCGAAGTTGTGATTTGTCGTGATTAGATGGTTTACAAAATTAGATGGAGGATTAAAAATATCGATATTCTTATAACGGTTGTAATAATACAAATATGCCTTGATTCTCGTAAGGATCCTACGGCAAGATTGGCCGATATAAATGCTGTTACAGTCCTGACAAGACAGTGTATAAACTCCCGAACATTTCAGAAAATTTGTTGTATCTTTAGAATTCACGAGACAGAGGCTAACGTGGTTAACAGTTCTAAAACTAACAACAATACTTTAACAACGCACGCCGCTGGAAATTATATGAATGAAATCAGCCATGTTTTATTACAACTACATTCCCCTTACCGACGACGCGACGCCGCGCTGTTACAGATCCGTTTGACACACAGTAAAATTCATGGCAACACTGCTCCCGTCAACTCCATCTTCCGGTAGGCGGCTCACATTTATTGTAGCGGTTCATCGCTAGAGGGCAAAATTACACTGCTGCGGACAAATGAAGTGCCTTCATGTCAAAGTCAAATATTTTATGCACCAGAAGAGAGGCCTGCGTCTGTGGCATATTAAAGACAAATTATTTGGGATTAGGGCCACAATAATTTTACCTTCTCTTTAATTGAATTTTTTATCGGTCTATACAATTATGTCTTAAATTATTAAAATTAAAATAAAATAAATTACCTGCTTAGACTCGAAATTCGGTGTTAAAATGATATATGTAAAAAAATGGCTGGGTTTCCAAAAATAAAATCAATTAAGTTTCTGTCTCTGAGCAGAATCCGGTCCTGTACATAAAAGTATTAAATACAAATCCATAGCATTCTGAAAATAGTTAAAAGTGTCACTATTCGAGTAAAGCATGAGAATGTAGAGAACATGATAAATTAGACATATCGCAGCTGTCAGCCGGCTTATTAGACAAGGTCTTCGAACAGCTTAATGTTGTTGTTTTTAAGTGTGTTATTAAATATCTGAAATTATTATAGCTGGTGGTGTGGCGTCACATCCGTTTGTCGTTAAACAACAAATATAAAGCTCAGGAATATTATTATTATTATAACGGTTGTAATTAGGTATTTTGTGATGAAACACTTTCAAACTATAATTTATTTCAGCTTAAAATGTATTTAGGTGAAATTTAATAATACGGACAAGGTGACTAAAATTAAAAATGGATTTTCGAAATAAGTCAAGTATACGGCCGCGTCGAGGGATGAGTATTTGAAAAAGTCATTAGACGACAGGTGTCTAAAAATCGGTTGTCACTACACTACGCCAGAAGCACTATCATTGAGGTGGGGGGAGACGCTCTAACGTGGCCAAAAGCGGGTGCAGGTACGCCATATTGGTATACGATATCTATCATTTGTCGTGCTTTCAAGTTTATAGTGTTATTTACGAGTATTTTACAAGTTTACTTAAGTTTTTCGTGTTTTTTGGACGGTTATTTGACAATATACTATAATGGTGTCCTGTGCTGTGCGTAGTTGCAGTAGTAGAAGTGAAATCGACCAGAAAATATCCGGAATAACGTTTCATGGGTATATACCAAATATTGTAAACATTGTACATGGACGTATTTAGGGATTTTTTAGGCGAACTAATTAAAACACATTATTATAGGAGTCTGGTAGAATTCTCTTTCTGCACTGAACAATTGATACGTGCATTGTAGTTTATTTTTTTTTACAAATTCTTTTACTTGATTTCTACTCTCAAACTCTCTACTTTTTCATCACTTTCTAGCAAAAAAGACCCCTAAATGTGTGTTAAAAACATATTCTGGTTTTTAGATTTCCTAAAGATCCTGCTTGTAGACATATCTGGACAGAATATGTGTCTCGAATTAATTGGATACAAACGAGAAATGTACACAAATATAATTTATCCAGATCATGATTATCTTCCTGGACCATTTTCTGAATTTTCGAAATTCATTATTGTTTATATTGCTGGATTTGTTGTTTTTAGTTTAAAGAAGCAAATTAGTTGCAGAGAATGTCGAGATGCATTAATAAGTGTTATTCTTTTATTAAAATGAAGGCAAAAAAAGGATTTACAAATTCCTTCAAAAGATGTTTTAGACGTTTGCTTCCAATCCGAAAAGATCATAAAAAATCATGTAGTAGCTACTAATGAAAAGTTGTCCGCAGGATTCATAATAAACCTTGTTTTAAACGAATTTGTAAATAGTAATATTTTTCCTAAGTTAGTTGTGCACGGTTTTGATCAAATCAGTGTTTGATAACCATATACATTTACTGATCAAATCTATTGCGACTAAATATGTTAATACCAGGATGTATTATTTAAGTAAAAATAAAGTGGGTAAGCATAGCGCAACATTTAAATAAAATTATTTTGTTTAAGGGGTATTAATATATAATTTATAAAGTACTAACGTCTTTTATTCCTGGATTTAGGTATCAAATATCAATAATTACCTATATTTAAGTATTTTGTACACTGCTTAACATTTCAAAATAAAGTATAAACCCAAGCTGCAAATTAAAAGCAAAAACGTCAACAAAAATAGTTAATGCGGCTCTGGAGAATTCGCCATATTAGTATACGATTACGCCCCACCCAATGCACCCGTTTGTGTACAATGTAAAATAATGCTTATAGCGACTCCTTATATCTCAATGAGCACTATAGTGCTTCTGGTGTAGTGTAATAGGTACACAATTTCTGTGGTGCAATATCAGATTTGGGGAATAGAAAAACACACACAACTAACAGTACACTTTTCGCGTATTTTTATTTATTTATTTATATTTATTAAGTATATCATTAAATTTCCAGAATAAAAAACTAATACAATAACAACAATGGCGGACGGATGACGACGACGTTGCCAAACTTACTCTCAACATTTTTAATGAAAATTAAATTTATTAAAAAAATAAATAATTAGACTCGGTATTTGATATGATTTTGAAAATCATTCTGTGTGTTAATTTTTTTGAGTTCAACTGTTTATCATTTTAAACTGACAAGTGGATAGGACATACGTCGGTGTATGTTGTGTAATTGTAAATATGGTATAGGGTGGTTATAATTTTATTTTGTGTGACGTTATTTTTACTTTTTATGAAAAAGATGTTAAATCAAGATTTTTTGGTGACACAAAAGCACGGCAGCTCTTCGCCTGGTGGCACTAGGTCGAAGGTCGAAAAATCTTTCTTGATTACTCTTCCTTGTTGAGCGCCACTTGTTTTTTATAGAGTTAAAACAAGAAACCCTTTCAACTAATTAAGAAAACAGACTAGTTATACCAATAAATTTATTCCAACCTTCATCAAGTTTATTGATAAAACGAAAAGTACCTAATAGGAGAAAATATATCAGTTAAGCTATGTAAAAAGGATTTTAAAATTTTATCATTCAAATTACCATCATGTGCACAATTATTAACAACTCATTCTTTAAATTCATGAATTTCACTTACACAGTGAGCCAATAAATTAAATAATCTGTGAATCATTAATCAATCAATTCGCATTTTGTTTTCACAAAATTTAGCTAATAGTTTTAATAATACTACTAAATGGGTAAGGTTAGTAATAAAAACTGGCCTTTATTTTTTCTTCGTACTGAATGCTCCACAGGTTGACGGAGTGAGGTGAAGATTACGTGGTGAAAGGTAGTGATCGCAATGTTATACGTATCCTTCTTTGGTACTAGCACGTAGAAGCCGTAGTTAAACTTTCGGTAATACAAAAAAAAAACCCTGAGAAGAAATTATTCGTGTAAAAAACCTTGATAGAATTTCTACGTTTTTTATTTACTTACCCCAGTAAACAGCTGGGGGTATGTGAACAGGAAACGCTTGTACAATATCCAGGTAGGATAGGTCGAAGTTTGTATAAGTCAAACAGACAATGTTGTATAAAACCACTACACAACAATCTCGAAAACTGGATATAATATATGGTACGTACACAGAAAAAAAAAACTTGGTTTATCCAAATAAAAAATATTATTTAGAGGTGAATTTGCTAGTTTTCGCAAAATTTTTGTTAAAGTAGTAAATGTAGTTATCAAATATGAGTAGCTACATTATCTAAAAACGACAATTTTTCCTGCTAAGCTGATATCTTCTCATCTAAACGAGACTTGTATGTGCATTAGTTAAATAAGATTTCAAATTTGAACCTATATAAAATTTTATTTGCGCTAAATGAGTTCGGTATTCTGCTTGAATTAGGTATTGTACACCTACAGATTTCCATACGTACCCACTTAGGTGTAGCTATTATTATTAAGAAAATACTTAATGAGGTAATTAGGTAGGTACCTATACGTACCTAACTATTCTCAAAAATCGTTTTATGAAACCCAAAACTAAATTCGTTCTAATAGGAACATATACCTACCTACCTATAAATTTTATTTATCTGCTTTAGTATATTAATGGACCTAGGTATGTGCATTATAATATTTAAGTATAAATAAGATTTTAACAACTAAGTACATAGCTAAAATAGGCACTGATTTAATTAAATCTGTGTAATAGTTATTTTACCTAATACTTCTCATTTACGAAATTTCTATCCTCCAAAATATCGAATTATTTTATCTGGTAGAGATAGGAACCTATAGTTGTCTACATAAGTCGTCATTCTATTCCAGCCAACGGTTATTCCCCGTTCTACCTAATGTGTTTGTCCCCGCTGCTAGTCGACGTACCTAAAACCCTTTGTAGAGCGGGTGCCGAAAACAACATCTTCTATGTGTACCGCCTTGTACCTAGCGCGTCTCGCTTGGTGTAGAGGGAGGGGGTTTCATTTTGGTATTTTTTGATCTTGGCGTCGCTCTAACTAGGCTTTAGTTATTTTGCGTTTTGTGTTCTAATCTGAAGATATTTCAATTTCAAAATTTGATCTATTGATAGTATATACCTAGGTATTGATCTCCCAATTTCTACAAGTGGTGAGGACTTACTATACAGATACAGTAACAGATATTAACCAATGTGCATCCAACATAATTAAGTGTAGTGATTAGTGATTAGTTTGGCGTGTTGAGTTTTGTTAAATATATATTATTAATATCTATGGAGGAAACAAAAGAAATATTAATTAGCTGGAATCTGGGGGAGCTCGTTGACACTTTTCTCGGTAAGTAAATTATTATTGTTTAATTATTTATTTTTATAATTTTACGACCAATGCAAACAATGTTATTTCATGGCAATAGCAAATATTATAACTTTTGGCAATAGATACCTATCTACAGACGTATTATTTAGTGGTCACTTAATCATAATTTAAAATACTTTTTCTAATTTAATCATTTTTAATATGGTGGAGGCAAAATTCCTTATCATTTACAGCAACTAAACAATAGTTTAGATGGGTTCACGATAATATATTTAATTTGCCAGGGACGAATTAATTTTTAGCAAATTAATGCAGTTTTTCAAAAGAAGTTACATAAATATTTTAGCTAGGTATGACTTTTTTCTTTCTTTTGTAAAGGTATGTATTTATTTGTTTACCATTTTACCAATGTCTGTGAATTAGGAGTTGTGGATTGGAATTGTCTTATCATTCCTCGTACGTACCGGTAGAATCTGTTATTTTACTTAGTTTCCTCATAAGGAATCTAAAGTTTCTTTGATAATTTTTTTTTGTTTCAGTGTCATTGTTTTTCGGAAAAACTCGATTTTTTTTTAAATAGCCAATACATTTTAGGTTTATTTGTCCCCAAATTAGATAACTACCTAGTACCTAGTTAGTAGATCTTGAAATATATAATATTTATAGTAGAAAATGAATTAGGTATAAACTATATTTTACAAGGCCGTATTTTTTTTTAAGAAAATGCAATTTTTTTGCGATTTTAGTTTTTATTGATTTCTGACATTATTTTTACTGATATAAAAAACTTAAAAGCTCTCATTGTTACTTTTTTATGAGAAAAATATAGCGTTTACAAATTTTCATTACGACGGTTCGTTTTTGAAAAACCATCAACTTCGATTTTTTAACTACGGCCCTCGATTTTTTATTGTTAAATTTAAAGCCATTTTCAAAACAAAAATAGATGTAACGGAATGGTTTCAACAAGTCTTCAGTATTTTTAGCTGTTATTTAAACTTCAAGAAAAATCGCCATAGTTTGGCACTTATTTTGCGTTAAAGAAAGAAAGGCGTTTCTTTAATAATTTCAAAAAGCACAAAAATTTTAACTAAATTTAAAAAACTGCGTACAGAATAAAATGTGCTGACAGAAATAAATTGGCAAATAATAATAAATAATTTTGATTAACGTCGAAAGAATTTTATTGCAAAAATTACTAATTAGGTATATACTCTGCATTCAGTCAGTTAAGTCCCAAACTATGGCGATTTTTCTTGAATAAGTTTAAATATCAACTAAAAATATTGAAAAGTTGTTTAAACCACCTATTTTTGAATTGAAAATGGCTATTTAAAAAATCGAAGTTGATGGTTTTTCGAAAACGAAACGTCGAGTCTCCTCAAAAAGCAACAATGAGAAAGTGCTTTTCATTTTTTTATATATCTGTAAAAATAATGTCTGAATTCAATAAAAACTACTTAATATCGCAAAAAAATGATTTTTAAGAAATTCTCGAAAACTGCTAAATTTACTTTACTTTTGAAAACACCATTTAAAAGGTGTTTAAATTGTACAACTTTTCTCTAAGTTAACCGACATTGTCACTCCGACCGTTTCCAAGATCAACCAACCCTAGTTGTTTATGTGCTGAGCAATATTCTCAGGAATTCCGGCAAAGGATTCAGCCGCATTATACCTACCCACTTTAACATGTGTAGATTGAAGTTTGACTATATATACCTAGCTTATATTATACCTAATACAAGATTTTCAGTAGGCTTAAGTTTATTTTAAAAAAATAAATAAATAAGAGTCGCACTAAAAACCTGATGGTGGTTCAGATAAAAAAAACGTAAGCACCACAGGGACCCCCAAATCTTGTCTACCCCTTCTAGAAAAAATTAGTAGAAGAGAGAGCCAAACACTATTTGTCATTTAAATAAAAATATATTGTATGTTAGCAAAGTTTATTAGTTATTTTAGTAATGTAGAAAAATTTACTGGATAGACATTAAACGAGTATCATCACTAAAATAACTAGTAAACTTTGCTAGCATACAATATACTTTTATTTAAATGACAAATAGTGTTTGTCTCTCCCAGACAAGGAGCATATGTAAACTATTCAAGAATATTATCTAAATGACATAATGTCTATCCAGTAAATTTTTCTACATTACTAAAATTACTAATAAACTTTGCTGGCATACAATATATTTTTATTTAAATGACAAAAAGTGTTTGTCTCTTTTAGACAAGAAGCATATGTAAACTATTCAAAAATATTATCTAAATGACATAATGTCTATCCAGTAAATTTTTCTAGAAGGGGTAGACAAGGTTTTGGCTGTCCCTGTGGTGCTTACGTTTTTTATCTATCTGAACCAAGGTTTTTTTTTCTGTGTAACTGAACCGGTATATTATGTTTGTTAAATTTCAACGACTGATTGTCAATTTTAAATCCCAAAACTCGGAACAAAACCAAATGAAACATTAACTTTTTTCAAATCTATTGCCACCGAAGACTCTACCAGTAATGAATTGTCCTTGCGAAAAGGTAAGGTCCATTTGTTGTTTGTGTGAATGTCGCATGAATTTAGGAAGTGCGTACGAACTTTACCACCAGCGAGAAAAATAGAAAATATATTTATATTGAGAGTTGTATTGGATAGTAAAAGAAAGTGCTCATTAAAGGAAATCTGTTATTAGAAATGTTACAGGTAGTATTCAGAAGATGATACAGGTAGGTTCCAAAGTATAGGTAAGTATTAAAGTAATCATTAGTTATATTATTTATTTGCTTATAATTCAGTAAATATTTACGTTTATTACTTAACTTATTTAATTTATCTTTCAGGTTTTTTGAAACGCATAAAACATGACAAAGAAGTCACCTAAAGGCTCAGATATATAAGCAATAACTGACAGTATATAATGTAACATTTATATTTTAGCTATATTCAGCTTTGGTCAAGTTATATGGGATTCAACGCACTAATAAGAACGTGCAGTTACCAGCAAAAAAATCTGCTGATGTCGTTTCTGTATCAAAACCGAAATTGGGCGGTTCTGGGACCCAAAAACCCAATGAGTTGTGTCCATAAATTAAAAAAAAAATAATTTTACACCTTCACAAACATAAAGACAATGAAAAATATAATAATTGACATTTAACTGAAACGACTTGTGTTATTTCATTACGTCGTTCTTCACAGTGTTCATCTCTATCCATCCATAAAACACACGTCAACCAAACAATTAACCCCTTTACGACCGAATGATGTATCATCCTTTGATGTCGGCACGGAATAATATACGATTTTTATAACAAGACCACAACATAAAGCCGCTGAAACACCAAACCGAACCAACAAAGGGCCGTCAAACAGGAACAAAGTTCAGATGCGGTCAAGTCAAATCCCACAAAATACAACACGCTCGAAGCTAATGGCAGGAACAGAACAGCAGCAGCAGGAGGAGGAAATGGATGAACACATATTATATGTGTATGTGTGACAAGTTATTATTATGTGACATAGGATGTTCTGCTGACATCTCAGTTGGGACGATCAAAGCCACAGTTTGCTGCCAGATATATGGTTTGTTTGAAGTCGAGTAATTGCGTGTAATGATGCAGGAAAGCATCATTTAATACTTGATCGCCCTGGATTGTGCTGACATACAGGATATACAGATGCAAAATGTCTCTATAATTAAATTAATTGAGTGCCTTTAACACTTAACGTTATCCGTTGTATTTTATACATAAACAAGGATTGCCACAAGCTCTTGAAAACGCAACTTTGTATCAACAGTAACACCCAAATCCTTAGCACTATTTACAATATCAATCGGCACGCCATTTATGTTGGGCTTTAAACGATGTTCAATGAAAACACGTGATTAGTTTACTCTTTGTAGAATTTAAGTGTAGGTTATGTCGCTCTCCGTAGTTATAGATACGAGGCAAACCCTGATTTAGTTTAACATTAGCGACATCTACCTGTGAAGGGAGGAAAACAAAAGAAACTTGTGAGTCATCTTGTTGTAAATATGGACGACCTATTTAATAAAATAAGTCAGATTGCTGTCAAATTTATACACGTATCATTTGAAGATTAGTAATAAATAAAAATCATATGGAAAAAATTCTAGTAACGCCATCTATGTGTCATCCTATGGCCTTTTGAAATGGACTAATATCTAATCAAACATTTTTAAAAATGTTAGCGTATTCCGCGTATATTTCATTATTTGTTTGGTCTGCATCATGTTGCGAAATAATGATAATTTACTGTCCTAGTTTATTATTTATAAAAATGTTTAAAAAAAATTTGATACGCGTCCACCAAAATTAATTACACACACTATACTCGTTTTCCTACACGTAAACGTGTCTCTTTTTTTTTGTTGTTGATTTATATGCCGTCCAGCTGTTTCACGCCGACAAATAATATTATGAATTAACATAAATCGTAACGGACGTTATTAATTTCTGTCAAAATAATTAAATGATAAACTTGTTTGTAGAAATATGCGTGAACATGTCTGGGACGGGTATGTAGCAACAATTTGTTGAAATATGGATGTGTATTATACGAGGTAGGCTATGAAACAACGAGACTAACGGCCGGTTTACATTTTATCAACTGCAAGTGTTAAATGTTAACTTGACATCTTAAGCTAATACCATTAGGCCGACAAGGCACTAGCCTAGAGCGGAAAATTTTTAGGGGCGGGAAATTTAAAACAAAAATGTATAAAAATTAATTACAGTAGGTACATACCTAATTTGATTTGTACTTGAAGACACGGTTACGTACTTTTCTGGTCACTGGACTCATGCGACTTTTCGCTGTGCCATCAATTTAGTCGGATCTTTAGCTGCAGAATCGTGCATTTCGGCAGTTCTTTTTTTGGGTTACTCTAACAACTATACAACTTTTTTACATGCTCAACACATCGGTGGGAGCTTCAAGGTTCAAAAACCATAAGTCCAAAAAATCAATTGTCCTCAAAAGCTCGTTGGTCAGCAAGACACGAAGCTTGTCGAGCTCTCAAAGAAAATTGGCCTGCCATTTTGGATACCTTAAAATCCATAGAGAATATCAGTGATGAAAAACCTTCTCGTCGAAATGAAGCATCAGCTCTTAGATCTAACTTGGAGACTCTTGATACGCCATTTTTATCCATATTTTGGAGTAATGTTTCGGAGAGATTTCAAAAGGTTAGTAAAAAACTTCAAAGTGTAACCACAACTTTAAGCAAAGTAAGAGGACTTCTCAAGTCTTTAGCTGACTTTGCAGTTGAACTTAGGAATGATTTTACACGTTTTGAAGAGTTGGCAAAAGGAAAGTCAGGTTTGGTTGAATACACGTCCGACTCTCTCAGCTCTGAGTTACAGAGGCGCTGAGAAAAGTACAAAGACCTCCAGAAAGTTTTTGGTTTCTTAGAGATCTTACATCCTCCATGAAAAGGCCTTAGAATTGCGGGAAAAATTCCCTGAAGATCTCGAAAAATCTGTGGTCGAGGAATGCTTGCATTTCAAAACTTTCTTAACGGAATTGGAACCAGGGGACAATCATGGAACTAGCCTGAGTGAGCTCAGCAAACTCATTAGAAGCTGAAATATATCCAAATATTGAAATAGCCCTAAGAATGACTCTGAGCACACCTGCTACAAACTGCACGGGGGAGCGGTCATTTTCTATACTTCGCCGGATAAAAAACTACTTAAGGTAAGTTTAAATTTTCCTTTTCGTCAAAACTTAGCATGCAGTAGACTATTTACTTCCTAACCTCAAATTGTTATATCGGTAGTTAATATTGTACAATATATTATGTTTCCCAGTCTAAATGTAAATGCTTAATTATGACCCGATTTGTAAAACCCTTTTTGAGGAATTGTTTTAGTTGTTTTTTTTTCTACTTAAATTGAAAAATCGTGTCTAATTGACATTTAAATCGGAATTTTTTATTATATTTTTGTAGCAACTAAGATTAAAAGTAAGACTGTCTGCGACCTGATGGTCTATTATATGCCCCTGACTTGTGTTAACGTTAAACGTCTAAAGTTACAACTCCCTATCAACTTATAGAGCTCGTGTGAACTCCAGTAGCATGCTGGTAGCTGGTTTCAGGGACAACACGTTTCCATCTTGGACGATTTCATACCCTAAGTGTTCCTTGCTTTGGCTTCTAATAGCGATGCATTATGTTTTCTGAGATCCAAACAGAGTTTGGATCTTTCACCATTGAAGTTTCCAAGGAATTTCTTGGACAATATCAGTCCAGGAAGATTTTGCCACAGTATTCCTCTGTCATCCTTAATTCTGAACTTCTCCTTGTATGGTGTTTCTCTTAGGCACAGAAAAGCTCAGGCTCTACAAAAGGGGTTGACCGCCCCTTTTTTGCTAACTTATTGGATTATTCGTTTCCCCTGATACCAAAATGTCCGGATATCCAATCAAGGGAAACTCTGTTGTTATTGCTAAGGTTGTTAAGTCCTCTCAAGCATTCCCACACCATTTCTGAGCTGATGGCATATGAGCTCCCAATATGGCCACCTGGCTACCAGAGTGGATCGCTATGTATATGTATGTATATAAATGTATATAACTTAATCAAAACAGAAAGTCAGTGCTGCGGAGTTCATCAATGGAGTAAAAAGCCTGGTCAATTAAGTAGTTCTTTAATCTATTTTTGAACATTGCAAGGATCAGTGTTTTCAAACTATCTGGCAAATGATTATAGCATGTGGGGCATAATAATTTACAGAATTTCTGCTTCTACCCAACCTCATATATTCAAGAAAAAAGTCATTTTTGTTTCTGGTATTGTAGTTGTGAACTTCATCATGCCTTATGTACAGATTGTAATTATTTTTCACATACATAATTGAATTGTAGATATAGAGACACGGGAGTGTAATTATTTTACATTCTTTAAATTTAGGTCTGACATCCTCTCTAAACTTTAAATCTGTCATTATTCGAACTACTCGTCTTTGGATTGCGAATACCCGACTAGCATGACAAGAGTGTCCCCAAATTGACAAAGCATATGAAGCGACACTGTGAAAAAGGCCATAATATGCTGATTTCAAAACATTAAAAGATACTTCACCCTTCAAGCTTCGCAACATGAACACAACCTTAGAACTTGGCAATGGTAACCTCGACATGACCCGCCCTGGTTAGCTTTTGGTCCAAAGTGACACCCAAAAACTTTACCAGACCATCAGAAACAGCAACATCCGTCTCACGTAATGTAAATATTTTAGTAGCTGTTTTATTGGCATTCATACAGAGTTTGTTAGCTGCAAGCCAGTCAGTAGCCCTCGACTGTGAATTAATCATACTTGAGGCCAGAACATCACTCGACCGTTCAACATCGACAATAGTTGAATCGTCTGCAAACAATGTCAGGTCAGAGCATGGCAGATGTAGTGATAAATCATTAATGAAAATCAAAAACAATAGAGGTCCGAGCACCGAGCCCTGTGGGACTCCACAAGAGCTCAACAAGGGCTGAGAAGACTTTCACTCAAACATCGTTACAACATTCCTACCAGTGAGATAGGAACTCAGCAAACGAATCGAATTCGCACTCATACCGTATCGCTCCAGTTTATCCAACAACATATCGTGTGAGACACAATCAAACGCCTTTGTTAAATCAAGAAAAGAAGCCCCCACAAGCCTTTTACTCTCTAAAGCGGTTATAACGCTATTTATAAAATTTTCTATAGCTGAAACGGTGTTAAGTTTCGGTCTAAATCCAAATTGTTTCGGAGAAAATAAATTATTTCTTTCAAAATAGTTGGCTAATTGTTTAAAGAGTATCTTTTCAAAAATTTTACCTAGAACAGGCACTATAGAAATACGTTTGCCAGTAAGAAGAATCACGG
This sequence comes from Apoderus coryli, assembly GCA_911728435.2. Classification (NCBI taxonomy): domain Eukaryota; kingdom Metazoa; phylum Arthropoda; class Insecta; order Coleoptera; family Attelabidae; genus Apoderus; species Apoderus coryli. Next base: position 37,203,915 of record OU452200.1, on the reverse strand, counting down.
TTCGTCACTGATGCAGCGCATAGGAAGCGTAGCATCTGAGAATTGCCTTACAAGCATCATCCCTTAGAAGACGAGAGCCATCTCCGGTTTGCAGTGGGTTAAGGCCGTAAATGGCCTTAGTGGCGTGGAAGAAAGCTTTCGATCGATTTAGCCAAGTTTGGTTCGTCTTGGTACAAAGTTTTAGCTAACAGTCCTTGTTTTTTTGAAACTAAATCAGATACTAATCTATGTTTTGCAAATAAATCCACTAGTAGCAACTAATACTGTTGAAAAGTTTCCACACACCATTATAGTTGCTATTACTCTGGAATAATGTAATAAATAACACTTAATGTAACGTTAATTTATCAGTTTCTCTTGTGTAAAATATCAGAGGCAATTAGCGTTTACAACAGGGCGGAAAAATTAATGTTCCTTCTACGGTACAGTGACGTTGACAGAGCAGTTTACAATGCACACCTTTAAACAACACTGTCTAATTTACATATCCTTTGGAGAAATCTTTTTTTTACCAGAGAAGCAGCATAACAACAACGAACAAAAAAAAAAGGAACGAGTTTTACACTCTTTTAATTTACACGTCATTAATTACATGGGCATTCAGACAGGCCGACATGCACTACTAAGACCTACTTCTCAACCTGACGGCAACTGAAAAACGATATACAATCGATACAGAAAGTAGTGTTTATATTGTATACGAGGGTGAGGGAAAATTTTCTGGTAATCCGTTGATTTTAGGCACAACAACGCCTGACGTCAGATTCTTCCTCTAAAGAAATAAATGTGCATTCCAAAGACCTGTTTCTATCCATTGTTTTGACAGTTATTTAGTTTTAGAAGTTTCATGATTGTAAACCTTAGTTTCATCAAATCTTCATCGTACACTGCTAAATTTGCAGTTGAGACAGATTTACAGGTGAAATTTTGATTAACCGAAACTTAGTTTTCCCAAGCACAAATGTCACTTTGAGTCTGCTGTTCTCTAACGTGATTTTAAGAGTTTTTTCATGATTTTGACAGTTGCGACCGCGACGGGGCGTTCCGAACGTCATCCATATCACAAAACATTTACGAACATTTATGAAACGCGCCTACTATTTAGTAATTGGGTTCTTGGTAAGCATCAAGAAGATGAAAGATTTTTAGAGAAAGTGCTCTGGTCAGGTCAAGCAACTTTTACTAGTCATAAATACAAACCTTAATGACATGTATGGTCTTTAAACAACCCTCGTGCTATTAGGACGCGCAATTTTCAAAACCGTTTTAGTATCAATGTTTGGGGTGGCATGTTTAACAATCAATTATTGCCCTTGTTAATGGGCATTTAAACTCAAATCAATACATCATTTTCTACAAAACAGCCTACTCAAATTTATTGAAAATGTCCCTTTGAATATTGCTCAAAACATGTTGTATCAACATGACAAAACCCCTGTGCATCGGGGTAGACAAGTAACGGAAGTTTTAAACCAACTTTTTGGAAACAATTGGGTTGGTTTGGGAGGTCCCATTGGGTGGCCTCCAAAATGACTGGATCTGAATCCTCCCGCCTTCTTTTTATGCGGGTACATGAAACAATTGGTTTACAGTGTACCAATAATTATAAATGAAAACCAACTAATGGAGAGAGTTCATGAAGCTGCTAGGCAAATAAGAAACGATCTTGATATCCTTATTAGAACTCCAAATTCATTAGTTGAAAGATGTAGAATGTGCATTACTGTCAATGGAGGGCAATGTGACCAGTTGTTATGAATTTTCTTATTTTAATTACGAGTTTAGTTTTTTATTGTTAAATTTTTAATTGTACTGATAGGTCTTACAATTTGTTGTTAAGTAATTTGTTATTATTAAATTGTTTTCCACGGCAACTTCGATTTTTCATTTTGTTTTCTGGTAAACGTTATTTTGATTTAAATCTACCATTAACCTGCAATTTATCGGTTTCCATAAAAATGGTAGAAACCACAACATCGACGTAATTAACTTTTTTGTAGCTTATAAGTTGCTTTTGTTAAAAATGTAATAATTTAAAATAATGAAGCTTGTCAAAGCTGTCTTTAATTGGACCCAGCTTTGCAAAAAGCATCCAACCCACACAAAGTGAGTTTTGCAGAAAATTAGAAAACATATTGTTATAAGAAAATAATTGTTTCAGTTTAGATATTGATAACCTGCAACATCCAAAGCCAACAAGTTTGATTTTAAAAAATAATTTTTTGTAAATTTGGTATTGATTTTTTGGTCCTTGGATGCTTTCTTCAAACCAAAAACAATTTATTAAAAAAAAAACGAGTAAAAATTCTAGTGTTTATTACAATATTAGGAGTTATACAGAATTAGTTCTCTTCGAGGCAGAAGTCTACATTTTCGATATTGAAGCCAATCAATGTCTTCTGAAATATTGGCATTTCCTTTAAGTTTCTGGTAAAATCAGATGGTATAAGATGATACATTTCAGGCAAATTAGCAAGTTTTGGCTTTGATGTTGATTTTACCTGAGGCCACAAGGCGACCAAATCTAGATAGATATTGATAGATAGATCATCACTCTGATTTTTAAATTACCGTCCTCTTGTTTTTTTTTATATTCACCTCTTGAATGGGACCACAAGAAGTGTTCTGTTGAAAATATAACAAATAAGGTAGATTTTTCTCTATTTTGATAGATCTTACAGTTAATTTAATCGCTATCAACTGAAATTTTTTTATTAATGATGCTTTTTTCTATAGTTCGTATACCAAAAAAGTCTTTCGAAGTCATCTCGGTAACTAGCATTGGATTTCTCTTTCTCCATTCTTTCATTACATTTATATAATCTGAAGTTAAATACATCCGTTGTTGGTGTTTCAAAGCGGATTCTCCAAAATCCGAATCGTCGGGCAATACCTTCAGCCCAAAAGTAGTAATAATCACGTTCATCCGTTCCACTTTGTACTCCAGCATTGTATATCCAAAGTTGTCTCTTATAGAATACAATATTAGTTGGAATTCTCGGAAGTGCTAGCGTTTTTTCCGAATCAAAAGTAAGGCACTCGTATTCAGTAATTTCCTTAGGTTTTTGGAAATCTTCTCTCCTCAATCTTTGTGCAGATTCAGGCTCGTCAAGCCGTTGTTTATGTTGTTTAATAAATTACGAATATACGACTCGACCCTGTGGTTTGGATGCATTCTGCAATACGATAATAGATCATATAAAATTGTATCTGTTGTTGCCCTTTAAAACGGTAAGGTAATGGCTAATGGAATAAAATCGATCGAAAAATAGCTTTAGCTCAAATTATCTGACAATGTGGCTTGGTCGCTTTCTGCAAAACTGGGTCCAATTAATGTATGTGTAAAATTTACCCAAATAGGGGGCATTTGTCTGTCTTTAATTAATTTATGTGTAAAATTTACCCAAATGCACCCTACATCTACGCCAATGAACAGTTAATGAAAGTCAAAATAATTCAGATTATTTTAGGTTATCGGTTCCCAAATGCATGTAAAATTTTGTCAAAATCGGTTAGCCAGTTTTTGAGAAATCAACAAAAAGGCTAATTTGACCACTAAATTTCGATACTATTCGATAACGAAGCATTTGCGGACATGCGTTTATTGGCAAAAAATGCTTGAATTGTTTTCAGGAATCTCCAATTTTCATTTGTTGTAACTATAATGAATCACCACGTCAAAAATAATAATAAAATACTCTCGAAAACAATATTATTATAGATCACTAATAAAACCGCGCGATTTTACGTTGTGTCGTTCGTAGTCTCTCATATAAGTTTTAACATGTCGACAACCGCGAATCTGCGCGATTTCCGCGTCCGATGCTGGCGTCCGATCAACCGCGCGGATACGCCTTCGCCAGTGCGGAGTCTACCATTATTTACAATAGAAATTAACATCCACGTGACCGCCTTCCGCCGCGGTTCGCGGCTCGTGCGTTGTTCTCCTAAGAAACAGGCGTTTATTAGATGACTGCTGTCTAATCACTTTGTTCGACACTACTTTCCGTCTCAATGGTAGGAAACCGGACCCATCTCTCAAGACTAATTAAACTGTAGAACATGAATATAATTCACTAAATTTTATTGATCCCGTATATATAAAATATACCATATATCCAATTAAGTTGTCCTTGATTCTGACATTATTTACATATTTTGTTTACAACATCTGAAAAAAAAAATAATAATGTGGCAGCTATTTGGGTGAGAAATTATTTTCGACATAAGGCGGCTTCATTTTCTTGATGTTTATATATAGAAAGCGAAGAAGACTTAAAATTGCAATCAATTACATAAAACTGTACAGTTTTAGGCGTATTATGTAGTTTGTCCATATATTTTAGTCACTGTGCTTGTGCTTCTGGATATCTCCAAGGCGTTTGATACTCTGGATCACCGTCTAATGGTGTCAATTTTAAGGCATGTTGGACTATGGAACTTCTCGGTATAGCTGGTGTCTGCTTTTCTTAATTGCAGACTGCAGGCAGTCGCTTATGAAAGCATAAAATCAACATACTCCCCTATTTCTACATGGTTTCCACAGGGATCTATACTAAGACCTCTGTATACACGTTTAACTTTCCGTCAATATTTAGATCATGTGAACAGCATTAGTATGCGGATGACACCCGATTGTATTTGTCCTTTATCCCTTCTGATGCTCTGCGAGCGATTGCTGATTTGCTTAAAGTGGGTGAGTTTGCTAAGGGGCATTGGGAAAGCCTCCTAGATATAGGTGGTACTTGGGAAATTAAATACCTATGGCGGACAAAACTATCACCGACGTAGGGAAGCACCAGCAGTTAAATCCTATACCCCTCCTCCGACAGAATGCTGCGCTGCTGCAGTTGAAGGCATATCCACTGGAGTTAAACATAACCCAAGTATATACGCTGATAAAGATGACTTGATCATCAAAGACTTTTACAAACAACTCGAAACACTGATGAAACTAGCAAAGAGAAATGAGGTTACACGAATAATTGGCGACTTGAATGCAAAAGTTGGAAGTCGTCTTTACGGTGAAGAAGCGGAAGCTCGAGTACTTCGGTCATAAGACACGAGACGACTACAGCTGATCGTGCAGGGTAGGTAGGGAAGAAGACAACATTCATGGATACACAACGCCGATGGTGTGGACTGCGGTCTGTGGATCTGTTTAGGAATGCCAACGTCCGCCACGGATAGGGACACAGAAGAAGAAGTCAATACATTTATCTATTTATCAAACTGCCTTCAAACGTTTGGTAACCAAACCAGTGGCGGCTTGTGGCAGTTTAATGTGGTGAAGCATAACATAAAATAAAGCCATATACTTAATAGGTAGCTAAAATTAATAGGGATATCCCTACTTCGTCAACTGCAAAAAATATAGGAGGTTATGTTTATAAGTAGGTGCCTCACCTAAGTATTGTTTTCTTTAAAAAGTGTAATTAGTATCTAGAATATATTTACCTACTTCATAATAATACTAAATAAAACACATTTTATGAAACTGTCAATCAAATTAGGTACTTTTATGCTACCTGTTAGCAAATCATAATACGTCTCATATCAGATATTATTAAAAGCTCTGCTTTTATGCATTTGCCTTTATTTATATTTATCAAACATTTATTTAAATCTGGAACACGTGTGTCTGTATATTTTTAACAAGATTTTTCTGTTCTTAAAAGGAGTGTTGATTAAAAAAAAACTTAACTTTAGTGAAAATTAAAAAATAAACATCATTTTTCATAATAACTTCGCTTACCTGATGTGAGCGTAAATATAATTTACGCTGCTGATGTGTAGTACCTCCACTTGCTTCTTCCATATTAAAGTATGAGATATTATAATATATTATATTATTAAAAAAACAATATTTTAGGGTACCTACCCATTTATTTTTATAGAAATAGTTAGGTACCTAATTAATAACTGTATATATATTTTTAGCTCTCCATATCATATATGTAATATATATATATGGAGACTATTAGTTTCATGAAAAAAATTTTTTTTTTAATTTCGCCGGAAATACTTCTTTTTGATCATTTTATACATAAATAAGTAGTTTTAAAAAAATATCTGTCTGTCTGTCTGTCTGTCTGTCTGTCTGTCTGTCTGTCTGTATCCACGAAAACGCAAAAACCGCTTAACAGATTTTAACCAAATTTGGTACAAAAATACTATTGGACATGGCAAGGAGCTGATTAGATTTTGGGAAACATTGAGCGTAGGCAAAAGGTTTAAAAGAGGGTTCAAAAATTAAAAAAATTCATAGTTCTTAAACTTATCCGAAATACTGCATAATTTTTTACGCATTTAATTGAATATAACCTAAAATATTGAACATAAAATATTAGACCACATTGGCGTTCGAAAATAGTGTAAAATGGGGTAAAAAAGATTTAAAAAAACGTATTTCTTAAAAATAGCAGAAATATTAACTAGTTATTGATAGTTTTGATAGAATATAACCTATAAAATGTGTCATGAATAACTTACTTTCATAGGCGTTCGTAAATAGTGGAAAAGGAGTCAAAACATAAAAAATATATATTTCCTAAACTTATTCGAAATATGGAATAATTTTTCATAGTTGTGATACAATATAGGCTAAAAAATATTCCATAAAAGAATTGGTTCACAAAAACGTTCGAAAATAGTTTAAAAAAAGGGTCAAAAACGAAAAAAAAAACGTTTCCCAAATATACCAGAAAAATTGGCTTATTATATATAGCTTTGATATAAGATAACCTAAAAAATGCAGCATAAAATTTTTATTCACATAGGCGTTCGTAAAAATACACGACAAAAATTAATGTTCCATAGGCGTCCGTGAAAATTATATAAAAGGGTCAGAAAAAATTTGTATCCGTGATAACTCAAAAACCACTTAACGGATTTTAACCACATTTGGTACGAAAATACTACAGGATAATTATAGGTGGTGATTAACATTGAGCGTAGGCAACGGGTTTAAAAGAGGTTTCAAAAATTTAAAAAATCATAGTTCTTAAACTTATCCGAAATATTGAATAATTTTTTATAGTTGTGATAGAATATAACCTAAAAAATGTTACATAAAAGAATTAGTTCACACAGGCGTTCGAAAATAGTGTTAAAAAAGGGTCAAAACGAAAAAAAAAATGTTTCCCAAATATACCAGAAAAATTGGCTAATTATATATAGCTTTGATATAAGATAACCTAAAAAATGCAGCATAAAATTTTTATTTACATAGGCGTTCGTAAATAGTAGAAAAAGGGGTAAAATAAAAAAAATTAAAATGTAAAATTTTTTATATTTAACTAGTTGAGTTGGTGTTAAAAATACACGACAAAAATTAATGTTCCATAGGCGTCCGTGAAAATTATATAAAAGGGTCAGAAAAAATTTGTATCCGTGATAACTCAAAAACCACTTAACGGATTTTAACCACATTTGGTACGAAAATACTACAGGCTATTTATAGGTGGTGATTAACATTGAGCGTAGGCAAGGGGTTTAAAAGAGGGTTCAAAAATTAAAAAAATTATAGTTCTTAAACTTATCCGAAATATTGAATAATTTTTTATAGGTATGATAGAATATAACCTAAAAAATGTTACATAAAAGAATTAGTTCACACAGGCGTTCGAAAATAGTCTTAAAAAAAGAGTCAAAAACGAAAAAAAAATGTTTCCCAAATATACCAGAAAAATTGGCTAATTATATATAGCTTTCATATAAGATAACCTAAAAAATGCAGCATAAAATTTTTATTTACATAGGCGTTCGTAAATAGTAAAAAAAAGGGGTAAAATGAAAAAAAAATTAAAATGTAGAAAATTTTATATTTAACTAGTTGAATTGGTGTTAAAAATACACGACAAAAATTAATGTTCCATAGGCGTCCGTGAAAATTTTATAAAAGGGTCAGGAAAAAATTGTATCCGTGATAACTCAAAAACCACTTAACGGATAACCTACAACATGCAGCATAACAATTTTGTTTACATAGGCGTTCGTAAATAGTAGAAAAGGGGTCAAAATAAATTTTATAATAAAACTAAAAAAAAATCAATTATTTTGCGTACAAGAATTTGGCCTAGATCTGACATATAAAATATCTGCGTATAAATAGTGCCTCCAAAGAGAAGAAAAAGGCACAAAACCCGATACAAAAAAAAAAAAAAATAGCTGATGTCTAAAACAAAACAAAAATTTAGATAAATGACAAAAAGGTCATAAAATTATTACTTTTACACTTAAATATGGAGAGCTATTCGTGCCTCGAGGGCAACAGCTAGTTTTAATTTGTTCACTACTTTTTTAGAGTTTAAAACTTAAATTAAATATGTAGGTAACTAAATAGAAAGACTAATTTGTATTCAAAATATCAAAAATCAAAACTTTAAAAGCTTCCCGAAAAGTAAATAAAAATAATATTAGCACAGGTATAGCACAGAGCACAACTGTGACAGCACTAGAAATTTGCGACTGTGTGATAGAGATAGATATAATCAAAATAATAATCCACATATAGGTACAAAACACCCGCCAAGCGTTGTCATACTTAGATTAGGAAAGAGAGGGGATACCGCACGTTCGTATATCTGAATGTATGGCAAGTGTTACGCTTTTAATGCGGCGGCCATTTTATTGGTGCTGAAAAACAGAAAACTACGTTTGCATTTTTGATGATTTTATTTGTGAAAATTGGGAATAGAAATTTATTTTGTATATTAATAAAATGGTACATTCTGTGGCTTTTGGATGCCCAAGTCGCAGTGAACAAAAGGAGTCCAGAATTTCGTTTAATAGGTAAAACTTAGAATGATGTATCAAGTCGCTTCTAGTTTTTATTAGTTTTTAATAATTATAAGTAATCTTTAGGCTATTATCTTTTAGTATGTAGTATAACAGGTTTCAGTTTACCTAATTAAAACTGTTTGATACAACAATTCATTTAAAATCAACATGGTAAAGCATTATTTATTGATAGAAACCTCTATAGATGTTTACTTTACCAGGGGCGTAGACATTATATTTTTCGAAAAAATTAGTTTTTTACACATTTTTGCGTTAAAAGTGAATAAAATAATGTCACTTTAGCTTTTTAATTCAATCTTTAGAACAACATGCACTAGATAGCCCAGCAAATCACATAATATACTTTTTAATAAAATCTATTTGTGTTAAATGTCTTAATGTTCGTGTATATTTCATAACAAAACTACAGTCTCAAAAATTAAATCCCATTCTCGAAATCAATTAACAAAACTCATTCTATTTAAAGGACAATAAAAACGGTATGTATTGGTGTTGTGTCTACTGCAGTACCTCTCACTCACAGATTATCTCTAACCGAAAAATCAGCATTATATAATATGATAATTAGATTTGTGAACAAACTACCAATCAGTATCAAAGAAATAAATAGATTGAAGATATTTAAGAATGAAGTTAGGAAATTACTAGTGGAACTAGAACCATATCAATTGGCGGATTATTTTGATATGTAGTTAGGAGTATCAATTTTTTTTTGTTTTTCTCTTTTTTGACGTCGTTTCATTTATTTGTATGCTCGTGTGATTGTGGATATGTAGGTAGATTTATTTGAAATAAAGAATTGTTATTATTACTATTAATACATCAACATGCACATATCTTTTTTTATTAAAACTATTAATCAACAAAATTAAATAAAATTTCAAAAATATATCACATAAGTTATGTATGTTACGCCTCTGAATCTAAGACATAAGTGCTAGGTGGTAACACAACGACCGGCACAGTTACGGGTCCACTCTCTTTCCTTGTCTAAGTTGTCATATAACCTTATTTTACATTAAATCTCTGCTGCATCTATATGACGCGTGCTTCTTATAGTGTTTTTTTAATGGCAAGATTCGTATGCTATGCTTAGTACAATTAAACGCTGGCAACTATGTTTAGACGAAGAGGGATAGGTGGTTGTATAGTTGGTATATGCAAGATGGCAGTGTTGCCTATTGTTGCTGAATTATAGATGAAAATGCTTTGAGGCACGCTTCATCTGCATAACAACGTGTATGAGAAATAAATAGGCTATTGTCATAGGACGCAAGCACTGGCAAGGGTGTCGACTGTCGCAAACAGGGAAGAGAGACCGAAATAAATAATGTTTTACTATTATTACACGAATAAAAAAAGAGGGAAATATTTATAGGTATGTAAATTAAGTATAATGGAATGAAAGACGTCTGCTCCACAATATAATCTTTTATAATTAAATCAATGTACCATACATGTTTCGAGAGTATATACTCTCATCATCAGTGGCAATAATAGGGTCGAAATTAGAAAGCTACTTAATGTGTTATTCAAGGATGAATTGATAACAATTACAAATCTGAAATTAAGTTTTACAAAGTAAGTGAACCAGTTCAAACGATCTTAAACTACACACACGTTCTTACGATCTTAATTTGTGATTTCTTCATTCGAAAAGTTATGCGTGGAAAAATAAGAGGGATAAAAACCCACACAACGATAATAATCGTATGTTGTTTATACGTTATGAGGGATCAAATACAGAAGAGATGGCTTAATGAGCATCACAACGTGCAATGCCACTAGAATGACCTTTTTTAAGTGTTGACAACAATATTTTAAACATAAAAAATTTTTATTTCCACAATGTGGTAAGTTGTGTGTAGTTTAAGATCGTTTGAACTGGTTCACTTACTTTGTAAAACTTAATTTCAGATTTGTAATTGTTATCAATTCATCCTTGAATAACACATTAAGTAGCTTTCTAATTTCGACCCTATTATTGCCACTGATGATGAGAGTATATACTCTCGAAACATGTATGGTACATTGATTTAATTATAAAAGATTATATTGTGGAGCAGACGTCTTTCCATTACACTTTCACTCCTCGTCATGGATTATTTTTCGTAAATTAAGTATGTTAGATAGGTGTATACGATAAAGCCTGCTTCAGATTAAGACGAAATTCAAAATAACAGTTGTATGGTAAAGCAGGTTGAAAATTAAGTATAGGTACATTAATTTATTTATATTTATACATAGGACAAGCCGCCACTGAACCATACAGCACAGGAACTTTTCTAACGTGCTCTATTTACAAGATTCCTTTAAAAAATAATTTATTTCTCGTGGCAGGGTAGCTCTATCATTCATCTACCTCCGTTTTTAAGTTTACGTTTGTGTGTGTGTGTGTTCGAAATTAGAAACGATAAACCCCCGACATCATAAATTTAAATAAATGAGTTAAATTACGAAAACATGTAACCTAACATATTGTGTGTGAGTGGGTCGTGTTAGGTTATTAATGTGTTTCAGGAGCGAAGATGTTCGTTGACAGCAGAGTCATATATTTTATTTTTAAACCAACAAAATGCTGGCAGTTATTAATTTAAAAATAAACAGTGTCGGAACCAATTTAAATTTTTAAGTAAGACATATTAACTAAATAAATCAATGTTACTGGCTCATTTTTGGGGCAATTAAAGAACCTCAGCAAGGTTCTACTACCCCTATATTTGTATTCTAAGCCTAATAGCCAAAACAGAGTAATTTTTCATTCAAACACTGCCAAAACATGGAGTGTACTGCAGCTGACTCATCAATTCGTCTTTTTGAGTGTTCTAATAGCCCATTGTTTGTCTCGATGAATATTGATCCCACGAAGATTGTTTCTGTCTTACTTACACCAAAGACTCCCAGCGAACAAATTGATGTGAGTATGACCCTTCTACGTTTCTCTAAAGGTACAGTTGCTTAATGTTTTTTGGAAGCATTTATTTTGAAGAGAGACAAAAAATTGCTTAAAATCGGTATTTTTTGTATATTTTATTCAAAGTTGAGATGGTTCCCAAATTATAACATTTCAAAAGTAAATATACATTTTGCGGAAAAATACAGGTACTTACGAGGTGCTGTTTTTTAACATATATACCAATTACGAGGTTATGAACTAATAAAGCTGCATTTTATTTCAAAGTAAAACTAACAGTATAATTTGTTATTGGTCTTAAAACATCTACGGAATAAATATACTTATTAACCACATAAGCTAACAACATAAACTTTAAACTAACCTATAATTCATCACACAACCTGTGGATAATAATTGTTAATAAGAACAATTTTAATTGTTATATGGCAGCTGATCGTAATAACTCCAACATTCTTTGGGAATTAAACTTTTAATGACGTGTAGGAAATAGGCAATCGAATCTTAAATAAGGGTTTCAATGTTGCAATCGCCAGATCAATATTTCTTGGCCTTGTTGGTAATTCTTGAAATTCTCTTCCACCGCTGTATTACAAAACTCGAATATCTGTAACACCGTAACTTCCTTGAGGTTTCCTAGGTCTAATAGAATTGTACCTACTTTAATAGTTCTTCGTCACCAAAATTCTTGAAAAATGAAAAGTCTGCGTATTTTGCCTGATATGGATTCTATGGTGTCTGGATTCCTTTGTAACTCTTAGGTAATCACTTGGAAGATACATTTCCCGATATTTTAGAGCTGTCTCAATCGCGCTGTGACCTGAATAACACTCCATCTGAGTGTGACCCTTTTCCAGGAAAATAACAATATGAAGTTTATGGACGGGGCATTAAGGAAATGCTCTTCCAAGTAGTCAACCAAAAAACTCGCGTAGGTAGACGCTTGACAACCAATTTAATAAAAATATTTTGCACTTACCCCTCAAATTTCGCATATAATATCACCAACACTACTTGTTGCCATGACAGAATTGTCAAATACGAGGTCCCAAATATCGTTCCGCATTTACGAAGTTACATTTTCTGCAATTTTTAAATTTAACGGTTTTAAAAGTCTGACGTTCTACTAGTACAGTGGTCGCCAACCCGTCGAGCGCGAGCCCCTGGTAGCTAGCGAAGAGATTTCTGGTACGGAGGTCCCAACATATCTATCTACATGCCAAACGACATGCGGAGGGTTCCTCATTAAGGATAGTTTCTTAGGTCTTGATTAGGTCCTGTATGATAGCGTCCTATACCAAACCAAGGCACCAAAAAATTGAAATCTGTTTTCCTAATAATGGGGTCGTGAAATTTACGCAGGACAATGATATTATGAAGGGCTATTTGCATGCCAAACGACATTCTTCGGAACGGTCATTAAGGATAGTTTCTTAGGTCCTGCTTAGGTCCTGTATGATAGCGTCCTATACCAAACCAAGGCCCAAAAAATTGAAATCTGTTTTCCTAATAATGGGGTCGTGAAATTTACGCAGGAAAATGATATTATGAAGGGCTATTTGCATGCCAAACGACATTCTTCGGAACGGCCATTATGGATAGTTTCTTAGGTCTTGATTAGGTCCTGTATGATAGCGTCCTATACCAAACCAAGGCACCAAAAAATTTAAATCTGTTTTCCTAATAATGGGGTCGTGAAATTTACGCAGGACAATGATATTATGAAGGGCTATTTGCATGCCAAACGACATTCTTCGGAACGGCCATTATGGATAGTTTCTTAGGTCCTGTATGATAGCGTCCTATACCAAACCAAGGCACCAAAAAATTTAAATCTGTTTTCCTAATAATGGGGTCGTGAAATTTACGCAGGACAATGATATTATGAAGGGCTATTTGCATGCCAAACGACATTCTTCGGAACGGCCATTATGGATAGTTTCTTAGGTCCTGTATGATAGCGTCCTATACCAAACCAAGGCACCAAAAAATTGAAATCTGTTTTCCTAATAATGGGGTCGTGAAATTCACGCAGGACAATGATATTATGAAGGGCTATTTGCATGCCAAACGACATTCTTCGGAACGGCCATTATGGATAGTTCCTTAGGTCTTGATTAGGTCCTGTATGATAGCGTCCTATACCAAACCAAGGCACCAAAAAATTGAAATCTGTTTTCCTAATAATGGGGTCGTGAAATTTACGCAGGACAATGATATTATGAAGGGCTATTTGCATGCCAAACGACATTCTTCGGAACGGCCATTATGGATAGTTTCTTAGGTCCTGTATGATAGCGTCCTTTACCAAACCAAGGCACCAAAAAATTTAAATCTGTTTTCCTAATAATGGGGTCGTGAAATTTACGCAGGACAATGATATTATGAAGGGCTATTTGCATGCCAAACGACATTCTTCGGAACGGCCATTATGGATAGTTTCTTAGGTCCTGTATGATAGCGTCCTATACCAAACCAAGGCACCAAAAAATTGAAATCTGTTTTCCTAATAATGGGGTCGTGAAATTTACGCAGGACAATGATATTATGAAGGGCTATTTGCATGCCAAACGACATTCTTCGGAACGGCCATTAAGGACAGTTTCTTAGGTCTTGTATGATAGCGTCCTATACCAAACCAAGGCACCAAAAAATTGAAATCTGTTTTCCTAATAATGGGGTCGTGAAATTCACGCAGGACAATGATATTATGAAGGGCTATTTGCATTGCAAACGACATTCGTCGGAACGGTCATTAAGGATAGTTTCTTAGGTCTTGATTAGGTCCTGTATGATAGCGTCCTATACCAAACCAAGGCCCCACAAAATTGAAATTTGTTTTCCTAATAATGGAGTCATGAAATTTACGCAGGACAATGATATTATGAAGGGCTATTTGCATGCCAAACGACATTCTTCGGAACGGCCATTATGGATAGTTTCTTAGGTCTTGATTAGGTCCTGTATGATAGCGTCCTATACCAAACCAAGGCACCAAAAAATTGAAATCTGTTTTCCTAATAATGGGGTCGTGAAATTTACGCAGGACAATGATATTATGAAGGGCTATTTGCATGCCAAACGACATTCTTCGGAACGGCCATTATGGACAGTTTCTTAGGTCTTGTATGATAGCGTCCTATACCAAACCAAGGCACCAAAAAATTGAAATCTGTTTTCCTAATAATGGGGTCGTGAAATTCACGCAGGACAATGATATTATGAAGGGCTATTTGCATTGCAAACGACATTCGTCGGAACGGTCATTAATGATAGTTTCTTAGGTCTTGATTAGGTCCTGTATGATAGCGTCCTATACCAACCCAAGGCCCCACAAAATTGAAATTTGTTTTCCTAATAATGGAGTCATGAAATTTACGCAGGACAATGATATTATGAAGGGCTATTTGCATGCCAAACGACATTCTTCGGAACGGTCATTATGGACAGTTTCTTAGGTCTTGTATAATAGCGTCCTATACCAAACCAAGGCCCCAAAAAATTGAAATCTGTTTTCCTAATAATAGGGTCGTGAAATTTACGCAGAACAATGATATTATGAAGGGCTATTTGCATGCCAGATGACATTTTTCGCAACGGTCATTAAGGATAGTTTCTTAAGTCTTGATTAGGTCCTGTATGATAGCGTCCTATACCAAACAAAGTACCCACAAAATTGAAATCTGTTTTCCTAATAATGGGGTCGTGAAATTTACAGACAATGACATTATGAAGGGATATTTTCATGACAAACGACATACGCCTAAACGGTCATTAAGGATAATTTCTTAGGTCTTGATTAGGTCATGTACGAGTATGATAGCTTCCTATACCACACCAAGGCCCAAAAACACTGTACATTAAAAAAAAAAAAGTAGCTCACTTTACATTCTACAATTACCGACGTTGCTCAATACATTCAGAAGGTTGGCGACCACTGTACGAGTAGATGGCTATAGTCTTTTTGAAATCGAAACGATTAAAATATCAATTTCATTAAAGGTACTGCGGTTTGGCCTTCGACGTTAATCTTGGCCGATCGGTTAATTTTGCCAGTGCGTGTATAATGAAACTTTTCCAGCCTCCATCGTACGTTCCAGCAGGCATTAAACAGATGAATCTCCTGCCAGGAAAAAGTGAATTATTTTAAAAGACCATCCATATAATAATATATAGTAATATATAAATAAACGTCTGGATATTCCGGCGCATCAAAACACGCTATAATAAATTATGTAGGTTCTGAAAGCCACCGACAGTTTTACAGTCATTGAACACGATAAAGTCATTTCAATGAAAAAGATATATTAGTGTTTCTGTTCGTTTTCGTTTTCATAATATATGGTTTATACTCGTATATAGATATCAGCTCCAAAATATCTTGTTGTTACTTGACTGCCTTGTTATTATTATTTTTTGTTTCATTTTATGAGACTGCTACCCAGTGACAACATACAAGATAGACAGACAGACAATAATGGTGAATGGTCATGTGAATTCGGGAGCACTAAAATTATAATTAATTAACTTAGTAATTAGAAAAGGTGTTTCTGACACATACAATATTGATGATTATTATAATAATAATAAACGCCTTTATTTCCGAAAATATAGTAACTTAATATAAAAAAAACACACAATCAGATAACTATAACAATAAACAATTGTATAATAATTATTATATTTTTCATCTTCATATATAGCACAGAACAAAAGCAACTGTAATAAGAATTACAAACTTCAAGCAAAACCATTACTCAGCCTAATTTTCAAATTATAACGCAAAAATACTCTTGTGAATTTTGACACTTTGCAAGACTTAAGCTCAGTCGGTATGGCGTTGTACAGTCTTGCGATACAATAGCTGAAGTGTCTCTAGAAGAAAGACGTTCAATGAAAATTTCCTTATAGCGAATATAAATCGAATGCAAGAATTATAAACGCGTTGAATCTTCAATTTAGTGTCATTATCAATAAATGGCGTGAGAAGAGGAGCACAGTAAGTAAATTGTAACATAATTAAGGATTCACATAACATTTTTTTGGTTTTAACATTTAAAGATGACCGATGGGGATACAAAAATCGAAGAGCAAAATAGGCTTTCTGAATGTTTTTAGTACACTGGTCCCGAAACCCAAAAAAAATTTTGTAAACCTTCTCAAATTTGATGAACGGCATTTTTGTTTGTTTGGATCCTGCTGTAATCTTTTACGTTTTGCATTTCTTGCATCTCGCGCATTTATGAATATCACACTGGTAAACGGGTCGAATACAATTTTGAAGTCATTGAAGTATCTTTCCTGGAGTAGCCTACTCGTAGTATTCCAAATTGTTTTTACAGTCGCTTCTTTATATTCAGTTCCGTCAGCTTTTCTCATATTTACCGGATAATCTTTCAATAGATTAGCCACATTATGCAAACTCGTTTGAGCATTCAGTTCGTATTCTCTGGTCGCACAAAAACCGCGAAATATTTTCCATACATATTTTGTTGATTTGATTGTATTTTTTGGTATATTATTAGATATAATATCATTAATTGCATCGTTAGATGCAATACCAAATCTTCGCGACATTTTTAAACCAGTTGTCAGTTTGACGTTTAATTAATTTTTAATAAATAAAACACCAAACTGAAAACACAATTTGATTTGCTGAGATTTATTGTTAAACAATGCTCAGCTGATTTGTGCGCAAGACTCTTCAGATCGCAGTTCATCTGGGCGACAGATGAGCAATTCCGAAAATCAATCGAAAACAAAAGCTGGGTATCATCGGCGTACATTCTCAATCCACAAAACTTCACAAATCTCAGGAACTGGGAAGTATAAAGTGTAAACAATAGAGGTCCCAAAATAGACCCCTGAGGAACGCCTGAATTAGTCCTTCTAGAACTAGAGCATTTGGCTTGGACTCTGACGCGCTACTTTTTATTTGACAGATAAGACTGGAATAGCTTTAACGAACCCAGGGCTACACCTTACCGATGCAAACGCATCACTGTTGGCGTTTTAATATATATAATCCATTGGGCTGTTGTTCCATTCTTCTTGAGTCGCGCGTGTGAGGTCCTGGAGGGTGATTTTTAGTGCATTTTGTACTCTTCTCGGGCGATGGGGTCTCGCACTGTCATCCATGAAAATGAAATTGGCTCCAATTTCATTTCGGAGAGTATAAATAATGGGTTCAATAATGTTTCGAACACGCATTATGCCTCCCGAAAATATTACTGTTCCTCTTTGGCATGGAACGACTTCTCTGGCAAAAGATAGTCGTTCTGGTCGCCCTGGACCTCTCCAAACTATGTGTCGCCGACTATCACTAATTAAACCAAATCTGGTTTCGTCTGGAAAAATGACATTTCGCCACTGAACTAAAAGCCAATCCCTGTGTTGTTGTGCCCACTGTAGACGGGCGGCTATATGTCTGGGAAGTAATTTAGATGCTCTTAATGGTCTCTTGGAAATTAATTGACCATACGTTTTTCTAAAGTGAGTTCGGACAACTGAGAGTGTTATGGTTGGATTCCGAAGTCCATATCCTGCTACATACCGATCTTCTCTTGTATTAGATACCCTAGTACGCCCAGTTCCATGTCTCCAGTCAACGCTATTTGTTTCCTAGGTACAAACGCACTATTCTGATAACTGAAGCGCGGGGATTGCGTAGTTTTTCCGCGATTTGATGAATCGGCACACCCTCATCATGCAAAGTCACGATTCTTGCTCTATTGAATACTGAAATTGTATTGCCAGGCATAATGGCAACGAAAAATTCAACAATCACTTCAACACGCTAAATCGATATGAACCATTCATTGATTCTATTAAGGCGTGGACCGACGTGCATACATGTCTTCCACAAGGGATATTCTGGCATTTCCGTATGACGGGAAACTGTGGTGAAGCAGGAAATTCCGTAATCGAGACCCAACTATAATAATAATAATAATAATAATCTTTATTTCAAAATTATGTCAGTACATAAAGTGAAATCACGTCAAAATAAGTACTACAACTACACTAATATCAAAAGAAAAAGAAAAATACACACCCAAGGAAAATATTATGCAGTTTTACATTGTATTCAAATATTCAGATAAACAATATGGTTCTAAATGTAGTAAATATGTTTTGATTTCTCTTTTAAATATTTTAGACACTTTAATGTTTTTTATCCTAGGCGGTAAATTATTGTATAATTTTATGCACATATAAGGTGCATTATTAGCAAAAACGTTTAAACGATGTATTGGATATGTTACGTCAACTGTTCTTGTGTTATATTCGTGAATTTCAGATGGGTTATCAAATTTATCTCTATTATTACTAAAGAATACTAAACATTCGTAAATATATAACGCAGTTACAGTCATTAGTTTTTCTGACCGGAATACCCCTCTACACGATTGTAAATAAGACATATTACACAGGCCAACACACATTTTGGTGCCTGCGATTTTTTAACTGTTCCTGAGTAATTTTTGGATGCAGAATGTAAAAAGGTTCTCAGATTTTGTCTATCAGATCTAGTTTTTGAGATTTTTTAAAAAATTGTGTATATAATTTACGTTATAACTGTTATAATATATAATATTACTATTGACAGTTAAAAAAAACAAAGACACATGGATTTAAGTATTTATTGCAAAAACTTAATTTACATAATTACATTAGTCACTAATCACATAAAAATTTTCTTTTATACGATTTTCTAGAATGGAGTTTACTAGGGCAGTCTCGCTGAAGGCTCCAGCAGTAGTCCGCCATCATGTGGCTATCCCATCGTCCTTGATAACGATCTTCCATAGTTTTAATATCCTGGTGGAATCTTTCCCCCTGTTCTTCACTACAATCACCTAAGTTTTCTGGAAAACGATCTAGGTGGCTGTGGAGGTAGTGAACTTTTATACTCATGTTACAGCCGAGAATATTAAAATTTGAAAGCATAGTTTCCACTAATTCTACGTAATTGTCTGCTTTATGATTGCCAAGAAAATTTTGTACTACTTGAACAAATGAACTCCAAGCGTTAGATTCAGTCTCGTTCATTGATGTGGTGAATTGTGGATCTTTAACAAGTTGCCTTATTTGAGGACCATCAAATATACCAGCTTTTAGTTTTTCCGTGCTAATGCCAGGAAATTTACGTGACAAATACCCAAAACAATTTCCATCTCGATTTAAGGCCTTCACAAATTGCTTCATTAGGCCTAGCTTGATATGCAAGGGCGGAAGTAAGATTTTTTCTCTTGAAACCAAAGGTTCGTTGATCACGTTTTGTATTCCTTGAATCATGACATCTCTTGAAGGCCAATTTTTGTTAACCCAGTGCTCATTTTTAGCTCTGCTGTCCCAAAGGCACAAAAAACAAGGATATTTTGTATAACCACTCTGCTGTCCAAGGAGGAAGTTAATCATTTTTAAATCAACACAAATTGACCACTGATGTTCTTCGTATTTAATTTTTCTCAAAACTAATGCTATTGTTTCATATTCTTCCTTCATGGTAGTAGAATGACCAATAGGAATTGAGCCATATTTGTTACCGTTATGTAAAAGAACACATTTTAAACTACGTTTTGAACTGTCAATAAAAAGGCGCCAATCATCTGGAGTGTATTCAGGCAAACCCATTTTTTCTAAGAGCCCTTTTATATTGTTACAGAATACCAAGTCATTTTCCTGAGTGAAAAAAGGCAGCAGATCCTTATCTCTTTTACGATAAAATGTAATATTAGTACCTCGACAAAGTAGATTTTTTTCTTTTAATCTGGATGCAAGTAATTCAGCGGATTCCTTTGAGAGATTCAGGTCTCTTATAAGATCGTTTAGTTCTTCTTGATTGAAACACTGCGGAGTTGCTAAATCTGCTTCAAAATCGCTGTCGTTTTCTGATTGAATTCTTTTAACTTCGTCAGACGTTGATGTTTCTGTATCATCTTCTGTCAGTTTGGGTAGACTGCTGAATGATGGAACGGGTATTTCTTCCGAATGCACTACAGGCCTTCTTGCAGAATCTAGATCAGGATATGTCCATTTGTGTCTATTGTTTCTATTTATGCCTTTAATATTAACGAGACAAAAATAGCAGTCGTCATGATGGTTCCGCGGTTCTCTCCAAACCATTGGTACACCAAACTTTAGGCACTTCCTCTTTCCAGTTGTCCACTGTCGCAAATGTTCAACACATGTTTTACATATGAAATGTGGGGCCCAAGATTTATCTTGATCTCCTAAATGAACGCCAAAATAGGCAAGATAAGCTCTTTTCACAAAGTCAGAAATCCTTTTTCTGCTCTCTTTCAAAGTGTATTCACCACACACATAACAAAAAACATCGGGATGATTTACACAGGTACGTCTGCTTGTGGATGCCATTGTTTCAGTTTAGTGTCTTGATACTACAAAACGACCAAAATTTACACAAAATGATAGCACAACTTTACTTGGGAAAACTCAGTAATATACTAAATCAAGTACAGCCAAGCAGGTATAGAAGGATCGGGTCATAGGCAATTACAGGTATAAAAGTAAGTAAGAGCATTGTATTGAGTAGTTCCTAGTATAGGAACATTGGGTCAGGGACAATTCCAGGTATCCATTTGGCTAATTAGATTCTGGGAAATTCCTATTTTGACGATTAAGTACATATTTATCTCTTTATTTGTTGTCCTTTATCAGAAAAAAATATATCATTTAACCTGTAACGTGTATCTCAAAAACTAGAGCTGATAGAAAAAATCTGGTGGCATTTTTGGAATCAGCACATTAAAAACATCTAAAATCAGATGTTAGATTTCTGGCACCAAATTTTTTTTTTCATTTTGTTGGCCTGTGTTATTTATTATTCTAATACATCGTTTTTGAACCACAAAAATATTTTGCACATTACTGTCTCTACCCCAAAAAACAATGCCATATTTTAAACGAGACTCAAAGTTTGCATGGTATAAAATTTTTAATATTTCTTTATTCAGATACCGAGCTACAACTCTTAAAGCATAACACACAGAATTCAATTTATTTGTTAGAGAATTTATATGATTCGCCCAGTCTAAAAATTCATTAATTAAAACTCCCAAAAATTTCGTTTGTGAACCAAGCGCTATTTCAGTATCTGAATCAAGTTTCACTTCATTTGGCTTTGTAAGTTTATTTTGTTTTGTTCTGAATAATATGGCATTAGTCTTTTCTGAATTAATTATTAATTTGTTTGCCGTACACCATTGCGCGAGATTAACATAAAAACTTCTTAGGTCAAACAGCAGTTGGTCTATATTCTGACCTCCTATGAGAGCATTTGTGTCATCAGCATAATTCACCAATGCTATATTTTGTCTTTGATTAATGTAATGTATGTCATTAAAATAGATTAGAAAAAGAATTGGTCCGAGAATGCTTCCTTGTGCAACACCGAAATTATTTATTTTCATCTCCGAACAAGCTGTTTTTCCATCCTTTGCTACTTTCACCATTTGATATCTGTCAGTCAGATACGATTCTATCCACTTTAAAGAGTTTCCGCGCACACCGTATAAGTCTAGTTTCTTAAGCAATAAAGATCTGTCTAGGCTATCATAAGCTTTAGACAAATCTATAAATAAACCTATTGAAATGTCGGATTTTTCCAAATTTCTCAAAATATTATTCAAAAACTCAAAAATAGCAGTGTGCGTGGATTTTCCCTTCAAGTAACCATGTTGCTGCGGATGAAGCAAATTACAGTCATTGAAAAAGCATATTAAACGGGAAGCCATAACCAATTCAAATATTTTAGAGAAACTGGGAAGCAAACTAATCGGACGGTAATTCTCCAAGTTACCTGTATCCCCCGTTTTAAATAATGGTTTTATAAGAGCTATTTTTAATTTTGCTGGTACGATACTATATTTTAAAGAATTATTAATTATATAACACATATATATCTTCATTCCACATTAAATCTACCCGATTCTCATACAAAAGAAGCTTTACAGTTCATGAGAGAATGACCGCTGACGAGTTATCAGCACCCGCTGTTAAAGAACTATCGTAAGACCAGATGTAATTCCAAATTAGAAAATGACGCCACTGATCACGTCGTCTGGAAACTTGGACAGAATTCGATGAATATCTGATGAAGATACGGACCGAACAAACTTACCGACGGAAAATGTTACTGAAGAAGCACTATTGTTCATGAATAGGGGATATTTATCAGAGTTTATGGCCACTTGATTGAGCAATCCGTATGAGAAAGGCATAGTACTGCAATTTGTTCAACGCTGAAGCGGTATATGCGAAGCATGACAGTATAATCCTGAAAAAAAAAACATGCAGTGATGGAGCGTTGAGAGTATCAAAGACGTGATGGAGAGTATCATCATAATTGTAACGTCCAAGATTATTCTGTAAGATTGTAGAATACTGAAACAATATTCTATGATGCTATGCATGATTCTCTCTTTGCATCAAAATAAAGAAAACTGCTTTTAAATTTATATCAAAATTTTTATTACACGCTGTCAACTCTATTTTGTGTTCTATGGTACATAAAGTAACTAGACAATATTACCTTACATTATTGAATAATAGACCGACAATTATTCACCGGCAAACTGCCAGCAGGTTCACACCCATTCTATATGACCGAGAACGTTCGTATTATTAAACAATGGCTTTTTACGAGCGCTCAGCTCGTAAATCAACATAAAGAGTTTATACCTCATTGTTAAGACCGTTTCATTAAAGACGCCTTGAGATTTGTCTGTCCTCTCCTAAAAGATAATAAGGTTCATTCCCTGCACTGCAATGTCACTATTTAAGGATCGTCAAGCCAATATTATAGTGAATTTTGATGGGAACGTATTCACGTGGCAAAATCTATGTATCCACATCTAAACAACTGAAAGGAGCAGTCCAAGAAATCACCAACCGAATTAAAACGCCTATAGTCCAACTCCTTCAGTGAAGATGGAAATTTATTATGTAGAATCAGATTCAATGAGTTTCTGACTGACCTCGCAAGCCTGAAATATGGCACTCTGAGTAACCGAGCGCTTCTAGTTTGTGCCACCCTTTGTCTCTAAGTCAGAAAGTCTATGATGAATTTCTAAAAGTGAAAATCGTCTTAAAGTCTTCTTCATTATAAGAGCTTTTTGCGTCAGGCTATTTTTCCCCATAAAAAGCACCATAAATCAAATCAGAGTAAATAAAGCAAAATACACCTGCTTCAGTACGACCAAACTGACCTGATTCTTAAACCTTCTTACGAGTATTAGGAATACTGTAGTGGATAGCTTACTACATACATTTAAACAAATCATTTATATAGATACTAAACAGAAGTGGCTCCAAGACAGAACCCTGCGGCACTCCGTATTTCGTGCACTGCCTGGCGGAAAATGAACCATTAACCTCGACAAACTGGGACCGTCCAGGCAGATATGACTCAATAAACTGCAAAATAGTGCCACGTAATCCGTAATACGAGAACTTGTCGATAGGAATGTCATGGGACACAAAATCTCGCTCCTTCAGAACAATGCCCATGAGGGGAAGGTAGGATTGCCCTTCTTCAGTATTGGAATAAGTTTACTAACATTTGAGTTACTAGGGAAGGTTCCCTGCTCAAAACAAGGATTAATTAAGATAGGCTCAATATAATATGATAAGTATTTTTGAAAATTATGCTGTTTCATGTAAATCTGAAGAATAGGAATTTTTCAAGCTAATAACCGCCCTCCGAACATCCTCCTCTATTATTGGACACTTGTAAAATGAAGAAGCTTTTCTAGGTAGGACCCCTCGTAAGACTATAGGTAATATTAGCAGCAACACTAGAAAAAAACATTAGGGATCAATACCCTGAGCATCCCCGGCCCTACCTGAATCGAGACGTACCTCTACCATGAATACCATACCTAACTAAGTAAGTATTTGAAAAAATCATCACTAAAGACCTAAAATTGTTACTGGTAATGAGAGGCTCCTCATTGTGGGGCAAATCGGCAGAGCTTGATGTCCTAGAATGTTCGGGTGACCTATCTCGAGCATTGAGTGAGGGATGTCACGTTCATTATGTATACACCGATTTCTCTAAGGCTTTTGACAAGGTTAACCATCGTTTGCTAATTCACAAGCTCGGACTGAACGGATTTCATTCAGTTCAATTCGTTCCCAGGTATCGAATTTGGATTTTCAATGTCTTTATTAACGACATATTGTTAGTTGTTTTCTCTATATAGTAAATTTAAATTATTTGCTGAGGATCTCTAATGAGTGATATTGCGAAATAGCGGGTCTGACTAATTGTTATTTGCTCCAAGAGGATCTTGTTTGGCTTGTGCGCAAACAGTTAAAAGTGCTTCTTTGTTGACGTCCATTGTAGAACAGAACCTCTCATGTACGAGGATGCCATCTTGGAATATAGGAGCACAGTAAATGGTCTTGGCGGTAGGAAACCGGTCGAAAGCCCTCGACCGCACCTCCCCCAACTGATTTTGAAGACTTTCGAGGCTACTGGATACTTGGAGCATCATCGTATCATCCGCGAACAGTGTAAAATGAGTGTCCCTGACATAACCTGGAAGATCATTAACGTATATAAGAAATAGCAAAGGCCCTAACACAGAGCCCTGTGGGACACCATGTTTAATCAAGGATATATCAGACAACAAGTTGTTATAAAATGTTCGCTGTTGACGTCCTTCCAAATAGCTTGCCAGGAGTTTAACAGATGCATTTTGTACGCCATATTTGGCAAGTTTTCCTTCGACAGGTCGCAGAAAATACCTCCAGCAAACTATCCCTCCTCAAAAGCACCCGCCACATCCTGGACAAAATGTCCGATCGCATATGTAATGGACCTACCCGATCTAATTCCAAACTGCGAAGCTCACAATAAATTGCTTGTCTCGAAGTAGTTCGTTAATTGAGCACACAACTCTTTTGCCATTATCTTACCCAAAGTTGGTATTATAGAAATGGGCCTGTAGTTGTTCACGTCCTCCATGTCACGCTTTTTAAAGACCGGCACTACCCTGGAGATCTTCAGGCAATCCGGAAATACACTGTACGAAATAGATTCATTGATAAGCCTAGTTAGAGGAGACAAAATAATCTCCTTGATCGATAAGAGTATGTTACATATAAATCCCGACTAGGATTCGCTTTTAGTGAACCCAAAACTTCTCTCATCTCGATCAAGGAAATCTGTCTAAAATTAAAAAAAAAGAGATTTATCAGGGGGTTCCATGAGGAGGACAGGGTCCACTGGTGAATTTAGTTGATCGGTTAATGAAGATGCTATATCTGAAAAATATTCATTAAATTTATCCGATGACAAAGTCAGGGCCCTAGACTGAGTTTTACTCTTTTACCTTTTGTTATGTATTATATCTCAAACACCCTTTGACATGTTTGAACTGCGACTGAGATATGAATCGTTGCTCTTTTTTTTATTTTCTTTGATTTGGAAAATGCGTTTAGTCATTTTTTATGCCTAGACAATCAGGTCTGTTTGTTTTTAGATCGTATAAGTATTTAAGTTGATCCCGCATTTGACGTAATTCCACAACATGTCACTGTTTGGTGTGGAATTTGGGCTGGAGGCATAATTGGACCATACTTTCATGAAAATAAGGCTGGTCAAGCAGTGGCTGTTACTAGTTTGGATGATATTGATGTGGCCAATATGTGGTATCAACAAGACGGTGCTACATGTCATACAGCCCGTTTCGGTGATCAGAATTGGCCCCCTAGCTTGTGATTTAACACCATTAGATTTCTTTTTATGGGGTTATTTAAAATCACAGGCCTATATCTCACAAGCCCACAACCACGCGTGCATTAAAGGTGGAAATTCAACGCTGCATCAACGAAATTCAGCCACATTTATATTATTCCATATTTATACAATAAAAAACTGTTTTCTATTTAATTCAAATCTTGCGTTTCTTTTGGGACACCAAGTAGCCAACTACAAATACAGGTTTTTTAATACCAAACAGCCTTAACAAGCATATTTTTCTTCTAGATTGGAACTAACCTATTATAAGTGCTTTATATATATAAGGAGGACCCCTTCCTTATTATGTTATTGCTTTCCATACATTATTTCGTGTGTGTGGCGTGAATAATTTTGTCTTGATGCATTTTAAAAAGGCTGATGGTATAATAAAAAAGGCACTCAAACATACACACACCTTGATGTTGTGTTTTTTAATGAGCTTAACTGCCTCTAAATTATCGTCTTAAACCATGACGACAATGTTAATGACAAAAGCATAAAAACTCCTACAGAGTGATTTTTGCATTCTCGAAAATGCCATCAATTATTGCAAAAGAAATTGTTTTTGGTGGATGTAACTACGGCTAAACGTCCATTGCCGCTTCCAATTTAAACTACAATAATTATCGTCGTGTATTAATAATTCTTGTATACAGGGGTCTCTTCGGACGTTGCTCTGTACTTTCCGAAGTTTATTGACACTAATATTTGTCCAACCTTAGCTCAATTGGTTAAAGCGTTTGGGCGCTATCGTGGAAAAATACAGACAGACAAACTTCCATCTGAAAATGGTCTTAATTGTCTCAGGGAATTTCAAAATGGTTATATCCGTATTTCTCTCAAATTAGATATAAAACTCTACATGGCCAGTGGGAGCAAAAACAGGCCATGTGAGATACCGTGGCTACCAACACAAATTATTGTAAAATTGCTAACTTATTTCATGCAATAAAGGGGCATGTAGGTTGTCCTAAATATGATTTCTACATACAAAACTTGAACAGTTCTTCGTCCAAACGATGCAGAGGCACTTTTTACAACAAAATTTGACAAAATCTCAATTTTGCACAAAGTATAGCAACGGCATTTCTCGTAATTTTTCTTGGTTGTTGTCAGATTTTGAATGAATTGAATTGAATGAAATATAATTAATATAGAATTTTTTCAACCATCATATTATTTCATCAAAAATAAAACAAACATGGGGAAATTAATTGTGTCTTTAATTAAGCATCTGCACGTGGGTCGGGTGTAAATAGATTTCGGATAATTTACTGTATTGCGATTTTAATGAGTACAAGGTATAAAATAGCGTTAATTTGAAAAACAGTCTGGCATTGTAAGTTGGTATGTTGTTTAAACGAGTTCAAAAAATAGTTGATATCTCCCTCTGCGTGGCACACCAAATGAACTTTTGTAGACGGAAATAAATTAATAAAATACATAGTTTTGCCGAATTAGTACACCTTGTGATGGAGCAAAAAAGAAATTTTCCATATAGACAGAACTTAGAACCTTCGGTGCAACTTTAAGTTAACTAACACAGATAGCGGTCCTTTTTTTTGCAGATTTTCAGCAAAGACAGCACTATGACGTTTTATCCTTATTAATAATTGATTCAAATTACGGTGGACTTGTTTTAAATAACCAGGAATTAACTTTAATGTGTTTTGTAAATTAAATAAATATTCCTTTCTGCCAAACAAATATTTAAAAAAAATCAAATAACTTTGTTTATTCCGGACAAACACTGTTTATTTAAGTTAAATAAATTTGGTTTGAATTAAACAAATAAAAGACAAAAACCTATTTATCAGGGTTTCTTTTTAGAATTGTTTTCAGTGTAATATCAGTTGTTATTTTTTACCAAAAAGAAAATGGCATGAAGTTTTTGGAGTGCTTGTGTTTAGAAAAGTGTCTCAATGTAAAGCAGAAACATGTTTATGTAACTGGTTTCATTTATTCCAAAGTCGGGAACATGAAAATGAAGCGTTTTCGCAGAAAAATTATTGTGATTTTATTTATGTTTGAGGAGGCTTCTATATTATGAAATTAAAAAAAATTTCACCCTTCAATTTTTTTCATGTCGTTAATTTTTTTCCCGTATTACATGATCGAGGATAGTTCAGATGAACCGAATACCCACCACTAACTACGCGCCGAAAATTAACTCAATCAAAGGCTTTGAAAAAATCAGCGTTAAGTAGTCTGTAAAAGATAAAGCTCCGTAGGTAGCCTCACTTAAATAGTGGAATTTAAATATATAAAACCGTAACAGACTTCAACCGTGGTTTTTCTTCTTCTTAATCTGTTTGTGTTGTTAATTATTTTCCCCTATACAGCCAGACATTTAGTAAGATTAGTAAGTTTTTATTATTTTTACTCTTTCTAATTAGGTAATTACCTAAGAGAGGGAAATGTATCCTGTATAACTCATCAGTAAAATGTATAGTTCGCTTTATCATTATAGTTGTCTTTTATATATCGGGATTTGGCAACCCTGGTGTTGAAATCTGGCAACTGACAGCTCTATCGTAAAGTTGGACATTTTTGAGGTTATACGTACTCATAAAGTTTTGAAATACGAGCGCTATTTGTGTTGTTTACAGTAACTTAAAAGATTCATCTCGGCCCAAAAATGGAATTAAATCGTGAACATTTTCGTGCGATTATTTTTTACAACTTTCGACGCGGATTAACTAAGCAACAGTGCATGTATGAACTTAATTTAATTTTTGGAGATGAAGCTCCACCAAGGACCAGTGTTTATCGATGGTATGGTGAATTCAATCGTGGTCGTAGTTCACTCCAAGACGAATTTCGTGAAGGTCGTCCAAAATCAGTTGTTGTTCCGAAAACCATTGATGCTGTGTTGCAAGATAGACATGTGACCTATCAAGAGATTGAAACAACCTTAGGCATTAGTGGGACCAGCATACATTCAATATTGCATAAACATTTGTCTGTCAAAAAAATTTATTCGCGTTGGATCCGACATAATTTGTCAATCGCTCAAGAAAAGGCTCGTGTCGATTGGTCGAAAAAAATGCTCAAAAAATACGATCGCGGTGCTTCGAAATACGTCTATGACATCGTGACAGGTTATGAGTCGTGCATTTACGCGTATGAGCCCGAAAGTAAACAGCAGTCGACTGTATGGGTGTTTCAAGATGAGCCAAATCCAACAAAACTTGTTCGCGCACGAAGCACTTCCTAGCAAATGGTCGTCTGTTTTTTCGGACTGGACATGTCGCAACCGTACCACTAGAACAACGCTGAACAGTCAATTCTGAGTGGTACACAACCATTTGTTTGCCAGTTGTCTTCCAAGAAATTAGGAAAACCAACCGCCGAAGACGGACCACTCTTCACCACGACAATGCGAGCTCTCACACATCGGCTCAAACAACTGCATTTTTGAGCACCGAAAACATCGATTTGATGAGTCATCCGCCGTATAGTCTTGACTTGGCACCGAATGACTTCTTTTTATTCCCGTACGTAAAAAACAAACTGAGAGATCAACGTTTTTCGACACCTGAAGAAGCGGTTGCTGCATTCAGAATGCATGTTTTGGAGAGACCTCAATCAGAGTGGCAAAAGTGCTTCGACAATTGGTTCAAACGCATGAAAAAGTGTATATATCTTCATGGGGAATATTTTGACAAACAATAAAGTGATTTTCGATGATTAATATTTGTTTTTGTTCTCTAATCCCGAAATATAAAAGGCAACCCTCGTAGTAGAAACTACGAGCGTATCGTTCACATATCTAGTGCAAATATAGTCTAAACAAAAACATGTTACATGTTTTAATATAGTTTTAAATGTTCTAGAGCCAAAGCAATACTGGAAAAAAAAAGAGGATACATACAATTTGACTCACAAAAACCCTATTAATGTCGCATTATAAGTACTGAATTGTATCAGAGACTCAAAATAACGCGAAGACTAAGGAAGTTTTCAATAAAACAAAAGAATAAATCCTTTGTTAGGTTTAGCATAAACCATATCGACATTGGCGTTAAATTTAAGCTGCTTATCTATACCGACATCAAGAAAATTAACTGCATCATCAGGGTGGATACTGCGTGGCTATCAAAGATAAATAAAAAGTTAGAAGCATCCCTGTAGCGCCTACAAATGTTAATAACGTGAGTCTTTACTGAGTTATGCAGTAATTTTATTAAAAGCTGCCTTTAAAGTTAATTTTTCAGTTGAGTATAAATATCATCACCTCAACTGATATGAAGAAATTCTCAGACATTTTCTATTTCCCTATAGTATCGACAATTAACATTCTTTACATTTTCATAAACCCAACATATTTTTATAATCGTTGATAGGACTCTTTATCGGTACCTAGAAGTAGTAATCGCGGTTATTATTACTATTACCATCTATTGTATTATGTATTATACCCCATAGAGGGATTTTCTTATCGATTTACCCACACGCCAGGAATATTTATGGTGAAATTTATATACATATGTGGCCCTTCTATTTTCTGATAGGAACCATAATATGATAAATGGACATTCAGATAGCTTTATTTATTTGTTCTGGCTATATAGCGCGTGTCTGTGGATATTTATACTATTCCAAAGAAATTTATTGCACTTCTATAGGGTAAAATATATTTATTTTCATCTACAAGGTGATCAAGCTCCTGCTGGACAGATTTGCCACTGTTTTGAAGCAGAAACGACCGCATTTAGTGAAGAAAAAATGTTGTTTCATGAGAACAATGCTGCATGCGTGTGTAGTCAAATAGTCTCCAAATTTAGATATATGTAGCTATAGCCCGAAAAACTCAATTATTTTTGTATGCATCGAAAACGATTGTTGAATTCTAAAGGCCTACCTTTCTCTAAATGTAAATGGAGCTTTCGACATTTTCCTTTACTGCAAAGAACTTTTGTTTTTGACTGTAATCTAAAAAAACAATTGTGAGTGCTATGTTTACCATATCCTATTGTTAAATAGTAATTTTGCAATAGTAATAGATAATTCAGAATAAGAATTATTCTATTTTCTGTTTGGTTTGAAAAAGTTTGACCATGTATCCCGCAGGATAGACAAGTTCAAATGGCTTAGCTTAAATAATTTGTTTGTTTACCTATGGACTTCTAAAATTAAATGTGCCCAGTTATTTATGAAACAAGTTAATATTTCGACATCAAGTTCATCAAATACATAATGTTCGTTAATGCGTGACAACGTCGCTATTGTTTTGCAAGCTCAACAATTTGTATTTCTAGTGTACGTAACAATAAAAAACAGAGACAGACCAGATCAAACGCTTTTGAAACGCATTTTCCTTAAAAAAAATATATGTGCTCATGTGGATTTTGAGCAAATTATTGCAGGCTTGCTAAAATCTTAAAATTAGATCTCACCTTGTTAATAAGTGAATAGCGTCGACTTTATCTTTAATAGAAACGTAAAAATCTTTGCGGATTAGAGCCGGTGACCTGGGTGGCCAAACCACTGGCCACGTCGTTATTCATGTCATTTCTCCCTAGCCGGCCAAACCATCTTTGCCGATAATTGTTATTGAGCCATTTTCCTACAGCTATTCCAAAATACGGGGTATATAACTCCATCCAGTTGCATCCAACTCTCATGCCTTAATTAATGGGTACAAACAATTCCCAGTTAATTTTTTTTCAGAAATCAGTAGATATTTTAATTTTTTACTTGCGATGTATCGAACGAAAAAAAGTAAAAAGTCTTTTGCTTTTGTAAATTGAACAAGGATTCCAGGAATAATTTTTACTTTAAAAAAAAGGGGCGTACTATTCTTTTCGTTAAAATTACCCGAAGATGTGTCCGTACGCACTCCACTGGTGGTAGTGACATAATATTTTCTATGTAAAAAGATGTATCTAAATTATCTTTCCAAACGCGCCAAATTTAATTGAAATAATATCTAACGTAGTTTTAAAAATATTAATAAATTTGTAATATTTTATAAAAATTTGTAACAATGCCTTTTTCGATACAAACTGATCTGATGGCAGTGGCGGCTTGTCCTATGAAGCAAGTGAAGCAACGCTTCACTTAAATAATAAGTAAAATTAATAGTATTTAAGTATTTAATTCTATTTTATTATGTAATTATTTTTCTCCATATAAAATTTAAACTATAAATTAATGTATACTTAATTTTCAACCTGCTTTACCATAAAACTGTAATTTTGAATTTCGTCTTCATCTGAAGCAGGCTTTATTTTATACACATACTACATTTACATACCTATAGGCTTAGACAAGGAATCCTAGTCTAAGCCTATAGGTATTTCCCTCTTTTTTTATTCGTGTAATAATAGTAAAAATTATTACACGATTATATTTATTTCGGTCTCTCTCTTCCCTGTATGCCGCAGTTGACACCCTTGCCAGTGCTTGTGTCCTGTTGACAACGCTTGGCGAGTGTTCTGTACCTATATGTCGATTATTATTTTGATTATATCTATCTCTATCACACAGTCGCAAATTTCTAGTGCTATGCTAATATTATTTTTATTTACTTTTCGGGAAGTTTTGATATTTTGAATACAAATTAGTCTTTCTATTTAGTTACCTACATATTTAATTGAAGTTTTAAAATCTAAAAAAGTAGTGAACAAGTTAAAAAAAATATTATTTATTATTAATTAGTAGGTACCTACCTATTTTTATCAAAAATAAATGGGTAGGTACCGTAAAATATTGTTTTTTTAATAATAATAATATTATAATATCTCATACTTTAATATGGAAGAACCAAGTGGAAGTAGTACACATCAGCAGCGTAAATTATATTTATTTATATATCAGATAAGCGCAGTTATTATGAAAAATGATAGTTTATTTTTTAATTTTAACTAATTTTTTTAATCAACACTCCTTTTAAGAACAGAAAAATCTTGTTAAAAGACAGACACACCTGTTCCAGATTTAAATAAATGTTTGATAAATATAAATAAAGACAAATGCATAAAAGCTTTTAATAATACCTGGTATGAGACGTATTATGATTTGCTAACAGGTAGCATAAAAGTAATTTGATTGACAGTTTCATAAAATGTGTTTTATTTAGTATTATTATGAAGTAGGTAAATATATTCTAGATACTAATTACACTTTTTAAAGAAAACAATACTTAGGTGAGGTACCTACTTATAAACATAACCTATATTTTATGCAGTTGACGAAGTAGGGATATCCCTATTAATATTAGCTACCTATTAAGTATATGACTTTATTTTCTGTTATGCTAAACGACATTAAACTGCCACAAACCGCCACTGTCTGATGGTTCTGTGTCTGGCTATAAAGATTCTGCTTTCATAACTGGACCACTCTGTAGTATATTTAGTTAGGAATTTGTTTATTTCTTTTTGTTTTTTTAGGCTAATATTGGTTAATTATTAGTGATAAGGTTAATGTTGAGTAACAGTTTCAATTCTTGAAACAAGCTCGACTGCGCCTTTTAAGAATGTAACTCAAATGTACTGTTGCTTCTTAATAAAGGCTATTATTATTGTTAGGTATATACACTAGTTGTAGAAAATAATAACAATATCACAAGTTAAATGCATAAATTTGAGCATTAAGTAATTAATATGAGCATATCCATAGTCCCAGTTCAGTGACAGTAGAATATATATTTATATCCTGCTACTGTGGTTCTGTGACATGGTGATTTTCAATGCTGGCGACATTTTAGTTTGTATCTGATAAATAAAAGAACGTCGTCGTGAACGTAATCATGTCATGCAAAAGAGTGGATCCCAGACAGGTATATAATATGTATATTGAAGGCACAGCACTGGTAGATAGGCAGGTACTGTAGCGCGCTGATGCACAATGAGCTATGTAAGTTTGCGTAAAACTGGTTGCCGCTATGTGACGGCCTGTCACATATTTTATTTAAGAGTTTCTTGGCTCCTATCACACCTGTCGGGACTGGTTTTTTCCGTTTCAGATATGTTGACATGCACATTGAGTAGGTAAATAAAAGGGGACAACAACTATTCGTTGTGTATGTTAAATAATATAAGTTTAGATATAGGGTGGGCAAATTTCGATTTTTTTATACGGTACAGCCTGAACCGTAATAGATAGAGCACTAACTAACACGTCACGTTCCATTTTTCTGAGTTTAGTTTAATGCAGATTTTCAGTTTTTGTCATTTTATTTTTTCCTTCATATTTCCATTGCTATTAACACTTTGACTGCCACGTCATATTCACTGGAGGGTCGCTAAGGCCACGCGTTTTTTTATAAAAATATAATAGTGCCTAAGTAATAAAATTATCAATAAATTATTTAACTTTTATCAAAAGTCGGCGCTAAAATTATTTTATCATAACCCCACGCCTCGCTAAACAATATCCCATAAGAAATGCACGTAAATCGTGCTACTCTAGCATACACACGGCGCAATATTCATGATCGCATGTGTATACCAGAATATACACGTGGCGATCTGGTCTAGGCTACTGTGTATACTCAAAGATACACACGGCAGTCAAAGTGTTAAAGTTACGTGGAAATTGTTCTTATAAAAGTTTCAATGGGCGCCCTATAGTTTTTGAAGGCCTTTAGGAAAAATGGTTATATTTTATTTTCTTATGTTCTGTTTCTTGGGACACCCTGGATAAAAATATTATACCACAATATTATAAAATACTACTCGTACCCCCTTATATTTATTGTAATAATTCTGTACCTTTTAAAACATTTCACCGGTATACACTGTGTCGAAAATAAGAATGAAATTAGATAAAAGTTGTACAATTCAAACACCTTTTAAATGGTGTTTTCAAAATTAAACTAACTTTAGCCGTTTTCGAGAATTTTTGAAAAATCAGTTTTTTGCGATTTTAGTTTTTATTTATTTCTGACAATATTTTTACAGATATAAAAAAAATAAAAGCAGTTCCTTATTGTGACTTTTTGAGGAGAAAAAGATAGCGTTTACAAATTTTTACTACGACGTTTCGTTTTCGAAAAACCATCTTCAACTTCGTACCGTTTCCAATGATATTCCATTCTTATATTGGACACACTGTATATCCCAAAAAAAGCAAGAAAAAACCTACTACTACTACTTCCACACAATTAATATTGACTGATTCCATTTTTATAAAATGAATCTTATATATTCGAATGTGTGATTGTAATTATATAAAGAAATTTTTTATTATTTTTGATTTTCGATTTATTGGAATTTGTGTTAGATGGGTAATCAAAAAAAATATATATATATACATTATAAAAAAATTATCTAAAGTAATCTATGTAATTTCAGAGAAAATTGTATCAAACCTGAAGAAGTTACTAATTAGTAACGACACTCTGTTGTCGTTACCGGTTTATTTAATTAATTTGGCGAAAATTAAAATGGATATTGTTTTTGTTTAAAAGAGTTTTAAAATAAAAAGGAAAAAGATTCGAACACCCAAAAAAAATCAATTGAAAAAATTGGAGTTACGGGTCAAGAATATCTAAAAAAAGAAAAAATATAAAAATACTTTTTTCCTACAACTGTCTTAAAAGGTCTTTATTATATTATATATATATTGGCTTCGGCAGGAATCTGATATATTTTTTTCAGTCCTATCTGGGAGCACGGCAACAATTTGTTGAATACAATGGATTCAGTTCAAGTTCATTCACAGCCTCAAGTGGAACTCCGCAGGGCAGTATGTTGGCTCCTCTTCTCTTTGCAATATTCGTAAACGCTATTGGCTCTGGTTTCAATAGCAATTATTTGTTGTTTGCGGATGATTTAAAATTGTATCGCACTGTTGTTTGTGAGAACGATTGCGCACAGCTTCAAACAGATCTGTGTCGGCTCTCAGAATGGTGTGATCTAAATAGACTTCCTCTAAATCTGAACAAATGTAAGTCGGTGACATTTACAAGACGTCAAGATCCGTTTTTGCGAAACTACACCATCGATAATTCAAATTGGGAACGCTGCGCTTTAATCAAAGATCTTGGTGTATACTTGGATGGTGATTTATCTTTCAACTACCACACTGAGCAAGTTTCTGCTAATGCTTTGCGAATGTTATGATTTATTTTTAGACAGACCAGAGAATTGAACAACATGGACTGCCTGAAAAGTCTCTATTTCGCCTTTGTTGTGTCTATTTTGGAATTCGCTACAATCATTTGGTCGCCCATCTACCGTGTTCATATACAGAGATTGAAGAGTATCCAACGTAAGTTTTTAAAATATTTGTCATTTAAAATTGATGGATATTTTCCTCTTCGTGGGTGTGATCACGGCCTGTTACTGGCAAGGTTTGGATTTTGGTCGTTAGCCGAGAGACGCATCTTCGCGTCTCAGATCTTTCTTTTTAAGTTGATCAACAATATGTTGGATTGTCCTCGGTTGCTTCAGCAGCTATGGTTTCGTGTCCCTAGGGTTCACTCTAGAAGCGCTAGTTTATTTTGGGTGCCACAGATTCGTTCTAATTATGAATCTAAAGCACCGCTATTTCGGGCTTGTAAATACAGCAACCGATTAGTTATTAATGAAAACGTTGATTTTTTTAATGTATCGCTTGATTCTTTTAAGAAAAGTTTAGAGACATGTTTGCGGGCTACTGATTTGTATTTGTTTTGATGAATTATGGTCATGTGTTAATTATTTGTTGTTATTATTAATTATTCTTATAATCCTCTCAATTTTCTTTCGTTTTGATGCGTGTATTTCCTTTTTTGTATTTTTCTATTTTGCAGTTAGTTTTAAGTTAGTTCTAAGTTGGGTATTTTTGTATGCTAATGCTAATGACAATTGTTTTTGTTAATGTAAGATTTTGTCTTGTTATTGGGTAGCAATACCTGTTAGACAATAAAGAGATTATTATTATTATTATATGTTCAATCATAATTTGTTTGTTGTTTGTTTAACAAAACATACACACATAATTTCAAAATGTAGTACCTACTGTTTTTAATTTGCCACTAGTTGTCCCAGCAACTAGATAATTAAAAAAGCACGGGTAAATTTCCTGGTAATGACAAAAATAGCATCGGTTATGAAAAATCACCATAGCAACGCCGACAGTACAATTATACCAAATTGACAGTTTAAATTATTTCGTTAATTTCGAGGGTTTCAAAATTATTTATATAATGAAAAACAATGATAGTGATAGTGAATATAGTCAATTTAATACTTTTAACTCATTGTATTTAGGCTTACGCCAACAGGGCGAGTATAGGTAAGTTTCGAAGAACAAATATTTTTCTAAAAATTATTATGTTTAATTTATTCAAAAGCATTAAGACAGTCGTAGAAAAATTATAGTGTGAAACTCGCATGAAAAGACCATTTCCTACTCGTATGATTTGCAGCATGAGCCGCAGTACTCGTAGGAAATATATGTAATTTCATGTTCGTTGCACAATGTGTCAATATAAGTTAGATTATGATTATGAATTATTAGCTTTTGTTTTCCTTGATCGATTGATGAAAAACTTCTAGAGTCTCCTCTGTTTTTTCCAGGTATATACCAAATGTCCCTGTAATTAAACTGATAATCCGCGGTAAAATAATTACAAATTTCACACAGATAAATAGTTCTAAAAGGATATTACTCATGCTATCATATCGTTATATTATGAATAATAGGTATAAACCATCGGCGTATCGTGTATCTAGAATGAGCGAGCGCTATTAAAATTGGTTTATTAGCCTTCTGTCCTATACTAGACCAGATATTATTATAAAATAGATAATACCACACATAATTCATTATAATTAATGTTTTACCATTTACCAGGAAATTATTATAATATAAATCAAGATTAATAGCGTTGATTATTATGTATGGGTTGTGTTGTGTTATTTTATAGAAAATCTGTGTTAGAGCTTTTATAATTTAAATATAGTTTTTTTTTTTAATTCTAATTAGGTGAGTAATTAAATTTTATCGACAATTTTGTTATACAGCGCAGCGGCAGGACCGTATGTAGGCAAATTTTGTGCGAAAACGGAGTTAATAATAAATTATACCACGAGTTAATTATTATGATAATAACAAGAAATCACTGCGTGATTTCCCAGTCGTTTTGTGGTAGTTTTATCTATGACAAAAGTCATTGAGGGTTATAAAAAAAAATCAAAAATCTATATATCTCCTAAAAATATTGAAGATAAATTGAAACATTTTTGAGTTACCCCGTAGATCATATCTACGAGCTGCCACGCTAAAGAAATCATGCATTCAAATCTAAATCAAAAGATTATTCAAAATATTACTTTTTTGACCATAAAAAAAATAAACAAATACATTTTTGACTCACCCCGTATATAAATTTAAAGTGTATGCTAAAAATTTCTAAACATTCAAAATTTATTCGATTGCAATCTAGAAAATTTGTTAAATGTCGGCTAATTTTTTTTTTTTTGCATCACTCTGTACATGCTGCTTATTAATTAATGTTGTTATAATCTGATAAATACTTAATTTAAATAATAAATCCACTTGTCAAATTCAATAACTTTATAAAACTTTATACTAAATACCTACTATAAATATATTAGATAGGTATTTTAAATCTGCTAGTCTAAAAATGGCTGCCTATAATATGATTATCATCATAGGTGACGTTATTTTTTAGAACTACCACATCTCTCTATTTGAAAATCGTTGGTGTTAAATTAACGTTAACGTTAATAGCGGCGGACGTTAATGTTTAGGATACCATATATCTCTATTATGGTTCGTTGGTTATTTTTTTCTAATGTTGGTGTCACTTATTTTAGTTTAGTTGACACTTCTAGTTCACGTCATAATTTGGTTTTGGTAAGATGTTTTTTCTAACGACAGACAAATTGCTTGTGTCAAATAATTTATTATTATTTTCTTTGTTTACATTAATAGCCTAAGAGTTTTCGGCATTATTTTCATGTTTAAGATCAATTTCTATCAACATGTTGTATATTGTAGTGTTATAAAATGGTTATTCCATATAGTTGTAGTCAATTTAGAAGTTGTCATTGTGTATTTGAAGTAATATTACTGAAAAAGTGATAATAACCTAAAGTGACAGTGTCATGAGAGCCGTCAGATGGGTGGATGTGATCATATATTTTTCAATAACTGATGGATGGGAAATAGTTGATATCTCCCTCTGCGTCGCACACAAAATGAACTTTTGCAGGTGTAATCAAATTAATTAATGAAATAGTGTGGCCGCATTAAATCCCCTTGAAAAGTACCCGTTGGGATGCAGCAAAAAACAAATTTTCTATATAGACAGACCTGCGGCTGCACCTTCGCTGCAGCTTTAAGTTAAGTCACATAGATAGCAGTCATTTTTTTGCAGATTTTCGACGACAAAGCCAGCACGATCAGAAATTATAAGGATTAATCAATATAGATACACGTGCGGCTGCACCTTCGGTGCAGCTTTAAGTTAAGTCACATAGATAGCGGTCATTTTTTTGCAGATTTTCGGCGACAAAGACAGCACTATCAGATTTTATAAGGATCAATAATGCAGGGTACAGTACCCCTAAACCCTAAACCTGACAGTTTTTTAAATATTTAAATAAGTAAGTATGTGCAACGCAACCCTAATATTTATATTTTTTTTCCGTTTTATTTCTTAGGAAACACGTAAATAGATTTCAAATCAAGCTTTACCTAATAGTGCTTTTATAACAAGTCTGCATAGGTGAGATTTGCGCAGAACTGCAGATGCGTAAATAACGTTCATTTCTGTAGAAAAATAACACTGTAAATTGAAAAATCGGGATCATAATTATAGCAAAAACATACATCATAACACCCAAGC
Source organism: Apoderus coryli (assembly GCA_911728435.2). NCBI lineage: Eukaryota > Metazoa > Arthropoda > Insecta > Coleoptera > Attelabidae > Apoderus > Apoderus coryli. The sequence continues at coordinate 37,163,616 of OU452200.1, read as the reverse complement.
ATGTAAAATAATCCAAAAACCACATAAACACACTTTAATCAACGCAACTTTGTAGTTTGTATGCCAAACTAAATAATATGAACTGTGTATATTTACATGTTGCAGCCAAATTATACCTCTTTAAGACAGGCGTTGATGACAGATGAGAAATCATTCAAAGTCGTTTAGTGTAAAAGACAATGTTGAGTGAAGTTGATGTTTTACACGTGCGAAAGGAAATATTTAAATAATGAAGACAAGTCAAAGGGAGTGCAGCATCTCGCTCTTCACTTCATGTTATAATACTGACTGATGTAGATTGAATAATTGCAGCTGTTAATTAGTGTGCCAGTGGCGTTCTATCGCAAGTCTACTACTACTATTACCTATATCTCTCATTTATTTGTCAAATATGATCTACGTTATAACAAGGCTTTTCACAAGTGTTTATTTATTATATTTAGACTATAAATACAGGCTGTTTCATAATATATGCGCACGAGTTTAGGGTGTGAGAACTCTTACCCTCTAAAATGCATGATTTTCGAGATTGAAATTGAAGAAAAAAACGGTTTTTGCAAATATCTCTTAATGAGAATTCAGAATTAGTTAAAAAATGCTACTCGTGCAACAAATATGATTTTAAAGATAATATGAGGGTTGCCTTTTATATTTCGGGATTAGAGAACAAAAACAAATATTAATCATCGAAAATAATAATAATAATAATAATAATTTTATTTGCGAAAATCAACACATCTTACAAAATAACAACAACATAATATTACATTATCAATCAGGTAATAAATTACATATATATAAAAGAAGTTATCTACTGTGTTCTCGCAAAAAGGAACCAATCAATCTATCAAAGTTCTAGTCTGGTCCCTAAATAAATTGACAAGAATAAAATAAATCTAATTAAACAATCAAATCACTGTCGTAATAGAGTAGGTATCACACAAATACTTATAAAAACAGTCACCCAACAATCAGAAACCCAAGTAAATCTATTTCCGCAGGCTGCAACAAAATTTACCATTTTTTTGCCTATAACCTATACATTTCGGATGGTGAGAAGTTTCTTTCTTACTTGCACCTTGAATTTCATTAAAGGCAATGATTTAAAACTCTTCGGAACTTCATTATACAACACGCATATATTGTAGGAAAAACTTCGTCTAAACAGAGTCGTTTTATGCGGCGGCAAGGCTAACAATCCCCTATGCCTCAAGTTCAAGTTATGCACGTCCGTCCTGTATCTAATTTTCCGAACCAAATATTCCGGTTTCAATTCTGTCAGGATTCTGTGAAAGAGGACCAAAGAATGAGTTTTCGTCTTTCATTCATACGTAGCCAGCCGGCCTCCCAAAGCTTATAAGACACCGGATCAAATCTCCTGATACCATAAACAAAACGCAAGCACGCATTCTGCATCTTCTCGATTCGGTCACTGTCACATCACAAAAGCTGAAGTTACTGAGGACCAATGAGTCACTAAGTTGCAACATCAATGAACGTGACAACAGGCTTCGATGGGAGTACAGCATCTATCACGCTCTGTAAGATTTTTGTAGACAAAAACCACCATGGGATTCAAAACGTAGATCCGTGTCCATAATCAACCCCAAATTACGGGCTTTATCAACTGAAGTTGATCGGATCCATTTATTTTGATCCTCATATTGGCTGCTAGGTGCAATCACTTTATTGGTTTTTAAAAAGCACTTTTGCCACTCTAATTGAGGTATCTCCAAAACATGCATTCTAAATGCAGCAACCGCTTCTTCAGATGTCGAAAAACGTTGACCTCTCAGTTTTTTTTATACGTACGGGAATAAAAAGAAGTCATTCTGTGCCAAGTCAGGACTATACGGCGGATGTTTTGGGTACTCAAAAATGCAGTTGTTTGAGCCGATGTGTCAGAGCTCGCATTGTCATGGTGAAAAGTGATCCGTCTTCGGCGGTCGGTTTTCCTGATTTCTTGGAAGACAACTGGCAAACAAATGGTTGTGTACCACTCAGAATTGATTGTTCTGCGTTGTTCTAGTGGTACGGTTGCGACATGTCCAGTTTTTCCGAAAAAACAGGCGACCATTTGCTTGGAAGTGCTTCGTGCGCGAACAACTTTTGTTGGCTCATCTTGAACCACCCATACAGTCGACTGCTGTTTACTTTCTGGCTCATACGCGTAAATCCACGATTCATCGCCTGTCACGATGTCATAGACGTGTTTCGAAGCACCGCGATCGTATTTTTGAGCATTTCTTTAGACCAATCGACACGAGCCTTTTTTGAGCGATGGACAAATTGTGTGGGATCCAACGCGTACAAATATTTTTTTGACAGTCAAATGTTTATGCAATATTGACTGTATGCTGATCCCACTAATGCCTAAAGTTGTCTCAATCTCTTGATAGGTCACATGACGATCTTGCAATATCAGTTCGCGCACAGCATCAATGGTTTTCGGAACAACAACTGATTTTGGACGACCTTCACGAAATTCGGCTTGGAGTGAACTACGACCACGATTGAATTCACCATACCATCGATCAACACTAGCCCTTGATGGAGCTTCATCGCCAAAAATTGAATTAAGTTCATCCAAGCACTGTTGCTGAGTTAATCCACGTCGAAAGTTATAAAAAATAATCGCACGAAAATGTTCACAATTCAATTCCATTTTTGGGTGAGGTGAATCTTTTAAGTTACTGTAAACAACACAAATAGTGCTCGTATGTCAAAACGTTCTGAGTACGTATAATCTCAAAAATGTCCAACTTTACGGTAGAGCTGTAAGTTGCCAGATTGCAACACCTCAGGGTTGCCAAATGCCGAAATATAAAAGGCAACCCTCGTAATACTAAGGTATCAATAATTTGCACTTTAGATGGACCCCTATCCCTGAGAGAATGTCCCGCATTGACTTTCCAAAAAGTTAGCCGCCTTAAATCAAGACACCAACTGCCTCCTAGACCGAGTAGATTTCAGAGTGGTTTTACTGTCTCTTATATTTACACTGATCCGGTGTAGTAATAATAAAATGTCCATCATACCTATAATATCACACAGTATATAGTAGTACGAATACGGCTACATATTCACATAACATAATACTGGCAAAACATAAAAATGGGATGTAAAACTGTAATAAAATATACGATGCAATAAAGTGTTCACTCGCTGGTGCTATAATTGCACTTAATGAATATTTATCGGCATCTCTACGAACCAGTATAATACCGTCCGTGTGTAATGGGTATGTTACATTATAATATGTTATACGACGAGGGTCGGGACGGTTGTTCGTTATTCGTAGACAGTTGACTGCGGCGAGTTTTGTTGTGTCCATTAAATAGCACCCATAAAGAATTTCGTTGAGATAGTCGGTGTTATTAATTATTGGGCGTTTAAAGTACACAGCACACACACACAGAGTCGTCCGAATCATAGACGGGGGCAGCTATTTATATTTTGAGCTTTTGCAACACTTATTATAGTTGTGTCGGCGAAAAAGGTTACATTGTTGACTTTAACCGTTGTATTGTTTACAATTATTATTTGAAAATGAAATAAATAATAAAGTCCCATCCTTTGCCACTGTGAAACGCTGGTATGTTCCAGGGTTGCCTTTTATATTTCGGGATTAAAGAACAAAAACAAATATTAATCATCGAAAATCACTTCCCCATGAAGATCTATACACTTTTGCATGCGTTTGAACCAATTGTCGAAGCACTTTTGCCACTCTGATTGAGGCATCTCCAAAACATGCATTCTGAAAGCAGCAACCGCTTCTTCAGGTGTCGAAAAACGTTGACCTCTCAGTTTGTAGTTTACGTACGGGAATAAAAAGAAGTCATGCGGTGCCAAGTCAGGACTATACGGCGGATGACTCATCAAATCGATGTTTTGGGTGCTCAAAAATGCAGTTGTTTGAGCCGATGTGTGAGAGCTCGCATTGTCGTGGTGAGGAGTGATCCATCTTCAGCGGTTGGTTTTCCTGATTTCTAGGAAGACAACTGGCAAACAAATGGTTGTGTACCACTCAGAATTGACTGTTCTGCGTTGTTCTATCGGTACTTTTGCGACATGTCCAGTTTTTCCGAAAAAACAGGCGAGCATTTGCTTGGAAATGCTTCGTGCGCGAACAACTATTGTTGGATTTGGCTCATCTTGAAACACCCATACAGTCGACTGCTGTTTACTTTCGGGCTCATACGCGTAAATCCACGATTCATCGATTTTTGAGCTATTGACAAATTGTGTGAGATCCAACGCGAACAATTTTTTTTGACAGTCAAATGTGTATGCAATATTGAATGTATGCTGGTCCCACTAATGCCTAAGGTTGTCTCAATCACTTGATAGGTCACATGACAATCTTGCAATATCAGTTCGCGCACAACATCAATGGTTTTCGGATTTCTGATTTTGGACGACCTTCACGAAATTCGTCTTGGAGTAAACTACGACCACGATTGAATTCACCATGCCATTCGATAAACACGGGTCCTTGATGGAGCTTCATCGCCAAAAATTGAATTAAGTTCATCTATGCACTGCTGCTGAGTTAATCCACGTCGAAAGTTGTAAAAAATAATCGCACGAAAATGTTCACGATTTAATTCAATTTTTGGGTCAAGATGAATCTTTTAAGTTTTTTTTTTTATTTTTTTGAAAGGGTCCGTACGACTTAAGTCCCCGGTTTCACTGCATCCTCATGGGCTTATGGTGAAAAATCCCCGTATATTATGCCACCCAATCCAGCAGCCCTGTACCCTCCACTAACTTGTGGAGTTCAGTTATGTGTTGGGTGTCAATATCTGCTGGCGCAATCAAATCTTTTAAGTTACTCTAAACAACACAAATACCGCTCGTATTTCAAAACGTTCAGAGTACGTATAATCTCAAAAATGTCCAACTTTACGATAGAGCTGTCAGTTGCCAGATTGCAATACCAGGGTTGCTAAATCCCGAAATATAAAAGGCAACCCTCGTACCAATTAACCTCGTTATGTAACGAGGTTAATTTTGGTCGTCATTCTCTCACTGACAAAGTCTGAGAAGGTTGTCCAAATCAGGTGCCGCGTCCGAAAACTCATCATGCGAGTTCGTCATATCCTGTAGGATTGGGAGGCATTATTGCCAGCGTCTCCAGCAAACAGAATTTAGAAAATACAAAAATGTTCTGAAAAATCAATATTATTTTTGAGTACGGCGCTAGATTGTACGTATATCGTTACAAAATTATAATGAAAAATAAAAAACAGTACATTTTGAGAATCACTCTATATCAGAGTAAATTTTGACAGCAATATTGCAATTTTAAATGGAACACCATATATAGTATATCCACAGGAAATGTGTTCAAGAGAAAAATCTTTCTTATTTTTCATTTTATCCAGAAAAGTTACTCTTGATAAAAAGTTATGCTGATTATTAAAGTAAAATTGGTATAGAAAAATTTAACATTTCTTATACGGGGTGTTCAGAAAATTGAAAAAACTTTAAATAGTACTAGAGTAAAGTGCACTTATTTGAGAAGATATAAAAATAATTTGCTAAGAAAAGTTGTTCAATAGTAAAAGGCAGTGTGTACTACCAATTTTCAAAAAAATCGGCTTACTTTAATTTATTATTATGAAATTTAATGATTACAAATAAATGAAAGTAGGCCGATTTTGTCGTAAATTGGTATTAGAGAATGCCTTGTACTTGTGAACAATTTTTCCTAGTAACTTATTCCCTTATCTTCTCTTGTACCAGTTAAAGTTTTTTCAATTTACTGAACACTCCGTATTCGACAAAACTTTTTATCAAGAGTAACTTTTTTCGATAAAATGAAAAATAAGAAAGTTTCTCCTCTTGAACACTTGTCCTGTGGACATACTGTATATCATTATATTGTTTGAGTCCACGATGATCATAATTTGATCGTCGTCTAAAAGCTTTCGTTTTTTGAGTTATTCGATTCGTTTGTAATTTTCAACATCAGGTGAAGCCTTCTATAAGAAAGTTAGTACATACTTATATACAGGGCGTTAAGCAAAATTTTTATTGAATGGAATACCGGAGTGTTAAATGGACACGCTGTATAACAGAATCATAAGAGAAAATAAAAAACAGTACATTTTGAGAATCACTCTAGATCAGAGTAAATTTTAAATGGAACACCATATATATTATTAGATTCTCCGAGTCCACGACCCTCGTAGGTCTAAAAAAGGCTTTCGTTTTTGAGTTATTCGATTTGTTTGAGAGGTAAGTTTTTCTATAAGAAAGTTAATATACAGGGTATTTAGGTCACTTTATGAACAAAAAATTGATTTGGTTTTATTTTTTGTTAATAAATTTTAAGCTATACAATATATACACGTAGCTTTTGCCATTTTTTAGAGCCCTGGTAATAGTTTAAAATAAACCGAAAATAAGCGCAGCTTGCTCAAAATTTTACTTGCCGGGATTCTGAAAAAGTCATGGACTGAACAAACCACCCTCGTACAAACAAAAAAACCAGGGATTTAAATAAACCTTTCCGGATACTTTTTTGTCAGAATCCATAGTTTGAGGCTCTGTATTATATGCCATACACAGCCAGCCAGCCCATGGACAAATTTGATAGTTCGTTTAAGTAACGACCTACACAACACGTAAATCCACATAAGTACAACATACACAAGTCATCTGCATTCAGCTCGCGCAATATTATAACCTCTTGCCATTTACAGACTGCCGTTGCAAACGCAACAACAGCGATATAAGTTATTGCCTCACTTTCCTAGAAATAAATGATTTACGGCCCGACATGGGCTATGGCTTCGCAATGTCTGATTGGGTTGGTCTGTGGCGAAAACGAGCAGTGACGTTCCATCTCTTTTTTTTAGTGTTGCCAATTAATCTAAGGAATCAGTTTCAACGTTTAGATAATATTTTATTACAAATTTAAATTTTTGAAGTACTTTATATAAACGCCATACGTCTTATGCTAAAAGGTCGTTGACCTAAGCTGGGTGTGCTTTATTTACGTAATTTTGATCGTTTACGTTATATACATAGTGTCTGCAACTGGCAAATCGAAATCACCTTTTATGAGACTGTCCCTTTTATCAGACCTTTGCGGTCCTCCAGGGTCGCTCTTAATTCTCATAAAACTAATATAAAGGATGTGCCAATAATAACGCCGGTTTTGTGCCTTAAATATACAAGGTTTCCGTAAAGTAACGCAACGGTCGAAGATTTTCAAAATGGTACATTTTATAAGGAGAAAACACCTGCATTTTCTTAAAAATTTTATGGTAACCCCCACATGTGGCACATCATTGTACTCAGGACGACAGCAGCAACTGAAAAGAGCCCTAAACAAACATATTTCGGATCAAATACGTAGGCTACAAAATTGCAAACACAAACATAAATCAAAACTGACGTGTCTCGGGGTTTCTTTTCAAAATGTACCATTTTGAAAATCATGTTATCATCTTTATTAGTCTTAGTTTATATAATAAGAGAAGATTCGTACATAGACTTGTCATAATTATTAGTGCTACCATCATCAGACAGATTGTCATATCAGAATATCAAATTCTAAAAAATCATTACGTAGACGATACAAGAAAGAAAAAATATAAAGCACCTAATAAACCAAATGTAATAAGAGATAAAAAAACGCAAATCAAATTAATTAAAGCACGTTATTATTTCACACTGCGAACCACGAAAAACGTTACAATTTATACAATAAAAATAACAAACGTTTAAAACAACATAAAAACTAAACTGACTGTAAAACGCGTCATTCAGAAACTTCTTGAACATGCTCTCAGTTGGGCAGAATATTGAAATAGAAATATCCAGAGTACAGCGGTGATCTTTTATAGAACTCGTACTTAGGGCGACGCAAGTATTCGAGTAGAATAATTGTGATTGTCACCGCATGTTCAAGGACTGTTGTGATACAGCGTTGAATTTCGTCTTTTAAGGCTTTAATCGGTGTGGGGGCTTTGTTCACATAAAATTGCATCTTTAAATAATTCCAAAGAAAAAAGTCCAAAAATGAGTTAAATCGCATTATCTCTGCGGTCAATGTCGATCTCCAAAACGCGAATATTACGACCAGGAAATGACTCATTCAGTAATTGAACAGTTTCTCTGGGTTTATAACATGTTCCACCGTCCTGTTGAAACCACATGCTGCTGAGATCCATATATTTCAATTTTGGCACAAAAAAGTTGGTTAACATTTCACAAAAGCAAACAGAAATCTTGACCAACTGAATTTTCGAAGAAAAATGGTCCTATGGTGGCTCCCGCACACCAAGCAGTCTCTTGTTCTTCAAATGCGATAATTTTGTCAATTAACGACATCAAGATAAAAATAGGCCTTGTAGATGATTTTAGTAGAAAAATCACCATCCATTTACCGTTGTTCCCAAATCCAATCAACAAACACACTTCGTTCTCCATGGTGTTTTGACTTTAGTTCTTGAGTCAATTGAACTTTGTACGAAAGAAGTTTTAAACCTTTTATTAGATTTCGATGCATAGTGGTTGTAGACCTGAGCTTTATGCTGAATCCTCAACATTTGCATTTCGACTGAAAGGTTTTTTCCAAGAAGGAAACAATTTGGGCAATTTTAAAGAGGTTTTTGCATTTTTATAGAAACTACTTTCAGCTCAAAAACTCCTAACCGCTCTATATAGATTGGGACAAAATTATTAGAAAAGCGTATTTTAGAGTTTTGGGAGTTTATGTTGAAAAATCAAATGTTTACATTTCTTTTTGGAAAACTTTACAGATTGGCCACGTAGACCGCTTTTTACCGGTATAAGTGACATATCCAAAATACCCCAAAACACCACCATCAGACAAGATTAATGATTTCGAAAATAACAAAAACCATATTTGGGTTGGTATAAGTGTGTCGTTAAAGTCATTAGTGTGCGATAAAACCAAAACTAAGGTCGACGGCATTTTGACTGACAAAGATGAACACCGGCAAGCTGTCATTTGTGATTCGGCCCATCAATAATAATGCCAAGCAAGTAGTTGTTCTATGCTTTCGGGGCCGCGTCGGGACGGGAATGATAAACGTTTTCGTAAAGTTGTGTATGTGCTGGCAGCTGATGAGTGGAAGCGAGAGCATCCACATCCTTGTATGGATGGATATATCGGTCATTAGAGTGCTGCATTGCCTGCTATTTATCATCGAGGGCTGTTATTTATCATCATCAACAGCAGTGACGTAGAGCTGTTGTTGTTGGAATAATGTTTTTTTATTGTATAATAAATAAAACAAATTCAGATTTTCATTAATAAAATAATATGACTAAGTCTGCAAAAAATACTTTTGCAGACGTAACAATCTTCCCAGGGATGTCCAACAATATATTTATATCATCTCTCTTTAAGAGAATCGTATCATAACTCATTAGATGAGTATCTTAAGGAGGTGGACGGTATTACAGGGCCATTCGTAAAGTTACTGTAACGAAAATTATTTGTTTCCTTATGGGACATCCTGTATAATTCTGGATTTTCTTACAGCCCCTAGAATTCTAGTTTTAGGGGCAGCAAAATGTTTGTGTACAATGTAAAATTTAGAAGAACAGAAACAAAAATATCTATTATAAATACAATCAACAACAACCATAACCACCAAACACTAACCAATGCATATAAAATAGGTGTTATGCGATTCATATATTATACTATTATACATACCCCGTGCTATTACCCTGAAAATTAATAGTGAATTGTTTTATATAAAATACGAGAAAGAAAATAACAATTAAAAAAAAAACAAAAAAAAATGCATACTACTAGGCCCTATCCAAGATACTCAATATCATAATAATTAACCACTATTCATTAATAAAGAAGGAGCGTAACTTCAATACATTTTCAATGTGATAACATATCGTCTTAATTGACTTAGTATTACTTTTAGACAGTTCAGTCTTGAAATCGAGATACGATCTAAGGAAATACTCGGAACTCTCATTGATACATGACAAGGAGACACATTCGAACAAAACATGCTGGATAGATTGGTTGACTTTTAGATTACACACACTACAAATCTCCTCACACTGGATCTGATAAGTTATACCACGGACAGACAAACTGAGGAATACTTTGCTCGCCAAACGGAGTTGTGCTATGATCCTAATAAAATTTATATGCATGTCGAGCTGAAGGTATCTCTGACAGGCGGAGCTGGGAATATTAGGCGCAGTATATAGTGGGTAACTCGAAAGCGTGGCCAAATGGAAATCCGCACCAGAACACCTGTCCCTAAATTCATCCGAATAGAGCTGCTTTTCACTTTTCAGTTGTCCGGCTGTCATACGTTCAAACTGGTCACCACGGTCTATATAGTTAAACATGCATTTCACCTGTGCTGCCCAGTTATATCTGACATCAACATCCGTGCCAAGTAAGCTTATTTGTCGCAAAAAACATTTTTTAGGAAATCTGGAGGAGTCCATCAGCATTAGCTTCTGCAACCAATTCAGTGTTAGCTGGAATAGCATAACTGAAAGCTTTACAGTGCCTGTCTCAATTCGAATTAAGTAGTTTGGGGTTGTTTTAGGCAGTAGGAGCAATCGGTTAAAAAACTGAACTTGCACCCGCTCGATTACATCAGGGTATCTAAGACCCCATTCTACCGCGCAATTCATTAATATGCTCAAAATCAGCGAATTATATAATTGCATTCTGGCTTTCCACGATGTTAGTCGAGAATTCGCCATTAGTCCCAAAACCCTGCCCGTAGCTTGAGTTGCCTTTGTGGACATAACCGCAGCTGCCTTCGGAAAAAGGGATGAAGCAGAGAAAGTTATCCCCAAGTAAACAAATTCTCTCATCATTTTAATGGGGTTTGACAAATATTTGAAGTTTTCACTGACAGCCCCAAAACCTCCTCTCTGAAAACACATTATTTTGGTTTTTGCGACATTGACCTCGAGTCTATTAATCTGACAATAGCTCTCAAGGTTCCTTATAATATAATTATACAGGGTGTTCCATAAGGAAACAAATACTAAAACAAGTTACTATATCTTATTCTATACGTTGAAAATTCCTATGAGAAAGTTTTTGCAGAAATCAATTAGCTCAAATAACAAAAAAGTTATAAGCCATAAAAGAAATCGACCAAAATTGAGAAAGGCCACCTAGCGGCTTAACCGTTACAGACAGGGGCGGCTAGTCCTATGAGGCAAGTGAGGCAGTGCCTCACTAACTTTTTAACCAATTAACATTTTTTTACTGTTAAAAAAATGGCGCACAGATTGATAGATTGTATACCTATTATACCTACGCACATCGCACATGATGATTTGTTTTAACTTATGAAAATAACTGTCATGTAAATCGTGCGTCCATTTAATGCTCGCTATCCAATGAGGCAACAATGCCATGACCGTCGGCGAACTCAGAACGAGAGCAGGCCAACGTCAATAAAAACATCCATACTGGCCATAATTTAATAATTTTAAGTCAGAGGCAGTGCCTCTAGTCCCTATGCACGGCGAGTTGCCACTTTTAATTATTGTTATCTACTACCACATTGATTAATATTAGTCTCCGATTTTCTTATTAAATAGAAACTGATCAGCTAACATATTTATGTGTTGTATACAAAGTTTTTTTTAATTTAATAATTTATGTTTACTAATTTATGTGAGTTGAGTTGATAATCTATTGTATTGCTATAAATTGCATATTCATTCATCGCAGGCACGTACTCATGTACGTATTTTATTTTCAAAGTATTTATTATAAGAGTACACATTCCATTTAGTTCTATCAACGTTAAACTTGACCCACATTAATATCAATTGGAGTTGCACAATTCTGTCTAGCATTGTAGGTATTACTGCAGTAATACATTAATGTGTGAAACAAAGATGGAAAGTGAAGCAGTGCCTCTTCATGCGTTTTTAGATATACAGCAAATTGAGTGACTGAAACAAAACATCCACGTCTGTCTTATACCCCTTCATTTACTACTTAGCGTTCTCTCGCTTTGACCTATTGATCATACATTATCTTTGATCTTTGTTCAATTCATCTTTCTGTTTTCTTGTGCTTTCTTATGTTTTGATTATAATATTATTATAGCTATTACCTACCTATTTTGTAAATTATCATTATTTCTTTCTGGTTTTTCTTCATAATAATCGTAATAAATTAAGGTACACGAGGGACAGGCAATAAATACAATAAATAAGTAGGTATTTAGGAATATTTCGTGTAAAGAAGCATTTTTTTTTGTGCTAGTGTAGTGATAGTGTGAATGGTTAATAGTATGGAAAATATGGATGTTCTAGGTCCAGGCTGTAGTGCACCAACGCCGACAGTAGTACAAGTAAACGTAGATTTAGAAATGCGAAATTCTGGGGATATAATCAATTATATAATATTTCATTTTCAAAGCGATACGACGATAATCTATACGTCGTTCAAGAATTAGCGAGGCCTATTCCAGATTTAAGTAAATATTTAATAAATATTGGCTCCGCGGGAAAAACTAGGGGTTTTAATAATGATTGGTACAAAAATTTGATTGGTTAGCTGGGAGCGCGGAGTTAAAAAAAATATTTTGTTGACCTTGTGTCATGTTTTGAGTATCTAATAATACATAGTCTAAAAATGGGTATTCTGATATAAAAAATTTAGCTCGTAGTTTGGCTATTCATGACAAAAGTGCTGCACATATTGGATGTAAATGTAAATTACTTATCGTGAAAAAACAAAAACAAATATATAGCTTCCGTTATTGATAGTTCCCAAATAATCAGCAGAGAATATACATAATATTGGTAATTGGTAATCAACATTCTTTTTATAAAAATCTTTTTACTGCCTCACAACACTCAGGACTCACGGGCCGCCACTGGTTACAGATAGCCAAATTTCGTTTGCCTTTCATAAAATTTGACCCTTTTCTATATTCGACAGGAACATGAGTTCCCATAAGAAAACACCACCCTGAGGGTTTCCTTATAAGAAAATTTTATAATGAATTTAGATGTATTTTCAGTTGATTTTTTCTAACAAAACGTAGTCAATAAATGTTATTTATAACACGTGTATTCAGGAATTTCGTTCGTGATATTCAACATTAGTTTACCCATTATTAAACCAAGCACTTGTTCATTGATTTATTTTATTTTTTGTAGAATTAAACTGATCACAGCAGCGCATGTGTGATAATATCTTTGATACCAAATAAAAGTTGTGGAAATGGGACATCCGTTACGCAGATATTCAAAAAATTTGAAATGTTCTGACAGCTACGTCAAGCGTAAAAACACATAAAGATAATAATATAATAAGTACGTTATAAAATTCATAAAATATATCTCTATACATGCCTATAATATCTTGTCAGGTCATTATCTTGAATGTATAAGGAATGGAATGGAATGGACGGGCAGAGGCAGCCAGACTAAATAATATTATGAGCCCATGCATGCCCCGTCATGCGAGTTTAACAACTCGCAGGCAGTATTAAGGTGGCAGTGATAAAGCGTTTACAAGAAGCCGTATTTCAATCAAGTCAACATGAAATATAACATAAAGTCGTCATAAAACTTGGCGTGATTCATTACTATACACCGCGGTTGCCAGCATTTCTAAAACAGACACGGACTTTTCTATACAGTGTACCAAAAATTAGTTTTTAAGATTTTTCATAAATCCCCAAAATGAAAAATCGAGGGGATTAAGGTCGGGACTACGAGCTGGCCAGGGTACAGGCCCATCTCGACCAATCCACGTATTTCCAAATCTCCTGTCCAAATATTCCCTTGCCACTCGAGAAAAGTGAGCTGGCGACCCATCATGCATGTAATACATTCTTCCAATAATGGCCAATGGGACATCTTCTAATAATGTGTTTAAATCATTACAAATTCCGCATGGCTTTCTGTTAAAAATTGCAAAAAAATTTGACCATCAACCCTTTCGAACAAAAAAATAGGCCCCAAGATCAAATCTCTTACAAGTTTCGCGGTGTTTCGATGTGGGGATTCTCTGATCCCGAAACACAAAGATTAGGGAAGTTTACAATACCCCGCCTTGTGAAACGCGATTCATCAGTCCATATTATTTTCTCACAAATGAGAGGATCTTCTTCAATTTTTGCACTAATCCATCTACAAAATGCTAATCGTCATTGTTGGTCACCAGGATGTAAAGCTTGGACTACTCTTAAGTGAACTTTTAAAAATTGAACTGCTAGATTTACGTAACTGTCGCTTGACGCATCGTATGTAATAAATTCAACACCCGTGAAGGTCATGGTTTTCCATTTTTTAATATCTAATTAAAGTATATTCTGAACACACCAACGATGTAAAATATCAACGCTCACCTGCAACTTAAGACAAAACTGCACACAGACCTGTAAAGTTTAATATCATCAGCAAAGCGCAGATGATGCTTGATATATCATAACCTATATCATTATTAAAAATAGAAAAGATCAGAAGAGCAAGGTAACTAGCACTGGTAACGGCAAGCAATTTAGACTCATAGCCATTATACTCGGCGTCTCCATTATGACGAACAAAAAAAGGAAATAAGGATATCGTGGAAACCAATGCAACGCATTTTGTGCTTAATTATTGAGTGGTCCAACATATCAAAAGCCTGCGCGAAGTCAGTATAAATCGCGTCCACCTGTACCCGTTCCCCAATTGCTGGCAAATCCCCTGTAGAAAAGATGCAACGTTTGTTACCGTCGACCGATTTTTGAAAAATCCATGCTGTTGAGAAGTAATGCGATCCTTTATTTGGTTGAATATATGAGGTTAACGCTATGATTTTGCACTAATTTCGACTCTAAACTGTTGGTGTGCTAGCTCTAAAATTGTGTGTGCTAGATTGTGCTAGGTGTCCTTTATTACTGCTATTATTTTGGCAACAAAAAATCCATCCGTTAACCTGGCCTCCCCCGAATTTAACATCATTTTGGTTCTAATTTACTGGTGTGCTAGCTCTAAAATTTGGTGTGGTAGATTGTGCTAGGTGTCCTTTATTAGTGCTATTATTTTGGCAAAAAAAAATCGATCCGTTAACATGGCCTCCCCCGAAATTAACATCATTTTGGTTCAAATCTTTTGGTGTGCTACCTCTAAAATTTGGTGTGCTAGGTGTCTATTATGTGTGCTAGCATTTTGGCTAAAAATGTCCAACCGGGGGGGCTAGCGTTAACCTCATATTAAATGTGTATTTTCAGCTTAGTCGTAGTCGATCGTAAACTTCTCGTATATCGTGTTATAAAGAAAAAAGCAGCCTCTTATTAAGGTGCTACCGTGCGACAGAAGGAAACCCTCTTCAAAACGACACGACAACAGTGCGGTCTCATCCGAAAACCGACAAGTTGGATAAGAGATCAAAAAAAATGTGGTGGAACTTTTTATAAGTATATAATGCAGTAGATATTAAGAATGAAGGATGGCATGAATACCAGGGCGGTGTGGTATTATCCACGGTTGGATGGGTTGTCGTTGTCAATTATGTATTATACCGGTGTGTAATGGTTTAATATTAAGACAGGGGTGTAATTAACTTTTTAAACTGCTTTTAGTCTAAAAATATAATGGTGTTTTTTTGTTGAATTTGAATTAAACAATTGTACACATAGGAAATGTTTAATTTTGACGATCCTAGATAGCCTAGCAATTATAATCTTACCTGTGTCTTTTTCTTTCTCTGCATCAGTTGACTTTCTGATATCCCCAAGAACCAAGAATGGTTCTATAGATGCTACATAGGGGAGAGTCCAGCAGCCGTCGACTAAGAGAAGGTTAATGATTATTTTTAATAAATTTATCTCTTTGGTTGTCTAACCGTTGTTTTTAAATGATTTTTTTTTTTTTTAATTTCTGCATTTGCTCCTTTTTGCCTGACCCTCTAAGGCAAAAAGAATCGGTATAATCATCAATCATAATTATCTAAACCACCTCTATTGGTTCGCCTACCCAAATTCATCAAGCTTTATGGTTCCATTATACCGATCATCTCCCAAGAACTAGCACCGTTTGAACCGTGAATAACCAAGCAACACCCCTCCAAGGTGTTTTAGCCTTTTGCAGAAAAGTGCCATGCATCCACAGAGCACGTGTTCTGTTGTCTCTGTTGCGTCTTCGCAAAACCGACAAGTGTCGTCCTCGGTTAGGCCCATCTTTTTGAGATGGTACTTCACTGGGTGGTGTCCCATAAAAAGGCCTGTAACTCGCCTTAGATCGCTTCTCTCCAGTTGGATAAGCTTCCCAGCGTTGGCCTCTGAAGGTTTGATAATCCTTTTTGATTGTCTTAGGCCTGGAGTGTTTCTCCAGTAGGACATAAGTTGTTCCTTTTCCCATCTCCGAAGTTCTTCCTTCATATGGCTTTTTGGAAGGCCAAAGATGGGTTCCGGGTCGCAGAACGTTCCACTCTATGCCTTCATGTCCTGGTACCCATGTCAAAGTAATCTTTTTCTTTTAGGGTCTGTTTGCATTCCCATGCTAGCTTTGACGTGAAGGTGTAAGACCTCAGTGCTTTTAACGCAGCTTGACTGTCTGACATAATATTGATCTGCCGTTCCAGGATGCCACTCTGCAGGCATTCTTGAGCACAACGATTAATAGCGTTGATATCTGCTTGGAATATAGTGGGACTTTTCCCGAGAGATTCAAAGAGCCTGCAATTAGGCCCGTATACTCCCATGTGTTTTCTGGGAATCGTGGTTCCCCATTTAGCCATTTTTGACGGTCTGCAATGACCACTTCAAATGGGATTTCAAAATCATATTTGCGTGGCAAAGCGTCCGACGCTTTTCTTCCTGAATCCAAAGGTATTAGATTCAGGATTCCCATGTGTCCCTCAAGATCGTCAGATTTGTATTCCATTACCTGTGCCAGTTTCAGAGCGCTAATTGCTGCCTCTTTTTTTACCAGGACAGGCAAAGGTATTAGATGCAGCAACGTTTCCATCGCTGCTGTGGGGCAAGTTGGCATTGCTCCTGTTATTCCTAAACATGCAAGCCGTTGCAACTTTTAAAGACGGCATTGTGTATGCTTAATATTAACTTTTGGCCACCATACTAATGAGGCGTATGTAACCATGGGTTTGATGACTGTTTGGTACACCCAGTATGTGAGCTTTGTCTTTAGCCCCCACTTCCTACCGAGCAGCCTGTGACACGTCCATATGGGCGCTGTGGCTTTCGATATGGTTTTCTCTATCTCTGATTCCAGATTAGTCGTTTATCCAGGATTACTCCCAGTTATTTGACTTTATCCGAAAAGCAAATATAAAATACGGATGCTGGTGACCGTAAATGAGCCAATAGCGAAGGGAGCAAAGGGTGTTTTCGAGAAATTACCGTTCCAAAAGAATCCTTGTCGCTTATTCCGCGGATCTATTTGCAGATTTTTGAAAGAATTTCAATGCGGTGACGCGGATTTTCAACAGAGACATTCCAGCCCTACCGCAGTTTGGAAGCTTCCTCCGGGGGTTTCCTCAACCAGACGAACTATGCGAAGCGATAACCACTTAGAAGGTTCGAATAACGTTTCTGCTCGAAGACCATATAATCTTCCCAATCAGAAAATGTTAAACGTAACTGAAAATTGTAGATCAATTGAAGATTTTATGTGACCCCCTGATCTCACGGTTTAGAACCTTTAGATTCATCAGACGGTTTAGGTTCTAAACGACAGACTTGAAATAAAATGAATTTATGATGTTGTGTTAATGTTAAGGCCGGTCCTGTTATATTAGCAAGAGATCTTGTCAATTAAAATGCTTTGCGGTAAAAGCCTTTGTGAAGGCATCGTGTTACCTGGTGACAAGCGAAGCAAACAAAACAAAACTGTCGTGTATCCCCCTGTCTAATAATTTCTCATATTTCGTTCGGAAGTGACAGTCGGGCTGTGTCACAGCTTTATAATTTAGCAAATAGGGTGGGTTGCAAGAACTTTTTTTTTTGTTTTGTTTTTGTTGTTCCTCTCCTGTGGAGATGTGCCAGTTCTGATATGTTTTAAACATGTGAATGTATTTTAGATTTTGTGGATTATACCGGGCGGAAACTCTGGTTTTTTTATTGCCAACTATTTGATTTTTAATTTAGTGGGCACTCATTAGCATTCTTTGCATCTATCAAAGTCAATCATCCAATGTTTTAGATGAAAAATATACAGGGTTGTTCACGCCATACGACACGGAATAGTGTGGATAAACTATTTCGTTTCGTAAAAGTTTTATTCATGGGTTCGATAATAGTATATTACGTAATAAGTGTTGTAAAAACCATTTTACGCACGAATGGAAAAGTTCTATGAGTGCGTAATTGCATTACAACACGTACTTATTACGTACTATACTTTACCTACGATCTACTTATTCACAGAACATCATTTAGTTCTAGTTAAAAAATATTGGACACTACGCTGGAACTCGAAGAGGCAATTATTGCAGGAATTGCCTAATTAAGGCTCTTACACAGGCAACTTTTAGAGCAACAGGCTTATAGCAACTCAATGAGGTATTTATTGGACGAATTGCCTAATTGAGGCACTTAGATAGGCAACTTTTAGAACAACAAGCTTATATAGCAACTCAATGGGGTATTTATTGGAGGACTTTCCTCATTATTGAGGATTTTACACTGGCAAAGTTTAGAGCTACAATCTAAAAGGAACTTAGTGAAACAATTATATGAGAAATTGCCTAAGTGAGGCTCTTACACAGGCATTTTTTTAACGCAACAGGCTTATAGCAATTCATTGAGACACTTATTGGAGTAATGGCCTAATTAAGGCTCTTACACAGGCAACTTTTAGAGCAACAGGCTTATAGCAACCCAATGAGATATTTATTGAAGGAATTGTATAATTGAAGCTTTTACACTGGCAAATTTTAGAGCGACAATCTTCTAGGAACTCTATGAGACAATTATTAAAGGTATGGACCAATTGAGGCTCCGACATAGGCAAATTATACAGCGACAATCTTTTAGGAACTCAATGAGGCCTATATTGGCGGAATTGCCCAATTCAGGCTCTTACACAGACAATTTTTTAGCGCAACAGGCTTATAGCAACTCAATGAGATAATTATTGGAGGAATGGCCTAATTGAGGCTCTTATACAGGCAACTATTAGAGCAACAAGCTTACAGCAACTCAATGAGATAATTATACGAGGAATAGCCTAATTGAGGCTCTTTCACAGGCAACTTTTAGAGCAACAGGCTTACAGCAACTCAATGAGATTTTTGTTGGAGGATCTGCCTAATTGAGGCTCTTACACAGTGTGTTCCATCGAGGCTGATAATACGCCATGTCTAATACTTTCCCATGACTACTTGTAGATTTTCCTATCGTCAAATAAGACAATTTTACTTTTTCACAAAATTGTTGAGCCAATTGCCCATTCTGTGCTAAATCTCAATGATAGAAGTAATTACGAACGTCGTAGTCAATTTTCTTCAATTCATAAGTCAGTTAGACCAAAAGCAGAAATCGCAAAGGATAAACAGGCAAATAGGTTCGGATATCAATCAACCAACCAGTCTCACGAAGTTTGTCCACAAACTTCCTTACATCATGGTGCATTTTTACGATCGAATTTTCTTTTCAGAATTAACATTGTTTCGAAAACACGCAGCACCCACGTTGAAAATATCTTTGTACTAGAATGAAAACAAACAAAATAAAATCATAAGTTGACGCTGGTGGAACTTTTGCTGTTCTAATTGGAAGAAATTTTCTACTTTCCTCAGAACGCTAAAACCTTTTTGTTGGCTACAAAAATTCTGGAAAAAGGACCTTCTTTGTCACACAAAAAGAAAATGATCGTCTGTTAACAAAACCACTGAATCAATGTACGAATTGTCATAAAATCTTCATATTTGGACCCCTGGAAAGCAAGGACCAAGAAACGCTGAAGCTTTCAAAAAAATCCTCCAAATTCATTCTGAACCACCCTTTAACGTAGTCCGAATACCTCAACAATAACTTTTTATTAGGTCCCATCTATGTATATTACATTCTATAGTAGCAATTTCTAAAAGCACCATTACCATCATATCCGAAGTTAGGTGCTGATATATGGATATTCGTTTCTGCTGAAACTGGATATGCTGGATATAAAACTGCCATATAACCCGATATAGGGAACAAAACTTGGAGTTACACAAATTCTCCACAAATATCTATAGTATGAAGCGGTATATATCTTTTTCCTCCCCTTATATTATAGCAGCTCTCAACGCTCTCAATAAATTACTCTTTATAGTTTTTCAGATAAAATAAACTTATTTTCTTCAACATAAACAGGACGTACTTTCCTTGGATATCTTTACAATGTAACTACTATACAAGGTGGAGCTTTTTTCGTAGAATAAATCTCTATAAATGGTATAAAGCTGCCTCATTTTTTTCGAAGTTGTAGTCTATGGTATGGTAACTCCAGGTGGACGAACTGCTACGAAGGTTGCCTTTTATATTTCGGGAATTTGGCAACCCTGGTGTTGCAATCTGGCAACTGACAGCTCTATCGTAAAGTTTTTGAGGTTATACGTACTCAGAACGTTTTGACATACGAGCGATATTTGTAATTCATCTCGGCCCAAAAATTGAATTAAATCGTGAACATTTTCGTGCGATTATTTTTTACAACTTTCGATGTGGATTAACTCAGCAACAGTCCATGGATGAACTTAATTCAATTTTTGGCGATGAAGCTCCATCAAGGACCAGTGTTTATCGATGGTATGGTGAATTCAATCGTGGTCGTAGTTCACTCCGAGACGAATTTCGTGAAGCTCGTCCAAAGTCAGTTGTTGCTCCGAAAACCATTGATGCTGTGCGCGAACTGATATTGCAAGATCGTCATGTGACCTATCAAGAGATTGAGACAACCTTAGGCATTAGTGGGACCAGCATACATTCAATATTGCATAAACATTTGACTGTCAAAAAAATTTGTTCACGTTGGATCCCACACAATTTGTCAGTCGCTCAATAAAAGACGCGTGTCGATTGGTCGAAAGAAATGCTCAAAAAATGGGATCGTGGTGCTTCGACACACGTCTATAACATCGTGACAGGTGATGAATCGTGAATTTACGCGTATGAGCCCGAAAGCAAACAGTAGTCGACTGTATGGGTGTTTCAAGATGAGCCAAATCCAACAAAAGTTGTTCGCGCACGAAGCACTTCCAAGCAAATGGTCGCCTGTTTTTTCGGAAAAACTGGACATGTCGCAACCGTACCACTAGAACAACGCAGAACAGTCAATTCTGACTGGTACACAACCATTTGCTTGACAGTTGTCTTCCAAGAAATCAGAAAAACGCCGAAGACGGATCACTCTTCACCACGACAATGCGACCTCTCACACATCGGCTCAAACAACTGCATTTTTGAGCACCCAAAACATCGATTTGTTGAGTCATCCGCCGTATAGTCCTGACTTGGGATTGAAGGACTTTTTTTTATTCCTGTACGTAAAAAACAAACTGAGAGGTCAACTTTTTTCGACACCTTAAGAAGCGGTTGCTGCATTCAGAATGCATATTTTGGAGGTACCTCAATCAGAGTGGCAAAAGTGCTTCGACAATTGGCTCAAACGCATGCAAAAGTGTGTAAATCTTCATGGGGAATATTTTGAAAAACAATAAAGTGATTTTAGATGATTAATATTTGTTTTTGTTCTCTAATCCCGAAATATAAAGGGCAACCCTCGTATCAGGACTAGAACGGGAGGCAGTTCGGACAAACAATAATATGACTCTGATCTCAATTCCTGGCCACTGTGGTTTAGAGGTGAATGAAACAGGAGACTGTTAGCCTAGCTTATCGAACCTAAATGATGATGCAGCTCTTGGGCGCAAGTAGATCTCGCCTGCAGTGCTTGGTAGGACTACACTGGCCAACACTTCTCGGAATTAGTTCTATCGAAACATGTTGTGTAGGTCTTATTACTGTTAATTGTCAACAAATATGCGCGTGTCAAATGTCAAAAAATACTGACGGTGCTTCAAAAGACCTGTGTAAGATTGTAACAAATTTCAATGATATAATGGCCCTGCTGGGAAACTCTAGTACTGACAGCGATATACAATTTGTTTATAGCGGATAAACTTTTGCTGATACGGTCCAGGATTTACCGGATAAAATGTTGATATCTCTCATAGCAAAACTAATAATAAATTTAAGTTTATTTGTCTAATAACAAGCAAACATAACGTTATATTTCTGGCCTGTCTATTACCTAGTAGATTTATGTTGGAAAAACTTTATAAAGATCAAAGGCGTTCCAAAATTTATGAGACGCTATCAATCACTTCTGACTGCCTGTAAAAGAGATCCCATTTATTATCTTTATGCTTCTTATTTTCATAACATCTTTTTTATTATTATTTTTCATTTTGAATTTTTACTATTTTTTTAGATAGGTATACCTTGCTGCCGATATAAAAATTTCATGGCAGGTCTGTAATCTTTTATAGAGGAGGAGCATATTACATAATACGAGGGTTCGTATCTATGAAAAAGCAAACTATAACTTCATCTCCACAAAACAACTTATTCTCATCACGTTAACAGCACGTCAGAGACATGTTTCGGAGGTATAAATCCCCATCATCAGTTAAAGACAAATCCGGTGTGCCACAGCCAACAGTTGAACTTAATTCCTTGCCCTATCTGAGACTAGATTCCCATGCGCGGTCAACCCAACTCCAAACAGATAGAAGGAGTAAAGGCTATAGTGTTTCGATCTTTTATATCTCATCAGACGGGTCAAGTTGTAATTACTATTTAAGGTTTCAATTATTGAAACATGCTAAAAAGTCAAAAACACCAACCAACAAGAGCACCAGCCATTTTTTTGAATTTTAACTGCAAATTACAACATTTCCTTTACTACTTACATATTTCTAAAGCTAGAAAATTGTTATCAAGTTTTAAGTTCTTTTTTTTTAATTTACGTTGCACCATAAATTAGCATGTCAGTACGGTTACTTAGTAGGTATAATAATTTGTTGCACAAATTTATGTACGTTATTTCTCACCAGGCGTGCAAAATATATGGCAGTTAAAAGGAGTTCGTAATATAGGTGCATGAACATGAACATGTTTTGTTATTTCTACATCTAGACAGGTGGATATCGAAATAACAAAATGTACTAATAATTATTATTATTATTGGATGTAACTGAGTATTCCAGTGCAGTGCGACGGGTTAGAGAGGTTCATTCGGCTTTTCAAAGCTTAGCCTGCAGTCTAGTTTATTTTGTATTTCATGAAAACGCCTTGTTCATGCAGTCGAGCGTCAAATGCGCACACTTACCTATACCTAGTTCGGCCTTATCAAGGAGATCTCTCATTTATGAAAGTCGCAAAATTTATTTATTTATTTATTTAAGATACAACTGCCCTGACAGAATATATCCAATTAAAGGGCAGGTACAGAAACAATAACAAATAACAAATATTGAAATTACACACTATACATAATACGAGTACATAAATAAAATGTTAAGATATAACATGAAATAGAACACATATCACAATACATAAAAATAACAATAGATTAGAGAATAAACATAGTATTTAAATTTTAATAATACAAATATCATTGTTCAAAAAACACTCTCTTTATCTGAGAAATATTTGTACAAAATATGTCAATCTCAGCTGAGACCGAATCACAAACACGCGCGCGGCCGGCAAATAGAAGTTTCATCCGATGGTTCTTGTTCGTGAGCTTGGTAAGGTAAGGTAAGGTATTAGAGAAAGTAACTCTGAGCAGTCAATCATTCCATTTAAAAGTTTGAATAAAAATACGTATGAGGCATACTCTCTGCGTCTGTCAAGAGGCTTCAAATTAAAACGATTTATCAAGAGGTCATGAGGAAATGGGTATGCCGCATCGCATTTAAACCACAAGTACTTCCCAAATCTACGTTGGATGTTCTCTAAACGAATCACTCGGTATGTTTGCTTCATTACTGAAAAACACGCTACGCCAATGGATTCAACGGAACAAATTATGAAGGCTATGAAAATTGAAATTCATCCACTGCTTCTAAAAACAATAAACTATAACGTAAAATATTGTCCTACACATTTGGCAACATCCGATATATCTTTGGGTTGTCCAAGAAACACAAACATTTCCATTTCAATATGCCTGTCACGATATTTCCACCAGAAGGTTCAACAGTAAAGTAAGTAGTCGGTATCGATAGCCATCAAGATTAACCATACAAAACACAATACCGAACACACAAACGGTTGCAGCTGGCATGACCACACCATTTATTCCAATGCTTTTGTCAAAGACACACCATAGATAGATCTCTAGTACCTAGTACACTCGACTATTAACTATACCTACCTACCTACCTACTATTATTATAATATCGTATTTCCTCTATGACACTCTTGACAACAATGACAATAAACACAAATTGTGTTTGGATACAAATAGGCATAAATAAGCTCCATGTCTATTAATGGGTTTTTGTTGATTTATAAATTATTTATCAGGTAGTGGAAGAAAATAGGAACATTATAAGCATATAATAGGACAAATATGTACGAGACAAGCTTATAAATTTAAATTTAGTTACAAATAACAAGTCAGAAGATGGTGACTCCATTGTATTATCATTATACCACCCAAGAACGACGCCACGTTCGGCTATACTCAGTTTCAACACTTTTGAACAACAATTTTCCAAATAGGTGGATCGGTAGAGGGGGTAGAATCGATTGGCACCTGATTGGTCGCTTAATCACTTATACTTTTTATGGGACATTTGAAGAATAAAGTTTTTGCTACAAAACTTTGAAAAATTATTGAACAAGTTTATATAGGAAAGATTGTTTTATTTTGACACCTTTTGCACTATTTGCGAACGCCTATGTAAGCAATATTTTCTTGATACATTTAAGCTATATATAACTAGTCAATATTTCTGCTATATTTCTTCAATATTTCTGCAATATTTAGGAAATATCTTTTAGTTTTTAACCCCTTTTTACACTCTTTTCGAACGCCAATGTGGTCTAATTTTTTTATAGTTTATGTTTTCGGTTATACTCTAGTAAACCAATGAAAAATTAATCAACATTTCGGGTTAGTTTAAGAAATATAAATTTTTAAAATTCTGGAACCCTTTTTTAAACCCCTTGCCTACGTTCAACGTTTCGTAAAACTTAATCAGCATCTAGAGATACCCTGTAGTGTTCTTGTACCAAATTTGGTTAAAATATGTTAAGAGGTTTTTGAGTTATCGTGGATAAAGACAGACACACAGACTGACAGACATTTTTTTTAAACTACTTATTTACGTATAAAATGTATTTCCGATGAAATTAATAAAACAATCATAAAACATATGCCTCCATTTACAGGGCGTCACGTTTAAAAATTTAAAATTGGATTAATATACAGACAACCTAAAGAGCTGGCAACAACGCTATTAGCGTCAGAGAGTGCATAAAATACGTCATTAAACCGTTTCCCCACTTTTTACGCACATTGTATAATTTTTTTGAACACCCTGTATATTTGTGAAAAATGTAATTGAATGAACCCGTATGTATTCCAAATTCTTCAATTTATAAGCATATTTCATATATTTAGGTTGTGCAACAAATTATTTATTAAAGGATTAAGGTATTCTCTCACCTTACTTCACTCACCTCACTTCGCTCAGCTCACTTCACTTCACTTACCTCAATTCACTAACCTCACTTCACTCATTTCACTCTCCTCACTCACCTCACTTCACTCACCTGACTTCGCTCATTTCACTTTGCTCACCTCATTACATTCACTTCACTCAATTCACTCACTTTACTTCGCCCTCTTCACTTCACTCACCTCACCTATATTTCACTGCCCGACTTGTACTCGCCTCATTCGGACTTTTCTGATTCTGTCTCGCCTGACTCGGACTCGTCTGACTCTGACTCATCTGATTCTGACTCGTCTGACACGGATTCGCCTGACTCTGACTCGTCCGAACTTTTTAATAAATCCTCGTAGATATAAGGTGCGGCCCCTCTCATCCTGAATCCATTGGTATAAAGAAAACCTTATATTTTTTCTGACTTCACTCACCTCATTTTACTTACTTCACTCACTTCGCTCACCTCACTTTACTCAAACCACTCACTACGCTCACATTACTTCACGCACTTTGTTCTCTTCACTCAGCTCACCTCACTGCACTCAGCTCTCCTCACTTTTTTTGTTATTAAAATTATGCGACGAATAGCTCATGCTTCGTTTAACGTGTGAAAAATTTTTTCACAAAAATTGTTCTACCAAGTGGAAGGAGGCACTATTTGTTAATAAAAATAGATTTTACTGCTCAAAGCTATGTGCTAAGGCAGACAAGGTACAGAAACTTGAATCTGAAATTGAACAGCAAGCAAACATTATCCAGGAATTACAAAAGGAACTTAGATTGAAAGACGATTATATACATAGAATGCGACGTCAGTCCAACCAATTTCAAAGTGATGTGGTCGAGGCGGAGGAGAATTATACCCAGGAAATCACAAACCAAAAACTACGAATTCAGGAGCTTGAAAGTGTTTTAATGCATGAATCTACAAAAGCGCCATCTGTGATGGATAACTCTACCCAGACTAATATTAAAAAATCTGAGTGTGCAGTACAATGTTGCAATAAAGTGACAAATATACAAACACAGACTTATCAAAGTAATCAAAGTGTTAGTAGTGATTTCGCTGTACAGTGTGCTCGAGAAACAACGGAAATTCATACACAAACTTGTTCAAATGATGAAAATAGCATCCCTGAAGGTGCGACATCTGATCTCTCTACTCCCAGATGTACACAGAGAGGTGAGAATGTGGTGAAAAACAGAGTATTGATCTTTGGCGATAGCATGATGGTTGACATATCATATCTATTGACAAACCTTTGTGGTGATAGATTTAAAGTTATTTCGTTTGTAAAACACAACGCTAAACTCGAGGACATCGTTGAAGACTTAACAAGATTGTCTGTGGGCTATTCTGTCAATGATTACATAGTCATATCTGGGGGTCTCATTAATATTCTTCGTGGACAGCAAACTCTCGCGTCAGTGTATCATAAAATAATTACCGCGGCTCTAAAAACCAACATTTTATTTTTTTCTGTGCCGTTATGGAAAGACAGACCTGTGTTTTGCAAACTTGCTGATGAATTTAATATAATCAATTATAATAAGCTTGTAGAAGAAAATACAGTGAGTAAAATTAAATATGTCAATATTAATTCAATATTAAATTCAAAAAATTTAGTCTTCTCTCGAAATCGCTGTATTTCACTGGGCTGGAGCGGAAAATTTATTATTGCGAACTTTATTTCTAAAGCAATAAGTGATGGGTTTTTTCGTTCCGAATCCGAATGAGTACGTCAAATATGATTCCAGTTCCGATACTTCAATGACTGTGTTACATATTAATGTACAAAGCCTTTTAAATAAAATAAGTATTTTTGAACTTTATTTAAGTAAGAATAGCGTTGATGTTGTTTGTGTAACAGAACACTGGCTTTCCAGCGAAAGGATCGCTTGTACATATATTGAAAATTATTCGTTAGTTGTAAGTTATTGTAGAAGCTTGCATAAGCATGGCATCAGCTATTTATATTAGAAATGACATTATTAATTCTTTTAAAACTGTAAAATTTTTAAATGATCTTTCTTTGGAAATGGATTTTGAGTGTGCTGCTGTAGCGTATAACAATCACATGTGCATTGTGTCGGTGTATAGAAGCCCTTCAGGCGATTTTGATCACTTTCTTAATCAACTGACTAATTTGCTAGCAAGAGCGTCGCAGGCATTTGACATGTTACTGGTTTGCGGCGATCTTAATGTTGATTGGGGCGATGGCTCCATTGAGGACAGAACTCTTAGGGATTTATTGAACTCGTTTAATCTATTTTCGAAGGTAATTACCCCTACAAGAACTGTCCAACTGTTGAATGGTATTATGACTTCGTCAACTATTGATTATGTTATTACAAATTCTCCAGAAATCGTGACAACGGCTAATGTTAATTTGGGATTCTCTGATCATTTGGCCCAAATAACTAAGGTTAACTTTGAACAACGGTTGGCAGTGAAAGATGAGCCTGAGTATTATCAATACAGAAAGTTTGATGATGCATCTATACAGGAATTTGCCTTTCACTTTAATAACGGTATGCCTGAGATATCTAATTCCTTTGAGGACAGTTTTACATCCTTCTGGACTCGCCTGAAGTGGTGTTTTGATATAGCATTTCCTCTAAAGAGAGCAAAAGTTAATCATGCTAAATACTTCGAAAACAAAATAGTATTTTCTAACGAGCTGGGTCGCATGTACAATGACTTACAAAATTTAAACTGGTTAAGGCGGAATTTGAATGAACCTGCCCTACATGATGCCTATAAAAATCTTAAAAGGGAGGTTCGTAGTGGAATCTCGCGGGAACGTATTGACCAATTTAACTTTAAATTAAATAATAGTTCGAATAAGTCTAAAGTTGTTTGGTCAACCTATAAAAAGATAACAGGGGTAAACCAGAGGGATCGGACGGTGGAGTGCATTAGACATGAAGATCGTGAGATAACTGAGCCGTCGGAGATTGCTGCTACTTTATGTAAATACTATGCATCCAATATACTCACAAAATTGCATACACACTTTTCTGCTGGTCTTTCGGTTAATTGTACAGCTGGCCCAGCGACCTCTTTGTCCTTCTATTTCACACCGGTTGTTGAAGATGATGTAAAAACAATTATCCAACATCTTAAAAACAAAAATTCTACTGGATATGATGGCATTCCTGTTAAATTGGTCAAACAGAACGCTGATACGTTGGCTGCTCAATTATGTGGGCTTATTAATGGTTCTGTTTTGACAGGTGTTTTCCCTTCTGAACTTAAACAAGCAGTTATTGTTCCGGTTTTTAAAAAGGGTGACCAGTTGAACATGGATAATTACAGACCCATTTCACTCTTAAGTATTATCTCCAAAATATTCGAAAAGGCTGTAACACAAAAAATGGAGGAGTTTCTAACATTGACTAACACTATCACTGATTGTCAGCATGGTAGCCGGAGTGGATTATCTACGGAGACATGTACCACTGAGTTAGTGCAACACATACACGAATTGGCTGACCGGGGACATTTCGTGGTAGCACTAATGTTCGACTTGTCGAAAGCTTTCGATACAATCGATAAATCCTTCGTAATCAGTAAGATTGAGTCAATGGGATTCAGATACCCAATTAACAGATGGATATTATCTTACTTAAGTCATCGAAGAATATGTGTTAGGGTAAATGGGTCTGTTTCGGCCCAGGAGAGCATGGATATTGGGACCCCACAGGGTAGTGTTCTTGGACCCCTTTTGTTTTTATTATATATTAATGATTTACCCCGGTATATCACTTGTGGCAGGTTATTTATGTATGTAGATGATACAACAATTATTGTGTCCGATAAAGCTGAAAGTATGCTGCATTTAAAAATAAATGAGGTATTAAATCAGTTTGAACAGTGGTGTTATGAAAACCGATTAATAATAAACCACAGTAAGACAGTCATTATGCAGTTTCCTATATACAAACCACTTCTAAATTTCAATGTTTCTTTTAGGGATTTTGATTTGCCATGGACGAACTCTTCAAAACTTCTGGGAATGTGTTTGGATTCGCGATTACGGTGGACAAGCCAGGTTGATGCGGTTTGTGGCAAATTGAGTAAAAATTTCTTTCTCATTTACTCACTGAGGACCAAGCTGGATGCATCATCTTTAGTGAATATTTATTATGCTTTGGTATACTCTGTGTTGTCATATAATGTTGTATCTTGGGGTAGGGCATCTGACATATCAAGAGTGTTTGTACTGCAGAAAAGAATACTACGCGTTATTTTTGCTTTGCCTTACAACTATTCATGTAGAAACACATTTAAAAGTTGCCAGATTTTAACATTGACTGGGGTGTATCTCTACAAATTATGTGTTTACATTTTTAAAATCGTTAAGGAACTACAAACCAACGGCAGTATGCACGATCACAACACTCGAGGGGCGAACCGTCTGTACCTCCCTAGGCCTCATCATGAGTTTTTTAAAAGGAGTCCGTTATACTCAGGTAGGTACTATTTCAATATTCTGCCAGTTGCTATGAAAAATGCACCGACACTCAACTCATTTAAATCAAAACTGAAGAAATTTTTGATCGATGGAGTTTTTTATACGCTGCAAGAGTTCTGTGTATATTGTACAGATGATTAAGTGTATGTGTCAAGTGTTTTTATTTATTTATTTATTTGACGAATTTTAAATTAACACTTTTAATTTACTTATATTTGTGGTTGACACTTAAGACAATATTTGTACTTGTATTAGTAATACTTGCTGTGCTTGTAATTTGTAAGTCTAACTTGGACGTACCTAAGTACATGATTATGTATAATTGAAGGTGAATAAAGTTATTATTATTATTATTATTATTCCTCAAGAAAATAAACAATTTCACGATAATTTCGGCTTATAAACGTAAACCAAGATCGAGAAATGCTAAGGAGGACCGAATATTAGTGAAAGGAGCTAGGATCGATCCTACAAGAAACTGCACGTTGCTCAGCCAGGAGCTTTTCGCTACCGGCAGAATTCGTCTCCTCGGACGATCTTAAATCGATTAAATGAAGCAGGTTTACATTGCTATAGGCCTATAAGACGTCTTCCGTTGACCGCAGTCCATAAAGCTCAACGTTTGCTTTGGTGTAATGACAGAGCGAACTGGAATGATGCGTAGTGATGAAAGCCGTTTTTGTCTTCGTGCTGACAGACGTACACTTCATGTCTGGAGATCAAGAAATTCAAGAGTTAATATTTAAGAAGTGCAACCATTTGGAGGTGGAGGTGTAATGGTTTGGGGTGGAATTTTCTACGGAGTTGCATGTTTGTGAAGGGACAATGAGAGGTGAAATCTGCCCACGATATCATTGAGAATATGGCCTGTAACTTCTAATAAAATATTTGTTCAGTAAAAACAAATGTGTTTCGTTAGAGATAGAAGTAAATGTACGTCATACATACTTTTTCAAAAACTTATTTTTTCTCAGAGAATTCATAATATTCTTGACTATTCGACGTGGATTAACTCAGCAACAGTGCATGGATGAACTTAATTCAATTTTTGGTGATGAAGATTCATCAAGGAGCAGTGTTTATCGATGGTATGGTGAATTCAATCGTGGTCGTAGTTCACTCCAAGACGAATATCGTGAAGGTCGTCCAAAATCAGTTGTTGTGCAACTGATATTGCAAGATCGTCATGTGACCTATCAAGAGACAACCTTATGCATTAGTGGGACCAGCATACATTCAATATTGCATAAACATTTGACTGTCAAAAAAATTTGTTCGCGTTGGATCCCACACAATTTGTCAATCGCTCAAAAAAAGGCTCGTGTCGATTGGTCGAAAGAAATGCTCAAAAACTACGATCGCGGTGCTTCGAAACACGTCTATGACATCGTGACAGGTTATGAATCGTGGATTTATGCGTATGAGCCCGAAAGTAAACATCAGTCGACTGTATGGGTGTTTCAAGATGAGCCAAATCCAACAAAAGTTGTTCGCGCACGAAGCACTTCCAAGCAAATGGTCGCCTGTTTTTTCGGAAAAACTGGACATGTCGCAACCTTACCACTAGAACGACGCAGAACAGTCAATTCTGAGTGGTACACAACCATTTGTTTGCCAGTTGTCTTCAAAGAAATCTGGAAAACCAATCGCCGAAGACGGGTTACTCTTCACCACGACAATGCGAGCTCGCACACATCGGCTCAAACAACTGCATTTTTGGGCACCCGAAACATCGATTTGATGAGTCATCCGCCGGATAGTCCTGACTTGGCACCGAATGACTTCTTTTTATTTCCGTACGTAAAAAACAAACTGAGAGGTCAACGTTATTCGACACCTGAAGAAGCGGTTGCTGCATTCAGAATGCATGTTTTGGAGATACCTCAATCAGAGTGGCAAAAGTGGTTCAAACGCATGCAAAAGTGTATAGATCTTCATGGGGAATAAAGTGATTTTCAATGATTAATATGTGTTTTTGTTCTCTAATCCCGAAATATAAAAGGCAACCCTCGTATTTCCTCAAATTATTATACCTACTTAATATTAACATCAATGTTCAGCAAAAGTCATAAGATGTAGTATGCATATTATGATAATTATTATAAATAACAGTCCCATAACAACATACTCATATAGGTACATTTCGTAATAGAAAACTACCACCGATGGCAATTTGATTGGCCGTCATGTGGATTATTAATTGAGAAACGACGGGATGCCTATTAAAATATAAATTATGATGTTTTTCCGAGGATGCCTTCGTTTGAAACTTTCAATATTATTTATTTTATGAGTTGATAATTACCTTGAATTCCGTTTCAAAATTAATATTTATTGCGTTAATAAAAGAAGTTTACAGCATATATACTTGGATAGATACTATACATAATATACCTAATTCACATTAATATTATAAGTACGTATGAATATTAAAATGTAGATAGACTTACATATCCGTGGTTACGTTACGTTAATTGCTTTCAAAATATTTTTATTACCAATTAGTGTAAATTATTTTATTATTGGTTGAATTTCATTTTAATATTATTATATTGAGGTATATTGGATAATATATTTTTTACAGGAGTTTTTAACGTTGAATGCGCGTTCTGTAAAACACCTGGTGTTCGATACCAAAATAATTCTTGCAACATTTTAATGTACCTACTTAATTTTATTAGTTTGCTAAACGTCCAATGCTATAAAATTCTTATCAGTCATATGCCTACGTTATTTGGAGTTTACAATCCAGAAATAACGGACTTCAAAATTAATACTTACACTCTTGTCTGGCAGAACACTTTACTTTCACCAGAAGGCGGTCTCGTCGTCGACAGAGGCCATTGACTCCATTCTGTCACTATAACGGCCTTAAATCTGCTACAGCTAAAGTCTCGTGAAAAAAATAAAAAAGAGTACCTACTAGTTATTTTTCGCTAAGGGTAGTTGCGTGGGCATTGAGATCGGAGGCTGCGCGTAATTCTTATTTTCCTTAGTTGAATCACATCATCGATACGGTATAGCTTTCTGGGGTCAATGCAGTCGAGTTTTATTCAAAAGTGTCTGTATTTGACTGTATAGGGTTGGTGTAGAGGCAAGTTGTAAAGAACTGTTTCAGAAACATCAAATATTGACACTCACTCATTATTTATAGAAACTTGCAGGTTATATCCTCGTCTGCTCCATCTGCTCACAGTTATCCTACGAGATGTCTCCAACGCGCACACTTACCTATATACCTAGATCGGCCTTAACAAGGAGATCTTGCATTTATGAAAGCCGCAAAATTTGTAATCACTTGCCACCAACTGTAACGGCAATGGTCAATTATAGGCAATTTAGGAGGTCTGTCAAGAGAACGCTGCTTTACTAAACTTACTATTATCTTGATGATTTCTTTTCTGACACCTGGTAGTGGTTTTTTTTAACATTGTTATGTTGGGCTCACGTTTTTTGTGTCCTAGCAGTCTATGTTTTGTGTTGTTGTATTATTATATTGTTATATATGTAATTTTACATGTACGAGTATATGTACCGTGGCACATAATGGAAATCTCTTTCCCCCCCTCAAGATCTAAAAAAAAATCGCCAAAATCGCTCAGTAAATAATAAATTTATGAGGGTGGCCTGCTTTTAAATGGATCACTCTGTATGTTTGCTTCATTACTGAAAAACACGCTACGCCAATGGATGATTGCTGATAATGGTGCGGAAACATCACAAATTTGAAGAGACACGGTGGCTTGATCTCTACCAATGTGGCTGAAGGATATATAGGTAGATAATTCACTTACAAACAAAATTAAAATTGCCAAGACTATTCAAAAACCATCAGATGAAAACAATCAATGTGAAACGGAAACTTTGCCTTCTTGTTCTGGCTTCAACAAAAGGAATTTAAATATACCAAGCATTTCAAACAAATTGAATCCCTTCAATATTAGCAATTGCTCGAATTTTAATATAAATATTAAAATATTAATATAAATAAGAATTAAAATGTTTCTGTTAATAAATATGTATAGTATATTTTCTGTTCTATTTAATTCAAATAAGAATTAAAATGTAAAATGAAGAAATAAAGCAATCCTCTCATTGATTATTATTCTACAAGATTGCCGAAAAAATATTGTACGCAACACGCCCGAAAATAGTTTTTTTGGACTCAAAGACTTCCAGGACTCGCCTACGGCTCGTCCTACAATTTTGTCTATTCGTCCAAAGAAAAAACCTATTTTCCGGACTTCTCTATTCTCATGACGTTAACAGCACGTCAGAGATATGTTTCGGAGGTATAAACCCCCATCATCAGTCAAAAACAAATCCGGTGTGCTACAACCAACAGTTGAACATAATTCCTTGCCCTGTCTGAGACTAGATTCCCATGCGCGGTCAACTCAACTCCAATGAGATAGAAGCAGTAAAGGATATAGTGCTAGAAGTTCGTGTCAAGTTGTAATTAGTATTTAAGGTTCCAATTATTGAAACATGCCTTTTAAGAATGTAACAAAAACACCAACCAATAAGAGCACCAGTCATTTTTTTGAATTAACACTGCAAATTACAACATTTCCTTAACTACATATTTCTAAAGCCAGAAAATTGTTATCAAGTTTTAAATTCTTTTTTATTTTTTTTAATTTAGGCTGCACCATAAATTAGTATGTCAGTAGTGTTACTTAGTAGGTATAATAATTTGTTGCACAAATTTATGTACGTTATTTCTCACCAGGCGTGCAAAATATATGGCAGTTAAAAGGAGTTGGTAATATAGGTGCATGAACATTGAACATGTTTTGTTATTTCTACATCTAGACAGGTGGACATGGAAATAACAAAATGTACTAATAATTATTATTATTATTGGATGTAACTGAGTATTCCAGTGCAGTGCGACGAGGTAGAGAGGTTCATTCGGCGTTTTAAACTATAACCTGCAGTTTAGTTTATTTTGTATTTCATGAAAACGCATTCCTGGATGGTAAATTTTAGAAAATATCTAAACTAGCCAAAGCGGCATTTCCGTACTGTCAGTTTTTTGAAAATTTTTAGGTATTTGTTGCTAGTTAGCGACCCATCGTAAAATAGAAATTTTAAAAGGCAAAAAGCATTTTTACACTAAAGTTTCCTTGAAATACCATTACCTAAATGCAAGCCGATTTTGATCAGCCCAAATATGTTCATTTCTTCTATTAAAAATATCTTCTCGAGAAATCTTGGCTTCATCTGCCCATATATATATTTTTTTTAACCTTGGGTCTTCTTGAATGTGTACCAGAATATTTTCACAAAATAGGTTTCGACGTTAGTAATCCTCCGGTTCCAAATCCTGAACTTTTGTTAATTTAAAAGGATGCATATTATATGATGATCATTCAAAGTCTTTTGCGCACCATAATATGATAACCCCAAATGGTGCCTATGCAGCACTATAAAGTGAAGACTGAGGATTTTTCAAAAAATAAGGCAAAACATTCAGAATATTTGTCTTCATCGCTGGTTACTGGTTTTGGTAACTTACGATCTATCTTCAGTTTAGATCCATAATTAACAAACTTATTTTGAATTCGATTAAACTTTTTTTTTATTTATTTGCGAATATTTGATAATATACATAATATACAGGGTGTTGCATTTAAGAAAATTCACTTTTCTACTATTAGATCATTCTATAGTGATTTGTGACCTTGGTGTGCCACCTTTTTTATAGATCTTTTTGTAGCAATGTATTCCTAAGAGAAACTAAACATTTAAGGATTCTATTCATTTAAAAGGCAATATTACTTCAACTTTTCGAAGACCTGTTTTTCAAGAAACTTTAAAAGTAAAGTAAAATTATACAGTACAGCTTTTACTCATTGGACGAGTATATTATGTTGATTGTTGCCGACTTGAAGGTTGTTGTGACTTCTATATTATTTCTTTAATTATTTTGTGACATATTCTATGTACTACTATTGTATTTGACGAATAAAGACAGTTATTATTATTATTATTAGGTATATTTATTGTTCTGTACAAACCTAAAATACATGGTAAAAGTCTCAAATCATATTAAAAATTGAGAATCAGAACAAACACAAATTAGTTCACGAAGTATAGTCTTTCATGAAAAGTACAAGTTTTGTAGTCAACTATGGAAATTTGGTCGATTTTCAAGGCTATCTACCTACGAAACCGTTTTCCTAAACAGAAAAATGTAGGAGACTGAATTTGTAGAGAATTTATTATTCTTTATTTTCATATTCTAACACTTCCTTTCAAAAAGATATATTTTTCGAGTTATTAGCAAAAAAGCGAAGGAAGTGCACTCTTTCGCAGTTTTTCTTCCAGTTTTCAGTTCCAGGAACGCATCAGTTTTTTGAGATGGCAAAGTCTAAGTTCAGATTCAGCAGCCCAAAAATCATAAAGCACGAACTGCCAAGTGATTGAACTAAGACAAATATCTCTGGAAACTAAAAGTTTAGCAGCAACTTTAATTTTTATGCCTTTAACTCAGAAGCTCATCGTATGACTTTTTAAGCCACTTAAAATAATATGTCACAAAACAGGGGCTGACATTTAAAATTATAAAGTTGTGCTGGCTATAAGGGGAAGTTTCTCTTCCTTAGATGACGAATTATTTCAAGTGGCAAATTTTAAAATGAAAGCCCTGTATAATAATTTGTTATTTGCAGATTGGCAACAGTGAGACGACCTCTTCGTAGCCGTCAAGATGCGTGATAAATGATGCGACATGTGTGTAATGGGAAAGTTTATCTGCATTCAACAGAGCTGTTCATTCGATGTTATTTTATATCTATATTTGGTGTGACGTTGATATATTGTGTATATGTGTAACTGCGCCTATGTGTATGTGAGCGGTGCACTCATTCATTTTGCGACGGGTAGCGTCGGGACGCCACAGCCGTCGGTCGACCGTGTCACTCCCCGCTGACGACACACTTGATTGATGGACATGCCCTTATCCACCTAGTTTGTTATAGTTGTGTAAGTGGGATTGCAACTAATTTAATTTGTATAATTTTTAATTGATTATCTATTCCAGCCTATTTATCTTAGAGACAAAAAGGCAAATAATATGCAAATAAAACCATAGAAGTATCCAAGAAATTGGTTGTGCCGCCCCAAAACTTTCCCCACAAGATATAATATAATCAAAAATGTATGACCTGCGTAGCGAAACAGAATTTTAATTATAATAATTATTATTTAACCTAACAAACTAACTACTTGATCTATCGCTGTAAAGCAGATAAAAAATGCTTTAAAATGATGTATCGCTCGACCCCTACTGATATATGAAAATTTAGCTGTCGTGTCTATCAAAGGGCTAAAGCGATTTCAACGAAAAACTAATGGGTTCATCCAGGACTCCCCCAAACTCATATACCAAAATTTAGCTCAATTGGTTAACGCGTTTAGGCGCTATCGTGGAAGAATAGATACAGATACACGCACTGAGACCCACAGACAGACAGACTTCAATCTGAATCGTCCCAAGGAACTTCAAAATAGTTATATCGGATTTTTTAGTGCGTTCACAATACTTTCCCTGTGCGGGAAAGTAATAACGAACTTCACCAAATTTCGGTTCAATCCGACAATCCGACAATTCAGTGCCGCCGATTTAAGGGCAAAATTTAAAGTTGCTGGAAATAAAATACCAATTTTGAAAATGAAAGTGGTTAATTTAATAGTTTTTTACAAAAACATATACTAACTGCATTAAATACTAAATTTAACTTTAAAACAGCATAAGTAGATAGGCTATGGGGGTTCAGGACCGGCAACGCCGCAATTTAGAGGTAAATTCTCTCAAATTGAAGGAAAAAAGCTCAATGTAGCTGTAAATTTCCATAATTTAGTCCCGAAAACAGCGTTACCAAATTTCCCTCTTTTTACCAAAAACGAAAGTGGGAAATCCCATTCTGAATTTGCTAGATTTTGGTTCCCAAGTGGTGGGGGGTAAGCATATGAGGTGTGGCGTTGACGTATGCTGTTTGACGTATAGCGTTGACATATGCTTTTGTGATAGACATCCTTTCATAAACGAGCCCTTATTTTTGATGCAAAAAAATAAAAAAAACATAAAATGGGAGGTTGACATTTAAAAAATTATACGTAGGCGCCTAAAGTAGGTCTATATCTCCCAGGATATTCTAACAAATTAAATTATTCAAGCTTCCATATAATAAAAAATTGTTATTATTCTGAAAACGTCATTTTTGACATAAAATTTCAAATATTTCGAGAACGGCTGGCGATAGGTATAACATATTATATATGAAATATGTTTAGAATTACAAGGAGAATCCAAAAAAAATATAATCTGTATAGAATCGTATTTGAAATAAGAAAGTTGACACCCATTTCCGGTATAACCGGAAGTGCTAGATTCTTGAAAACATTTTAGCCCAATTGGTTCCGTCGACCTAAGTACTACACCAGATTTTCAGATTCTTCCGCAGGGTAGTTTCTCCATAATCGATCGAATCCCTTCCCGGTGGGACACTCGGTATAATTGATATTTGTATATTGTATTTTTTTTTTGGGTTTTGGGTCTGATTTTGATTTAGGTCTTTTTCTTGTGTATTCACTTTTGATGTATTGTTTGTATTGGGCATTTGTTAAATTAAATAAATTACAATAGATTTAAAATTAACCGCATAATTGACAAGGAACCAATGCTTTTTCTCATACTCAAGTACTAAATCAACAAAACAAAAATACTCGTATACATTATCCAACAAAGTAAAATACTCGTACAATTTTATTTTAGTTTAGTACAATAAACCCGAACATAAATCTCATTTTTATGTGGTCTGTGTGTTTAATGTACTGTTTAAACTTTATTATTTATATTCGCTTGTATAAGATCATTAGTAATATCCACAAATCTCAATAGTTGCACCGACAAAGCGATTAAATCAATTCATTTCTCACTGTGCTCATATATTTTATGTATGGCTTGTAACTGTAACAATAATAGTAATTGTTAGAATGAAACGAATCATAATTTAATTTTATTACAACAGTCTGCCTTGCGTTTTTAGGCGAGACGTAACTGTTCTTGCAATAAACCACATTTTACTTATCATAAATCAAGTGTTACCAAACAGTATATACGAGGGCTGCGAATTATTTCACCTACTGTGTGTGCTAGATACTAGGGTTGTCCGTTCAATATGGGTCTCCATTTTTTTATGCCGGAAATTTCGGGATTTGGCAACCCTTGGTTGGTGTCTTGATTTAAGGCGGCCAACTTTTTGGAAAGTCAATGCGGGATATTCTCAGGGATAGGAGTTTCGGGATTTGGCAACCCTGGTGTTGCAATCTGGCATCTGACAGCTGTATCGTAAAGTTGGATATTTTTGAGGTTATACGTACTCAGAACGTTTTGACATACGAGCGCTATTTGTGTTGTTTACAGTAACTTAAAAGGTTCATCTCGCCCCAAAAATGGAGTGGGAAATTTTTTGAGTTATCCCATAAATATTTCTGTAGTAAAAAAAGGGGGATATTTATAACATTTTATATTTATAATTATTTGAGGGAAAATCTCGCGAGCTGGTATATATTTTTCTACAATCCAGCCATAATAATACTTCAGGGAAAACAGCAATTATATAGAAATAGATGCACGGGTAATTTGTTGGCAACAGTCGCCCGGCTTTTATGTCTGTCTCTCTGTGCGTGTGATATATTATGAGTATCGTTAAATTTATACGGTTCAACGCGCAACAGTTTTATTTCATTTAATGAATGATTTGCGAGAGGTTTGTGGGCCGTTGCCAATCACTCTCAACTACAAGGTTATTTCGGCAATCTGACTTTAAAATATATTGTACGCAATTTCTGTCTTGTCACGGGTAAATGTTTAATTTCATGAACACGATCCACCTCGTTAGTAAGCAAAGCTGTGTCTAAAGCGGCCTATACACATGCAGGCAAGTCCGCGAGCAAGTGCGAAACGAATTGCGGCCACACATTATTCAGGTAAACGTCGAGGTTCGTCAGTTGGTGGGACCTGTGCGAAAAATGAACGTCGAAGAAATGTGTGTGATTGCCACCGTTGTCGTTCTTGGAGTTGAAAGTTGATGTGCATTTCGATTCGTGGTTCTTCGTTTTTTAGTAGTAAACGATCGCCTGATACTCTCTGATATTCCACTAGAAATCATAGACTGTGGCGTTTCTGGAACAGTCTCGTATAATTCACTCCTTTCCTCCTCTTCCGCATTCTCTCAATCCTTATGATCATCACTATCAGACTGGCTATAAAAAATAAGAACAATCATTTCACACGGCCCGATTATTTCAATATCTCATTACTTACCCGACTAATTTCATTTCTAGGTATGTCAAAACCTACTGGCTCTCTTGGAATTTCCTGATCTTTTAAAAATAAGAGCAGGTCGTAGTACCACAAAGTAGGTTTGTATACTTCTTCAGTGCCAGCCCCAGACTTTTTGCAATCCATACATCTTTTAAACTCCTTTCGGAAACAACTCCGCATTGAATTATTTTTTTTGACAACGTCTTCCTTTGCTGCATCTTCATTAATTTCTTTCAACTTCTCAACTAAAATTTTGTATGCCTCTTCTTTTAACATTTTATTGGAATACTCTTTTGATTTTATCTTCCACAAGCACGGATTGTCTTTATATAATTCTATGAATTCCCTCATAATGTCTTCGTGTTTCTTTGATAGTCTAGAATTTGCCATTTTTTTTTCAGCGACTATTCTGCCACGAAAATCACGTAGAAACAGTCTTGGCGCGAAACCTAACAAAAAACTGAACGTACACTGATAAGTTGGCCTTCGCACTTGCTCTAAAAATCAGACGCAATCTGATTCGCTTCGATCCGCGCTTGGAACTGAACGCGCCGTGAGTTTTGAGACATACACATTCGCACTTACTCGCGTGTCTCGACCTGTTCAGGCAAGTCTTAACACTTGCCTGCATGTGTATAGGCCGCTTAAGCCAGTAGCGATGCTATTTGCCTTTTCGCGGATTTCCTAAAGTATATGCTCTGCTATCATTGGAACACTTTTTTCATTTTATAATTGCTGTACAAAGTTCGGAATAGCTTTTGGGAGTTACAAATCAATGGGTTTTGTGAATATTTACAACAAAAAATCAATTTATGTTCTGCCCTGAATACTGTCGAAAAATCCTTATTGAGTTTTTAAAGAAGCTGAGCAGATAGCTCTTAAAGCTATGCCCATGATAGTAGGAATACAACTCATAGTACAAATATTACATCGAGTATAACACATATAAGAATATTTTGGAAAATCAATTTTTCAATATCTGTGCAATCAGAGGGAACCCACGAACCACATGAACGACATCTCCACCACAAATCGTTTTTGCCACCAAAATCGGTACAAACGCTTCATTTCTCATCATCCAATCCATTTTTTTCTAGTTCATCTTCATCAAATTATTCACCTATCATAATTTTTAAATGTTGGACTTTTGTTAATCTGCCTTGGTTAGCGAGTCTTGTCAGTATCATCACTCAAATCGTCCTCTATAACCTCCTCTAAAATCAAATCCGATTCGTCTGAAGAAGATGAGGTTTTACGATTAGGTTGACGTTTCATTAGGTTGATTTTAAGTGGAAATTGATGATTAGACATGGATGGCCCAGGATGGGATGGGCGAAGGAGTTCTTTCGCCACGTTGGATTGCAAGACTTGCATTACGCTCTTCGGCATTGCTGGGCCCTGGAATATCTGCAGTAACGTAAACCTGGTCCTCTGAGAAGGATGTCAATCCTTCTCGACTAAGACAAAACAACTAAAGGGAAATATCCCAGTTACCTCGAAGGATCGTACCTCTTTTTCAACCGTCGCTACCCAATTAAAAGAATTGTTAAACAATTCTGCAATATCAGGTTGTAGGCGGTGTGATGTGTGAGGTGGGATTGAGATTACCTTAATACCACTTTCTATACAAAATTTATCCTTCACTGCTTTAAAGGCATGTCGCATGCTTTCTTCATCCCACGAAGACCGATTGCTTTTCGAATCATAGGATTTTGACCAAGTAGAAGTCCAGATATTAAGCTATTTGCTTTTGTTGGTGTAATTGAATGAGCTACTTTGGAATATAAGCGAACGATCTAGACCTATAGACTCTAATTTAGAGATTGCCCAGTTGCGCCATACTTTTCATGAGGTTGAAGAGCTCGCGTGAAACTAATTCCCTTGCCTTTTATATTTCGGGATTTGGCAACCCTGGTGTTGCAATCTGGCAACTGACAGCTCTGTCGTAAAGTTGGACATTTTTGAGGTTATACGTACTCAGAATGTTTAAAAGATTCATCTCGGCCCAAAAATGGAATTAACTCGTGATTATTTTTTACAACTTGGATTAACTCAGTAACAGTACATGGTTGAACTTAATCCAATTTTTGGTAATGAAGCTTCATCAAGGACCAGTGTTTTAAGTGAATTCAATCGTTGTCGTAGTTCACTCCAAGACGAATTTCGTGAAGGTTATCCAAAATCAGTTGTTGTTCCGAAAACCATTGATGCTGTGCGCGAACTGATATTGCAAGATCGTCATGTGACCTATTAAGAGATTGAGACAACCTTAGGCATTAGTGGGACCAGCATACATTCAATATTGCATAAACATTTGACTGCCAAAAAAATTTGTTCATGTTGGATCCCACACAATTTGTCAATCGCTGAAAAAAAGGCTCGTGTCGATTGGTCGAAAGAAATGCTCAAAAAATACGATCGCAGTGCTTCGAAACACGTCTATGACATTGTGACAGGTGATGAATCGTGGATTTAAGCGAATGAGCCCGAAAGTAAACAGCAGTCGACTGTATGGGTGTTTCAAGATGAGCCAAATCCAACAAAACTTGTTCGCGCACGAAGCACTTCCAAGCAAATGGTCGCCTGTTTTTTCGGTAAAACTGGACATGTCGCAACCGTACCACTAGAACAACGCAGAACAGTCAATTCTGAGTAGTACACAACCATTTGTTTGCCGGTTGTCTTCCAAGAAATCAGGAAAACCAACCGCCGAAGACGGATCACTCTTCACCACGACAATGCGAGCTGTCACACATCGGCTCAAACAACTGCATTTTTGGGCATCTGAAACAAATAAAACTAATGGTATATAACTTGGTTAGGATTTCCCCTTAATTCTAACATAAATCTAACTACAGATATATTCTCTGTACCTTGTAGTAAAAATAATAAATTTCAACGCCATCAAAACTCTGACTTAACACTTTCTAATTTACAGAAGAAGGTGCAAATCAAAAAAATATACACGAAAGATAATAATAACCAGCAACTGTAGTTGAAAATTATCTCTTTTGCTAGCTCAGATGAGAACTCCAAAATCTCAGGAAAAGAGTTCGGAAAAAGATGTGTCACAAAAACAAAATAATTTGGTTTAATTATAATTATTAAAAAGAAAAAAATCGAAACTGAATAAAAACAACTAATACTATACTAATATCTAATTATAACTACTTACAGTTCTGATCACTTTAAACCCGCACAAATAAATAGTCTCCAAATGCCTTTTCTTCGATGGCCACCAAGCTTTTAGTTGGTTGATACCCAACAACACTCAAACCCCCCAAACAATAAAAGTATTTAATGAGTAAGTAATTTTCAAATTACTACGTAATTTGAAGAACAACGTTACTGGTGCTAATGACTTCGTTTTCTTACAATGGATCAGGCCAAGTACTACTGATTATTCTACTTATGTAGAATTGTTTTATTAAATTTAAAATCGGTTCGGGAAATTAAAAACAAAATGCAACCTGCTTTTAATGCAGTTGCTTCCCGACTACCCAGCTTTTTCTATCCTCCTTTCATCATCATAATATGTGGTATGGTACGCAAAACACAAAATCTGAATATTCTTTGAGCGGTTATACCGCGTTCCTTTCGGCATCCCTTTTAGAGAAGCCGCAATATTCGCAGCTGTTATTCATATTCGCGCACTTCCACAACACCACTTTTGTTTATCCTTAAATCTAAAAATCCACGACTTACACCTATATAACATAATATTTGAACTTAATTACTAATTATAACTAATTTAAAGAAAAATACATTTAAAAAAGGGTTTGGCCTGTTACATAGTTTAGAGTGCAGTTTGCTACTGAAACCCTTGACAATTGTCCCTTTTGCGATCGAAAAATTGCAGCAGGGTTGCTTAATAGTTATACGATCGATATTCGACGACTTTCCCCTACATTAGTCCATCACATTCGATGTCTAGAATTGTTAAGGCGATTTTCGAAAATCATCGACTTTGGGACCCCCTGTATAGGAT
Organism: Apoderus coryli; assembly: GCA_911728435.2. Lineage (NCBI taxonomy): Eukaryota > Metazoa > Arthropoda > Insecta > Coleoptera > Attelabidae > Apoderus > Apoderus coryli. Next base: position 37,119,124 of record OU452200.1, on the reverse strand, counting down.
ATGTGGAGGTTATTGATTACTCTACTTGGTACCTACGTATTCTAGAGCTATTAGTTTTATATTTCACAGTATGTCAATGAAATGCAAATACCAATTTCGATAGGGTCACACCAAATCCCTATAAAATCCATCTCTGTACCGCAATTACATCCCAGTATTATGTTTGCACGTCGCATCCCCATTTATACGGAGCCCCGTGTACGCCAAATAGCCACATATACCGCAGACTATTAGCACTTACGGCAATCTGTAGCCCTATATTATATGAGACTGTTTCTGTGTGAGTGTATGTGTGGAAAGATATTAAATATCTCCAAGGCTTAACTGGGTTTGCTGAAGCTCTCTCTTTCCCTCTCACACACACTGTGTGTGTATGCGCCCCGTTTAATACTACTGGCCAGAGAGATGGTCTTAAATGCCTAAAGCTCGGCTAGTCTCACCTATTAAACACATACGCTGCTTTCTGACAGTCTAAAATTCTCGGCACGGCAACTTCATCAGAATGCGGATGGTAGTTAGTAGAGATGCAAAATAATCAAAACTGTTATCGATAAAAGATTTAAGAATCGCTTTCAACTGCTCGTTATAAACACAACACCACAAATCGATATCCCTTTGTAACGTCAATACCGACCGTAGCCGTCCATAGGCGCACCCTTTTAAATTTTCATAACAATACATCGTCGCCCTAGTGGTGAATTGTCATTTTTGAGTTGTGACTGTTAACATGCTTTAATACGTTTAAATTTCTTACTGGTTAATAGATCTAAGCGATTGATCAATATTTATGTTGATTAGAGCATATTTGCTATAAGTTATAAGCCACAAATCTTCCGTAGTGAAAAGTCCCAACCGGCTTAAAACTCTTCACTACAACAATACAATAACTCATTCAGCGATCTTGATTCAGTTACAGTGAATAGTTTTAATCCACATCTTGCACGTCTGGACAGGAATTTGCAGGTTCGGGTGGTAGTTATGTATTATAGGTCAGTCGTTGATTAACTGTTGTTGTATAAAGACGTACTTAAAAATTAAAAATGTGTTCAAGAAGCAAATTATTGCTTGAACTAGCACAAAAGCAGAAAAGCTTACCATTACAATGCGAGCTCCAATGGTAATAGAAAGATTGCAAGGAAAACAGTATTATACACAGAAAGGAAAACTTAAACCTGCTAAATCTGTGAGAAATAATATTGTATGTCGTTGTCAACAACATTTTACAAAGGAACAGCGGGAAGATATTCTATCAAATTTTCTTCAGTTAAAATGTCAAGAGCTTAGATGGAATCTTATTATTTCGAGTATTCCAAAAAACGGTGTTATAGTGAAAACAATGACAGACGATCTAAAACATTTGTGTACACTTTAACATCAAATGAAGTTCCTCGTCAAGTTTGCCAAAATTTTTCCCTTTCCACCTTTAACATTTCCAGAGTTAGAGCCGCAGTCACAAAAAATAAACCTGAAATTGTACAAAATATAATCAGAGAACATCTTAAATCAATTCCTGTAGTTTCGTCGCACTATTATCGTCGCACTATCATCGTAGCACTAGAAAAAGAAATGATTTGCCTTCCAACCTTTTCTGAAAACCGGCTGTACAAAGACTACAAACTTTTTTGTCAAGATAGAAATATTGTTCCAGAAAAATTTAGCTTCTACAGAAATGTTTTCACTATACTGAATTTAACCTTGGATTCTATTGTAATTTGGCAGAAGAAGAAAAGATAATACTGCAAGAAAAGTGTGATCTACACCTTATTAGAAAACAAGAAGCTAGGGCTCATAAAAAAGATGACAAAGAACGATCCGAAGTACAAAATAACAGCTTCGCTTGTTATACAATGGACATGGAAAAAATTCTTGTAACACCGTCTCTTAATGTTGGTAAATTATATTATGCTCAAAAGTTAGACTTTTAACTTTACTGTTTATAACTTGGCCACTTCCGAGGGCACTAATTATATGTGGCATGAAGGTGTAGGATCGAAAAGTTCATCCGAAATCAAATATTTTTGTAATACCTTTAAGATTAGTAATAGTAATACCTTTAAGATTAGTACAGTTATGTCAGAACGCTTAAATTTAAATAAATATTTTTATAATAAATTAAAAACCATAGTTTTACTAAAAGCAAATATTTCAATCGCATTTTCGTACGATTATTTTTTACAATTTTCGACGTGGATTAACTCAGCAACAGTGCATGGATGACCGTAATTCAATTTTTGGCGATGAAGCTCCCTCAAGGACGAGTGTTTATCCATGGTATGGTGAATTGAATCGTGGTCGTGGTCACTCCAAGACGAATTTCGTGAAGGTCGTCCAAAATCAGTTGTTGCTCCGAAAACCATTGATGCTGTGCGCGAACTGATATTGTAAGATCGTCATGTGAGCTATCAAGAGATTGAGACAACCTTAGGCATTAGTGGGACCAGCATACATTTAATATTGCATAAACATTTGCCGGTCAAAAAAATTTGTTCGCGTTAGATCCCACACAATTTGTCAATCGCTCAAAAAAAGGCTCGTGTCGATTGGTCGAAAGAAATGCTCAAAAAGTACGATCGCGGTGCTTCGAAACACGTCTATGACATCGTGACAGGTTATGAATCGTGGATTTACGCGTATGAGCCCGAAAGTAAACAGCAGGCGACTGTATCCAACAAAAGTTGTTCGCGCACGAAGCACTTCCAAGCAAATGGTCGCCTGTTTTTTCCGAAAAACTGGACATGTCGCAACCGTACCACTAGAACAACGCAGAACATTTAATTCTAAGTTCTAACCATTTGTTGGCCAGTTGTCTTCCAAAAAATCAGGAAAACCTACCGCCGAAGACGGATCACTCTTCACCACGACAATGCGACCTCTCACACATCGGCTCAAACAACTGCATTTTTGAACACCCAAAACTTGGTACCGAATGACTTCTTTTTATTCCCGTACGTAAAAAACAAACTGAGAAATCAACGTTTTTCGACACCTGAAGAAGCGGTTGCTGCATTCAAAATGCATGTTTTTAAGATACCTCAATCAGAGTGGCAAAAGTGCTTCGACAATTGGTTTAAACGCATGCAAAAGTGTATAGATCTTCATGGGGAACATTCGGAAAAACAATACAAAGTGATTTTCGATGATTAATATTTGTTTTTGTTCTCTAATCCCGAAATATAAAAGGCAACCCTCGTATAAGTGCCATCTACAAAGACAAATTTCGAAGATCATTTTGCCTTAGATCAGTCATTCGTTTTTTTTTATAAAAAAAATTGTCTAATCGTTCTCAATAGAACAGCTGTCCATCTCTATGAACCACAAAGCACGATGGTTTAGCAAACGTTAACAATAGCCGGCTAATTCTCGGTTCGCCAGAAATCCAATCTACTCTTTGTGAATTTATAGTCTACTAGTCCGGAAGGTTAAACGCTAACGCAAACTTAATGTTGCTTGATTAACTTCCATTTTATTTATGCGAAATTAAATTAATTGCTGAAATTTAACTATAGGAGATGTCATATTCTTAATATAAATTTATTTATTACATTCATTGAATTCTAGGGATTATTTTTACAAATTATTTGCTTAGTTGTATTAGAAATTAATTTCCATTATTATAGTTAGGAATTAGTATAACCAAAGATTAAACTAATCTTCGGTATGACCATTATATTGGCCTTATTTTAGCACATAGACAATTAGAGAAGTTTGGAATGGGCTTGTTTAACAAAACAAGACTTAAAATCCGAGAGTTTGTCTGTCAACCACTATACTTTCACCAGACGGCCGTTTCGTCGATCCACGACTCATCAGTGGTGATCGGTCAGTAGTTGACAGCCAAACCCTCGTAAATAATGTGGTATATACCACAAACGGTACAGAGATGTAAAAGGATGTGTTTGGCGACATCTAGTTTTATTGTTGGTAGTACGCCGAGTGAACAACAGTTCCTATATCGACCGCCTGGGAGGTCTCTGACCCCATAAAGCAACTACCAACACATAGACGCGCCGATACTCCCTTAAGCGGGATCGCATATATTTGGAATGGGCTTGTTTAACAAAACAAGACTTAAAATCCGAGAGTTTGTCTGTCAACCACTATACTAATTAGAGAAGTGCTAAAAAACCCACCCCTATCACAGGGCTCAAGCGATTTCAACCAAAAACTAATGGGTGCATCCTAGGACTCCCCCAAACTCATATACCAAAATTTAACTCAATAACCAATTGAGTTAAAATTGAACTGCATGCATTCACTATATATTGAATCCTTCCACTGGGAACCAATTGACGTGCAATCTCTCAGAAAACCAGAGCCTTTCCTGGTTTGCAGTGGGTTAAGACTCGATGCAGATGGGCCGTAAATGGCATTAGTGGCATGGAAGAAAGCTTTAGTGTTGTTGCTGTGGGCTAATTGTTGCATTTCGATAGATTTGGCCGTCCACCACTGATTCGTCTGAAGAACTATATCACCCTGTATAATGGTGCAATAAAATTAATAATTCCACAGCACAATCTAATATATTGCTTCGCTTTGGCATTTCAAATCACGACACCAGTCACTTTATATGAACGATAAATATTTATTTTGTGTTGAATGTGTGGCGACAACAAGAAATGTCCTCCTAATGCAATTTGTAAAACGGACCCATTTATTTTAAGTGGAGCGTTATTTGCCAATTTCCCATAAATCTGTCCGTTTCTTTTTAACACTTCAGCTGTTCACATTATTTCAAACTTTCTTCTCTATATAAATACTTACTATACCACCAGGGGCGTGGTAGGAACGGTTTCGGAACTTTGCAGGCGCATCCGTTGACCTTGCACGGTTTTATTTCGGTACACAAAAGACAGGTGCGGGTGGAACACTTTCATGAGCTGTTTCTAAGTATTGACGTTTGACAGATCAGACAACTAAACAATACATATTGTGTTTTTATTGTTTGTTTTCAAAATTTTAAAATAAAAGTTTATAAGTTATGTAAAAGAATGTGTTTGTGTGCATGATGAGGTCAGTGGCATCTCGCACGGCCGATATAGTGAATTTCTGTTTTCTATGGTGGTTCGTGGCTCACGGTAAACTATTTCTTTAATATACTCCCCTATCCTATCCATCTTCCAGGGAAATTTTGGTTTATCCAATTCTTAAATACCTTAATAACACAGGAGACCACATTGTTTACGTTTTCAGGGTTAGCAAACATCGTCCCTTCCTCTATTTATCCTAATACAAGCAATGCCAGACTTACAAATGTATCTGAAATATCTTTAAATTTTTGTCACAAAAAATAAAAATTGAGCGATGAAAATAATTATTTGTAACTAGGGTCTTAATAAAAAATGTTATTACTATACTTAGGTTATAAATTAGTTCATTTTAAGATTAAATTGTACAAAACGGGATAATTATTTTATTTTAGGAATTATTCTCATAGTAAAATAAAAGCGCACTACGGCAACATCGTTTACAACTTCACGCTTCTTGTACGGCAGAATGAATGAAATTATAATTTGCGACGTTGTAGTTGAGAAACGTTCCTGTCATTAAAGTTTTTATTCGTTTTTTGAAGTATTTTCCTTTTTTGCGATATTCTTGTGTGTGTTTTTTTAAAGTTTAAATATTTATTGAATAACTATGGTTCGTGGTTGTTTAGTTTGTGGAAAAGTGGATAGTTTATTTCCAGATTTAACTTTTCACAGGTAAGTATGGTTATGTTTGGAAATTTGTTTGGGTTTGGTGTAAGCTAGTTTACACAGTGGCGGGGTTTGTTTGATATGATAAATTTGTAACATTTTGAATTTTTATTTCTATTAAATTATTAGTAACACAAGCAATAGATATTTTCTGAAAATAATGTTGGTTCATTTACGCCCAACAATGTAACCGCTTAGTAATTCAAAGCAGCATTATAGAAGTAAGTGGTAAATCTGTATTATTATTATAACCTTTTTACATTTGACATCAACATCATCCAGGTTTACGCACCAACATGCGATCACCCCGATGCCGATGAGGAAATAGAAGACTTCTACGAACAAATCACAGACACCCTGAAGCTGGCGAAAAAATCAGAGTTGACTTTTATCATGGGCGATTTTAATGCCAAAGTAGGAAGTACACCACGAGAGGATATTACCGGTAGATACGGATCAAACGATAGAGGAGACCGGCTAGTTCAGTTCTGCCAGGAACATGATTTCATTGTCTCAAACACCTTTTTAAAACTTCCAAATAGAAGGCTCTAGACATGGACCTCTAGCGCCCATACCCCTGAAAGAATTATTCGCAATTAAATAGACTTCGTACTTATTAAAAAGCGATACAGAAACTGCATAAAGTCTGCAAAAACATAATTAATTTGTATGTTCATAGTAATTATTATTTATTATCATTGTGTATAATTTAATATATGTAGCTAAAAATAAACTATTGATAATAATGTGCCTTTTTTATTTCCTGACTTCCTATTTGTAATGCATAAAATGATTTTAAAATTAGATTATCTTCTTCAAATTATATATAAATATATTAATTTAAGTATCGTTTTTTCGATATACGAAATGAAGGTGTTTCAGCTATATCAAGAAATACCTACTACAAAGGAAAGTTCAACAGACTTTCTTAGCGAATACCTTATACATATTAATATTTAAATTATTTTACTGAAACTCATTCCAATTAAATATCGACTAAATTTCAGTTCTAAAATAAGTTGAATAGCGGTTAAATTCAAATGAGCACCAAGGAAAGCCCCGCCCCAAATGCTCTGATAGGCTCGGCACGTTGGCTTTTTAATGTATGCTATTAATTATATATTATGTATTATATACATACTTCAAAAGCAGTCAGCGATCAGTACGCCACTGGCTGCAGAACGCATACCGGACAGATTACAACGTTGCCAATGAGCAACTTCAAGCCGACAAGGATAAGTCTTTCTCTCTCTCACACATTACTTGTTTACAAGTAATGTTGGCTCGTGTTGGAAAGCACGTTATCAATGAAATATTTTGTCTCCTGTGTTATTAAGGTCTTTGGTTAAAACCATTTTATTTTTATTTTTAATAGGGTCTATTTGCAAACTATTAAAACAAAACTGTAATTTAACTTTTTGGTTTTTAAATAGAAAAAAAAAATAATTAAAATGACACAAAATTGCAAGTTTTATTTTTTGTTGTTTCAATAATTTTTTATAAAAAAACGGTTACCCTTAAGCTGATGAAATATGATATCAATAAAAAGTATGGGAAACTTCTCGCATTTAGGCAGATATACATTTAATAGTACGTTCTACGTTTGGTTGAGTAATCTTCTCAGAAGTCGATGTTAACCGGAGTGCATATGCTCGTGGTAGTTGAAGTAAGTAGCCATGTCGAATATTCTAGAATTTTCTCTAGCAGTCTTTTACGTTCTTTAGTGCACTGAACCGTTATGGACCAACAATAACTGGTTGGAGTGTTATGAAAGAGCTATATAGCTCTAATTCACCTTAAAAGCCACATACCATCAACATAAGTTAATTAGTCAAGTTTCTATGTCACGTGTTTCTCTAAGTACACGTTGAGAGTGATTCTAATACCGTTGAATTATTTCAGGGCTTTTACGTTTGTATGATTTTACGTTTTCGTTTGAAGTTATTGATAACGTTCGTTTTGGTAACGGTTTTCATGTTTATGACGGTTTAACCGATTGATGATTGGCTGTAGATTGTCGAATAGTAAGATAAATTTTCAATTGTTTTATGATTATAAAGGGTGTTAGTAAATAAGTGCGACAAACTTCAGGGGGTAATTCTGCATGAAAAAATAATGATAGTTTGCTATATAAACATATGACCGCAAATGCTTCGTTTTCTGAGATACGGGGAGTTAAAGTTTTTCTTAAAAACTGAAGATTTATTGATTGCTCTGAAACCGGTGGAGATATGCAAATGAAATTTAGTGAGTTTTAAGAGGTAGTTATTGCGCATTTTTTGCCAAGCAACTAAGAATTTTATGTTCATCATCTAATACGGGTAATGATCTCAATATTGTTAAAGAAAAAAATGGTACGCCACTGGAATTTTTCAAATAAAAAATCATTTTGCAATTCCTCGTTCAATTTGTGATAAAAAATCTCTCTTAATGTTTCATCGTAGGGGGCATCGTCTTTGTGCAAAAAAATAAAACACCTTACCCCGTATTTTTCATTTCTTTAATACAGTATCAAGAACTATCTAATACAATAAACATTAAACCAAAACAATAAGAGAAAATAACACTAATATTAGGGCCGGGAGATGCCCACATGTGCAAGCGCGCATCGACGTGATTATGATACCGCAGTATCTGGTCGCGTGGATGGTGGTTGGATGGGTGGACGGCGCTCCCGGTCGAGTCGGTAGACTTGCCAATGTCATGTACTTATGGACTACATAGTCGTAGGTGCTGGCATCTGGCAGTCGATGACCGTGGTCCGGATTCCAGGCTAAACTGTAGGTCCAAGAATTCTCACAAATATATATCTATAACTAAAGAAATGGCTAAATTACCTAGTTGTAGAGGCCAATAATATAGAGAGAGAGAGAGAACACTAATATTAAAGAAACGCTAATTTGACATTTCGTTGAAATATTCGTATAACAGAATGTTGACAGTCGCGGCGAGATGTTTTATTTTTTTGCACAAATGCCCCCTACGATAAAAAGGCAAGAGAGATTTTTTATCACAAATTGAACGAGGAATTCCAAAATGATTTTTAATTTGAAAAATTCCAGTGGCGTACCTTTTTTTTCTTCAAATTTCATTTGCATATCTCCACCGGTTTCAGAGCAATCAATAAATCTTCAGTTTTTAAGAAAAACTTTAACTGGATCTCAGCAGAAAACAAAGCATTTGCGGACATGTGTTTATATAGCAAACTGTCATTATTTTTTCATGCAGAATTACCTCCTGAAGTTTGTCGCACTTATTTACTAACACCCTGTATAATTAGTTGGGTAAATTTATATAATTTTAATTGGAGTAGTCTTGACTGTGATTTTTACCAATTGAATCCTAACTTTTTTCTGTGATATTTTAATTGAATATAGTTAGTAATTGGGTAAAATAAATTTAGTGTTTTATTTATTGAGCGATAGTTGAAGGCTGACCTGATTTTGGCCGCCCATAAACCAGTGGGGCAACCCTTACCTTACTCCTGACCGAGCTGCCGGTGGTTAGGATTGCTTCGATTGGGCTACCATTCAACTATACCGCTTATTCTGTCTGAGTTTACCTCTAATATAAAGTTCAACATTTAATAACAATTTGAAATCCTAACACCCGGTGAAACACAGTTTACAAACTATGGCCGGACGAGAAGCAACAACTCCATTATATCCTATTGGCAACACTAGACGCGCCCGAATTCCCTGGCGGGAGGCTTTGCTTGTTACATAAAGTAACAAGACTTTTAGTTGATGATGAGTTGTGGATCAATGAAACGGCCCCACATTTAATTTTATCATGATCATTCGTCTAGTGCATTATAGGAGGAAATTCCCACCAAGACCAACTTGTCTAACAAAATCATAGTGACAATTATTTTTTTCTGTAAGTTTTAGTGTAGACCTGTATATAATTCCTATAGCAAATTCGCTCTGAAAAATATAACGGTCTAATGGTAAATTGCGGCAATATATAAAATCTTCCATGCCACGAGACGACAGTCTGGACCCGGACATGGGGTGGACATAACATATATGTATGTACATATATATATGGCATGCAAGCAGCAACGGTTTGCCCGAATGACCAGTTCCACTTATCTGATATTCCGGTTGGTATAAATTTTCCCATATTCGCCGGTCGTGTCACACGAAATGGGGCAGTTTTCTCCAAACCTAATGGTTATTGCCTTTCTCCAAACCGGCCATATTGCGTTCCATCTAGCGCAATGTGCGCCCCACATACATCACATTGGGATATATATTGGGTATATCTCTGGATGGCTAGTGGTCTGTATTATTACACGAGTTGAACGAATAAAATTAATCCGAACAAATCTACACTTCTTTTTTTGTCGAATTATTTCTGTTATGCTGGATTTAACTAAGCGTCAAAAATCCTCTTAAACTCTTATCTTACTCAAATACTTCTATTTTCGAGAGAGAGAGAGAGAGAGAGAGAGAGATATGTTTTTGGCGACATCTAGCATGAACAGGCAATATGCTCTCTCTCAATCAATTTTCGTGCTAGTATAAGCCGTCTGGTGGAAGCATGGTAGTGTGAAACAAATTTCCAACATAACTTAAAGCCTTGTTGCTTTATGTAACAAGCAATTCTTACTTCTATTTTCGCTTTTGAACCTGATGATCTAAGGCAAGGACAAGATCAGGGGTCTCCAAACTAAGACTCGCGGGCCAAATCCGGCCCGCGACAGCTTAGGATTAGTGTCACAATCTGACCCGCGACAGCCAATGTTTTATTGTTGTTACTCGGTTTTATTTACTTGCAAGATAAAACGTAACGACAGAAATGATGTCTTAGTCAAAAGGATTTTGAAAAAGTGACTTTTCCGCAACTAAGCCAGCGTACGGCAGTAGACGGAGTTGTCGGTGATCAGCTCCACTGGGCTGATGAAGTTAACAATTGATATGACTTTAGAACTTCAGACATATCCAAACATTTTTACAACAAATATTTTTCCCTCCATCAGTTATGATAGATTTCAAGTATTTCGAGGGTTCTTTTTGTTAATGGCATTTTCAACTCTTAAAAATATCTACCCCAGTTTTCATGCCGTGAATACTTTCAATATCAAGAAGTTCTTCATACACTTCATAGTTTTAATCTTCTCAGCACCCGAGCAGTATCTGAGACATCCGTTGACAAGAGAAATCTACTCAACTTGTCCATTTTTGTCAGAGAGGACCTTAGTTAATTTATCTCTACCTTCGAAAGGAACATGAGTTCCCATAAGAAAACGTCTAATTTGGGCCCCATGTAAATCAGGTGCGTCAAAGGAGTCGTGCTGAATGGTAAGCAGAAATGGTTGTCTTTTTCTAACCAAAGGCACATTATCTTTAGCCAGTCAGTTTTTCTGTATTCACAGCTTAAGGTCGGCTCACGAAACCAGGGAAGGTAGCAAAATGATGTTCTTAAGACCAACAACAACAAATTTCACGCGTGTGTCCGTTAGATATGCCTCTAAATTACCTTGATTCGTCAAATGCTACATACTAGAAGCGATCTAACATAACTCCAATCTGATACTAAGCTTTATTTTTATTTTATTTTGAAACCAACTAAAAATGAAAAGCTTCATGAATAATATAAGCATCGTAGGGCCTCAAAGCATAAGGATCGGCTGTTACACTTTTATATTGCCTATGCAGGATATAAGGGCCATAAAAATAACAATCAATATGTGAGATATGATGTCATTCCATACAAAAATGTCTTTTCATTTGTTTTTGTCCGTTTCTGGCAGGAAAGCAAAAAAAAAACCCCCGGAGAAGATAAATGTAAGGCAATGTTCAACCAGAAAAAAAAATGAAAAACACCCTTCCGTTTTATATCCAATCAATTATGAAATATTGAAAATATAAAATTCTTACATCTCTTTTTTATTCTTCTGGAGGAAAAAGTCATTTCTTTTATGAGCTAAATCGGATTTACTGGTATAGGGAGATTTCTTTGAGAATCAGGATTGCTTTTATTGTTAGACCGCGACTATTATTTATATAGGCTTGCATGCAAAATCTGGTAAGTTGATGTCAACGATGCAAAGGCGTAGGATTATTTGAAGTAGGTATGCTTCACGTAGATGTTCGTCTCTGCTTTCGCAACTACCTCCACTAGCAAGTGGAGTTGCAATTTGTCATTTGGCTGACTTTGAATGGTCCTTTAATTCATTTTGAAATAAATCCATTGATGTGGAAGTCGGTTTTCTCTTCTCTTTTGCTTTTATCGTGGACTTTTTGGTCTTTAATTTCAGTCTACATGGATTTAAAAAAAAAGAAAGGTCCGATCTCTATTATACCAATCCTCTCGAAGCCAATAGAGCTTGCTTTTAATAATAGGCTATATAGTTTTCTGGATAAGTATAAACTGCTTTCAGACACACAGTATGGATATCGAAAGCAAAGATGAGGTTAGTGCAGTCTATAGTGGGTGCAATGGAACAACGACACATTCTGACGGCTGTATTTTGCGATCTTTCTAGAGCATTTGACTGTGTTTCTCATGCGATTCTCTTAAAGAAACTTCCCCTATATGGCATTAGAGCAAATGCTCTTAATTTCATAAGATCTTACTTGAGTGATCGACATCAGTTAGTTGACTATATGGGAGAGAGGTCTGAAGTAAGGCCTGTGACAACCGTAGTACCCCAGGGCTCAATTCTTGTTCCACTTTTATTTATTATATATGTCAACGACTTATCATCTTATTTGAGGGATACTCAAGTAATTCAGTATGCAGACGACACCACAATTTACCAGGCTTCCGAGGATTTTAATAACATAATCCAAACCAAATTAAAGAGTGTTGAGAATTGGTTTGCCTCTAACGGACTGTCTCTTAACTTCTCGACAACGGAGAGGATTGATTTTACACTAAGGAAAAATTTTACTAGCGAAAACAATACTTATAAGTTTCTTGGAGTAATTGTAGACCCAAAATTGACATGGAAAGATCAGATCGATTGCCTTGCCAAAAAATTGTCCAGTGTGGTTTATCTCTTGCGAAAACTATCGACTACATGTTCACAAGAAGTCTTGCGTTGCACATATATGGGATACTTTCAGGGCCTGATTAGTTATAGCGTTCTGTTTTGGGGCAAGGCACCGCAATGGCAAATTATCTTTAAAATTCAAAAGGCGGCTGTACGCGTAATGGTTAAAGCTGGATATAGAGAGCCATGCAAACCCTTCTTTAAAAAATTAAATATTCTAACTGTTCCTGCTCTGTATATTTGGCAGTGCATTTTTTATATTAGGGAAAATCTCAATACTTTAATAAGTCATGAGGATCTACACTGTTATGAAACGCGGCATAAGAAAAACCTGTGTCTGCCCCGGCACAGATTAGCTTTGACAGATCGACAGTTTCAGGTTATGGCCGTTAGGTTCTATAATCACCTTCCTCGTCAGATAAAAGATATTGCGAACAACAATAAATTTAAAGTTGAAGTGAAAAAACAACTTCTTGAGATTGTCCGATATGACTATGCTGACTATCTCACCTACAAATTTTAAGTGAATTTTGTACACTCTAGTGCTTTGTTAATCTTAATTTATATTATAGTCTGTTGATTGTTGTTGTAATATTTGAATTGTGCCCCTTTAGACTATTTATTGAGGTTTTAAGTGATTTTTATGTACTTTGTTTTACTGTTTTGTATTTGTACTATTTACACACGTATTTGTTGTTTGAGTATTTTGTTTGTTTATATTGTATTTTTATTTATGTGCATACTGAATGTGACGATGCCAATAACTATTGTTATATAGGCAAATAAAGCATTATTATTATTATTTAGTGTGATCCCATTTTTAGCTCTCCATATCATATATGTAATATATGTATATATGGAGACTATTAGTTTCATGAAAAAAAAAATTTTTTTAATTTCACCGGAAATACTTCTTTTTGGTCATTTTATACATAAATAAGTAGTTTTAAAAAAATGTCTGTCTGTCTGTCTGTCTGTCTGTATGTCTGTCTGTCTGTCTGTCTGTCTGTCTGTATCCACGAAAACGCAAAAACCGCTTAACAGATTTTAACCAAATTTGGTACAAAAATACTATTGGACATGGCAAGGAGCTGATTAGATTTTGGGAAACATTGAGCGTAGGCAAAGGGTTTAAAAGAGGGTTCGTAAATTAAAAAAATTCATAGTTCTTAAACTTATCCGAAATACTGCATAATTTTTTACGCATTTAATTGAATATAACCTAAAATATTGAACATAAAATATTAGACCACATTGGCGTTCGAAAATAGTGTAAAATGGGGTAAAAAAGATTAAAAAAAAACGTATTTCTTAAAAATAGCAGAAATATTAACTAGTTATTGATAGTTTTGATAGAATATAACCTATAAAATGTGTCATGAATAACTTACTTTCATAGGCGTTCGTAAAGAGTGGAAAAGGGGTCAAAACATAAAAAATATATATTTCCTAAACTTATTCGAAATATGGAATAATTTTTCATAGTTGCGATACAATATAAGCTAAAAAATATTCCATAAAAGAATTGGTTCACAAGGGCGTTCGAAAATAGTTTAAAAAAAGGGTCAAAAACGAAAAAAAAAACGTTTCCCAAATATACCAAAAAAATTGTCTAATTATATATAGCTTTGATATAAGATAACCTAAAAAATGTAGCATAAAATTTTTATTCACATAGGCGTTCGTAAATAGTAGAAAAAGGGGTAAAATAAAAAAAATTAAAATGTAAAAAATTTTATATTTAACTACATGAATTGGTGTTAAAAATACACGACAAAAATTAATGTACCATAGGCGTCCGTAAAAATTCTATAAAGGGTCAGAAAATTTTGTATCCGTGATAACTCAAAAACCACTTAACGGATTTTAACCACATTTGGTACGAAAATACTACAGGATAATTATAGGTGGTGATTAACATTGAGCGTAGGCAACGGGTTTAAAAGAGGTTTCAAAAATTTAAAAAATCATAGTTCTTAAACTTATCCGAAATATTGAATAATTTTTTATAGTTGTGATAGAATATAACCTAAAAAATGTTACATAAAAGAATTAGTTCACACAGGCGTTCGAAAATAGTGTTAAAAAAGGGTCAAAACGAAAAAAAAATGTTTCCCAAATATACCAGAAAAATTGGCTAATTATATATAGCTTTGATATAAGATAACCTAAAAAATGCAGCATAAAATTTTTATTTACATAGGCGTTCGTAAATAGTAGAAAAAGGGGTAAAATAAAAAAAATTAAAATGTAAAAATTTTTATATTTAACTAGTTGAGTTGGTGTTAAAAATACACGACAAAAATTAATGTTCCATAGGCGTCCGTGAAAATTCTATAAAAGGGTCAGAAAAAATTTGTATCCGTGATAACTCAAAAACCACTTAACGGATTTTAACCACATTTGGTACGAAAATACTACAGGCTATTTATAGGTTGTGATTAACATTGAGCGTAGGCAAGGGGTTTAAAAGAGGGTTCAAAAATTAAAAAAATTATAGTTCTTAAACTTATCCGAAATATTTTATAATTTTTTATAGGTGTGATAGAATATAACCTAAAAAATGTTACATAAAAGAATTAGTTCACACAGGCGTTCGAAAATAGTCTTAAAAAAAGAGTCAAAAACGAAAAAAAAATGTTTCCCAAATATACCAGAAAAATTGGCTAATTATATATAGCTTTCATATAAGATAACCTAAAAAATGCAGCATAAAATTTTTATTTACATAGGCGTTCGTAAATAGTAAAAAAAAGGGGTAAAATGAAAAAAAAATTAAAATGTAAAAAATTTTATATTTAACTAGTTGAATTGGTGTTAAAAATACACGACAAAAATTAATGTTCCATAGGCGTCCGTGAAAATTCTATAAAAGGGTCAGGAAAAAATTGTATCCGTGATAACTCAAAAACCACTTAACGGATAACCTACATCATGCAGCATAACAATTTTGTTTACATAGGCGTTCGTAAATAGTAGAAAAGAGGGCAAAATAAATTTTATAATAAAACTAAAAAAAAATCAATTATTTTGCGTACAAGAATTTGGCCTAGATCTGAAATATAAAATATCTGCGTATAAATAGTGCCTCCAAAGAGAAGAAAAAGGCACAAAACCCGATACAAAAAAAAAAAAAAAATAGCTGATGTCTAAAACAAAACAAAAATTTAGATAAATGACAAAAAGGTCATAAAATTATTACTTTTACACTTAAATATGGAGAGCTATTCGTGCCTCGAGGGCAACAGCTAGTTGTTCTTGATGTGTTGGCCGTCAACTGCTGAGTAATCGTCATTAGCTTGATGCTGCTGCCTGACAATTCGATTCTAGCTTAAAAAATCCTTCTTCAATCTTGTATGGTGAATATGGTTATCGGCGACATACAAAAATAGGATCATGCATTAGGGAAAGCATCATAGATATGCCCATGGATCATATCACACCAAAATATCAATTCGACATACACTTCGAGGTGAATATCATGGACTGAGAGGATCGGAACCGAGACCGCATACAAATACAGAGAGGGATCACTGGGCTTACGCAGAAGGGTCGAAAACCGAAGGTGAAAGTTGTGTAGAAATATATAATGAGACGATAAACTCAAATCAAGCGAAAGTGTTTACAATTTTGCAGTGAGCACAATCAAACTTTGGCCTTAAGCAGTTGCAGAGCGCAGTGGACGCCAAAATGAAGCATTTGCAAAAGAAAAAAGTGTTGTTTCACCAAGACAATGCACCGTGTCACAACTCGATGAAAACTATGGCAAAATTGAATGAATTGGGCTTCGAATTGCTTACCCACCCACCGTATTCTCCAGATTTAGCCCGCAGCAACTTTTTCCTGTTTTGTGAAAATATTTTTACCTTTACTTGTTGGTTCAAACAAGTATTTAAAATATAAAATAAATTTGGACGACTACGCCACTGTCCAAGTTAAAAACGACATTACTATTCAGTACAGCGTGAAAATCACTACTTTTTCATATAAAAAAAGTGTTAAAGATTTGAATATACTGCAAATAAGCAATTTGGAAAAGAGATTTCAAGTTATATCGGTTTGAACATCGTTTATATACATTATTTCTTGATCGCCTTTTTTTATATAACAATATATAAACTCTTTGGCATTCGACTTAATGGTTAACTCAACATACTCAATATTCATTCAATGAATTTCAATCAAAGATACGAGTAAATGAAATAATATCAATCTAACTAGCTTGAAGTTGGAAAACCTCTGCTTCCGTTGATCAACAGAAGAAGCAAACTTCCACTGAGAACCAAGCTAGTCAGTTAAATTTTGTCAATCTGACAGGTCAAGAACGTGACGTCACTGCTCATATGCATGGCATTTCGCATCATTTTTAAAGCGTATTTTCTGTATGAAACTGTATAAAAGATACAAAAGTTGCAACGCAAATTTTGTAAAATCTAGACAGTAACTAACTGTAATAGTGTGTACCCAGCTTAATGTTAAAAATGGCAACAGAAGCGCGTCCCAAAGTGTCTGACGGGTAATTTGTTACCAGCAGCGAGGTGGTATATGGGGCGGGCTGTGCCCAACCAACTGATAAGTCGCCCCCCTTTTACTCGTTGTGAGAGAAGATGAATTGACGGGGTTACAGAACGGCGGACAAGGCGGCAGGAAAAGCAGACAGCACTCTCTTAGCCCGGTGGCAGAGGCGATTACTCACTTTGTGTGTACAACAGGATATATATGAAGGTGTCGCCAGTGGTGTAGGTAATAGCTTTTAATTTTATTAAATATGGTTCTCTGTAATTTGTAGGAAGTCAAAATAATTCAAGTCTTTTTGTAATGAGTTCGAGGTTTGGCCATTGTTGTAAAGTTATCCTTAGTATTATCTCAGTCAGTCGTTAAAAAAATAAGTTAATTAAGTTAAAGATAAGTTGATTGTTTAAACAATTCTTCATTGTTTGAAGAAGATTAAATCTTATTATTTTTTCGCAAATATGAAGCACTTTAACACTTGTATTAACCTGAAAATGTAGTATTTTAATAGAATGTTTATGGTTGTCCATTAGTTTAAGGTATTCAGAAACTCTAGTAGAGGTTTTTCATCCACAATGGTCAAAATTAATTATTTTAGAGAATCATAGAGGTCTATGTTAAGGTTCTATTAAACGCAATCAAAACACCATTCACATATCTTATGAAACTATTGATGTAGACGTTTTATATTGCAAATCAGCTTCAGTCCAGAATTTAATGAAGCAGTAAGTGATCAAAGATTTAAAATATGTTACATAGTATTAAAAGACAATTCACCAAAACAATTTTGATATTTTGATACGTGTTTCGATAAAAACTCGAGCATCATGAAGAGACAATTAAGACTATCTACCTGTCCTTACCGTGTAGGCTACCTAATCTTTCAACAAGATGCCTATAAGGGATGCTACTTTCTCTGGGCGATGGATTGAGATAACAGAAGAGTCGGCGGCGTGGTCACATATTTGGGGTTTCTTTATATTTTATTGCGAGTTGCTTAAATTGTTTCATATACAGGGGTGTGTCCACTCGTGAAAACAGATATGACGTTCCTACGTAAGGAAGTAGCGGATTGAACATTCGCTAAAACAAGCGTCGTTCTTGCACATAAGTGCTAGGCTATTCACAAGGTTGGTTGAGTCAGTCTCACGACTGTACTCCCTTGCAATGCAATTTTCAAAAGTCCAATGGGCTTGTGATGTTTGCATTTCTGTAGGACACAAATTACAGTTGGCTCGGAATCCTTTCGGATTCTCACTGTGTGGCTCATTTGTCTTTATCACACTGAAGATTAGACACACACACACTTTCTGTTAGATAAGACATAATTCTACTGTATCGACTTCGAGTCGTCTCTTCAGTTGCGGAACACCGCAAGACAGCGTTAATTTCCAATGAACATAATTATATGTCAAAAAATCGCAATAAGTACGTCTTAAAACTAACCAAATTTCATTTGCATATCTCTACCGGTTTCAGAGCATAAATAAATCATCAGTTTTTAAGAAAAACGTTAACTCACTGTGGTTCAGAAACGAAGCATTATTTTGTCATGCAAAATCACCGTGTATAAGAATAAATGAGAATTGAAGTGATAATTTAATTCTTTATCGCTATCAAA
This sequence comes from Apoderus coryli, assembly GCA_911728435.2. Lineage (NCBI taxonomy): Eukaryota > Metazoa > Arthropoda > Insecta > Coleoptera > Attelabidae > Apoderus > Apoderus coryli. The sequence goes on along the minus strand of OU452200.1, from coordinate 37,100,295 downwards.
TCCATTCACGTGTATAAAAGACTCATTAAAATCAATTACAACTCTCCCAAAGCAACAATTAAGTTTTAATAGACTGTATTTTTCAAATTCTCCTCTTCGAATCGCTTTTCTTCAACGTTTTAATGAATATAGGTACCTACTCCTAACTAAAACGTCTAAATCTCGCCAGTGTTAATTCTCTGGCGATGTTCTATATAACTACCTACAGCATAACGTTAGGGCAAGAATAATATACCAGGCAATGTTTCTAATAATTCTCTAGCGAATATGGCGCGGTCGGCATCACAATCCGACAAAAGATAAATGGCAAACGGCTACCTATGTGAAATGATGTTTAAACTGAAATTCACACCTTGTAAATCCTTCCAAGAAACCATAAAGCTACTCTCTAGTTTTTACAGTGTCACACAAAAAGTACGCATCATATCCGATATTTTTCGTTAGCTTGGGGTTATGGTTCGAACACCGACATGTTCGTTTATCAGAAGAATTTATTCGAAATTGGTTTTAATTTTTAATCTTAACTGAAACTTCAAACGCCACCAAAAACTTAAAACTTTACTTTAAAAACGAGAATGATATCGTGAACAGCATCTTATAACTTGACCACAAAGTAGATGCTTTCATCTTCGTACATGATTCGGCAAAATACGCAATACCAACGTTTTCAAAGCGGGAAGGATGAGACATAGATGACGATTTTCTTCGTTGATGTTTGTGTATTTTAGTTTGTCGCCATTGTTCGTTCCATCTTGGGCATACGAACAATGTATGTGTGTATGTATGTCTGTCTTCAGAGTGACAATCGACACACCTATCATCTTTGGACTTCCCAATTTTTTTGGTGCATGACATAAAACTCCCATGACCAATCAGAATTTGTGTCAAGTGATAATATGTGTTTGCAACCACAGTCCAACCATGTTTTATATATGTCGCTTAGTCCATTCGGCTTTATTTACTCTTTCGATGCATCTGTTTTGTCATTATTCTATGGTTCTTCTTCTTACAGATGCGTGGTTTTTCTTCTGCAAGAAGATCTAAAGGCGGAATACCAGTTATGACTTGTAATGCCTCTGCGGATATCCGCGTGACTTGTTACAACTTGTCCGACATGCAGGGCTTCAGCAGTGGGACTTTGTTTTTCGCATTTGTAAATATTATTGAAGATGCTTTCCTCAAACAGTGACCGAAGCGTAGGAAATGCTGGTAACGAACACACAAAGAGTTGCCGCTGCACCCGTTATTTTGGAAAAATCATAGCAAAGGAAAGATGAGAGGCAATTGAAATGCTGACTGAGAAATATGGGCAAACATTTGGATACGAGAGGTTTATTGAAACAAATTATAACCATGCAAACAAGGTTGGAAGAAGAAAACTGAAAACAAAGGGATGAAATCGTTGTTTTTGAGAGAGGCAGTTACTACAGGCTATGGAAGGCAATCCTACTATTGGGAATATTAAAGGAGCCATGCAAATTGGTATTAAAGAAGATTATATTCAGCAAATGGGAAGAGAGCCATCTCACACCTACACTTGTGAACATTTCTTGGGCATCACAAGTGGCCTGCACATTGAAAGTGGGTTTACCTTTCCGATTGACATGGAGCTTTTGGTTTTAATAATAATAATAATTCTTTATTTGCTTTGTAACCGTAGTTATCTGCATTGTCATACATATTATACTAAAACAACTATAAGTAATATAAATAATATAAAAAACACAAAATAAAATAAAATAAAAAACATTACCATAAGTAAACAAACAGAACGACATCAACAACAACACAATTAAGTGTAAAATAACAAATCCTACAGAAACAAAACTCGTAATCTATATACATTTAAAATTTTTAATTAAGAAAGTCAGCGTAAGTATACGGAATTATTTCGAGAAGATGCAGTTTTACCCCTTATTTAAACCTTACATTGTCTTTCCAGTTTTGGAGAGAAAGTGGTAAGTGGTTGTAAAATCTGATTCCCATGATGAAACACTGTTTATCAGTCAGGGCCAGTTTGTGCTGAGATAAGCATATCCTATCTTTCTTTCTTGTGTTATGTTCATGCATATCACTGTGTCTATTTAAACCTTCTACATTATCTCTGACATATAAAATACATTGCCAAATATACCTATAACGCAAAAACAGTGAAAATATTTAGTTTTTTAAACAACGCTTGCATGAATCCTTGTAATTCGCTTTTGCTACTCTGCGTATTGCTGTTTTCTGTATTTTAAATATTTTTTCGCTGTGAGATGCATTACTCCAGAACAGAACGCTATAGTTAATAAGTCCCTGAAAGTACGTCATATACGCGCAACGAACAACGCTCTCAGAGCATGTACTCGCCAGTCTCCTCAAAAGGTAGTTACCACTTGACAATCTTTTAGAGAGGTTATCAATCTGAGAATTCCATGTTAAACGCGAGTCCAGACAGACTCAAAGAAATTTAACAACCTTATCGTTAACGTATTGACCCCTAAGTGAAAAATCAATCCGCTCTATTGTCTATTCGAAGTCTATTGTCTATTGGATTCGAACCATTTTTCTGCCATGACAAATTTATTTTCGAGTTGTTTGTTGTTATTTTTGTTAGACTCATACAAAGTAGTATCATCCGCATACTGAATGATTTGAGTATCTCTAACAAAAGCGGAGAAGTCATTGACATAGAGCAAAAACAAAAGAGGACCCAATATCGAACCTTGGGGTACCCCTATGGTTACATCCCGTGCATCAGACCTCTCTCCCTCGCACTCCACTATCTGCTGTCGATCGCTCAGGTAGGACTCAATGAAGTTCAAAGCAGCAAGCCCTCTCACACCATACAGAGGCAATTTTGCTAAAAGAATTGTATGGATCACAGAATCAAATGCTCTGCTAAGATCACAGAATATTGATGTAAGAGTCTCACCCCTCTCCATTGCATCAACAATAGACCGCACCAACCTTAGGATTGCTTGTTTTGGAAAACTTCGCCTTCGATAACCATACTGTGATTCTGAGATAAGTTGGTATTTCTCTAAATATTTGTATAACCTGTTATTGAAAGCGATTTCTATTGGCCTGGAGAGGATTGGTATTATAGAAATAGGATAATTGCTAACCTCTCCAGGATCATCCTTTTTATATAAGGGAGACACTTTAGTAAGTTTTAGTTTTTGTGGAAATTTTCCATCACTAAAACATTTATTTATAATTATTTTTAAAGGTACACAAATTATTTTTTTTTTGAGGAGACTATTGCTCAAGCCGAATACATCCTTCGAGACGCTCCGAGACATACTCTCTATGATCTTAACAACCTCCAGCTCATCAATAGGTGACAAATATAGGGTGTTACTGGCAGAACCAAGAAATCGCGTGCACATGGCCACAGGATCTGAATTTCCAACATTTATATTTCCATCAAATGTTAGAAATTCAGATCCTGTGGCCATGTATTATTATCCCAAAGTGGGTACAATGGACTGCACCAATAACTGTGGGTCATTTGCCATAATTCTTTCGCCACTATTGCGGTTGTTGAAAACTGTATCCATTCATTGGAATATGCCAAATATTACCTGTGCTGGTACCACCTAAGATAAGGTACAATTTTAAAAATAATGCCCCAGCAGTAAGTAGTAGGTATGGCTATACTTAGTTTGCCTTTGTCTTTAATAAGCGCTCGTTAACCGAATATCCATCAATCATGTGCAAATTATACGTTACATACATTCGACTCGCACACAAGAATTATGACTGTCATTCAGTTAATAACAATATTGACGGGAGATACCTCATAATAATAATAAATGCTGCATTTCGAAAGCCAGACAGTTTCACGTATAATATGTACACGAAACTTAAAAATAAAAGTAGACGCTAATTACATGCAATTTCTTGTTAGTTGCTTGTGGAATAATGGATGGTTATTGAGAAATTCAATGTGGTAAAGCTGTAATTTATGTAACGGACAGTATTTTTTGTATAATACAAGTAAGTATAATGAAATTTAGGTACGATCGTGGTGTGTGATAGTTATGAAATTTGTTTAAGAATTATAAATTACTTTTCGAAGGAAATTACGTTATGTAAAGTGCATAATGCATTTTAGTGTTTTACTGCATATTTTTGTAAAAAGCTGCATATAGGTACCCAAGTAGCATGGTTAGTGTTAAAAACTAAGCAAATTGATACAGCAACTTTAAATGAGTGGTTAATACGTAATAACCACTAAATAAATCCCTATATAGTCAGAATAACTTCATATTACATTTAGATAGTTGTAGTCACGTAAATCTTTCTACTGAAAACCGCTTCGTAGTTTCATAACTTTTCGGTGCGATGGAGTGTGTTTAAGACGTGAGAATAACTAATGAGTATCACTTCAAATATGCCTATACTTCAAAGTGGAAATCAACTAACGTGGCAACCAAGCTATATCACTTTAATATCACTTAGAAGTGGCAGCGGCTTTGAAGTGATTATTAAAGTTTTGGCGACGTGTTTGTGATTTCTGATATACCTACAAAGTGGCGGCACTTGATTATATGAGTCTGGTAATGAGTGCCACGTTCTTATTACTTCCGAAAGTAATTTTCACATTCCCAAACAATAAAAGTCACTTAAAAGTGATCTTTACTTTCAAAATTCACTATAAAGTAATGGTGGAGTTTAAGTTCTAACAGGTTAACCGCCGCCATCGACACTAAAATTTGGTCTCGTCATCCAATAGATGAGGTAAAAGTGTAGAATACTGTCCTTCTGCGGATCTTCTTTTCCAAGCAGGATGTACCCAAAGTCTGGGTTTTTCTCTGTTCTAAATGAAATCTGTCCGATTTTCTTCATCTTCGTATTCTAAACAGAGTACCATCATGGCTAAATCGCAGTTGCTAAAGTTTTTGAACATTTTGCGCACAGTACCTTTCGCGATTTTGTTTGAATCGAAACTGGTGAGAGTAGCGAATGTATCGACCCGGAGCTGAAATTCCGAAAGAACTCGGAAGCGTGTAGGACATGTGTGTTCACCCCTACCGATCCCGCACCGACCCGCTTTGTTGGGGCAACATCGGACCAGAGTCGTGTCGGAGTGGTGTATGACAAGTGTGTCCCGGCCATTAAGCTTGCAAATAAGTTAGTGGCAACTTTGTAATGCTTGTATACTATTAGTTTTAAAATAGTTGCAGATTATGTTCTTATTTTTTTCAATTTAAAGGCTTTATTGCTGTTACATTGTGGCTACAATCGATTGTTAAAGTGGCAAAATACAATAGCTGCCAGAAGTGGCAGGTCGAAGTGGATGTTACCATAATTTCACTATAAGTGATGTAGAAATTGTCTAGGATAGTTATATTTGCCACTTGTTTGTTGAAATTTATAATAGAGTGCGATTTTTTAGTGGAACTCACTTTAAAATGCCACCGTTCGAAGGTCACATAGAGCTTAATCTTTAAAGTCGCCATCCATCTTGCCATAATAATTTTCATCATTTTTTTTTGGTTTAGTAAATCCTTATGGAATAATGAAGCATTTATGTAAAAAATATTGAAATCTCCAATAGAATTTTAATTTATTTTCCTTAAATGTAATCAGATACATGTATGCCGACGATAGTCAATTTAGGTATTCGTTTCATCATAATGATTTGGTAATGGCTTCAGATAGTATTAATGAGAATCTCAGATCTATTACCACCTGGTCAAAAAAAAACATCAACTAGATATTAATTCAAGTAAGACAAAAGTACTATTATTTGGAAAGGATAGACATTTTATTGAACAAAATCTCGAATTATCACTTAATAATGTGTCTTTAACATATAGTAGTGTGGCCAGAAATTTAGGTTTGCTATTGGATAATGAACTTCGTTTTACGAATCATAATATCTCTGCATGTATAAGCAAAGGATATGCAGCGTTAAAAATATTGTATCCACACAGATATATATTGTCGCAATGTGTCAAACTTAAGTTGACGGATTCCTTGCTGTTGAGTAATTTTAATTTTTGTGATGTTATATATGGTCCATGTCTTCTGAGGTGTGATAGTGAACGAATTCAGCGTGTTCAAAAATCGTGTCTAAGATATGTGTACGGTATCAAAAAAGGGTTATTCGATGCATGGCCCGTTTAAATCAGAGGGACAACTGTAGACCGTTTTTTTCTAAATATAATATCCTAACTGTATATGGACTCTATGTGGTTACTCTTATTGAGTTCGTTCGCAGAAATGAAAGTAAAATAAAAAAAAATGGAAATTACCATCAATACAGCACACGGCACGCCAATGACTTTTGTATACCTAATCGTCGCCTAAATTTGAAACATAATTCAGCTTTGTTGCAAGGCATTCGACTATACAACAGTCTGCCTATAGAACTGAAAAATACCGAAAATAGACTATTTAAAACTAAATTAAAAAATTATGTTGTTGGCAAAGTGTTGTACAATACTAATGATTTTTTCAGTGCTTGATTTGGTATTGTGTATATTGTTACTTTGATTTGTTGTTTTTGTTAGTTACAATTTCATGTTTGTATTTTGTTATTTATTTATTTATTTTAGTTTAATTTATATTGACGAGGCTAATGTAATTTTTGATGTATTACCTAATGGCACAATTAAGATTTATTATTATTCTTTCACTTGGTAAAGGAACCAGTTGCTGAAGCGGCCTGTCTCCAGCGGTGTTAATTCTCCCTATGTCTGCACCCTCCAGAAAGAAATACAATGAAGTGTTCTGGAGTGTGCAGACACAGATGGCGCCCAGTCGTCCCTACCATCTCCGACCCCGGCAGGTGTCAGAGGAGCATGGCCGATCGTTCAATTCTCACCTACTCCACACGCCGTGTGGTTAGTGAGTGAGAACCCCAGATTCATGTGCCCTGAGCAAACGCAACGATCCGAGGATGACCTGTTTCTGCATCCCGCTTGCCAGAATATCCGCCACGTTGTAGCAAGCAGGGATCTTCTGCAAGTTTGAGACCAGCGTCTGGCGCATGCCTCCCAATGACCCGATAACCAGTACCACAAGGACCACAGAGTGTCGTGGGTACATCCTACGAAGGTCATAGAGGAGATCCTGATACTTCGTCCGCTTCTCATTCTCCTTGACAATAATGTTCCTCTCGGCTGGAGCCGAGAACTCGATGACGAAAAGTTTTCGGTTCGTGTTGTCAAGGAGAACGATGTCCGGCTTATTCGGTATTCGAGGCCGGAACGTAGGGAATGGACAGTTCCAGTAGATTTTACATGATCCATTCCCTATTACGGACGGAATATCTGTAGGAGCGTACCGCGCACCGGGGTGTCGTCAATATTATTATTATTATTATTATTTCTCAGCTTTATCTACTGGTTTTTTTTCCTTATCCACCCGGGAAACTAAATTATTATTATTTAATATTACGGTTTAGGCTGTACCGTATAAAACATCGAAATTTGCCCACCTTGTACATGCATATTATTATTTATTTCATATTTTTGTGCATATTGGCCAGTGTTTAGTAATTACACTAATTATCTGAAAATTGTATTTTACTTATATATAATAACGACTTTACATGAGCCACCCTTGTTAGTGTAGGCTGCAAAATCTGAAAATCTATCCTATTTCTTGAAAACACAATGGCCCTTAACAATCTATTGTGTCTAAATACTATACCCAAAAAAAATACCTTTATGCATAGAAATACACAAAAGGTGAGTGATTATTTTGTACAATACCCCTATTTACAGCCCACGCAAAATAATAATAACCTACAAAGGTGTGGGTCGAGGTTTTGAAATTTAAATTTTAAGTAGGATGAAAATGTTATTATCAACTATTTATTCATGGCTAGTTAAGACTCTTTCTTTTCTCTCGGTATGTCTGATTGTTAAAATCCTCTATCACACTTGACTGACTATATCATTTTTGACATTTCAAGTTATTATTATTTCCTGGTAGGGTGCTACTGGGGATTTGTTGGTCAGTTGAGCTTGCCGAAATAGATTTGATTAAGATTAGAAGATACAGAGCAATGCTGCCACTACTTTTCATACAATAGGCATCAGGAGCGGCACTCTGTAACAAAATAGCGATAGAGATTCCTTTCGCTTCGCTATTTCGTACTCTGTAACCAGATTCGGTATTTTCCGTGTCTAGCTGAACATGACCGAAGGGGCGATAGAGAAGCGATTGATAGAGACAACTTGAAAGCACAGAAATCTTATATTATATATATATATATATATATATACTCTAGAATGATAATCCCGTAGTACAAAAATGTAACCAAAAGTGTAGAGCTGTCCATAATGCGCATGATCACCAGTCACTTATTTTTCAACAGGACCGGCTTTGATTAAATGTAATATTACTGTTATAGGTATATTTAAAATTAAATTTTACCATTTGGTAATTCAAATAAAAAAATGGAATAAAGGAATTTAAGAAATAAAAAATTACATTAAATATATAAATACTTTATTGTCTAACAGGTACAACCCAATAATAATAAATCTAAGCAGAAACGAGAAATAAGTAAAAATTCTAATATTGGAAAATATCGTAAGGACTTGAGCATTCTAATTATTTATTTTATTATTATATAATATTTGTTTGTTTATACAACCACCTTAGGCCTCTTACCTCTCTACAGCCTTCAAAGAAGGGGTGCAAGAAACAGTGATTTCACGAATATTTTCCGTGTCCATGTCATCCGTACTACTCGCAATAGTATTTTGTGACAAAACATGGTTGGTAGAACTTTTATTCTCAGCAATTTCATGGAGGATTCTATAATTAAGTATATTCCAGTTTAACAACAGAATTCAAACGAACTTTGTATACCTACACAACGTAGGAAATATATTCTTGACATACATATCATGCATTTTTGACTGACTGCTTTTAAGTAAACAGTGTCTTGATATCAAACGATTAAGAATTTAACTTCCACTCTCATTTACATAATCTCTTCTTTTCAACAAAAGTTTGGGAACTGCATCGGGTACGAGGGTGATCCTCTTGCCGTCTTCTCTACAAATGATATCTTCTGCAGCGAAATGCTTACTGCATATGACATTCCCATCACATACATTTTCTGTACTAGGATCCCAATGCCCGCATCCAAACATCATGTCTTTTTTTTGTCAAGCTAAAAATGAGTATCATGTCAATGGTATCATATTGACTCAAACTGAGACTGTTAGAAACCCGAAACAATAACTTACTGAAAATATTTAATACCAGGAATGATACTTTCATTTTTACACCACAACACTATACACCTCATTGTTTGTTAAATAAACAAACTACCAAACCAAAATAACAAATATTAAAAACAATTTTAATCACAAATAGGTATATCTATCAACAATTAAAATATACCACGCATAAACCCATAATTCAATTATAAAACCTATCTGAATTGTTGTGAAGCCGACTCTGACAGATATTCCCACTACGAGAAATGTCATTTGCGAAAATAGACGCTGTTGCGAAATCTCCTAAATTTAATAAGATTTGGAAAACAATGTTTCGTTCATATTGCTGAAAACTAAACAGTATTACAATTTTACCGATAACATTGAATTATTTGATTTTGTCAAGCAGTTTCGTATGACGCAACATATGGATTTATTTATAAAACAGATATGTCGCATAAATTCTGTAAGGCGAACGACAAAATAGTTTTAAATATGGCAGCTCTGTACTGAAAATAAGTGACTGAGGAGCATGCGTAGTTCGAGAAAACTCTGCATACCCGTTACACTTTTTGGTATTCGGCTGGATTTAATTAGCATTCTAGAGTACATATATAATATAAGATTTCTATGCTGATTTCTATGATCCTTCTGTCTCAGTCTATTCAATGCATGCATGAGTTTTTTATCTTTCTTCATTCAATGACAATAAAATGAAAAGAGGTTAGGTTATGGTTGTTTGTATTACGATTGTATTACGATTTTTAGTTAAACTTCTTATAATAATTATAAACATTTATCGCGAAAAAGGTATAAAGGTAAGCATTTAATTTAAGACATTTTAACAAATATCATTGTTGAGTGGGATCAAAATTTGTAAACAATGGTAGCAACCTAACTTTAAACTGTAAATTATTAATAGATAGATAGGTGGGGTACTCCGGAAGTTATATCTGAACTATTTGATGAGATTTGTTGAATTCTAACGAGCTGGTGGCGGTTGGTTAAATAGGATTGAAACCATTTCAAAGCTACACCCTCAATGCCATAAAAATGAAGCTTCCGAAGGAGAATCCAATGCCTTATAAAAGTCACAAAACACTCCTGCAACCGCTCTACTCTCATTAATTTTAGTGTAACCGTTTTCCAAAAACAGAAATATAGCGTCTGATATGCTTCTCGATCTCTGGAAACCAAACTGCGTATTGTGTGTTCCAGATAATTTTGAAGTCTATTCTTGACTAGTTTTTCAATTATTTTTGAAAAGGTTGAAAGTAGGGAAATGGGTCTAAAATTCGACGGATTATCTGTTTCACCTTTTTTATATAAATGAATTACCAATGCAGTCTTAAGGCAAACAGGAAATATTCCACTTAGAAATGATAGGTTGATTGCATCCATCAACACTTTGAATGCAGGAAGTGGCAAATGACCTCAAACAGTTCCGTCAAATCGATCGGTGATAGGCAAAATTTTGTGGGTGGATGTTGAGTTTTAAGATAACTCAAGGCATCACGTTTTGGCTTAATTGAGTCGAAGTTTTTTACCAATAGAACAATAAAATTCGTTGAGCTCATCAGGATCTATCTCGGGCTCGACAGCCTGGGCAGAATTTCGTCCTCGAAGGTCATTGATTATCGACCAGTACTCTTTTGGCCTATTGGTGGCCTTTTCAATACGAGATTCATAATATTGGCGTTTAGATGCTCTCATCACCCACTGTCTTATATGTTTTATAATAATTCTTTAAGAATTCGGAGTCAATAAACTTAGCCAAGTAGTGCAGAGATCTCAAATTCTTGCCCGATACTTTAATTTCCTTCGTGATCCAGTGTTTACATTTTCTAGATCTCAGTTTACGCAACACAAAACACCTCTCAAACATCCGAGTCACCACACCATGGAAAACCTCAAACGGGTCTCCAGTATAACTAATACTGACCCAATCAACGTTCTCACTCTCCGTTATAAATTTTGAGAAATTGGACCTGCAATTTGTGTCGGTCAAAGACCTTAGTAACACAGGAGACAAAATATTTCATTGATAACGTGCTTTCAAACACGAGCCAACATTACTTGTAAATAAGTCATGTGTAAGAGAGAGAAAGACTTATCCTTGTCGCCTTCAAGTTGCTCATTGGCAACGTTGTAATCTCCGGTATGCGTTCTGCAGCCAGTGGCGTACTGATCGCTGACTGCTTTTGAACTATGTATACAATACATAATATATAATTAATAGCATACATTAAAAAGCCAACGTGCCGAGAATTTAACCGCTATTCAACTTATTTTGAAACTGAACTTTAGTCGATATTTAATTGGAATGAGTTTTTCAGTAAAATAATTTAAATATTAATATGTATAAGGTATTCGTTAAGAAAGTCTGTTAATCTTTCTTTGTAGTAGGTACTTCTTGATATAGCTGAAAAACCTTCATTTCGTATATCCAAAAAACGATACATAAATTAATATATTTATGTATAATTTGAAGATAATCTAATTTTAAAATCATTTTATGCAGTACAAATAGGAAGTCAGGAAATAAAAAAAGGCACATTATTCTCAATAGTTTATTTTTAGCTATATATATTAAATTAAACACAATGATAATAAATAATAATTATCTACTATGAACATACAAATTAATTATGTTTTTGCAGACTTTATGCAGTTTCTGTATCGCTTTTTAATAAGTATGAAGTCTATTTGATTGCGAATAATTCTTTCAGGGGTATGGGCGCTAGAGGTCCACGTATAGAGCCTTCTATTTGGAAGTTTAAAAAAGGTGTTTGAGAGACAATGAAATCATGTTCCTGTCAGAACTGAACTAGCCGGTCTCCTCTATCGTTTGCTGTTCCTAATTCGTATCTACGGGTAATATCCTCTCGTGGTGTACTTCGTACTTTGGCATTAAAATCGCCCATGATAAAAGTCACCTCTGATTTTTTCGCCAGCTTCACGGTATCTGTGATTTGTTCCTTAAAACTATCAATAGATCTTTTAATGATTTTCCGCGGATTTTAAGTCGTCTAACTTGATTTTGTAAGGTGTGTATTCTTTTCCTTTGGCACGTTATTTTATTTTTTTAAATTGCTATATTTTTTCTTCTCTTAGTAGGGGTTGAAATGGCACTACTATCCATATCACCAGGATAATGCCTTTTCCTAAAAAATATCAAGCCCCTGGTAAATTATACTAAAAAAAGAGCTTTTTATGAACAAATATCAAAATTTCGTAACGGTAAAATGTAAATTTGAATAATGTACCAAATATACCTAAATGTTCTTCAGCCCCTTTATATCACCCGCTTCTGAAACATGTTGGTGTAATACCTACCTCTTTTTCCTTCCAATTTTTGCACTAGTTACAGGGGCTTCAATTATATCAGAATGGGATTCTCCTGCTTCTGATGCAGTTTCTGTCACAGAACTGGTTGAACCCTTGTTGGCTTCTAATGAAACTGGCTCTGGAGGTGCCAGGAATAGATTTAACAATTATACTTTCAGACCAATATATCAAAATATTAAAAAGCCTTTCTAAACGATACCTTTTGATTAGGGACCCCATATTAGCGGTTGAAACAGTGGACTCCATAATAGTTTTTTCTAAGAATAGCTGAGCAATACTAAAAATGGATATAAATGCGGTTAATGCACATACCTACTTAGCTAGTTTAATTTTATCCAAAAAATAATAATAACTGAACTTACTTAGGATATTCTTTCGGTATTGGAGGTGTTCCAAAAACAGATGAGTCCACAGACCTAACATCTGTGGTTGAGTCAGAGCTAGAAGAATATAACTTATTATAATAAAATAAATATAATTATAAATATTTTTTACCTAGTGGATGCATCATCCAAAAATAAAACACCTTCACATCGTCGAGGATTTGCACCCTTTCTAACGAATCTTGCTCCCTTAGATTTCGTTGCCAGATCCTCTGGAAAAAAATGATCCGAGCATAACCATGGATTTTTTGGCAAAAGTGGTCCTTTAGCAATGCCAACTAAAGAAAACCAGAGTTTTCGTTTTTCCGGTTCCTGAGGAAACCTACTTAATTTAAAAAATACAATATAAGTACCTAATGTAAAAAGGCTATAATCAGCCTTATACTCCAGAGCTAGGGAGGTAATATCCTACGTAGATTTACCACTTACTTCTTTAATGCTGCTTTGAATTACTAAGCGGTTACATTGTTGGGCGTAAATGAACCAACATTATTTTCAGAAAGTATCTGTTTGCTTTTGTTACTAATAATTTAATAGAAATAAAAATTCAAAATGTAACAAATTTATCATATCAAACAAACCCCGCCACTGTGTAAACTAACACCAAACACAAACAAATTTCTAAACATAACCACACTTACCTGTGAAAAGTTAAATCTGGAAATAAACTATCCACTTTTCCACAAACTACACAACCACGAACCATAGTTATTCAATAAATATTTAAAGTTTAAAAAAACACACACAAGAATATCGCAAAACAAGAAAATACTTCAAAAAACGATGAAAAGCGCTAATGACATGAGTGTTTCTCAACGTCAACGTCGCAAATTATAATTTCATTCATAACGCCGTGTTCTGTCGTACAAGAAGCATAAAGTTGTAAACGACGTTGCCGTAGTACGCTTTTATTCTACTATGAGAATAATTCCTAAAATAAAATAATTATCCCGTTTTGTACAATTTAATCTTAAAATGAACTAATTTATAACCTAAGTATAGTAATAAACATTTTTATTAACATCCTAGTTACAAATAATTATTTACATCGCTCATTTTTTATTTGTTGTGACAAAAATTTAAAGATATTCCAAATACATTTGTAAGTCTGGCAATGCTTGTATTAGGATAAATAGAGGAAGGGACGATGTTTGCTAACCCTGAAAACGTAAACAATGTGGTCTCCTGTGTTATTAAGGTCTTTGGTGTCGGTCAATTTGGGCGACGAAAATATGAATATTTTCCGAAAACCTGTTTTGAGAAAAAAAATCAAAATAAATGATCTCATTTGTCTAATTGCCGTACACCCTGTATATTTAACGACTTTTAGACATGGATAATAAAAATATAAAGACAGAGCCGTAAAAATAAAATGAAAAAAGCAGAAGTAATGCCGTTCAATTCATTTTGTTGATAGTCGGGGATTTATTCAAGTTTCAGTAGATCTATAGAAAACCAAATAAATGGAAAACATAACACAAATAATACTGAAAGCCTTCGCCGTCGGTTTGGAGCAGAGCGGCATTTTCTTTTTAAACATCGTGTTGGCATCTGAAAGATAAATACGACGACAGCTGTTGCTTTTTTAAAATCACCACTTATTTAAAACTGATTTTTTTTTCCTTGTATTTTTAGTATTTTATTATTGTGTTTGATTTAATTTTGTCTTGAATTTGACTAAACGGGGGATATTTAAGTGTTATAATAATAATGTTTAATAATATTATGTCTAAGAGACAATGTGGTATAACAAATATACAGGGTATAAAATATGTAATATTCGATTTAAAAAACTAAACGCTGTTCTTGTTTTAAGGGACACAATCTAGTTTAGAAATAACCCGTCTATTAATAATATAATACATACTCTCCATCATGCTGTTTAGGTAATTCTAAAATTAAATTAAAAACGTCTTTTGTAAGAGGTTTCCATATTATTAATAATGGAAGCCACAATACTCAGCATGTAGCAAATAAAACTATTTATGTAATTTCTATGCGGTGTTCGTAATATTCTTATCCTTATACCCAGCTATGCAACCTAACCATCAGTCATCATCGTTATTAATGACAAGTGAATAGAATGGTGATTAATAATTGTAACCTGTCAGACGCATCATCCATCTCAAAGAAACAATTTATTTTCGTCTGAAATTATTATGTACAAGGCAAGAGTTTTTATAAAGCAAACAACATACAAGCCCAACTAACAATTTAACTTTTTTAATTGCTGTAAGAACGTTTATAAAATATATTTTATAAAACACGCATTGTTTTATAAACATTTTCACAATGTTCTTACGCGCCTTATAAACACGAAAAAGGCGCAGATTTATAAAACAAATCGACTCGTTAACGGTTCTATAAATGTTGCTTGTTGCTATTATACAATAGTTTTTAGAACGTTTATAAATATCTAATAAAAATCAAATAAAACTGTTATAAAACAGTTTTATTATAGCTCTGTTACTAGAACAAAACGACATATTTGTAGAACTACTATAAAACTGTTAAAGGATATAAACGTTTTTTAAAATACCTTTTTACACAAAATTATTTTATAATTATTATGCATTGTTGTTGGTACACATTAATAAAATCTGAACAATCATGGAGGTAAAAATAATATAAAACGCTATAATACCTACCCAATAATGAATAATAAAATAAGTCAGATAAAATTCATCCATGAGCAGATTTGGCTGCGAAACAAAATTTACTGTTAAATATATTGTATATTATTACTAAAATTTTAATGCGCCTCGCGAATTATGTAAATTAATGAATTTAGATTTTATAAATTATATAAAAAATTTTTTTTATTGTCACTTATTGTTGAAAATAATCTTTTGGGAGATCCTTCATTATGTAATGATAGATTCTGTATACCTTATTAGGTAAGATAATTTTACAAATTATAAAAAATATTAATTTTAAAAGTTTGGTCAACATGGCTAACAACCAAAAATGGCTTCTTCCTTATACGATGCTTATAAAACAAAATTATCTCAACCCAGACGAGTATGCTCTTTAGATAGCTATTACAAAATAACTGCAGAATTGTTTTATACAGGGGCGTATTCGTTAAAAAAACATAAATCTCATAATATTTTAAGTGCAAATAAAATGTAATATAAAATTAATATTACCTGAAACCCCTTTGATAGCAGAAGAATGATATGATTCTTTTATATCTATCATAATATGGATACTAACCAAAATATAAGTTGGTATAGTACGACACAGTTAAGAATGATACACTTTTATATGGATAGCCCATTTAAAAGCGTATATTAACTGTGTCGTACTATAGGTACCTATGTTTTATGTAAACGTGAAGAATATTTTATAAACCAGTTATGGAGTAAAAAAAATATATTTCACTAAGCTTGATAATGAATAATGAAGCTAATTACAAGTATTTTTCTTGAAGTTTTATGTATTTAGTAATCGTTTGCCGTTAATTTAAAATAAATTAATAGTAAAACAAACTAAAACAAGCTTGGAGATAAATGCTCTAAAAAATCAAAATTTAATTAAAAGGTGCTGCAAAAAAAATATAAGATAAAATGTATAGAAATTAATCAAGTCTAGTCCTGTCTACTTGAAGTATTCGTGCTTGATACTTGGATGCTTGTCTGAGTCGCCGCCGTGTGTCGCATCGTCTCAATATTGGAATAATAATAAAATAGTAAACAGGGTTTTACAAAACAAACTTTAACATATGTTTTATAAAAGCTTTTGATGGGTTCTTATAAAACAAAATGCTTTTATAGTTACTCTCTTATTAGCTTTTACGGGAGTAATTTAAACATAACCTAAATTGAGCCCTTTGTTTATGTTATGTATGTTATAACTTATAACTGCCGTTATTAAAACGGTTTGTTGAGTGTCTTTAAGAGAGTTCGAGGATCTTGAGGTAGAAAAGTTGGCATGTGTTTATTGAGTATAGCAAAAAGCTTCTTTTGGGAAAAATGCGGAACATTATTTGATACTGCCCATGTTCGCATGTTTTCTCTTAGTTTTGCATTTTTTTCTAGCTCACTTGTGCTTGAAGCATGATATTGATCACCAATTCTCTATTTCGGCTACCCGCTCACCATCTAGTAATAATTCCTCCTGAGAATTTATCAGTCTTCAAAATATTTGATGTCTTATAAATTGTCATTAATTTGATTAGATTCCATTACAGTTTGCTACTCTTTATTATAGTCACTAATGTTTTCCCTTTGATAATTTATAATATTGTAATTAATTTTCTATTAAATGCACAACTGCTTTTCGTTTGGACATTTTAAACCTATGTATGATATAACAATAAATATCAGTTGAAAATAAATAAGACTATGTTATATATTAGTTCTAGGTAATGTTTATGACAGCATTTTAATTTTATAAAATTTGCATTGGCAACATATTTATTTTTTTATTGTTTTTAATAAAATAACTAAAAACCAATTTTGTAATTATTAATTTGCGCACAAATTTGCTGCAGCAAACAAATCGCTCTTAACAACGACAATAAAAAAACTATTTTATTATTACGAAACGTACTTTAACAGAATAATTTTATAATTGTTTTTACAAAATGCTTTTAAAACCAATTATCATTCGGAACAAATTCGTCCTATAAAAAATATTTTATAAACGTTTATAAAACTGTTACGATATCATATTTTATAACTATTTTATTATTTTGCTGTAAAAACGTTCTTAAAACAGTTTTTCTCACAGAAAAGTTTAACACAGCAGTTTTATCACCAAACTAACCTTTAAAAAACAAAAAAGTTTTTACTAAGCGGCAATAAATAATTATAAAATATATTAGTTCTTTAAGAATGTCGAATTGCTAGTTGGGAGGTGTTCCTCCTGAAAAGTCCACGATAGCTTAGCAGTCAAAATTTACTCTATGTTTAACATCCATTTCCTATTGAACCCTGTACCATATTGAGATGATTTTTTTTTAGAAATGTAGCTTGATTCTCAAACTACTAGACCAGGGTCGACAATTTTTGAGACCAAAAAATATATAGTAGGATGAAACCCATTGGAAAAGGTAGAGAATATAAAAAAAATGAAAGAAAAAATAAATTACGGGCGATTTGAGGTCGGGAATGGGGAGGGGGTGAGTTTTTAAGGGTTAAAAACGGTTAATCTCGATTTCCGGTAAAACTGCAAGTCCTATGAAAAAAATTTAAATGACAAAGTTTTAGGTAATAAAAGATCTACAACTTTTGTATCAACACTTTTTTCACATAACCTCAAAATTTATGTGAAAAATTCGAATAACCGAGTTTTTGGTTTTTTATTTTTATCTTTTGCAAAAAAAAATTATTTTTTCACGAAATTTGGTGAAAGTTTACCTTTGTATGTCCCAAACATACAGTAATTTTTTTGATTTAAAATATTAATTTTTTCACCTTATTTCGACTTAATATCTAAAAGCACCCGAATTTTCAATCGAAAATTCTCACGTCAAAATATCTGCTTTTTTAAAAAAGTTGTTGTGTTTTTTGTTCGTTGAAATCTCTACTTTCTGATGGTATAAAAAAAATATACACGAGTTTTGCTAAAACATTGCTTTTTGATGAAAAAAAAATACAGGGAAACCAAACAATGGCTTGATAAACATTATCCGAACACTGCTCTGGAAGATGGAGAGTCAGATTTTTTTCGATATTATCTTCTAGTTTTGCATTTACCCATTAAGGAAAAGCAATTTGGACCACCCTGTGGAGCAGCAGTAAAATTGTTCCAATTCAAACGAAATTGAACAACACTATTTGACCTGCATTTCTAATTATAAACCACATTGTTATATTCGACTAATCACGATTATTCAGCACAAATAACCCAGAATATAACCAAATAATATTATTGTAGTAGTTTGGCGGTGCTCTATCAAAGAACGCTTTTCATCTATTATTACATTGTCTAAAGACTGTGTGGCAATTAGATTGATGTGCGGATGTTGATATCAGTCATCTAAAGTGATCAAAGGGGGCCCCATGACGGTGAGGCAGCAAGCGGCACCGTATGTATAACGTACACGTTGTTTGTAAATTGACGCTCCATCAAGACTAAATTGATGTTCGCTGCCAACCAACTAGTCATGCCGTACATATATACAATATTACCGACAACACGCAGTAATTAACTGTTATTTATTTATGAATGTGTCATTTTTCATAAATATTCCTTTTTGAAGATTGATTATGGTTGGTTTTAAATTATGTATATGGCGAGAATACGAGGGCTCATCGATATTTTTGGTTAAATTGTTTAAATGATACACTTCAATTAAGAGTTAAGCCCTAAATTAACAGATTAGCACATTTATCCCAACAGTTTTCAAAAAATGAAGGTTAAATATGCTTCTCGAG
Organism: Apoderus coryli; assembly: GCA_911728435.2. Lineage (NCBI taxonomy): Eukaryota > Metazoa > Arthropoda > Insecta > Coleoptera > Attelabidae > Apoderus > Apoderus coryli. The sequence continues at coordinate 37,081,005 of OU452200.1, read as the reverse complement.
CACCTCAGTAGACTTTAAATTATTATACTCTTTCCAATCTTTGTATATAATGCTATAAAAAATCCACAACCCCATATTCCTTTGTAAAGTAAATGCCGACCTCCGCCGTCCATAGGCGCACCATTTTAACTTTTCATAACAATACCTACATGCCCTACGATATTTTAAAATTCTTTATGCTGAATAATAACAGGTTCTATGGCCGGAAAAATGTGATCCACCGATTTTTTCCATGTCAGTTTTGTCTAAATCAGTTCTTATATTCTCTAGGATTACAGCGCTTGAAGTCGGATTCTGATTGCAAAGTTCTCAACTGTTCTTTTAGACTGCCCCAAACCAATTCTATCGGGTTGAATATGCAGTAATGTGGAGGTTAACGTAAATATACTATGGCCGTGTATTTCGCAGTTACGGGGTCTACAACGTATTATTTTTTAATATTGCAGCATAAACTTTAATATATCCTCCTTTTTTGTATTATTATTAGGTATTTTATTTAACATTCGCGAATGATACGACGCATTATCCATAACGATATCTGAACTTGGGGGAATCTTAGGTACTAGCTGTTCAGCAAACCATTTTTCAAACAAATTTGCGGTCATGTCTTCGTGGTAGTCCACAGAAGACTGTCTTATGTTTTTGCGAACCCATTTTCACTTCCCGCATGTAGAATTATAACCCGTTTTCCCCTTGAACATTGACCATTTAAAGTACAATTTAGAGTCATGTCTACCCAACTGTACTTCACAGTATCATGCGTATCAAACCACGTCTCGTCAAGATATATTATCGTTCTCTTTGACTCGCGGTATTCTTTTAATTTACGCAAATATTCCTCGCGCATTTCCGTGATTCCATTATTAAAAACGGTTATTAATTTTCTTATATTTAAATCCGCACTCTAATAAAATATATATATAATATAATTAAGGTATTCGCTCAGTTAATTCGAAATCATTTCCAAAGTAGGGACTTTATTTTCTTTATAAAAATTATGAATTGTTCTTCGAATACATTCCTTTGAGGCATCGTCAATATTTTAAAATTTTTGATTTTTCCGTTTTCTTTTAACAGAGTGATCTACAACAACCCCTTTTCTAATAACTAGATTAATAGTAGAAACCGGAATCTTAGTTAATTCAAACATTATTTTTACAATAAATGTATTCGTCACTTTATTATTTTCAGACCTTAACTGATGAAAAATATTATTGCTCATATAAATATTGATGCTTAAACTCCCAACGTGTTCCGCTCGTGTCGTATACCATCACAACGTATCGCGTGGCCGTGTCACTGTATACAGTGACGGAAAAAGTTTCATCCACTTGAGGTTTTATTAAAAATTATTATGTAATTTGATAGATCTTCTTACATTTTATTAATCTAAGAAAAACTATTGAACAGATCATGGTTACAATATTCTGCCACCGTGTTTTAGTGTCGGACACAAATTTTCTTCGTAAATTCCACATTAAGTCTTCGCCATACCATATGATGTCCATCCGATTATATTTAGATTAATCTGAGAAAATAACACGTTGCCAAAAATTATTTCTTTCATTCATATCATATTTATTTGCAGACTCTAATCATTAACCCAATAGTTTTGCCAGTCCGTGTAGTTACTTTTCTTATAAGGCGGCTTCCTTTGACAAGCATGATTCTTATCTATAGTTATTATTCTATGTATCATTTGATGCAAGGGTCACTGCAAATTTTATTGACAAAATGACTAGACTTTTTCATATTCTAAATTCCAGTCCAACATTCGTCGAGAGAACAATGTGTAAAATTAGCGCCCCAAAGGATTCACAATGGGAGAATTTTTTGAAAAAAAAATGCTAACAATCTTCTAAATATTTATTTTAATTAATATTATTTCTTGAAAAATATTTCCGACTTTCATTTCACATGCCAAAAAAATATTTGGATGAAATGAAAAACTGCCGAAGGCTTGACGCAATTTCCGCGGTACACCGTAAACGGCATTTCCATTCTGACATAAACAGATGTAAAAAGAAATGGGACCGCGACTTTCTTAAGGGCAATAAAACTTCGTTGACAGCTCGAAATTAAATATGAAGTGGTATGAGAGGACGATGTCGACGTCTTATTTCGGCTTTCTCGCTTATTTCAAATACACTCACACACCAAACCACAAACATGCTGCCGAAATGGAAAAATTCAAAAGAAAAACCTGTTCTAGAAAACTATTTTAATATCAACATAATTTAGAATTTAATGCTGCCATCAACTACAGATATTTCAGTTTATGGGCAATGTTTGTATTTCTCTCGACGTCTGCTCCACAAAATACTTATATAATGTTCAAACTGGATCAAAAATCATGTGAGGCATGTTTCGAGACTATCCACCTCATCATCAGTGACGCAGTTACAGTATTTTAAAGGTGAAATGGAATATAAAAGTGTATTTACCCATATTATGGAAATCAATCTGTTTTAGACGTTCGGGAGTCCTGGCCATTAATATAAAAAGTTGAAGTATGAAGTGTATTAAAGATACTTCTCGTGTAAGTTTTTTTCAATTTAAGTATTTTTAAAACTTGCTAAAATAGAGGTATGCGTTATATACGAGTCATTTGTTTAAATTCTAAACCAAAAATCAAATAGTATATTACGTAATAAGTGTTCTAAAAAGCATTTTACGCACGAATGGAAAAGTTACGCACGACGCCGCGTAGCGGCGAGTGCGTAATTCTATGAGTGCGTAATTGCATTACAACACGTATTACGTACTATACTTTACCTACGACCTACTTATTCACACAACATCATTTAGTTCTAGTTTTCCATCTGAACTGGTAACAATATCAATAATTTAATAATTTAAGAACGTGATAACATCAACGAGAAGGTATTTATTGTAATAATTCTACAGTATGATTATTTAAATTTACAAATGTTATTTTTTATTATATTATTTATAGTTACAGAACAATTAATGAAGACAAAAGGCATATCGTTTGTTTTGCTTGTCGAAGCATAAGTAAGATTTACATTATTATTTGCCTCAATGAAATTTTCATTAATACTATTAGTATTATTACTAGTACTTGCTATTGCAGATGATATTTTAGACGAATTGTTAGTTTGATTATTTAGGGAATTATCCACATACCCTTCAGCTACGGCTAAAGACTGCCATCCGCCGTGGCTTTTTAAATCTAATAAGTCACCACCCGCGTCAACAAGAATAGTCGCGGACGAGCGTCGAAAACAGTGTCCTGCATAAGTCGCTGCTTCTGGTGGTCCCAGATATATGGCTATTTGCTTTGGAATCTTTCCTAACTTGTTAATACCAACACACTGTTTGGTACATTTTCCGTTTATATAGTTTAGAAAAAAAGGTAAATTTGGAGCTGTATTTACTACAAAGCGAATGTTTATATATTTTTTAACCTTGGGGTAAAAATATTCTGACACCACAAAAGAACGTTGCCGTTTAGTTTTTGAATCGGGAATATTAATAATTAGATTCTTCCCTGTGTCTTGAATATCTGACGGTTTTATATTACGCAACTGTTTCCTGCATGCACCGCTTATAGCAATTATAAGAGCAACCTAAAAGACGATTTGAAATAAATTTACACATCTAACACTATATTGAGCTCAATATATTACCTTCATAAACAAATATTTATCACCTGGTGCGTTTTCTAGAAAATCGTTTATATTCTTGCTTGTCAAAATCTTGGATTTTTTGGATTTAAAGCCGTCCGATTTTCTCTTCAGGGGAGCTTGTAATTTGGAGTAGTTTGCAATATCGACATTGTGATTTATATTAATTGTGGCCTTTAACATTGAGTAAAATGACCAAAGTGAAGAAGGCTTCATCGTTTTTGATAGTTCTTGGAAATATGTCATCATTACATTCTCGGAAAATGATTTAACGTCGTTTTTTAATCTCCATTTCACGAATCTTTGGTAAGTAAATTTGTATCGATATTCAGATTTTTTCGGTAACAAGTTGTTTTTAGCAGCTTCTGCAATTTCGCTAATATTGGGTGGAGTTAAATTTTCTATTTCACTGTCACTCGACATTTTTTATGTAATCAAACTAATTTCACTTTATAATATTACACTCACATACAAATTTGATTTAAGATTATGTCAGCTTTTGATTACGTTTGTTTGTATTGACCGTTGCTAAGCGGTTGCTAGGAAAACTGTACGATTTTTTTACCGAGCTGTGCGATTTTCTTACCGCACGGAATAGGAATCTTACATTGATCGGAGACGGTGTGTTTTTAAGTATTTACAGTAGTGGTCGTAGGTAAAATATATTATACGGAAGCATAGATAAAATATGCCTATGTAAGTATCCAATAAAATATTTCAAAAGTTATTCGTTTTTTCTTGATGATTTATAAAAAGAAAAACTGAAATAAGACTCAAATAATATCGGAATAGAAGGGAACGCAGACGCTGACAAAGCAGCTAAACTTCACTCTTTAAGCTACACTACAAACGATGCACAGCTACTAGTGAAGAAAAAAAATTCGACAGTCAGTCTGGATAACTGTAGAACAAGAGGTCCAGACGAGAATATTGCCTGGTATGAGAAGTCTCCAAGTATTATATTGGCGACTACGAATCGGACACACAATATTCTTACACGACCATCTACTATTCTATTTCTTCCTGTATCAGATTTCTTAAATTGTAGCGTTCCAGTTTCCCGTAAACGCCATTCAGTTGAAAGAAACGTTTTGTAAGTGGTCAAATGTCTTATAGGAAACTTCTCCCCGTACCTTATTGCTGCCGCACGAGCACTACCGTTACATTCACCGAGTGTCAACATATTCGGAATTAGTATACTGCATTTTAAATAGGTAACGCCGAATTAGGTAAAAATAAAAAACTTAAATTAAATATAAAAAATATCAAAAACAATTTAAAAGGATAACGATGAATTACATACGAAAAAACACTGATTTTAACAAATTTAATAAATGTCATTTTGAGAATCATTACAAAAGTAAATAAACTATTATTTTGTATATTCAACACCAGTGTTAATAATTAGTATTGCATTAGCAAATTAGTGCAAAATAGAAAACTATCCCATTCTTATCTTGGACACAGTGTATACTATTTTCATCAAAAATAGGGCAGCGTACGTAACACCAAAGATTAATCTACACAATAGATAGTCAGCGTATATGGGAAAGAAAACAAAAATTGAAACTGTCTCGACACGAGCTACATCTATTAGAAAAACATGTAACCATGGAAATTATGGAAATTGTAGATGGTGTTATATGTATTGTGTTGAAATAAAATAATCATATGGGCAATGTTAGACAAGGACGAGTATACTTTCCCCTACGAGGTGGGAGTTTGTTTTTATATTATAGGTATCATATATGTACTACTGTGCAGCAGTGTTTTTTGTCGGTTAATATAAAATTATATGGTATACGTACACCTATCTACGCAAAGATTAATGTGTATGGACGAAAATAAAAGAAATTACTATAATAGTATAAATATACAGGGCTGGTTCATTAAATGTTTTAGACAATAATTTTAAATGACTAAAATAATATTATTTTAGTCATTTAATTTTAAATTTCGGATATAAGGATGCATCAAAAAGTTATATTTAAATTAACGAAATTTGGCGTTATAGATAGGACTTCCGCTTATTATCTGATTCAGTTTTAAGGATCAAACTCAAACAGCAGATTCAACTTGTTAACATTATGAAAAAATAAATCTCAGACTCATACAGGCGTGAAATGCTACCCTAACTTTTTTATGCACATTTTTTGCGTGTGTTTCAATTCGGAGATGTAAAATCTAACAAATTATATACGTAATAAATGTATCCTTCTGTGATATTGATAGAAAGTCATCGTTATCGCGTATTATCGATTTTAAGAAATGTTAATATTAAAAAGGCTGTGCTTTTTACAAGTTGCTGAAGTAAATAAGGTTTGAAATTTCCAGCATGACAATAATTATTTAAAAAAATACGGTTTCGAAATGCAGGATGTAAAAAATTAGAATTTTTAATCTGTTTTTAATGAAAATTTAAATCTATTGAGAAACATGGTTCAGGGTTTTTGTGAAATGTATTTTACTCCAAAGATTCTACTCATCGATTATAACCGAATTAATTTACTCAAAAATATCTATACTAGTAAAATAACACAATTATCACAATTAGGTTCAAATTCTGCAACGCCGAATTGAAAAAAAACTTACAGTCTCCCTAATATTGGTTTTTGTGCAATGATCATAAAACTTTAAAAAAATAACGATTTATGTAGATTGTATTGTTAACACGTTTCGTAAAAAGCTTTAAAAACCCACCAACAGGGTGTTAAAAGTATCACGACAATAACTTTTTTCATGTTTTAACAAGTACAATCGTCTGCTTCAGATTGATCCTTAAAAACTGAATAACAGTTTCTCTATATAAAAAAATAAAACTCGTAAATATCATCCCCAAACATTTAATTTGAATACAATTACATAACACCATATTTGAAAGTAAATAAAAAAAAACAGCATTACCTAGTTTAACAGATTTGCAAATTGCAAATCAAAGTATCTATGTATACAGGGTGTTGCATAAGTACTTGTACAAACTTTAAAGGGTGATTCTTTGACTAATTTTAAGATACAAATTTCATATGTACATTCAAAGTTCAAAAATAATATTATATTTAGGATTATATGCTTGTTCAATAGCATCGCAATTTGGTGCAATTCGGGATACAGGTGTATTGATGACACCAGAGCTGTCAAAAGAACTAATAAAAAATACGAAAAATAACAAAATACAAATATCATTCAAAAGACAACAATGCACATAATAGTCGGTACCAAGCCAAATAGGTAGTAGGTAAATATAGATTTATTTTGTTTCGAGCTTGGGCTTGGCACCGACTTATTGTAATCAAAACTACCCACCAAACGGATACATTTAATTTTACGCAGACATCTAGTGTGAGCAGGCAATATGCCCGGTGAGAGAAAGTTGATAGACGATGGCCGGACGAGAAGTAACAACTGATTATATCCTATTGCCAACACAAGTATTTTTTTTACTGGCACATTGGAAAAAAAAAATTAAAAAATGTTTCGTTTACGCAACGTTGGGGATTAATGGGTTAAGTACTAAGTGTCAGTTATCAGTTATAATTTTTTATTTTCCAAGAAAGCGAAACGAGATATTTAAAACGGCATTGCGCCGCCCTCATGTATACCTCCGGGGGCGGCATCGAAAATCGCTACACATCACAAACTTGTAAATGCTTAGAACTACCCCTATGTCAAATTTCTATTTTCTATCTTTTTTGTTTGATACCCAAAGCCCTATTCCTACCGAACTTATTATTTACCCGAAGAAACATTAAAAAGAAGTAAAATTTAAGTACCTAAACCTATAAAGTGGAACTTATACCTGAATTTATAACCCATTTTCTGCATCGATCTTCTTCTTTAGGAAATCGAAAGAAATGTACCTCTCGATTGTTTCTGTAACTGTTGTTACAATTTCGAAAAGCACATTGGTTACGACTTAATTTCGAATTGTTTCTTTCCATTTTCACAAAACACAAAAATTATTTAGTCACTAACTAGGAAGTTTCTCAAATAAAAAAAAAACACAACACAAAATAATATAATTAGTCTAAAATTAGAAAAACACAAAATAAGTTAAAAAATATTCACAAAAAAAATAACTACGCAGCCAAAGATTAAATTTAATTTAATATATTAGGTAATTCTCTTCAAAACAAAATCAGTAGGTATGAAAACAACCATAATATGTATACCTAATATAATATAGGTAGCACTGATAATTTTTTTATTATAGGTATTATAAGATCTACAACAATCTTGTTACATCTTTGCCACATTGTCTACGTGAAATATTTAAAATATATGTAATAAATTGAAAAAGTATCTAGTCAATTCTTAAGTGGAGTTATAATTTTGACAAAGAATAATGTACATTAATACCTACTTGATTTCGGTATTGGTATAAAAGTCTAATATCCACGAAATAAATTTAATATACCTAATAATCATTAATCCATGCCATACAACATGTTTCAAGACTAGACCAGTCCCATAAACAGTGGCGAGCAATAATTAAATCAAAAGCTTTTAGCTTTTAGATATTTAGATTTTTTTATATACATCAACAAATTATTACAATGGAGCCAGAAGTATGTTTCTATCTAAAAGCTTTTCATTTAATGATTGTTCGCCACTGATCATGGGACTGGTGTAGTCTTGAAACATGTATGACATGGATTAAATATTATTATATTAAATTTAATTCATAGAGATAAGGCTTTTATTTCAATACTGTACTTGTAATAAATCACCCTGTGTGTTTCTTTTACCGACGAATCGGCAACAGCACGACACACACCACATTCGCTTGTTTTTTTTTCTACCCTCCCTACGTATCCCCTCCAGATTAATACAGAATTTCATCAATCTCTCTCTCTGACAATACAGCATTGTCGGTGCATAACTGTTGCAAATGATGTAAATAATTGTTATACGTTGCGTTTTGTTTCTGATATTAATAAACTACAAAACGGTTTCTGGCTGTGACAATACTGCTCTATGCTTTACACGCTAGTCTACGCCACGTAGTGGCTGGCATACTTAGAGATGTTCTCATTTTAATGCATTGGGCTGACTATCTATTGTGTAGATTAATCTTTGGTAACACTAAACAATAGAATTGGCGTGACTGTAGTGAATTTCCCTATAAATCCAAGTCAAACATATACCCGCACCTAATTAAGTGAGGGCCTAACAGAAATGAAAAATGACCCGTTATTAAAATTGTGACAGTTATCTGAGATAAGCACACCATTAATAATTTGTTTTATTTCATAATATTGAAGGGAGCAGAATGTGCGCGAGTAAGAGAACGAAGTCAGATGATCAAAAGGCATTAATCTCTATGAAAGGCACTAATAATTTCCTTTCAAATGATAAAAGACGACCATTTATCATAACAGCAGTTATATAAATTATTAATAACACGTCAAAAGTTGCAAATGATTTCCGTAGCTAACTCATAAATAAATAGGCTGAAGGGGGCATATTATTTGCATTTGAAATATTGTTGTTATTAGTATGCGGGAATTTCGTTCTAGTTACTAAGATTTGAACCGGAGGAATTTGGGTAGGTACTATTGGAAAGTTACATTGCAACAACAGACACTGATGGTATATACGAGTGACATTCGAATTTTGATAGATTTTGATTTGTGAGTTATAGCAACTCTTGTTATTGAAAAAAAGAATGGACAAAAGTGAAAAAAAATACAGTGGAATACAAACAATAGCTTGATAAACATTATCCGAACTCTACTCCATCGAGACAAATGGTAGAGAAGTGGATTGAAGTGAAATGTGGTCGTACCAGCCAAGGGCGTAGTGACCAGTGTTCCTCGTGTTCAACGGAACACGGGCCCGGTATCCTCAAGGAGGTAGTGCATTTTGCATCTTTTCTATATTAAATTCTTAAATTCTATGGCAATTTAATTTTGTAGCAGTGGAAGAAATTGATGTCTTGAACGTTATAAGGAAAATAAAAATGAAAGCAACAGGAAGCGATGGTATCAACGGTCGTACCCTTTTCTTATTTCTGCCTTACCTTTTGTCCTATATAACTCATGTTGTTGTATTTGGTAAATGGAGTTCTTAAAATGAGATCAAACGGTGATAAATATCCGTAACTTTGTATACAATATTATATGTTTTATTGAAAAAGTGCATTTGACAATTTATTTATTCAAAAAATTATTATTGACAACTTCAAAAAAATATATATATCAATAACTACGGACTTCTCGATAACATTAGAAAAATATATATATAAGGTGTTTCCACAACACATGTGATGAACTTTTGTCTTTCCCGCAATCCTGGAAGAGAGCAATGGTGATGCCGCTGCCCAAAGTTTCAAAACCCACGACCCTAAATGATTTGAGACCGATTAGCATTCTCCCTACAATGTCTAAAATTCTAGAAAAGTTAATTGAAAGCCAGCTGTGCTCTTACCTTAATAAGAAAAGTGTAATTCCAAGCGTACAATCAGGATTTAGAGCGGGTTATGACTGTGTCTCAGACATTTTGGAAGCCACGGCCAGGGGAAAGTTGACGGTGTTGATCCTTGCTGACACGCTTGACCACAGCCTGATGAAGTCGATATTAAGATATGTCGGGTTATCGCGGATTCGTCATTAAGACTTTTTACTGATTATCTTGATGAGAGATCACAAGCAGTCACTTACAAAGGTAAATTGTCTTTTTTTGGAGATTAGTAGTTTTGCTGTAAATTTCTTGGAACACAGGCCCGTAACCGCATTACTATGCTCCTGGTACCAGCACAAATGATGCAGAGCACAGTGGACGCCTAAATGAGGCTGTTATAGTTTTTTTTCACTTTTTCTGGAATAATCCACTTATGAATTATTCATGCTCCGTTGGAGTTATAAGGATAATTACTGACCTTCGGCCCAAAAGGCTTGATAATAAATAAATTCCTGTGAAATTTGATTGCTTCAATTTCCCGCAAGTGCCTCAAAAGAGACAGTTTTATTCTCCTTGAACAGCATCACCATATTCAATTTGATTGTCATAATATTTCACGTTGTAGTTTAATATAGAATTCCAACGCACTCACTCACGCAGAGTTGAATCTTTAAACATGCTCGAACTCCAGAAACAAATTGCTTTAGGAAACAAATAAATGGATAATATATTAGGCCACTTTTATTAATGGAAACGTTTTCTCATTTGTCAGTTTTCCACGCGTTTTCCTTGTGCTCGTTATAAACGCTATAATTTATTATATTCTGATTGGAAAGCGAAGTAGAACAAAAGAAATAGTTTGAATTGGGAAACGTGCCGAAGGACCAAAAAGTATGTATTTGTATTTAATGTAAAGATGGAGACATATTGAGACAATTAGAAAGGAGCCTTTTTGCATCATTAATTTTCTGATGCAACTTGTGTGTTGTTTTTTTTATTAAGATTGAAAATGGGCGGAACGCCCCGTCATACTCGTCGTTTAGTTCAGTTCAATTGATGATGAAGTATGGGCGGAGTCGCTTTTGAACGTCATTTGTCATTTTGTCTGTTCGTTACATCTGCCGTTGAAGTCGTTACGAAATTTAATTATTTATTTTAGTATTAATCAATTTGTGAAGATCTTATATTAAAAAAAAAACCACTTTGGATTTGTGTTTTAATTCTAAGTAAAATAAAGAAATAACAATAACTTCATAATATTTTACAGCAAAGGATTCGATTACAGCCTTAAACACATTTAGAATTCCCAGTATGAGTGCCAAAGCAAGCTGAGGTTACAGGTGGCCTTCAAAGCAATTTCCTTACAAAAATCAGCAATACTAAAACACAGTAAGGGCAAAGAACGGCTAGTCAAACCATTACTGCAACATTGAAAATAATCCCAACCCTATTTAAATAATTTCTTACTATTCGAGCAAAATGTGGTGCAACCAGATCTGGGGATCATACGTGGCTGAGGTTTTGATTTGAAGAGTTGACCAATAAGAACAGGGATGATTTCATTTTGCAGTAGTTCTAAGTATCCTTGTGCCTTAAGATTGCCATCAATGAAAAACGGTCCTATCATTGCAAGTTGAACAATGACCGCCCAAACAGTAACTTTCTGTGGATGTTGGGTATGCGCTTTTATGGCCCAATGTGGATTTCGGTCCGACCAGTATCGACAGTTGTGGCGACTAACGGTACAATTCAACATAAATGAGGCCTCGTGAGAAAAAACACTAGTTTATCCAAAGTTATTTTGACTTCCAGTGGCGCCCCGGGGGACAGTGTCACGAATAAAAATGAAAAAAAAATGTAGGCTACTGACTTTTTTGAAAATTTTATATATATATTTTTAGAAAGCTCAGTTAAAAGTAGAACTTTTTTGTCACTTGATATTTTTTCGTATCTCTCTCCGTTTTCGAGAAAAATGTTTGATTAAAAACTTTATTAAAAGGTTCATTATTATTAGAAAGAAAAACAAGGAGGATTTTTTACAAATAATTTATTACACAGGCCAACAAAATGAAAAAAAAAATTTGGTGCCAGAAATCTAACATCTGATTTTAGATGTTTTTAATGTGCTGATTCCAAAAATGCCACCAGATTTTTTCTATCAGCTCTAGTTTTTGAGATACACGTTACAGGTTAAATGATATATTTTTTTCTGATAAAGGACAACAAATAAAGAGATAAATATGTACTTAATCGTCAAAATAGGAATTTCCCAGAATCTAATTAGCCAAATGGATACCTGGAATTGTCCCTGACCCAATGTTCCTATACTAGGAACTACTCAATACAATGCTCTTACTTACTTTTATACCTGTAATTGCCTATGACCCGATCCTTCTATACCTGCTTGGCTGTACTTGATTTAGTATATTACTGAGTTTTCCCAAGTAAAGTTGTGCTATCATTTTGTGTAAATTTTGGTCGTTTTGTAGTATCAAGACACTAAACTGAAACAATGGCATCCACAAGCAGACGTACCTGTGTAAATCATCCCGATGTTTTTTGTTATGTGTGTGGTGAATACACTTTGAAAGAGAGCAGAAAAAGGATTTCTGACTTTGTGAAAAGAGCTTATCTTGCCTATTTTGGCGTTCATTTAGGAGATCAAGATAAATCTTGGGCCCCACATTTCATATGTAAAACATGTGTTGAACATTTGCGACAGTGGACAACTGGAAAGAGGAAGTGCCTAAAGTTTGGTGTACCAATGGTTTGGAGAGAACCGCGGAACCATCATGACGACTGCTATTTTTGTCTCGTTAATATTAAAGGCATAAATAGAAACAATAGACACAAATGGACATATCCTGATCTAGATTCTGCAAGAAGGCCTGTAGTGCATTCGGAAGAAATACCCGTTCCATCATTCAGCAGTCTACCCAAACTGACAGAAGATGATACAGAAACATCAACGTCTGACGAAGTTAAAAGAATTCAATCAGAAAACGACAGCGATTTTGAAGCAGATTTAGCAACTCCGCAGTGTTTCAATCAAGAAGAACTAAACGATCTTATAAGAGACCTGAATCTCTCAAAGGAATCCGCTGAATTACTTGCATCCAGATTAAAAGAAAAAAATCTACTTTGTCGAGGTACTAATATTACATTTTATCGTAAAAGAGATAAGGATCTGCTGCCTTTTTTCACTCAGGAAAATGACTTGGTATTCTGTAACAATATAAAAGGGCTCTTAGAAAAAATGGGTTTGCCTGAATACACTCCAGATGATTGGCGCCTTTTTATTGACAGTTCAAAACGTAGTTTAAAATGTGTTCTTTTACATAACGGTAACAAATATGGCTCAATTCCTATTGGTCATTCTACTACCATGAAGGAAGAATATGAAACAATAGCATTAGTTTTGAGAAAAATTAAATACGAAGAACATCAGTGGTCAATTTGTGTTGATTTAAAAATGATTAACTTCCTCCTTGGACAGCAGAGTGGTTATACAAAATATCCTTGTTTTTTGTGCCTTTGGGACAGCAGAGCTAAAAATGAGCACTGGGTTAACAAAAATTGGCCTTCAAGAGATGTCATGATTCAAGGAATACAAAACGTGATCAACGAACCTTTGGTTTCAAGAGAAAAAATCTTACTTCCGCCCTTGCATATCAAGCTAGGCCTAATGAAGCAATTTGTGAAGGCCTTAAATCGAGATGGAAATTGTTTTGGGTATTTGTCACGTAAATTTCCTGGCATTAGCACGGAAAAACTAAAAGCTGGTATATTTGATGGTCCTCAAATAAGGCAACTTGTTAAAGATCCACAATTCACCACATCAATGAACGAGACTGAATCTAACGCTTGGAGTTCATTTGTTCAAGTAGTACAAAATTTTCTTGGCAATCATAAAGCAGACAATTACGTAGAATTAGTGGAAACTATGCTTTCAAATTTTAATATTCTCGGCTGTAACATGAGTATAAAAGTTCACTACCTCCACAGCCACCTAGATCGTTTTCCAGAAAACTTAGGTGATTGTAGTGAAGAACAGGGGGAAAGATTCCACCAGGATATTAAAACTATGGAAGATCGTTATCAAGGACGATGGGATAGCCACATGATGGCGGACTACTGCTGGAGCCTTCAGCGAGACTGCCCTAGTAAACTCCATTCTAGAAAATCGTATAAAAGAAAATTTTTATGTGATTAGTGACTAATGTAATTATGTAAATTAAGTTTTTGCAATAAATACTTAAATCCATGTGTCTTTGTTTTTTTTAACTGTCAATAGTAATATTATATATTATAACAGTTATAACGTAAATTATATACACAATTTTTTAAAAAATCTCAAAAACTAGATCTGATAGACAAAATCTGAGAACCTTTTTACATTCTGCATCCAAAAATTACTCAGGAACAGTTAAAAAATCGCAGGCACCAAAATGTGTGTTGGCCTGTGTTATTAATAGTGAAAATCTAAAACAAAACAATGTTGTCATGGTAACACATAAACATGTCAAACTTTAGTTAAAGTGTCAGTTTATAAGTACTTAATTATCTTCAAACGTTACACTAATTGCAAAAATGAATCGTTTTGAATTCGGCGAGCTTGCTGATATGCATCTCTTGTATGGGGAAGCGCGCGGTAATTCTTTGTTAGCACAACGGTTGTACGGGCAGCGGTTCCCAAATCGTGAATTGCCAAACCATAAGATTTTTGTCAAAATTAATCAAAATCTACGGGAGACCGGCTCATTCGTGGTAAGTATTGCAGAAATGGCAACTTTCTGTGTTTTTTTCTTGCGCGTTTCTGTTTTACAGCCAATCTAAGAGGCTTTGTTATTTTTGCAGCCTATTCGAGAATTTGCAAGGCAGTGTCCGATCAGAGATGCTGTTGAGGATGAAGTCATGGCACGCATTCAGAATGAGCCCAACACTAGCACTTGTCAGATTGCGTCGCGACTTGATTGCAGCAAAAATACTGTCCATCGAGTATTGAAAATCCACGATCTGTATCCATTTAAACTTCAAAAGGTGCAGCATCTACTTCCTGGCGACGCTCCTCGGCGGCTCGAGTTCTGCGCGTGGTTGCTCGGTCAAGCGGATGAAAACTCTGATTTTTTAAGCATAATTTTCACGAGCGATGAAAAAGGATTTTCGCGCGAGGGGAGATTCAATCCTGGTAATAACCACGAGTGGAGCGAACAAAATCCCCATGCGACGCACATCAGAGGATATCAGCAGAAGTTTGGTGTTAATGTTTGGGCAGGTTTTCTGGGCGACCATTTGATTGGGCCGTACGTTCTACCTGATCACCTCAACGGGAATAGCTATCTAGTTTTTTTGCGAGATATTCTGCCCGAGCTGCTCGAAGATGTACCCCTCCAGTTGCGTAGAGAGACCTGGTTCCAACACGATAGTTGTCCAGCGGATTTTGCGCAACCTACAACAACAGGTGGATTGGTAGAGGTGGTCCCGTCCCTTGGCCAGCAAAGTCGCCGGACTTGGCTTCCCTGAACTTCTTTCTTTGGGGCGAAATGGAACGGTTGATCTATGCAACTCCTGAGTTGTGGTGGCAGCGGAATTTATAGCGAACGATCCAGGCGTGTTTGCTCGGGTGCGCGAATCCTGGCTCGACAGGTGCAGAAAATGCTTCGAAATGCCTGGTGAACACTTTGAGCATTTGCTCCACTATTAATAATAAATTATTTGTAAAAAAGCCTCCTTATTTTTCTTTCTAATAATAAATGAACCTTTTAATAAAGTTTTTAATAAAAAATTTTTCTCGAAAACGGAGAGAGATACGAAAAAATATCAAGTCACAAAAAAGTTGTACTTTTAACTGAGATTTCTAAAAAAAATATAAAATTTTCAAAAAGTCAATAGCGTACATTTTTTTTGTCATTTTTATTCGTGACACTGTCCCCCGGGGCGCCACTGGAAGTCATAATTAACATTTAATTAGTGCTAACTGAGCGTCTTATTAAGCTTACATCACCAGCGAAGATCTATCAAATTAGATAATACACCTCAAGTGGATGAAACTTTTTGCAGTCACAGTATCAAACACGGCTTATATACGACACGGTATACGACACGAGCGGAACAAGTTGGGAGTTTAAGCATCAAGATTTTCAAGTAGTTGAAACTAAATAAAAATCGGAAAAAGCAGATTAAAACACAACAGCGATCAAGAAGAGCAACGAATTTCCCTGCTGTGTGGCAGTTGGCACCGTTTGAGAATGCATCTCCATTTGAACAATCTGTGCGTGTGTCTGGGCAGCTTTGGGTAAGAATCTCCTATAAAAATTCACCATACCCAAAAACTGTCGGAGTTGTTTCACCGTTTGTGGTTGTGGGAAGTTGCGGATGGCGTCAACTTTTTCGGGAAGTGGCTGCGTTCCCTCGTTATTCACCAGGTAGCCCAGGAATTTGACAGAGGGCTGTGCAAAGTTGCACTTACCTGGGTTGATGACGACACCGTAGTCCTGCAAACGTTGGAACAGGATCTCCAGGTGGCGCATATGTTCGTCCATCGTACGGGATGCGACGAGAATGTCGTCGATATATGCGTAACAAAAGTCCAAACCACGTAGAACTTCATCGATGAACCTCTGGAATGTTTGCGCGGCGTTGCGCAGGCCAAAGGTCATGAACTCGAACTCGAAAAGTCCAAATGGAGTGGTTATGGCAGTTTTGCACATATCGTCTGGCGATATCGGAATTTGATGAAATGCCTTGATAAGAACTATCGTGGAAAAGACGGTTTTTCCAGCAAGACAGTGTGAAAAGTCCTGGAAGTGCGGAACGGGATATCGATCGGGTTCGGTGCGTGCGCTTCCCAGACCGTCTACAGGCCAGATTTTCGTGATCCAATCACTGGAAGGGGGGTACTGTGGCGACCATAATTCTTGCGCCACACTGTATATATTGTATTTTATTCTGTAGATACTGTGGCAACCTTTTTATTGTGCCACACTGTATATATGTATTTTTAAATTTAGTTATTTCTTTGTAAAAATTTAGTATAGTAGTTGTAAATAATATTTTCTAAATTGCACCAAATATTCAAACATCTGGCACGAATATTTCTACTTTCTTTTTAATGTTTTTCATTTTCGGGAACAAAAGAAATCCCTAGTGCGTACCTAGAGAAAGCAGTGGTTATTGTTAAAGCCACGTACCGACCAGATGTGGTACTCTCTTCACAGAGATGCTTTTTCTATAATTTTAGCCCAGTCAGTCTTCAACATCAAAACCGTCAACATCTCTCTCGTGCCAAAACTCTCTCTCCAGATTTTAACAACCTAAATCTCAAACACACTCTTTTCCATATTAATAAATATTCAGTTTTGTACATACCGTTAAACAGTGTTTTAATTATTACAACCATACTACCCAAATTACCAAAAATCTAATCTCGCTTGGTTTTACCAATCTCCAAACACAGCAATTGTGCTTGTTTCGTTAAGGATGATTTTCATTGGAAAATGTACCCCTGGTTTTGGTATCTATTTGGCAAATACACGACGCTGTTGATTGTGATTGATTATTTGGAGTTTGTAGAGAAACAACTGCAAATGTTTTATCTAGTGGAATATGTGAGGCCGAACGACCTCTACGAGCATGTCGAAGAGTTTTATTGTTAGCTAGGAATCCAGTTTGCAGAATTTTTGGATTCATTGTTCTCTAAACTACGATTCCGTTTAAAAGAATCAACAACAATTGTATTTGCAAAAGTATAGTGCATCTCTGCTTTTGGATTAAAAACATCTTAAACCAAAAGAAATTGAAAAATTCTTTGCAAGATAAGAGCTCACGTCATTTTATTCATCGTATAGGTAAGATGGCACACCTATAACAACATTTTCACGTTTTATCAGACACTGTGTAATAACACGATCTTCCGTTGCCTATACCCATATCGAGGTATGTATATAGCTAACAGTAAAGGGAATGATGATGTCTACCGTTTATATTGAAGCCATTTCCCATGTAAGAGCCCGTTGGGTCTATATACACGCCAGGAACAAGGTCGTTAGGAAGACCGTTTAATTATGATTAATGTCTGCCTATATGGCATGGCGGTACGATATTGAGTTCTAAATTACCATAAAGCCGGCGTTTAACTTTGCGATAACAGATCTACGAGGAATATGGAAAAAGTTCACTGGTTTTGATTACAGTTTAACTTTAGTTTTAGATTTCAGAGTAAATCTAGGTTATGCTAATGTGATATACGTGAAAAATGTTCAGTAATGTTTGCCGTCAAATTAACGCAAAAAAAAAACTACGAAGTTGTCTTAAAAAGTATGATGGATGGGTGGGATTTATATTGTTATTATATTATTTTTAAGCATTTTGTATATGCTTAACAGGTTACTTTTGATATTTGTCCCCATAAATTGCATTTAAAATTTCACCAGTTAGGTAGTTGGAACCTATAAATTTTATTAGAATATAATAAAGTAATTTAGTATTTTTATTACTGTCGGTATCCTTTGGCAGGCATGATTTATTATACGTCTTATATACGAGGGAAAAATGTATCAAAAAACGCTGCATTCGATGCCCTTTTATAATGTAAAGAGGCATAGGAACGGATAACTCCGGTAGAATCGTTTAATTTATATATTTTAAATTAAGATGAGAACGACTATACTGACATTTACTCTTAGAAATCTAAAAACCATATAGGCAATATTTGACATTATAAAATGCATCT
The DNA here is from genome assembly GCA_911728435.2 of Apoderus coryli. Lineage (NCBI taxonomy): Eukaryota > Metazoa > Arthropoda > Insecta > Coleoptera > Attelabidae > Apoderus > Apoderus coryli. Next base: position 37,062,228 of record OU452200.1, on the reverse strand, counting down.
AAACTATTTAAAAACAAAACAAATGTTGTGACATTTAAAAAGGCCATCTCACCACACAACCACGCCAAGCATCAGTTGGATGGATGGAATTGGTAACGGCCTACTCACTGCAAGTGATTTATTTGAAAAGCTGACACTTTGAATTTGGGCAATGCACTTTATCGACTCTAAATAAGATAGTGACAAACACATCATACGGCAAATGTCAGCGAATTTGAGATTTCTCACATACGATGAATTTATAGAGAGACATGCGGATTTTGCTTATAAATAGATTGGGAATTTGTATGGATGTATTTAAATAGTCTTTAAAATATCATGGCGTTCGGAATCAGTTAAGTGTAAAATTATCTGTACGTATTTATATTTTGCAGAGGTAATTACACTAGTGTCTAAAAATTTTCGATAATTTTGCCTAGGTATTGCCTAAAAGCAATAAGGGTTCATTTTAAAATTTTGGCGAAATACCCCAGTCCGAAGGAGGAGGGCTATTTTGCAAAAGGCAATGGCGTTGTTAGAGGCTTATTACGAATGGTAATTAGAACTATTGTTGTAAACGTCAGAGAGTGTCATTATTTATGTCAAACAACAATAAATAAACTGTTGCCCTCGAGGCACGACTAGCTCTCCATATTTAAGTGTAAAAGTAATAATTTATGACCTTTTTGTCATTTATCTAAATTTAATAAATTTTTGTTTTGTTTTAGACATCAGCTATTTTTTTTTAAGTATCGGGTTTTGTGCCTTTTTCTTCTCTTTGGAGGCACTATTTATACGCAGATATTTTATATTTCAGATCTAGACCAAGTTCTTGTACGCAAAATAATTGATTTTTTTAGTTTTATTATAAAACTTATTTTGCCCCCTTTTCTAATATTTACGAACGCCTATGTAAACAAAATTGTTATGCTGCATGTTGTAGGTTATCCGTTAAGTGGTTTTTGAGTTATCACGGATAGAAATTTTCTGACCCTTTTATAGAATTTTCACGGACGCCTATGGAACATTAATTTTTCTCGTGTATTTTTAACACCAATTCAACTAGTTAAATATAACATTTTTTACATTTTAATTTTTTTTTCATTTTACCCCTTTTTTTTACTATTTACGAACGCCTATGTAAATAAAAAAATTTTGCTGCATTTTTTAGGTTATCTTATATCAAAGCTATATATAATTAGCCAATTTTCCTGGTATATTTGGGAAACGTTTTTTTTTTTTCGTTTTTGACCCTTTTTTTAAGACTATTTTCGAACGCCTGTGTGAACTAATTCTTTTATGTAACATTTTTTAGGTTATATTCTATCACAACTATAAAAAATTATTCAATATTTCGGATAAGTTTAAGAACTATGATTTTTTAAATTTTTAAACCCTCTTTTAAACCCATTGCCTACGCTCAATGTTAATCACCACCTATAAATATCCTGTAGTATTTTCGTACCAAATGTGGTTAGAATCCGTTAAGTGGTTTTTGAGTTATCACGGATACAAATTTTTTCTGACCCTTTTATAGAATTTTCACGGACGCCTATGGAACATTAATTTTTCTCGTGTATTTTTAACACCAATTCAACTAGTTAAATATAAAAATTTTTACATTTTATTTTTTTTTTTTCATTTTACCCCTTTTTTTACTATTTACGAACGCCTATGTAAATAAAAATTTTATGTTGCATTTTGTAGGTTATCTAATATCAAAGCTATATGTAATTAGCCAAGTTTTCTGGTATATTTGGGAAACGTTTTTTTTTTCATTTTTGACCCTTTTTTTAAACTATTCTCGAACGCCTGTGTGGACCAATTCTTTTATGGAATATTTTTTAGCTTATATTGGATCACAACTATGAAAAATTATTCCATATTTCTAATAAGTTTAGGAAATATATATTTTTTATGTTTTGACCCCTTTTCCACTATTTACGAACGCCTATGAATGTAAGTTATTTATGACACATTTTATAGGTTATATTCTATCAAAACTATAAATAACTAGTTAATATTTCTGCTATTTTTAAGAAATACGTTTTTTTTTAATCTTTTTTACCCCATTTTACACTATTTTCGAACGCCCATGTGGTCTAATATTTTATGTTCAATATTTTAGGTTATATTCAATTAAATGCGTAAAAAATTATGCAGTATTTCGGATAAGTTTAAGAACTATGAATTTTTTTAATTTTTGAACCCTCTTTTAAACCCTTTGCCTACGCTCAATGTTTACCAAAATCTAATCAGCTCCTTCCCATGTCCAATAGTATTTTTGTACCAAATTTGGTTAAAATCTGTTGAGCGGTTTTTGCGTTTTCGTGCATACAGACAGACAGACATTTTTTTAAAACTACTTATTTATGTATAAAATGACCAAAAACAAGTATTTCCGGTGAAATTAAAATTTTTTTTTTTTTTTCATGAAACTAATAGTCTCCATATATACATATATTACATATATGATATGGAGAGCTAATAAGTAGTTTTAAAAAATGTCTGTCAGTCTGTCTGTCTGTATGCACGAAAACGCAAAAACCACTCAACAGATTTTAACCAAATTAGGTACAAAAATACTATAGGACATGGCAAGGAGCTGATTAGATTTTGGGAAACATTGAGCGTAGGCAAGGGGTTTAAAAGAGGGTTCAGAAATTAAAAAAATTCATAGTTCTTAAACTTATCCGAAATACTGTATAATTTTTTTCGCATTTAATTGAATATAATCTAAAATATTGAAAATAAAATATTAGACCACATTGGCGTTCGAAAACAGTGTAAAATGGGGTGAAAAAGATTTAAAAAAAACGTATTTCTTAAACATAGCAGAAATATTACCTAGTTATTTATAGTTTTGATAGAATATGACCTAGAAAATGTGTCATAAATAACTTACTTTCATATGCGTTCGTAAATAGTGGAAGAGGGGTCAAAACATAAAATATATTTATCTCCTAAACTTATTCGAAATATGGAATAATTTTTCATAGTTGTGATAAAATATAACCTAAAAAATGTTGTTGTTAAGACTCACTACTTAATAGCCCAACCACCCTAGTTGCCCTCGTAAATATTGTTGAAAAGTATTCTGTATCCACAATACGAAATGACACTTAGTTCCCACTAATATAAAACAAAAGTCATGTTCATTTAGCATTTTGGAGAATTCGTTGTATTTCTCTATTTACGTTGCTGTTTCACAATGTAATAAAAACCGACAAGTCTGGTGCAGAGCAGCACGTCGTCGTCGTCGTGGTATTGTCAGTCGGTGTTGCGTTTAATAATAATAATAACGATAATAATAAGACCAGCTGCGGCAGTCATTCTCACGCCACTCAGAGAATGATCTTAATTAGTCGTTCAGTGTGCGTCACGAAATCTGTCGACAGCCATTACCAGCCTGTCATGTTTATCGATCGTAATATATTGCTGTTGTAGTCAACAGTGGCTTACACAACAAAACATCCTTTATTTACTACAAACATTTCTGACCTTTTTAAACTTGCGAAATGCCACTTTTCTAACTTTCCTTTCACGGGAGAACATTTTTATTTCTTTTGTATCGTTTGCTGCAGTAACTTTGGAACTGATATGAGACGTCGCATCAAAGCAATAGAGAACTTGTTTGCTGTTTTCCATTGGTTGCTCAAAGAAGATCAATTTAGGCAGGCTATTGAGAGTTAAAATCCTAAAGCCGAATTAGAGATCCATGACAGACTAGAGAAATACTCCAGAATAGACTCTGGGAGTGCTAGTCAACAATCTTACCGGCACTGTATCTCTTGGGAATAAGGACTATGCGGGATGGAAGAGGAAACAGTTTCACACGTCCTAGCTTAGATCGAAGGTTTAGTTAGATTGTTCAGAATAGTAGACTGCTAGAGGATGGGTTAGGGCTTCTGATCTGAGCGGACGTCTTCCTCAAGTTGGATCGGAAAATAGGTGTGTTCTACTGAGGAGCCAAAAATTACACTATTATGAACAGAAAACTTTATTATAACCCCGTCTTCTATGGGATTGTCCATCTTTTCTTTTTAGATTCATTGTTTCCATGCTCTTGATCTATGATTTTTTCATATTATTATACTCATCATCTACAATCTACATAAATCGAACTTGTTATTTTAAATTTGCCCATTTCTCTACTGTAAGTTCATTTTTTTGTTGTGGGCCTTATTTTTTGCGTGGTGGAGTGATTTGAGCGTTGTGCACACGGCGAGCGATCATTCTCACCTAATTCTTCAGCGAAAAAAATATGCTGGAAGTTGATCACATACTCAGACAACCACAAGTTAACACTAAGTTATCAAAGTTAATGATAGCAAGTAGTTACGGGTGAACTGTGCTTTAAAAAGAGACCCACTAATTATATAATACTTGTGTGATATATATTTTAATTTTTGACAAACAGATCTATCCGGTTTCGAGGAGTAATTTAAGAGCGGAGCAGCAGTTTACTACAAATTTGTTTATTTTCGAGGAATTTGTGTTTCAGAACTCTCTCTAGAACTCTCTTCTCTTGAGATAAAGCGATTAAAACTACAACTTTTTTGTCTATTGTATTTTTTATATTGCATGAGCTACTTCATAACAATGTACCTCATATTGCACTCGATATGTGTTTGTTGCTTGGTTTAGTTTTGGAACAGAATTTCTTTCAATTTAATGATAAGATTTATAGATAAGAAACAGGTTTCAAACCTTTCCCCATTTTTAGCAGAAATTTCTATGAAAAGTAATTGAGAAAAAACATGCAATATTCATTCCTGAGCTATGATGACGTAGCTGAAGCTTCCCTGGTTTTCGTCGCAAGCTCAAAAAACAGTTCGTCTCAAGTGGTAAGTGGTTGAAAGAAATTCTATAATCAAATTCGTATACAATATGAGCCGGAACCAATCTACTATATGGGTTTTCTAAGATCTATCTAATCCCGCAAAATTGGTTCCCACACGAAGCGCTTCTAAATAAATGATGTCGCGTTTCTTCGGCTATACAGGAGCCGTTGCAACAATTGCTTTAGAGGATCGAAAAACAGTTAACGCTAAATGGAATACAGTAATTTGTTTGAAGAAAATCATAGACTACAGCAGGAAGAACAACCGCATAATGAATCATTATGAGAATGCCAGCCAAGCCAACCCAACCAGTTGACTATTTGAAGAATGAAAATGTTGAAATAATGTCTCATTCACACAGCAATTATCTTCACCAAGAAGCTTGGGGTACAATTTTACTCAGAATGGAAACAAAATTTTCTGTTGAATATTTTCTTCCCAGATTTTTTAAAACATAAAAGATAACCCTCGTGGTATTACATTTCTATCGAGTTTTACATCGTGTTTATATTTCAAGAAATAAACTAAATTCATAGACATTAAAAGAAAGGCGTCCGACACTGAGGTCTATAGAGCTGTTGCTTAATTCCATAACGGTCCATTAGGTATGCAAATGGGTGCTAGTTGATAAAATGGGAAGCGATGCTGATCCGATTTTTGCCAAGGCTATCAGCCGTAATCACGTCGGACACGTAAACTAGACAGGCAACTGACGGGTCGACTGCGCCCTTCCGACGTCTGACAGGCCCGACAACTTGCTATTATATTCACATATACACAGAATACATATATGGGAACATGTGCTTCCAATACGTGAATATAGGTACACAGCTCGAGATAGATAATGGAGAAGAAAGTGGATTTAATGTGTTAATACAGGGTGGTCCAAATCAAAACGAAGTTTATTTTATTTTTTCATTCGATTTGGTTTGCGGAGGGATTTTTTAAGGCAAAATGAATGTCATCCTCAGGATTTAGATAACAAAAATAGTTCAAGTTATTTTCATTTGCTTTGTATATTTATCCGCTCTCATATCTTTCAAATACCAATGCGAATGTACATAGATTCTTCCTAACACCCGTTGCAACTCCAGAGCTTTGCAGTACAATTAAAGACATCAAAAACAAGGTGTCATCTGGAACTGATGGAATCACTTTGAAAATGTTGTCTAATCTACCGGAATGTACATTAATCGTTTTCACAGATTTAATTAACAAGTCAGTCCAAAATGGAATTTTTCCACAACGCCTTAAGACATCTATAATAATTCCTCTGCACAAGGGTGGCGCTAACGATCAAGCTTCAAACTATCGTCCAATTGCACTTCTATCTACTCTATCAAAGATCATTGAAAGACTGGTTAAAAGGAGACTTCTATCATTTCTGCACAAATATGAAGTATTAACTAGCCACCAATTTGGATTTTTAGCTAACAAATGCACTAATGATGCTATATTCTCCGTCTTCAACAATGTTTACTCCAACTTGAACAATCATAACATGTGTAAGTCATAACATCCTAATTAAATTAAATACAGCACTATGGAATTCGGGGGGTTCCACTGGGATGGTTTAAGTCGTACCTTAGCAACAGTGTCAGTGTGTGAGGGTCAATGCGGCTGTGTCTACTTGCAGGCCGATGGATTGTGGAGTTCCACAGGGTTCGGTGTTGGGTCCTATTTTGTTGTTGCTATTTATCAACGACATTACGTGCCTAGACATCAGCGGTAAAGTATGTCTCTTTGTTCATGATACTAGTTTCATTTGGTGCGGCCCGGATAGTGTGGATAGTACCATATCCAAAGACTTAATCACCAGCAAATCATGGTGTGACTCTAACCTGTTGTGCTTGAACACTACGAAAACTAAATCTGTGTCATATAAAGGTGCGCTGCAGTCTTTTGAACTTAATGATTCCACTATTGACGTCGTTTCTTCTGTGAAGTTTCTGGGCCTTGTTGTTGACAGCTCCCTGAAGTGGAAGTTGCACATTGATGCGTTATCAAAAAAATTAAGCTCTGCCTGTTTTGCGTTAAGATCAGTTTCCAAAAAACTTAACTTGTTAACTCCCATAACAGTCTACTTTTCACTCTTCGAATCCCATCTTCGATACGCGCTTCCATTCTGGGGTACATGCTGTGCAACGCAATTTGGGCGTATTTTTAGATTACAAAAAAGAGCTATTCGATACTCTCTGAGATTGCACTATAGAGCCCATTGCCAGGACTTCTTCAGAAAATTTAAAATACTAACACTACCTTCCTTATTCATATTGGAATCGGTCTGCTTAATCCGCAAACACCTGTCAGATGTCTCTGATAGACCATTCCATAACTATCTCCTTAGAAACTTCGAACATGATCTTTATCTGCCAGCCCCATCCTCCGAATTAATCAAAAACTCGATTATATACAATGCAAAAAAAATGCACAACCATCTGCCAATGGAAATCAAATTGCTATCAACCCTTCCTCGATTCCGTAAAGCTCTAAAGACGTATTTGTTAGAAAAAGCTTTTTATACGGTAGGTGACTTTTTTAATGTGCATTACTTTAAGTCTTTATTGGTTTATTTATTTATTTATTTGACGATGTACCTGTATGTATTAATTATTATTCTTATGTTTTATATGTTTTGTTTACCTGTCTACAGATTATTTTTAATTTTTTGGCAAATATATATTTATTATTTATTAAGCCTCTTGTTTTTCCTGAAATTAGTCAGTTTATTTCGGAACAATTAAATGACTGTTGCATTGGCGGCCGAAACATGCTGACTCTTCGCATCCTCATGTCGTCGACGCGGCTCTTCAAAAACTTGATCATTTACAAAGATGAACGCATCCACTTGATGGTCAAGTTTTTCGATGCTAAGAGCAACTTTTAATGCAAAAGAAGATACCGACATTTCAAAGTACCAAAAATTACAAGCCATAAGTTCCATCACGGGAACAGATATACAGCAGTTATTACTGAAGCAGCATATGTTTTTATCACTTCTACTTTCAGAGGAATATAGAAAAACTGTGATAGGGGCGACGTATCCTAGAGTATTTTCAAAAATTCGTATTGCATATTCCAAAAGCCGATGTTAATTGGACGACCCTGTATATAATTATTGTTAATTTGTTACAATAATAGCAAAAGCTTTACTTTGGTCATCGTCAAATTGAAGGGTTACATCACCCGTTATTATTGATGTAATGAATTACATCTTCTTCATATTTATATGCAGCATCGAGAGTGACATCTGCCTAAACCATATTTTGATAATAAAAAAAAAATGGTTGTAAATTAAAATGTTAATAAAACTGAATTTGTTTTGACAAGATATAGAGTGTAGCGTTGTTTTTTTAAAAGATAAAACAAGTGCAATTGACAGTGTTTTATGTTTTATATGAAATGAAACAGAACAGAAAAATATATTGGATAATTTTATTTCGCATTTAGTTCTTTTAATATAACCTTATATTTAAAATAAAATAAAGCAGGGGTGTACAGGGTGGGCCCTTTATTTGAGGAGTTCGAGAAAAATCAACCTCCATCCTCCAGACTCAACTTTTGTGAGAAAATCACTGACGCAAAGAGAATTTAAATATCTCTAAGCGTTTGGTCGTTTTTCCATATTTAAATTCTTTGATTCTGTCTGATTATGTGCTTTTCTTATAGATTAATGAAAATAAATATATAAAACTATATATTCATAGAAAGCTCATAACAAGCCGAACAAAAATATAGACAAATATACGGGGTGCCCAATTAAAAAAAAAACATAAGTTTGGTGTATATCTCTGAAATCGTTTTCCTCATAAAATATATAACTACGCCACTGAATTCTATGCCAAAATCTCTATCCGGGTTAGTTTTTATCTTCCCGCTAAGTTAAAGAGTAACCGAGGGGTCCCAAAATGCCAATATTCAATATCGTCCTGTAACTCGGAAACTAAGAGGGCTATGACCATATTGTTGGTGGCATCTTTTGTTTCACAAAAATAATACAATTGCAGGTGGTTTACAAAGCCTACTTTTTTATAAGTAAAGTTAGTTTTTTCTACAATTTTGCTTATAATTTGTTAACGAATATAGCTAGTATTTTTTTTCACAAAAGTTGCTCAGAAAAATTAGCTCTTTTGAACTATGCAAAAAAAAATTGGTGACGTCATTTACTTCAGTTTCCAAATTCCAAAAAAAGACTCTATTTTTGCACAATTTATAATATTGTCAGCTTTCTTTAACAAATTCTTTACATGTCTTTGAGAAGGAATAAGAGTGGCAAGTAAGAATTCAGAATCAGGACCTGGAAAAGAATAATCAGGAGAGCCCTAACACAGTTTGATCTGGCTGAACTACTTGGCAACACGCTGTTAAAATGTCAGACTACAGAATTAGCTTTTATATCTGTTGACTTCATTACCGAGCAAATTCAAGCCGAAAAATCAGGCACTTCAAGCTCAGAGCTGTTCGTTCACGTTCCGGAAAAATGTGTCTAAAAAGTCTGGTTGAAAACCTGAATTTCCAAGCAGGTTGTTCAAATGACCTAGATAGAACCGTGGTTACTCCATTTGATATTCTCCTCTACCACTGGTTAGAAAGCGAGTGAATGGGACGAAAGCCTTCCAAGTCGCAAATAATAACTTCATCAATCGAAAACTTAAGCGAGAAGAAAAAATGAAAGGAAGAGAGGAGGTTATTTATAGAAGAATCGAATCAGAAAAAAAAACTAAAATAACAACGAGAGTTAAAGGCAAAGATTCCAATTCGGAAGAGAGTGAATGACAAGATTTTGTTTTCAATTCAGTCAATATCAATGAAAGAACAAACAATGAAAATTGTTTGTTCTTTTATTGATATTGACGTATTGGAATTTGTGTTAGAAAGAAAAGGAAAAAAAATGTTTCAACCTGAGAAAGTTACTAACTAGTAACGAAACGTCGTTTGTTTTGATTTCTGTGTGACGAAAATAAATATGAATATTTTTATGTAGAATAAAGAGGAATTTTTATAAGAACCGAACACCCCAAGAAAAAAGTAAAACTGAAAAAAAAAATTGGAATAGCGGTTCAAGAATAATACAAAAATAAATATGACAAGATTTTGTGCAGGCAAACAAAGACCATATTGGACAATTCGCACCTGGCAACAATGATGCAATGTGGATATTTTGTGAACAACACTTTTCTGAGGATAATGCGGTAGCACTCTGGGTTCAGTTATGTGTTATGTGCCCATAGAGCTTTCAACAGCTTTTTGTAGCTTAATATTAAAAATATTTGATTGACAAGTTTTACTATAGTTTGTCAGAGTTTCTCAATTCTTAAGCTAACAGTGCTTGTGTTTGATTTTTGTTTAGTTTTTTGTGCATATTTGTTTGTCATGAAAGGTTATATACATTTAAATACTATTCTGTGTTCTTTATATGTATTGTAGGTTTTGTTTATTCGTTTAGTGAATTATTGTAATCAAAACTTGTATTGTGTGTAATTACGACCCTATCCAATCATAAAATTGGTTTGAGGTGTAAGTGATAAATAAATAAAATAAATAAAGAACTTTATTATTAACTTTACAAAAGCAAATAAACAAAATGGGGGCCCATATTCTAATAATAATAAGTTTCTATGTTATCTAAAGCTACAGCACGTTCTTTTGTTCCACTTTCGGCATGCGCGGTTAGAGATCCAACGCAGTCAAGTTCCTATGCAGCCTGAAACATGCGTGGCGGTAGTACCAGAACTTCGTACACGATCAGGACGAAGACACGTCCGCGTTCCAGACCGTCCAGAGGCCGGATTTTCGTGATCCAATCATTGGAAGGGTGCTATTGTGGCGACCATTATTCTCAGACATTATTTAGTTTAGAAACTTTACCAAAACACTTTCTTAAATCCCTATATACGCGCGAGATTTAAGTAAAGCTGAGAACTACCGAAGAATAGATTCCAATTATGAAAACTGGAAAAAGGAACTTTTAATACCCGTAAAATCAGTAGAAAATTAGTTTCGTTGCGGCGGCGTATTTTTCAAACATCAAACGTGTATAATATATTTGCCATATCACTCCAGATAATTGACCATTGTTACTTGAACTCAAGTAAAAGAATCTTTCTGTGTATACTGAGAATGACTATGGAGTATGTTATTATTATTATTATTACATCGGCCTCTTTTCAGCTGTCCATTCACAATGTCGACATGCATATTATACTAGTGGCATGATATCATATTGTGTATACTGTGGTCTGCCACTAACTATTCTTTCTCTCTCGATGGCGTGTCAAGTATTTGACAGCTTGACAGGATAATTAAGAGGTAAACAGAAGAAAAAAAATATGTTTGGGGTGAAATGGTAGAACAAATCTTCGACTTCCTGTGTTCTGTTTGCTTTTCATGTTGTATAGTTTAATAATATGATGTTACATATAATAGTATAGGGGTTGGTTAATGTATTTGTGGATAAACTTGGTATAATGGATATGTCCACCTACTCCAATTACCATTTTATGGATCTACAAGTATATTCAAATATTTTTGGATAATGTAATAATGGATATTTTTACTAATGGCAATCGATAGTGCCTTTATACTCATAATTTGAGTGAGGAATCGACCTAAATCTGTTGTGTGATTTCAAAAAACATCAACGCTGTGCGCAACTGATCGGAATGTGAGATAGAGGCCTCTTTTGCCATATCGTAGGCGCATTTATTTGTTTACCAAAAGTTATATGCAAAATCAGGAAGAACAAGCGAAAATATCAGCATTTGAAGGAAAAAAAAAGTTGGGATAAATTCTCAATACCCATCTTCGCTTGATTTGTTGCCCCATGAATTTTTCTTTCGAAATGTAAAACCAAATATAGTGATTTTCATCAATTCAAAAGGAGGTTCAAGACCATTTTGGGATACAACCTTTATAGTGCATGCAACAGTATACGAGGGTTGCCTTTTATATTTCGGGATTTGGCAACCCTGGTGGTGCAATCTCGCAACTGACAGATCTATCGTAAAGTTGGACATTTTTGAGGTGAATACGTACTCAGAATTTTGACGTACGAGCGCTATTTGTGTTGTTTACAGTAACATAGAAGATTCATCTCGGCCCAACAATGGAATTAAATCGTGAACATTTTCGTGCGATTATTTTTTACAACTTTCGATGTGGATTAACTCAGCAACAGTGCATGGATGAACTTAATTCAATTTTTGGCGATGAAGCTCCATCAAGGACCAGGGTTTATCGATGGTATCGTGAATTCAATCGTGGTCGTATACGAATTTCGTGAAGGTCGTCCAAACTCAGTTGTTGTTCCGAAAACCATTGATGCTGTGCGCGAACTGATATTGCAAGATCGTCATGTGACCTATCAAGAGATTGAGCCAACCTTAGGCATTAGTGGGACCAACATACATTCAATATTGCATTAAACATTTGACTGTCAAAAAAATTTGTTCGTGTTGGATCCCACACAATTTGTCAATCATTCAAAAAAAGGCTCGTGTCGATTGGTCGAAAGAAATGCTCAAAAAATACGATCCCGGTGCTTTGAAACACGTCTATGACATCGTGACAGGTGATGAATCGTGTATTTACGCGTATGAGCCCGAAAGTAAACAGCAGTCGACTGTATGGGTGTTTCAAGATGAGTCAAATCCAACAAAAGTTGTTCGCGCACGAAGCACTTCCAAGCAAATGGTTGACTGTTCTTTCGGAAAAACTGGATATGTCGCAACCGTACCACTAGAACAACGCAGAACAGGCAATTCTGAGTGGTACACAGCCATTTGTTTGCCAGTTGTCTTTAAAGAAATCAGGAAAACCAACCGCCGAAGACGGATCACTCTTCACCACGACAATGCGAGCTCTCACACATCGGCTCAATCTGCATATTTGCGCACCCAAAACATCGATTTGATGAGTTATCCGCCGTATAGTCCTGACTTGGCACCGAAGGACTTCTTTTTATTCCCGTACCTAAAAAACAAACTGAGAGGTCAACGTTTTTCGACACCTGAAGAAGCGGTTGCTGCATTCAGAATGCATGTTGTGGAGATACCTCAATCAGAGTGGCAAAAGTGCTTCGACAATTGGTTCAAACGCATGCAAAAGCGTATAGATCTTCATGGGGAATATTTTGAAAAACAATAAAGTGATTTTCGATGATTAATATTTGTTTTTGTTCTCTAATCCCGAAATATAAAAGGCAACCCTCGTATACCTAAACCTTAAGGCAATAATTTTGAAAAGCAATAAAATAGTTTAACTGTTGTGTTAGTGACCTCTAAGTGTTTTCAAATTGAAGTTTGTTGGTTTTAGGTCAATTAAAGAAACAAAGTAATTCCTCTGTCGACGTTTCGACTTTTATTAAGTCATCCTCAGGACACTAGAATAACACAAAAAAGAAAAACATAAAAGGTGACTTGAAATTTACAAATAGTTGTTAAATACACAAATACAAAAAAAAATATTAAAAAAATATATAAAAATATAAATAAATAAAACATCAAGACTTGTAATGTATTTTTTTTTCCCTTTGTTTAAACACAGATAAAACTAAATACTACAACGGGTTCTCCATACTCACGTGAACAATTTGTTTCTTTTGTCAATGTTTTCAATTGTGAAGGACATTTACATATGATGAAATCAAAAAGGGGGTTTCTTCTTTTAAACATATACTTTCTTATTTTATTAGTGTATAAACTAAAACTGAATAGGCACAAACGAACAGAAAATGATACATTTAATTTTTTTTTTTTTTTTTTTTTTTTTTTTTTTAATTATAGTTTTAAATAAAATTCCATCTTTTCCTATCAAACAGGTGTATATATATATATATTACTTTCCAGGTTGTAGGTGGTTATTATACGGGGTTTATTTATACAAAATGGATTATTATCTTCTTCGTGGGATCCTATTAATTAAATTTGCATAAGCAGAGCTGAAATTTTGGGTGTCAACTTGTTTATTTACATTATTTTGATGTATTTTTATGTCTATCATCTCTTTCAAAAGTCTTTTTTTGTAGTTTCGCTGTCCACCAAGAATTTCTGTGTTTTCAAAATCAATGTCATGTAACGTCGCATTAACATGCTCAGTTAGACCAGATTTGTTTGGAGCATTAACTAAGTTTTGGGGTCTGATGTTCACTTGATGCTCTTTTATTCTTGTTCCTAAATACCGAGAAGTCTGACCTATATAGACTTTATTACAATCTTTACACGGTATTTTATAAACAACGTTGCTCCCAAACTCCTTAGGGGTTACTGATTTTAGTTTACTAAAGAATTTTTTAGTTGTGTTTTCGTTCTTGAAAGCAACTTTGATATTAGTGTTAGTAAATACTTTACCTAATTTTTCGGATAAACTACAGACATAGGGTATTTTTAAATATCTTTTATTATTATTTGGATTTAAATTAGGTAAACTATTTTGATTGGTTTCAGATTTGAAGAGTATTTTATTAATAAGTTATCCAGAGAAACTTATTAATAAAATACGTGAGTATGGAGAACCCGTTGTAGTATTTAGTTTTATCTGTGTTTAAACAAAGGGAAAAAAAAAATACATTACAAGTCTTGATGTTTTATTTATTTATATTTTTATATATTTTTTTAATATTTTTTTTGTATTTGTGTATTTAACAACTATTTGTAAATTTCAAGTCACCTTTTATGTTTTTCTTTTTTGTGTTATTCTAGTGTCCTGAGGATGACTTAATAAAAGTCGAAACGTCGACAGAGGAATTACTTTGTTTCTTTAATTGACCTAAAACCAACAAACTTCAATTTCAATAAAATAGTGTTTTCTTCATCTCCCTAGATTTTGGAAAATTATTAAAGGTGACTCTATATACAGGGTATTCATAATATATGCGGAGGACTTTAGGATGTGAGAGCTCGTCCAAAAATTTGAAAAAAAAAATTCTAAATGCACCATTTTCAAGAAATTGAAAAAAAAATTGTTTTTTGCGATTATCTCCGGAACCGTTTGTCCTACAGGAAACAGCTTTTTCAAGCATTTTCTACTCTTAATATGTAATATTTTGTGCAAGACTTTTTTTTTATTCATAATTGGTGAAGATTTTGAAGATGTAGTGGGTGTTTTTCTTACCAATTTCTACGCCACTGGAAAAAGTGCGGTTTTAAGATACCTGTTTGAACCGCCAATGTTTTCTACATAAAAAAGAAACTTTTGGTCACAAGTTCTAAAGTTGACCGTTTTCAAGGAAATCAACTTGTTGAAAAACAAGGTCAATTTTTTGAAATAAATTTAATTTTTTCTACTAATTAAACGTGAACTTCATACTTAATTGCAAAATTAAAAAATGATAGAAAAGTTATGTTTTCAAAATTCTCCAAACCGTAAAATAAGTAACGCATTTCGCACATTTCAGCATAAAAAAAATTTAATACTCGTAATTTTTTTATCAAGTAGGTTTTAAGTTTTCAAACCAAAGTTACCTCCTGTCAAAAGAACAATTAGTTTGTTGTTTGTTTATTAAAAATAAAAAAATAACACCTGCAAAAGGTAAATTTATATTACAAAATAAAAAATGAATAATTACACCAACTGCAACGCTGAAATGTGCGAAATGCATTACCTGTACGGAATGGCGAGCGGTAATTCGGTAGAAGCAAGGCGGTTGTATGAAGAAAGACATCCTGATCACCAACACCATAACTTGTTTCAACGCATTCACAAACGACTATGGGAAAATGAAAGTTTTAAATGGAAGAATATTGCTGATAATGGGCGGCCTATGGAAGTTGCAATTCCCCTACCAGAGGCTGCCCTCAATGAAGTTGAAGAAAATCGCGACCACAAGTACCAAAAAAATTGCTCACAACTTAAACCAATTTCACTTGATAGTTTGGAGAATTTTGAAAAGACAAGTTTTGTATCCCTACCATATCCAAAGAGTACAAGCCTTTTTGCCAAAAGATTTTCCGCTAAGACTGGGTTTTTGTAGATGGATGCAAGATAAAATAGCTCCAAATCCTCAGTTTAGAGTCGAAGTTGTGTACCGACAAGCATCTTTCTCGAGAGATGGTATTTTCAATTTTCACGATAACCACATATGGGCTGAAGAAAATCCCCATGAAATTGCAGAAGGCCATTATCAGCAACAATTTTCTGTAAATGCTTCGTCGGTGATCATTTGGTAGGCCCACATTTTTTACCGAACAGATTCAACGGGGCAGATTAAAGAGAATTTCTAGAAGAAGTACTGCCAAAACTGCTGGAACATGTACCGCTTCAAGTAAGACACCTTATGTATGATGGAGCTCCGGCCTACTTTAGGATCGGTCGAGGACATCCACACTCTTGGCCCCCGCGATCTTCCGAACTTATATTATTAAACACCCTGTATAGTAAAACAAAACCTAGCTGATGGATCTACTTTAACTCAAATAAACCCAGCAATGCTTAATACATACTTTGTTTAACCAAAATATTCAATCGATTGGCAATATATATAGAAGAAATTCTATTAACAACACAATGTTATTGTTATGACATGGTTCTGATAAAACAATGAAAAGAAGCTAATGAATTACCACCGTACAAGCTCCAAGGATATCGGACCATGTCATCATATTGTCACTGAAAGCTCTTCATAGCCATGGCGCTGTGGCAACGTATTGCGAAGAATAACCAGGCAACTCGAAGAGTGGTTAATAATAATTGAGGTAAAAATATATGTAGTGTTTGAATGAAAGTCAAATCTCCACAAAATAAATTTAATAGAATTTAGTCTATCCGCCATACATGTTTCCAAAGATTTTAATTTTGCTCAGAGGTCGAAATTGGAATAGTTAATCAAATAAAGCAATTTAGCAAACTTATTTCTGTTGATTGATTCTAGAAGCACACTTTTTTACATCAATTTTGTAAAAAAAATAAATATGACTTGTTTGTAAGGAGAATCAAGTGTGTCACTTGAAAAGCTATTATGTCAATTATTTACTATATTATTCTTGAAAAAAAACGACCACGAAGGTTCTTAGCCGTGTATTTGCTAGCACACATTCTATTTTTTGTGCACATTGTCTGTAAATTGTATAAACAACACTATTTACTATGAACCTGTTACTTATTTTCATATTTACATATAATCACCATGGGGAAATCATTAACAATGATGTAGCACGACATGTGACAGGTGATTTATCACTTGAGCGAAGTGAACATGATTTATTGTCGTAATTCATGGCATACACTCATTAGAAAATAGCATTTTTTTTCAAGCTTTATTCTTTTATGTTCTATTCCATATTTCTGCAACAATTTCCACTTGAAAACATTTATATCTATACAGGATGAATAAGTTTCAATATCATTAGCACGTAAAAGAAATATGGGGGTTTTTAAAATACACACAATGTTAGGACACGTTATAGGATTGTCATGTATATTTTATTTTTTTATTTCACACTTGGTATGATGTGTTCACTGTTATTATTGTTGCTATTGATATAGAAAACCGCCTTTAAATATTTTTTTCTACGACTGTCTTTAAATGCCTTTATTATATGTGCAATCATGATTTGAAAATGTAGTACATTGTTATGCTGTTTTTTATTTAACCGTGCACAAAAAATATTTTCCACTACTAGAAATATTTATTACGCACGGGTAAATTTCCTGGTAAGGACAAAAGTTGCGTGGCTATGAAAAATCATTTTAAAGGTAGTGACAAACCATTTTAGAAAACAAAATAAAAAATGCATATCCAAATTTAAACGTTAATTTTGAAATTGCCGTCGTGTAGACATATTAGAACCATTAAACTCTTGATTTTAAACTTTGTGTCGAAAGTCAATAGTTTTCAAAATATTTAAGAAAATAAAATTCGGCGTTTCTCACATGTCACCCTGTATATCAGAAACTAAAAAGAATTTGCCTACATAGTAAAGAAATATTAAATAGGCATCAAAAACTGCAACTTTTAATTTAACTAACTTTCTATCTTGCACGGTTTAAGAAATAGCATGTAGATTTTTTAGTTTTTATATTTTAAATTGTGCTTTGGTTAAGTTTGTTTGATTTCTTAATAAACGTATACATATTGGTACTTTGTTTTTCAATGGATGTGGCGGTGAGGGGTTGGGCCAGGAAATTCCTTGGAACACAGGTTGTTAGGATTTTACAGTTGTATCAAGATGTCGCACTTTATATTTGTTACAAACTCAGAGAAAATAAGCGGTATAGTTGAATGGTAGCCCAATCCAAGCAATCCTAACCACCGGCAGCTCCGTCAAGAGTAAGGTGAGGGTTGCGCCACTGGTTTATGGGCGGTCAGTACCAGAAACCAACGTTCTTGTGTTCACCCTTCAATTATCGCTCAATAAATAAAACACTAGATTTATCTTACCCAATTATTATTATTAAGTAACTTGAATTAATACGATAACAATTAGAGAGAATCATATATAATATTAATTCTGAGTGGTACTCATCCTGATATTGGTCTAGACCTCATCATCCATTACAATGGCATCAATCCAATACCATACACGTCCCAATTTGTCCAGCGATGACCAAAATACCAACCCAAGTGTCTACTTCGACTCACGTTGTGGCAAACTTCCAGCAGCAAACAACTTAACAACTCTTCTTCACGTATTAAGTTTCAACAAAGCTTCACAAAAGGGGCTGGTGATGTTTACCAGGTAAAGGTAGAAACGCAAACAAAACGTAGAACGTAAAACGCAAACGCAAAACTAGTTGTAAAACTATTCATCAAAAAAAAGAAAAAGCCCTGAAATAATTCAACGTTAATATAATCAAAACCACACTCTCAACGTGTACATAGAGAAACACGTGACATAGAAACTTGAATAATCAACTTACGTTGTTGGTATGTGGCTTTAATGTGAGTTAGAGCTATATAGCTCTTCCATAATTCTCCAACCAGTCGTTGTTTGTCGAAATTCGGTTCAGTCCACTAAAGAACGTCAAAGAATACTAGAGAAAATTATAGAATACTGAAAATGGCTAATCACCCCGGTACCACGAGTACATTCAATCCGGAAAAATACCGACTTGTGAGAAGATTACTCAACAAACGTAAAGCTTACTAATAGGTACGATAAAATCTTCTCACATTAAGTATCCAAAATCCCAATTCGGAAAGCAACAATTGCCAATAAAATAGAGGAAACTTTACTATGTAAAGGAGTCAGAACCAAAATGAAAAAATTACAAGTTATACCTACTTATATTCTCGCAAAATCCAGAATTTTCAAATAGGGATGTAACCTAATTCAACTGAATATAGAACTGTAACTGTCAATCAGTTGGCCATTAGTGTACTGAGTACCGTCGACTATTAAATGTTAGCAATAGAACCTGCAAAATTCCTCACATCACATTAGTCATTCTTCAGATCAATAACATTCATACCAATGTCAATATCGACACAATAATCGAATACTCTAACTAACCAACTCGTCTCATAAGCGCGAGTAACATCAAAAGGGAACATTTACCTACAACCAACTGTCACCACTCTGGAAAAAGAAATCACATGTCAAGTTGATTGAAATGGGAAAATAGTTAAGTCTAACCTATAATAGTATATTGTGCAACGAACATAGTATATTGTGCAACGAACATGAAATGACATATATTTCCTACGAGTGTGATCATACGAGTAGGAATTGGTCATTTCATGTGAGTTTCACACTATACTTTTTCTACGACTGTTTTAATGCTTTTGAATAAATTTAACATAATTTTTAGGAAAATATTTGTTTTTCGAAACTTACCCTTGTTAGCGTATAAGCCTAAATATGATAAATTAGAAGTATTAAATTGACTAAGTGGTGGAACTACATTCACTATCACTGTTTATGTGTTTTGAAATTAGCGAAATACTTAACTATAATTATTATTAATTATATATACCAAAACTGTCAATTTGGTGTTTGTATTTTCGGCGTTGCTATGGTGACTTTTCATGCCCGCCGCTACTTTTGTCATTACCAGGAAATTTTATCCATGCGTAATAATATTTCTCACCAGTTGCTATGCAACTAGTGGGAAATAATATTACACACGGGTAAATGATAAACAGCATTACAATGTACTACATTATCAAATCATGATTGAACATATAATAAAGGCATTTAAAGACAGTCGTAGAAAAACAATATTAAATACAAACAGTAACATATTATATTTATTATGTGTGTAAAGATGTTAATTAATTTCGGAAAATTATGACCAGTATATTATGTATGCTAATTAATCTTATATCAGGCAATAATTGAATATTAACCATCCACAAAAATGGCTTCAATAGTAACCAATTCAGATATAATACAAGTAAACAAACTGGAATGGGATCTAAATATCTGTGAAAATCGTTCCAGCAATAATAAATCTAAATATAATATGAGACAAGTGTTAACCAAAATTGATTTCACAAAGAAGTAACCGATAAAATCATATTAAGTGTAAGTAAACAATGAAAATATTTGTAGTTGTTAAATTTCTGAGTTAGCCCTACTCAAATAGCAAAATTAGGTCCTAACAAGGCCTGTAACGGCATCACTACGCCCCTGCTAAGTACCTAATCCAAACTAACCCAATCTAACCAGGTTACCTCAAACTAACCTAACAATTTAACCCAAACCCACCCAATCTAACCAAACCTTAGATTAGCAAAGAGAGGGGATACCGCACGTTCGTATATCTGAATGTATGGCAAGTGTTACGCTTTTAATGCGGCGGCCATTTTTTATGTGCTGAAAAACAGAAAACTACGTTGGCATTTTTGATGATTTTATTTGTGAAAATTGGGAATAGAAATTTATTTTTTATATTAATAAAATGGTACATTGTGTGGCTTTTGGATGCCCAAGTCGCAGTGAACAAAAGTATTCCAGAATTTCGTTTCATAGGTAAAACTTAGAATGATGTATCAAGTCGCTTCTAGTTTTTATTAGTTTTTAATAATTATAAGTAATCTTTAGGCTATTATCTTTTAGTATGTAGTATAACAGGTTTCAGTTTACCTAATTAAAACTGTTTGATACAACAATTCATTTAAAATCAACATGATAAAGCATTATTTTTTGATAGAAACCTCTATAGATGTTTACTTTACAAGGGGCGTAGACATTATATTTTTCCAAAAAATTTGTTTTTTACACATTTTTGCGTTAAAAGTGAATAAAATAATGTCACTTTAGCTTTTTAATTATTTCAATCTTTAGAACAACATGCACTAGATAGCCCAGCAAATCACATAATATACTTTTTAATAAAATCTATTTGTGTCAAATGTCTTAATGTTCGTGTATATTTCATAACAAAACTACAGTCTCAAGATAGTTCTAAATTTATTTCGATCCCTTATCTTCCAAAATTTACACGCGGTTTAAATAAGATTTTTAGTGACATTGGCTTTAAAACTGTTTTTCAATCTAGTACGCGTCTAGGCAATCTGCTGGGCAATCCAAAAGATAAAGTAGAGATGACGGAAAAATCTGGCATTTATGAAATCAGTTGTAAGGATTGTGACAAAGTTTATATAGGACAAACCAAAAGAAAACTTAATGTTAGATTTAAGGAGCATATTGCTCATTTAAGATATGGTAGGTTAGATAAGTCTAGTGTAGCAGAACATATGTTTGAAAATAATCATAGAGTAGATTCTAGTAACTTAAGATTGTTGAAATCTGTTAGCAATTGGAAATTTTTGGACGCTTATGAAAGTTTGGAAATTATTAAGAATAATTCAAAAGCACTAAACAAAGATAAGGGTCCAATCCCTAATAGTATTTTGTATTCTTTAGTATGTAAGTAATTAATATATGTTGACGTATGTACCGCCCTCTCATTGGTTGCGCGGCGACCAATCAGAGCGCGTATCTGTGGTATGTGAATAGTATATAAGCTGTAATATATTTAGTAGTAGTTTAGTTTTAATTCTCTCCTGAGGATGCTAACATTGTTAGCGAAACGCGCGTCGAGATTTAAAAGAAGTGTTTTGGTGAAGTGGTAAAACGATTGTCAGTTTAGTGTTCTACGCCAAAGGTTCTACTCATCGATTATACAGTCTCAAAAATTAAATCCCATTCTCGAAATCAATTAACAAAACTCATTCTATTTAAAGGACAATAAAAACGTTATGTATTGGTGTTGTGTCTACTGCAGTACCTCTCACTCACAGATTATCACTAACCGAAAAATCAGCATTATATAATATGATAATTAGATTTGTGAACCAACTACCAATCAGTATCAAAGAAATAAATAGATTGAAGATATTTAAGAATGAAGTTAGGAAATTACTAGTGGAACTAGAACCATATCAATTGGCGGATTATTTGGATATGTAGTTAGGAGTATCAATTTTTTTTTTGTTTTTCTCTTTTTTGACGTCGTTTCATTTATTTGTATGCTCGTGTGATTGTGGATATGTAGGTAGATTTATTTGAAATAAAGAATTGTTATTATTACTATTAATACATCCACATGCAAAATTAAATAAAAGTTCAAAAATATATCACATAAGTTATGTATGTTACGGCTCTGAATCTAAGGGATAAGTGCTAGGTGGTAACACAACGACCGGCACAGTTACGGGTCCACTCTCTTTCCTTGTCTAAGAACCAAACTACGTAAAACTAACCTAACCTATAAACGTATCATATTTTTCTGAGCGATTGAAGAAATTGGACAGATGTTGAGAAAGTGTTCTCGCCATGAAATCAAATTGATAAATAATAAAACTAATAAAAAAGCTTGATCTCATCGGTAAGCTTATCATACAACCCTCGTATCAATTCAAACGAAACAAATTTAAAAATATCTTTTTAATCAAGGAAATAATATCGTGTCACATAAAATGTAGGCATAATTCATAGCACAGCACACTGAACCATATACCTATACATGTTCAGATTAATGTTAGCGGTACATCTATTACATTTATCCTTCATCTGGGCTGCCTGTTCTGCAGCGGCCGCTATAAATCAACTCAACTGGGTGTATATAAGTATAGGCACACAGAGTGCCGGCAAAGTTGCACCCAACCAACCCATAAACTAAAACCCAGAGAGTCGCGCCGCGTTCTACCACACAAACGCAGATTTACTGCCACTCTCTCGGAAAGTGTTAAAGAATTATGCCCTGGCTGTAAATGAGATGTGTCTGCAGCCATACATATACATGTCATCTTGACAGATATAAATAGCGAAGATGAACGGTTTCTTTTTAGCCGCTGCCATGCTCTGTTCGCTCATATTATTGTAAGTTTGTATATACAGGGCATCCCAGAAGTAATGGTAAATACTATCGTCGAATCTTAGAAACAAATGCTTTTGATTTTTCTGCATAAACTCCCCTCTCGTGTTTACTACATTTTCGTACACACTAGATTTCCCATAATCAAACGGGTTAAAATCTGGACTCGTTCCTGGCTAAGGTATTTGACTTCCAGGCTCTATCCATTTCATAATTTGTCTAACTGGTATATTACAAGTGGACGATGTGTTGTTGTCGGGGAATTTCATGTTCCCGCCCGACTTGACTCTGTCGATTCTGGAAATAGTGAGCAATTTTTAGCTTATCATTTTTACGCCTGTAGTAAGCTATGACAGCAATGAATATCAAAAACTCGTCTTTACTTGCCATAGTTTGTCCGGCCGAACCAGGTAACTACGTGGTTGATAGTGAATTAAAGCAGGTGTAGATTATTCAAACGTATACATGTTGAATTTAACTCAATTTTTTTTTTATTAAGGACCAGTTTTGTCCTCAAATGTTCAAACTAGCATTTCTCGAAAACCTTTAAGTTTTTCGAGAAAAAACAAGTATGCCTTTTTTATGTAGAAAACTTTATTTTATCACATTTTACACACAAATAGAATAAAAATCACAAGAAAAAAAAGTTAGGTTATAATTAAGGCAAGAGTCTCCCCCGTTTACCCGTTTGTATATAACAAAAATACAGGGTGTCCCAAAAAACATTCCCCACCCTTTGAGGGTAGAATCTATGACCAAAAATAAGACAAAAATCATTTATGTCAAAATTTCGAAAAATGTCTCCTTATGAAATTGTGACCATTTTGAATATTAAAATGAAGTAATTTTCGAAAATAAAATCAAATGTTCAAATTCAAATTATTTATTAACTAAACACATAATAAAACAAAAACATTTCAATTTACAAAGGCAACTGTTCGAAATCCTCACTATTTTATTCAATAATTGTTTTCTACACGGCCTATTGCTTCGTTTGTAATTTGTGGTAAAGCTCCATAAATGCGAACAATAACATCATCTTCACTGTTGGGTAGGACATGGTAAAACGTATTTTTCAGATAACCCCAAAGCCAAAAGTCTATTGGGTTGAGATCCGGGAACCTAGGAGGCCAAGAGATAGGTCCTCCACGATCGATCCATTGGTTGAGAAATCGTCAATTTAATATCTCTCAAACATTTCGAGAATAACCGGCAGGTGCACCATCCTGTTGAAATACAATATTTGGCCACTGTACTTAAGGAACTTCTTCCAGAAGAGTTGGTAATCTGTTATCGCAAAAATTGGCATAGTTTTCGGCGTTTGGTATCCTAGGTAGAAACAGTGGTTCTATTATCCTATTTCCCAAAAGACAAAGCCACACATTTAAGCTCCAGCGTGCTTGCTTATGTGATTCTCTACTTTGGTGCTGATTTTCGTAATTCCAACAATGCAAGTTGTACTGATTGAACACTCCTTGCTGGTTAAAATGGGCTTCATTACTCTACAGTACTTGTTTAAAAATGTCTTCATTTGCGTCCAGGCAATTTAAAAAAATCTACAAAATCATAAGCGCAACTCAGTATCCCCAGGATGCAATTCTTGAATCGGCTTTATATGATAAGGATGCAGATTTTCTCTTTGCATGAATCTGTTTTTATCAAGGATGACCAGATTTAAATTATTAATTCCAAGTGAAAGATTTGTCTAATTTCAATATTCAAATAATGGTCAAATTTCATGAGGCGACATTTTTAGAAATTTTGACATAAGTGATTTTCGTCTTATTTTGGGTCGTAGATTTTACTCCCAAAGGATGGGGAATGTTTTTTGGGACACCCTGTATATGACAGTAACAGTGACGTTTGTAATTCAATTGTCCAAACAAAACCTACTTAAAAAATGTATTTTGAAAATTTAAAATGGAAATACCAGGAAAACGGTGAATCCTATATCCTGAATTTTTACTTTTCTCCTCCACCTACAAATCACAAAACACCCTAGAAATGAAGAACTTAAAGCGAACCATATACGCGGGGACAAATTTATAATTAAAAGACACTAGATGTCGTCAAAAACATCTTATTGTGAAAGAGATTAAGCACAAAAAAATTGAGAATAAAAAAAGTTAATTTGAACGCACCACCAAATTTTTGAATTTGTAATAATTGCGAAATTTATAAGCAAAAACGCCATTGACTTTGGGTCTAACAAAAATTTTACTGTTACATTATTTATCACCACTTATGGAACACCCTGTATTAGCTATACTACGCTTTCATGGCTTGCTGGCGTGCGCGTGAGGGTTATTTTTCAATGTTGTTTTTCGGGAGGAGAGCCAAGATGAATGGTGTACATCACTCTTTTGGCGAGAATAATGCTGCAAACAGAGGCGTCCTAAATTTAATTTAGACCTCTGGGACCAACTGCTTCTTTTAGACAGCAGTTCTAATAGCATTTCAGTGTGGATAAATAATGATAGTTTATGTCCGAAATATCTTTCTTTTGCAGATTTATGTAGTCATCTCCACAGTCTTATTAAGGCAAACCATGGAACAGTAGATTTGGCAACGTCGAGTTCCGGTCGATTTGTGTTTGTTTATTAATTAATTAAAACAACGAACAAACGTCAACGTTTATATTGAGGCGTTCCACTCTTATTATTTTCAGTTCACTTCTGGCAACTGACGATAGGTAAAGTACTTCTGCTCAAGATTTAGCGGATGCTGCCCGGAAAATATAAGGATTTCCCCAAAAAATATGTATTTATTCATTCAAAGCAATCACGCTCAGATATGATACTCTTGTGCCAATCCTCGAAGCATTTCTGGTGTGTGTGTAAAACGGAAGTCGGAAATGTGGTGAGTATAGTGGTTAAGGCAGAATTCCGGTGTTATTTGTGACAAAAAAATCACGGACAAGCCACTATGAACATTTAGCTTGTTCTCACTGTATCCCTCATACTTTGGCAAAAGCTCAAGAAGATGCGATTAGTGCAAAAAAATGCTCAAAAAAACAATGGTAGTGCTTCAAAACTCTTGCAAATCCTGCAAGAGCTCAAGCTGCTTTAAACGAACAAACGTTGAACATATATTGAGGCGTTCCACAGGGGTCCATTCTATGACTCTTATTATTTTCACTTCACTTCTGGCAACTGACGATAGGTAAAGTACTCATTTTCTGCTCAAGGCTCAGGGGATGTAGGCCGGAAAATATAACGAAACCTTGAAGAACTTCTGATGTGTGTTTTGAAATAGGAAAAAGTGTGAAATCTGGTAATTCCAGTATCTGAGGCAGCTCAAAAAGATGTGCGTGTCGATTAGTACACACGAATGCTCAAAAAATACAATATTGGTGAGTCAAAACACTACATTTTTGAGGAATCCAAAGGAAACAGGCAATCTTAAAATCTGATTTTGCAGTCAGACTTGCTAGTTCTAACAATTTCATAAGAGGAAAAACTTTTTTATTTGTCGATTTAGAAGAAAAATTCATTCTTTATAAAAACGTCTGCTTGTGTCGAAACTACAATTTCAAATGCCAAATTTACGATTACTATACAGGGTATATTAAAAATAACATTTTTAATGATTTTGATTTTTTTGTTTTTTTTTTAATTTTATGAAAATATTTTCAAAACCGTGATTTATTACACCAATTGTGCAAAAAACACTAATAAACTTTTTTCTCAAAGTGGTTAATTTCATAGCTACTATTAAAATAATAAAATTAAATAAACAAGAAAATCAAAATCATTAAAAATATTATTTTTGATATACCCTGTATAGTAATCCTAAATTTGGTATTTGAATTTGTAGTTTTGACACAAGCAGACGTTTTTATAAAGAACGACTTTTTCTTCTAAATGTACAAATAAAAAAGTTTTTCCTCTTCCAAACTATATCCGTGGACACATTGTATATTGAGGCGTTCCACAGGGGTCCATTCTAGGACTCTTATTATTTTCACTTCACTTCTGACAACTGGCGATAGGTAAAGTACTCATTTTCTGCTCAAGGCTTAGGGGATGCAGGCCGGAAAATATAAAGAAACCCTAAAGAACTTCTGATGTGTGCTTAGGACGCGGCCCATTTATGGGTCTTTTAAGTTTTGGAATAGGACACAGTTGGAAATCTGGTGGTGCCAGTAGCTAAGACAGAATTACGGTGTTATTTTCGACAAAACTTTGGCGAAAGCTCAAAAAGATGTGCATGTCGATTAGTACACACGAATGCGCAAAAAATACAATATTGGTGCTTCAAAACTCTTGCAAGAGCTCAAGCTACATTTTTGAGGAATCCAAGGCAAACAGGCGGAGGAAAAATTATTAGGCTATAAAATATGTGAATATACTAGATGGACCATCCTTGATTGAATTTATTATTTGTCCTTTATATTAGCTTAGCGCGTCGTCACTGATTTTAGCTCACAACAAAAGCGTCCCCAGCTTCAGCACTACCCAACCCAACTACCATTTCGAATTTGCGTTCGCGTTCACACTGATTTACAGGGATGAAGACAAATGCGCTCTTTCAATGTGATCATTTATCTCAACGAAATTGGACTATATTTCATCGAATAGGAGGAGCGGGTGGTATTTTTCTTATTATACAACATATATATCAAATGACTGCCTTCACATGTTATAATATATTATGTGTACCTATAAAGTGGCAGACGTATTTGGTATTCTGGCAGATAAAAAAGTCTATTATTTAAAGCAATTTATTATTTCAAGCTCTATGCCAGACTGAGAAAAAATATTGTTCTTAGTGTAATAGATTTCTAGATGGATGGACTCTATATCAAAGACATTTAAAGTGACAAGTTATGAAGTATAAGATCTGGGAAAGCCTTTCTGTCATTTGTTAATCCTTGAACTAGGAGTCTTGGTTTATATATATAAATCTTACCTAAAAAGTGCAAACAAATACCTATTTGCAATGAATGAAGGAGAAGTGAGATTTTGTCGCAAAATGTAATTTTTAGTACATTTGCCTTCTGGGGACCTCTATCCGTAAAGACATACTGGATATTGTCTGTATTATCATTAAATAAATGCCTCACTGATGTCAGAGAATATTTCCCTCATGTGTAAAAAATCCTATGAGAGGAGTGCAACCAGATAATCTTGCATTCGAGCGTGTTGTCTTGGAAAAACTACATTCGGGCATTTTCATACCTACGATATCGGACTCTTTCTCCAAAATATGAAAATGCACTCATGCAGTTTTGAGACAACACGATGTCATGTAAAATTATCGGTAATTCTGATGCACTTGTACAATTACTTCCGATAAGTTTTTACTAAATATAGTAACCAATCAAATTACTTAATTTTTGTAGAATAATAACTAACTAGTATTTGATTAATAAATATTTAATTAACAACTATAAACTTTATCAGAACGATTCTATAAATGTGTTACAAAAATTTCTTCTACTAACTCATAATTAATTTCTATCTGTATGGATACTTAAAATATATCTACAGAGTATAATATTTCCAACACTCCTCCCCGATTTAATCATTTTTAAATATTAAATCGCTACTCTTTAATAAATTCAATAACATGACAATCAGTTCTAAAATGACTAAATTTCTCTTTACATAATGGTTTTGTAAACATGTCAGCAACATTTTGATTAGAGGAAACATATTCGATTTTAAAAACATTTCTCGAAACTAAATCGTTAATAAAATGTTTTCTGATATCAATATGTTTGCTTCTTTTAGAATTTTCATAACTTTTAGTCATTAAAATTGCACTTTGATTATCACAATATAGACTAATTGAATTATTAAGACCAAATTCACTTAAAACGCCTTTTAAATTAACTATCTCTTGAGCTGCACTGGCCGCTGCTACATATTCTGCTTCCGCCGTCGACAAAGCAACACAACTTTGTTTTCTTGAGCTCCAACTAATAGGATTTCCAGATATCCAACCAGATACACTTTTTCTGTCCGTTTTATCGGTACCCCAATCAGCGTCGCAATATGCTTCTAAGGACATATTTCCTCTCTCATATATCATCTCGAAATCTTTACTATATTGCAAATAACGTAAGACTCTTTTTGCTGCTTGCCAAATTGTGTGTGTCGGCTTATCGAAAAATCGACTTAGATAAGAAACTGAGAATGCGAGATCAGGTCGTGTGGTAGTTGTAAGATATATTAAACTTCCAATTAATTCTCTAAGTGGCACATTAATTATTTCTTCATCTTCTACAATATTAAACCCTGTTTCCATTGGTGTTGATACTGTTTTACATGTATTCATATTAAATTTTTCTAAAATTTTATATGTCATAATTGTTTGTGATAGCTTTAATGATGTTTTGGTTCTTGTGATATTGATGCCTAGAAAATTATTAATTTCTCCTAATTCTTTTGCTTCAAATTCATCTTTTAAGCACTGAATTACTTCTGCAACATTTTCTTTTAACCCAGTTACCAAAATATCATCTACATAAACAATCATAAAAACATTCGAATTATAATAAAAACAACAGTCATAATTAGATCTTTTAAAATTATTTTTTAAAACAAAATTATTAAAATGTTCGTTCCAAACTTTAGGTGATTCTTTTAAACCGTAAAGCGCGCGATTTAATTTTAAAACAGGACTTTTAACTTTTAACCCTTCAGGTGGATTAATATAAACATCATTTTCAAGAAAACCATTTAAGAATGCTGTTGGAATATCTAACTGTTTAATAGACCAATTCATTTGAAATGCATGATTTAAAAATAATCTAACAGTTGACATCCGTGCTACCGGAGCAAAAGCTGGTTCAAACGAATTCTCCTCCTTAAGTTGAAAACCTTTTGCAACTAATCTGGCCTTCTTGGTTCCTTCTTCTTTTGTTCTAAATACCCACTTTGTTTGAATCGCCATGTAGAATAATAACTAACTAGTATTTGATTAATAAATATTTAATTAACACCTATAAACTTTATCAGAACGATTCTATAAATGTGTTACAAAAAAATCTTCTACTAACTCACCGAAATTATGGAAATGATCTTCTAATTTTTCATTCCTTTTTAATTTTAATGTTAACAAATTTCTTCTTCATCGTGAGCTTTGTAAATACACTTTTCCTTTCAAATACATTTTCTAAACTTACTATCATTTGCTTTGCAGTTTTGGCATCTTTAATCAAATCAATATGTTTATCTGTAACACACTGTACAATTGTTGATTTGGTTTTTGCATCTTTAAGTAAATATTCTTTCTTCTTGTTTTCATCTACAATGCTATCAAATTCTTCAGTCAAAACACTTTTTACGCCTTTTTCTTCTAACGAGACAAATACTCTGAATTTCCAATTATTAAAATTGTTACTTGTCAATTGAGGCAAATTTACTGTCAGTGATGACATCTTCAATTTTATATTTAAAAATTTTACACAAATACTAGTTTTTCTTCAACAGAGCGCTGTGTCTGGGCCCATAACCATGTAGAATAATAACTAACTAGTATTTGATTAATAAATATTTAATTAACAACTATAAACTTTATCAGAACGATTCTATAAATGTGTTACAAAAAATTCTTCTACTAACTCATAATTAATTTCTATCTCTATGGATACTTAAAATATATCTACAGAGTATAATATTTCCAACAATTTTCAGACTCTGGATTACAGCGATAATACCCTACATGTGGTGTTTTCAGTTTGGTGTTTTTTTTTTTATTAAAAATTAATTAAACGTCAAACTGACAACTGGTTTAAAAATGTCGCGAAGATTTGGTATTGCATCTAACGATGCAATTAATGATATTATATCTAATAATATACCAAAAAATACAATCAAATCAAAAAAATATGTATGGAAAATATTTCTCGAGTTTTGTGCGACCAGAGAATACGAACTGAATGCTGGAAGGAGTTTGCATAATTTGGCTAATATATTGCAAGATTATGCGGTAAATATGAGAAAAGCTGATGGAACTGAATATAAAGAAGCAACTGTAAAAACAATTTGGAATACTACGAGTAGGCTACTCCAGGAAAAATACTTCAATGACTTCAAAATTGTATTCGACCCGTTTACCAGTGTGTTATTCAAAAATGCGCGAGATGCAAGAAATGCAAAACGTAGAAGATTGCAGCAGGGTCCAAACAAACGAAAATGCAGTTCATCAAATTTGAGTTCAAGTGATTTGGCTAGAATCATTGGATTTTGGGTTGAATGTACACCAGTAGGTTTACAAAAAAAAAAATTACCATATTGTAGCTGTTGAGTTAGCTTGGCGAGGTGGTGAACCAGCTGATTGCCTTATAGATTATTTCACGATTGAGAAAAATAATGATGAAACGCCATCCAACAGAATTGAATATTCAGTAAACCATGCCAAGGAGGATCGAAAAGTTTTACAAGTAGTAAGTGGCTTGTTCCAAATATTGCAAACGAAAGTGTATGCCCTGTTCGGTTATTCCATAAATTATTGTCCAAAAGGGGGAAAAATATTACTTCCAGTCGCCTATTCTTGAGACCAAATCTTTTCTGGAAATTCGAAAGTGACACATGGTTTGACAATATACCGGTAGGCAAGAACACAATTAATATGTGGACCAAATCATCCGCGCAAGCTATTGGTTTGGACACTAAGTGTAAAACGATATCCAATCATTCGAACAGATCAACTGCATCAGTTAGCCATTTGGCAAATAAAGGAATTCCTGAACAGCAATTAATAAAAATAACAGGACATAGCAGCTCTAATACAATTAAACCGTACTTGAATATAAACCAAGAACGCCATGGTGAAATAATCAACACCAAGCAAGAAATTTCTTCAACAATGGAAATTAACAATCCGTCAACTTGAGCAAACTCTTCTTCGAATTTAATATTTACCAATTGTACTTTTCGCAACTGTAGTTTTAAATAAAAATGAATAATATTTGTTTGATTAAAACTCATAAATTTTGTATTGAAAATTATTAAACGTTAGATTGCCAATCAAATTTTTGATATCTACAAAGTAAAAAATTATCTTATCGAATACTTTTCGGGCCTTAATAAATACTCAAAATTTTGTCATAGAGAATCCTTCAAGCGAGTTGCTCAAGGAAAAGTTTTTTGTTCCACCAAATTTAAAATTTTGTCAAAAGTCTACATCTAAATTATTCTTCAAGACTATTTCTTTATAAAGTTATTTAAAACGCAAACAATTAAAGAGAACTAGCTCTAATGAAGGTTTTAATTGTAAATAACGGTTTACGCTTTCGACAAAACAAGAAGCTAATGTCAGTTCGACTCACCAATAAAAGGTAAATGCTAGTTCATGTTGTATTATTTACCAAACAAACTTAATAATAATTCTCTCTTCAATATGTGAGAAAACAAACACATGTTAACGGATAGTAAATTACTATCTCGTACAAATCCATAATAGTTAAGACAGCATTAAGAATGTCGTCACTTATTAAGTATCATGTTAATACCATGACAAATTCCTCTAATTAAATTAGCAGTTAAAAATCATAAATTATGGAACTAAATATTGTGGCACTCATCAAGCTAACAACATACCAGTACAGCAAGTTTCTAATTTGGTCGGTCAAGTAGGTTTAATATTATTATATGGACAGAGGAATGTCTCTAGATATTTCCAATATAAATGAAACATAAACTCATAAGTGACTCGTCTAACAGGGTATACAGGGTGAAATATCACTCAGTACAAAAATTTTAACTGGAGGTAGAGAAAAATAAGGTTTACCAGAATCGCCTTTCAAAAAATTTCAAACATTTTTATTCAGCCTGAAAATGATTTTTTTGTAAATCATATTAAACTCCCTTTTGACGACGCCTATGACCGCCTGCACAACTGAAGTTTAAATTAGACGTTGGTTTAAAGGTTATGATACAGCGCCATATTGCCAAGTGTATCGATTTACCGAGCATTTAAAGTAAAAAATTTGTTTAGAAAATGTAGATGATTACTTATGTTAGCACTTAGCGCCTACCTTTCGGATATGTCTAACATGCCATAGAATGATTTTTGAAATTCCTGGGGACCGCTTGGTTTATCGCGTCCAGTCTTCTTGTTTAATGTCAAGTACTCAGCCCGGCGATCACAAGGTGGATCCCATCCGTTAGGAAAACCCCAAGGGGTAACAAAAACACACAAATGGAAATAACACTTCACATCACTACAACAGCAAATGTTCAAAGAGACCACCGTTAACTTCACCACACTTGTTTATGCGCTTAATCACTGAACTGCTTCTAGAGCCTGTACCTTTTGTATGTGATACGGGTGAAGCCCGTTCTGCTTCAGAATTCTCCTTGTTCTGAGATATTTCTAATCTTTCTGCAATCTCCGTAGTACTTATGGAGGGTTCCTCCTTTATTAAATTTAGTACAGCCACTACATGTTTTAAATTATTTTACCCTCCTTGTCCACCTGTTTGAGCTTGCAATGTACCTGTATCTCACAAACGTTGTACTTACTACATTTATTTTATTTATTTATTTTATCGTTGTACTTATTTATATTAAAAATATTTCCATTTTATCGGTTGAAAATGTACGATATCGATTGTTCAAATTTCAATAACAAAATCGATCGATAGTGACAAACTTGCATAATAATTATTCGTGAATGCAGGCTTGCCAGATTTGGCCAAAAAAGCGATA
This sequence comes from Apoderus coryli, assembly GCA_911728435.2. NCBI lineage: Eukaryota > Metazoa > Arthropoda > Insecta > Coleoptera > Attelabidae > Apoderus > Apoderus coryli. Next base: position 37,028,486 of record OU452200.1, on the reverse strand, counting down.
GCCAATAGGCGCTAAATATTCTTAGTCAGCTCTTGGCTTCCAAATCGAGTGATTCACCATCGATTAATATTTACGTTATTTCATCATATATTCATATTTATGATATTTCCGATAAAATTTTTGTGTAGTGTACGTAGGCAACAGCATACATTAAAATGCCAACGGGCCGAGCCAATCAGAGCACTTGGGGCGGGGCTTTCCTTGGCGCGTATTTGAGTTTGAATTTAACCGCTATTCAACTTATTTTGAAACTGAAATTTAGTCGATATTTAATTGGAATTAGTTTTTCAGTAAAATAATTTAAATATTAATATGTATAAGGTATTCGCTAAGAAAGTCTGTTGAACTTTCCTTTGTAGTAGGTATTTCTTGATGTACGAGTTGAATAGCGGTTAAATTCAAACTCAAATGCGCGCCAAGGAAAGCCCCGCCCAAATGCTCTGATTGGCTCGGCACGTTGGCATTTTAATGTATGCTCGTAGGCAACCCGTTTTATCATATGTGTACTTTATTCTGCCTAATGTGTAAAGTATGCAATACGCAATTTCTAACGTCTATTCTCCCACGATTTTTAATGTAATGTAAAAATAAACATAGTTACGTAAGAAATTAAGCTCAAATTATTTCGTAGCTAATGATAATTTTGACAGTTTCACGTTCCGTTTATAAACAATTTCAAGTGAGGGCGAGTGGTAGGTGATGCCACATCAGCCAATCTGATCTGAGAAATTTGCGAGGAATTTCACTCAAAATAAAAAGCGTCATATGTGTAAACTTGGCAACACGTTAGGCTGCTGGTTGACAGATGATTAAAGTCGAATTAGTCTGGACAATAGATAATCAGGTGTCCCGGGAGGTTATTAACCTTGTATAACCTTGTATATTATTTAATTATGTTTGTGTTTACATTTTGATCCTTATTGGAATAACGATTTAAGATTTAAGTAAATTAAAATTAAACGGGCATTTTACATTTTAGTCCCACATAAGTAAGTAGTAGTTTTACTTATCTGGGTTTTAGTGTGCTTCCGGCAGTGTTTAGTTAGTGTTTGTGTGTTCAAAATGCGAAAATATCGTTTTAGAAGTTTGCAAAAAGGAAGAAATTATCTACAATTTGGAGTATTCCAAATCGATTGTTATTGATCAAGTATTATAGTCTTATAATACTGTCTAGCCAGCGCCGCTACAGCTGGCTATCATAGTTTAATATTTCTGAATAGAATTAGCCGATACTTGTTGGAAATTCATTATAACTGCATAAAATAAAACAACTTTAGTTTTAAATATTAATTATAAAAGTTTGGAAATATTTAAAACTAAAGTTGTTTTATTTTATGCAGTTTAATATTTCGTTAAATTTCGATTTAGGTAAAATAAACAGGCATTGTAATGTAGGTACTTTCGGAAGAAATCTGTTGAGTTTGTGATTTTAGTGTATTCAATGTGCGAAAATATCGTTTTAGAAGAAGAAGTAGTGTACAATTCTACAGTAGTCCAGATGGACTTATTGATCAGGTATAATAATTATAATACCTAATTACTATTTACAAAAATGTTAATTTTCACCTCTCTACAATTGACAACGCCGCGGAAATTATGCATACAGATGTTCGTATGTTGGAGGCCATCGTGAAAAATAATTGTCATAGGTGCCAATTTATCGGGGAAAACGTGGTTTTGCCCCATTTCTTAAACATCTCATAAAAATTCCGAAACAATTTTTTTATGGTTTTTCATGCTTTCCTGAGCATGTGGTTAAAATTTTTGTACTGAGTGATAGTTCACCCTGTATATGGGCAGATGAAGTCAAGTAATACAGGGTGTCTCTAAAAGGTCTGTACAAAACCATAACAGATTTGTTTGCTATTCCATTAAGGTCTGCTGTGCAATAATAAAATTCGGCATCGAGAATCCGGAATTAATTTAAGTACGCTCGTTATAGCGAACCATAAATGAACACAACTTTAGCCTCCGTTTCATTAATATGAATCGTTATCATCTGTTCTTTTTGAAATACTAATTATTATCCGTTGTCAGAGATATTTTAAAGCAACACGCAACCACATAATATTGAAAGGAGATAATATAAAGAACGCAAAGGCATTAATTAAATTGTAACATGCCCCCTTTATAATGTTTAATTGCGGCTGTCAGTAGATATGCTATAATATAACTTATACTGTATCCATATAAATGACAGCATACAACATATACATATAGATTAATATTCAAGTCATACTAATTAACAGATTTAATTATCGTAAATTACGTCGTTATAACCAATTCCGTAATAATACTATATTTATTAATGTATATACAGGGTGTCCTATGGTGACTACCTTGAATTGAATTTCTAAAATTTTGGTATCTGTATTGTTTAATATGTTTTACTCAAATAACATAATAGTATCTGCAAAACACCTCCGGTTATACCGGAAGTTGATGGCGACTTCGTTATTTTCTCTTTTCTACGTCAGATTGTAGACATATTTCCTGTATCATGTCATATGCCTAAGTTCCATTGTACAGCAGAGAACAACTAAGGGGAGAAAATAATGTCTGGTGGGCGGGACTAGTTTGCACACCTCATTTGCGCAGAGGGATTCGATGACGTACTGAGTTTAGACAGAGGCGCCACACGCAATTTAGTCTAGTTTAGCGTTGCGAGCGAACGGATCTTCAGTGGCAGCGTTAATCTGAGTTTTTCGATTACAAGTGAGATATTATGTGATTGAGAAATTTACATTCTTATCGATTTTCAGTTAACATGAATAAACCTAAGTGTGTGCGAACAAGAGTTATAATTGTAACTTATCATTTTTCACGTTTCCAAAAGATCAAGCAATGTAAATTTTGTTTCGATTGACTTTATTGTATTTTTTTATAGTTATGTGTCATATTGTCTTATTTTTGAAATGGAATTCCTCCTGTAATCTTATATTATGCGTAATTGTATTTTATGGTATAATACCCAGTGTTTTATGTTCTATAGAGCTGAAATTTGGATGGTTGGTTGTGGCCGTGAAGATCGTAGAGCTAGTAAAAATTTGAGTAGCTACAGTTTGTGTGCTGCTCATTTTGAAGACAGGATTAAGTAATTTTGGTGGATTAATGATGCCAGCTCCTGATTTTGTTTTATATACATCCCGTTTGGAAGTTATATTTCAAACTAAATTTGAAAATGTGTACCTACACAAACAAATATTTTGAAAAAACTTATTTGCCTTAGTAAAGATATTGCATATGTACACCCATGATCAGAATTTCCTACACTTATATCGTAAGTTTGTATTTCAGAATAAAGTTATTTTATACGCTAAAAATTAGTGTAGTTTTTTAGCTTCTGTTCACCCGTTGATGCACACCTGCATTGCACCTACCTAGGTTCCTACTAATGACAAATACAAAAGAGTTCTTACAATAGCAGGTAAAATATATTATTAATTCTTAGTAGATTTTTTGCTGAAGATTATCATAGTATTATTAGAAGTAGTAAGTTCTGGCAAACCCACTAGTTAGGAGATTTGTCTATTATAATTACCGACATTACCTAAAGTATTCCATGCATTCAATCCATACTGTAAGCATCTCAAACACCTTAAGTACCTACCTGTACGATTATTTCAACAAAATTTAAATACGACCCTGTTTTCTACTCTTTCAACATGGCAGCAGGCTGAATGAGATGAAAGGCGGCAAGACAGAGATTATATTCTCTCCCTTAGTTGTTCTCTGTCTCTAGGTAGGATATCGCCTCGGTTGTGCGCAGGTAGGTGGAAGAGTGTGACGTCGTCTGTGCCCGTGCGTTGTTAAAAGTCATTTAAAAGTACAATAAATAGTACGTCCTATTATTTCCTTGTTTTGTGCCCGTATTTTTGATTTATTTTTTATAATTTAGAGTAGTGTGTAGTGTTTCGTATTTATTCTGTGTTAGTGTTTTTATTTTATGATAATAAGAATGAGGTGCGCTGTATTTGGTTGCAACTAGAATAAATGTATTAAAAACTTTGGCAAACAAACTTCTTGTGAATAAGAAATAAAACGTCAAACGCCACGAAATCAATTTAATACATCACACTTAATGTGCCGAGTCAATTAATTAACCATACATGTTTCGAAGCTTACAAGCTTCATCTTCAGTGGTATTATCAATAGAGAATTTGAATATACACATCTCTAGTGATGGTATTGTGTATTTTCCCATCTCTAAAACACACGCGGTAGTCTGTCAACCGTCTACGGTTGACAGTTGGACAAGTGACATTAGAGACAGTTAAGAGAAAACGTGAACTACGATAACCCTAGCTAATTTAGCTAATACATCATCATACATAAGCATCAATAGCGTATACACAAGAAAAAGAAAAAAAGATAAAAATAACAATTATATAGGTATTATAAATTTAAAACATAAATTGAAGCTAATTCATGATAATATATATTTAAAAGTTTAATTGACTTCTTTATCAATATTATATAAATTACATAACTGACAAGCTCTCAGAATTCTAGCTCTGCCCTCAAAATTCGTGTGGGTCTGTGGGACGTGAAACAGGTTAACAGATCGGGCATTGAATTGAGGCACATTGATCAACAGTCGAGAACAATCGATACCCGCGCATTCAACATTCAAGAACAATTATGGTTATAAGTTATTTTCCGTTTCTCCTTCTGATTACTATCAGTTTGCAAAATGTTTTACTTTAACGTCTAGTAATTTTGCTGCTTTCGTTTAGGCAGTCGCATTACACGCTTACCGACAGTAATATTACTGACTGTTGGAACGCACTTATTATAAATAAAAATGTTATTAAAGCATAAAATAAGTCTATTCTATTCTTTGTAGTGCGACAAGTTGAAGAAATTGTTTGATTATCGAATACCAGCCTCATATATACCATACAGTGCATCGCATGAAAATATTCGCTGGGCACCGATGACGTCAGTGCGCGAACTCGACTTATTTTGAACCGGTTCAGCAGTCTTTGACATATATATCAAGATGTATGTCAAAATTGACATATAAGGACTAAATAATAATCCCATTTTTTCTCATAACGTCTCTGTTAATTATTTTGCACGTGTTTTTAAGTTTACTAATGTATCGCAGATCAGCCCACCCGAGAGAACCAAAACACAATCCTATCAAAGCATTTCTTTTAATTTGATTTAAGTTATTCTGTTCCATAATTTCTTTCACTTATATTGTATAATGTATAAAATGATTTATGTGTGCTCCCGTTCATTTCTTTGCCCTGATATTGTGTATATACACATGTAGCTACCTACATTACATCAACTTTGTGATTTATATCATTTCATTCCATATGATTTACGATCTACTTCCTGTTAATTTATTCACACACCTTTACGGGTTTAGTATAATTAGAACATAATAATAATAATAATAGCTGTTGGTAATAATAATTTCAAGTAATAATTACTACAGAACAAAGAAATAAATATGAATATAATGATCATCAAGGCATTTTTTACAGTGAATATCTATTAAACCAAAGATTAATAGTCTACATCTTTGATTACACTAATGAAAACCGTCAAAATTGAGTTTTTTTATTTGTTTAGATACTCATTTTGCAATCAACCCTTGTCGGCTTTACCCCTGTTCGGCCTAAAACCACATTGTGTTTCCGGTAAGCACCCTTCCGAGAGTGTAACTCCTAAATTCAATTTAGATACATACGGCGACATCTGTTGATGTATCTCTGAAGTATAGACGTGATGAACAGACATAAATTATTGATTGGTGAGTGTGTGTGTGTTACCTACCTACATAGTAACCTTTATTGAATGTCCGAATGAGTGGCAACGACTGACGATAGATGCCGCAGCTGTAGCAAATGAAGTTTACCTATACGAGTCGAATAAAATTATTCATTAATAGGTACCTAGGCATTATTAACATAAATTTATCAATTTTAAGATCATTTATAGTTAACAATTAAATAATTATTGTAAAATAGTGTAGGTATAAATAACAGTGCCGGACTCGAGACGTATGCGAATTATGGCATATTTGAAAAAATGGCTTAGTGATGTAGCATTTAAATTTGGAATGGAAAATTAAATTTTATTTTGCGCACCGTGTATTTTAAAAATCTGTACATGATAGTGATTTTTTTTTTGTAAACATAAAATTGAAAGTGATGGGTCGGTATAGGTGAGGAAAACTAGTAGGGAAGGCAGTTGTATTGTGAATAAGGTAAATACTAATAGAATAAAATATCAAGGATTTGAAATTATTAAATATTCTAAACTCAACCTTAACAACATTTTGTCTTTGGGAAAAGACAGTGGACATTAATTAATTTTTCTTAGTGGAGCCTGTTTTACGTCACAATTTTCCTGGATCGAACAGGCATGCGAAGATATGAGCATTGAGCTAATAAACGTAATAAAAATAAAAGCAAGCAACGTTCGACTTGCCTGTGTAACAAATTCAACAATATCTCGAACAGATTCAACAAGAAAATAAAAGAGTTAAAATCATCGAGAATTGAGCCAATGCTCAACAAAATGTCATGGTCAAATTCCAAACAGTCAATTTCCACGGTTTTTGGCCTTAGACTTTGAACATTCAGGTTCAAAACTGGAACGATTCTAGAACGTTGATAATAAACTCAAGTTTGGAGCTATAATTTTTCTCACTACCCTGTATATAACTTGTAAAGTGTATATTAGGTGCTAATTATAGTATTTTGGTATCCTGTGGTGTCAATAAAATGTTACGCGCACGCAAATAGATCAGGAATAAGCTAACTGGCAGTTAGCTATTTTAATATTAGAAGCTATACCATCGATAACAAAAGCTGACGAATAATTATGACATCAGCAAACCCTCCGATAAAACGTCGTTACGAGAACAAATGTTTAATGATGCATAGTAGTTTAATAGCCATCGTATTTGGCAGTCTAATTGTGACAGGCAAGTATATTAACCTCTTATATTTATAGCCCAAAGTGAGCCACCAATACCACTCAATTCTTCCTCAGTCTTCAACTTCCGCTGTATCTCTATTTTGCACCTGTAATAACCTTTTGGAGATGATATTGAACGTCTTTGCGAGATTAAAGATGTCCCTATGGTTTCTGATGAGATTTTATGTGAGAAAAGCTATGTTGATTCAATTTCTCAGCTTTCTACTGTTAGATTAGTAATGGATCTCCCATTCAGAGATGTAAACCCAATATTTCTTCAAATTTGCGACTTGGCTTTTCAACGTTTCTTATACTTGGACCTTCAACATACGTCTGCCGTGCCAGTACCCCAATCTCTTCATACATTCCTCATCACGCGATTCAACGCCCTGACAATTTAACTACCAATTGCGCGTAGTTTTTAATGCTCCCGATAAGTGTCCGTATAGAGTTCTTCACTCAAGGATCATCTGCTTCTTGGGCCAAAACTCCAGACAGATATTGTAGCTTTATTACTAAATTTCGACTTTTCGATTACCTATTAACCGCAAATATTTCTACGCAACCTGAGGCTTTCGCTTTAAGAAATGAACGCATTCATCTTCTTAAAAAGGTCAGTTCTAATTGCGTAAATTGTGATTTACCATCTTCTTATGTTTGTGTAGACTCTTTAAACAATAATCTTGATTCTACCTCCTTGAAACTACTGGGACTTCGCTGGAATCCTTCTGGTGAAAATTTTCAAATTCAACCATTTGAGTCATCTTGTACTAAGAGAAATATTTTGTCTACCGTAACTTGGATTTTAGATCCCTTGGGTATTTTGCATATGATTCAACAAATTTGGGATGCGACTCCTCCTGAATTTATTGTCGACTTTGGCAGCAATATGTATAATTTAAACGCCTCGGCAAGTGACAGTGTCATAATGACAGTTTTTGATTTTCATAGCTACCTCATATAAATAATAAAATTACCGTATGCAATTTATTTGACAATATTTCAAAAACTAAACATTTTGGAGATATACAACCTTATTTGTATTGCTCAATAAGACAAAACTATAAAATATTTGGGTTTCTATTTAAAAATATTGACAGTTTTCTCATGTTCACGTTTGACGTGATATTTTGCACACCCTGTATCCTGTAACATTTCAAAGTTCTCATAAAATGATTAGTTTTGAGATCTATTTCTATCTCAAAACGAAAAACTTAAAGGTTTTCGAGGAATTCGAGTTTGAAAATTTTAGGACAAAACTGGTCCTTAGTAAACAGCATTAATAAAATTATTGAAATACAGTTTGCTAACGATAATTTTTTACTAAATATACCTCTGTAGCGCTATTCTGTACACTGTATCGACAATCGTCGGTATCGGTATGTTACCGACATCCAACGGTTGCGCGACCGATTTAATCAAAACGACGCTATTCTGTATGCCACGGTTACCGACAGTCGGAAATGCAACCGTCAAGTGTCGGCTTGCAAGTGACATCAGTCGAATCGGTACGTTCAGCCAATGAACGGTGAGATATTTGTAAACAAATAACAAATATTTTGTTGTGCGTCATTTGTAATTTGTGCGACGTTTTAAGTTTGAATGTAAGATGCCTGCAAGAAAACGGTGCAAAATGCATTGGTTTGTAAATTAGAATGTGTTTTAAACAATAAGGCAATAAAGCATTGTCAATTAAAATACCTAACATGTAAAGGCGTTTTAAGAAGAATCTAAAAAATATTATAATATATTGACACCGAAACTTAACTACATAGGTATCTAATAATTCTTATCTAGACACTACACTGTAAAATCACCGTATAGTCCAAATATACTTAAATAATAATCCGCAATTCCAACCAAAACATCAACAATGATCCAATAATCGCTCAACAAATATCTGTAACGTCCACCGTGGGGTAAACGAGGACACGGTGTGATACCGATCTTTGTCGACTCCAATTACCGATATCGGTCGGTATTAGAGCATACAGAATGCCGCACGAAGCGACTTTCCGACGGCTGTCGGTAAGTGAGAATTACCGATACTGACGGCTCTCGGAAACGTGTACAGAATAGCGCTACTGGATTACAGCAATAATACCCTACATGTGGTGTTTTCAGTTTGGTGTTTTTTTTATTAAAAATTAATTAAACGTCAAACTGACAACTGGTTTAAAAATGTCGCGAAGATTTGTTATTGCATCTGACGATGCAATTAATGATATTATATATAATAATAATATACCAAAAAATACAATAAAACCAACAGAATATGTATGGAAAATATTTCTTGAGTTTTGTGCGACCAGAGAATGCGAACTGAATGCTGAAACGAGTTTGCATAATTTGGCTAATATATTGAAAGATTATGCGGTAAATATGAGAAAAGCTGACGGAACCGAATATAAAGAAGCAACTGTAAAAACAATTTGGAATACTACGAGTAGGCTACTCCAGGAAAAATACTTCAATGGCTTCAAAATTGTATTCGACCCGTTTACCAGTGTGATATTCAAAAATGCGCGAGATGCAAGAAATGCAAAACGTAAAAGATTACAGCAGGATCCAAACAAACGAAAATGCAGTTCATCAAATTTGAGTTCAAGTGATTTGGCTATAATCATTGGATTATGGGATGAATGTACACCAGAAGGTTTACAAAAAATTTTTTACCATATTGTAGCTGTTGAGTTAGCTTGGCTGGATGGAACCCCAACCAACAGAATTGAATACAATCCAATATTCAGTAAAACATGCCAAGGAGGATCGAAAAGTTGTACAAACAGTAAGTGGCTTGTTCCAAATATTGCAAACGAAAGTGTATGCCCTGTTCGGTTATTCCATAAATTATTATCCAAAAGGGGGAAAAATATTACTTCCAGTCGCTTATTTTTGAGACCAAATCGTTTCTGGAAATTCGAAAGTGACACATGGTTTGACAATATACCGGTAGACAAGAACACAATTAATATGTGGACCAAATCATCCGCGCAAGCTATTGGTTTGGAGAGTAAGTGTAAAAAGATATCATTCGAACAGATCAACTGCAGTTAGCCATTTGGCAAATAAAGGAATTCCTGAACAGCAATTAATAAAAATTAACAGGACATAGCAGCTCTAATTCAATTAAACCGTACTTGAATATTAACCAAGAACGCCATGGTGAAATAATCAACATGCGAGGAATTTCTTCAACAGTGGAAATTAACAATCCGTCAACTTCAGCAAACTCTTCTTCCAATTCAACATTTACCAATTGTACTTTTCACAACTGTAGTTTTAAATAAAAATGAATAATATTTATTTGATTAAAACTAATACATTTTGTATTGAAAATTATTATACCTACGTCAGATTGACAATCAAATTTTTGATATCTACAAAGTAAAAAATTATCTTATCGAATACTCCTCGCGCCTTGATAAATACTCAAAATTTTGTCATAGAGAATCCTTTAAGCGAGTTACTCAAGTATAATCAAGCAACAAGCTTTTGGTATTCTCTATGATAAAATTATCAATCAAATCAATTTGGTTCCCGGTTTTGTATCCAACTTGTTGATGTTTCAGGTTTCTTGATCACTACATACTTCAAACAAATAGAAACCACAGGACTGAGACATGTACTTTTTGTCGTCGACCTAATAACGTGTTTCCTTGAAACAATGGTAAACATATCTGCATTGAGTGTTTTCATGAAAGTAGAGACAAACTTCAAAATGTACGGTGACTATCTGGAACTCACTGATAAAATGAATCGCGTGATTGGCACCCAAAGCAACAAATTCATCACCAACTGGATCATAGCGGTGGTCACTTTATTTATGGTGATGGTAACGGACACAACGCTTTTCGTCAGTTACGACCACGTTGAGTGGGAGGCATGGAAACTGTTTATCGTTCAAAATGTTCAGTACTATTTCATAACATTAACAACTTGGTTGCTCTGGTATGCGATCAGGAGTATCGTTGAATTGCTTGAACGTATTAATAGTTGTTTGGATGATACCAGCAGATCTACGGGTTATGTAACTGAAGATGATATTTTGCTAAACAGAAATTTAAAAGTTGTTACACTCAATCAGGTTAGTGCAGAACGATATTAGTTTTGACAAGAAAACTTGCGAGCTAAAAAAGATCTCATCCCACGCACCTTTGACCGTTCCAATGAACTCCTTTCAACACTTGATCTTGGGCGAGGCGCCGACAAAACTTTTTCCTCCATTTCTCTTTAATTGTTTGTATATGCTAACGATATGCAATTACTATACTTGGTAATTCAAGATATTTTGGTTACTTTTGTGGATTCTTCTTGAAAGAACCATAAATTCGTTGTATAAGCCCAAACTAACCAACATTCAAGTAGGTAGGTATTTCAAGACGAACCCCATACATCAATGATTTGCCTCGCACGAGTTTATAGACCTCTTTCGACGCAACGTTCTTCTTTGATGAACCCACAAGAGCCTTTTTGTCTTAAATAAATAGGTTGTGTCGGCCCAAAACTTTCTTTATAATATTAACAAATGAATATGTTGAAATACTTGAATTAACAAATAGATTATCCATATAAAACTTTTAATAAGATTGCAACAATATATCTAGTCCCGATGGAGCAAAGAATATGTATCAGAATTACAACAACGTCGTAAACGGAAGAAAACTCAGAGTGGACTGAAAAATGGAACGTTGGTTATTATAAAAGAAGATAATCAGCCTCCAATGTGTTGTAAACTAGAACGAATTGTAGACCTAAATCCGGCTCGAAGGACCATGTTGAGTTTCATGTTATTTTTTTTACTTTTGCTCTGTTTTTTGCAAAATTGTAACCATTTTGAAATTAGCGGAATTATGTACATTCAGAAAGAATACTAATGTTATAGCTCAGTCCGAATGAATCCCAATCTGCTATTCCAAATTGTTATGGTTCGTTTCAAGTTTTACGAGCGGTTTCAAATAAAGAAGAACAAACAAAGAATATCAACTTGAATAATAACAGAATCAAATTATTATATGAAATAAACAAACAACTAAAATAAGCTTTATTAATCTGTATTGAAGTAATGCAAAATTACGAGTACTTACCATTATAATCTTGGATCACTTTTATTTAAAAGAAAATATTTAATTGGTTGACCCTTTTGTCAATAATTTATCGAAAACTTTATTAGAAATGAAACACAAAGTTTGTGGGCTAAAATCAACTAATTTAATAATTAAAACTAATTAAAGAAAATGAATAACAACAAGAAATAAATATGTATAAAATATAAAAGAAAAAGAATAAAACAATTAAGCGATAATGACAATTTAAAAGAAAATCTTATTCATTACTTGGACTACTTAAAAATAGGAAAATTAATATAATTCGAATAATTATATTAATTCCTGTATGAAACTTTAATATACTATTGAAAACGGAGTTTATTTCAATTACTAAAAGAAATAACTTTGAACTTTATATAAAAAAACTGATTAAACAAAAAGGCCTTCAATTAAAAGAATATCAAAACTTACGGAACTTTATACAATTCACTACTTCAGAATAAAATGAGAAATTAAATTAGTCTTTAAAGAAAAACTAGAAAACAAATCTTAACTGAAAAACTTACTAAGTTCAAAAACAAATTAAAATATTTAATTTAACTTTATACAATTTTGAAAACACTTCTTTACTCAATCAATCAAGGCTAGCACGATTCTGATCTTGCCTTTCCAGAATTGCCTCATAAAAGTTACATAGTAGATAATACAAAATGAAAATAAGCCAATCAGAAAAAAGACATTTTAAATGTTAGACCAACGGTTATTTCAAACATCTGTATCTACATAAGAGGGTGTATAAAGTACATAACAAGGCAATAAACACTATTATCTTAAGAACAAAATATTTTTAAAAGCCTTGCATAATCTTTATGACGCAGATAACTCTTAGACCCCCCATGTTTGTCGCAACACATAATATTAGGGTACGCTCGTATTTATGTTTAGAAAAAATAAGAACCCTATGTCAACAAATCTATGGGAATATTTCGTGATATTGGAAATTCTCAGAAAGAAGCGATCTGCCACCCATGTATTCTAGAACCGAGCAATCTGTAAGCCTGCCAGTTGTTGCAGTGTTACAAAATTCCACAACCCACGCCCATCGTCTGTTTTAATAATTGAAGGTCCAAAAATAAGATGCATTAGAGCTCAATGATAAACTTGTTTCTATAATTTCATTTTGTGGAACACAACCCAGAGGCAATTTTTAATTTTTTAAGCTAAAATGAACTAAAACCGGCATTTTTTCTAGCGCTGGCCCTAAGGTCGGCAAAGTAAAATAAAAGCAATTGTTTGGTTTCAGATCAAAGAATGGCATATGGAACTATGTACTTTGACAGAATCCTTAAATCAACATTTAGGAATGACAATTTTCTGGACCATATTCACCTTATCGACATTACTGTTATTTTACATATTAGCAACAGCAACCTTTGTAGTTCAAACTATTCGTATGGGCTCAGTTGGATGGTACATTAAGGCATTTATCAATTTTGCTACCCTCTTTCCTCATGATATGGTAAGTATATATTTCGATCGACTTAAGGCTCACTTGGACGACTGAGCCCCAATTGCTTAACACATGCACCCCAATCAAATCAGATTGTTCAAAAGTTTTGCAGGACAGTTTTTCCTTTGCTTGCTTGCAACTTCAGCACAGCAGCCCAACAAATATAATCGAGCCCTATACAATTCTATCAGAACTTTATTAGCTTCATCATTACCAAACCATGATCAATACTATCAAGAGCTTTTCTACGATCTCTATACTCGTAGAGTAGATGAACTTGCCCAACGACAACAAAAGCCACCAGCCGACAATCGACTTCTAATACCAGCACTTTACCATGGATCAGGATTTTGAAGCTTTTGCTCTATAGTTAGCGACCTATGAAGCACAGTCGTTGATTACAAAATAATATGGGATAACCCTTTTATTATAAATTCTCCTCTCCAGAGAAATAAGTTTAGTTGTGTCCTAATTTTAAACTAATAGTAAGAAAACCTGAAGGCAGAAAAATGTGAACCATAGTGCAACTAGACCGTCTGGTCTTATATTTTAATGTAAGTAATATTATTTGTATTTTATTATTTTAACTCTATAGTCTCTAATTTAAGTTTCATCATTTTGTAAACTATTCTCAACTTTAACTGTTAATAAACTTAGTCTATTTAAACTTGGTATTCGGTGTTTCAATCTTTTAGATAAGGTCGTTATTTTCAATGCCCTCGTAGTTCACGTTAAACCTAAACGTCGCAATATAAAGGGTTTTTGATGAAACTTCGATTGACCACTATGCACCAAAGTAACAAAACATTGAGGCTGCTGTAAGTGCTCCAAGGGCAAGATGAGCCTAAGATACGTACGTATACGTACGGATTTTTGTTGATCGGAACACTTTGTTATCATGATTTCTTTCTTTATAAAGCATTCGACAATTAATTATGTTTTATTAACGTTTCAGTTGCTTCTATTCATCCTCGCCAATGCCGGTGAGAAACTGAAAAGAGAGTCAACCAAATTAGTAACTATTTGTGACAAATGGTTGAATAATATTCCCGTCCTGACACAATCGGTGGCACAGCAGCAGATAAAACAAGAGATTTCATTCATCAGAGAGCTGTGTTTAACTGGAATGATGACTATAAATGCAAATGGATTTTTTCTAGTTGATTATACAATACTGGAAATGATTATGTCCAATTTGCTGTCTTATGTTATGTGTGGATTTCAATTTTTGGCTCAAGATAATTTTAATTAGACACATATTTGGGTGTTTTAGTAATAAAAATTATATTAATTTGGATATTTTTAATTAAATATTTTTGCCTTCAATAAAATGAAAAACATTGATTCATTCCTTTTTCCAAAGTAAGTCGACAAAAAAAAAACTGACACCTAAATTATTTTTACTCGTATAACAGTTTTGATGTTGCATACCTTTTTTATT